>OX383956.1:45971355-47275479 GCA_947532105.1 Athrips mouffetella
ACTGAAAACAGAAAAAAACCGGCCAAGTGCGAGTCGGCATCGCGCACCGAGGGTTCCGTACCACCACATAATCATATTTGTATTAGTTGAAATTTCAGTAAGTTAATGTACTAGATTTTTTGAGTCCGACACGCGCTTGACCAAATTTTATTATTTGTTGTTATTTTATAGCTTATGCACTATAAACATACCAATTTTAAAGTTTGTAATCGTTCCCGTTTTTAAAATAGAACTAAAACAAAAATCGCCTCAGCGACCATCCAACTTGACCCCTCTCTTATATGAATGTTCTTGAAACGGGAGCTCACCACAATTGGTTAACATTAGTTGTGAGAAAAGTTGTAATATTTAATGATTTCAGACTTTTCCCATTATTTGTACTGTGAGACCTAGCTTCTTGCCAAATTTCATAATTTTAGGTCAACGGGAAGTACCCTGTAGGTTTTGCATTTTTGAATAAATGTATGGAGATGAGGACATAAAATGCCATATCTTTTGATTGCGTCATTGTAAAAAATTTAAATTTTCAGATCTTGTGTGGTTCATGGATCCTAATATATGGTATTAATTTCAACCTGATACCTTTACCCGTTCATGAGATAAAGGGTCTTGACAGACAGACAGACAGACAGACAGACAGACAGACAGACAGACAGACAGACAGACAGACAGACGGACAACAAAGTGATCCTATAAGTTTTCCGTTTTTTTCTTTTGAGGTACGGAACCCTAAAACCAAGTTCAATTTATAAAAATCTATACATATTAGGTCTTTACCTATGAAATTGCCGAAATTTTCTTACAGATTAATGAGATCATAATTCCTATAATTTTAATGCAATTTTTTTCATTTGCCTTATATTTGAAAGTTGACTTTAAGGTTATCAATTTACGCATAAAATAAAGTTTTTATTTTTAGTTTGATATATAAAATTAAAGGTTCGAAAATTGTTCGTCTTAAATGTCGTCCGATTTCATCATTAGACTTGTTATATTTTTTTACAAATAATTCTTTTCAAAAATGCAACTTAAGTTTCTGTTAGTTTAATGTCTTCCCAATAATGCTTAAAATAATTTAAAAAATTGGATTTATAATTCCTAAGAAAAATGCAAAAATGTTAATACTGAAAATTGAGTGTACCTAAAATTCGCCATACAAAACGGCAATTTCATAGGTAAAGACCTATTATAATAAAAGAGTAGAAACCGCTTGTCTGTACTTTTGATAAATTTATAAAAAAATTAGTGTGGGCGATAAGAAACAACTAATAGAACTCAAAAATATGTTTTCTGAACTTTTTGTCTGTCTGTCTGTGTGTTTTCGATAAACTCAGAAACTACTGAACGGATTTTCTCGCGGTTTTCGCAGATAGATTAAGCTTAGTTCTGAGCAACATATAGGCTATGATTCATTAAAATCGGTTCACTCAATCAGAAGCTACACTAATGTAAAGTGTCGAATTGCCTGTACGATAATAACTCACAAACTGATTCAAACTGAGTTTTCAATTACGAGTTTGGCTTACTTTTGTGCAACATTAAAGTTTAGTTTCATTGCAAACGGTTCACTCAGACAGAATGTACGCTAAGTTTCATGCGGCGGCGCAAGCAACTCACAAACAATTGAACGGATTCAAACGGGGTTTTCAATAAACTGTCAAGCTTACTTCTTTGCAACATATTAGCTTACTTTCATTAAAAACGCGCGAAATTTACAGCGGCGTCGCCAATATCTCACAAACAACTGAACCGATTAAAACGAGGTTTTCAGTAACGTATTTGGCTTACTCCATGCAACATGTATGCTTAGTTTAATTGCAAACGGTTCACTCAGACATAAAATACACTAAGTTACAAGCGGCGGCACCAATAACTCACAAACTACTAAACGGATTTAAACGGGGTTTTCAATAACGTGTTAAGCTTAATTCTTTGCATTGTATTAGATTACTTTCATTGAAAACGGTTCACTCAGACAGAAAATGTCCGAAGTTTCAATAGGCGGTGCCAATAGCGAACAAACTACTGTACCGACTCCAACTGGCATTTCCATGACGTGCTTGGATTAGGAACCTACTACCGTGCAACATATAAGCTTAGGTTAGTTGAAAACGGTTCACTCAGATAGAATTTACGCAAAGTTTCAAGCGAAGGCGCGAATAATTCAAAAACTTTTGAGCAGATTCAAACGTGGCTTGTTCATGCTGCAGAACCAAGAATTCACCTACTGAACTGGTTCAAAGTCAAACGAGGTTTTCAATGCCGCGTCGGGCTTCTTTCTGTGCAACATATAAGCTTTATTTCATTGCAAACGGTTCACTCAGACAGAAGGTTCGCGAAATTTTAAGCGGCCGCACCAATACCTCATAAACTACTTGAACGACTTAAACGGGGTTTTCAATAACGTAGGTATTTGCGTTGCTTTCGTGCAATATTTGAACTTTTTTTTATTGCCATCGGTTCATTCAAACAGATGATAGGCGAGTTCAAAGTTTCAAGCTGTGAAACCGAGCTGAAATCAAACAAAGCTTATAATATAACAAAGCTTATAATATATAAAGTCAAATACGTTGTTGAAAATTCCGTTTGATCCGGTCCAGTTGTTTGTGTAAAAGTCGTGGGTACAGCTAAAGATTGGTAAAATCTAGATTTAGGTTTATGATAAAAATAATAACTAAAAAATCTTTTCTGTTTCGGCATAGCGGTGCAACAAATGTAAAAAAAATTATGAAAGTTCTAGAGTTTTGATTGTACAGAAGTAAAGTCTGAACCCCACGCGGACGGAGTCGCGGGCAACACCTAGTAGTTAAATATATCTTTTTATAAATTGAACTTGTTTTTTTTCTTTTCAGTTCATATTTTTCTACACAGTCGGGTATTTTGTTTTTGAAATAATTTTTATTACTTAGTACCCATAGAGTAACACGATTTTCGCGCGCAAAGCCCGGCTTGCGCGGTTTGTCGCGTTGCTCTAAGTTAGTACCTAATTACTTTTTAGTTTAATTAAGGAAAGATTCTGTCTATTATTATTATTTTTTTTATACAATTTGACACTCCCACAATGAATACAAATCTAACGACACCTCACATGTTGAAATCTATCAAGCCAAGGGTTGTTATTCAGTGACATCAAAGAAAAAGTACGCGATCAATGGCGCGATTGACCCTTACAAAAAGTATAATACCTATTCAAAAATGCAAGTTTTCACTTCTGCCGGGCATTCCCGGAGTGCACCCCGTCCTTTTTTTTTCGGTAAGTCATGCTTTTTGATCTTAATATAATAGTTTAGGAAGTTTAAGTTACAATTTGATGTATGTTTAATACAAATGAAACTGTGTTGCCATTTTAGTACATCTTAATAACTAGCGGCCCGACCGGGAAGCTCTCAGTGTTATTCATTCTAAGTTCAGTTCATACACAAATCCCTTACAAAAAAGCACTTAATTTTTTTCCCGATTCGTGAATTCTCCCGAAAACTTTTACAATTTTTCTTTCCATACAAATCGAACGAGCCTTTCTCAAGTGGTCACAAGTGGTGCTCCGTCATACATGTGGCCATTCATATTTATGTATTAGACCAGTAGTAATGTTTTTCATTTATTTTATTAGCAACTTGCTTAAACAAATCCTTTCTACAAAAGTTAGGGGGTTAATTCACTTTTAAGTACTTTGGAGGTCAATTTCTCATAGTTTACATGTAATTTTAGACTACTCACCAATTTTGTCAAATTAAATTAAATCGGAGCCAAGATCGCAGCAGTTGGGTGCCTTTCCAAGTAGCTTTTGTACGGTGTTTCAGAAAGCGTTTTTAAAGTAAAACCTTCTTTAAACCTATTGCTGATACTTTCAGTTTTAATAACAGCCATCTATCCCGAATAAAAATGTAATCGAAAAAAATAAAGCCATTTTTTTGTATGAGTTGCTAGTTTCCATGAGTTGAATCAGGAGCGAAACCAATGACAATTCACTCTGTTGTTTATTCTTTGTAGTGTAGGACGAATGAAATTGATTACCTAACATCGATCAAATGCTATTTACTTGAGATCTATTCAACATTTTTTTCTACATCTTTCGTTTGTGAACAGAATTCCAATGGTCTCAAGCTGCCGACGCGGGGCAACGCTCTGTGCGGCGCCGGCGCACAATTTCATGCATCACTTGACAGATATTTGATTACAGTGACCAAGACCCTACCTACAGATAGGTTCTAGCTTTTTTATCATCTCGTGTGTCTTAAAAACCGTCTCAAGTTTATGAAAATTTGTTAAAGATGCTTCATAATTCGATATAGAAACCAAGTGTCAAAAATTGATCGTTGGTCTCGCACAAGGTTTTGTACCGTGTGGTGGTACAGAACCCTCGTTGCATGACGGCAGTTTCATTTTGATAAGACGAACTTTAAATAAGTAGGTGGCTAGTAAGCAGTTCCAAAAATGTTATTGATTCTGAATCGCACTTGACCAGTTCAATCAGTTTGACGCTTGTATGTGTGACTAGAAAAAAATGTCTCTTAAAACAAGAACGCAATATTTCTTTTGTGTGTGACCAGGGAGCCAATTCTTGAATATCACCGGGTAATAAAATATCACTGTTGAGACTTTAAAAATTCAAATTCATCCTGATAAAGTGCAAAAAGCAAATAAACAAATATGAAAATAAATAAATATACACTTCTTCCTATTTAACGGATATCCATTTTCACTTTTGAAAAGAAAAATCTGTGATTTTGAATTTTTTGAGTGATATTTTATCACCCGGCGATATTCAAGAATTGGCTCCCTGGTGTGATAGCTTTTAGTTTTTACAATAAGATACCAGTGGAAAATTTATACAAGATATTTAGTTCTTGGACGTTCTATAAGTAAGTATTACAAAACATTTAATTTCTCAATCTAAGACGTTTTCGAGTTTCTTTATATCGAAAACCCAAATTTATTATTATTATTAGTACAATCGTCATAATAATAAATATTGGCTTGAATATTATACAGGGTGTAAGGGACAGTGTACCGAAAACTGAAAGGGCGTGCTCAGTCAACAAAACTGAGCAAGTTTCCCAAAGAAACATTTTTGGGAAATGAAAAAAAAATTTGACCTCTCCACACAAACTGTTCGACCAGAGTGAGCAATTTGTATGGAGAGGTCAAATTTTTTTTTCATTTCCCAGAAATGTTTCTTTGGGAAAGTTGTTCAGTTTCGTTGACTGAGCACGCCCTTTTAGTTTTCGGTACACCGTCCCTTACACCCTTTATAGTTAAAGATACCCCCCTTTGTAGGTCCTCAACGCATAAACAAACAGACGACGAAGGCTTAGCTAATAATGGCAGAGCTATATTAACTAGTATCATATGCTAAGCGCTAAGAAAACTTTGATGCCGAAAGGCCCCTTATCATTAATATACAATTTTGTAAATAACTGTTGTGTTAGTGTTGTTTGTGTAGCCTTCCTGATGCGCATGAGCGAACTACAATTCAATTTTTGTCGAATGCTACTAGCGCCATCTCGAAAGTGTTACTAGCAAGACTTCTCTATTCTACAACATCGTAACAGCGCCATCTAGTGTACAGGCTTAAAACTACGTGAATACTTTACAGACTACGCTCTGCGAGGCGTGCTAGTTCGAAGTGTCCGATGAAGATGGCGCGAGCGTTATGTGCAATAAGTTTGTGTTCACACCGAGAGATGGCGAAACATTATAAAGATTTACAAACAAGCTCGTTACCAAACAAAACATTACCTTAACAGTCAATTTGCTGATTATGTTATTGTAAATATTTAAATTTAATTGTACGTTCGCGTCACTCCAATAAAATTAAATAATTTTGCAGAGCCTATGACATCCAAAAAAATTATTCCTATTCTTGTATCTTTTGTCTCTTCCTCTACAAACTCTAATTTTGGGTAATTTAAACTATCAAAATTTTATTAAAATATTTTTCTATAAATCAATCGTTTTCGTAACAGTTTCGTAGCCTTTTTGTTTCAATATTCCAGTCACAGCAAAAAGGAAAGTAGTAAGCATGTAAAATCTGCCTGACCTTTTTTATCTCATCGGCAATTAGTTATGAAAAAACATAGGAAAACAATAATAAAATATTGAAGGCTTTATAATAATATCTCGTAACTATTGCTCGTCTACGTCTCGCGATACCGGTGCGCTTGCGCTGTGACTAAATAAGGCAACATCTACGGAGCAATCGCGTCATCTACTAGCTTGCCCGTTTAAGGACAGCCGACAGCTTTTCATGGAAATGCTGTCATGTATTTTATGCTCCACTAAGATTTATAATAAACAATATAATATACTGCAACGTAATATATGTATTAAATATATAACAACAACATACAACAAAAAAAATATATGTATATATATATTCTTTATTGCGCACAAATAACATACAGTTTTAAATGAAAATAGTTGTTGTTGTATGTTGTTGTTATTGTGTAAATAGCGTAAAACGAAAGATGAGCTGTCAACTGCTGGAACAAAGTATGTATGGCCGTAGATAAGTGATAACGAAACCAGGAAGTACAATCAATAGCACATCAAGCCTGACACATTGGACTTTATAATAAATAGTAGTGTTGATTTGAGTCTAGACCGATTATTAGCAATCTTGAACTTTGACATGACACACGTGACAAAACATTCCGTGTATGAACATTATTAATGAACTGTTTGAATCACAGTTTATTTGTATGAGTATATCATCATACAGAGTGGAAACTTTCAGCGGGGCAGCAAGGGGAAATACCTTATCGTTTGCAGCTACAAGAAAGGGGCAGCAAGGGGAAATACCTTATTTCAATAGACGTATGGGCTAGAGTCGCTTTGCGATTGTCAAGCGTGACCTGTTGTTGACTGTACAAGCAGAAACAGCGTTACACCACAAATCCTAGATACAAAAGACCCGCACAAGGTCATGTCACTACTGACGTGTTGTCGACTGTACTAAAAAAAGAGGTTTTGCATGGATTTAAGATTTGTGTTCCTACGGAAAAGTGGTCATCAATTCATAATTTGTTACGTTTTTTTATATGCTGTGCATTAACAAAGGATTCTCTTAAATGTATTAAATATTGTCTGAACTGACAGGAAACAAAGATTTTCCACTATTAAATTTTCTTTAGATCCTTATATTATAAAACAAGGCAACAAATTTCATATATACCTACTCGAATGTCCATGAATATAACTCAATCGTTCTTATAACAAGCAACAACTACCATTTATTACAAAACAACACCCAAAAACGCACAAAAACGTGATCGATATTGATAAAAAAAACCGACATTCCATTCTACCATTCGAATTCTCCAATTAATTCCCAATTGCTAAGTTCGTTCACACCTAATAAGAAACATTCGGTAAAATAAGGAAAGCAAAACCACATGTAACTTTACGCTATTACGTGCGGTGAGAGGAGGGGGGGATACAGCCTCCGAGTGGTGGTGGCTACATTGGAATGCCATAACTCAGCCATACTACCTTAACGGTACGGAAGAACGAGATAGCGCTATACGGCATATAGAGATGGCGCATCGACATGGTTGAACGACCGATCAAATTTGTGCCTGGTATCGTGAGCCATGTAGGTTTCTCCTAAACGTGTCGAGGGCGCGCTAACATAATTTCCAAGATGGCGCCCGCAAATTTTCCCGTTTTCCGAAAGAGGCTCATCTTGTGGACTCAATGTCTGTGAATTGGGATAAACTTGACGGATCTTATAACAGAATCGAACAAAATGCATAGGTTTTTCTCAAACTACAGCAAATTTTTAACATCTTCTAGGTATTATAATTAAATTACGTAAACTTCATATAATTTCTTTCTGTTTGACAACCACACACGAAGCTATCATTACTCGACTTACATCACTTACATTATTACAGTAAATAACTCGATTTAATTTTCTACGACAACCTATCCAAAAACATTAGGTGAAATAACATTTTCCTGTCATAAGGCTATAATTTTGAGGAGCCCATATAAGTCAGAGCCGTAGAGCTTCTATAATACAAATGATTTAGACGACTTGTTAGAGTTCGCAAAGGTCAAGTTATAGTCGATATGGACCACACAAGATCATGTCGTGACAAAGAAATGTCGCGTGGAGCTGTTATAGTGCTTTCTATGTCAAACGTCTCAAGTTGGTGAAAGATTGACGTTATTAACCACTCTATTGTAGAATTTGTTATTTTAAATAGGGAACTAGCAGTTGCCTTCGACTTTGTTGCCATTAGATTACTGAAGTAAGTAGCGTACGTCTAGTCTTTAGGTTTAAAGTACACTTGACACCAAAGTCCATCAGAATCGGTTCAGCCCTGTGGTTCAGCCGATCTGCCAAAGTATGTATTTATGTCCACAGACATACTTTGGCAGTTTGGAAAACGTTATATGTTTATTTTTATTTTGCTTGTAAGGGAATATGTCTGGAAAAGTTAAAAAATACCAAAAAGCAAAGTCTTAGAAATCAGTTTTTCTCAAACATGCTTGAAAATTCGATCATTATTTTGACAACCTTCTTCGAGATAAATGGATATAGCTATACTAGTTAAATACGGGCGAGTGCCGGCCGGAAAAAATTGTATGAAAATCTATTTCTATTCGATTTTGTGGCCTAATAATTTACTATGAAAACCACTGACCTCTATATATACTTGTATATATAGAGGTCAGTGATGAAAACCCATATCTCGAGTTATTTAAAAGTGGAATCTACCAACAAGCATAACAACCAAGAAGGTTACTTATCAAAGCGTAAGAAGAAACCTATCACATCATAAAAACCAAAGAGGCAACTTATCCAAGCATAACGACCAAAAAGATTTTGTTTAGATTTCTAACTGACTTGCTAAAAAAAAGCTATTGTAAAAAAATAAACAAACACAGATTAAATAGTAAAAAAATTGCGAATATTACGATGTAACCAAAGGCATATATTGTTTAGTAGAAAGTTGTTAATTTTTTGTTTGGATTAAACTGAGATTTAATTTCCACGCATTTATTGAGAAAAGTACTACACAAGGCCTCGGCTACGCCTTTGCCCACACGTTTGTTCTTCTATACTTATTTTGTCGGCTATTGCAGTAATATAATACAGAATTACTAAACATAAAACATAAAGGAATTTCGCGCGTTGATGTCGTTTCACCGTTAAAAGAAGTTACTATGAAAAGACTTCAACGCGAGCTTACTGTAAACTTCACGAAATAGTCCGTCTCTTTGCTGTCTCTTGTATTGAAATCCAGTGGACTTAAGATTTCTTTCTAAATAACATAAAATATTAGCCATTCTTATTATATGTCATGTCATTTGTGAAAGCTTAAATGGACAACGCACAACCAGAAGCATGAAGTTTAATCCTAACCTAATAAGCCTCGATAACCTTTAAGCTTAGAATGAAGCCCTTTTCTACATCGGATCCCTTCGTCCTAATCATCGCTTCGACCTTCGCGCGCTGAGGTCGAGCAAAGCGAACCGTCTAAAGAAAAAGAAAAAAAGGAACAGACGGGCGGCGTGAGCGCGAGCGCAGCGTGTTCAGCCCTTACCAATTTGTAGGCAGAATCAAAAATAAAGAGCTCTGTCTGAATCTCTGATAAACATACAGGCTATACTACTTTTAATTTATTATGAAGATTGTGTGTGCAAGCACTTTTCTGCTTTAAACTCAGGATAACAATATTTTTATTCCGCTGACCAGAAAATAACGAAATTCTTCCTTTACTTGAAATAAACACATTCTTTTATCTATATATATAAAAGAAGAAGGTGAATGACTGACTGACTGACTGACATATCAACGCACAGCCCAAACCGCTGGGTCTAGAGATTCCAAATTTGGCATGTAGGTTTCTTATGAGGCCTAGGGGTGCACTAAGAAAGGGTTTTACAAAATTCCACCCCTAAAGGGGTAAAATAGGGGATGAAAGTTTGTATGAAAGTCCGTCAGTTTTGAAGTTAGGATCTTCAAAATTTGCATTTAGGCTGACGACTAAAAATAAATATTTACATGTCTCAGGGTTTTTGAAAATTCGACACCCTTAAGGGTGAAAAGGGGGATAAAGTTGAAAATTATTTATTTTTAAAGTAAAATACACATAATTTATTATTTAGGAATTAATGATGTAATTCTATGCAACTTTCATCACTGTTATTGAAATTCCACCCCAAATTCAACCCCTAAAAAAGGGAAATGGGGTGAAAAAGTCTAAAAACCAATATGGGTATCGTTTGTATGGTTTGTCGGGTCGCTGATTACGAAAACTACAACAATTTTGAAATCCAACGTGGTGGACGTTAACTACCCTCATTCCCTTGGAATGGGGTTGGGGTGCGATAGGGTTGAAATGTGAATATGGGTGTCGTTTGTATGGTTTATCGGGTCGCTGATTACGAAAGCTACAACAACTTTGAAATCCAACGTGGTGGACGTGAAATACCATCATACCCTGGGGATGGGGTTGGGGTAAAAAATAAATAAATATGGGATTCGTTTCTATGTTAGGGATAGCGGTTAAATTGGCGTTAGGGGTAGGGATAGGGGCAGAGGGAGGTAGAGAGGTAGAGACGTAAAGAGGTAGATACGTAGAGAGGTAGAGAGGTAGAGACGTAAAGAGGTAGAGAGGTAGAGGTACAGGTAAAGTAGAGGGAGAAGGAGAGGAAGGGGGAGAGGGAGGGGGAGGGGGTGAGGGAGAGGGAGGGGGAGAGGTAGGGGCAGGGGGAGAGGGAGGAGGGGGAGAGACAGAGGGAGGGGGAGAGGAAGGGGGGAGAGGCAGAGGGAGAGAGAGGGAGAGGGTTTTAGTTTTTCTCAATTACTTCTGCGAATTCTGTTTTCAAATATTACTTAAAGGTGTCTCTCACCTCTCTCTTTACATTTGTTAGGATACTGCTGCTATGTTCCTCTGTTCTGAGTAATTTATGAGTAACCTCTGTATATTATATAAAATTCAGCTGGATCTTGAATTATACTCATTGATTTGCGCAGGGTTAGTCCTGTTTTTCCTTAGTATAAAATTACCTCGAAATGATGGGATTAATAATAATTTCCCTGGACTAAAATATCTCATTGCTTCGGAAAACCGGTAACAACCTAAATACGAAATCCACTCGAGCGAAGCCGCGGGCAACAGCTAGTATTATCATATAATCTGAACTTTTGTTTCATTACTTTTGTTTTTGGGAAAATTCGTTATCCCCGCGTTTTTAAGCATTTTTTAAAATACCGCGTTATAGACAGAAACCTATATAGGGTCATCTGTTGGCGGGTAGCATAAGCTTGCTCATGCGATGATATTTTAATGTTGAGGCGGCTATTATAGAACAAAGCTCGGTCGCCCAGGTACACACGGCCGCACATCGGTAGAAACACTTTTGGACCTAATGGCGTGGTAATAGAGTTGAAAAAGTTTCTACCGACAAGCGGTTGACCGTACTTACAATCCGAAAGGCTTTTACCGCTTTACATTGCGTTAGGTACTAAACTTGACACGATAAACCGTTGAGCCAAAAAGCTCGTCGGTGAAATGAAATGCTGGTGGAAACCAAGTTTCAGAGTCTGGCCCACCTATTTTACGAAAAGCAGAACCGGTCAATATTTCCTTGACTGTACAATCGTAAACATGTGTTAAGTGTTCTTACTGTAACCTATTTGCTGTTCTTCAAATTCACTGTGCCACTGTTTAAAGTGGTTTCAATTCACACTTATTTTTTATTCGTAAATGGACTAAAAGGTTATCGAATGTTTTTTGGAACAGTTTTACTGAGGTCATTGATGAATTGGCGACCCGAGCCTAGACAAGAACAGACGTACACTTATACCTGCATAGTCCGTTTTGTAGCATGACGCGCTCAAATCTGTCCGCTGTTTTTCCTCGTAGCAAGAAGCTCGTTTTCCTTTCCTAGCTTTTGTTAACATAAACATTACAGGGTATTTTTATCTCTTACCCTAAAGACGATAATTTTTTGGCTATCCTCTAACTTTCCAACGTAAATCCCTCACTCTAATGAAATAGAGTTTCACAGATGATATAAACCAGAATAATATTTTGCTATAACGAATTGTGTCCTTCCAGCGCTTTGTCCGAAGGATACTTCATCCATAATAGTTAAACTTTTGCTCTAAAATTAAAATTCTTCTATTTTAATATGTTACAGAAGAACGTAACTTAAGGCTGCTCAAGCAGCTCTTGCCTACGATAATATTTTTTATGTCTTATACATATTACTTTTATTCCAGTAGGTAAAGGAGACATTTTGTTTCATAAAATCTTAATTTTTACACAGATTTTCTCATACATTTTGGAGTTGATTTATACATGGTTTTTATTAAAATGACGACCATAATATTTCATTTATTCATTTTATTTAATGGGCCCTCATTAATAAAACAACTCTTTTGTAGGTTTCTACCGTGACATCTCGTATAATTTGGCAACAAACTGAAAAATGCGTGTGTAGATAAGGTCGTAAGAGGCTTTGAACGCAAAACTGAATTAGGTCTCACATAATTTTGAATGTGGCTTTAAAGATTTAAACTCAACTGTCACGTGGATCTGACCACTTCAGTCCAGCCAGATTAGTTGGTCGTTGTTAACCTTAAAATATGGAACAAATGCATGACCGGAGCGTGCGCTTGCGTCGCGTTCGTCTCATTACCGCTGTAATTAGATGAGGAGCACTAAGCGTGTGGCCACAGAAGCAGCGATAATCGCAGTAAATAGTTTATTGTTAATATAGCATCGAAAGTAAGGGGCCGGCTTAAAATAGTATCAACTCATCTCTATTCGTGCGTGTCGTGAGAGGCGACTAAGGGCTTATTAAAATCATCTTTCTGTGTACCATTTTACACACTACGGTCACCAACAACAACAGCAGTCGCCTACCGCAATGCTTGCAAGCGTGGTGCCTATGATACAGGAACTCCAAAATACCTTGGTTTTTGCTGAAGTTCTTGAATGTTTCATGGGATGTAATGATGAATATAGCATCAAAGTAAGGTGCTTTGATTTTAGCATCTGACGAGAGTGAATCAAACTTAATACACGCTCTTTCAACCCTTCTTAATGAATGAGAGAAGAAGAACCAAGGGAACAATGTCAAGATAGTAGGACTTGGAATGATGTGGTCTCTCAAAGCTATAAGTACAATTTTAAGACCCGTTTAAGATCACATTGTTCACAAACAAGTTACAGACGAGCGTTATGTTTAAGATAGTAGGACTTGGAATGATGTGGTCTCTCAAAGCTAAGTACAAGTTTCAAGACCCGAACGCCTAGTTCATCATTCAGCCTCACCCACCGCTAACTTTCTGGCCATGGCCTAAACCTGCATGACTTATTCACATACACCAGCGAAATTCCTAAGATGTGGCCGCGAGTTGGTCTCGGCAAAGTAGCTAGCCTCTTCATGTAAATAACCTTGAGTTTTTCTTTTTAAGTTGATTAAAACAGAAGATAACTTTGACATAGTCATCGTCGACTAATTTATAATTTAATCGATTTCTTTGAGTAGTATATTGTATTATAAAATGTTTTTTTAACCGTCTAATGGAGTAATGAAGATTCGAAATAACGCTGCTGTGCCAATAATAATTTGCTTTGACTTCTTTAATAATAAATCTTTAATATTAATAATAATTTGCTACCAAAACTCCAAAATACCGCAGTGTCTCAAGACGAAAGTCTGACCAGTGTGTGTTGCCAGTGATGACATATGGCACCGCGACGTGGCCGCTCACGATGGGCCTTATCAGAAAGCTCAAAGTCACCCAAAGGGCTATGGAAGGGCTATGCTCGGAGTCTCTGCGCAATCGAATCAGAAATGAGGAGATCCGCAAAAGAACTAAGTAACTGACATAGCCCTGAGAATCGCTAAACTGAAGTGGCAGTGGGCAGGGCACATCGCAAGAAGAACCGATGGCCGATGGGGCGTGAGGGTTCTGGAGTGGCGACCACGACCGGAAGACGAAGCGTTGGCAGGCCCCCCACAAGGTGGACCGACGATCTGGTCAAGGTCGCGGGAAGCCGCTGGATGCGAGCAGCCCATAACCGGTCTTCATGGAGATCTTTAGGGGAGGCCTATGTCCAGCAGTGGACGTCTTTCGGCTGATATGATGATGATGATGACCAAAACTCCAAACTCAAAGACGTAAAAATGCCAATAACAAAACATTTTGACTAAATATTCTTCACTATTACGGGGCACTATTACGGTAACGGAAACATGTCTGCCTGCAAACCATTTTCTTTGCAATACAAGTTCCCGCGCAAAGCCCGGAAAAGAAGTAGCCAAAGTAAAAAAAAATTAGAACTATTTACGTACTCTCCCCCGGGCTTTGCGCGGGAATTCGTGTTGCAAAAGAAGGAAGAACGCACATTGCGGCTACCGTAATAGGCCCCTAGGTCTTCGCTGGAACGGCTTTCCTGCGCATGTGTGTGCACAAAACAAGCAGGGTTTCAGAAAAATATATATGCCATCAAAAACATAACTTGTAAAAAAAAAACAAGTCTCGCAACTCAGTTCTTCTACCGTAAAAAGTTGAGAGATCCATGTAATACCAAGTCCGTTAATTTATTCAGTCCCTACTTAAGCATTCTTCTGTCTTAAGTTATTACGTAATTAGCTAACCTAACAACATCTTATAGTGACCATATCAATATCAAAAACCTTTTATGTTTTTAATAAATAGATTGACTTGGCAATCGCACTAAACAATCTAATTTAATATAATATGTATTATTTGTGAGATACATTGTGTTTCCATGCGATGGCCAAGTCAATCTATTTATAAAAAACATAAAAGATTTTTGATATTGATATGGTCACTATAAGATGTTGTTAGGTTAGCTAATTACGTAATAACTTAAGACAGAAGGATTCTTAAGTAGGGACTGAATAAATTAACGGACTTGGTATTACATGGATCTCTCAACTTTTTACGGTAGAAGAACTGAGTTGCGAGACTTGGTTTTTTTTTACAAGTTATGTTTTTGATGGCATCTCATTTCTTTTTGTAGATAGTCCTATTTTTTTTTCTCTCCGGTACGTTCTACTCCTTAAATACCAACAACCGATTTTCTTAAAACCTAGAGTAGGTTTCGGTAGGCTGTCTTATGCGCTTTTCTTATTTTTGTAGGTAGTCTTCCTCTTTTTCTTTTCCGGTACTACTTCTTGAGCTTCAGCTACAGTTTTCCTCAAAGCCCACATTCTGTCTCTATGGCTATTTCTTAGAGGCTTTGATGTAACAATTGGCCAAGCTAAATATGATATATCACACTGAAATACAAAAACCATTTCGAGATATTTTTATATCATACCATATTTTGTTATTTTCGAATAGAAAAGTAATTTGATTGCGGTAATATATTCAAAAATGCTGCGGCAGTTGTAACATTCATTTGACCACTGAGTGACGTCATGACACAAGTAAAAAAAATCATTAGATAAGAAAACTTTTATTCTCTGTGCTCTTTCTGTTAAACGCCAACAGTCGGTAATGCATCTCTGTCACAAAGTAGGGTGACCAAACTATTTTAGGCTTGGGGTTGTCTTATTATTGAAGCCCACTGGAATAGCAGCTTCATTTTCAATATTTTATTTGGCAAGATTTTATACTTTCGTCTCTACCTGAAAAGTTGTGTTTTGCTCGGCAATAAAAAAGTATTTTGCGTCTCGTGCATTGAAACCCTTGCAACGCTAAGGATTCATCTTTGGTTTGGCTCGTGGCTCAATCATAGAATCATAGAGGTAAATCAAGTCAAGTCAGTGTGGTGCCGGCAAAGAACAGTACCAACCCATCTGTACCCGTGGGTGTCGTAAGAGGTGACTAAGGGCTTATTAACTGGAGGATGGGCAGCAGCGTCCTCCTGTATGTATCGTCTCATCTTACGTACGCGGTCACCAACAACAGCGGTCGCCAGCCACAACGCTTAAAAGCATGGTAGCTATGGTAAATCCCCTTCCAAGTAGTTCTGAAGGGAGCTTGTCCTGTAGTGGACGTTTCATTTGATGTTATGTATAACATGAGAGTATTATTCAAGCATGATATTATTTGCATGTCATGAATATTATTCAAGCATGTTATGAGTACAAAGTACATCACCCGAAATATTCAAAATTACAGTTTTTTCTTTACAAAAGTGCGGTTTGATGGGATTGACATTCGTTAAATATAAAGTAGGGATGGATTATTACTTTTCATGTATTATGGTTCATATTTTAACAGATTATCAGGGTACATTAATTTTTGATGTCTCAAAAATTATATTTTATCACTCGGTGATATTCAACAATTGGATCGGAGTTTTTTCAGCAGCAGCATTATTTTTGTTTGTTTTCAAAATAAACCTTTTTTTATTTTTTCTTCTTCCTTTCTTGCTTTTCAGAAAAGTCCGTGTACGATGCGTCATCATCAGAAGCAAAGCAATGAATAATATTTGACTTGTATTTTATGACTTATTGTTTATTGATAAACAAATTTTATTAAAGTTACGACATGTAACAAAATTATCGAATAAATAAAAGGTTTTATTTCCTAATTCATAGATTTAGTTCCGACTTTACATTTTTTTTACTCACACGGAATAGGAATAGGTTCAAAAATATGGACTGGCTCTTAAACTTTACCTCATTTATACGTTTCTTAATATTATGGCCCAAGTCTTTGGTAGGTTTACTGAAATGTCTGAAATAAACTATCAATACTTACAAACATCAAAAGACGTAAAACCAATATGTTGTTCATTCTCACTACTTATTGAACACCACTCGTACATCAGCTTTTTTCTGTCCATCTATCTATACGTGCGTCCCTTCTGTCCGTACGTGAACAACAGGCCGATAAAGGTCTTTGTTGGTATTCTTGTAAAAACTCAACATCAACCAACTGCATTTCGGCCTAGTCGTGAGCCCCCTACTTTTTAAATGAAGTTATGGATGAATCGAGAAAATAGGTCGGTCTATCAATGAATAAAACAACACAAAATTTCTCCCAAATTCCAAAACAATACCTTCTAAAATTAACTACCAACTACTTGAATATGAGCAAGAATACATCTTTCTCAGCGAGGTGGTTTGCTTCACTTCTACTACACGACGAAGTTTTGTATTCCGTGGACGAAGGCGTTTTTATTTATTGCTCCTGTCCTCCTGCTTCGATCGCACTGTGCCATTCGGTACACTATTGTTGTCACTTTCTGTTTCGATGATAAAGAAAGTGACAGCTTAAAAATTAAAGGAACTTTAATGTCGCTTTATGCAACTGGCCGTAAGAGGCATACCAATATCGAAAGATGAAACTCTGTTAAATAAATTCCAACCCAATATAAAAAAAACTTCACATAATACCTCTCAATAATCACGGCACTAAACTCCGATGCTGACCGTAAATGTGGCTCGAAATATCGCGAGGGAGCGCAGGGCAGGTGTGCGAATTGTTCATTGGCTCCCCGCGTGTCGTCCATAATGTTAGTTGGGACTAGTCTATCATAATGTTCTTTGGGACAAGTTGTTCAGTTTTATGGGCAGTTTCCGCAGATTCACATCACACAGTACTGATGTGGTTGTACCTTTTGATTTCCTGTATATTCAAACATCGTACATTATAGCCACCCTACTTCATACGTAAAACAATTCGGCTTTTTCATAGAAAAATCAAAGGAATAATGCTTACCCATAGAAGAATATTCCGCAAATAGCATAGCTATTAATTTTGCAGCCATTTACGCAACAATATTTCACTGTTTTTGCAAAAAAAATCCGTGATTTTAAACAACATTTAGCATGACATAAAAATGTGTCAAAGACGGGGATACCAGTAATGTGTAAAAAACTATTACCAAAAAGGTTGATGACCAATGAAGAAGTACATAACCTGCTTGACCATAAACAACACAATTAGATCTAAATAAATTTTAGAGTTTAGTAGCTAAATCACACAACCAAAAGCACCCGAAACATATTTAATTTTGACGATTTAGCTGTAAAAAGGTTTTCTATATAAAACCAAGCATAACTTGGCTAAAGATTTTTCCTACCAACCCGCGATTTCGTTTTGGTATGGCAATCGTTTCATCGTCTACTGTGAAATGACGTCATCAACTTTAAAACTTAAAAAATTAATATAATATTAATAATAGTATTTTAGGCGGAAAAAAACAAATTAGTTTCCTTAAATAGTCTAAATTTTCAGTTAAAAATATAAAAAAAATCATTTTTATTTATTTAGCTTAGCGAATTGTTGACAAGTCAGGACGGTAAATGCTTCTTAGTCTATTGTATTCACAAATAGAGGATTCCTGCGCTTTAATACTTTTAAAGTCGACGCCCAGACTTGTAACTCTCGAAAGTGCCACATAAGCTTGACCGGATGTGAATACTGCAGAACCGATATCCATCAGTGCATTATTTAGACTTAGGCCCTGACTTTTGTGTATTGTTATAGCATAGGCTATACATATGGGAAACTGTTCGCGATGAACATAAGCTCTGATAATAATTTCAAATTTAGTTTTGACCGGACCAAGCTCGTAAACATGTTCTTGTTGCAAAAGAAGGAAGAACGCACATTGCGGCTACCGTAATAGGCCCCTAGTTCTTCGCTGGAACGGCTTTCCTGCGCATGTGTGTGCACAAAACAAGCAGGGTTTCAGAAAAATATATATATCATTCAGTCTAGTACTAAAAGAAGAAAGAAAGTTACTGAAACACTTTCTGTAACTATTAGTTTATTTCTTATTTGTTCACAATAGAATATTTGTACCCACCTATACAAAAATATGTAGGTATTGCGGTTAGCATTCCCAATAAATGCTTTCTCACTTCTTAGCGTAGAGACACACCTGCAGAAATTTCGACGCGGAAAGTTCCGCGACCGAAATATCTGTCAAGTATGACACCAGCAGCGGAAGTTCCGCCAGATATGTCATAGGTAACCCAAAAAGCATTGCGAGCGTAATGAGCGGAACTCTTCGAAGGTGTGTCGCTACACTTACTTGCACGTTGCACCTTGATAGTTACCGGAGGCACAGAATAAATGTATTAATCGCACTGAAGGTCTTATCTGATCACCGTCGATTTCTCGAGTTACTTCTATTTGTCTGTCCTCCCTTAGCTTGTCGAAGTCTCTGTGGTCTACTGGTGGCTCTCGATCTTAAAGCACTCTCCAGTTGGATTGTAATTCCTTGGTTCGGAAGGTACACCAAGCGGTTGGTTACAGCCTCTATGAAGGTACCAAAATAGAACCAAACCATACTTTCCTTACTTTATATAGGTAGCGGAGAGCGGGGCTGGTTGTGCCGGGGGTAAGTTGTTCCGACGCAAATATCTCAAAAACAAAAAGTGATAGCAAAAGTTTCTTAATGCACCGTGAAATGCCTAGCGATCGCGCCCGAACGGCTGCCATTTTAGTTAGATGCGCCAACGACGAAGACCTGGCGGGTATGTGGGTAGCGGTCGTCCAGCACCACGTTAGTAAATTTTTTCGTGTTTATACTTTTTGGGCTTTAGTTGGCATTTATGGTGCTACGTACATGGGAGTTCTATTGAAGTGATCGTAATTTATCCATTCATGTTAATCTATGCAGTTTTAATGCTTTGTATCAGTGTTTTTTGAAAAAGTTTAAGTTTTTCATTGTCTTCGAAACGGGGTAAAAAGTTCCTTTCATTTGGGGCTGGTTGTGCCGCAAATCCCGTACAGAATGAGAACTCATAAGTGTAAGGGGAGCATTTCCTAAAAATTTCTACAAAAGGTTGCTGATGCTGCGATTGAGGATACATGTAAATTATGGATACAAATAACGCACTCCATTTTATTACTTTTGTCGTAAAAATAAAATTGATTTTTAATTATGATCTCTTAATAAAAAGTATGTACAAACGATTTTTTTATTTTGAGTAAAAATCTACTTTGAAGTTAGAATACTTTTGTTTAGTTTTGATTACGAACATTAGTTAAATAGTCAATAGTTAAAATGTCAATATATTTGATGGTTTCTGATTTCTCAATCCTTTTTAAGCCGTTAAAATAATCAAATATTACGACCGGCACAACCAACCTCAGCCCCGGAACCACTTGCCCCCGAGAGGGGTTGGTTGTGCCTAGCCGCCACTGCTTCTAAAAATCATTATTTGTAAAAAACTATTCAGAATGTCCAAAAACTCTTTTCAAATATTAAAAGTAGTTTAAATTTAACGTCGGATAGTCTACAACTACCATTCTTATCATTCAAATTACTTGATTTATTAAAGGATTTGTTAAAATCGGCACTTTCAGCCCCGCTCTCCCCTACCTGTTACGCATTCACGGCTGAATCGCTGAACCGATTTTGATAAAATTTGGAATGAACATTACAAACCATGAGGAAGTTAAGGGGAAGGACATCGGCTACTTTTTACGTGCACTGAGTGGCGTGCAACAGCTAGTGAAAAATTAATAGCTTGTATGCCCTCTATGTTTGTTTTCTCATCCTGCGCCGCTCCAGATCCTGGCGGGCGGCGTCGTGCGCACTCTATCAGCGCGCGCGCATCTGCGCACGAGCACGACTGGCGCAACCACGACCACGACCGCCCTATCGCCGATCTGACGTCTAAACCGCTCACAGCATTTCTTTTTCCAAGTTTCAGATACTCGCGTTTTCTTTGCTTTTGCCGACTGAATTTTGTATTTATATACCCAGACTGGTGTGGTACTGGCTAAGAACCACACCACCGCTAACCGTGATGGTCGTAAAAGGCGACTAAGATTTTTTAACCCGTAGATGGAGAGCTGCGTCCTTCTGCGTACGATCTTACATACTGCACACAGATGAAATAATAGAAACATCTTGCGAACACTGAAACGGAACGACCGACTTTTCCAATAAAAACTGTGAAAGAGCGATCCCTTCTTTTTGAATTTTCCAACTATGTTTCATTAGGAAAGTTGTTTAGTTTTGTTAACTTCAGGTACGCTCAAAAATTTAAACAAAAATGTAAAAAATGTTACAAGAAACCGATAGGTCAAACTGATACATTTTTATCATTAATATCGTCATAACACATCCCATTTCACAGCGGAAAGCTGTGGCATATATGCATTATGCACAAGACTCGTGATGTAGTCACATTTTAGCCGAAAAGAGATGTAGTGGTAGGTACTTATTCGTAGCCAATCGACTTTCCTATAAGTACCAGACTGTAACGAAAATTGTAAATTCAACTGAGGTAAAATCTTTTTTGGCCTTTCTGTAAATACCTACACATGTTCAACTTGTTTACTATTATATATTCTGTGCCGGAAGTATCAAATCGGAAATATTTCTGTAAAAGTATTACAAAATGTCTATTAAAATAAAGCTACGTCTGTTCCTTAGATAAAGTAACTGAAAGTTATTTTCTAAAAGCAAACTGGTCATCATTAAAAGTATAGTAACCAAAGAAGACAAACAAAACGCATACAAAATACCCCTTATATAGTTGCTTGATTGAAGCAAAGCAAGGTTAGAAAGAAAGTAGTGCTTTACGTACAGTCAGCAAAAACTAAGGCCTTCCATCTCTTAGTTCGATTTTCTGATAAACTTTCGCTGCCAGGCTAATTTGTGTATGCAAATGTTGATCAACACTAACCCATCCAATTAATTTGTTCACCACAAAATTATAATATTTTTTTAATTAATACGCTTACTTGACGATATACCGAGAACTTTACTCAATAAAAACTAACGATTTTTTTAAAAGTGCCTGATTGGTTGGAAAAGTAAAAAAAAACATGTCAAGTATTCATCTCATCACGAAATGCAAGCAAAATGCTTTCGAAGCTTTATTGCCTTGCGTTTTGCTGACTGTACATACTCAAACTGGTTGCCATGACGACGGCCGCGGCCGGCCGTGAACTTCCTGTACAAGTACGTCCATGGGGGTACACGCGGCCACAGATAAGTGGTAACAAAACCAGTAGGTACAAACAGAACTAGCGCTACGATGCAAACCTTAGAAAATAAAGACTCACTCAAGGTCGTACTTACAACCACAGGGTACCATAGTTTGCTAGTAATTTACTTTCAGGTTTGCGTGCGACTGCCCGTACTTTTCTTGCATTTTTAAAATACACCGACTAAAAGACGTTCGATGACTGTTAAAAAAAACCTTATAAGAACGATAGTGATCTTAAAAGTACTTATAATGTACCAATTTTTGCCATTTCCTCAATGTGAGGTTAAGTAAAATGATAGCAATAGATTTAAAGCGGCTGTAACTTTGTGCAACTGACTCGCTATCTGACTCTCTCCATGAAACGTAGGACAATGCCGCTTATCCCGCGGTTCAAGATTATTCTTTGCCGGCACCACACGGGCAATATTATCTATCATATTTTACAAGACGAGCGGGCACTGAGTCATAACATAAAGGGCACAGTAACAAGTAAGAGTCAATCCCGTCAGGGTGTCCGACAGGTTACCCGTACCAATTTCTCAAGTTGACAATATGTTTCCCACGCAGGCAATACTGAGCCCAAAGATTTTGGACCTTCTTGCTTCGCTCGGAATAGATACCTTGCTAATTTATTTTAGTAGGGGATGACATCTGCCAACATGTCAAAACCCCATCATCGATGATCCATAGAAAATATTCAAAATACCCTGTCAAATCCATAGAAAACCCCTACACCACCTAGTGACGAATTATTTCTTTAATCCTCCTTCTAAGTACCTTTATTTTTCTGTGACTGAGCCTAACGTCGGGATAAGTAAGGTAGGTAATTTATTTTGCCATTATAAGTATCGCGCTGAGACCTGTATGCTTTCTATTATCATAAACGCGTGTATAGATATTTCGTTAGCTAATGTAAATCTTATACATTTTCATTCTATTCTTTTTTTAACGGTGCAGTATTAGGAAAAAATAAGATACTAATTGGTGAATACTCGTAGTTCACGACACGTTGAAATGCAAAGTCGCAGCTTTCCTTATGATGAAGTTTTTAATTATAGTCAGAGAGGCATTTACCATTTGCTTGCGCGCTTTAATTCTTTACATAAAATGACAAATTTAAAAACATTACGTTGAAATACCTTAATTAACAAAACAGCGCACTGTATGAATGAAATCCCATTATTGCACTGTGTTGTTTCTGAGCAAAGGAAACCTCCTTTGTGATCATTTATTGAATAAATTTGATGTTATAATAAAAAAAAATATAGTCGCCTCGTCAGTCACCACTTTGTAGCCACCACTGATTCAAACACCAGGTCTATAGTAGCCACATCTGTAATGACAACATGTTTATCACGTTGTTTTTATTCACCCCTTCCGAAATCGCTTCTTTTTTAACTAACCAATATAAACAGCCTTCGCATCAATCGAGCCCGTCAATCCCATAGCAAGAAAGCTACTTGAGAGACAGCCTTTCAAAAACTAAAAGCAACTGAACATATTTCATTGAATAAAACTTTCAGGAAATATAAAAAAGTCGGTCTCTGCATACAAAATAACAAAATTGATTGGCGAGTTTGTATGGAGAATCAGATTCTTTTTCATTTCCTGAAAGTTTTTTTCGCTGATAGTTGTTCAGTTAAAGTTTTCGGAAGGCTGTCCGTTACTCCTTGTATGAAACTACTTGTCTCTACCCTGACCATTTTATCTTTTTCTTAATTGGGTTGACGCTGATTTTCCGGTACCAAACTTGTCCTGACTGGATATCTTGCTCTTTATGTTCTCACCTTACACCTAAGGGCCTTAACCGCACAAGTCTGCGCCGTAAAATCGAAAATGGTCGAGCATCTTAAATTACCGTGGCTAACTTTTACAACTTGTAAGTTAAGTTATTTCGTACTTACTCAATGTTACGCGAGTTTAAACCTAACGAAATCATGTTAAAGGATCATCACTTAGAGAGTTCTTTAAAATAAGTGTTTTTAATTAGGCACAAAAAACTGCAGTGTCTTAAGACAAAAGTGCATGTTGGCAGTTGGCATTGATGCCATATGACACCGAGACGTGGTCGTTTACGATGATGGGCCTTTTAAGAAAGCATAAAGTCATCCGAAGTCACCCAGAGACAAGGAGATCCGCGGAAGAACTAATATAACGGAAATAGCTCTGAGAATCGCTAAACTAAGGTAGGGCATTTCGCTAAAAGAACCGATAGCCGATAGGCGACAACGAACCAGAAGACGTAGCGTGGGCAGGCCCCCCACAAACTGGACCGACGATCTAGTCAAGGTCGCGGGAAGCCGCTGGATGCGAGCAGCGCAGGACTGGTCGTTGTGGAGATATTCAGGGGAGGCCTATGTCCAGCAGTGGACGTCTTTCATTTGATATGGAAAGGCAATTTTTATAAATTTCTAGTAAGTAAACGAGTATTAGCCAAGTAGGCAGGCACTGTCAGGTCAGTGATGATAAGCCTGACCAACGCTGTGGTCAAGAGTTGTAACGCTACTTATTTGTCTCTGGCAAGGGTCAAACGTGGTTAGCTGTCCGTTAACCGGTCAGGATCGTAAAAACTGTACAAATTCTTGACTTTAAACTTGAAAAGATAATTCTTCTATGATTAATTTAATTTAATGAAAAGCCCTAGTTTTACCAACCGAATAAAAAAAGATTTTGCTAATATCCTTCAGAATAAGCCCTAAGGGTGTCATCCAAAGACGTTTCGCTTGCACGGGTCCAGCAAAACCCAGGGTGTCTACTCTCAAAGTCCGATATATCGAAACGATACTACTCGAAACATGCAAATGCAAAACTTCGTCCCTTGACAATAGAGTAGAATATTGGTTGGATGCAGTTTAAAAATTCATCCAACCAATATTCCACTCTATTGTCAAGAGACGAAGTTTTGCATTTGTATGTTTCGAGTAGTATCGTTTCGATATATCGGACTTTGAGAGTAGACACCCTGGTCTTACTCGTACCTTGGTCTAACTCATTTCGCTAGCACGGTAATAAGTTAGCATTACATTTATTCTTGGTCTATGCCCGTGATAAGAAAAATTACATATTGAGTGACACGTAATTATGACCGGTGACAGCGCTAGACTAAGGTTAGACCCGGGTTCGTTTGCTCACTTGTAATATTGAAAAAAATCCCTGTACCTAAACATATAAGCTGTCATTCAGAGAAGTTTCGCTAGCACGGGGCCAGTAAAACCCAGGTCTAGCCATAGCCTAAAGGAGTGATCACACCTAGCTGAATTCAAAGACTAATTCGGCATACATTGCTCGTTGAAGTAAGGATATTGCAATTAACATAACCAAGCCTCCCAGCAATGTATGCCGAATTAGTCTTTGAATTCAGCTAGGTGTGATCACTCCTTTACTCTGTCAGCGGTCATAGTTACCTGTCTTCCACCGAATATTGGATTGACCGATTAAGGTGAGCTCCCGTTTCAAGAACTTTTCTATAAAAGAGGGGTCAAGTTGGATGGTCGTGGAGTTTTTAAAGTCAAAGAGCAAAAGATTTTAGTATATCATTTGGTAAATAGGTACGGAACCCTCAGTGCGCGAGTCCGACTCACACTTGGCCGGTTTTTCTTATTACGAGTGTAGATCAAGAGAATAAATTTAGTACTGAATTATTACCGTGCTAGCGAAATGAGTTAGACAGACCAAGGTTAGACCTTTGGGATTTGCTGGCCCCGTGCTAGCGAAATGTCTCTAAACGACACCCTATATGTTTCGGTACAAGCATTTATTATATATTTTAGCAAGTAATAAGGTTTTAGAAGCTACATTTATTTTCATATCACGAATTCTACGAATATTGTAGATATTTATGCAAATTTAAATACTTGCCGGCCTTTTATCATTGTATAAATATTCATTCTTATCCTATGCATATAACTAAGGCCAAGGATGGATCTACTAATCATCCAGTTAAAGCTATAATATTAATAAAAATATATTTTTCTTGGGGAAACATGTGACAGTGCTTAAGTAGCGAAACTGATTTTAATTTTATTTCTAAAAATAAAATAGATATATTTTAACAATAATAAGAAAACTGGGTTATGTAAGTTGTGCCGATATCATCATTGTTAAGTCTAGGCATCTTCACAACTTTATGCAGGTATGAGATGCATTAGGAATCATTTTGTGTAATTATTTTGTTGCTTGTGCAAGCAACATCATCATAGAGACAATCAAGCATGTTTGCCCAATTGGTTCTTCGTAGTTAGTGAGTGGACTGTTTCCGTAAAATAAACCAGTAAAGAGTAATACAGAGAGTTACCTTACCTAGGTAGTAAACTGATCAATTGTATACCGAAGACTTAGAGCCAAAGACAATATACTGAGAGACGAAGCTAAAATGCAAGAAATTGGGGTAGGCAGAGCATTTGGCAAGACGAGTGTGGTGGCCAAGACGTTCAACCTTACTGCTGATAAGCGAGAAGAATATATCTTGAAATAGTATATTAATAAATGTACACAATTCTTATCTGCTGGCGCCATTATCTATCTACTGCATTATTACTTTATACAACTATTAATATAGACACATACTATAGAATGCACATGGACTGGTTCTTTGACATTTGGGAAATAACTTCTATGAACCAATTACCTGTTTTCCATCATTATCAAAATCAAATATCATTATTTGTTTTCGTTGCTGTTCCTGCTGTTGCTGAAATGCTGTTGGACTTAATAATTGGTCTTTACCTATGAAATTGCCGTTTTGTATGGCGAATTTTAGGTAACCTCAATTTTCAGTACTAACATTTTTGCATTTTTCTTAGTAATTATAAATCCAATTGTTTTTATTTTTTTGAGCATTATTGAGAAGACATTAAGCTAACAGAAGCTTAAATTTAATTTTCGAAAAATATTATCTGTAAAAAAATATAACAAATCTAATGATGAAATCGGACGACGTTTAAGACGAACAATTTTTGAACCTATAATTTTATATATCAAACTAAAAATAAAAACATTATTTTATGCGTAAATTGATAACCTTGAAGTCAACTTTCAAATATAACACAAATGAAAAAAATAGCATTAGAATTATAGGAATTATGATCTCATTAATCTGTAAGAAAATTTCGGCAATTTCATAGGTAAAGACCTATTATTTCCTCACTTTGTTTAGTATTGGTGTAATTGTTTTAGTTGGTATGTTTAAGGCGTGTCAATAAGAAAATACTGGACAGTGAAAAAACATATTTTCCTCAAAAAAAGTTAAGGCACCTGGTCAGGTCACGGTGTGATCGACACATTTTGTATGAGAAGTTATCATCATCATAACATACCATGGAACATCAGCTGCAGGACAGGGAGCTCCCTCCGGAATTCCAGCTTTTGCTAAAACAATGTGGAGGGGAAGTACCATAGTCACCACGCTTGTTAGCATTATGGCTGACACCATGGACCGCGGTTGTTGGTGACCGCAGAATGTAAGACTATACGATACACAGAAAGATGCTGCTGCCCATCCTCTGATTCATTAACCCTTAGTCGCCTCTTACTACACACACGGTGTCGACGACGGAGGTTGCCTGCTAGCCTGATGCTGGCAGGCTTCTGTAAATATGTATATTTAAAGTTAGACGTAAGCAAATTCCAAATTACGACATTGATTAGTTTTTGGCAGTCTCTCGGTCTCTACTTGATTTACTTATAAATACTGTGTTTTACCGTTTTTAAATTATATTTTATTAACCAAAGGAGCCGTCTTCTAATTTCGCAGCCAACCAGCGCAAATCAGTAATACACGGGTAGAGATGGGTTGGTACTATTCTTTGCCGGCACCACACGGGTAGTAGATTTAATTAATTTTAGATGAAAATGACGACGTAAAACATTTTCATTATATTTCATGACCTTGTCTTGTTATCGTATAGATGTTTTACAAAATGTGTATCGGTGTATGCCCTGCAGATAACAACTCCCATACTATCGACGGCGTCGGGTAGAATAAACAAATTGAGGGAATTTATCTGGCAGTTTGTTTGTATTATTTATCTTTACGTAATAGCAAACAGTTTTGAGGATAAAATCTGTTTTTAACTCGTATTTAATCTTTTCTTGAGTTTATCTACTAGGTAGTAGCTGTAAATTAAAAATATTGTTCTGTATTTCTGTTGAATCCAAGCTATCTACTATTAGGAAATTATTTACGTGTCTTAGGTATGTTGTTACGTGGGTTAAAACCTCCTAGGTTGATATACATTACTGTCTGTCTTGTATAGGAGAAGATGCAAAATAGCTGACTGCGGCGTTATTTTGTATAGAACACTTTTCGATCCCTATTAATTAAAAATAATATTTCTGTTCAATCTTGAATTCAAATCTTCAGATCTTGAAAAGTGCAGTTTTCGTTACAAAATATCTGGTTGTGACATCAAAACCACTGCGTATAATGCACCCACTAAGAACGAAATTTTCAATTTTCTTCAGGAATAATGCGAGCCGAACTCCGAAGTGAAACTACGATAGTATCGCTATGGTTCGGCCTTTGACAAAGAAATTCCCATACAAAGTAAATTTTCGAACGTAATTGTTGTTGTCAATCTGATAATATCGGAGCTCCGATAAAATTTCGGAGTACGCACCCAGCACTGTTATTGCCAAATTATCAGTCTTGTGGGTGGGCGTATACAAGCAAGTGGCGTAGCGCTGGGCAGAAAACGTCTTTCAGAAAGAAAACAGAAGGATAGAAATACTGCTCTGTGCTGTGCTGCGCTGCGTCGTCTGCATCTCAGCATATGCCCACTCTAACAGAATAGAAATGACACCTTATTGCCCTATGTATAGACTTACAGACGAAGCTAACGCAGAGGAGCCCCCTAATAAAAGATACCCAAACCTAATAAAGTTTAGGATCCGTGTGGTCATGAGGTGCCGGCAAAGAATAGTACCGACCCACCTCTACCCGTGGGTGTCGTAAGAGGCGATAAAAGGGCTTATGAACTGGAGGATGGGCAGCAGCATCGTTCTGTGTATCGTAACATCTTACATACAGCGGTCGCCAGCCGCAACGCTTACAAGCGTGGCGTGGTAAATCCCCTCCAAAGTACCACGCGTTTTTACTGGAGTTTAGTCTGCCCTGCAGTGGACGTTCCTTGGGATGTTAATAATAAAGTTTAGGCACGAGTCTTGTTTCTCTTGTGAGGGTGGGCGTAAGCTGAGATGAGGCGGCGCAGAGCAGCACAGAACAGGATTCTATCCTTTGGTTTTCTTTATAATAAAGAGAGAGGGTAGACGCATCTTCGTTTTAGCAAATGATCATCCTGAATCTACGACGTCGAATCGCGAGCCAAACATTTACCGATAGACCACAGCGCGGTTAATAGCATTCTCGGTTAGATATTTTGCTAAAGTATTTCCAGTCGAAGCTAGAATGGTTATTACTTTACGGATTAGCATTCAACATTCCTCAGCCGACACGCATAAACTAATGCTTTATTAATTACTTAGTAACTGGTCGAGGAGTCGACTTCCACGTGCACAGGCCAATAGTCGACAAACCTCGTTACGACTGGACTACAACTTCTTGCTTGGGGTCCATCTAACAGTGTGAATTTTCATTGGTTTTGCTCCCAAAGCCCAGTGATTCTACTCATGAAAACAAGCAACTTTCCCGAAGAAAAAGAGATTTTACTCGAAAAAAAGTTTTCGACTCCAATACTCTCCATACTAAAGTTTGTATGTATTGGATGTCGAAAAACTTTTTTCGAGTAATTTTTACTTTCGAGCGGAGCGAGAAAGGTATTGTATTCGTGAAAAAAAAAAGATTTTCTAATTTTCTTAAAAATGTGTTCTAAATCACTTATACATCATAAAAAACAAGTCTCCCAAAAATGTCCGTCCGTCGGTCGGTCGGTCGGTCGGTCGGTCTGTCCGTCACGCTTTGGCCTAGCGGCTAAACGAATGGTCCGATTGACACCATATTTGGAATTTAGGAGTTTTATGCAAATCCATTGAAGGGTTCTAAGTGGTTTCTGGCTGGCTTTCATTTTGAGGGTAGCTGTCATACAACGAAAATGATAAATTATAATTTTCTCAAAAACGGCTCATAGAATCTTAATGAAACTTTGCATGACCAAGCATCTCCAAGTAAGGTATCTTGCGCGAGTATCAAATGATCTGTGTAATTTCATATAAGGGGTGTTCCTGTACCACCAAATCGTAGATATGTGATTTACCCAAAATTGGTTCCATTGAGTTTATTAAGATTTTCTATAATATTACTCCTGGATTGGTTGTCTACCTGACGACTGGATATTCTTTATGATTTTTTTAGTAAAATTTAGTACACAGGGTGTACCAAAAACTGAAAGGGCTTGCTCAGTAGACTAATTTGAACAATAATCCATAAGGAACATGTGTTGGGAAATTAAAAAAATATCCATGCAAGTATCCTACGGTAGTATCTATTGATCTTTGAAAATTCATATAAAGGGTGTTCCAGTACTACCAAAAGTTAAACATGTGATTTACTCGAAATCGTTTGATGTTTGTTTTAATGTTTGACAATTTGAATTCTGAATTGATCTGTATATTTCATTCGAACATTTTTTTGGAAAAACGTAAATAAAAGTTTGTATTTCCATACTATGTGTATGGCATTATAAATTTAAGTTTGCGGTTGATAGTTTTTCCTTGAGTATTGCGAGAAAGTAAGTGCAGTGCTGCTGTACCATTTATTTTTTTGTTAAATTTGCTTTTTATCGTGAGTGGACACTGGACAATAAAATAAAAATCACCTTGTATAAATGCAAAAGTAACTTAGTCTGTCTGTCTTTCTCTTTCACGTCTGAAACGCTGAACCAAATGAATTTCAGTTTGGTGATAAAACATTTGTATTGGTTTCATAATTTTATTTCTCTCGACCGATTTTAAGCATTTTCAGGAGAAAACAAATTAAACGCTTATGACGAACAAATTTTTAATTTGTTTCCTCTGGGCCCTGAGTCAAGTGACTTTCTACAATCGCAAACGCCAGTAGAATAGAATGAAAATGTATGGGATTGACATTAGCTGTCACGAAACATTTCGTTAGCTAATGTCAGTCCCATACATTTTTATTCTATTCTATAGCGTTTGCGATAATAGAAAGCCACTTCTCTCAGGGCCCTGAAGATGCTAAAAGTTAGAGAAACCGGTCAACAAAACCGAAATTGTGTACAAGTATTTTATCACTAAACTGGATAGTAGAGAAGAGTATAAGTTAATTTGATGAAATTTGGTTTGAGGATCGTTTGAACCAAGAGAAAGGACATAGGCTACTTTTTTCTGAATTCAACGTGTACGAAGTGACGGGAACCAGCTAGTGTAGAATATTCTAGACTAATAGGGCAGTTAGTTACAAAACAGTACTGCAAGCTTTGAACGCTTGCAAGGATTGTATCCTAGACGTTTCGTCAAATCGTCATTAAAGTTAAAGCTTTAAGTCTATTGCCGACTCTTTTTGTTTTGTTGACAAAGAAAGTGAAAGCAATAGATTTAAGGAAGCTTTGACTTAAAAGACGCTTTGTGCAACTGGCTGTAAAACTGCCAAATTCACATCCACTGATGACTACGGCACTCCCTACCTATTATTCTGTTTTTTTACGATTATTTTTCCAATATTGAATATTTTCGGTCTCTCCACGGCTCTGCTCTTGTCAAGAAACTATCTGCATCTAGCTGTAAACATTTTGCGTTTAGGACATTATGCGTTTAAGACATTATGCGTTTAGAAATTAGGTCATTTTGCGTCGAGACCAACTTTTTGTGTCAAACCTTCCGAAGACACTACGAATTTGTTAACGCCGCCCCTTGCAAATGTTCTATCTCGTTCTTTATTTTTTCTAAGCCTCAAGAAAGCGCAGCCAAAGACTTAAATTTGGAAATTATATAAATTAGTTTCGAATGTTCTTAATGTTTACCCCGAGGAGATGGCACGAGCCTTAATTTTAGTAATTCGTAATAAAATCGCCAATTTGACGCACGCGAACCTCTACTAACTCAACAGACCTTTGAAAAAGCTTGAGGTTTAAACTGTTTTACATATATGATGTTGTTTTCACCACACTAGCTTGAAAAGGTTTGCTTTATCGTTCGAAATATGCGTGCTTTATAGAAATATAAAGGTAATAAAAGGAAGATTTAAAATATGTGTTACAAGGTATTCTGACATTCATTCCGTCATTGTAAATACGGCATAGGCTTCGTTCTGTGAATTTTGTATGAGGATGTCAAATCACGTTTGATGATTTGATATTTCAACTTTTGGACACAGTGGCAGATGTCATCCCATGATAAAATAAATTAGTATTCCTTCTATTCCGAGCGGAGCAAGGAGTCAGAATTCTTTGTGCAAAAGTTCTTTTTGGTTTTAAAATTAGAACATAACATAGTACTAAAATAAATTTAAAACTAAATTTCAATATCATTATTGGCTGACTTTTGTTTCTTTTATTTAGCTGTTGTTAGTAACGCTTCATTATTTTAATTCTTTAGGATTTACGAGACGAAAATTGTGTTTCGCTCAGCAGTGAATTATTTCGGTTTTAATTCAAGCCACTCCAACTTTGCAGCCTTGCTTGACAAATAACTAGAAATAGTTTCTATTTTTGTAGTAACTATTAAAGGTAACAGTCGTAAAAGTAAGCACATTTCATTTGTACCTTCTGAGGTCATATACCTGCATTCCACCATCGGTTCTCTACACGATCTCTACTTAAACCGGGATTCAGGGCTACGCAAATGGGATTTTCCTCGCTGGACGATGAATGTGATGCGAAAGGCGGAATACTTTTATTAAACTATCCCGATAACGCACTAGATATAATAGGAAGCCGCGGAGAAATTAGAAGGGGCCTTTGCCCAAAAATAAGATTTGCAGAAAATAACTTTTCGATATATGGAAGTTCGTTAAAACAAAACTGATTCTTTTTGTACGGTCAACCGCATGTCAGTGGAACATTTGCAACTCTATTGCCATGTCATAAAGTCCAAAGTGTTTCTACTGACGTGCTGTGTGTGTACGGAAATAAAATAAAGCATCTTCAGATGCTTCAAGTGCACGTCAGTTTTTTCCGACTACGGGAAAAAGGAGGGTTGTATAAATTGAATTGCTTATGGTGAATCGGGGTGGACTAGACGAGGCATTGCAAATATTACCTATATGTTTTAATATATATTTTTCGAGCATATCTTCTCATTTATGCTACGAACTGAAAGTGTGGGTTTGCAGTGAAACGCACCATCAAAGTTTTAAAGTTCATTGACACTTTGTTTATACGCCCTTGCTTCCCGATTCTTTCTTCATGGGATCTACTGTCCAGGTCTCCCTCCTTCCGAGTCCTTACGATTCCTTCGATCTTTCCTCGAAATCCGCTACCAGAGCTCTTTTTAATAGTTTAAGAGTAGCGAGACAACTGCGGCTCTTTCCGACGACGCGCAGAGTTCTTTTTATTCCACTCGCAACCTATGACACATCTGGCGGAACTTTCATTGGTATATACTTGACAGATTTTACGGTCGTGGAACTTTCCGCGTCGGAATTTCCGCAGGTGTTTCGCTTCATTTAACTACCCCTCTACAAGGCTTCCTTCTTTTAAAGCCTTTCACTGGGTGTTTCCGCTTTTGCCAATCCTTTCTTTCCTATAAAGTCTCTCACCGGGTGAGCCAGGTTTTGCCGATGCAGAAGATTATAATTTTTTTAGTTGCATAGATAAAGTTGCGTCGCTGTTTAAAAATGCGTGGAGTTACTTAAGAGCTGTTGAAGCCCTTTAGGCCTCCTTTCTTTACTATAAAGTCTCTTACCGGGTGAGCCCAGGTTTTGCCAATGCAGAAGATTTAAATTTTTTTAGTTGCATTGATAAATTTGCGTCGCTGTTTAAAAATGCATGGAGTTACTTAAGAGCTGTTGAAGCCCTTTAAAATGTGCATACTGTTATCAGTGTTTACCTGCCCACTTGGTTATTAGTGTCAACGACTTGTAATCTCGTCTAGCTATCGTTATCTAAGTCGTAGAGTTAATTCTTGTAGATACATAGTGAAGCGGTTAGCTAGAGATAAGTTTAAGTAGTGATTCAGTGATATATCTCTTTTTATGCATATACTTACGTTTATTTATCAAATCTAAATTTAGGTGGCTCGATCATAAAATTTGTTCTTCGTATTCTTGGCGATCACGAAATATGATAACCCATGTACAGTCAGCCGCAAGTCAGTGGTAACTCAATGACTTTGAGCGAGACTGGTCGCAGTCGTTTGTAGCATAGGTAGCGCTGTTTCAGCTTATACTGGTTTTGTTACCCCTTACTTGAGATTGGTACACACGGCGGCACATCAGTAGAAACACTTTTGGACCTTATGGCGTGGTAATAGAGTTGAAAAAGTTTCTACCGACAAGCGGACCGTACGCACGACCAATCTCTAATGTCAAAACGAAAATCTAAATGCTACGCTGATTTCTATCTTCTAATGTTTTAAGAAAAGAAAGAGTAGCTTTTTAACAAACATAAATAAATTTAGTATAATTTTGTATTTTTCTGTCGTTAGTTTTATAGATGTAAAGACAAAGTAGTAGTTGAGTCAACTCACCAGTTTACTCAGATCGTGAATTTCATCGCCGACTCTATCTCAAGCATTTTTTTAGGTTTTGTTTGCTTACCTCGTACCTATCTAATTTTAAATGTTTATTTTCTAAGTAGCCGATTCTTATCTCCTGCAATGTACTCAAATTACCTAATTTGGTTGATAACTTTATATTTGTTTGGATGCGTTTGACGACATTCAGATTAAATATAAATTTCGGTTATTTACGTTTAAAAAAAGATGGATCAATGTACTGTTAATTTATAACCGCCAACAGTGATCTGGATAGATACCTTTCATAAAAAATCTATGTACTATCTGAAGGCAATATATTTGTATATTTTGACAATATATTATTAATATAATTAATATTTTTTTAATTATTAATTTGAGGATTTGTTTAGAATATTTTTTTTTTATTACACGAATGTAGCTATAATATGATCCTCTACCCCAAAAATTACCAAAAAAGACTTTTTTTACCTCGTCGTACTGAAAACCAGTTTTTAAAGTTGCATACTATAACATACGTTGTTAACTTCTCAGTCTGGTGTAAAAGTTTTGTATCTTAACATCTTGAAAAACACAAAACAAAATGCATCACTATAACTATGCTTTTACAAGAAAACAAACCACTAAACGTTGATATCATCACTCCGACGAAACGGGATGAATAGGGTTGGGAAAAGAGTGAAATATCTGATTATGAACTTTTCGTTTCCGTTTGGATTTCTGTTTCAATTAATTTAATTAACTGCAATTTTTTTAAATACGGCTTGACTGTAGTAATGAAAAATTGCTGATTAGTTAACCAGAGCTCCGGAATCGTGTAGTGGCAGTAGCGTAGTAAAATTAAATAAGTTATTTTTTAAGACCGCCATACCAAGTTTGTTTGTAATCAGTTTTTTTTTGTACACACGTCGAGGATAAAAGGTGGGGGATGCTATTGTAAGAGCTCCTTTTTTGACCAGAACAATCTAAAAAAAATTGGTAGTTTACTTTTTTTATTACTTTAGTAAGTACAGCTAAAGTTGTTTTTATTACGCTCAGAATAAGTTCAGTTTCACATGAATTTGTGTTTGACACCTTGTTTCTGACGAGCAAGGTGAAATTTAAAATATTCAACCAACTTAAGGCGTGATCCTGCAACGTCGTTACAGAAAGAAATGCGCCCAAAAATTGTTTAAACTTGTAAATATTGGATTTCAAAACTAGTTTGTTGAATACTAAAATTTCACTAAGTAGCAGTATTTTAATGCTCAAATTTTATCCCAAGCTTTTCGGATATCGCAACCACACAACATGACATTCGTATGGTTACATCACTAGCATCTGTAGAAGAGTTCCGAGAATCCCGGCTGGAGGCTGCGTCTGCGCAATAAGGATAGCTATTTACATGCCCCCTGTGAGTGCGAAAGAGACACCAACTGGATTGCCTTCACCAGTCTAGTTTTGTACGTCACTCTTATTTAAGCCCTGTAACTTTTGTTTTGGGGTCCGTTCGAAGGGTTAGCGAACATTTGTGGTTAGCTGTTACTTTTAGTATGCTGTTAATTTACAAAGTAATAACTTACTAACTTAACGATAGACCACTGGAACTCGCATAATATATTTTTACCTGACTGCCTACTGACCTTTTTATACAGGAGGGTTATGTTTTTGTCAAATAAAGTCAGCAAAAGTCTCATCACATCTTATCGTGGGGGTTGCAAGGTCAATGAACGACCTCACAAATCCTGGTGTCAGAGTTTTTGAGCCGCCAAAGGCCTCTGGCATGGCTCCTTAGCGACATCCATGGACAGTAGTCGGGACCAACAGCTTAACGTGCCTTCAGAAACACGGAATCATCTAACTTTTCAGACAATCAGGTGATTTATCCTCCAATGTCCTAACCAAACTGGGGAGGTCGCACATAGGAATTTTTGTTTGACAGTGTCAACACCGGGAATCGAAACCAGAACCTCCGGATCGAGAGCCGAGCGCTCTAACCACTACACCACGGAGGCTGTTAAAGTGTATCAAATACAGAATACAAAAGTCGTAATCAAAGAGGGCATCGTAACATTTTAGTAGCATAAGGAAAACACTACTGACGAGGCCTTACCGTAGGATTGAAATGGTTAGGTTAGATTGCATTGTCATAAAATTAATTGACATGACACTAACAACTAATTCACGAAGCTTCTTCAAATAGTAGCAATAGATTTAAAAGAACTATATTTTTTTTTAAAGACGCTTTCTTCAACCAAGTCCTTACCTAAGACTATGACCAACCTAGGTTATAGTCTTCGAGTTATTTATCGCTTTTTCCCATCGATAAAATAAAATGCGCAAATTAAAATTATTTTATTTTTATTTTTTATGTTACAAGTGAACAAACGAGCAGGTGGGCAACTTGATGGTAAGTGGTCACCACCGCCTATAGCCCCCACTGTATTATTAATGGCATATTTTGACACTAATAAGACAGCATAGCGCGTTGCTCACTTTGAAAACTAAGATGGTATATCTCATGTGCCGGTAATTTCACTGGCTCCCTTGCCCTTCAAACCGAAACACAGCAGTGCAAACACTGCTGCTTTACGGCAGAAAAAAGCGAGGGGGTGGTACTTCCCCAGATGGACCTTTCACAAAAGCCCCTTTAATCCCAACACCAAACCTCCTTGTACAATGATTACCAGGTGACGGAACCCGCTCAGCAAAAGTTTATCTCTCTCTTGAATGTTTTTATTGTAATTCAGTTTGCAGAGGTGTTTATGTAATTTCTCCGGCGACGCGGCGTAAAAACTTAATATGGCTTAAGCTGCTGTAAGTTTTAAGGGCATGCCCACGTAGGACGTTTTTATTTTACTTTTGCATAAGTACATACAGTCAACTAAATAAACAATGAGCGCAGTGGTACTGCAAAAGAGAAAAAGCTGAGATTTAATTTTTACTAGTGCATCATGTCTATATATCTGTTTTCATGGTGGTACTTTTTAAATTGGTCTTTTTTTAATGATAAGAGGCCCGTCCTGGCTTTGTACGGGAATCTTTCCATAGAAATACGCATTTTCAGATTTTCTCGATTTTGTAAATTTTATCGGGAAAAGTATTAAATTTTTCTTTCCATACAAACATTGTCCTTAAAATGACAGAAAGTGGAACCGTTCTTAAGTGATGCTCCGTCATACATCTCATATAAGTAGAAGATTCTTGAGTGAAAAGCTCAATTTGTGCTTTCCAACGATTTGAACAAAACTGAATTTTATTTAAATGTTTACTGGGTGAGAAAGATTCAAAAATGTAAGACAAAATACATTTGCGTAATGTCGATACGTTCTAACTCGCACATTTTGCCATTTGCTGGAAAGGGAAATTACAGGGACATGAGACATACCATCTTAGTTCTCAGGGTGGGTAACGTGCTATGCGGCTTATGAGTTTCAAATTATTTCACTAGTAAGACAGTGAGTGTCATGGGCGGTGGTGACCACTTACCACCGGTGGCCCACCTGCTCGTATGCCCTCTTAAAAAAAAGAGTTTCAAAGTTCGAACGCTGCCTTATGGCCTTTTTGCCGATTGGATAAAATAGATGATTCTGATTTCAACTCGGGGTGGGTCCCTTAGACTAAAGTAGGGCCAAATGCGTTTTAGAGGTTTCCTCAACACCTACACACAGGGTTCATTTTTCTTTGCAGGTTATAATGTTGCATACGTTTGACAGCTGTCAGAAACGACCAATTTGGGCGGCCACATACAGTCGGAATTTCGAAACGGAATATCGATTCGGGTTTCCGAACGCAGTAAACCCATACAAATCTATGTAAATATTTCACTAGTAAGACAGTGGGTGTCATGGGCGGTGGTGACCACTTACCACCGGTGGCCCACCTGCCTATTTGCCCTCTTTAAAAAAAAGAGTTTCAAAATTCGAACGCGGCCTTATGGCCTTTTTGCCGATTGGATAAAATAGATGATTTTGATTTCAACTCGGGGTCCCTTAGACTAAAGTAGGGCCAATTCCGTTTTAGAAGTTTCCTCAACACCTACACACAGGGTTCATTTTTCTTTGCAGGTAATAATGTTGCATACGTTTGACAGCTGTCAGAAACGACCAATTTGGGCAGCCACATACAGTCGGAATTTCGAAACGGAATTTCGAAACGGAATATCGATTCGGGTTTCCGAACGCAGTAAACCCATACAAATCTATGTATCTATCACATACATCAGTAGTTTTCCGTTCGGAATTTTCTCCGTTTCGAAATTCCGAATGGTGGCTTGTGCGTCCGGAATTCCGTACGGAATAATGCCGTTCCGAACGCAACTCTTCCATAGAATATGTATGAATCGCAACACACATTCGAAAATTTCGATAATTCCGAACGGAACGCCAGTCAGGACAGTCAGTGCGCGTCGAACGCACGAAGCGAGTAGGTAGGTGTTCGTTATGTTCTTAACTCATAAGCAAGTCTAACTACGCGTGCGATGTTCGATATCAAACACTTATATTTATGGCTGTAGAAGGTTACCCATGCCTATGGGACACAAACTACGAAGATTACCACAACAGAGACCAGAGCAATCAAAATTAGAAAATCGCCGTCCATAGTCGCTGACGTCTGAACTCAATGGCTGGCGTCTCTCAACTGAGTCTTGTTATTCCGAACGGAATTAAACGTATGTGTGTGTTGTTTATACAGAATTTCGAATCGATATTCCGTTTCGGAATTCCGAAAGTATGTGGCCGCCCCTACGATGGCCTTACTTAAGGGTCTGTCCGCACAGCAAATTATATTCCGCTATTTCAATAGCAAAATCGCGATTTTTTTCCCGCAGTGCGGATACTCCTAAAGAATTCAATGTGTTACAGAATTGCGAGAAAGAAATCGCGCGGGATATTATAATTCGCGCGAAATAATATCGCACGAATAAAAGTCGCTGTGCGGACAGACAGGCCCTTAGACTAAAGTAGTGCCAACGTAAGAAATCCGTTTTGGCGTTTCCTTAACACCTTCACACAGGGTTCATTTTTCTTTGCAGGTTATAAATTTGCATACGTTTGACAGCTGTCAGCAACGATCTATTACGATGGCCTTACTTTACGTCGCCTATAATAAACTAGTGAAGGAGCCTACCCAGTCAGTTTAGTAGCAGTAGGCCGTATGATGTCATCAGCTAAGTTGTAACAAAAGTTACCACACTGAGGTCATAATTAGGACGTGAAGACTTTTGGCGCCATAAAGATTCGCTTTTCGGAGGTCTACTCTCAATTTCTGATATGAAAAACGACATCGATACAATAATAATTTGAAGCAATCAAAATACTTCGTTCACTAACAAGTATAAATATCGGTCGGTTGATTCGTCAAATCGACAGTAATTAATGAGAACAAGGAGTCCTCGTATATTCGAAGACTGAATAGACCACAGGAATAGACAAACATTTTTCATTATACGAGGCACTCGTTTATAACTACAATACATGCACAGAAAAATCTTACAACCAAGTGCTGAAAAAGGTGATATGACCAAGTACGAGCCTCTGTAGAGATGTCGTTTTCAATGCCGAAAGTTACGAGTCCACCAAAGCAAATAAAGTTTCTCTCGTCAAGACCTAACGCTTACATTTTGGGACAGAAACTCAATCCATACTTTACTATAGTAACTTAACCTATTTTTTGTTTCTCGAGTTTATGTGAAACGTAAATATAATATTTTATTTCTAGTACTCTTATTAGTTAGTTGTAGGACAGAATATAAAATAGATATATTCAATTAAAGAAGAAAACGTTTAATGAACTCCCTGATTACGGAAAAAAAGTAGCACAATAATTCCTTACACCTCGGCACGCGTCGATTGCGACACTGCTTACAATTATCATCATTGGTACATCTAAATCTAAATTATATTAGATTAAGGAATAGATAAGATTTACAGTCATATTGACGTCAACATTGTCGCTTTGGGTTGAGTACCTGTTATGATAATGATTGTAATAAAATAAATATAAATAAAAATAAAAAAATAAAAATCTTTAAATTTTATGAACTCTAATATATTAACCATAAGGTTCATTATCGAATGAACAGAAACATGACAAACTAGGCGCGAGGAACAGTCAGTGTAGTTTTGTCGCCTACATACTATTAGGCAATAGAGTATAATCCAACTGAATCCAAAAGCTACAGAACTAGAGAACGCTCTTTCTCTATAATGTCTTTTAGACTCGGCGAGGTTTTAGATTGCAGTGTTCGTAGGTGTATTTATTCAATATGAAGGCTTTTGAGCGTGCGGGGGCGATTTTAATGCAACTATGTCAAAGGCCGGGCTTTCGGGCTATCAACACATCCGGCCTTTCAATCGCCAAATAAGCCTTAATGAATGAACCAAACTAGATGTATAATACACTAACAGGTGTATTAGTTAAAAAACCTACACATTTGATTAAGGATTGAACCACAGATTACTGTAACTTTCATTAAGACTGTACTATAACTATCACATTTAGTTAACGTGTCATTTTATGTAAAAAAAAAAGAAATCGGCAACCAAATGACTACACTTAGTTACCAAATTGGTATCTCGAGTTTAGAAGCCCGAGAAATTGCGATTGCAAAGTCTCTAATTACTTATTTATATAAAATACTGCAACGTTACATACAAATTACAAACAAGGCTTAGTTTATATTTAAATTTAAATGAAATGAAAATAACTACTTTACAACATTACAACGTTAATGTCAACAAGAATACTAATCAGAAACAATCTCGATGTCATTAAATCAAAACCGTTAAATACTTTAAAATATCTAATTCAAATTAAGAAGGAATTCCATACTCGCCGAGTCCACTTTTCACAGATTATGCAAAATAATTAATAACAGTTAGATATTAACACTTAAATTTTTTTAGGAATATGTTCGATCTTTGGCTCACTGTCAATAAATTAAGCCTATGGTTTCGAATTATTCCTCGTAGGTTTTGACTTGATACGAAAGCGCATTTTATGTGTTCTACCCACATATTTGTTTACTTATATTTTGGTAACAAGAGTCCGAATATGCAATAAGCCACTTTAAAAAAATAAATCTGGATTTATTACGCGTGATAAGATATAAACAATTTGTTATATCTATGACAAGGGATTTAACAAAACATTAAGCTTTGATTTCACCATACTTTGTTTCTAAAGTAATTTAATTAAAGTTATAGATTTTTTGTGAAGTTGATCAATTGCCATGAGTGCATGCGTGCTAGGACACTCAATAACCTAAAAAGTACGTGTCTGTGAGCTGCGTTGCAGGTCAATTATTTAACAAACAGTAATGGAGAAATCAGACTGGATCAGATCTATACAAGGTGTAACAGAAAGGGCGTATCAACCCAGAAGGAAGTGAATCTGCCCACGAAACTAAACAACTTTCCCCAAGGAACATAGGTCGCAATAAGAAAAAAAAGTTTGATCTCCTATACTAAATGCGCTACAAGCTGATTCAGTTTCTATCTGAGATAATACTTTTTTATCGTATTTCGACCTATGTTCCTCAGGGAAACTTTTTCAGTTTCATGGGCAGATCCATATCCTTCGGGGTTGGTATACAGTTTTTGTAACATCGTGTACATTCTTCAATATAATCGATTAAAAAGAACCCCGATAAACTTTGTGAATAAAAAATAAAATAAAAAAATACGGTCAAGTGCGAGTTGGACTCGCGCGCCGATTCTGATATACCTTTAGTATTTTTGGAAGCAATAAAGTCCATTTTTAGGACCGCAAAACTAAATTTGTTTGTAAAGGTTTTTTGCAGATTTATAAAAAACTGTGCAACTTAGAAATATCGTTTTATTTTTGCTGTAATATTTACATAAACGCCTATCGACTGTAATTAATTCAGATTTTTACATTCACAAACTTCGGAAATTAGGAGGGGGGAACGGTATTTTTTTTGACACTTTTCAACATAACTTGAAAATCAAGAGTTGTAAAAAAACACAGAAGTATATTTTAGAATGTATAAGTAAATCCCATTCATATGATACCCTATTCGACCTAGTACCGATAATTTAAAATTTTGCCCTCCCTATTTGGGCCCCCTTTACATTGATAATAATATTTTTTTCTTAATTCTTAATTAAGTTGGACGACCATATTCTAAAACTTCTCCAAATTTCAAGTCGATAGTATGAGTGGTTGCTGAGATATACAGGTGTGACAGACAGAAGCAGAAGACAGAAGCACCATAAGGGTTCCTTTTTTTACCATTTTGGTATCGGAACCCTAAAAATTAAGGGTGCGCATTACTTTGTATAAATTTTTTTCATATATCAACGTTTCAATAACATTCAATTGATATAATAAACGTTTCATATAACAACTATTAGCATAATTTTGTTTGACATAACGTACCTTTACTATAATGAACGTTTTCTGTACTAACATTTGGCATAACTATCATTTCACCTAAATATCTTTCATATTAAATTTAATTCATATAAAATTCATTTGATACATTATTTTTTTATTTATTTACTTATTATTTATTTGATTTATAATAATAAAACAAAAAAAAATAATCAATTAGTTTATAATAACTTTGTATAGTTATACTATGCTTATTTTATTAAAATTGTTGTAAAAACGAAATGATAAGGCTCAATAAAATTGATCATAGGCGAGCGAAGCGAGCAAAAGATTTCGGGGCACCCCGACACAGTTGGTTAGGTTCGAAGGGTATGGCGCCATACCCTTCAGGTTAGGTTGACATGAATGCATGCGTATGCCTGCTTGCCTGCAAGCTTGCTTGCTTGTTTGCTATATGCATGCTTGAATGCTTGCTTACTTGTCTGTTAATGGCAAGGGCTTAGTACAATGGATGGAAATGTTTACGAGTATTATACGTTTCGAAATTATATTTAATGAAAATATGTGAAATGTCGATTATACGAAATAATTATTATATAAAACAAAATTATATAAATCGTTGTTATATCAATTAAATGTTAGATTAAAAGTTGTTATATCATCTATTACACACCCATAATTAAACAAAAAATTAATAAATAAAAAATTAACAAAAAAACTACGCCACACTGCTTTTTAACTAAGAAATAGGTTGCTATACTTTTTAAAATAGGGTTTGTGACGTACATAATAAATGTGGGTACTCGGGGAGAATATCACTTCATAGCCAGCCGGCGAGCGGGGATGTTCTGTCTGTGTCCTACGTACCATTATTAGCTAGTTTTACTAGATGCATCCCGATAAATAACAGTGCGTCCTACCCGACGCAACAGTGGCGACGACGATGAAATGAAAGCGTGGTGAGTGGAAAACAATTTTTGACAATATTTTCAAATTATCCGCAAAAAATAACTAGAAAAACCTTTGCCATCTCAAGCAATGGAAAAAAGGAGGATTAGACACATATCTACCCTGAAAAATGTCTCCATTCACGTATTTGCTAAATTATGCATTGATCAATAAAATTGAACCGTTTGTTTACAAGTGTTCGACCGCCATCCCAAACAATGTTTCTAGTAGGTTTCGAAAAATATACAGAGAATTTCGCTTAGACTCTCATGTGTGTGGCATAACTTTAAACCCTTGCTGTGCCTTATTTCTCATACTCAAGAAAAATTAAATTACGGAAATGCGTTTCAAATATATCTTTCGTCAATTGTTTCCGCTGATGGCTGCCTGACCGTATTTTAATGATGCATTATTTCTGTTACCGAGGTAGTAGCTAATACCTACACAAGAACTAAATTGTTACACGTGTGTGAATTCCTTTAAATAACCTAATACTTATACAAAAACAAAGTAAACAAAATATTTTTATCAGCCTCTGAAGGTAATCTATAGTGCAGTAAACAACGGGTCAAGCTTGATACTGGTAGTGCGAATCCAGCCGTACATCTAATGAAATAACAACGGTACAAAGTTCAATGTGTCAGGCTTGATGTGCTCTTGACTGTACCAACTTAGAAATTGCGGTTCTTGAACCATAATTTTTGGGATCGAATCCCCGTGGAGACACGTCAAACAAAAGTGGTTAAGACGTTGCATAATAAAGCTACTTGATTGACCGTTAAAATAATATAAATGCGTGCTTCGGGATGCAGGCTTAAACGGTTGTTCTAGTTATTATAGGCAGATCAGTAACTCTGACACCAGGGTTTTTGAGGTTTTACGTAAGTGCTTATATGCTTGCGTAAGGGCTTATTATGACACCGACGTAATGGTAAATAAAACTCGTTACTATGTGTCGTACCGTACCTACCCTATGCACTCAACTTACTAGAGTACGACGACGAGTACGTTTTGACGTTAACAAAATATAGGCAACCAACTTAAGATTACCAACAGAATCACCTGCACTATGTATATAACTTGCTTATGAAGCAATACCAGCTAATCGTGTTGTAAACAATTTATAATTAATAAGTAGACATTCGGTAGACAGGACCAAAATACCAAGACCAGAATAAAAAATAAGCCAGGTATGTAAATAACAACTCTTGATGTGGAACAAATTTCACTGTGCTAACTCCTTATAAATATCAATTGATCCAACTATAATTACCTACCTACCAAATATTTTTGTTTAATACATCATTAACAAACACCTTAAAACTACTTTTTAACTTTTATTATTAATTATAAATCTTGGTAAGTAGGTACGGAATGGATGCAGTGTTATTAGATGAAATCCTAAAAAAAATATGTAAACAAGATGGGCTTAATAATTATTACACTTCTATATTACCTACAAAGTATAATATGCAAGTAGGTACAGCTAGGCAACTCAGCTTGCTCCGAATAATCTTACTCGAAGCAGACCAAGATATGGCACCAGGGGTTTCTTGAATTTTGAAAAAAAAAGGGCAAAACGAAAAGGTTCGTACACATGAGAATAGATCGATTTTCGGCCCGAAAACCACTAATAGTAAATTTCATTGAAACTCGAGTAATTTTTGATTACAAGTATACTTTTATTTATACAAAGCAAATGTTGCTCGTTGATAAGTAGTATAGTATGTTGGGCACATTGAGTATTGTCACTAGAGTAGAGGAGACATTGCGAGAAAAAGTTGTGTGCCGGTTAACATTGAAAACATGCAAAGATGACTGACCAGCAGCGGCAGCACAGAATCCCTAGATGAAAGTAGGTATATAAGTAAGAAAGTCAAACAAACTTCATATGAAAAAGAATTTGCCGCATAAGACGAAATAAAGCGCTTGTGGTGCTGCAGTACTTTCCTTCACAAGTGTATAAAAAATTTTTAGTTTTGCAATCAAATCAAATATAGTTTATTCATTGTTGGATATTACAATCTCTTAATGAATTATTAATTTAGAGCAATATTACATAGGTGATTTCCATTAACTACGAATTATTAAAGATTTACTAGTGATTAAATAAAAATTTACAGCTATATTTATGTTTTGTAAAATACGCATAGCATCATTATTGGCCAATATAACGGACTGATGTCAATAATAGGCAATTTTCTATGATATTTTCAACTACGGTTTTAACTGTCGTTAGGTGGCACGCTCATCACTGTGGTAATTTCTGTTTTATGGCTTTTTAAAATAAATTAAATCTTTTTGGAAGAAAATATACTAAAGACATTTGAGATTTGCAACAAGTACTCACAGACTAACTAGGAGATACTAACAAGTACTTGAGTTCAAATGCTTATGGCACTGTTTCTCAGTCAGCACCAGAGTGGAGGTTACTTAAAAAAAAAAAATGTTGAAACTTAGGCGCTTAAAAAAAATTTTACTATTACTAGATATTTCTTAAAACAGAAAAAAAAAAATTATTAGAATAAAAATCAATGAAAGAGACAAATCAATGTGATTTAAATAGACATACCGAGGTATAACGTATGCGAACATGTTTTCACTATACTTTAGTATCAGTGTTTCCATTTTCCTGACGATATTCAGCAGCGCCATCCAGTTGAACTTTCACAAGGTGCGGGAAAACACCCTATTGAAAATAACAAGTAATAGGTACTTAACTTACCAAGAGTAAAAACAAAATATCAACTTGTGTGTGTGTTTGCTTTTTATCATAAAAGAGTCTTGATATTCTATAAAGCCACAAAATAAACTAACGAAAACAAAACAAAGGAAATGTTAGTTTTAACGATAATCCTCGAATGGATTGAAATCCTCAGTTATATTGGTGATGCAACGAAATCAAGCTAGTATTTTTCCATTGTGTATGTAAGACCTTAAAAGTTGCAAACACATATAGACATCTTTTTTTATTGATCCAAACTTACAGTAAAGAAAAAAAATAAGGAAATGTATAATTTGTTTCGATTAAAATATACACAGTTGTCACAAGAGTTTGTTCGTCCATGTATTAGCTGAAAAAACGAATAAGTTCTTAATGATACCACAAATGAATAAAAATACCTAACAACAGCGTCTCAAATTTTTAAATCCATAATAATATTTCGGTACAGATAAGGAATTAAAAGCTAAAAAAAAAAAGAGATTAAATATATATATGGAAACTGTTATATGCTGAATATTGGATATTTCAAGACGTAAATACGTCATTATTATTTAGCTAATCAAAAATAAAATAAATTTTTATACTTGTTGCATCACTAATATGAGAAAAACTACGCATGTGAACCATGTGAATGGGGGAGTCTAGATGCGATAGCACAGTGGTCAGTGCATTGGATCGTGCTGCTTCTGGTGTCTGGTGTATGTAAATACAAAAAATACTAGTTGGTTCGGTCCAAAGGTGCGGGTTCAATTCCTGCTCGTGTCTTGAAAGACTTTTCATATCCATAAAGGTTTATATGCGTGGTCGGGAGGCATGTGTTGATTTGGCCACAAGTCGAAAGACACCACAATAGCCCATGGGTCAAAAAACACCACAATAATCTATGGGTCGAAAGACGCCAAAAAAATCTATGGGTCTAAAGACGCCACAATAATCCATGGAAAAAAAAACACAATAACCTATGGGTCGAAACTGTCGAAAGACGCCACAATAATCTATGGGTCGAAACTGTCGAAAGACGCCACAAAAATCTATGGGTCGAATGACGCCACAATAATCCATGGATCGAAAGACGCCACAATAATCGATGGGTCGAAAGACGCCACAATTACCCATGGGTCGAAAAATGCACAAATGTGTACGCATGGATCAAACGACGCCATAAATATTCCATGGGTCGAAAGATGCCATAAATCTTCCAGAGTTGAAAAACATTATAAATACCATAAATTTTCTATGGGTCGTTTGATGCCATTAATGCCATGGCAAAGCAACACATGTCTACTCGTAAAACTTAAAGAAAAAAAATGGGCTCCAATATCACACACGCAGATAGGGTGACAGTTCAGTTTCTTATGAACCAAGACTAAACAAATGCTAATTAATTTGGAACAAATATCCTAACAATTCATCAGAAGACAGAAATCTCATTCCCTGACTTTTATAATAAACGCGTTCTTTTAACAAATAAGTGTAAGAACATATATTTTCAAAACTTAGTTATAAGGAAAGCTGTTGGATATCCTAATAAAATAAAAATAGAATAATAAATAATACTACCTAAGTATCGCGCGCAAGCGCGAAATTTCACCTTAATGAGAATATAGATGCTGCAATATTGTCCACAGGTGGAGTTTCTGCTTAAAGATGACTTTAGATTAGACTGCCAGCGACCACAACAACAATACTGGGACTCTCAGTGTTGCAAGAAGCATCCACAAATGAAAGGAAAAATGGAGAAAAGTGGACAGTACCTAGAAGAAACTTAATTACCTAATGAACGAAGTTTTAAATTTTAATAATGATACTATCGTATCTAAATCGGTTCAATGTAAAACTTATAGTGCTTTGATATTCTAGCACGACACAGGGAACCCATTGTATAAAGCCGACTCTTAAAGTAGGCCGTGCTGCAGTGGTTTCTTGCCGTCTCTTTTACGCTGCCATAGCACGATCCGAGACGGTAGTCGAGTCGCTCTATTTGAATTGTATTCTGCATGTTATGATGACCATTAAGTATTATGTAAAGAATGATATATAAAAGTATTTCAAATCATATAAAAAGGAAGAGATGTGACGTACATAATAAATGTGGGTACTCGGGGAGAATATCACTTCATAGCCAGCCGGCGAGCGGGGATGTTCTGTCTGTGTCCTACGTACCATTATTAGCTAGTTTTACTAGATGCATCCCGATAAATAACAGTGCGTCCTACCCGACGCAACAGGGTTTAAAGTTTTTTGTGTGATAATCCCTTTGTAAAATAAGTAAAATCGTTGAAGATTTACAGCTTTTCTTCTGATTAGCTATTACATAACTTCGTTGTCTACAAAGCAATAGTGGAATGTAGAATTAGTAAAATAGCTTTACAATAGCAAAACCGTGACCCAGAGGCCCAGAGGTAATATAACCCGAATCTATTCAAGTCTCGAGTGAATAGACTTCTTCTGGGCAAGCTTATTCCACCATCGACCTCATCTCAAGACTCGATCGAGGTCAAGAGCAAGCTCATGTACAATTGAAATACTAAATGAAAAACAAAACTTTGGAAACTTAATCTAAAACATATTGCATGATTTAAATTTTAAGTTCGTGACATACCACAAGTTGTGGTCCACCCAATGAAATCAAAATAACACAGCACAATGCAAGGCGAAAATTGCATTTTGTCGTCGACACGTTTGCACGATAAAATAAAACGAATAACAAACGTTGGTAACGATATACGACCATACTGAATCCCGGTAGTATTCAAATGTCATCGCTCGAGATGTATGGGTCTTGATGGGAGGTATAATACAAAGCTACAAGAACACCTTATGATTATGACTTAGGTACACATATAAGGTGTAAAAAAGCACTATTTTAGCGTGTTACTGAACAACTTTTCCTAAGGTATAACACGAAAAAATAGTTATTTGTTATGCAAGGCAGCAAAAGGTTTATTTGGCGCGAGGGCCTCGTATTGAAACCTGAGCAAGCGAAGGATTCTAGGATTGAACCACGAGCGAAGCGAGTGGTTCAAAAGAAGAATCCTGAGCGTGGCGAAGGTTTCAAGGCACGAGACGCAAAATAACTTTGCTGCCGAGCGAAACACAAAATTTTTCACCTCATTAACATAATGCAATATAAGAAATAAGTGTTTAATTAATTACTCATACGTTTTAACGTAAGGGCATAATACCTACATAATGGTACTGACGCCAGCAAGCAAGTGGAAACATAACCAGTATAACCTGAACCAGCGCTCAGGGGTCAAAGAGTTTTCACGGACGAGTGGCCATGTGTTGATTAAGAAAACATTAAAAAGGAAATCACTATAATCAAATTATTATTATTTTTGGGACTGTTGTGCTTATGTAAACTACTTAATAAATTTGCAGAACAAGGTTAATTTTCATTGGATTTCAATGTGGAGACAGAGGATAGGCAGTGGCAGGCAAATCTATTTTATATTGCGTTGATTTGAAGTCAAAGGGCGAGTCCATTAATCTGGGCAAGAGAACAAAAAAAAAGGCGATGTAATTTTAAATTTACTTTTCATTATCAGCCAGTACCTTACCCACCAGGCATTCACTATTCATAATACTATTTGTTTCTTTCCTATAGCTGCATCCCTCTTTCTCATCTTGAAAACGATAGTGCGTGGCTGGTTTTACAAGCGGCCAGTACTGCAGCATACTACAAAATAATAAGTACATCGCGTTCGAATTTCAAAAACCTTTTGCCCGCTAGGGGCCAAAAATCGCTTTTGGCCGCAGAATTTAACCGACAAAACAAATGTTTCCGAGCTTTGGAGGTGAAAAAAAAATTTTTATACCTCCCATTGAAACTGCACCGGCTGGTTAAACGATTTTTTCGTATTTCGACCTATGTTCCATAGGGAAAGTTGTTCAGTTTCGTAGTCTAAGCACAGATTAGATAATAGTAATTCTAAGTAACAGGCTCAAATAGTGCTTACTAATACTACACTCGATATACAGCGTGAAACGGAAATATGAAAGCTGTGAACCTGCCCATGAAACTGAACAACGTTTTCCAAGGAAATTCGAAAATACGAAAAACCAAATTTGACCTCCCATAAAAAATGCGCTATCAGCTGATGCAGTTTCTATGGGAGAAAGTTGTTCAGTTTCATAGGCAGATTCACACCATTTTGTACTATCACACCTTTCCGTTACACGCTGTACTGCTGCCGTATTCCGAATTAAAACTACGATAATATCGCTCCGATAATTAGTCTATGGTTCGGCCAGAAAGATTCGACCTCTCCATATAAACTGTCCAATCAAGTTTGCAATTTCGTATGGAGAGGCTGATTTTTTTTTTCATTTCCTGAAAGTTATATTCGCTGAAAGTTGTTCAGTTATATTGACTGATCATGCCCTTTCAGTATTCGGAAGGCTGTCCCTTACACATTGTATATACAAATATTGCTCGTTTAATAATATATACCAGAGTCCAGAGTTTACGTCTAACTATTAGCTATCAAACAAATTTTTTTTATTAAAATTGGTGCAGATATTCTGCGTGAGGCTCGAAAAGACAAACAAACAGACAAAAACTTTAAAAATCTGTGATTTGGATTCATTCAAATAGCATAATGTGATATTATTTTTATAAATACTTTCAATGTACAGACAAAACCAATTTACAATAGTAATATAAGTTATATACCTATATTTATACGACGCTATTCTTTATCTTGATTTTTGTAAAGTACGATACTCAATCCAATGCAATATGTCTAGTATAAGCAGTATCTAAAACAACAAAATTATTTGAAATGCTTTGAAACCTACTAGTATAAGTTAATGTAACTTGAGTTTGCAGCAGCCAGCGTTACAAACTTTCGACCCGCGTGGGCTCGTTCGCTTGGTCTAATTTGAAAGCTCTTAACTATTCCCGTGTGGTGCCGGCAAAGAATAGTACCATCCCATACATACCCGTGGTTGTCATAAGAGGCGACTTAGGGTTATAAACTGGAGGATCGGCAGCAGCATCCTCCTGTGTATCATACCATCTTACTTACTGCGGTCACCGACAATCGCGGTTCATGGTGCCAGCCATAACGCTGACAAGCGAGGTGACTTTGGCTTTGGTACTTCCCCTCCAAATTTTTCCAGCAAAAGCTAGAATTCTGGAGGGAGCTCCCTGTCCTGTAGCGGACATTTCATGGGATGTTATGATGATGATGAAACTTATGGCATATGATATATACCTACGCCGCTATTGAATAGTGTACTTATATGTCAAAGGAGGAACACATATATAGACGAGCTAAATAGGATTATTCTTTGTTTTTCTAGCTTTCTTGCATAACAATCTTAGATTCAGCCATATACCACATTAGAATTTGTCGCTGCAGTTTTTAACAAACTATGCTTCGTTTTGTGCTTCCTATTTGTCCATATATCTTCGCGATTGCAGAGACAATGTAGAATAGAATGGTGAATTACGAACACTTCGCTGCACTTTATCCCTTTTACCACACAGGGTTTTAATCCGAAGACTCGAAGTTCGAATGAACGGGGCAGATTATAAATTTTGTAAAGAAAGTCCCACGTGCTACGTGGGACGGCCAGCGCGTGCCGTATTACGAAATATCCATAATGAACCGAGGACGACCCACGGGAAACAAAGAAGTAAACAAAATACAGGATGAAACGAAATCACAATCAGAACATTCTTCGGAAAAACTTTCGAATAAATAAAAAATTTACTCAGGAGAGAGTGTCTAGAAAAAATAAAACAGAAAAGCCGTTGAGACGTGCCTAGACTTTCAGCCCTATAAAACCTCTAACGGTTAAGGTCAGTTTACTACTATCTGAGGGGATGAGATATCCTTTCTTGAAACTCAACTCTTGTGCAAAATTGTATACTTTAGTCTAGCTAGACAGCTGTTTATCGAGTTAGGCTGTGCGTTTCCTTTCAGAGGTTTCTTAGGGAAAATTTTATACCGTGAAGTATTACGTGTTTAAAAAAGCCCATCGTTCTATCACATCCTGTATATGAGATATAACAAATACGTGTCTTCGGGATAAGCTTGAAAAAGTGAGTCCGGAAGAAAGCCATTGTTGTAACTGGTTCCGTTGTGTGGAACTAATATTGTTAGCCGTAGGTTAATTGAGACAATATCACTGTTTGTTTAAATAAATAAGCGTTACAATGACTGCTTTTAGTCGGTGCTAGAAAATTTTATAAACTGTGGAGAGCGCTGATCATCGGAGATTATTTTTACAAAATTGATTTTACTCAGTATATTTTACGAAGTCTATAGGATATCTTGCAAGTCTTACAACGATTTTGAAAGTGGTAGGGCTTTTGTGCAAAGTCTGCCTGGCAAGTACCGTCGCCTGTCCATAAATCAGCTCTAGTTCATTTCGATGACAAAGAGAGCCAGTGAAATAACCGGCACACAAATGAAACATCAACTTAGTTTTCAGGGTGAGCAGCGAGCTTCGGTTTCTTATTAGCGATGACCAGATCGACTCATTCCATTATAAGAAATTACTGTAACCTGGGTACCTGACACCCACAAACACGACCAAGAAAACGAAGTAAACTTCCTTCGAATGTCTACCCCGTCTAGAGTCAAACCTGGAATGTTCGGCGTAGCAGGCAGCTGCACTCATCTCATTGGCTCATGGCCAAACTACCTACACCTAACTTTACCATTATTTACTTATGCTGTAGATAAGATACCCAAGTTTACCATAATTTATTGACTATCATCATAAACGTCTTCCAAAGCATCTCAAGGTCTACGGAGATATCTACTGCAAATACCGAATATCGATATAATAGTTAACCAAACGTGTTGACTCTGATATCGGACCAACTGTATTAGTTAGGGTGCTGGCTGCCATTTGGGTACATGATTTGCTCATGATTCATATTAATAAGGATGATAGATCAGCTCAACACGAATCGATTGGTCCTAACAAGTTTTTCTGTGCGTTGCTGCGTTATTGAGTTAATGCAATTAAATAAAAATAAGATACTAAATAATGTCATGATAAAAAAAAATTGTCTGCCTTTGTGGCTGCTGTTTAAAATACTTCTGAAGATGTAGAAAATTGAAGAGGCAGATATGCAGGGCTCTGCATTATCACGGGAAAAAGTAGTGGTTTTTTTGCATTTTGAAGCGCTGTAACTTCACAACGCAGGGCTTTTAAGGTGGCAGACCATTTTTCTGGGGTCCTATACATTGTGTTTAATCGGACAGTCATAGTCTGCACGGTGTACGTTTTATTGTCAAATTTCAAAATAGTTAAAACTTCATTCCTCAAAAACGCAGGGGTATGGATGTCTGCCAATATTTTTTGTATCTTTTAGAGGATGCTTCTTATCATCAGTCAAAGAGGCAGACATGAGCGAATCATAGACATGAGCAAAATATAGAATTTTTTCCGTCAGCACCCTTACTATATGCTTGTGACCCAAATTTGAACAAGAACTTTTGTATTTATTTTGATATCCCTTGTTTATGTCCTTGAAGGTGGAATTATTTGACCCTGATAATTCCTTCTGCTCTGAAATTTTTTAGGATTAGCTGTTAGTATCTGGGCGACCGAGTTTTGCTCTGTATAATCTTAACCATAGCTCAATAATAGATGGCGCTGTAGGATTTCTGAAACGCGCTATTTTCAAGAAATCCTCAAACTTTTAGGCGGTCAGTGACCATTTCTTAAGGTGATTACGGCCAGCTTAGCCCCGAACGCAACTAGTTGGAGCCACTGCTGCAAATATAAGGTTTTATTTTTTAATGCAATAAGTACCAACTATATATGTGCAAAAAGTTGATTCGCGTAAATTTCATCGCGCAACTTCAACTCCTAACAACAATGTCGATAAGAAAAATATCTCCATATGTCCACTAAAGTCAATTACTCTCGTCAGTCCGTGTTCACATGAGTACGATCACTCACACATGCAAACAAAGCACAACCGTACAGTTTTGTCCGCACGCCACACCACACCACACAAACGTAATATTGAACCAAAAATTGCTAACAAAAATAGTACTTTCAGTACATTAACTGTATTTTTGTATTAATTAGCGAAAAATTTAACTATAAATAGCAGTATTCGTTCGTTTTTCAACAGAATTTTATGTCCCGTATGAGAATGCAAGTCATTTGAAATTTTGTATGGAAAACGGATCACCTTAATATGATTTCTTCTAGATATGACGAGTTCTGGATTCAACGAGTTTTAGAAAGGAAAGGGAAGGCTCCCTTCTCTTTATCCTTTGGCTGAAATGACGATGAGAATAAAAAGAATTTCACAAATACAGGAGCTCCACATGTTTTTCATGTCTGGTGAATGTACACGTTCAGCGTGAATTTTCATTGGTTTTGCTTCTACTCATGCCCAGCCCAGTGATTCTACTCATGAAAACAAGCAACTTTTCCGACGAAAGAAAGAAAATTCTGTCTCTTCATACTAAAGTGGGCACGTGAAGTCAAAATTTTTTTTCTTGTTATCATGAGTTTCACTGGGAAATTCACAGTGTAGATAAAAATAATCGGTACAAAATAAATATATCGGCCTTGGACTTTTTGTGTCACGGGAAACGGTAAGGGCAACAAATAATGGCTTATTGATGAAAAAAATATCATAACGATACGATCGAGCACAATTTTTGGATTTTTAGAAGGAGCTCCCTGTTCTGCAGGGGGCGTTGAGGGATGTTATGATGATGAACCAAACTAACCATTTCATTTAAATACCTTTTTAAAAGTGGCAAAATGTAAAAAAAATGAAAAATTAGTTTCTCCCGTGTTTTTAAGCATTTTTGTAAAATACCGCGTTTTGCACCTCAGAACTTACAGCGCCATATTTATGTTGGCGGGTATATCACCCGATGATAGGTATTTTCAGACTGAGGCGGCTATTATAGAGCGAAGCTCGGTCGCCCAGGTACATATAAATAACACCTATAGGATAGATGCAGAACTAGCACCTGTAACCAAATGTTAATCATTCAAAGTAAGGAATATGATGAAAACGAGGCTCTTTTTGATCATATTTTTGATTTTATATCTTATACTATTAAAAGCAACATTTATTAATTTGGTTAAGATTATGCAGAGCAAATCTCGGTCACCCAGGTTATGCTAGTGAAGATTTGCAAGTATTTTGCTATTTGTGCGTTCGATAAGACGATCGTAGGTTATTTATTTAAACTGTAGACCACTTCCTTCGTACGTTCTTGGTAGCAATTAAAAATGTTATGTCGACTTGCATTATCGGTACATGACAAAACACGTGTATCATATCAGCTTGGCATACGCACGGGAAATACCGCAATCACATTGAAACTCGACCCTATTGCTTCCGAAATGTTTGCAAGTTCTAGGAACCTATTGAGCAACCGTCACGAACCGGAAGACATAGCGTGGGCAGGACCCCACAAGATCTTCGATCTTAGATCGATGGACCAACGATTTAGTTAATCATACCTTCCTAAAATCAAAGACTAATTCGGCAAACATTGCTGGGAGGCTTGGTTCTGTTAATTCCAATATCCTTACTTTAGCGAGCAATGTATGCCGAATCAGCTGAATTAAGGAAGATATGATAACAGCTTTAGGATCGCCGGAAGCCGCTGGATAGCGCAGCGAAAATTTAGTGGTTGTAGATTTATAAATTTAGGGAATGTTAGATTAGCAATAGACGTCTATTATTTTACCCGGTGGTAAGACAAATGCTGATTACCTACTCACGAATCGTACCAGTATACTACGAATATTAACGAAAGAGATCTACGAGGCGAGAGTCAATGGAAAATTGGGATGGGGTAGACCTAACCTCGGTGAACGTTACGAGTACAAATTCAGGATATTCTAAATAAAGGTTAAGTTAAAAGAATCATTAACAACGAGCGTGTACGAAAGGGTTGATGAGTAGGGAAGCGAGTGAAGTATGTCAAGGTCGTAGGAGATGGAGGGCTGGCCTCTGACTACCCCGACAGCCGCGAAAGATGCGTGATGTTGTAAATGTAATTGTGCGTTGGGCTATTTTCCGCAACTCGACGTCATTGCACCTATTTTGCGTGTGGGTAGGATAGCGAACTACTCAAGCCACCCGATTTCCTGAAGAAAGCCCAGTAAGCCGGTGACGTTGCTCGCTACTTCAGGAAGGCCCCCGGGAACACTAAGATACTTTGCCCTGTATGTAACTAATTCCGTACACTCCAGAAGGACGTGAGCAGCTGTTTCATCTATCTTCAAGCAGGCTCTGCAATAAGGACTGTCAGTAACACCTAATACAAAAAGATGTTTGTTAAAAGATCCGTGACCAGTAATAGCGCCGGTTGCTAGTCTAAGTTGGGATTTACTCAGACGTAACAGCTTGCGGGACAGACGACTGGGTGCGTATTCCGAAGTTTTATCGGAGCTCCGATATTATCAGATTGACAACAACAATTATGTTCGGAAATTTACTTTGTATGGGAATTTCTTTGTCAAAGGCCGAACCATAGACTAATTATCGGCGCGATATTAAATGTGGTAGAAAGTTGATTTGACCTTACTAATTTAAACTTATTTGTTTTAGGCTCCAAAGGTTTCACCTGATATTTAGCGTCATATACTTAATCAATGAAAAATAATTTGAAAAGTTGGTGTTGGTGTAATGTCCTCTTGTATGTAATTCTCTGTATGTTAATTGTGCAATAAAGAATATAATAAAACCTTTTAAGCGCTTATTCTGCAACAACATTTTTCCAGTCCAATTTGTATGAAAAGTCGTGGTGCAAAAGTTGTTGTATTGAGCCCCTTAAAAGGTTTTACATCAATTTTGTAGCCTCACTCATTAAAGTAAATAACATTACGGCCAGGGTTAAATTCGCGCCTAGGCCATATTAGCTTTATTTCTCAAAGTAGTACCACGTAGGCCGCGCCCACACAGATCGTGTCGAAAAAAACGTAGGCCCGCTGTAAAATATCTACAAAAATATTTCTTCTCTACATTATACCTTAAACTAAAGCCATAAGAGCGAGAATATTTTCACCTTATTGGCAGATTTGACTCGACCCACGCAACCCCTAGCAACACTCTTTATTTCGTAATTAACTCCAGTTTGTATGGCTTTCGCTTTGTTTTGTTAAATCACTTATTTAGGCGCCCACTTACAAGGTTTAAAAAAATATTGCGTTGATTTTAGTACTTCATCGAAGAAGTCTTGCTTTTGAAGATTTCAAGTCAAAAAAGTGAATGTGGCGCCATGGTAGTTCATAAAATCCGCAAATTTGCATCATACCACGATTTGCTTCATGTCCCGTGTGGTGCCGGCAAAGAACAATACCATCCCATACGAACCAGTGGGTGTCATAAGAGGCAACTAAGGGTTATAAACTGGAGGACACTACATACAATGTGCGCGAATTTGAAATTGGAAGCGCGCTTAGGCCTGCATATTCGGTACAACAGACCCTTATAACCCAATTTTTTTAACTGTGCACTTCGAGCTGAATGTCTTTAGCTCCTACAGCTATTACAGTAAGAATGATACAAAATCCAATATGCCAAGCTCGAAGTGCTCTTGACTGTACTTGCAATGAATAAAATTAGGGTTATCCTGACCCTACCAATACTGCAATCAAGCTAATATTTTGTCGGCTCGAAGTGCACAGTTAAAAAAATTGGGTTATACCACGCGATCTGCGCGGGCGGGTGCGCACGTAGGTGCGGGGTGGATCACAAGGGGGGCGGAGAGTGTCCGTTCTGTATGTAGTACTATTAATTTATTCTGTGGCTGCGGGCAAAGGCCTACCCTTCATAAAATAAATAATAAATCGTTTATTCATGCAAAAAAAAATCACAAAAGAACTTAATATAGGTATTCAACTCGATACAATACAAACAATGTATTGAAAGTATTGAAACCCTGACTCCCAAACTAAGAAAAGCCTTGTGACTTGGGAAAATTCATTTAAAACCATGATAAAAGTATTACTTCTATTTTTAATAATAATTTTGATTTATTTTGAACTGTGGTCTCTGCCTACCCCGACGGGAACGAGGCGTGATGTTATGTATGTATGTATTTTAATTTAAATAAATATAACTAAATTAGGTATTTCTGAAGTAAATATTACTTCTACAATTAATTATGATTTTGAATGAAGAGGAGGCCTTTGCACTTGAAAGTCATTATTTTTCCTGTTTACTTCAAGGTAAAACAGACGATTTTTAAAACACGTGTCTGTACCCTCCTTTAGCACAACAATCTTTACACTTAGCTCTACTTAGCTTATTTAATCTTTCTGGTTTGTTGGAGTGGTAGGCAGTGAGCTTGCCTTCTAAGCCATGGGCCGTGGGTTCGAGCCCCGCCTAGGGCAAACATTTGTGTATGTTCTGTGTCTTTTTATAATTTATGTATGTATATATTAGTCTGGTACAAGCTTTGACTAGTTTGGGATCAGATGACCTTGTGTGAAATTTCCTCCATAATCTTCTTTACGATTATAAAATTTTAAATTGATTTTGTCTATACATTGAAGATATTTATGTAACAATTATCACATTATGCTATTTTGACTCCTTTGATTCCAAATCACAGATTGTTGGACTTTTTGTCTGTTTCTTTGTTTGTTCGAGCATCACGCAAAAACTGCTCAACCGATTTTAATGAAACTTTTTTGGTTGATAGCTAATGCTTTTACTTAAACACTTTTTTAATATGCAGTCGAAGTCGCAGGCAAAAGGTAGTATTTAATAATATTAAAAATTAATGGTAACAGAAATAAGTCCAGCTCTTGATTGTATAAATCGGAGATGTAACCAGTGTGAAGAGCAGTGTAAAACACAGTGCTAACTGGCCGCGGGACCAATTGGGAATTTCAACAACCAGTCCAACTGGTTTGCCCAACGCGCCGCCGAAAGGCCCAAATGAACACCACTCCACTAATTGATACCTATACAAGCTTTTACACGATACATTTGAGGACTACACTTCGAAATGAACAGATAAAACGGGTGGCTATTCCACTTAAACAAGTTAGTTATACAAGCGCGTTACCACGATAACGGTTGTAGGACATCATTCTTGATAGTTTGTCGTTTATTTGCTTACGCACTTGTATTGTTGTACTCCTTGTTATAAAGACAGACTCTCATCGAATGTTCACGGTTTCATTATTAAATAAATGAATGCAAGACTAATAAATAACTCTTTTCTTTACAGGTAAGCGTATTTTCTCTGAATATCTCGAAGTATTGAAGTAGGTAAGAAATCTTTTACAATAGCAATCGCTATTGATATGTATGTTGACAAATCTTAATCATGACCTTCACCTCTTGGGGACTTTGGAAAATAGTACCTGGGCGACCGAGCTTCGCTTTATAATAGCCGCCTCAACATGAAAATATCATCTGGTGAACAAGCGTTGCTAGCCGCCAATAGATGGCGCTGTGGTTTTTGTCTAAAACGCGGTATCAAAAAAATGCTTAACAACACGGGGAATACGAATTTTCCCAGACATGAGAACTCTTCAGCTAGAGTTCTAGCTAAGTAAGTTTAATCGAAATCGTTTTTGAGAAACCGATTACTAATATATATACAAATATTGCTCGTTAAATAGTACGAGTATATTTGATCCGGGAAAATAGTTTTTTTTTAATCAATGTATTTTTTAAGGAATTAATTCAAATTAATTGTATCTCCGCGCCCGCACACACCGGCTATTGGTTGTAGAGGCGACACGTACACAGGCACACAGGCACTCACCACTTGTGACTTCCCTTTACCTATATTGAATGAGCTACTAGAAAAATATCCTGAACTAGATTTGTTTGCTGACAGGTGGTGTCATATTAGTAGAACATTTTTATTCTTTTGTGAAAGTGTTTAGATTTAAATGATAAATTATTTTTATTTTATTTAAGTTTACCAGCGCTTTGGGTAACTGTAATGCTGAGTGAATTTTGGGGTTGTAGAGATCTACCTCCTAGCGGTCCAACCCGGGCAACGGCGCTGCGGGACATCACGTTCTATGGCGACGGCTGAAGGTCTCTTTCAGCGGTGGTAGGCTTCGGCCGCCTGGCTCGGGACCACCCTCCCGCCGGAGCCCGACGCCAAACAGCTTGTCTGTGTTCCGTCGGTGTGCGGGAGTGTCAGTGCAACTGCGGGATCGGAGGTGGTCAGTTGCGTGGCTTAGGATCGGTCTTGGTCTCTAGGCAAGTCTATTCCGGGTAACTCATACTGGAGGGTAGCGGGATCCGAGGCACGGTCTCTGCCGTTGGCCGACCGCAGGTAGATGGGGGCCCAATTAAGTAAGTAGGGGGGAAAGGCTGCCCCGCCAACTAGCGAAAAATCCTGAAATGCTCCATCGTGCCAGCTGGTGACTGGACGGGAGGACCCGACGGCCATTTCAGGGGGGCTCGGGCGTCCCCGCATTCTCCAGATGAGTTCCCTACTGGTCAGATGAGCCGAAGAGTCTCATTTGATAACCTAGCCGCGTCTCGACCAGTTTCCGTTTCCCCACAACAACAAGCTCCCCATGTCAAAGTCCAAAAAGAAAAAGGTTTCTAAACGGCGGCACTTCCTCCCACTAAAAGTGCACCTCACTAACATCCGGGGGTTGCACTCCAATCTCGATCCGGTCCATTTCCACCTTGAGACCGAGAAGCCGCACCTATTCTTTTTAACGAAGACGCAGATAGCAACACCGTCAGACGTGGCGTACCTCAACCCGGGTTACTCGTTGGAACACAAGTTCAAAAAACGAGCCGGGGTCTGTGTGTACGTCCGCGATGACATTTGCTATCGGCGTTTCCGTTGCTTTGAAGATTCAGGGTCATCAACAATATGGATTCTGGTGCACACCGGCATAGAGAAATCTCTCTACGTCGGTGTCTACCGGTCGCACAGCGGTGACCAGGAGACGACCAGGCTCTTTGAGCACCTGTTAGAGAAGGCGGATTGTGCCGTACAACGGTACCCAACAGCGTAGCTTCATTTTCTGGGGGACTTTAATGCCCACCACAGCGAGTGGTTGTTCCCATACCAGAAAACTGACCATGCTGGGAGAGAGGCGCGCAGGTTTGCATTGTCGCTAGATCTCACCCAGCTGGTGAATGTAGCTACGCGGGTGCCTGATGTAGACGGACACACGCCCAATTGCTTGGACTTACTGCTGACAACAGATCCGGACAGGCACTCGGTGTCGGTATCAGCCCCGCTGGGAACATCCGACCACTGTCTGGTGAAGTCCGTGTCGATCAGCTCTCCTCCGGATGATAGCCCAAGAGGCACTAGGCGAGTTTGGCGATACGAGTAAGCATATTGGGATGAGATGCGGCACTTCTTTGCGTCCTACCCATGGCAGCCAGTGTGTTTTTCTTCGGGCGATCCCTCCTGTTTAGCTGAAGCGGTTGCGGATGTGATACGGCAGGGGATGGAATACTATATTCCATTCTCCGACATACTGCTCGGTCACAAAGCCCGACCTTGGTTCAATAGCTCGAATGCAGTCCGCATACCAAGCCTGGGTTTTAGCCCGTGATCGCAAAGTTCGAGCTCAACGGGTTCGCGCGAAGAAAAAGGCATTAAATTATGCTGCAAAGTTCTGCAAGAGGGTGATCCGAAAGGCACGTTACGACCATGTCAGTCGCATAGGGACCAAACTCGCATCCTACCCCTCTGGTAGCAAACAATTTTGGTCCCTATCCAAATAGGTCGAAACAAACTTCTGCCGTCCGACATTACCTTCCCTGCTGAAACCTGACGGGTCGCTGGCTCACTCTGCAACAGAGAAAGCAAATTTATTTGCATGTCTATTTGCAAACAATTCTCGTTTAGATGCCGGCTCTTATCAACCACCAGCGATTCCTCGCTGAGACTCTTCGATGTCGGAGGTCACAATACACGCAGAAGAGGTTCGTAGAGTACTCCGAAGCCTAGACGTGAACAAAGCAAGTGGTCCTGATGGAATACCAGCAAAAGTCTTGAGACACTGTGCGCCTGAGTTGTCTCCTGTTCTAACACGTTTGTATCGCCTCTTTCTAAAAACAAGAACGGTGCCAAAATCTTGGAAGGTTGCCAACGTACAGCCAGTGCCCAAGAAGGGTAGTCGTGCCGACCCCAGCAACTATCGGCCAATCGCCATCACCTCCATACTCTGCAAAGTTATGGAAAGGGTACTTAATGGAAAACTGCTAACATACCTAGAAGCTAACGACCTACTCAGTGACAGTCAGTATGGCTTTCGCCGGGGACGATCAACTGGGGATCTTCTAGTGTATGTCACGCATTGCTGGGAGGAGGCCATCGAGAAATACGGCGAAGACCTTGCCGTTTCACTGGACATCTCGAAGGCCTTCGACAGGGTGTGGCACGCAAGTCTGTTGAGCAAGCTTCCTGCATACGGCATTCCCGCTGACTTTTGCTCTTGGATTTCTGATTTCCTGAGTGAACGGTCGATCCGAGTGGTCCTTGATGGCTGCTCCTCTGACCTCATGGCTATTGATGCTGGGGTTCCTCAGGGGTCTGTTCTCTCTGCGACTCTTTTCCTGCTGCACATCAACGACCTACTTGGTCCTAGTATTGTTGGGTACGCAGATGACAGTACTGTCGTCGAGAGATATATGTCAAGTGCAAAAGCCAGCAGTGACGAGATACGTTCTTCGAGAGAAGCCATGGTAGAGCGAATAAACTCAACCTTAAGTCGTGTCTCCGAGTGGGGTGACAAAAATCTGGTGAGTTTCAACGCCACCAAAACGCAGGCGTGTCTGTTCACCGCCAAAAGGAGTCCGTTCAATCTGGCTCCTACTTTTCGAGGTACAACTGTACCAGTTACCGACAGCCTCGAGCTACTTGGCATGAAGCTGTGTGCAAACCTGAACTTCGGCGCTAACATTGAGTCAAAAGCCCAAACTGCGGCAAAAAAGCTGGGCATCCTCAATAAGGTTAGGCGTTACTTCACTCCTGGACAGCTTCTAGTTTTATATAAAGCCCAAGTCCGATCGTACATGGAGAATTGCTGTCACCTTTGGGATGGCTCACCCAAATACCAACTACCAACTATTGCAGAGCCAAGAAGCTCGTTGGAGATGAGATTCTGGTGAAAATCAAGTTTCACAGTCTGACACACCGTCGCTAAGTTGCATGTCTGTCGGTCTTCTACAGATTGTACTTCGGAGAGTGTGCTCTAGAGCTCCACGAGCTTATTCCACCATCTTCCTTCTACCATCGGGAGTCCAGACGCACCGCAGGATATCACCCATACTTGGTTGATATTCCGCACATTCGCACAAAACGCTTTGAAACATCTTTTATAATGCGCACGGCTAAAGAGTGGAATTCTCTGCCTGCGTCTAACCCGAATCTATTCAAGTCGCGAGTGAATAGGCTTCTTCTGGGCAAGCTCGCTCCATCGTAGACCTCATCTCTGTCCTCAAGACTAGATCGAGGTCAAGAGTAAGCCCACTTTCTATAAAAAAAAAATTTGTTTGTATCAACAAATAAATAAATAAAAAATTAATCTTTATTGCATAAATAACTAAGTACATTTTCTTTTCTATTCTCGATAGTAGTTACTTACTTCATTCAACAATATTATTATAGTTTCGCAAATAGTACGGTGCTGTGCGGCCCATATTGTTGTTATTAGTAAAGTACTATTCATTGCCATTATTTAACGTCACCTAAGAAGTTTAGGGGAAACTTATGTAAGTTGTTTTAAAATGTCCAATAAGAGATTTGAAGATTTACATGCAAATTAAAGCCTCTATCATCAGATAATTCGGTTAAGCAACACATGTGGGTTGGAAACGATCGGTAAACTAATGTCTAATGAACACCTACATCAGAGAAATCTCGCAAGATTGACCCTAATCAACTTGGTAAATTATCATTGCTTATTGAAACCATATTGAAACGTACCGTGTGGCTCCGATTTTATTTCCTGTAAAGGGAACCCGAACTGGTGTATGGGCAGCAGCAACCCCAGCGTCCTTCTGGGTATCGCCAATTACTACCAGGTGAAATCCAGGTGTCGTAAGAGGCGACTAAGGGCTTTACCGGAGGATGGGCAGCAGCATCTTTCAGTGTATCGTACCATAAAGCATACTGCGGTCAACAACAACAGCGGTCCCCAACAACAGCGGTCCCCAGCCGCAATGCGTACAAGCGTAGTAATTGTGCTAAATCCCTTCCTAAGTACCACGCATTCGCTGGAGTTCTGGAGGGAGCTCCCTGTCTTGCTGTGGACGTTTCATGGGATGTTACAGTAACAGATCAGCGTCAAATGCTGATTTCTTTCGCATAAAAAAATCGTCGTATTTTTAAAAAAGGTTGCATATTGTAAAAATCTGTTCACTGGGCCTCTTTAAAAGATATCTTACACGACAGTTAAGGTACATTTCAATAGGTTGTTGGACAATTATTTATACCATATATTCTGACTCCATATATCCAAAATTGTCTTTTTGTAGCAAAACAAACAAACACATATCATATCACACAAGTTTTTTTACCGACAAATTAAAGAATCAAATTTTCTAAACAATCTGATGTTGTATCCTTTCAAAAAGTTGACTTATCTTAAAGGACTAACAAGATATCTTTCCGAAACTGAGACCTGTTAGATACGTTCATAAAAAGATGGCATCACGAAGCTTCAAACTAAACCATGAAAGACCACACCGCCACCAGCATTTGAAATACTACCTCCAAAATAATCTTCTTGCACGATCTCAAAATATAATATCAGGTTTTTCGATATAAATCTTGAGTTTGAAGGAGTAACGCGTTATTCAAAGATATCATCGGCATCGTAAATGGTATGAAGAAAAATATTTTTTTTTGTTTTTCTTCTTTATTTATTATGCGTAGGTTTAAGAATCATTACGGATTTTATGACGAAGAAATAAATTTAAATTTCTCAGAAAAAAAATTATTTCCCTTGTTTCATACATGACTGATAAAAAAGAATTCTTATAAACGAAAAGAAAAAGTTAGCTCGCTTTTCCAACAACAGAACCTAACAAAATTGTACTTAATTGAAACATTTTTGACTCGAATATTAAATAATCAGCTACTAGCTAAATAGGTTGCAGTGGGCTATAGGTGGAAATATATGTGTAAATAACTGAAACACAGGCCAATCTATCATGACGATTAAAACAGATTTTATAATACAATAGACGTTCATTTCGTCACGTTATTACGCTTATTGTTTTTCTTTAATGGTCGGTTATGAATGTTGCTGTTTGTACTACAAGAGTAGGTCAAAATTAACATTTTGTTCCTACGGCAAATGAAATACGAACGCTACATTGGTACAAAGCCCAATGTGTCAAACTTGACGTGTTCTTCAATTGTGAATTTAACTCGCGATTAGTAGTTGCGAGCTTTGTGTATCAACAAAGTTGGCGCCTGTGCAGAGTGGTCCGCGGTAACATCCGCTGGCTCTGACTTGCTAGTTGTAATCCACTGAGTGCAAGCTTTAATTAACTAATCCACATTGAACAGATAGACCCTGAAGGGCACTAAAAGGTCATAAAAACTTATAAAACCATAGACGTTGTCGTCTTTCAATGGTAAACAAAATAAAGGGCGGGTCGGGACATGCAAGCGACAAGGTTTCGAAACTTGTCAGGCGCCAACTTTACTTATCATAAGCGCTTTCGGTAACGCGCAGTTTATTTTTAGTAGCCTTCTTCAAGGCACGTTCCATCACCGACCTTAGCTCTTTCTTCAAGATGAGGTCAGTCATGAGCAAGCCTTATAAAAGTAGAGTCGTCGAGGATAAATTACCATAAAATATCGTATCAGGAGCAATGAAATAGTATCTCTGCATTCCAACGCGGAACACAGTTTGCACAACTAGTTAAGGTGGGCCCGCACTAAAAGGGTCTAATGCTTTGTTCCCGGCCCAGTCGAGTGATTACAAACAAGCCTCTTCGGCCTTTTAGATAAATGTGTAGAGGTACTATACAAATGTCGGTAGGGTCGATATGGTTTAAGTAAGGTAGGGACACCTGTACCTGTTGCAAACGTTGAGTTGAGCTTTGGATACAAATTGTCAAAAGTATAAATATTTAATAGTTCAACTGAATATGCTGTTAACATGTCTACTTCTACAAGAAAACAAGCTGATGGTAGCTAGTTTATCCTTGGGCTATCCAGCAGCACAGGTTTCTTGGTACTTTCGAGCGTTCTTTCCGAGCTGCTTCTAGCAGATTTTGAAGTTTCGCATTAAGTTGAGTTAGTGTCGGTGAGAACTGAAGCATCAGCGTAGTATTAATATAGTCCTAAAATAAACAAAAACTAAATACTCTTCACATTTAGTCCTAAAATGTTAGTTCGACGTATTAACTCTACTACAAGGACAGTAAAAAATGTCCAGTCCATCCATGCAGTGATTTACAACCGTCCGATCTCCGATTTCACACTGAGGGTCTGTTCGTTTGGTACAGTCGACCACACGTTGGTAACAACACTTGCATTACGAAAAACAGTGATATTACTACGTAATAGAAGCAATCTTAAGGTCAACTGTGTGCGCGTTTGACTGATGTTCGTATCGTAGCCAGTTTGTTTAACAATATACTCGTACTTACTGAATTTAAAAAAAAGGTTATGTAGAATTGTGATTAGAGATATCCATTAGTACATTTCAGTTAAGATTATTTTGAGCCTTTTGTTTTGGTATATGCTTTTATGGAAAGCGAGAATTTGATAATTACTATGTTCACAAAGTTTCAGTTAATTTCCCGATCATATCTTAAGGTACCCACTGGTACAGAAATTGTTTAGTAATAATAATATTACTAAATATACAGATCTCGCCGTTGAAATTAAGTCTCAATGGCAAGTTCACACAGTCAAAACAGCCGATCGTCCTTTCCACAACCGGCGTTATCCCGAAATCCCTATATACCAGGCTCGAAACGCTCCACAATCCACATCCATCCACTCATTTATATTCTTATGCAGAAAGCAGTGGTGCTAAACACTTGTAGATTAGTGAGAAAGTTTTTATCATAATTAATTGCACTTGGCTTCGGCCCGTGCCATAAAATACCTCTTCGGAGTGAAGTAGAAATACTAAACAAAATAGTAATAACAATATAAGGGCCGGATGCTAAGTACCTGGCCTAACGTTCATCATAACATCCCATGAAACGTCCACTACAGGACAGGGAGCTCCCTCCAGAATTGTAGCTTTTGCTGGAAAAATGTGGAGGGGAAGTACCATATTCACCTCGCTTGTTAGCGTTACGGCTGGCACTATGGACCGCGGTTGTAGGTGACTGCAGTTAGTAAGATGTAAGATACTAAGGAGGATGCTGCTGCCTATCCTCCAGCTAACCCTTAGTCGCCTCCTATAACACCCACGGGTATGTATGGGTTGGTACTATTCTTTGCCGGCACCACACGGGACCTAACGTTACCAAGTGGTTTTTATTTTTCGACGTTATTTTTTAAACTCTACGCACTTATTCCATCTTCGCTCCAAAGCAGTGTTTCTTCAAGGTCGGCAAAATACGCCTCTACAGCAGTTTTTACGTCATCCATCATTCGTCTCAAATTTCTGCCCACCTAAAATGTTTTGAGCTTAGGGAAACAGGTGGAAGTCCAACGGTGCTAGGTCAGGTGAATAAGGTCGTTGGGGCAACAATTCGTAGTGCAATTCGTTGAATTTTGCTATTGCCTTAACGCATGAGTGAAACCTTACGTTGTCTTGGTGAAAGAATTTTTTGGTCATTTCTGTTAAATACTTTTTTGTAACTTGTGTAACAGATGAGCGTAATAGTCACCGGTAATAGTTTGACCCTTCGGAAGGAAATCTTTGCGTTCCAAAATACAGAGGCCATCACTTTCCCTGCCGATTTCACAGCTTTGGATTTCTTTCTGTCCACTGCTTTGTATTAATTTGAATGAATTGCAACCAAATTTGATTGAAGCAGAGAATAAGGCAAGATGGGGCTTCATAGGCGACTGCAAAAATGGTGATATTATTATGAGATGATTATGGAGGTCTACCTTTTGAATAACGCCCGCATTTTGATTCCTGGAGCTAAATTATTATGGCAGATATAGACCTTGTACGAATTTGACGCTAAGAATAAAATTGCGCATTCCAAATTCTTGGTGGTCTACTCAAAAATGGCATCGATATATTTTAAACATTGATCACGAAAACTGAAGTAGAAAGTGTATTTCATTGGACGAATAAGCACTAAGCCCTTGACCAATATTGTGCTCTATTGTCAGTGTACAAAGTGGAATTTAGAAGTCGTTGCCTTGCCTTCCATCCAACAACGCACTGAAAATGATGCTTTGCATGATGAGAAGTTAATGTTGTACTTACAACGTTTAAAGAAAGTTTAAATATTGCAAATATCCAGACTTTAGTCCGGTAAAGGTTGTGTAACGCGTGCGGCAAGTAGGTGGCTGGCAACATTCATAATGCCTTTTTAGGACTTTAGACCTCTTTCGCCACTCACTCACCTTATTTCACTGTACGAGTAAGCAGTGAGAGTGGCATTCTTCTTCTTGTTTGCTTATACATGCTTTTTTTATTTTTTTGTGTTGCCGTTGTGTTTCACGTGAAAGATAAAACATAACATGGCTTCTATGTTCACATGCAGTTTAAGAAAGTGATGGATGATATATGTCTTTAGAACAAACAGTAATTATCTTTTAAAAACCTTAAACGAAGTACTTGTATTGTGTAACAGACTTCCCATAGAAAACTAAAACGCAAGTACAGCCGACAAACCTGAACAAGTCATTGATAGAAACACTTTCGTTTAAGTTGTTTACTTCTTTACGCACGGGACAAAAAATGTGCTAAAATTGTTAGACAGAAACTGTCATAACATCCCATGAAATGTCCACTGCAGAACAAGGAGCTCCATCCAGAACTCCAGCAAAAAGGAATTTGGAGGGAATTTACCATAGTTAACCACACCACGCTTGTAAGCGTTGCGGCTAGCGACCGCTGTTGTTGCTGACCACTGTTGTTGCTGACCGCAGTATGTAAGATGGTACGATACGGTACGATAAGCCCATAGTCGCCTGTTACGACACCCACAGGTAGAGATGCATTGGTACTATTCTTTGCCGGCACCACTCGGACGAATGGGAAACGGGTATTTTTTTAAATATATTTTTCGAATATTCCGACAATTCACACACTTGCCTTGTCTCAATAAAGATCCTGCGGGTACCTACTAAAGAATGGGATATGAATTCAAGTTAATATAGATGACTCAGCTACAATCATCCAAATCTCCCCAACCAGGCTTGGCAGGCAGGACAAACCAAACGCTTACCTACCATCATATCACTGTCTTCAACGTATAATGACGCTTCTTTTTCTAATTTCTTCTTACTCGTTACTTACACAATCTTTTATTACAAGTATACCAGGAAGCCAAATAGTTTGTTACAATTATTATCACGAAAGATACCATTTACTTACACTCAAAAGCACTTAATTTCATCATTAAATTATTATTTCCTATGAAATTTCTCTTAACATCTAAGTAGTTAAATGTGGTTTAGTCTTCTTGAAGTTAAGACATTTTTTTATCGGTAATTGCAGAATTTCGATGCTTGTTGTTTTATATGTTTACTAGCTGTTGCCCGCGGCTTCGCTCGCGTGGATTTCGTATTTATTTTATTTCCGGGTTTCCGAAGCAATGAGATATTACCGGTTTTCCGAAGCAATGAGATATTTTCCCGTCATTTCGGGGTAATTTTAAACTAAGGAAAAACAGGACTAACCCTGCGTAAATCAATGAGTATAATTCAAGATCCAGCTGAATTTTATATAATATACAGACGTTACTCATAAATTACTCAGAACAGAGGAACTTAGCAGCAGTATCCTAACAAATGTAAAGAGAGAGATGAGAGACACCTTTATGTAATATTTCAAAACAGAGCCAATTCGCAGAAGTAATTGAGAAAAACTAAAACCCTCTCCCTCTCTCTCCCTCTCCCCTCTTCCTCTCCCCCTCCCCCTCTCTCTGTCTCTCCCCCTACCCCTCCTCCCTCTCCCCCTGCCCCTCCCTCTCCCTCACCCCCTCCCTCTCTCCCTCCCTCTCCCCCTTGCCTTCCTTCTCCCTCTCCCTCTACCTGTACCTGTACCTCTACCTCTCTACCTCTCTACCTCTCTACCTCTCTACCTCTCTACCTCTCTACCTCTCTACCTCTCTACCTCTCTACCTCTCTACCTCTCTACCTCTCTACCTCTCTACCTCTCTACCTCTCCACCTCTCCACCTCTCCACCTCTCCACCTCTCCACCTCTCTACCTCTCTACCTCTCTACCTCTCTACCTCTCTACCTCTCTACCTCTCTACCTCTCTACCTCTCTACCTCTCTACCTCTCTACCTCTCTACCTCTCTACCTCTCTACCTCTCTACCTCTCTACCTCCCTACCTCTCTACCTCCCTACCTCTCTACCTCTCTACGTCTCTACCTCTCTACGTCTCTACGTCTCTAATTCTCTACCTCTCTACCTCTCTACGTCTCTACGTCTCTACCTCTCTACGTCTCTACCTCTCTACGTCTCGTCTCTCTGACATAGAAACGACACCCATATTGATTTTCAGACATTTCAAACCTATCGCACCCCAACTCCATCCCCAGGGGGATGATGGTATTTCACGTCCACCACGTTGGATTTCAAAATTGTTGTTGTTTTCGTAATCAGCGACCCGATAAACCATACAAACGACATCCATATTGATTTTTTGACATTCCAACCCTATCGCACCTCAACCCCATCCCCAGGGGATGATGATATTTCACGTTCACCACGTTGTATTTTAAAATTGTTGTAGCTTTCGTAATCAGCGACCTGATAAACCATACAAACGATACCCATATTGGTTTTTAGACTTTTTCACCCCATTTTCCTTTTTAGGGGTTGAATTTGGGGTGGAATTTCTATAACAGTGATGTACTTTCCACAGAATTACAACCCTAATGCCTAAACAATAAATTTTGTAGATTTTACTTTGAAAATGAAGGATTTTCAACTTCATCCCCCTTTTCACCCCTTATGGTGTAGAATTTTCAAAAACCCTGAGACAGGTAAAACTTAGTTTTTAGTCGTCAGCCTTAATACAAATTTTGAAGATACTAACTTCAAAACTGACGGACTTTCATACAAACTTTCATCCCCTATTTTACCCCCTTAGGGGTGGAATTTTGTAAAACCCTTTCTTAGTGCACCCCTAGGCCTCATAGAGAACCTACATGCCAAATTTGGAATCTCTAGACCCAGCAGTTTAGGCTGTGCGTTGATGTGTCAGTCAGTCAGTCACCTTCTTTTTTTATATATATATAGATTGACCTAATAACGTCATCAATAGATTTATACTAAACTAGCGGCCCGCCCCGGCTTCGCACGGGTACTAATCTACGGGTAGAGTGGTGCCTTTTATTACGATATTATGACGTAGTCTTCAACTTGATACACAATTTTTAAGACATTTGAAAATATTTCGTTGTACACAACATTTATAACTTCTTCAGGATTAGGTGCAAAAATGAACATATTGAGTTTTGATGTCACACGGGACAGGGCCACATACAATTGCCCGTGTGAAATACATCATCATCAGCATCTAAGAAAATTATTTTCGCTATGTTATTGTTGACTGATGACATTATCGAATCGTATAAATTTTTTTGCTCTGGATTCAAACGACACTCATTTTGAACTATCTGTAAAAGTCGAATGGTTGAACATACCTAAAATTTTAAAAATCAGGCTTCGGACGACCAGTCGCAACGACATGTGCCCTCCGTGTGTACCCCCGGTGCCCCGTCGGGTTTAGTTTACGAGTACTATTATTTAATCTGTGGTCGGGTCGACTATCAACGGAAATGCGCATCGAGTGTGAAGCTCATTCTAGGACTTTCATTAGAGTCATTTTAATATTATGATATCTTCTAAGATATTCATTCAAATTCAAATTCAAATTATTTATTGCTTCCATATGGTACAAAAGATGGAAAATACATAAAACAGAACACAATATGGACCCTGGTAGGGCGCTGCAATTAAATGGTAGTAATTACAATAATAAAATATCTCGGCAAAAGGTGTCACTATTTAACATAATTCAATTATTTGTAATAAATATTGAGACGACAAAACAGTAACAAAACATGCAATTAAATCATTGTAATACCATGGTGTCAAGGACAATTTTAATCTGTGTTCATTGCTTATTATTACTAACCTTTTAAATTAAGATAAGGATCCGTACCTTAAGGGCAAAAATACGTTCAAAAATACCTTATTTTTAAAATCTACTTTTTTGCTACAAAAATTTGGTTACTATGGGTAATCCTTAAAAGATAGATAAATACTATCAGGGACTTTTCTTTAGAACTCTTAAAGAGCAACAATTCTTTGATACACAACTTTCATATAAATGAAACCATTTACGCAGCGCACGCCCAGAAAGCTCTCAAGAGGCACGTTTTTTTCCGACTCGATCGACAAACATCATCATAGTTCAGTTAATTTGCACTAAATATTTATAAATTATAACCTCAAACCTTTCTATTGAATTGATCTATCTATTAATGAAAACCGGATCAAAATCCATACAGTCGTTCCTGAGTTTAACGATCACAGACAGACATGACGCACGCATGCATGACGACAGAAAAACGTTTCGGGGGACTTTCTTTTATAATATGTAGTGATTTAATCGTAATAAAGTTTTCTCAAATTGCTGGATGGCTTTTGCCGTTTTGGAAAAACTACAATAAAATATTCAAACGATTTGGACTTTCATACAGTCAAGACCATGTCAAGCTAAACTCACTAAACTTTATACCGACTCATTAGGCTTTGTACCGACAAAGTCATAGCTTGACATGCTAGAAGCGGCTCCTATTTCATTTTTTAGGGAGTTATAAACTGAAAGATGGGTCGCAGCATCCTCCTGTGTGTCATACCATCTTACTTAATGCGGTCACCTACAACCGCGGTCCATGGTGCCAGCCGTAACGCTGACAAGCGAGGTGACTACGGTACTTCCCCACCACATTTTTCCAGCAAAAGCTAGAATTTTTGAGGGAGCTCCCTGTCCTGTAGTGGATGTTTCGTGGGATGTTATGATGATGATGATGATGAGTAGCCTAAGTCTAGCTGAAAGTACCTATAGACATAACGTAAAATAAAATACCAAAATTTGAAGATATCCGATACAATAGTCAGACATGGTTAATCTAAAGTTCTTTTACATATATTTGCAATTTTTTTTTTATCTTTATTTTATTTATTTGGTAGATCATCAGTTTATATGTCAGAGGAGTAGGTAATTTCTAATAGAACTAGGCATCTAATAACAGATCTACACTCATAAATACTTAATAGGTAGTCTAAAAATAGAGCATTTTAGAAACAACAAGATAAGTAAATAGTTAATAGAATCAGGCGTTACTTTGCGGAAGTCCATCTCATATAAGATAAGTAAAGACAGGCACAACAACATTTTTTTTCACTTAACCTACGGTCAATCCAGTCAGTAGGCAAAATAAACAATTATGATGATAATTAATAACAGAAAAATATGCATACCGCTTATCACTCAATAGCATTAATGAAAAAGTTTTTACTAAGTAGCCTTCTCGCCGATGGAACACTGGTGTTGAAAATATCTGGGTCAAAATTTTGGGAAATAATTATATTAAACTGTTTGCTTGCCCGATAGACAAAACTATTTTGTCTGTAATTGGTACGCGCGGGTGGCAAAGATAGTGGGACCTTGCGGCGATAGCTGCGAGGCACATTAAAACTGATTTTAGAGAGTAAATCGGGACAATCAATAGAACTAGAAGTTATTTTCAGTAAAAACAGAATGTCGGCTATGTTGCGACGCAACTCAAGTGGGAGTATATGCAAGCTTCTACAACGCTGTTCATACAAATCCGAGCTATAGGGGCAATACGTGCGATAGCACACGAATTTAATGAATAATAATAAACTTGGTGTGACCTGGAGCGCTAGAAAACCTGGAAAGCGAACGTCATAAATGTATGGGATGACATAATATGTCAATTTTCATACCATACACATCATGAAGTTTGCTTTCGTCATCTGTAAATGTAATGGCACGTTGCCCTTGAGCACCTGCCTGGACCGTGTGTGACAAAGAGAAAGGTTTTTTTATGTCACAAGTGGGTAAACGAGCAGGTGGGCCACCTGGTGGTAAGTGATCACCGCCCATGACACCCACTGTCTTATTAGTGAAACAATTTGACACTAATAAGACAGCAAAGCGCGTTACCCACCCTGAGAACTAAGATGGTATGTCTCATGTGCCTGTAATTTCACTGGCTCCAAACACAACAGTGCAAACACTGCTGCTTCACTGCAGAAAAAGGCAAGGGGCGGTACTTCCCCAGATGGACTTTGCACAAAAGCCTTACCATCTACAAAACCCACCCACCTTCAAGGTGTGTGTAGTAGCCTTTTAAAAAATATAAGTAGTAATGTCCTGGGTCCCAGATATTGAAAAATTAAAAAGGTCGAGAAAATCTCTCAAAACAGAAGTAACACACCGGCGGATCTTTCCGACGCGGAGAGTTCCGCTTATTTCGCTCGCAACGTTGTTTAGTTTACCTATGAGGCCTAGTAGTGTAGGCCTGGATCGGTGCGTAGCGGAACGGATCCGGAGCAGATAAATCCTCATTGGACTGAACTCACATTTTAGGGGCTTGGACTGGCTTCATACATTTTACGGTCCGTTGCGGACACTCGCGTCGCACTGATCTAAGCCTTATACTTGACAGACTTTTTTGTCACGGTCTTTCCGTGTCGGAAATTAGCGGGTGTGTCGCTACACTAATACATGAAATGGTCAAACCAACTTTAAATCAACGAATATCATTCATTCTTGAAAAGTAAAATTTGCGATATTCAATTTTTCGGTGATATTTTATCACCTAGTCCTAGTGATATTCAAGAACTGACCCTCTGCACTATCTCGAAGCGGAGGCTTAGCATTCCCCACACTGGCTTCTCGCTGGCCCGAGCCTACCAGATCATTTACAACCCGTTCCACAAAACGACTCGCTTTTTTATGTTAAAAGCTTTATCTGTTTTTAGAAGTGCCCTCTGACAATCTTAAGAGTACCTGAGAGGTCGTGCTTCATTCTTTTTTTTTCTACCTTTTAGCTTAAAAGTTTTGTACCGCCGCCTTTTAATGGGGCATGTTAAATTATTAATAATTACCGCGTCCTTCCAGTTACATGTGTTCGAGCGATTGGTATTTGATGATAACTAAAAATAAGTGACCAATATTTTATTTTTATGGTTAAACCACAGAGCTGGTAAAGTAAGGATGTTTTTACATGTTGTAGAATGTTTCTTGCTCCTAACCTTTATATTTTTTATGGTTTTCAAACGCCTTTCGTAAAAATCGAACTGGAGTTGAATACGTGTCGTCTGCGCTTATAAAAACACCGTGGCATAGTATATTAATCCTTTGTAGGTGGTAGGGCTTTTGTGCAAAGTCCGTCCGCGGAGGTACCACCCCCGTACCTTTTTCTGCCGTATAGCAGCAGTGTTTGCACTGCTGTGTTTCGGTTTGAAGGGTGAGGCAGCCAGTGAAATTACCGGCACATGAGACATACCATCTTAGTTCTCAGGGTGGGTAACGCGCTTTGCTGTCTTATCAGTGTTAAATTATTTCACTAATAAGACACTGGGTGTTATGGGTGGTGGCGGCCACTAACCACCAGGTGGCCCACCTGCTCGTTTGCCCACTTGTGACATCAAAAATAAATGGTACAGCAACACTGCGCTTACTTTCTCGCGATGTACGAGAGTCATCATTCAACTGTGTCCCCGCCGGGAGTCGAACCCAGAACCTCCGGATCAAGAGCCGAATGCTCTAACTACTATTTTGTAAAGGCTGCAGATAGTAATGAGTAAATAAGTACCAACTGCAAACTTAAGTTTGTAATTCCATACAAATAATATGAAAATACAAACTTACCTATACCTTCTAGATTTATGTGAAAATGATTTAATGAAATATGCCGTCAGGTAGAAAGCCAATTTAGAATCTAAATTGTAGAACATCAAAATAAGCTCATCGAAACCGATTTTGTGTAAATCACATTTTTAAATTTTAGTAGTAAGGGAACACCCCTTATATGCATTTCTAGAGAACAATTAATACTGCCGTAAAATACCTTAAATGGAGGTGCTTAGTGGTGCAAAGTTTCATCAAGATTTAATGAGCCGTTTTAGCGAAAATTACAATTTTTCATTTTAGTTGTATGACAGCTACCTTCAAAATGAGAGCCAGCAGAAAACCACTCAAAACCCTTCGATGGATTTGCATAAAACTCTTAAATTAAAAATATGGTGTCAATCGGACCATTCGTTTAGCCGCTAGGCCAAAGCGTGACGGACAGACCGACCGACGGACCGACCGACCGACCGACCGACGGACGGACATTTTTGGGAGACTTGTTTTTTATGATGTATATATAAGTGATTTAGAACACATTTTTGAGAAAATTAGAACACCTTTTTTTTCACGAATACAATACCTTTCTCGCTCCGCTCGAAAGTAAAAATCCATATACAAACTGCTTGAAAACTGCTTGAAAATGAAGATATGCAATTGTGTTTTAATGGCTATATCTCTTCAAAGGGGTTTATACTCGTATTGTCCATGCTACTGTTTATGTAAGACTTCTCTCTTCACGAACATCACATCTCTCAGCAGCCAATATACCAAACTTTCCGTATTTCTTCAGATCAGTTATTGAGTTCTGCCAGTGAGCATAACCCACCTCACTAGATACGAACACCATTTTAGGATTTGTAAATGTTACGTTTGGATACAAACAAAGTGTTGTTTAAAAACATTTAAATAGGAAGTTAATTTAAACGGCAGAGAGACAGACAACGGTTGCCCTCTACCTTTTGCCCCACATTGTTTCGGCTTATTTACATAAGTGGCGTCGATATTCTGGAAATCAATGACTTTAAGCAGCGAATGTTAAATTTTCAAACGGAATAAAAAGAAGTTGGTTGTACTTACGCAAAATTGAACTAAATACTTTCGTGGGGTTCTCTTTCTCTTCTTTATGTAAAAAGCATAAAAATCTTCTAATAAATAAAATATTGAGATGTATTTTAACAATAGATAACCCACGAAACGCTACTTTGGTTACAGACTGCGCAACTGCAATACTTCCTCTATCGCGACTGGTTGCATACAGACAGAGGACAACGGCGTAGACTCGCTCTATTTGCATTGTATTCTGCATGACATTCAATAAGTATTCTGTAAAGAATCTACATTGAATAAAAATTATCTGAATCTGAATCATATTTTACGGCAACTGGTTGTAAAACACAACCGCCAATGCAGCCGGAAGGAAGTAGAAAAGGTACTTGCAGTAGACGTATTCTTTTTTTTAAATTATTACTGCCCACACGTGTCGTTATCGCGTGAATTAAACAACCAATACCTTCTAATAAAGTGGGTAAAAACTAAATAATAAATTCGAATGATAATTTAACCCTGTATCATTAGGTTGGATATATCAATTTTATTATACAGAGTGTTTTATTATACAGAGTGTTAGGTACGATATACCGAAAAGAAAAAGGGCCGAACTGAACAATTTTCAAATTTTGAAATGATAATAAATTTCGACTGTTCTATACCCAAGGTGCATTTTTTATTTTGTAGAGATAGGTCTAGATTTTTTTATTATTTTCAAACACGTGTTTCTTGGGGAAAGTATTTCAGTTTACGATGCCAGAAAAGATACAAAGATGTGAAAAATTATGATGCTTATCAGCAAGGCTCTCTACCGATTAATCGTTTTAAAGGTTGATCAAATAGTATTTGATTGTACTGTTAAACAACAAATTGTTCGTATAAATTGACTTTGCACGTTGATGTTGAAGCTCCTTTCTTAACGAAGTTATTGATGATGATAAAAAAAGCAAGGCCTTACACCCGCATGAACCATATATTGAGATCAGTACTGTATACAACACTTATTTTTATAATCTTCATATGACACAAAAATGTACAAGAGTCGACCAAATAATGTAGACTAGAGACATATTGGTATGTGCATACCAAACCAATAACTATTATTTTATGTATTCGATCCAAATCAAATCAAAAACAAGTCAAATCATTCTATTTACTTATCCTGGAGTTTATAAAAAAGTTTGCAATAAGAAAATGTTACCCAACGTGACTTCTGCTACAGAGTGCGGTTTTGAAAAAAAAATCCTTTTAGTGCTACTTCAACACTTGTTTACCAGGAACTTACTAGTTGCTGTTTGTTATTAGTTGCTATGTATGACATTAGTATATTATACGAAATTAGGAATAGTTTTAAATAATGTTTCTCTAAATCTATTGCAAATGAAATACAAAAAATTGTTTTTATTTTCATTCCAAATAGGCCAAAACAAAGGGGGCAAAATGTTAGTCTTAGGTCTAGTGACTAATAAAATGAAAGGAACTGTCTTGTAGGCGTTTTTTACTCTAAATTTTCGACTTAATTCTGAAAAATATACCTACTATAAAAATCACTCTGTACACTCTTAAAAAAGTGTGAACCAATGGAAACTTACCAAGAGAATATTTTATGCAGCAAATCTGAAGCTATTGACGTCACTGGATGCGAGATGCGCATGTGCATTATGTTTAATGCATACTGCACGTGTACACACCTTATGTTATTTTTTATTTTACAAGCTTTTATGCCCGCGGTTTTGTCTGCACGTATCTTAGGTAGTGCTCCACCCGCGTAGAATTTTGTGCAAGAACGACTTACAGCTGACCTCCATATACTATGAATTTACTTAATTGACTAAAATAGGGCTATTTTTTGTCAGAAAACTAATTTTAGTATGTGCCCTTGTGGTGCCGGCAAAAAATAGTACCAACCCATTTCTACTTGTGGGAGTTGTAAGAGGCGACTAAGAGTTTATGAACCGAAAGATGGGCAGCAGCGTCCTTCTGTACATCGTACCATCTAATATACTGCGGTCACCAACAACCAACGGTAGCCAGCCGCAACGCTTACAAGTTTGTTTACTATGGTCCTCCAAAGCACCCCGTGTTTTTTTCCTGGAGTGGATGTTTCATGGGATGTTATAATGATGATGATTATGATAACTCGGACCAAAAAACTAACGACTTTTCCCAGAAATCGTAATAGAAACTTCATCAGCTGATAAGGCATTTTCTATGGGGGTCCAACTTTTTTTCTTTTGGGAAAGTTGTTTAGATTCATGGTCTGCGCACCTACAAAAATTTCAATACTTCGTAAAAAATTACCCTATATAGTGATTATACCCACTTACCATACACCTACTTCGTTGAGAAAAAAGATCTCCGGTTCCCATTATTACACTAAAATAAATTTTATAATAAAAGGGATTTATTTAAAATAGTACAGTCAAGGGGGGGGGGGTCTAAAACCGTGTTATTAAATTTAGAGATAACGAATTCGAACGTCATACTCGTAAAATATATGGTATGAAATAATACTCGTATGTCAAATGTTGTCCCATTCATTTCATGACGTTCGCTTTCGTCAAATGGCACGTTGTCTAGCTAGATCCCTAGGCCTCCTTCTACAATCAAAACAAAACTCAAATAAAACAATTTATTTTAAACATGTATGTACGAGTACCTCTACAAGAGCAATACTAACACATTAAAATTCTGTGCGTAGTGGTTACGAATTCTTGGTTTGGATCCGCAAGGTTTTCGGAAAACGACGTGACTGGTTTAAATAATGGTTTTTGAAATAGCCTTTTTTGGATGTCATTTTCACAGATCTTTTAAAAGTCGCCAGTAGACGATCAATGAGAGAAATTCGAACGAGTTGCTTGAAGACACAGCACGTCGTCAGTAGAAACTCTTTTGGACCTCATAGCGTGGTAAAAGAGTTGAATAAATTTCTACCGACGTGCAGTTGACCGTACTAGCTCAGTTAGAGGTCATCTTACGAGGTTTAAAGTTTAATTTCACGGAATGAGAAGAGTACTAGTCTATGGCTAACTTCACAGTAGTTTCCAGTGGTTGTGCAAAACTATATCGTTACAGAGTGAAGTAAGTTTGGCAGCTAAGTACCTACTACTTCGTATGGTTGCGGCCGCAAATCTATTAGGCTCTCTCCTATTCTTATTTAAAACGCATAGCAGCTCTTAGTGCTAGTAAATAACAATATTTTTTCAAAATGGTTAAAATTTTAATAAATAGCTATAAAAGATACTGTTAAGACACTAAAACTTCTACTTAATATGGAACATCATCCAGTTATTAATCCCTTAATCACCCCTAACGACATCCACGAATGAGTTAGCACTATTCTTTGCGGCACCACACTGGCGTCCTTTTGTGTATCGTACCATCATTCATACTGCGATCACCAACGACCGTGGTCCACGCAAGCCGCAATGCAAGCAAGCGTGGTGACTATGGCACTTCCTCTCCAAATTGTACCATGCAGTTTTGCTGGAATTTTGAAGGAAGCTCGCTGTCCTATACTCGTAGTGGACGTTTCATGAGCTGTTATGATGAGGATAATAACATATCTATCAAGACATCTTAATTGTTAATTTTATTTAATTTCGTTGTTTTTTTAAGTGGTAATTTTTACAAATATTTGGAATTTCTTTACAAAATCTTCATCGCAGAACAATTTCTATCTATGCGTTACGCATCGAAAATTCTTTCATCAATGATTGGTCGTTTGAAGTACATACACTATACACAAAATTGACAGTGATCGTCGCAGATGTTTAAATAAGTCCAATATCGACTGATATTCTCACAGCATTAATGAGAGTAATTTTTTCTTCTTTAGTTTTGAAATTTGTTAATGGCCATAACTGTTTAAGGGGGATCTTTTCCATGTCACTACATTTCTTATCAAAATCTTCAAGAACATCGCATCTCTCACTGCAAAGTAAAGGAATTGATGTTACTGCAGCGAGTAAACCAAACTTTCCGAATTTTTTCAGATCAGTTTTCAAGTTCTCCCATGAGTAAATTTGGTCAACATCAATACTTAAGTCTTTTAAGTAATACTTTAAAGAATCGTGATATATTTTGAAGGCTTCCATAGCATATTTTTCATTTGATAACCGGTTGCTGCACAAAAGTATGAAGAATACCACATCAATGAGGGGAGAAGTGCATCTTAAGAGCTGAAAGTCAATTGCAACAGTTCTGCTTTTTGATTGAAGAAAATTTAAAGACCACGCATCTCCATGGCTTATTACTGGATTTCCGCCCCTGTCAGATACCAAATCTATCATCAAACCATAAGGATCTCCGGTGAGCAACTCAACAAACTTTTTGTAATAAATACTCGTTTTTGGATCTTCGAACTCAGCTAAAGTTTTTAAATCGATCTCAACAGCTTTCTGGTAGTATGCAGCATACCATCTCCGATTTTCTTCAGTATAATAAATGTCGGGAATATTGTTAGAAATTTCGCTAAACTCTTTTGGTCTATTTTGTTGCAAAGCAAAAGAAACGGCGTGTAGATGTGCCCGTACGTTTTGAATTCCGTCTCGTTCACTTTTCGTCGGGTTAAGGGAAATATCTAAGCAGTGCGTGTCAGCTAAATCCTCCATCAAAAGAAAATCGTTTTCTCCATCGCAGTGATAGGAGTAGCATCTCGGTACGTGATTTTGTATCATCTCCTTGCCTCCAGAAATTTTTTGTATGTCTATCAGTGCTGGTAACACTCTGGAGAAAAACTCAATTTCTCGTTTGAAATACTTCGCTGTTTGTAAAGTTTTTCGTAAAAGAGGATCTTGGACCATACCTTTGGCAATGAGTGTTGCTATGTTTTTAGAACCATATATCTTAAGACTGTAAACTGCTCCTAGCAAGCCGGTTCCAGCTGGAGCTGCTCGAGTCACCTCCATAGACTTGATTTTATCATGGTTGCCAGTCTTCAGCCTGAAGGCTTTTTCGACAACATCTTGCGTCAAATATTGGGATATATCAGCAAGCGAAAACTGAGTCATTCTGTATCAGCTACACGATATACTGAGGCGGTTTCCAATTTATAGGTACAAATAAGATGACACGATGTCTTGATAGCATTGTATGTTCTGATATAATATTTGGTTACATAAACGTTTTGTTTGTGTACTTAAGCAGTTGCTATTAGGTCTTTACCTATGAAATTGCCGTTTTGTATGGCGAATTTTAGGTAAACTCAATTTTCAGTACTAACATTTTTGCATTTTTCTTAGGAAATATAAATCCAATCTTTCTTTATTTTTTTAAGCATTATTGGGAAGACATTAAGCTAACAGAAGCTTAAATTTGATTTTCGAAAAATATTATCTGTAAAAAAATATAACAAATCTAATGATGAAATCGGACGACAATTAAGACGAACAATTTTCGAACCTTAAATTTTATATATCAAACTAAAAATAAAAACTTTATTTTATGCGTAAATTAATAAACTTGAAGTCAACTTTCAAATATAAGATAAATGAAAAAAATTGCATTAGTATAATAGGAATTATGATCTCATTAATCTGTAAGAAAATTTCGGCAATATTATTTAAATCGTTTCTCAAAGATTCGTTTACTGGATGTATTTTCGCCTTCATTGCTGACTCTTATGGAGCCTAAGGTGGTCTTGGTGCTTTCGACTATAGTCGGAGTAAACTAGACTATTTTTGATGCTGAGAAGTTGAGAGCCTAGATCTTATTATTTGATATTAAGGCATAAAGTAAAAAAATACAATATGCGAATTGCTATTTATATTAAACTTGAAATGAGATTGGTTAATTTTACTTCTGGTTGCCGCCGCAGAATCGCCCAAAGGAACGCGTTCGCAAGCCCATATCACGATACGCCGCTGGCTCATCTGACCCTAGCTATTTTTAAAATATAAAAGACTTTAACTGAGAATCTTTGTTACTCAGGTAAAATAAGCATTATAATGGGATCAAAAAATAATTGCTTAGCAATTTCAGTTTTCACCATCTATATAAATCGCTTATTGTCACATGTAAGTACTAAAAAGGTTTATGAGTGATTGCAAAATTCAAGGTTTTCTCCTCCCAAAGTTGCTCAGAAGGGGCGAATACGCCGCAATCTTTTTGCGCAATTTTACATGCAATGCCGCTTTGATAGTGATCAAATTCTTAACGATAAAGCAATGTACGGGGTATTACGGCTTGGCCAGAACCGTACAAGCCCTTGTCGCTTTAAGATAATAGCGACCAGGTCGTGGCCAACTTACCTAGACAAGCTGTGAGTGGTTTTAGAATTCATCATTCAGTGCTTGTCGAGTAGATGATTTAAAAAATGCTTGGCGCTGAGCCGTTACTATAGCTCTTCAAATTATTACGGGTCCAATTATACTACTCTTTGCTCTCAACTTGACGATCCATGCAATATCATAATTCGTATGTAAACAGTTAATGTAAATAATGTGTCAGAAAATTAAATATGCATTATATTCTTCAATACCTAAAGATTGTTTACTTTTCATTGGATGAAAACATCATCATAGGTTTGTGTACTCCTGCGGAATAACCCTTTCCCAGTGTCTGGTATAGATATATTCTTTACTACTTATTTGTTGATAACAAGAGATATTTATCCAGTGGTGGACGTGTGGCTGTGAAGAAGATGAACTTAATTAAAAATACCGGCCAAGTGCGAGTTAGACTCGCGCACTAAGGGTTCCGAACCTGTCCAAAATATGATACTACAAGCTTTTGCATTTTGATTTTGAAGAACTCCGCGTCAACTCAAACCTGACCCCTCTTAAGTATGTATTTAGGTACTTGAAACGAAAGCTCACTTGGTTATAAGTAGTTGTTATGCTATGAGACGAAGCTTCTTGATAAACTTCATGACTCTAGGTAGGTCAACTTTTTAGGTTTTGGTTTGGTTCATAGACATGAAACCATATGAAGACGCAACTGGCTGTATCTTTTGATTGCGTTATTGTAGGTACAAACTTGAAATTCACACAAGACCTTATACCTAAAAAATTTTAGCATGGCAAAACATTTTACCAACTTACCAACACATTTTGCAGCTATATCAAGACTATTGTGCTCCATGATTAATAGTAATCAGCTAAGGCTGTCAGAAAAAACAAGTTTGTAAAATAATGTTATTTTTTCGGTCAAATATACTCTGATTCGACTGGTTCGTGGTAGGTTCTATGGCTGCAAAATGTGTTGGTAAGCGTTTGCCATGCTAAAAAAAATATTTCAACATGATGCCTTTACGCATTAGGAAAAGCGTCTTGACAGACTTACGGACAACAAAGTGATCCTATCAAGGTTGAGTATTTTCCTATTGAGGTACGGGACCCTAAAAATACTAGAAGATCTGTGGTCTTTACTTGACTTGGAAAGTGCCTTTATTTCTTACCAGTAGCACAGACGGAGGTAATAGTTAGAATAACTATGTAACTATTTTATGGTAATACTCGTAGTACTATTCATACAGATAGGACACCCGACAGTTCCAATACCTTACCCTTTTCGATATCTCCCTTGCTTGTAGTCAAAGCGTGCGCATGCGAGGGACGACTCAAGGATGATTTTGCGTGGATTATCCAAAGTGATCTGATCACACCTAGAAAGATATGCCAATAGATATTCTTAGTACACTGTTTAGTTTAGACAAACAAACTGTTAATCTCGTGGTGTGTCTCTCTTGCCTATTTTTGCCGTAAAGCAACAGTGTTTGTACTGCTGTGTTTCGGTTTGAAGAGTAAGGGAGTTAGTGATATCTTAGTTTTCAGGGTGGGCAACGCACTTTGCTGTCTTATTAGTGTACCAGTTACCGACAGTCTCGAGCTTCTTAGCATGAAGTTGTGTGCAAACCTGAACTTCGGCGCTAACATTGAGTCAAAAGCCCAAACTGCGGCAAAAAAGCTGGGCATCCTCAATAAGGTTAGGCGTTACTTCACTCCTGGACAGCTTCTAGTTTTATATAAAGCCCAAGTCCGATCCTGCATGGAGAATTGCTGTCACCTTTGGGATGGCTCAGCCAAATACCAACTAGCCGCACTTGACTCGATAGATCGCAGAGCCAAGAAGCTCGTTGGTGATGAGATGCTGGTGAAAACCAAGTTTCACAGTCTGGCCCACCGTCGCAAAGTTGCATGTCTGTCGGTCTTCTACAGATTGTACTTCGGAGAGTGTGCTCAAGAGCTCCACGAGCTTATTCCACCATCTCCCTTCTACCATCGGGAGTCCAGACGCACCGCAGGATATCACCCATACTTGGTTGATATTTCGCACATTCGCACAAAGCGCTTTGAAACATCTTTTATAATGCGCACGGCTAAAGAGTGGAATTCTCTGCCTGCGTCTGTGTTCCCGAGTTCGTACAACCCGAATCTATTCAAGTCGCGAGTGAATAGGCTTCTTCTGGGCAAGCTCGTTCCATCGTCGACCTCATCTCTGTCTTCAAGACTAGATCGAGGTCAAGAGTAAGCCCATTGACAATAAAAAAAATTAAGCCACTAATAAGACAGTGGGCGCTATCGGTCGTGACCACTTGTCATCAGGTGGGCCACCTGGTCGTTTGTTCACTTCTTGCATAAAAGATCGTATACTGTCATTAAAAGCAAAGGATTAAAGCGAGGTTTTTCAAGAAGTACTCATGGTTCAAGGGATTGTTATAATTTGTTTCCTTTTGTAGAACCGCATGTTATTTGGAGTTTTACTTTAATGAGTTCTAACAATAAATAAGTATGAAGAAAGAGTCTGTTGTATTTCATTGTTGAAAAATATATATACTCGTATATATATTACTTCGATTTTGTTATAGTCAGTGTAGTCAAGGAAGTCTAATTAATATAATAAAGCTGAATATAAAAAAGATTGCATAGTATTTAAAATCACAAATTAAATATTTACTATTAAACTTCTAGGGAAGTCCAATTCCAAGTCCAACTTTATTAAAACACAAATAAAATAAAACTTTTTCTCGGTGCCGCGGAAACAAATCGACGATAATCTAATCCCAAAATATTCAAAACTGTGCAGACTTGTTTGTTGCATTGTACCTCTTTATAGCTTATATTTTTTTCTTTTTTTTCTGTAGGTTTTTTCTTAGTATTAGCGTGGAAGGCAATTTCTCTGGCACACGTAGTAGTTACTTTAAAATTACTCTCGCTGGCCACGCCGGCTCTTCCAGACGTAATCACGCTAACTGCTTACTTAGATAGCGATGAACGATCATTCGTATAGATTATAGTAAAAAAATACGAAGGAGGACACTGGAAATAAAATACATCTGAATAACTTTCGAAAACGAAAAACGACTACAACTTTGGACTTTTCATACAAAAGCTCGCATAGGCAAAATAAAATTTTGTTCAGTGTTGATTGAAAGTTTCATTATATTTATTTACCAGCCCTTTAATTCTCTAGATAAATTTATACATACATACATACATAACATCACGCCTATTTCCCGTTGGGGTAGGCAGAGACCACAGTCCTCCACCTGCTACGATCTTGACATACTTCCCTTGCTTCCTGTACTTTCATCAATCCTTTCATACATGCTCGTCGGTTTAGGGTACTTTTAACCTGGCCTTTATTCAGAACGTCCTGAATTTGGTCCTGGTACGTTCGCCTAGGCCTTCCCCTTCCAACGTTTCCATTCACTCTCGCCTGGTAGATCTCTTTCGTCAATCTTCGTTCATTCATCCTCTCTACATGACCAAACCATCTCAGCATCCCTTTCTCGATTTTGGTCACTACGTCTTCTTTTACGCCACACCGTTCTCTTATCACACTATTTCTTATCCTGTCACTCAATTTAACACCAATCATACTCCTTAGCGCTCTCATTTCCACTGCATTAATTCTACTTTCATGCTTCTTCTGCCATACCCAGCTTTCACTGCCATACATCAGTGTTGGTACCAAAACTCCCCCATGAACAGCCAAACGAGCCTTGTGAGACACCTTCTGACTCTTCATAAAGGCGTGCAGGGCACCATTCACCATGTTTCCAGCATTCACTCTTCTTTCAATATCACTTTCACACTTTCCATCTCTCGTAAACTTTGAGCCCAGATACACAAACTCCTTCACTTGTTCGACTTGTTCACCATCTATTAATATAGTACACTCTGTCATACATTCTTCTCTTTCAAGTACCATTACTTTAGTCTTGCTTACATTTACTTTCATTCCTTTCTTGTCCAAAGCCACATTCATTATTGTTACCATCTCCTGCAACTCGTCAGCAGATGACGCAAGTACAACTTGGTCATCAGCGTAGAGAAGACATTTGATGAGTAACTCATTCATTCTCAGTCCACACATACTCTCTTTCAGATCAATCAAACAATTATCCATGAACAGGTTAAACAGCCAAGGTGACGCTACACATCCCTGCCTAACACCTTTTTCGATGCTAAACCATTCAGTGTACGCCCCGTTTATTCTGACACAAGCACTGGAATCCTCATAGAGAGATTTCAGTGCTTGAATCAGATGACCGTTTACCCCATACATAGACAATGCTGACCACAATTCATTCCTCACCACTCGGTCATAGGCCTTTTCCAAATCCACGAACGCGCAGTAGACTTTTTGGTTTTTAGCCAAAAACTTTTCAGCTATGCACCGCAAGGAAAAGACCTGATCTGTACATCCCATTCCCTTTCTAAATCCCGCTTGTACATCCCATATTTTTTCGTCAGTATCTTTCATCACTCTTTCAATCAAAACCTTTGCATACAGTTTTCCGATGACACTGAGAAGGCTTATCCCGCGGTAATTTTTGCAGTCCTGTTGTGACCCTTTTCCCTTGTACAGCGGCACAATCACAGCCTTGCACCAGTCACCTGGTACTTGGCCGTTCGTCCAACACAAGTTGAAAAGGCGGTACAACTGACTAGCCACAATGCCTCGCCCAGCCTTCAACATCTCGACCGACACTCTATCATACCCAGCTGCTTTACCTGATTTCATACTTTTCATCGCTTTCATAATCTCATCCATACTTATCTCACTTACACAATTCTCCTCTTCATTCTCATTCATTTCCACAGAAGACCTAGGTTCGCTGGCCTCTGCTTTTTCTCTCTCAAACAGACTTTCAAAATATTCCTTCCACCTCCTCAGAACACATTCTTCACCTTTTATAATACTTCCATCCTGGCTTCTGATTTTACTCAGCTCCGATGTTCCAAACTTTCCTCGGGCTGTCCGTATGGATTTCCAGAAAAACTTTTGGTTGGACTGGAAATCTTCAGTAAGCCTTCTGTCAAACTCATCCTTACACTCCTCTTTCTTTCTCTCAACAACTTCCTTAACAATACCTTTCGCTCTTTTATATACCTTTCTTGCTACACTTACGTCATCACTTGTTGCCCTCTGCATTCTTTGGTTAGCTTTTACTGCTAACCAATCTGACCATGCTTTCTTCTTCTCACAAACAGCTGCCTGTACACTTTTATCCATCCACATATTCTTCTTCTTTCCACCCTTTTTCCTTTTTGACACTGATAAATTTATACTGTATAATATTTTTTTGTAGACATCTGCAAGTTATGAAGGTTGGAAGATTTTTCTACTTTCTGTAAAGTTGATCTTGGAGGCTTCGATTGTTTTATTTGCTATTCTGAACAGAGAATGTTGGTAGTTGAAAACCTTTCAACCTCGGTACAGTCAACAGGATGTCTGTAGAAACACTTCGACCTAAATACAACGGCCTTTATATCACGAAGCGGCAGCACTGGTATTCGTTACATTAGTGTTCTACTGTGTTGCTCTAAAGAACAGGTAAAGCTTGTCACAGTGTGACTCTAGATCCTTATTCAGAAAACAGTTAAGTGCTAACTCCAATGTGTTTTGGCGCGCGACAGAACTCCTTGGTCCAAACCTGGGGGTCTAGACAACGTGCCATTTGTCGAAAGCAAAGCAAACGTCATGAAATGTATGGGATGACATTTGACATATTATGTCATTCCACAAATTGTATGACATTCGCTTTCGTAATGTCAAAATTTTATGTCACGTTGTCTAGACCGTCTAGACCCCCTGATACTTGCTTGGTTTTTCTGGCTGTCAAAGAGAAATTTCAACGTTGCAAAATTCACTGCAAGAATTATTACACAATGTGTAACAGAAAGGGTATATCAACTTTGAAGGATGTGATTCTGCTTACGAATCTGAACAACCTAGGAAGATAGGTCGAAATAGGAAAAAAAATTATCTCCTTTACAAAATGCACTATCAACTGATTCAGTATCTACGGGTTGTCAAAAACTTTTTTCGTATTTCAACACTGAGCAGATCCACACCCTTCAGGGTTGGTAAACCCTTTTTGTTACACCCTGTATTTTGATGCGCTAGCTCACTGTAAAAACCTTTTTGTATATACTGCATTGTGATTTCGTGTAAAAATAAACTTGTAAATATGACATGGATTTCTCATCTCAATTCCCATAGAGTCAAGATTGATGTACCCTTGACTGTACCCGACAATGAAGATAATGCCGCACTCTTTTATGCCTAGGGTATTGACGAGCAAAAAGATGATCTTGCAAGTCTTTTGTTCTCATAATCTAGGCGGTTCGCTTGATCGTGTAGTCTCGATGCGCTTGCGGCGCCACTGCGCGTACCTCATTCCCCGCACTGAGCCGGAGAACATCACGCGTCTATTTTTGTACCTTTTTACTCTGTTATTGGGTAAAATTGCCGGCCAGATCGATGTGGAATGTTTTTACTCTGACAAGGCTACGGTCACGATCGAGTATTTTTTTTTCTCCTTAAATAACCAAAAGCTACATTGCTACAGCTAAAAACTACAGTGTGGATTGTTTTATAAAGGAAATTTCCTTAGCCTGCAAGCAGTGTCGTCTTAAGTGTAGCGACATACCTGTGGCTTTCTCTTTCCGACGCAGAGGGTTTTGCTCATTACGCTCCCATTGCTTTTTAGATTACCTATGACACATCTAGTGGAATTTTCGCCGGTTTCATACTTGACAGATTTTCGGTCACGGTACTTTCTGCGTCGGAATTGCCGCAGGTGTGTCGCTACACTAAGATATTACAAAATAATCGTCTCATGTAATATGGACACCGAGTAGGAATAATTACGTCATTCAACTGCCTGTTTACCAGCGTCTATTTGAAAAATGGCACTAACTAGCGAATACACAAATGACAGACAAGAAAATTATAGAAAACAAGACAACCTATAATCCCTTACGTCAGTATCATTTAACATCCTTCGTAGAATCATTAGGCTATGCGTCAAACAGCGAGGTCTTTCAATTTTGTGAACTGTCAAGATGTGTTTTGAAGTTGAAATTATAATTGATGCCTAGACAGGCATATGATCCCTTCAAAGTGATAGTTATTAGGATATTAATAAATATCAATTAAGTATAATTAGCATTTAATAAAATTAGGTAAGTATGGCAGGTAGGACTTTTGTACAAAGTCTGTCTGGGGAAGTACGAGTATACCACCCCTTTCCTTTTTCTGTCGTAAATTATTAATTTAAATTTAAGTCAGACATGGGTCCATAAACACTTTGGAAACATAAAGTAAAAATTTGGATGTTTTGAATTTTTAGTTACAATTGGTTCATTATTTAATTCAAGCCCTTTTCTACCTTATTTTATATTAGTTAAAAAATCCGAATGGAAATAGATCAAAAATATTTCCCATATTTTCGTATGAAATTGTAGTTGTAAATCATCAAATCAATTAATCAATGAACGAAGAGCGCTTACGAAGTCGCGGGCACAGCTAGCTATTTAATACTAGCTTTTACCCGCGGCTTCGCTCGCGTTATATAGTTTTCATGTCATCCTAGTGTCTCTTACAGGAACCATGTATTTTACCGGGATAAATTGTAGCTTATGTGTTAGTCCAGTGTTTGACCTATCTACCTCCCGAATTTCATCGAAATCTGTTAAGCCGTTTAGGCGTGACAGTGGAACAAACAAACACCCATATTTTTTCGCATTTATAATGTTAATAGTAAGATGAGAAATCTACTGGGGCGCTGTAGCGCAATAACACCGACCTAGAGTTTTAAAATATGGCTATCAATTGGGCTTCAATCTGACGATAGAGACGAGGTCGACGCAGCAACGAGCTTGCCCAGAAATAGGCTATTCACTCACAACTTGAATGGATTCAGGTTATCTATTATGAACTCGGGAACACAGACGAAGGCAAAGAATTCCACTCTAGCTGTACGCATTGTTAAAGATGTGGCAAACCGCTTTATGCGAATGTTTGGAATATCAACCAAGTGTGGGTGATATACTATCCTGCGGTGCGACTGGATTCCCGATGCATGATTGTAAATGTAATTTACGTGTACATGCTTGTAAGACTCTAAATAAATACTTTATCACTACCAAACAAAGAAAATCCCGGAAACTCTATTTTACATAACTTAAGAAAAAAATCATCTAGATCACAGGAAATAGATACTTATGTTAATAAAATGGCATTTTTTACAAAGTAGGCAATTAACAACTCAAATAATGCAACTATATCCTGCCTATGCATTCTATTTAATTACATGTTCTCTTTAACTTGTAAACACCGACTTAAATTAATTTCATCTTCGATTAATTTATTGCTTAAAACTGTTACTTAAGGTAACATGATAAAACCCACCTTAAGCTGTATTCAATGATGAACATTTCCTGCTACCGGTCTTCCTCCGTTAATTAGCAAATGGGCTGGTAACAAAATGCCTAACAAGCCATAAAACATGTGGATTATTGAAAAAGAATAACAATAAAAAGGTGGAACAAAATGGCCGACGTTACCTGCGTACGCCACTTACCTTTTTTTAAATTTTGTTTTAAGGTCCCATGGCGTTCGCGATAAAGCCTCAAGCCCGTTGTAGACACGGGTAAAACAAAGCGAGCCGGGCTGTAGTTTTATTTTATTTCTGATTTTAATCGTCCATTTTGGTCGTCCAACGGTGTGGCATAGCGCGGTTTTTATTTCGAAGATTTATAGGGCTCCGTCAGACAAGTCATGTCGATTAGGTACGTTGTGGTTTCGTTGTGTCGTTTCGCACACTCTTCTTGCTGTGAAAAACTAATTCGACATGAATATTAAACAGACTAAATGTTTCTTGTACAACACTGATAAGTGTAAGCTGATCTGATAAGGACTTTGAAAAGGACTACGTTTTAGAGTGAGTTGCACCATCTAACTTAACCGTAACCGAATATTCGCCTTTTGCTCTCTCCATCCTATAAAGACCAAGACGCTTACCTACCCTTAGTCACTAAAAAGGTCATTGCGTCTAAATAAAGTAAATGTACCGGCAAATACTAAGGGCTAACCATTCACGGAGCTGAGATTTTCTTAGAGATACGTATAATGTAACACTATGGTGATACTCTACCTGAAATTATCTAGCGCACCGTACAATTTGAAACAATGATAAAAAGAGATCTTGAAAGCCATCAAAATATTAAAAACATATATCTACATCTTTTTGCGAAACCAAAGCTTTGTCAAATCAAAGATAGAAGGCAGCATTCAGGGGCTGCCAATCTGAACTAAAAAAATAAAGATTTGGTGTTTGGAGGCTCTCACTACGTGGCCCGCGTTTAGATTCAGCTCCATGTTAAAGCAAAAAACCTGCTTTGTTAGGACCGTGTGAATACATGGGGCCCTTTGTTCGACGTATGTCAAAAGTGCATCTGTTGGATGGATCATTATAATTTCAGAATACGCCACTATCTGAGATGCGCGATCGGTTGACGTTTACTGACACTACGGCAAAAAGATGAACTTTTTCGTGTAATATAATATTAACTTAACACATTGAGTACTATACATATAAGGTCCTAATGTATAGTTAACATAATTTTAACATGTTACTCATACCATGAAACTGAACAATTTTCCCAAGGAACATATGTCGAAATACAAAAAACAATTTTTTATTCCCATAGAAACTGCATCAGCTGATAGCGCATTTTGTATAAATTTTTTGGTCTTTCGACTTATTATCCTTAGGGAAATATTTTCAGTTACTTGGACTGGGTAACATGCTTAAATTATTTTCACTACTTCATTAGGACCAAATATAAAATTATTAAATCATACAAGTTATTACAAAAAGGATATATTATCCCTAAATATTCCCACCACACTAAACAACTCTACCTGAGGAACATAGGCCGAAATTCGAAAAAATAATTTTTGCCTCCCGTACATAATGCGCTATTAGCTTTTTTTATGTAGGATAGGTAAGCATTAAGCTGATGTTTGGGATAAGTTAGAATATTACGATTGATGGGCAGATACAATTTTTTTAGTTAGTATACCGTTTCTGTTACAGTTTTCCAAGCTTTTATGGTTATAATTGTATCCAGAGTTTAGTAAAACTTTCTTTTTTCTGTCGTATCCTTATCCTTATTTCAGTTTCTGAGCAGAGCATCTTGAAGTTGATGCAATCTCTAACGCCATGTTTTCAAACGTTCTTCCTCCACACTCATTATAACAAACCATTGAGATTTTCTCAAGGAGTCCATGAGCTGCTGTTTTGCATCAACCCACAACTGCAAACTTTTACACAGATGGCGTACCACCACCAAAAGTAGATACATTTAAATACTTTGGCTCCATCATAAGCTGCGATGGCAAGATCGGTGGCAAAAGTGGAAATCATTGTCCGGAACACTATGCGACAAAAGGATGCCTGTAAAAGTAAAAGGGAAGTGAAAAAGAAAACCATGAGCAACAATTACACGTGGTGGAGATGCGTATGCTCAGATGGGCTGGAGGCGTAACACTAGAAGACCACGTCCGAAATGAGCATATCAGAGGCACATTCAAGGTAGCACCAATTCAAGAGAAGCTTACCGAGAGACGCTTGCGCTGGTACGGCCATATTATGCGCCGTCTGGAAGAACACATGGTCAGGACTGCCCTAAATATACCTAAGAGGAAAAGAGGCCCTGGAAGACCCCCAGCCACCTGGTGGACAACGATCCAAAAAGATATGAAAGTTAATAATATTGTGTCTGATGAAATCCAAAGAGGACAGAGTGTAGAAGATTGACCTGGAGGGCCGACCCCAATTAAGGTGGGATAAGGTCTAGAAGAAGAAGATAAGAGAAGATTGATGAACAGGGGTTTTCCTCCAGAATTTCGCAGCAACAAGGAAAGTAGTTGTTACGGCTGGCACCATGGCCCGCGGTTGACGATGACCGCAATATGTAAGATCATAAGTTACATACATGCTGCTTATCTCCGATTCAAAATGCCTAAGTCGCCTTATATAGACATCTACGGGTAGAGACGGGGCGCCACACTAGTATACCTTATTTATTTTCCCTGACTATTTTCGTCAACTACTCGATTTTGTGTTCAAAAAGCGCGCGTGACGACGAAAATGCTAAATATAAATTATTTTCATTCAACCTATTGTATAGTTTATTGCTTTTGAATAAAAGATCTGCACGCACGTCGTTCAATGGCTAGTCTAGCGTACGCCTCGTAAAGATTTCTAATACTATTACTTTAATTACAATATCTTGTTACCGACAGAATAAAGCAGATAGAATTTCATATCCACATTATTATAGGGATTTTCTTATTCTGAAGGCTTATTACAGAAAGCTTTGCTTGAAAGCGTTCCTTAAATTTGTAGCTGAGTTTAGCTGGAAATGTATGTTATTAGCTAGCTGTAACTTTTTGCTAGGTAGCTAGTTTTCTTTCTGCTACCAACTCAGCAGTATGTACAATCAAGAGCACATCAAGCTTGACACATTGGACCTTGTACCGGTCTTATTCCAATACATGTAAGTGCTAGAGTCGCATTGCGACTGTCAAGCTTGACCTATCGTTGACCGTACGTAGAACTACTTTTACGACTTTCTAAGATTCTCAAAACGTATTTTTGAGCGGTTTGTGCTGTGCACTTCATAGCTGACAATAAGTACACAAAATACCAGCCAAATATAAATTTATTCATTGCGGAAGACAGTTGGTAGTAGCTTTGTGTGAAAACCATCATCAAATATTATGCAGCCGAATTGATGCAAATAATATTATTTTTCAGACGAAAAATGTTTGTTTTACGTCTCTTAAGATTTGACCTTTGAAATATTTTTATTCTAAGAGTAATGTTATTTTATGAAGGCAGAATAACGCCACATAATTTTGTTACCACGTTTAATTTAACTCTTAATCCAGTGATTGGCTACACTGTGAAGAACTACTAACTATAAAATTCATTGAGAAACAAACCGAATTTATCTTCCGTTAGTTAATTCGGAATGTTCATGTTAAGCTTCTAGTTTGAGGTTTTGTGTGCTCATAAGAGCACGCGTGCCCTCGAGGTGATTCCAGAAATATTTGACATTACCATGTGAATCGGTCGGCTATTGACGAGAACGTTCAACAACTAAATGGGTGCCGATGCTTCAGTATGCATTTTTAGTTAGTTCCGTTGTGATACACTTTCTCTTTGCCCTTTAAAAACCTGCGAGTGAGCCTGAAGGATATTTTTTTTTTTGACATCGTTACAATATATCATTTTTACAAAATAAAATTGAAAAAGCATTTTATAAACCCTAATTGGGTTTGTCTCAATGCTTACGTAATGCCAACTTACATCGAGCTTAACATTTACATTAAACAATATTTAAATAAATTATAAACAAACACATCTCAATTTGTATACTAATTGTAGTTTGGTACCTTATCGAAATAAATTATTAAATCACACTCACTCATATCATCTCATATGGAACTGAACCACTTTTCTTAAAGGAAATGGGGATGTAAAGTTTGACCTTCCAGACAAAATGTGTAATCAGCTGATTCTAGAAAATTTAAAATTCTCTTTTCGTAATGAATTTGTTAACGGCAGTTCTTCAGACCTGTCATACATACCCTTTCCAGAGCTATTAACCCAGAAGAACATTTTTTTTAACTAATTAGTTCTTGAAAGCAAAGCTACATATTTCGAAAAACAAGAGAAAACTTTGGTCGTGCCATATTTTACCATTACTGACGCAAGGCTTGCATAGGAAGGCCAACCAATGAAAGACCTTGTTTTTCGATCCATGTTTCCTTGGGAAAGTTGTTATAATCACGAGTACAGTCAACGACAGGTCAAGCTTGACATTCGCAGCGCAACTCTAGGCCGTACGCCTATTGTAATAAGAACGGTGCCAAGTACAATGTGTCAAGCTTGACATGCTCTTGACAGTACTTGAATATTTTTATCTGTCAAGAAATTTTTAAAAAATCAACCTTTATAAGTCAAATTATAAGATACGATGCATGCTTGGATGTGTTGTATTGCTCGAACTTTGTGAACTTTTCCACTGCATTTTACCATTAATATATCATTAAGTTAATATTATTTAAATTAATACATTATTTCTACCACCCATTTCTACGTTTTTTAGTAATTTACAAGTGGCATAGAGAAAGGTTTCGTTGCGGAGAAAACCCTGCATTTTATCTCGAGGCAACGCATTCTCTGCAATCTCGACGCCATATTGTGACTGATCTTTTGAATGTCAGATATAAAGATACTAATTTTGTGAGCAATGCAACTTGAGGACGATTTTCTACAGTTTTTAATGTATTATTTATGATCACCTTTGTTAGCAAGTCAAAACAAGTTGAAAAGTCCATTTGATCTGTATCAGTAAGGGTGTGCGACGGCATGTCGCATACTCTCAGTTCCCGAAATCGAAAACGACATCGATACGATATTAATTTTGTATTGGACTGTTTCGGTGTAGTGGTGGACGGTGGACTCGAGTCCGAATATGTCGAATGTAAAACTAAATCTCTATTATAGAAGACAATAATGGCAATGGTTTTTTATTTACCATTCGGTCTGGATTTTATCATAAATCCTGATTTGGACGAGAATATTTGAAAAATTAACAACATTTCGCATGGTCTGAATCCGCAGTTCTTTTTTAACCGACGAAAAAAAAACGGAGGAGGTTCTCAAGTCAACGCGTATATTTTTTTTTTATGTATGACCACGCATAACTTTTTATAGAGTAGTCCGATTTTGATAATTCTTTTTTTATTGAAAAGGGTATACGACTCAAAATTACTCGGGTATACTTACATTAGTTTAAGAACTTTTTTATTAAGGTTAAATAAAAAAGTTTTATTATTTCTTGCTTTTCAGTTTTTTCGGCGGTTAAATTTTTTTGTTAAAAAGTTTTTTTGTTTTCTGGAAATGCTTTTACACTATATACGTGCTATACAGGGTGTAAGGGACAGCCTTACGAATACTGAAAGGGCATGATCAGATCAGTCAATGTAACTAAACAACTTTCAGCGAATAAAACTTTCAGGAAATGAAAAAAAAATTCGGCCTCTCCATACAAACTGTCCCATAAGTTTGCAATTTTGTATGGAGAGGATGATAATTTTTTTATTTCCTGAAAGTTTTATTTGCGGAAAGTTGTTCAGTTACGTTGACTAATCATGCCCTTTCAGTATTCGGAAGGCTGTCCCTTACACTCTTTATACGTTAGTTCTCCTTTACTTAGCTTCGACTGATTTCAGTGTGTATGAAATGGTTGAGATCGTAGCAAGTGGAGGGCTGTGGTCTCTGGCTAACACAAAGAATTTATATGAACGTCCTTCGTCGGGTTTATACTAAATTTGTCGATGGGCTAACCCGACGGGAAAGAGGACTGATTTAATGTACGTATGTATGGATTCAAGACGTCACCTCTTGGTACTTTGTCGTTTCTATCGAGTTCCCATGATTAGTTAATAAATTAAAAACTATATCAAACGCCAAAGGAAGATTTAATCAATATCATGTAATTATAAAAATACAAAAACGCCTATCATAAAACATAGTTTCCGAGACAAAAGGAATGGACGGCATCCGATTGTATCGATACTCAAGAAACAAATTGATCGATAGATTGAGATAAATCGAGTATTTCGTCTGAATATTCTATTTGAGTTATGATACGATTTACCGATCGGTTGGGGGTGGCGGATGACTCGCTCTTTCGTTGTTTATTAGAATCTTACTCCCTGTTTACAATGGGTCTTTATGAATTCGTGTCGAACCTATTAGGGCAAATTTTGGAAGCTAAATTAAATTAAATTCAAAACTGTCTTTTCCGTATCCCATACTTATTTCATTAAATAATAATAAAAATAAATAGTTGTTTTAAAAACGCAAAATAATATAAGGTGTATTATTTGCAAGTTTTTTTTTCGTTTATCCCCGCGCTTGCCAAGCAGCCATGACACTAAAACCAGAGTATATTTGACGGAAAGAATAACATTGATTTTATACAAACTTGTTTTTTCTGACAGCTTTAGCCGATTTCCCTTGACATAGCTGAAAAATGTGTTGGTAAGCGTTGGAATAAACGAAAAAAATGGATCATAATTTACTCGGACCATACTCGGACCAAGGAAAATAGGTCGAAAAACTAGAATTTCCCATACAAACCTCGCGGTGCCAGGGATTACGACATAATACTATCGTAATTTTTGTACTCATGATTCTTTGAGAAATTGGTTTAGTCTTAATATGATCCGAGTAACATACTCAAATATTCGCAGTTATTAAGGAAGCACCCTACGTTGACTTCTCATTCTAATTGGACCAATATTTTTTTTTTAATTGGCTTATAAATGGGAGGTTAACCAAATTCATTAGTCAAATTTTATCCATGTTTATTATAAGTGCTACACGTCATTTGTAACCTAATCTTACAAGACTTACTTAGTTTGGTTAATATTTTTTTGTGTTCCAAATGAACCACAAATTAAGTAGATTGAGACTCTGTATTACTTAAGGCAGTTAAAAATTCAACAAAAACATCCTCCTTTACAAAACAGATTGTATTGCGTGTGAGACAGGAATTATTTGAAGACAGAGAGAGCAGATATCCCGTATATCATAAGGATCGGCTGTCCGTCCTCTCAGTGGGGAGGTTTAAAACTTAGAGCCGAACCCAAGAATGCGTTTTTTATTACAGCATTTATAATCTGCCACAATTATTAAGTGTTTCTTCGTTTACTATTAATGATAGAAAACATATTTTTTAATATTCCGAAAGGCATCGTTTTATAAGCCTCTTTTTCAGTTTAATTTTTCTATATCATAGCATTAATTAAGTTCTACTTTATTATATAACTACCCTATTAATTTAGAATTTTGTGAGTTTGGAAGGAATTAGGTTTTTACCAAAATGCAAAAGAGACTGTATTCTCTGTACTCGTTTGACTAAATGTCCATTACTAGATATTTTCACCAATTATGCTTTAATAAAATGTATATCAGTCCTGTCTGCCTGTCGCAGACAAATCATATAATTCGCCGTTTACAAACAGATGGCAAATTGTATACGAGTATGTTCGGCAAATTGTAAGACGGCATCGGCAGATTGTAAACGGGGTTAGGTCACTGGTGCATTTTAGGTAAGTTATTTAGGGCAAACCCAACCTAACCGATCCCGAAGGATTAGGTTGGTTAGGTTGGGTTAGGTTATCTAACGACCACACAACATGAGCCGGGCGAGCGAAGCGAGCGTGCCGCGGGAGCGGCCGGCAAGTGCCAGACGAATTAAAACATTTCAAGGCATTATGTGAAGCGGCGAATCATACAATTTGCCTGCGACATGTCCATTAAACTAAACAAATTTTCCTAAGGACGAAATACGAAAAAAATATGTAGACGTTCTCGTACAAAAGCTGAGGCTGAAAGTTGATTTACTTTTAATTTTGTCCTATATTTTTTAGAAAAAATTGTACAGTTTTATGTGCAGATTCATATCCTTTAAGATTGTTACACCCTTTTTCTATCAAATGGTAAAAATATTCATATAATTTGACATTACCTACTGTAGTAGCTACGTCATCGTATAGGTATAAACATGCCGCCTAGCACCTCTCCAGTAGCCTTCACTAGCCCGACTTTGCCAATGTTCAAACCACCTATAACTAAAGTGTATCTTCTCCCTCGGGATTATCCACACAGCAACAGTACACGAGTCCCGGCAGGTACCTGCGCCCGCGCAACAATGACAGAAATCAAAACCCTATTATTCCAACACAATACAGTCAAGTGGTTGGAGACCCTTTTGTTCAAGACAAGAGTGTAAACTAGAGTAAAGAATTTTTGGATCGAGTATAGCTTATTAACTAACGTAACCTAGCAATGTTATTTAGGTTCTTAGGGTGAATTCTCACCAGTCCTGCACGAAGGGGCTAAGCTGTGAGCTATAAAATTCCAGTCAATAGGATTGCTCCATTTAACAGCGTGTTTGTCAACCTAGGAAAATTGCGCATTCCTATTGGTTGGAATTAGCTCCCCCGCACAGTATTGGTGAAAACCCTTACCTCACCTCACCCTCACCCTTATCGTGGTAATGTGACGTTTTTGTTGGTGGAAATCAGGATAATACATTCAAAAGCAGCTGGTTTGTGGGTTTAATATCATTCCTAGCTACAATTATTAAAGAACTTTGACACATTAACCTTTGACATTCACACAGTGCGACTCTACTAAGTCTATTTATTGAAATAAGGACTCAAGGTGTCAAGCTTATAATAAACAAAAACTTTACTCACAAAATATTTTTTTTATTGGTTGAAATTACATGGTTTTGCAGTTAACTCAAATATCTTCTTTATTTTTTACCTTATGTACTATGCGTAGTATCATGGAAAATAAAAGAAGACAATATTGACATCTAACATAACATCCATAAGACAACACGAATATTTTCTATCTTGGTCTTAATTGTAAACGCCGTAGAGCAGACAGTAAAGTCAAGCAAAGTCCGTCAGAGTGACGCCAGCGCTTCCAAAAACTAGCGACTTGGCGTCGAGATTCAGAAAAAGTTTGAAATTCTTCTGGTGCATTGCACTACAAAATTTTTCGCGAATATTTTACGTGCATTAAGAATCTTTTGCGTAGTCGAGGTTGAGAGGAGTGTTGACTGCCAAAAAAAATCTCTTATCATTTTCATATAATAATTACAATGTATCTGTAATTTTTTTTTCTTCTCAGATTTTTTCTTTTTACAGTCTATGGGCTCACTCTTGACCCCGATCTAGCCTTAAGGACAGAGATGAGTTTGACGATGGAACAAGCTTGCTCAGAAGAAGCCTACTTAAATATTTCCTGACAATCGCTGGATGCGAGCAACGCCGGACCGGTCGTCATGGAGATCTTTAGGGGAGGTCTATGTCCAGCAGTGGACGTCTGTCGGCTGATATGATGATGATGAATCGTCGTGACTTACTGATAACTTTGAAAAATAAATGTTGCTCATTATATTTATAGGCATATTTTCAAATTATGAAAAAACCTAAGTTGACAAAATGCAGATAATATCGCAAGCAAAAAGCTACTCTAAAGACAAACTTATTGAGACCTTCTCTATTAATTAAATGGATAATGTCCGCTATATATTTAAGAAAGGTGTAGCTTAAAGAAGCTTTCTGAAACTCGACATTATTCGCGATCGACACATTGCCAATACCTACTTATACTCGTAAGTGCGTCCTTACCTCACCCTTCTAAATACCGAGTTTTATACTATTTAAAACTGTTCGTTATCGCTTAGTATCAAACGTTAACCGAATATAAATAGAGTGATTACACCGAAACCAGCTTATCAACATTCAGTGAACCTACACGATTTAGCCGAGTTTGGCCAAGGGGAACAATTTTATTTATTTAAAGTATTTTGTCTTACATGTGACTATTTATTGAAAACGCTTTTTGCGATGGAATATTCTCGTAATAATGTTGCAGATTACTTTAACTTGCTGTAATTGTCAGTGTTACATTATGGTCAACATTTTTCATCACTCAAAGAAGCATTGTCTTCAAACAATACTGGATAAATGTAGGATGCCTTTCCAAACTGGAGTATGTCACTCAGCACCTAAAATTTATAAGTATAAAAAAATGTCCAGTGCAAACTCCAGGTAAAAATATGTACCTATGACATTGGACTGTCAGCAGGGACTTAACCTATTCAATTTGTTTATGCTAAGTAGAATAAAGTATCAATGTAAACAAAATTAAATAATATGGAACAATGACAAACGGTTGACCGACTTCCGTTCAGGTGCCTAGTGATTAGCCAAGTCGGAGTTGATTATTTAAATTGTTTGCGCTTTATACCTCTAGAACATGTTTGAAAATAGACTGGGTTGGTATTCCGAAGTTTTATCGGAGCTCCGATATTATCGAATTGACAACAATAATTACGTTCGGTTATTTAATTTGTATAGGAATTTCCTTGTCAAAGACCGAACCATAGACTAATTATCGGCGCGATACTATCGTAGTTTCACTTCGGAATACGGCAGCTGTAGAATTTCAGACGGTAGATCCAGACTGTGTCTGAAACTCAAAATTGTTTCCCAACAAACATTAGGTAGAAATATGTAAAAAATATTGGCTTCTTATGCTATATTTTTTACATATTCCGACCTATATTTATTGGGAAAAGTTGTACAGTCGTTGCCCAAAGACCTTGCCTTCGGTGGGTGGGGGTCACTAGAAATGTACGATTGCATTCAAAACACTGGACATTTATAACACTAGAAAAAGCTTTGATTTTCTGTAGGCAGTGCCTAAGCACTAACTGACTATATAGTTACTTTACTCTGTACCATTAAATCGATTATAAACGTTTGAATATATTATTTTAATTATAGTTCCTCCTTCCCACTCAGTTCCAAGTTTGACCCAATGATTAAGATCCCTCAACTGACTTAGCAAGTTATACGTCCAGGCTTTGAGTTGGATGGTCATGTCTTTCTGGGACGTCTACGACTACGTTGTTGACCATCAAGTATATAAGGGCTGTATTTTTCTTAGCCTATCATACGACGAAAGCGAACGTCACTAAATGTGTGGGATGACATAATATATCAAATCCATACATTTCATTATGTTCTCTTTCGTCAAATGTCACGTTGTCTAGGCCCTAGGCTATTTAGCAAAACAATTTTTTTTTCTCTTATTTACCTAGCAAATCGAATCAAGCAGTGTTATTTCTGTAGGACATAACCGACTTACCTTGATTACATAGTGTAAAGTTTTAGTAGGTATACTAGCTGACAAAACTTTACACTCATATTGCAGTTTCATATCGCCGCTTATTTTCGTAATAGGTATAAGCGTATCCACTACATTTAATCCACACACAAGTACAAGGCATGTATAAGTGGAACATCATCATCATTGCCCTAGCTTTATTCCGTTTTTACCCAGGTACCTAACCTAGAGGATTTGACGAGGGCACTGGCTTTCACACAGAGCGACTGCCATCTGACCTCCGCAGACCGTAACCCAGAGGGCAAACCAAACTCAATCCTAGATTAGGCTTTGCCAGATTAGCTGCCGACCAGGCTGTCCTCTGACTTAATAGCCTCTGACTTAGCTTAACGACTACTATCATTGACAATGGAACACCTAATCTCATCATCATCTCAGCCGAAAGACGTCCACTGCTGGACATAGGCCTCCCCTAAAGATCTCCATGAAGACCGGTCCTGCGCTGCTCGCATCCAGCGGCTTCCCGCGACCTTGACCAGATCGTCGGTCCACCTTATGCGGGGCCTGCCAACGCTTCGTCTTCCGGTAGGTGGTCGCCACTCTAGAACCCTTACGCCCCATCGGCCATCGGTTCTTCTTGCGATGTGCCCTGCCCAGTGCCACTTTAGTTTAGTGATTCTCAGGGCTATGTCAGTTACAATAGTTCTTCTGCGGACACCTAACCTGCTCTCCCGCATTTCCCGACAAATGTACACGTGATGACCTTTTTAAAGCCACAAATTACGCACTAAATGTATCAACGCTCTGGGCTACAAAAATTTAGTTCTTTTGTTTTTTATAGACACGCTAAGAAGAAGATTGACAATAGCCGTGACCAACAGCTTAACGTACTTTCCGAAGGGCTGGTTGTTGTGCCACTCACTACAGGTCACCCATCTGGGTTCTGACCGCGAAAAGACAGAGCAACTACTCGTACCACTCGGCCACGAGCGTTTCCATCGTATACCTGCATACAACGTGTAACGGGAAAATGCGATAATACTAAAGGCTGTGAATCTGCCCATGAAACTGAACAACTTTTCCGAAGGGACATTGGTCATAGCACAAAATAAATTTTTGACCTCACATAGAAACTGATACATCAGCTGATAGCGCATTTTGTACAGGAGGTCTTTCGTATTTCGACCTATGTTCCTAAGGAACAGTTCCTTGGGAAAAGTTGTTCAGTTTCATGAGCAGATTCACACCCTTCAGTATTATCACACCTTTCCGTTACACGTTGTAGATAGATGGAACATACACGCTTTTAAAAATAAACTTTTTTAGCAGACAATAACAAACCTATCTTCAACAATGTATATGAACCTTTTTAGTATAATAAAACCGCTTGTGTAATGTTGTTTACCAGTATTCTCTTGTTATTTTATCTTTATTGACGTATAGTACACGACAGCTTAGAAGTGCGGACGAAATGTACTTTAGTTGCCTTGGGGCTTGTAAGGAGACAATGTGTTACCGTTCTTACAGAAGCTAGAATACATCAATATATTATTAGTTTCTAGAGACATTTCGTTAATGGCTTTTACATTTAGCCTTCATTATATAAGAAAAACAAATTAAATGAAGTAAGTAAATTCATATTCTCGTTTTCTTCTTAATTAACGACCCGAGTGCGTAAATTTATTTATTTTCCTGAAAATAAATTATGTACTACCTTATGTGATAAACGAGGGTGATTTATCTATAAAGATTGTATGGAATACCATCTCAAGCCACGCGTCGGCAACATGAGCGTCGCCTGAATAGAAAAGGCTTTCTTTATTGTCTGTCCAAAAGCGCGTGTTCATCGAAATAGCCAAAGTCCATCTCGAGACCACGAGATATGTGAGAGGCTGCTCTAGTGAATACAGAGGAATGCGGGCCAACTCACTGCAATCTGAGATATATTTCCGTAAGCCTTCACTCGATGCAACACTACGTACATTGACTGCTTCAGTTGAACGCCCTCTTACTATACACAGTTTTCTACGCAATCGTTTACAATGTGAACGATATTAACGCATAGTTTTTCATTTCGAATTTCGTGGTAAGAGTTCAAGTCGACTTTCGTAAAGAGTTCAACGCGCGCGCTTGCGACTTTATGTACACAAGACTTATATCTTTGTAGGGCAAATAGTTAATGTACTATCCTAGTGGTAATCCATAGTTAATGCCAAGACTTGTCTTTCTCTTGTATTGAGACGCTGATTCACTGGTATTACCGTAGACGAGTAGACGACTAATTATATAGTAAAAAAAAATACGGGTCATTATCATTAACGAAGCCATTTTATTCTAGAAAACACAGATTCAGATGATTAGAACATTACAAATTATCATTTAAAAGGCAGTTTATATACGTCAAATTCCTTATTAGCTCATAAATTTAATGATAAAACAGGATAGAAAATGAAGTTTTTAGTTTGATGGTGCAATTTTTATGGCCAGTAATATACATTTTTTTTTCATGTTTTTATTTCAAGTGATAGTAATATAATTTAATTTTAATTAGAACGAAGAACGGCCGTGGAGTCAGATTACTACTAATGTAGGAAAATTATTACTAATGTCGTAAGGTTAAATAATTTTTTTTTTTTTATATATGCACTTCCTATATGAAAGAGTCAGTTGTTTTTATGACTAGGACCATTAAGACAAAGCCATGAGTACCATCTTATACCTTTATACTGGTCTTACTAATCTAAAGCTTAGTTACAAGGTCCATAGCAACATCGGAGATTAAAAAACATTCCAAATCACGAACCTTCATTAATTGGTTCAGATGAGATTGCTTGAAGAAGCCGACAAAAAGTGTGTGCCCAGTTTTATCGAGTCGTATTAGGTTGTACTATTCGACACAATAAGTAGATATTGAAGTTTTGTTACGTGGCTTTTTGTACCTTTCGTATCGAGTCGAGTGGAGCAACGTACCTGCGCTCGCGCTGCTTGCGTCCTTCTCGACGTTTACCTGTGCTTGAGAGGGCAGCTCGCGCTCGCGGCTCATAGACTGTTGTACAGACAGACACGGACTTGTTTTTAATTATTCTGCTTAGTTTATCAATAAAAATAACAATAAAAACAGACGAATTAAAATTAAGACAGAAATGGACTAGATATAAATAGAAAGAAACAACATGACTTGGAGCCATTTACTGACTGACTCGTGGGTGGTTAATTAACAAACGATTTTTACAAACAAGAAATAAGCAAACCGAATGCTTTTAAATAGAAAATTTGTAACAAAAATTTACGGAAACGGTTCATGGAAACGGTTAGAAAATAACTCTCGTAGAGGGTGTCGAAATTTTCCCGCCCAGACGGTAGCGCGCGCATCGTCTTCTCTGGAGGTGTTAGGGTCTGTGGGCGCGCGGGCGCCGCGTTCGCCTCTCGAACCGGGCGGGTCAGTCCACGATGGGAGCTAGTGCCGCGCAGTCGTGTGCCCAGTTTCGCGAGTGATGTCGCAGCATGTTTGCTGCGCGTGCCCTTCTCTGGTGTGTGTGCCTCAGCGCGCTCGGGCAAGCCAGCGCAGCGCGCCCTCATCGCCTGCACCACCTCGTGCCACAAAGACATAACAACAAACACTCGGAATTCGTTAAAGGAAAGAGTAAGTGCCGCCCACGGATCACCTTAAAGTCTGTGCTTGTGCCACCACTTGAAGTTCCTCTCGAATTCCTCGGTTTTACGAAGCACTTAAGGTAGTGACAGCCGAGCTTCAGCTTTTGTTGATGACCACGCCGCCGTGTCATCTTGGAATGCATTTAATCAAGCACTTAAGGAGTTGGTTACGCTTGTGGAGGACTACAAACACCTTGATAAAACTGTAAGAAATAAAGACCGGGTACGACCTAATCACTAGTATAAAATAAACAATGCTTATCTTGGAACAACAAACGCAGTCATATGTACAAACCAGTTGTGCTCAACGAGTACAAGCCGAGGAGGTTGCAGCCACACCTTGAAGGCAAGAAGTCTCTGCCCACTACTTTTGAGGCAGAGAGGCTTTGGATTAACATTGAAAATGATTATATCCTAGCTAGGACATTCACCTGAATGTGCTAATATAATCCTATTTAATTGGCACAATACTTTAGTTCAATTACCAAATTTGCAAGTTCAATATTTGAATTAAGGTGTTAAAAACTTCGTACCTAACCATCGTAGCAACGAGAACCAATTATCTTAATTCTTTTAGTATTTTCAAAATCCTATCTACTAGAATGACATGGTACGTTTAAAAATATCTACATAATAATAACAATAGAGTCGTTGATCATCTTTTATTCTTGATATCCCGATTATAGTAAAAAAGGGACGGAAGATGTACTACCGACAGAGCGAAGCCTATACGCAAGCCAAGCTTTTCATCTCTCAGATCACAGATTGTTGCCGCAGCTTGCTTTGTGCATTCAGTCGTGCATCACGGGTTGCATCTGCATTTAGATACTATTATGATTAGCTGTTGCCCGTGACTTCGCCCGCGTGGATTCCCGTAGATGCATATATTTTATTTGTAGATTTAGCGGATGTTATTTGTAGATTTAGCGGATGCGGATACACTATCCTATCGCCAAAATCCGTTAAATGGTTTGAGCTATGCCTTGATAGATCACCATATCAGTCATTGTTTCATTATGGTATGTGTACAAAAGGAGAAGAAGGCCTTCCATATAATTTTCGTTCATGATGCTGATCAGAACAAGCTTCGCCAGTCGCCTCTTCTTCTGTCGTCTGAGTAGTGTTCTGGCCTGTTACTATCATTAGGCAGCAGTGCTTGTTGTCTCAATGTGAAATTCCATCTTAGATCTTAAAGACAACAACGCGCTTTTGTTGTCTTTTTGTGTCAAAGAACGACACAAATACGAGAGAAGTTCTAATGACGATGGTCAACTGCTTGCTCACTCGTGATACAAAAAAAAAACAATTAAACAAAAAACTAGAGTGGGTGTAGATTGACTTAATCCGTGATGTCAAAAAAAAGCACTAAACCTACCGCCATGCCAGTTAGAGTTAGAGTAGTCTAACTGAAAAAAAAAAAACTCACTTTCAACAGCTTAGTTTTTTTTTTACAATGAAATAGAAATTATTTTAGCCTAAAAGCACAAATCGGACGCCGCTCATATTATGGAGGGTTTTGTACTTATGGTATAATAGGACCGCATAAAATTAATTTAAGTTGATTTCCAATCAAATTTGCCACTTAAAGAAGTCGTTATATTTTTCCTATAACATAAGGCTACATTGACATGGGTCAGTAGAAATACATTGCTTGCTTAACATGTTGTCCATACGAAAACAGTGTAGTATGTTTTCACTTACCCAATGTAAATTCACCTTGGAGAATAGGGAAAGGCGGGAATGGTATCTTTATAGACATTTTTCATCCCTAAACGAAACGCACGTCACTCACGAGATGTGATACTACTACTACACTCTTCTCCCTAAAGAAGATCCGCGAATCGGATCGAAACGTGCCACCCCTATGCCGACAATATAAAACGTGAGTTTATCCGTTTAGGTACAGTCAAGAGCACTTCAAGCCTGACACATTGGACTTTATACCGCTCTTATTTCAAAAAAGATAAGGGCTAAAGTGGCATTGCGAGTGTCAAGCTTGACCTGTCGTTGACTGTACATAACCATTTTTCATCCCATAACCAAGAGCCATTAATATACATAAAAAGTGTTTATGTATTTATAAATTCTTTAGTGGACCACAAATAAAAGTAGTAACATATTACAAACGTAAGAATAGAATATATGCAAAGGCGGACTTATCCCAAAATGGAATTTCTTCCAGCCAGCCTTAGAGAGGCTAAAGGAGTTGATAATATTTTTGCAGAATTCCTACATTTTTTTTTATAAATTCTCTTCTTCTTTTTGAGAGTTTTTACTTACCTTCTCTCTGGTTGGTTGTTACTCTTAATTTCTACTCTTATCGGTGCTGTATCTCCGAAGCATCTTTTCTCCTTTTACGAGTATAACGGCACCACTGTGATAGAAACCACTTTTTATTTTATTTACACTTTTATTTATCAATTCTCTATTACTACGTCGTAAGCTTAGGTACAATATAATAAAAGTATGACAGTTTAAAAACTAGAAAATAGTAATTAGAATGTCTTTTCTTTATCTGTAATATGTCTATTCTATTCCAAGGCTCTCCAGAGGCTGCCCCGAATGCTCTTGCTCACCGCAAGTACTTGGAAACAATATCCACATTAAAATAATTAACCTTAGTTTTCTATATTTAATCTGTGGCACAACCTCTGTCTTTATACTAAATAATGTATAAATAATTCCTCTAAATAATAGTTCCAACTAAGAACAGTTTTTGTCAAAAATATCAATTCAAAATATTACAAGGGTAAAAATACAAAAAAAAAACTGTATATTTATTATATTTCCGTCTCTGGAAGTTGTTGATTTATCGCGGCGTAACTCTAACCGTGTTTCGAACGATTGTTTTGGAGATCTCGGCTTGGCTGGACCGAGCTTTTGAAAGTACTATTGTTTTATATACGAGTATGACGCCGTTTTGTGGTTAACCCGGCCTATAAAACATATTGGAACACAAAGCGAAGGGATTGTGAGAGAAAAGTGGATTGGGATTAACAAAGCTATTGTTTACACGTTTATTTTGTTATTACAAGTAGGTCTTGTAAAAGAGTGATCGAGCCTTGACGCTGTACCTGAGCTTACAAAAAAAGCTGAGAGTGGGCTGAGAAATGTTGCACGCGTTTGCTTAAATGCGGGCAAAAGTAACCACTGGATCCCCCAAAGTGCAAGGGGCGTCGTTGTTGACCCAGAAAAGATGGTACGTTGAACTGGATGCCATTGATAAGCTGCGGTTTTAGTTATGACGAAACCATACAAACGACCGAAATGCCCCAAGTACTCCTCAAATTCTCGGTATACCTCGGCAGCTATCGCGGTTGTGAGCATTTTATCGTAGCTTATCAGCAACCCTCAGCCCTATAGTGGGCTGGAAGACATTATGGGTTAGTGATATTTAGGCACAGGCTTTTCATACTCAGATTTAGGAACTATTAATCATATTGAAAAAGATTTATTACGGAGTTGCCTAAAAAGTGGCACCTACGCAGCACAAACCAAATTTTGGATTTTTAAGTGCAGAATCAATCTGTGACATTTATTATCTAAACATAATATGTTTCGTAAAATTTTAAGAGCTCATTCTTTTTCTACGTCTTTATGAAAAAAAAATTTAGTCTGGCCTTGGAGACCACATTATGCTGAAAAAAAAAATACAAAACTTAGAGGACGCAAAAAGGGCACAACGACCCACCCTGAAGGATGTTTACTAATAAACTTATCCCATGAAACACATTTCAAAATACGAAAATACTGTTACTTCTCATAGAAATAACTACAGCTGATAGCGCATTTTGTATGGGAGTTTAAAAGTTGGTTTTTCTTATTTCGACCTGTACTAATTCACAATTCACATCCTTCTCAATTTCTCTTCTATATCACCTTGTATTCAGTCTAAGAGATTTAATATCCAACATTGAATAAACAATTTTGAGTTTGAGTTTTTTTTATCAAAACAGATAAGCCTTTCTTTATCAATGTGGTTGTTTTAACTTACGCTAAATTTCATAACAGAACAACATGAGTTAAAAAAGATAAAACAAGAACAATGAAAAACTGACGGCAAATTAGTAGTTATATATTTCCTTGTCATTAATTAGTTAACCAAGCAAATTGTTACCTGTGAACTAACAAATTATGTCGTTAGTGGATTGGATTTCGGAGATTGATGAAAATTGGTTTTAAAAGTAATACTATACCTCAATCAAAAAGGTCGTTTTAAAGCGGAGGCCGATCTAGCTAGGTCTCATGTCTGGGAAAATTCTTTTCCCGTATTTTTAAGCATTTTTTTTAAATACCGCGTTTTAGACAAAAACCATCTGTAGGCGGGTAGCATAGCTTGCTCACCCGATGATATTTTAATATTGAGGTGGCTATTATGGAGTGAAGCTCGGTCGCCTAGGTAAATCATTAGTCGCTGAAACTTCACAGGTTCATGAAGTAATCAGTGAGTTATATCATCTGAAAGACAAAAAATGCGTTCTCATCTGAAAACTAAAACCATGGCATTATCTCAGTTTCAATATATTTCGGTGATAAGAAAGTTATGTTCCAAACGTACCTACTTATTAAATTTTAATTAAAAAATAATTATGAATAACTTTCGTTCGTTACTAAAATAACGATATTAACAATTGAAAACTTTAAGGAACTAACGAAAAACCAACACAAAATTAGCGGTATTATCTAAGACAGTTAAATTGCTATACAAGTAGTACTTAGTTTCTAAAATCTGTGCAAGTAATGAAACTCTTAGCCTAAGATCCTACTGCAAAGATCTGCTCTTAACTGATGTTGTTATAAATGTGATTTAAAGGTACGTTTTACACTTAGAATCAAACAAGGTTGCCTACCAAAATCTTGCTACGAGTGTCTTTCCCTAAAATCGGGTAATAATAATAGTAATATACTTTTGGGGACAAATTGATAATGCAGGAGTTAGAGGTGCGATCTTATACTGGACTGGAGCATTCTTTTGGGTTCGACTGGGTTCCTGGGTTTGATTCCCAGTGGGGACACTGCTAAACAGATAAGACTTTATGAGACCTTTTCAGTTTGTTTTGGATATTGCACACACAACACCTAATTGTCCAAAAAATAAGATGATAGATAACACGTTAAGCCGTTGGTCCTGGCTAACTACAGAAATAGTCTAACACCAACATCTAACTCTAACATCAACAACTCTAACACCAGGGTTTGTGAGGTCGGTGATCGACCTTACAACCGACGGAATTAGAGTATTGAGAATTAGGCATGAGTATAGCCAGCCACTTGTCAGTGGAAATATTTGCAACTTATTACCGTGCCATAAAGTCAAAACGGTTTCTACTTATGTGCCGTTCGGTGTATGAATTTTATTTTGGTGTGAGTCGCGTTGATGTCTTTTGTAGGGAGGAACAAGTGGGGCCGGTTTTGTGTTCCATTACACATACTTTTGTTCAAAACTATTATATTTTTGTTATCTGATTTCAAATCGATCACTATGAAGCATTACTTATTAGATAACACAGCGTGAATTTTCATTGGTTTTTCTCCCATAGCCCAGTGATTTTACTCACGGTAACAAACAACTTTTTATCAACATTTAATTCAACGAATAAATTTTCTGACTCTCCATAGTAAAGTGGTCTCTGAAATTTGCGTGTTTTCTTGAGCAGAATCACTGGGCTTCGGGAGCAAAACCAATAAAAAATTACACTGTATTCCTTATTACACAGATGATATATTATATTAAATAAAATAAAATTTATTTCATAAAAAAACAAAGGACTGAAACAATCATAACAATAAAAGATAACAAGAAAACATAACAACAAACAAATAGACCACCCCGAATCGTACCTTAAGGGAAAGTTCCCATTACACTGGCAGCATTTCCCCGTTGGATCGCCAGCGAAATGTGTTGAATCAGGTACGATTCCGCGCGGGGGTCAGCCCCATGCAATTGAGCCGTATTACGTTTCTACGATAGCAATAGTTTTTTTTATAAGCGCTTCAAGCTAGAAGTATATAAATTGAACTTTTGCTACACTAGTGGTCCGTCTGGCTATCAGAGTTTTTAGTCTTGACTTCTGACTTGACGATTGTCAATTATCGTAATCGGGAGCAACGACTCTACAGTGTTCACCATAGTGGTCACTGGTCACCATAGTGGCCACCCATTTAAGTTCTGACAGTGGCAGAAGTTGCTGAACATTCATTTCATTATCTGAAAAAAGAGTAGTGACTACCCCTCGGCCACAAGCGCGACCTTCCAGATAAGATCTTACATGTGATTCAGTAGAGACAACAACTTGAGAAACTTATACAAAGTGTAAAAAAAATGGTAAGAATACAAAACTGCAGTGAAACTGAGCAACTTTTATATTGAAACATAGGTTAAATCACAGACTAAGGATAGGATTGTAATTTGTTAAAATCTAATGACGTAGGTTTTAATGGAAAAGGTAATCAAATTGGAAAAGGGTAATCAAATTTTACCGGCAATTTTTTGTAGTACCAGCAATTGCTTATTTCAGCCGTAAAGCAGCAGACAGTAGGGGCTATGAGCAGTGGCGATCACTTACCATCAGATGGCCCACCTGCTAGTTTTCTCACTTGTGATATATAATAGTAGTTTATGCAACTGTCATATAAAACAGGTTATTAAAACACGAGTTTGGGTTTATCACACGAGGCGTAGCCGAGTGTGATAATAGCATCAAACGAGTGTTTTAATACCATATTATATGCAGTTGCGTATACTACTTTATCTTCACTCATGCAATAGGTAGGTACCTACTACTTATAAAAATTAAACAAAAGTAAGTAAATAGTAAAGGCAACTTATATTATGTATATTTCAGTTCTGATACGAGTCTGAAGAAGCCGCCTTGATATATCCACTAGGTCTTCTTTGAAATATACAAGCAGAACATTTTCTTAACAAGACATGTTTTTCTTTTCGAATTTCATTTTTTCCCAATCCATTGTAGGTTATGTATGTCGTAAAATGTTCTAGACTAATATGGGAGAAGATCATAGATACGTTATTGAGTATGTATCTGTAAAAAATGAAAATATTTGAGAATGGCGGCAAATCTAATATCTATTCCCAAGTCCTTCTAATTTCAGGCTGCGCGCGCATATTATCCGCCACAGATGATATAATTGTAACTATAGTAACTGTTACACTAACTGCTCCATATAAGTTGTTTATGAGGTACACTTTGTAATATGCTGCTGATATTTGACAGCTACTAAGAAAATCTGTTACATTTATAACCGGCTCTCTAAAAGACCTTATATTCAGTCTTCTTTAAAAAGGTTTAGGTTCAAGAAGAATTTTATCCAAGTGTTATGTAATGATTAAAAAGTTAAATTACGTAACACTTTTGCAAAAATTTTCATACAAAAATCGTTACGTAATGGTAACTTTTTAATTTTTTATGCATACTCTGCGTAATATTCAGCCTTATGTATCAACTTTTTGAATCATAAGTCAAAGATTACGACATGAGAGTAGATAAATAATAATAAAGAAAAACATTTTGAGAAGCGTAGATAAGTCAGTGAGAAGACTTCCCTTTGCAGTCATTATTTCATAGTAAATCAATCACTATCGTGGTAAACAACTTATTTTTACCATAACCTGTCAATACCTATTTGCTAAATGGCATCTAACCGCGTCGGGAAATATTATCCGTAAATGTGCTTATTAATAAAAGATATACCTACTCAGGTAGAATTATCAAGTGCCTATATATGTAAATAAATTGTTATTTATTTACGATAGAGAACGAGTCTACAGTTGTGGTAGTAAAGTGCTTGATTTGTAGTTGACTGTACTTTATGATTGATGATTCGTAGTAGGTATTTCGTAGTTCACTTCTACTAGTGAATCTAGAATCATGAATATTGCTCTGAAAAACGAAAATCAACCTCTAAAAGCGGAAAATTGGGGACCCTGGACCATAAACTGTGCACTCGAAGACATTCAGGGTTTTCGGTAATGTATTTGTCTTATTTCCCGGCAAAATCCAAGTTTTGTATTATTGCAATCGGTTCACAAACTACTGAACCGATTCGAATGGGGTTTTCAATAAGGTGTTTGACTTATTTTTGGGCAACATTTAAGTTTAGAATCATTGCACTCGCTTCATTCGAACAGAAGCTTCACAAAATATTGAACCGAATCGAATGGGGTTTTTCATTAGATTTACTTTCGTGCAACATACAAGCTATGTTTTAGCACTTAAACAGAAGATATGCGAAGTTTCAAGTGGCGGCGCCAATAACTCACAAACTACCGAACTGATTCAAACAATAATGTTTTTGACTTACGAGTACTTTAATGCAACATAAAAGCTTTGTTTCTTTGCAATCGGTTTACTCAAACCGAAGATATGTGAAGTTTCAATCGGCGGCGCCTATAACTTACAAACTACTGAACCAATTCGAACGGGGTTTTCAATAACGATTTGGCTTACTTCCTCGCAACATATTAGCTTTGTTTCATTGCCATCGAGTTTCAATCGACGGCGCCTACACTGAAAAAAAAATTTGCTGATTCAATCAAGATTTTGATAATTTCAAACAAGCATATTGACTCCATTTGAGCTTGCAAAGACCTTATTGGATTGTATCAATTTGATTATTGAATTAAAGATCATAAATATAAATTGACTAAAGACGCGTTATTGAATCTATCAATATCTTTTTCGATTTAGTCACAAAATGCCAAACAAGAGAAAATTGATCTTGGTTAGCTCTCCATTTTATCAGTGTATAACTTACAAACTACTGAACCAATTCGAACGGGGTTTTCGATAACGATTTGGCTTACTTCCTCGCAACATATTAGCTTTGTTTCATTGCCATCGGTTCACTCAAACAGTACAAAATGTCAAGTGGCGAAACCTGTAGTATTTTTTAAAACACTAAAAACAAATTTTCACTAAATTGCAAATATCATCAAATTGTTCCGCGGTTTTCGAGATTGCGATTGACAATATTAAGTTATATGGATATAAGCAGGGCTTATAAAAATTCTAATAAAATCTCTCTTTTAAGGGATCGTCTTTTTATACAATTTATGACGATCAGCTTATCACTTTGTATGGAGAGTCAAATTTTTATTAGAGTATTTCCAAAAGTCATAGCCTTCATAATAAGACCCTGTTTACACATGGTATTGGATATAAGTTGTAATAATTACTGTCCAAGGCGATCTCGTTGCTTATAAGGCTGTAAGTGCGCGCACGCATATTACAGATGGTAAGAATCGGCCATGTTGGCTTTATGGTTTTAAGCTTGTTTTAAGTGACCTCTTTTGCATAGCATGGCACCTACTAGTTTGAGATCCAACCAAGTGGGCCAATCGCAAAACCTGTTAGGACAAAACTTGGCACACGGCACGATTGTCTGAAAAGCTAATTCTGTGCTTCGGAAAGCACGTTAAGACGTTGTTTCCGGCCACTATCTGAGCCATAATGAGCCATGTCAGAGGGCTTGGGCGGTTCAAAAACTCTGACACCAGAGTTGGTGAGGTCGGTCATCGATATTAAAAACCACACGATTGATGATGATGACTCTCGCATATCGCGAGAAAGTAAGTGCAGTGCTGCTGTTCCTATTTTTTTTTCTTCGGGAATGTTGCTTGTTTTCATTAGTAGAATCACTGAGCTTTGGAAGCGAAACCAATGAAAGTTCATGGTGAATAGGTATGAATCGGGCCAAGTTTCATCCCAGCAGGTTTCGAGCACAGCTCCCCATACTATCTCAGAACTGGATCTTCTCTCATACGTCCATCAACCATCTCCCTTCTACCATCGGGAGTCCAGACGCACCGCAGGATATCACCCATACTTGGTTGATATTCCGCACATTCGCACAAAGCGCTTTGAAACATCTTTTATAATGCGCACGGCTAAAGATCCAATCAGATTGAATAGTACACTCAATTATGTGAGGAGAAACTTTTTATATTAATGTCCCAGGATTATTTTAAATTTGAATGTACCAATTTTAAATGTAACGAATCTAGTCATTTACAACTTATACACGAATTTTATTATGATTTTATTAAATGTTTGCAGTTTTCTGCCGAATACAGCTATCGCTCTAAAGATCCTAAAATAAAAAAAGTAGTTGGCTGGAATTTTCTCGTACTTCACTTGCATGTAGCGTCTAGGCATGAGTTTCAGGAATGGACTCTATATATTAGGCCGTGCTCGGGGTATCACTACGAAAAGATGAATGCTGCGCGCAAGAAATTTAAGGCTGCTTTAAGATATGTACAGCAAAATCAGGAAAAAATAAGGTTGGATATTCTAGCAAGTCATAAATGTAATGGAAATTTTGTAAAGTTCTGGAAAAACGTTAAAAAGTTGAGTGGTAAAAATAGCTTACCCGTTACTGTGGAGGGCGAGAAGGATACGGAAAATATTGCAAATATTTTTTCGGAAATCTTTCATCGCTGGCCAAGTGGCCATACTTTTAAAGATAAAGAATCTTGTAATTCAAGTAACCACGCTGCAGGCGGCCGTGGTGACTCGGAGGTGTTCCGGGTCATAGCTGATGATGTTGCTAAAATATTAAGCTATGAAACGTGGAAAGTCTCCGGGTCACGACGGCCTCACGATGGCCAGAATATCTGTGTAGTGTTGGCTAGATTCTTTGAACTCTGCTTACAGCATTCATATTTACCTGATAACCTAACTAGAACAATAGTTATACCTATAGCTAAAAACAGGATAGGAGATATTTAGAGTACGGCCAATTATAGGCCAATTTCATTAGCTACAATTGTGGCCAAGGTATTTGAGAGAGTTTTACAGAAGTCTATCACTCCGCTACTTAACCTTGATGACGGTCAGTTTGGATTTAGGGCGGAGGTTTCGACTGACATGGCCATCTTTTCTCTAAAGCAGGTAGTCATCTATTATGTTTCAAATGAAACAACAGTTTACGCGTGCTTCCTCGACCTCAGCCACGCTTTCGATACCCTGAAACACGACCTGCTTTGGGAGAAGATGCGTCAAAATAATATGCCTTCTTGTATCATTGATCTTCTGTCGTATTGGTATCGCACTCAATGTAATAACGTAAGGTGGTCTAATGCCTTATCTGAGGACTACATTCTTCCTTGTGGTGAGAGACAGGGTGGTTTGACCTCTCCCGACCTGTTTAATCTGTATATAAATGACCTGATCGTGGAGCTGAGCAGCACCAGGGTCGGCCTTAGACTGGGTGACAGATATGTCAACAATCTAAGTTATGCTGATGATATGGTGCTGATCAGCCCCTCGATCATGGGATTAACAAGGCTTATTTCCATATGTGAACGCTATGCTCGTAACCACGGGCTAGTGTATAACGTAAAGAAAACCGAATTGTTGGTTTTCAGGTCGAGTAGATGTCCTAAGCACGTACCTGATGTGTGTCTCAATGGACAGAAGGTCAAAGTCGTTGAGTCGTTCAAATACCTTGGCTACATTTTGTCTTCTAACTTAAAAGATGATGCCGACATGGAAAGGCAACGGAGAGCTCTTTCCGTTGTTGGCAATATGGTTGCTAGGAGATTTTATAAATCAGACAAGGATGTTAAACTCCAGCTATTCAAATCATAAGCTGCCGTTATTCATAATCTAAGATTCAAATCATATTGTCAAACGTTTTACACGTGTCAACTCTGAAGAAGTCTCACAATGTCATTCGCGTGCAATACATAACACCTTTCGGCAGTTAATGGGGCTGCCCCCATGGTGCAGTGCCTCGAGTATGTTTTTGGAGTCTAGAGCTAACGCGTTTAATGCCATTGTGAGACAAAGAATCGCTTCATTTATGGACACAGTTGACGCGTGTAATAACAGTATTTATTAGAGAACTAAAATGTAGACTGCATCTGACGGACATGTTCTGGCGATGGATGGAACTAGCTGCTTAAAATGACTGACATGAACGTAATTTTTATTATGCTCTAATTTTATCGATTTTTTAAGTATTCTACTTTTTGTATGGATCTTGTTATCTGAAATAAATGTTATATTATTATTATATTATAAAGAGTGGAATTCTCTGCCTGCGTCTATGTTCCCGAGTTCACCTTACCCGAATCTATTCAAGTCGCGAGTGAATAAGCTTCTTCTGGGCAAGCTCGTTCCAGCGTCGACTTCATCTCTGCCTTCAAGACCAGATCGAGGTCAAGAGTAAGCCCATTGATAATAAAAAAAAAAAATAATGGAAAAAGGATTATAATATAAAGGAGTTTTAACATATCTATTTCCAGATAATTACTCGTAAAGAACAATTGCAGTCCATATGGCGCAAGCTTAAGCCTTGTGGCGATGCCAAATTTTTTCCGAGCAGTCGGTCTTTCTCTGTTGCTATGGTCTACCACTGATGCATTTAGAACGGGGGCATTTTCCGATCGTGGTTAGGCATGCCATTGGTCCCACCCAGATGCTACCTTAGGTTGGGTTATCCGTATCTTTTCATTGGTTTTGTTTTTATAGGATTTCTGCTATGTCAAGCTTGATAAGATGATGGGGCTAGAGCAATGCTGCAAGTTCTACACTTGACGTGCTCTTGACTGTTCACGTCGTTCTACTCTATCTGAAACCTTTGAAATTTTACTGCTTTCTAATTTTAAGATGTCTCACTTTAAAACTTCCAAGTTATCAAACTAATACCATAACTCCCTAGTGAACAATTTTGGAAGATTGGGATCCATAAATTTCTGTTCCAATATTTTTTTCTTGTGATTTTTTTCCTAGTTATTTACGAATCTTCAAGATGATTTTCTTTGTAAGTATTTCGACCATTTCGATCTACATACTTACATCAAATAGGTACAAACATTTACAAGTTATACATATAAGTTGCTTCTTAATTGACTGCGAAAATTTGAGTGTGTTGCTCTGTCCATAAAACTAAACCCCTTTCTTAAATAAAAAAAACCGGCCAAGTGCGAGTCGGACTCGCGCCCTAAGGGTTCCGTACCTATCTAAGCTTTTGCTCTTTGATTTTAAAAACTCCGCGACCATCCAACTTGACCCCTCTTTTATAGAAAAGTTCTTGAAACGGGAGCTCACCTTAATTGGTTACTATAGCTGTGAGAAAAATTGAAATATTTAATGATATAATTTTAGGTCAACGGGACAGTACCCTGTAGGTTTTGCATTTTTGCATACATGTATAGAGATGATGACATAAAAAGCCATATCTTTTGATTGCCTTGTTGTAAAAAATAGAAATTTTCAGATCCTGTGTGGTTTATGGACCTTAATATTCGTTATCAATTTCAACCTGATACCTCTTCTCGTTCGTGAGAAAAAGGGTCTTGACAGACAGACAGATAGACGGAAAACAAAGTGATCCCATAAGGGTTCCGTTTTTAGGGTTCCGATACCAAAATGGTAAAAAAAAGGAACCCTTATGGTGCCGCTCTGTCTGTCTGTCTGTCTGTCTGTCCGTCTGTCTGTCACACCTCTATATCTCAGCAACCACTTATGCTATCGACCTGAAATTTGGAATGGTTTTAGAATATAGTTGCCCAACTTAACTGCATATGAAAAATTTTTGAAAAAAGTATGATTATTAATGTAAAGGGGGCCAAAATAGGGGGAGCCAAATTTCAAATTGTCGCTACTAGGTTGAGTGGGGTATCATATGAAAGGGCTTTACTTGTACATTTCAAAATATATTTTTGTATTTTTTTAAGTTTCTTAGTTTTCAAGTTAAGATGAAAAATTTCAAAAAAAATACCATTCCCCCCCCTTATCTCCGAAGTTTGAGTAAGGAAAAATCTGAATTAATTACAGTTGACAGGGGTTCATGTAAACTTTGCAGCAAAAATAAAACGATCTTTCTAAGTTGCACAGTTTTTCAGAAATCTGCAAAAAACCTTTAAAAACAAATTTAGTTTTGCGGTCCTGAAAATGGACTTTATTGCTTCCAAAAATACTATAGGTATATCGGAACCCTCGGCGCGCGAGTCCGACTCGCACTTGACCGGTTTTTGGGACTGCGAATGCTGTTTTTACTTAGGTAGTACATAATGAATTAAAATGAATCTAATATTGATGTTATGTTAATTAAACACCTAATGAATCGATGATATATTTTTGTTTAGAGTTGACTTAAAACATCAAATATCTATCTGTATAACTGGAAACCATTTAAGTTACCGGTTTTTTTAAATATTTAACTGTTTTGACATCCGTGGTCTTTTAAGTTCCTCGAAAAGTAACGAAAAAGACTTCGACAAGTTGGTACCTGGTCCAAACCAAAGTTTATTAAAAAGATTCAAGTACTTAATTAATACTAATACTGATTTAAATCAGTAGATCGTATTTCAATATGCTCAACAATTCACAATATCACATAATTTCTCTACATCGATGTCGTGGGTATAAATTTTGATGCCATTGGCACTCTATACTATACATCTATATTTACTATTGATTATCAGGCAACTAGGTTCTGTGTAAAACTAGCATTTGTGAATCTGAGTTTGAACCCACTCTTTCACTCACTTCACTCGTTTGACTCGTTTTTCTTATACTTACAAAAACATTCAAGATTTTTTTTACATTTCGAGAGGAGATAGGAAGGTTTTAGTGGCACTGACTTATTGCTGCGGCTTTCTTCACCTGTTAGATGGTACTTCCCCGAGGAAAATTAAAATCTTAGCCAAACAAAGCAGCCAATATACTTTATTTTCCATTTTTATATTAACTCTTGCATATGTATTTACGTAATTACGTAAGGTCGCGTAGGCCTGCATATTCAGTACAAAAGACCCTCAAGAGCACCACGAGAATCGCAAGGGGGGCGGAGTGTACGTTCTGTATGTACTATTACTTTATTCTGTGGCAAGGCTAAAGATATAAACGTTACACGGAGTTGCATAACCACGCAGCTTTTGGCGTTGGAGTATATGGCCACTCTTACTACAGGCCGACGAGAAATTTCGGTTTCGGAAAGGCCCGATAAAGACAAAGCACATCAAGCTTGACACATTGGACTTTGTAACGTTCTTATTTGTATTAGACGTACGGGCTAGAGTCGCACTGCGAGTGTTAAGCTTGGCCTGCCTTGACTGTACAACCGTCTATTTATGATACACCCAACAGCACGTCAGTAGAAATACTTCGAACTTTATGCCATGGTAATAGGGTAGCAAATGTTTCCACATTTTGAAATCAGACGAACAGTCAAATACAAAACTTAGTTCACTGACACTATGGTTTTCATCCCATATATTCAAAAATCGCTGATATTGGTTCATCAATAAAGGCGAGCAAAGCAAGTAATTCCTCGAAGAGATATTCCTAGCGGGTAATAATGAGATTTGAATTTAGAACTTGAATATTGGTCCAGTGTTCACGACCATAGAGGTCCGACTAAAATAATGTATGAAAAATGTTACAAATTGGTTGTATTACTAAATAATACAACAATGTCAATAGCATTTTCAGTTGTTACAAATAATACTTATAATAATTTTTATTTTTGTTTCTTCACGTAGTAAGTAACACTCTAATGCTATTTTATTTAATGAGTGTGTCTTAATGAGCCCCTTATTATTTTCTCATAGAGGGAGATGAAAGATTTTACCTCAAGCGACCTTCCGTCTCTTCGCTCTAGATTTTAAATAGCGCCCTCGCCTTAAAAATATTACTTTGCTGCCTTGTTATACAATTTTCTATTATTTCTGTCGATTTGACAAATCATTCGATCAATATTCTACTACATTGTCAGTGAACAAAGTTTTATCATATCAACTGAGGCATTTGGTAAGTTGTTTTAGCAGTTCACACCTGCCGTATCGTTTACGTACCTAGTTAGGATAAGTTTACTACTTCTTTTATGTCTACGTTACTACCTCTCCTCGGCATTTATTTGTAGTGCCAAGCGAATTCAATATTTCACTTTCGTGGAAATCGTCAACCTCTCAGTAAAGCTCTCGAGAATAACTGCGGTGTACCATGTCCAATGCTCATTTAGTAAAATCAGTGTAAGCTGCAACCATACTTGGCCTGCATTCAACAGCTTACAAAAAGGAATTGTAGAGAAAGGTCGTGTTACCAGAATTGAAAAGGAACGAAACTGGTTCCTATGCTTCAGAATGCAAGTAAGTGGATAAAAACATACGGCCGGGACAAACCAGTCGGCTGGCGCACCGTGCATTCTTACACAAGCGGCGATTTCCCAAGAAAAGACGAGTACTGAACGGCTAACAGTCGAAAGGAAACATGTAAGCACTGGACTTACAACAGACGTGCGTATGCTTTTATTTTGGCAACTTTTGCAGCAGCTTTTATATTTGTAGACATTCTGAAGAAATCCACAATAAACTCCATGATTTGCGTGATAACAATATGTCGTTTTCTCTTCACTCACAGAATGCACTGTGCTATGGAGTAGTACTAGAGGTACTTAGCCGTAACTGTGGACAAACTCAGCGAGCGCGACGTAACTACCACACTTCAATACTATCGCGCATGTCATCGCCGGCAAACTGGGTCGACCGGACACCAGATTTCTACCTACACGTTAAACCACCAAATTGAAAGTTCATATATCATAAACCTTCTCATTACTAACCGGTGACACCTAAAATCAGTCGCATTTGCGTAGGAGGTTGACGGCCAGACCGCATTCGGAGCTTATTCGTAGAGCAGAGTTTTAGATCACCTTTTATTTTAATAGTCGCAAATGATAAGAGTTTTTGAAAAGTTGCGTACTTTAACGACCAACTTGTAGTAGTCTCCATTTTATGTAAATGTCGCGGATGACTTGATTGACCGGTCATTACTAATAATGACCTAGAACGTGGGTCAAATTGATAAATTCACTACTTTGACCAGCCCATATTAATAATGCCTGACAGGTCCCTCGACCCGAAAAATCAAGGTTTTATATAGTTTGAAGTTATCACTTTGACCAGGCAGTATGAATAATTCCCTACTTCTAGCCGGGCAATATGATAAATTGAGCCGCGCCGTACAACGTTGAGTTAGGTAGTACCTAGGTTATGTTAGGCATTTCGCCACTCGCCATCAAACGTAATAGTTTGGAAAGTAGACTAAGTATTGTCAAAATGTACTTACCTTTGTAACAAATAAATAAAAAAAAAAAATCATCTGTTTTACAGGTACATTGCCCAAGAGAGGGTGGTCATTTTTAATGCTGACCGAGAAAAGAGATTGGTCATGCAGTTTTCATCAGATTGCCCACTTGATATTTATTATTAATAGTGACGGCACTTATCAAGTTGCCCGTAACATAAGCATTGCATTTATCTTTATATAATTATTTTATTGCATATTTACCATTCGCAATACTTTAGTGAAACATTTAAATCGCCTGGACTTTTCTAAATAAAAAATATTCGAGAATAATGAAAGTCAAGAAAGACAGAAACCTACTTAAATACAGAAACATATCATGTGTCTGCAACTTGACACCCCGTGTTCGGGGCAAAAAACCGTCTATTATTTAGCTAGGGCAGGTAAAATTTACGTTGCACCTTGAATACCTTATTTCTTTAAATATCCACATTCTAAAGCTGTTTAGTTGGACACACCAGCTTACGTGAAATTAACGTTTAGAGCAGGTAAATTTTTATACAATAGTATCGTTCAAAAATTTACAAAAACAATGGCTCAAACGCTTAACGCTTAATTAAGGTTGTAAAAATTATTTGTTATGGACAAATATTCTACTATTTTCGTTCAAACTAGGTTCAATTTGCTGTTTCCTTTTCCTATTTTTAATCCAAAATTATACATTTACGTAAATAAAATCATGTCTTAAAACACTAAAACTTTAAATAGTTTTAACTGTGTATTGTTTTGTTGTGTGCTGTAAAAACAAGCTGTCCAACGGTAAATACATATTCTAAAAAGAGATATTGAAGACATGCTTGCACGCCTTGTACATTTACGCTCGCGGTACACATTAGAGTCGTGTGGTACACAACAAAACGGCATTGTATAATACTAGTAAAGTTTAGTCACAGCTAGCGGTGTTCCGTGTAGCTCAGTGGTAGAAACTGGCTCTAGAGCCCGCCCACACGGCACCGCCTCTTCGCTAGACGCAACCAGCTCCTAAATTGTCGCTCCGTCGACCTAAAATAAATACTGTTTTATTGCCCAACCGAACTGGCATCGTGATTGGAATTTGAACTAACTGAATTTTTGATTGATTTAACGTATTACTTTTTATTCAACCTGTTTTAGTATATTTTTGTGTCGTTTTTTCGTATAAAAATTTGCTTTAGTTAAAGTTGCGTTTTCTTTCTTTTCAGTATGCATTGGGACGAACGGGCGTATGTCAGTTCCCTCGAACCGGGACACTCACTACCGGAATCTTCGCGACCGCTTCTCAAATTGTACTTACGTCGACGGCAACCTCGAGCTGACATGGCTCCAGAACGATACGATGGATTTGTCTTTCCTCAAGTACATTCGGGAAGTGACAGGCTATGTGTTGATATCACACGTAAACGTCCGGCAGATCATATTGCCGCAGCTACAAATAATTCGCGGAAGAACACTGTTCAAATTAAACGTACGAGACGAAGAGTTCGCCCTTATGGTCACCATGTCTTCGGCGTACACTCTCGAGCTGCCAGCGCTGCGCGATGTCCTCCGCGGCAGCGTCGGTATTTACAACAATTACAACCTTTGTCACGTCAAGACGATCAATTGGGACGAGATTATAACGGGTGTGAACGCAACTTACGTGTACGTTTATAACTTTTCGGCACCGGAGCGCGTGTGCCCTCGATGCCACCCCAGCTGTGAGGCTGGCTGCTGGGGGGAAGGACCAGAAAACTGCCAAAAATTTTCCAAAACGAACTGCAGTCCTCAGTGCGCTCAAGGGCGCTGCTTTGGACCCAATCCGCGGGACTGCTGTAACACATTTTGCGCAGGCGGTTGCCGGGGCCCGTTGCCGAGTCAATGTCTTGCTTGCCGAAACTTTTACGATGAGGGCACATGTTCACAAGAATGTCCACCGATGCAAATTTATAACCCCACTACATATTCTTGGGAACCAAACGCCAATGGAAAATATGCGTACGGTGCAACTTGTGTCCGGAATTGCCCTGAGCACCTCCTGAAGGATAACGGTGCTTGTGTGAGGAGCTGCCCTCCCAATAAAACGGCTGTGAACGGAGAATGTATACCTTGTAACGTTACTTGCCCTAAAACTTGCCGAGCAGAGAAGCCAATTCATTCCGGAAATATCGAAAGTTTCAGAGATTGTACGATTATAGACGGATCCATCGAAATATTGGAAATGACGTTTACAGGATTCCAGCACATAAATGCCGACTATTCGTTTGGTGAGCGTTACGGGAAGATGGACCCGGATGCTCTGGAGGTGTTTAGCACGGTGCATGAGGTGACCGGCTATCTTAACGTGCAAGCACACCATCCCAACTTCACCAGCCTCTCTTATTTCCGCAACCTGGAAGTCATTGGAGGACGTCAAGTAGTCGAGAACCTCTTCGCTTCACTGTACATCGTCAAAACGTCACTCAAGTCCCTTGGCTTGAAGTCACTCAAGAAAGTGAACTCTGGTGCTATTGCGATCATGGAAAACAGGAACCTTTGCTTCGCGGAAAAGATTGCCTGGAACAAACTAGTGAAATCAAAGGATCACAAACAAATCATTCAGAAGAATGGTGACCCTAAAACTTGTGGTGAGTTAATTGGCTATGCGTTTTGTTTTGAGGATCCTCATAGTAGAGTCACTATTGATAATTGTAAATGCTAAAGCGATTGTTGTTACTTTTCAATTTTTCTGACTACACAGACTGACCGACTGTATGCAAGCGAATTTATAATTTTCTGCCAACACATTTAACACTAACAAACTAATAACAACAGCCAAGCGAACCAAAACTATTGAATGCCTATTCCAAATCCAGGCAATTACCAGTAAAGTAAATTAAAATTTTCAAGTTCATGATTAGCCTGGAGATTTGTTTGCATGAATTTTTGTTCCTAACCAAAAACTGTTCAACAGAAAAAGCAAATTTGACGTGCGATGCTGAATGCTCTGCCGATGGGTGCTGGGGCCCAGGACCAGACCAGTGCCTGTCTTGTCAAAACTACAAGTTCGGCGACACATGTATTCAGAACTGCAGCGTTCACTCTGGGTGGGTATTAGAATAATCCTGTTAAGTTGACAAAAGTTTCAAAACGCTTTGCGAAATCCAATTTCGATATTAATTAAGTTGAATAGGCTGTCAGCAACTTTATTGCTCGCATATGTAAGTGAAATGCGCCCGTCATGTCAACTGGTGGCAGCCTTTTGAGATCTGGCAGCCACATTAACATAACAAAGCCGAATTACGTGTGGGCAGCCGCTCTTACCGGTTCCATGGCCGACCGTTTCGGCGTCATTGTGTATTTAGACACAGTTTCTACAATTCAACCTATTAACTCTAGACGATAAATTTTAATTGCTTTTGTTTGCGGAAATATTGATTTAAATTTTTGTTTAACCTTACAGGTTGTACAAAGCTGGGCCGAAAATCTGTAAACAATGCCATGCAGAGTGTTTAGATGGATGCTCAGGTCCGAGCCGCGCCAACTGTTCGCGTTGCAAGCACGTCAGGGACGGCCCTTACTGCGTCGCCAAATGTCCAGAAGCCAGATACGCCTCAGAAAACGGCACCTGCCTGCCCTGTCATCTTAACTGCCACAACGGGTGCACCGGGCCCGCCAATACGGTTGGTCAAAACGGATGCAACTCTTGTAAAAAAGCTATCATCAGCGTCCAAGCTACGGTGGAAAGTTGTCTCGCAGAAAACGAACCTTGCCCAGACGGTTACTACAACGAGTGGGTTGGAAATGTTAAGCTATTAGAAGGCAAAGTTAGAGTTGTTTGCAGAAAATGCCACCCGTTATGCAAAAAGTGTACTGGATTCGGCATTCATGAACAAGTGTGTCAGGTTTGCAATGGCTTCAAAAGAGGAGATCAATGCGAAGACGAATGCCCTCCCGACCATTACACAGACGAGTCAAGTAGAATTTGCGCGCCTTGTCATCACGAATGCCGCGGATGTACAGGTCCCAGTTCGACTGATTGTCTAAAATGCCAAAACCTGAAAATTTACTTAAGCGAGAATAGCTCTGTTGACAGCATACCATCATTTAACTGCACTGATACCTGTCCTGATAACATCCCGCACAAAATTTACTTCGATGAGCAGTTACAAAATCCGATTGATGAGCCTTATTGTTCAGAACTGACTAGCGGCATGCCACCAATGGCAACAGCGCGAACTCCAACATTTTTAGTCATAATTTTAGTGCTAGCTTTTGTGATGCTGATAATTTTAGGCATAATTGGATACACATGCAGACAAAAGGCAAAGGCAAAGAAAGAGGCTGTAAAAATGACAATGGTGCTAACGGGATGTGAAGACAATGAACCTTTACGACCGACTAATGTGAAGCCGAATTTAGCTAAACTACGTATCGTCAAAGAAGCTGAATTGCGCCGAGGAGGCATGCTCGGATTTGGCGCGTTTGGAAAAGTGTACAAAGGTGTTTGGGTGCCAGAAGGGGAGAATGTAAAAATTCCTGTAGCTATCAAAGTATTAAAAGAAGGCACTGGTACAAATACAAGTAAAGAGTTCCTAGAAGAAGCGTACATAATGGCGAGCGTTGAACATCCTAATCTACTTAAATTGTTAGCTGTTTGCATGACGAACCAAATGATGCTTATCACGCAACTAATGCCACTTGGATGCCTACTAGATTACGTCAGAACGCATAAAGAAAAGATTGGCTCGAAAGCATTTTTGAATTGGTGCACCCAAATAGCTCGTGGTATGGCATACTTAGAAGAGAAACGACTGGTGCACAGGGATTTAGCTGCACGAAACGTACTGGTACAAACGCCAAACAGTGTTAAGATAACAGATTTCGGTCTAGCAAAACTATTAGATATAAACGAAGATGAGTACAAAGCCGCTGGAGGCAAGATGCCGATCAAATGGTTGGCTTTAGAGTGCATTCAGCATAGGATATTTACACACAAGAGTGACGTGTGGGCATTCGGTGTTACGATATGGGAGATCTTCAGTTACGGCGCGCGCCCGTACGAGAATATATCTGCGAGAAACGTTCCAGAGTTGATAGAAAACGGACAGAAGTTGCCACAGCCAAGCATATGCACGCTGGACATCTACTGCATCATGGTGCGATGCTGGATGTTGGACGCCGACAGCAGACCAACATTCAAGGAGCTGGCGGAGATATTTGCCGAAATGGCACGAGATCCCGGTCGATACCTTGTCATTCCGGGAGACAAGTTCATGCGTTTGCCGTCTTATTCTACTCAGGTAACAAATATTCATTTTATGTTCATTTTTAGGGTTCCGTACCTCAAAATAAAAAAACGGAACCCTTATAGGATCACTTTGTTGTCCGTCTGTCTGTCTGTCTGTCTGTCAAGACCCTTTTTCTCACGAACGAGAAGAGGTATCAGGTTGAAATTGATAACGAATATTAAAGTCCATGAACCACACAAGATCTGAAAATTTAAATTTTTTACAACGACGCAATCAAAAGATATGGCTTTTTATGTCTTCATCTCCATACATTTATGCTAAAATGCAAAACCTACAGGGTACTTCCCGTTGACTTAAAATTATGAAATTTGGCAAGAAGCTAGGTCTCACAGTACAAATAAAGGGAAAAGTCTAAAATCATTAAATATTTCAATTTTTCTCTCAACTAATAGTTAACAATTAAGGTGAGCTCCCGTTTCAAGAACTTTTTTTTATAAAAGAGGGGTCAAGTCGGACGGTCGCGGAGTTTTTATAATCAAAGAGCAAAAGCTTTTAATATATCATATGGTAGATAGGTACGGAACCATTAGGGCGCGAGTCCGACTCGCACTTGGCCGGTTTTTCTTTCATAAATACGAAAAAATTACGTACTTCAAATACTGTTTGTCTGTTTCGTAACAGACAATTTAATCAATAACCTTCTGTTTTATTTCAGGATGAAAAGGAATTAATAAGCACCATATCGTCAGCAATAGAGGGTCCAGAGCCTGTGGTTGAAGCGGACGAGTATCTTCAGCCGAAATTCAAGGCCGTCCCTGGAACCGCCACGTGCAACTCGGGTACCAGCGGCGGCGTGGAGACGCAGACTAGCTCGCTCAAGCCATGCACATCCTCTTCGTGGGCCAACAATATGACAGGCCCTGAGAGCGCCACGCCCGACGGGTCTACGCGACCCGACACTTGGGACCACGAACTGCTCAGATACAACCAGCAACTCAACCCTGACGGCACTGAAATGCGACACTACTACAACAACGGAGTGTGCGCCTCCGACGGTTCAAGCTCGAGGTACTGCAGCGACCCAATGAAGCTCCGGCCTGACGGCTCTATAGACGGAACATTCGACGGCATGACTAAGGTGAAGGAAGCTCAAGTCGGCAACCTGAAACTGAATTTGCCACTCGATGACGATGATTACCTGGTGCCGTCGCCGCAGCAGAACCAGAGCGCGTCCGCGTACATGGACTTGATAGGAGAGGCGGGTGAAGGTCAAGATGTGAAGGAGTTGCATTTTAGTACCTTCGTAGCTTCGAAGCGGGGCTGTGTTGATAACCCGGAGTACCTGATGTCGGAGGAGAACGTGCCGGCGCAGACGCTCGGCATCCCGACGGACCCGGTGCCGTTGGAGTCGCTTTGCGTGAGCGAGATCAGTGCGGAAGCGGCGCCTCGACCCCCGGCCGGTAACTTTCTGCCGCAGCGCTCAGTCGAGGAGGAGTCCATGTCCGACCACGAATATTACAATGACCTGCAGCGCGAGTTACAGCCGCTGCGCCGGAACGAAACCACAGTGTGAGTGCCCCTTGACTTGTGATAAGTAACTACACAACGTATAGACTGATCTCTCGCGGCTAACTGTTTCAGTTACGTTACGAGCGCGTGCGTGTGCTCCCCTCGTGCCATTCGTGTTATGGCTAGTGTTTAGCTTGTTAAAAAGACTTCAACTTAGAATTTTATTATAGTTATAAAACAAACATTTTGTTAATTTTTTACTTAAATTCTTATAAAGGACTTGTTACAAAATGATGAAATGTAAAAATATAATATAGATACGTAGGTGCTGATGCGACGCACTTAACAAATCCATATTAAGTTATTTATTATTTTGTGTAAGGAAGGCTATGTCTACGATTCGGAAAGCTGTAGCGTAAGGTAGCTAAGCGAGTTTTATGTTTTAATTTTACAACTGTGATAATTAGTTTAATTTTATTGCATTCAGGGACCAATAAAGTCACTAAATGGTGGTTTTTAATTTTTAACATTTCTTATATTTGCCATTTTATGAAATCAAATTTAAACCATTTTATAATGAAATCTTACCTTCTATTCTTAAAAGACTTCGTTCTTTATAAGTAGGTACCTATAGTTATAAAAATCTTTCATCTTTTATTTTTGATGAAATTACTTACAAATGTACATATAATATATTTTTACGACATGTTATACCAAGCTCTTCCAGAAAAAGTGAGATCTTGCCAATATAACAATGGTATACACAAACCTAGTTATACAGAATGCTTATTATACTATATTTGATCAAATAATTTGAAGCATTAATTGATAGATAATTATTGAATGTGGTAATATTTCGAATAAATAAGTGTACAAATAAACATAGAAAACCTACCTAGTAGATGTACTATGCGGCGTAGTAACACATCTTATACATATAGGGTGACTTTTAATTTAGTTCTTGATAGAAAAAGGTATAAATATACTCATGATACTGAACAACTTTCCCCAAGGTAAATACGAAAATCAAGTTTAAGCTGATAGCGCATTTTGTATGGGAGGTCAAATTTGTTTTTTTGTATTTCGACCTATGTTCCTTGGGAAAAGTTGTTCAGTATCGTACATGTATATTTTTTGCTATAAGGAACTAATTAAAAGTCACTATAATTGTATTTATGTATCTAATGTCACCAATAATTGCCACATTATACAACTTAATCGTACAGTTTACTGTATACAATTGTATATAATCTAATAAAAATTCTTTATCTATGTATCTACTTAAATAATATACTATTTAAAAAAAGACATGAAATTGTGTTAATTTTAGGTATCGAGCGCTGTTGTATGCACAAAAGGAAGCTCAAAATTTTCAACTTAAATGCAATTATATCTTGTTAATATTTTAGATAAGTGTTTTTTATCTTTAGACCAAACTTTCGTTTGCCATGTAATATGTAAATGTTTAGTGTAAATAAATGTCTATAATTTTTCTCAAAGAATGTGTTTATACGCTAGTAACTTGTCATATAAAAGACCTCTGCAATGTAGATTTAAAAGACATCTAAATTATATGTTTTATGTTATATGTACTTGTGCCATTATCGAAATAGATGTGAATACAAACGAAATATTTGGATATGGTGTGACATATTTATACAATATTTTTTCTTTTCCATATTTTCACTTTTTATTCTTTCTCTACTTATATCTTGTATGGATATGTCAGACGTATCGTTTTAGGTTCATGTTTTATAAAATACCTACACTAAGTTTTTACATGGCTAACATAATTTGTTTTGTAGATATGATTGTGATGAAATAGTAAATCTGGGTACTTACTATGTACCTTTATAAACGAAATATGAATAAATATTACTAGTTTTTTTATAGTCATAAGAACCCAGACCCGACAGAACCTCGGTGCTTCAGAGGTTGGGCGAGACATAGCAAAATTTAGGCTACCAGAATAGAATGAAAATGTCTATACAAGGTGTAACAAAAAGGGTATATCAACCCTGAAGGATGTGATTCTGCCCATGAAACTGAACAACTTTCCCTAAGGAACATAGGTCGAAATAAGAAAAAAGAATTACCTACTTTCTTACCGTTAACGCTAGTAGAATAGAACAATGAACCAGCGGCTTTCTACTACAATTTCTACTTTTATTGCTGCTGCTTTAGACAACTGCTACTATTTCCAGTAGAATATAATGAAAAAAATATGGGATTTATGTCAGGTAACGCAGTATCATACATAGCTAATGTCTCTGTCTACATTTTCTTTTAGACCCTGTACAGAAGGGGCGATAGAGAAACGTAGAGAAATTTGGAAAAATTATAAGTTTGAATTTTATTCAGATAAAAACTATAATTTTCGCAATACCGGCCACACTGTCTGTCCGGCTCTCGTCTGCTGAGCCTCTTATTCGTAAACACTTCCTATTAAACACACTTAAGAGGCTCCGCAAACGAAAGCAAAAAAAAAAACTGCTAGTGTGGCTAGTATTGCAATTTTTCTATAATACCTAACTTGTTTAATATTGTTTGTTTATTTAGATAGGAAGGAAATCAGCTTGAATAGATGTTCAGTCCCAAAGGTTGTTCAGATTGAAATTTATTTAGAAACGTAGGAAGTGCAATTAGTCTAGCTAGGTGCTGGCTCACGTCACAAGTGCACAAAACTATACTATACAGGGTGTAAGGGGCAGTGTACCGACAACTGAACAGGTGCACAGTCAACGAAACCGAACAACCTTCCCAAATGAACATTTTTGAAAGTAAAAAAAATTTTGAGTTCTCCATACAAACTGTTCGAGCAGAGTGAGCAATTTGTATGAAGAGATCAAATTTTCTTTTCATTTCCCAAAAATGATTATTTAGGAAAGTTGTTCAGTTTCATTCATGCCCGTTCAGTTTTCGGTACACCGCACCTTATGATAATTTATGGAACTGACGTCAGTAACACGTGATTCCTCTCCCCGTCCCCCGCTGCACCGGCCGCCCCTGCTGACATCTAACTACATCCATGGACAAACAATCTGACCATCCCCTTTCAGAAATCGTAACCCGGAAAAGTATAATACTAGATGGCGCTAATAAATAGTCCGGCAAGTTATTATAACTTATTGTATCATGTATTCTGCTAAAAAAATAAACCGAATTTCAATGTTAGCGTTTCTTTACAATGTTGAAATTTTGAATGATTTTTTGGCAGAATACTCGGTAGACAACAATTTCTAGATTATTTTAAAAGCGCCATCTAGTTTCCATGAGTTTTATGCCTTTCCGGGTTACGTTTTCTAGTATGGGGATTTAGTTCGTTCAACGAAGGAAAAATAAAAACAATAAATTGTGTAGTCTAGGTTATTATTTCAAATGGTAGGGGTGATACCCAGGTATAACATATCAAAAGTCCCCAGAGGGGGGGCACTTGCTTTGGGGGGGGGGGGAGCAAATAGGTCCCATTTTTAGTTTTTTTTGTGATTGTGATTCTCTCAAAAACCATGCGTTTTAGAAAAAAGACCTTGGTATAAAAAATAAAGCTGATTAAATTTTCTACAAAATTCAGTTTTAGATCCTACTTTCTATCCTACTAATATTATAAACGCGAAAGTTTGTAAGTGTGGATGGATGGATGGATGTTTGTTACTCTTTCGCGTAAAAACTACTGAATAGATTTTAATGAAACTTTACAATAATATAGCTTATACATCAGAATAACACATAGGCTACAATTTATAAACTTGCGCAGACGAAGTCGTGGGCACCAGCTATAATATATAAAAGGATAACTGACTGACTGCTGTATCAACGCACAGCCCAAACAGCTGGACCTAGAGACTTGAAATTTTGCACGTAGATACCTTAATATAGTGTAGGCATTCACTAAGGAAGGATTTTTCGGAATTCCACACCTAAGGGGGTAAAATAGGGGATGAAAGTCCGTCAGTTTTGAAGTTAGGATCTTCAAATTTTGTATTTAAGCTGACGACTAAAAATAAATTTTTACGTGTCTCAGGGTTTTTGAAAATTCTACACCATAAGGGGTGAAAAGGGGGATGAAGTTGAAAATCCCTCATTTTCAAAGTAAAAACCACTAAATTTATTATTTGTAGGAGAGCGAGAGCGAGAGGGGGAGAGGGGCAGGGACAGGGATGGTTTGACGGACGGTTGGACAGATGGTTGGACGGACGGACGGACGACAGATAGCCGGAAGGGTGGATGGATGGACGGATATATAGATAGATAGAATCCCTCGCGGACGAAGTCGCGGGCAACAGCTAGTTCATTAATAAGGGAGATATGGGAGGTGAAAAAGAAAAAGAAAATTTTTTGCCCAGTTTTTCTAGAAAAATAGGAAAAGGTAAGCTTCTGGGTAAGCTCGTTCCATCGTCGACCTCATCGAGGTCAAGAGTAAGCCCATTTTCAATAAAAAAAAAAGGTTAGTTAATTGTGATAATTTTATTATTTTTTGAATAGGGCCCTTTTTGTGCACTACGAGCAATATTTGAAGACAAAATTTTGTTTGCTAGCTCATTTTTTAAAATTTTATTTATTTGAAGCAGTTAATAGATAATAAAAAAAATAAGATTTATTGTATTATGTACAACTTAGGTTATTATAATATTTTACACGTTATTAATTAATAATGAGTTTCCACTTCGTCAAAATCGTCATCCCCATTCATCCCCCCTCTCTAATGCACGAAGAGCAATTGTATTGTCACTTGGCACAGCTCGAACTCTGTAAACCTTTCGACGAAGATGTACGGGCTTTTTCGTTTGCTGTTTATTAAAATTATCAGGAATAGTTTCCCCACAAAATAAACAAACTGTTTTATAATTGAATGTTTCTTCCTGTGATCGAAGACTTGGCTACCATCATCATCTCCCACTTCTAAAACGAAAACATACCATAAATTAGAGGCCGTATTTCAACATGAACCAAAAGATAACTAATGGTTATACTGGATGGAATGTAAGGAAGAATCTTCATCTAGGGGATATGGGGAGAACAGAATGGGAAAATGGGAAGATGCCATGCTCAGGATTTACTTTTTCGTAAACAAATTTTTAGGGTTCCGTACCCCAAAAGAAAAAAACCGAACCCTTATAGGATCACTTTGTTGTCCGTCTGTCTGTCTGTCAAGACCTTTTATCTCACGAACGGGTAGAGTTATCAGGTTAAAATTGATACCATATGTTAGGGTCCATGAACCACACAAGATCTGAAAATTTAAATTTTTTACAACGACGCAATCAAAAGATATGGCATTTTATGTCCTCATCTCCATACATTTATGCACTAAAGCAAAACCTATGGGGTACTTCCCGTTGACCTAAAATTATGAAATTTGGAACCCTCGGTGCGCGAGTCCGACTCGCACTATGCCGGGTTTTTTAAGGTAATAATACCTTGTTTTCAGTCTGTATCAATTTATATCCCTTGCACTTCCTCTTTTATTTGTCATAAAAATACAATTAATATATCATTTTGTAGAAAATTTAATAAGCTTTATTACGTTCAAAGGTATTTTTTTCCTACGACGCTTAGTTTTTGAAATAATTAAGAAAAACTGAAATATGGGACATATCCCCCCCACCTTGCCTAAAGCAAGTGGCTTTTGGCTGGGGACTTTTAGTATGTTATACCTGGGGGTCAACCCTATTATAAAAAATATTAATCCAGACTACACATTTTTTTGCATTTATTTTCCAATTTCGGGTCTTCGTTAACTGAGTTAATTGTACTTATTATTGCTACATCGCATTGTCAGCTTCTATTACCCATAGGATATTCGCGGAAGGTTAATAATTTACACAACAAAATGAATAGGTTTTAATACAGATAATGAAAAAGAGTGAAATCCAAATAAAGTAAGTATATTTTTTAAATTTCAGGGCAACATATTAAATTATAAACATTCACCTCAGCCAAGAGCATTAAGCCAAAGTACAAAAGTTTAAAAATTGATCCCAAAATTGTTTCTGAAAGGATATAACCAGTCTAAAGATGTAAATCTGCCCATGAAATTGAACAAATTTTCCCAAGAAACATAGGTAAAAATACGAAAACAAAATTATCTACCATACAAGTTGCGTTGTAAGTTGACGTAGTTTCTACGGGAATTAGGTACAGGTGTACCTTAGGAAAAGTTGTTCAGTTTCGTGGATGAAACATCCTTTAGGGATGTTATATAGCGTGTAACGGAAAGGAGTGATAATACTAAAGGGCGTGAATCTGCCAATAAAACTGAACAACTTTTCCCAAGGAACAAAGTTCGTAGAACAAAATCAATTTTAGACCCCCCATAGAAACTGCATCAGCTGATAGTGCATTTTATATGGGAGGTCAAAATTGGTTTTTCGAATTTCGACCTATGTTCCATGGAAAAAGTTGTTCAGTTTCATGGGCAGATTGACACCCTTCAGTATTATCACACCTTTCTGTTACACGGTGTGTAGGTATTTGTTACACATGAAGTTTATTAATAACAACTTTTACAAAAGGAAGCTCTTCAAGTTATTTATTTACACTGAAGTCGTAACTCATGGCTGACCTTAGGTTCTAAAGTAGTTCTATTGTCTACAGGGTGTTTGGTGAATGTCTGCAAACTGCTCAGGTAGTTGGTTTACCCATAAAACTGAACAACTTTGCCATAGGAACATAAGTCGATATACGAAACAAATATTTCAACTCCAATAGAAACAGCATCAGCGGATAGCGCTTTTTGCGAGGGAGGTAAATTTTTTTTTTCGTATTTTAACCTGTTTCTTAGAAAAAGTTGATCAGTTTCATGGGTAGAGCAATTTCAAATCAAATCAAAATCGTTTATTCATTGTTGGATATTAAAATCTCTTAATGACGTCAGCTAAACTACATCGCTTCACAAACAAATTGGCGCCATGGTGGGGAAAAAAAAAGAGAGAAGAGAGAGAGATTTGACCACCTAAGGTTTGCAAACACTTACCAAACAACCTGTATAGGTTCAGAGTTGTTTCTAAGAACCCAGCAACACGTCAGTAGAAACACTTTATGTCATAGTAAGTCGTTTATGTCGTAGTAGTAAGTCGTTTATGTCAAGGTCGCGGGAAGCCGCTGGATGCGAGCAGCGCAGGACCTGTCGTCATGGGGATCTTTAGGGGAGGCCTATGTCCAGCAGTGGACGTCTTTCGGCTGATATGATGATGATGATGATGTCATAGTAATAGAGTTGCAAATGTTTCCACTGACGTGCGGGAGACCGTACGTTATTCAAATTATACAATAAAACAACTGTCCCACAGAGATATGAAAAAATAAATAAAATTTGTAAGAGAAAGCTTAAAATGGTGTCTAAAAATAACACGGTACACAAGTAATTAACAATGTTTTACCAAAGCGTATGATTTTTGGCTATGAAACTTGACAATATTCCTTACTTGGAAAACAACAATTTTTTTTTTCATTAACCTATTTTTTTTTTCAAAAATTCATGACCTGTATGTACTTTTAGGTTAAGACTTACAGTAGAAATAATTTAGCTTGAATAGACTGACAGAAGTGTGAGAGCAGGACGGAGTGATACGCTACACATTGGAGCGACAGAGACAAGTATCGATCCAAACAGCTCTCGCGCATAGTTATTCCTCCTGTCATTCTAATCAAACTATATTATTTCGACTCTAGGCGATGAAAATTGGAATGCATTGAAATAAAAAGAAATAAAGTATAAAATGGCGAAACCACTAAAAGTCTAAATATAATCTTAAAAATAGAAATAGGTAATGCCCCGAAGTAACAGAAACAATTTTCTTATTTATTTTAAATTTATATACCAAAAAAGGACGGATAAATTACATAGTAGATACTTAAAATAATACACATTTTTTCCTAATATTAAGTACTAAGGTGTTTTTGTTGGTTTGTCTATCTTTTATGCAGCAACGGCGCATAAGTGTTTTTTTTTATTGAGATTGTTATGAGCCAGGGAGTGAAATATACGTGTAACGGAAAGGTGTTATAAAACTGAAGGGTAATAGTAGTTTAAGATACAAGTTCCGTAAGTAGGGTTATTACAAAGTTGACGTTTTGTAAGCCCGAGACAAAGTCGAGGGTTTACCATCGGCACGAGTTTGTCATAACCCTTACGGACATGTATCTTACGACGTTTTTCAATACATTTGTGAGAAAACAGGTATAAGTACACTTGGTAAAGGAACCAACCATGGGTACTATCAGCCTCTTGTCGATTTATGTTCTCCTGGTACTCTCCAAGGCAGTCGTCACCCAAGTAAAAAGACACCACTGTAGTATTTTTCAAAATAATTTTATGATCAGAGTGTAAAAACTTCTTGGTATTGTACTTTTTTTACTTACCGCACTAGTTCGGTAAGTAACTACTTACGAGCAATGTTTACGTCCTTGTAAGTACGTTTTTCGAGCAAATGTATTGAAAAATACTTAATAACTTTTGTTATAAGAAAGAAAATTGCTTTTTCATGCAAATTGGCTCTGTCAGCTGATCGATTTGTATGAAGAAGCAACATTTCTTTTTCCGAGTTTTCAAAAGTCGTAGAACAAAAGTTGTTCAGTTTCATGTCCAGGGCCTTCCATCCGAGAGGTTTTACGGAATCTACTTAACACGTGAAATAGTGATCATAATTTTAGCACGTTGCTTAGACCATGAAGCTGAACAACTTTCCCAAGGGAACATTGGTCAAAATACAAAAAACCAAATTTGACCTCCCACACAAAATGTTTCTATGGGAGGTCAAAAATTTATTTTCTTATTTCGACTCATATTTCTTAAGTTATTCAGTTTCATGGTCTTAAAATTAAGTTCACTATTTCATTAAAACCTTATTTACTGTGAGCTCCCCTTACAAGTACATTCATATGAAAGGAAGGTCAGTTTTATGTGGTCTTGCACACGATATCACGCGGGCAAAGCTGCGAAAATCAAATATTGAAAGGCAAAAGCTCGTAAATATTAAAATAGTATTAAAAAAATATTGACAATAGTTTGACACACAAGGTTTGAATAAAACCAGTATAAAACCAATTTTATTGTATGGATTGTATGGTCCATGACAGACTAAATACAAGCCATCAAAGGTAGGTAGCCACCCGGTCATAATTATTCTGGCCTCTGAGGGCGCAAAAAAACTAAGCGAAAATATATGACTGTCATTACATAATTTCAACTCATTTACTACGTTTAATATAATTAGTAACTGGGCGACCGAGCTATGCTCGCTCTATATGATTAAAATATCATCGGGTGAGCAAGTTATGCTACTCAACAACAGATGGCGCTGTTAGTTTCTTGAACGCACTAAAACGCGCTAAGAAATATTAAAAAAGACGGTGAAAACGAATTTTCCCAGACATGAGACCTAGCTAGATCGATTTTTTGCCCCCAAAAACCCCTGTATACAAAATTTCATCGAAATCGTATTTATATAAAAGGGCAATATTTGTACATATATATATAAATATTGCTCGTTTAATAGTATAGGAAAACAATCATCGCCAAGGTTGTCGGTTTCATACTTATTTTGAAGACCGTGTCCCTAGTAACAATTTTTGGTACATAATACAAAATAGATGTTGCTATAATATTTGGCATCATAAATGCAAAAATATATTCATAATATTTTACCTTCACTTACGCCTAATATTCTAATTCTAAATAAATATTCGTGTAAACCCTTTTAAGGACTTGTTTTTGCATTTATGTTTTTTACAGTGCAGTACTACACAAATAAGACATTCTCATTGGTCAAATTATTCTTAACCACCTAGTCGTATATAGTAAAGTAGCGGAGTTCTGTGAAGTTGTGTGTTCATACAATAGGAATAATGAGTTAGTTTCAATGTTTCAACACGTACGAGTACATCGCTACAATTATAATAAATGCCAATAAATACAAAATAAATTAGTCATTCGTAGACAAAACACAAAAAACTACTTGGAAACGTAACATACTTGGGCTCTCCTAATAAAAACGTCCTTTATGATAAATGATGATTCCTGTACTGCACCGTTAAAAAACAGAGTACAGTATTCTTTGAAAGGCAAGAAAAAAGTCCTTGTCAATTCAAAGCTATTAAAATTTTTGCAAAACTTTTAAGGGATTACTCCAAAGTAAAAAAAAAGGCTATCCGCGAGATGCGACAAAAACAACAATTTATTATTATTTTTTAATTTGATGTGTAATTTGAAAGATTGAATTTATTGAATTGAATTCGAACGATTAATATCATTTATTTTTGTTTAAAGTTTGTAAACGAGACAAAAAAATAAATAAAAGCATCGTTAAAAAAACATACCTTTATGTTTTGACATTCAGTCAAGAGTGATATGACTAGGTTATAAACTCGCGGAGTTTCTTTTGAAGTAAATGACTGCATCAATAAAACTATTAATCTACCAAAAAAAATATAAATTAAATAAATAGTATAAAAAATATGTTTTTGATTCCATTTAGCTTAATAAAGTGAAATATTAATGCTGCTTCCTTCCTGCAACAGCGAAGCTCACACACAAGAAATACTAGGAGAACTTCGTTTTCGGTTTAACAGACAATAGACATCGTAATCTTGGAAGGAACACTATTTTAAGTTCCTTACGTCTAGCTTGATTAGCAGCAGCGTGACAGAATGGCTGGCGGTGCGATGCGTAAGATATTGGTGCGACAGAGACAAGTATCGCTCCATCTTGCTCTCACACCTTTGCGCACAGAGCCGTCTCCTTCCTGCTGCCATTCTAATTATGCTACATTATTGCGCCTGTAGTACACACGGCAGCACGTCGGTGGTTACACTTTAACCTTGAGCTGGTCTCTGGTTTTGGGCGTTTGTAGCGTAGCGCTGGTTCAGTTTATACTGGTTTTGTTTCTACGTGCTTGCTGCCGTGCGTACACACCAAAATAATTTCCAACTAATATTTATTCTGTTTGCTACCTTTCAAGTTAATGAACTGTACAGTTTTAATAACTTTACATCTCTCATATTCGGTAAGTAGGTCCTTATTACCCCCAAATGGGGCTTGTAGGTGACCAATTAGCGCTCTAGGGTAATAATGAAGCTAGAAAAGCCCTAGGGCGGTAAGTAATCGAGTTTTGAAAGTGAAGTTTTTTTTTATTACTTACCGCCCTAGGGCTTTTCTAGCTACATTATTACCCCAGAGCGCTAATTGGTCACCTAATTTTGGTGGTAATAAGGACCTACTTACCTCACAATCGAGATGTAAAGCAGAGTAGTTAGCTCGGGTGTAAGCATTAATTGCACCCTCGAACTATAGGCGCAATCGCTGCGCTCGTGCGCCTAAATATCTCGGGCTGCAATTGATGCCGTACAACCCTTGGCTACTAATCTACTATTAACGAATCGTTTTAAAAAACAAGTCATATATCAATCTTCGTCTTCTTTTTCGTTCTATTCGAATTGAGGTTAGAGAATAGACTACAGAGATTCAAATTATTTTGATCATTCAGTCTCTAGAAGACGGTAAAAACATTCTTAGATATAAATATTCATAATGGTTGGGTTGTAACAATATATTCGGTAAATAATTGAGTGAAATCGCATTAAGCTTTTTAAGGCTTATTCTAAGCCCACTGATTTTTTTCTAAGAATGTTTTATCAAAAATATAAGTGCATCAAAATTTAACTAAATAGCCGCTTACGAAGTAAAAAAATCATTTAACAATCAAAATAAATTTCAACTAAGTAAAAAAGTAACATAGATACATTATAAAAGCTCAAAAGATTCGTCTTACCATATCTCAGGATGATGATGAAATCAAGATTACGGCCAAATACAGCTTAGTTTTCAACTCTTGTTAGGGTTTTTTCATTATAATACCATTGCGGTAAGTGTCAACAAGTGTCTCCATGCTTTTCTTAAATAGTCAGTTTAGCGGGCTTCTATGCGTACAAAAGCTTTCAGAATAAGCCTGAAAAATCTTATATAATTTTGTTTAGATCTTTTTGCACATGGTGTTAAAAGACGTCTTCGTAAACTGAAACATAGGATCTAGACCATTAACTGAACAACTTTCCCTAAGGTCGAAACACGACATGAAAAATTTTTTTTTTCATCTCGAAATTATGCTTCGTCGTTCGAAGTCTGCGTGCAAGTCAATTTTGGCCGCTAGCGTGGAAAAGAATTTTGAAATTAGAACGTGATGATGAAGGTACTGGCGATATGTGTTAGCATTTTCCTCGCTCGGTTGCAAAGTTATTTCGTGTCTCTTGCCTTGAATCCTAGAATCCAAAAATCCTTCGCTTGCTCGAATTTCAATACAAGGCACTCGCGCCAAATAACAATTTTGCTGCCTTGCATAACAAATAACTATTGTCTTTAAATGGATACCGCATCAGTGATTATGTATGTATTTTTTGTTTTTTTTTTAGGGAAAAGTTGTTCAATTTCTCGTCTCGAATCTACAGTTTCTGAGAGATGTCCTTTTATACTCTGTTTAAAAGGGATAAAAAATTACAGTTCAATTTTCACTTTAGTTGCAGGCTCCGAGTTGTCTTTCTTATTTTTCCTGTTTCTCCTGTGTTTGCTGTTAGAGAGTATTTCGTACGCCTGCTGTATTTCCATGAATCGTTCCTGGGCCGCGCGTCTTTGGACCTCATCTTTGACCTTATCAGGGTGGTTCTCTCTGGATAACTGACGCCAGGTAGAAGTAATCTCTTGCTGGCTTGCGTCTGGCCCTAGACCGAGAACCTGGGAATTTACGATATAAATACGTTAGTGAAAAATTTTAACATGGGATTAAGGGTCGTAGTGATAAATCCCTTTCAAGTGTGAGTTTACTCTTAAGATTTGTTTTAGGATGTTGCATTAATAATAGACAGAATTTGAGTATGGCTGTTTGTCACCGCGACGAAACCGATAACAAGATGGCGATGATATTGTGAATATATTGGAACAAATACAGTACTTATCTATCTGGTGCCGGCAAAGAATAGTATCAACCCATCTCTACCCGTGGGTGTCGTAAGATGCGACTAAGGGTTAATGAACGGAGGATAGGTAGAAGCATCTTTCTGTGTGACGTTCCATCTGGCATACTGCAATCACCAACAACAGCGGTCGCCAGTACCAACGCTTACAAGCGTGGTGACTATGGTAAATCACCTCTAAGTACGAGTACCACACGTTTTGCTGGATTTTTGGAGGGAGCTCCATGTCTTGTAATGAACGTTTCATGGGATGTTATGATGATGGTAATGACAGTATTTATACCTCGCTATCGTCGCGTTGGACAAACGGCGAAACTGTCAACAAAGCTAGTCACATCTTGACAGAGTACTCAGCTGATACGCTCAAAGGTGCGATATTGAGAGCGATTAATTAATGCGACTTTAAGATTAGGAGATGATTTTGAGATTCTAAACCGGAGGCTGGGCAGCGTCCTTTAGCGTATCGGACTACCATACTTAAATCACCAAGTCACCCTGCTAACAAGCGTGGTGACTACTGGCAACCCACACGATATGATGATTGATGATGACGAGTCGTATAGTGTACCTTGTAAGCATTTTGTTCCCCGTGTGGATCTGATAACTCGATGATCTGCTTCCAAACCTCGTACCAGCCATGGTGCTGAGCGTAGTAATAAGTGTCCACAAGGCACTGCTTCACATCTAGCCACCTGGGGGTATGACAATAAAAATCGAACTCACAATATCTACAATACAAAAATACTTTAATGCACACCAAAAAATACAAATATAGTCCATAGGCCAATCAAGATATCGGTTTAATTTGGGGGTACAAATTTTACTTTTTACCACAATCAGATTTATAAGGATGTCAATAAACCATGATCGCTGTCTCAAAGTGGTAGCTGACTAAAATGGCGCCAATCCAAGAGTTCAGATGTCATATAATATCGGTATAACTTAAGGGTTCTAGTTTTTCTTTACACAGAAGTTAGACAGGATTATAAGGATGTTAAAAAAAAGCTTGATAAAATGACATTTTCTTATTAACATTAAAAATATTTTTTTTTTATTTTATGCTTGCTGGTAAATGGACTATCAGTATGTACATTCAACGACAGGTCAAGCTTGACACTCGAAGTATGACTCTCGCCCTTAGGTCTATTGAAATAAGAACGGTACAAAGCCTGCTTGCTAAAGTAATCTTTTTGGCTATAACATGCATCAATAACATACATAATATAAACAGTCTTTGGCAAGTGTTTTGTTTACTATTTGTCTAATTATGAAAGCCAAAGTATGCCACAGGATTCTGGGCGGGCATACACTACCACCAAGGGACAGAAGGCGTCGAGGCAGACCACAGCGCAGATGGCAGAAGGAACTCGTCGCTTGCAGAATAAAAACTGGCAACCGGAGGCTCAGATTAGAGACCAGTGTCAGGAAAGAGAGGTCTTTGCCCACCAGTGGGACGTCGACGATCTTCTATATAGACATATATATGAATGATGACGTGTGTAGCTTAATTTTCAAACTCACCAAGGACTGGTAAAGAAGTGGTGCAGAGCCTCGTAGATTGGAATCTCGTCACCTTCGCTGTCAGTGATGGTACCGTGGAAGTACAGGTAGCTGCACCACAGCGAAAGATACAGAGCTATGCACAACGTCAGCACTGCCATACGCCTGTGAAAAAAACAACATTAAAGTTTCAGATGGCGGACACGTGATCACGCGACCTATATCTTACAGTCTACAACGTGTTAACGGAATAAGCGAGACTGAGAAAATAGTTTGTTCAGAATCGAGCGTAGAATCATTTTCACGGGTTTTTTATTTTATTATTTAAATTTTTGACGCTTCTAAATATTTCTGTGGCTACGCGCGCGGGCGGCGCGCGGTTCATGAGCGGTGAGGGGGGAGGGAAGTGGGCGTGGCGAGCGCGGACGCGAGGCGAACGCGCCATGAGAGCTTAAAAATCTACTAGAAAAACGATGAATCTTTAAAATAACAATATTGGAAGAAAAAAATATAAAAATCCGTTGGGGTGTATGTGGGTTTCGCTTATTCCATTAACACTTTGTATATTATGTAGGTTGTTTAGAATGACAGCAGAGTTGTTGGAGGACGGAACCACAGTAAATATATAAGCTAAAGCAGTATGGAAACTCCTAACAAACGTCCAAAACTGGCGCACTCACACATGCGCACACCGCTACAGGAAAATAAGCAGTTTTCGCGCTGAAGTAAGTCGTGGGTGCCAAAACCATAATACAAACAAATAGGTACATATAGGGTCCCTATAAGTATGTCCCTGTCCTTCTGCGATAAAAGGCGACTAAGTATCTTAATCTGCCCTTATGTCATAAAAGGCGACTAAGTGTCTTTTTAGGGTTCCGATACCAAAATGGTAAAAAAAAGGAACCCTTATGGTGCCGCTCTGTCTGTCTGTCTGTCTGTCACACCTCTATATCTCAGCAACCACTTACGCTATCGAGCTGAAATTTGGAATAGTTTTAGAATATAGTTGCCCAACTTAATTGCACATGAAAATTTTTTGAAAAAAGTATGATTATTAATGTAAAGGGGGCCAAAATAGGGGGGGCCAAATTTCAAATTGTCGCTACTAGGTCGAGTGGGGTATCATATGAAAGGGCTTTACTTGTACATTTTAAAATATATTTTTGTATTTTTTTAAGTTTCTTAGTTTTCAAGTTATGATGAAAAATGTCAAAAAAAATACCATTCCCCCCCCCTTATCTCCGAAGTTTGAGTAAGGGAAAATCTGAATTAATTACAGTTGACAGAGGTTTATGTAAACTTTACAGCAAAAATAAAACGATCTTTCTAAGTTGCACAGTTTTTTAGAAATCTGCAAAAAACCTTTACAAACAAATTTAGTTTTGCGGTCCTGAAAATGGACTTTATTGCTTCCAAAAATACTATAGGTATATCGGAACCCTCGGCGCGCGAGTCCGACTCGCACTTGACCGGTTTTTTATTCATATTTTGACTTCTTACGGAAAGTTGTTTAGTTTCGGTCCGAAAACATGCTGAAAGGAACACAGTTGATAGAAGCACCCAATATTTGAGTTCATCATACTATTCTTATTACAAAAATTCTGGGTTACAACCCTGGCGCTCCGACGCAGAATAGTTCTTTTTTCCAAAATAGCCCCGAGTTTCCATACTGCTTTAGCTTATATATTTACTGTGACGGAACGATGCGTAAGATATTGAAGCGACAGAGACACGTATCGCTCCATCCTGTTCTCAAGCATATCTCTGTCCCGCTGTCACTCTAATCAAGCTATAATACTGACTGGTCCGTTGGTAGTGAGCCTGCCTTTCACGCCGTTCAGTTCTCGCCCAGGGCAAACATTTGTGTGATGAACACAAGTATTTGTCCTGTGTCTGGGTGTTATTTATCTATTTATGTATGTATATCAGCAAAGATTTCGGACCTCCTTGCTTCGCTCGGAATAGATACCTTGCTGATTTATTTTACTATGGGATGACATCTGCCAACATGTCCCAATTTTTTATGTCAAATTATCAATGATCTCTAGGAAATATTTACAATAACCCGTCAAATCCATAGAACGACGCCTTCACTACCTTGTGACGAATTATTTCTTTAATCCTCCTTCTAAGTACCCTTATTTTTCTGTGTATATCAGTCCCTGGTACCCATTGTACAGAGGCTTTGCCTAGTTTGGGATCAGATGACTTTCTGATCCAAGTAAGAAGTTCAGTGGTAGATGCCGAGAGACGCCACCGCGTTAAACTTTTATTATTTAAGACTCGAACCCGCGTCTGTACCAAAGACGCTTAAGGTGATTTGTGACGGCCAGCTTAGCCCCGAACGCAACTAGATGGAGCCACTGCTGCAAATATAAGGTTTTATTTTTTAATGCAATAAGTACCAACTATAAATGTGCAAAAAGTTGATTCGCGTAAATTTCATCGTGCAACTTCAACGCCTAACAACAATTTCGATACGAAAAATATCGTCAATTACTCTCGTCAGTCCGTGTTTACATGAGTACGATCACTCACACATGCACACAAAGCACAACCGTAAAGTTTTGACCGCACGCCTACAATCGTAATATTGAACCAAAAATTACTAACAAAAATAGTACTTTCAGTACATTAACTGTATTTTTGTATTAATTAGCGAAAAATTTAACTAAAAATAGCAGTATTCGTTCGTTTTTCAACAGAATTTTATGTCCCGCGTAAGAATGCAAGTCATTTGAATTTTTGTATGGAAAACGGATCACCTTAACCAACTAGGCTACCCTTGCTCTGCTTGATGTCTCATATTTATAAAAATAATGCAAAGAGGTGTCAAGAACACGCCTGACGCAACGGACGGCCTCATGGTTTGAGACTCGAGCCCGCGTTTGTCCCGTCACTACTGAAGACACTTAGTTAGGCTACCGTCATCCATTTTACCGTTTATGATTACGTTACCGATTTCTCAGTTGATCCCACAGAAAACTTTATTTTTTATTATGAGCATAACTTTTTTCACAGTACCTTTATTAAAGACCTGAAGCGCTACCGCCGAACTCAATCGTTATCGAATCTCTCTTTTCTTCTGGTATAGAAAAAAAGAGAGAATCGATAACGATTGAGTTCGGCGGTAGGGCCTCTGATCAAGGTTAAAAACTTAAGGCAGCCATTTTCAAAAACTACTTTACACGCAATGTCGCCAGAATGGCTGACATGGCCTTACGACTATTTTAAGATAATAACCGTGACCAAAAATGTGTGTTATTATGAACACGGAGCAGAGAAGGGTAGAGGAGACGTTGATATCAGTCAAGCCGTGATTCAATCAATTGAGCTATGACGTCACGAAAGGGGGCGGGGCATACGCCATTTCCTCTTTGAACTTACCAGTGATCAAATCGAAACACGCTCTGCAAAAAAACTGTTTAAATAGTTGGAAAACCAACTCCCACTATGAAGTGTTGTGTGCCTTTGTGATTAAATTCGTCAGAAAGGCAAAAAGAAAATGCAGTTAAAGTGTCTTTTCACTTGTAAGTAAGATTTTTAATAAAATTTGCTATCGATGTACTGTAGGCATGTGGCCGTAACATTAGTTCTGCTTTATGTCGCTAGATGGTTTTGGGAATATTTGTAGACGATCGAAATTCACCCCTCCTTTTTACTTCCACAGACTCAATTTACATTTCTGGCTTTAGCTTTAACAATAGTTTGATAAAAATTACGTGAATATCGTGAATATTTTATTTATTTGGAGAAATATTTACAGTTTTTAGTTATGTTGTTTGTAGTATGCAGAGGACAAACTGGCCAGAGTTATGTTCAAGAACCGTCTTCCAGATTTCAGCAAGTAAGTAGTATATAGGGTCTTAATTTAATAACGTTCCATAGCTTAGTGGATGTTCAGTATCGATAAAGGAACACAATAAAATATGAAAAAAAAACCTACTTAAAAAAAAATTAAAACTCCATTGAAACTAAACTAACGCGGAGCGCAAAGACCCAGATCATCAAACCAGCGCGCAAGTATCAGTGGATAAGGTAGGCACATACATAACTGAAACAGTTTCTTTTTTGCGTTAGTTTAGTTTCAATTTCAAGTTTTAGTTAGTCAAGGAGATTTAGTTTTCTTTTTAAATATGTTTTTTTTTGTGTTCCTTTATCTTTACCGAACCATCTTCTAAGCTTTGGCAATGAACACCCAGTAAATAGAGCGGGAAGCTGACTTCCCTACAACCCTACCTCATCGCAAACAAAATCGTGATCAACATACCTACTTCTCATAGTAGGAATGGCGGAATGCCTCTTATTTTTAATTTGATGACTAAGTAGGTATGCAAATGAATACCTATTGTTATTTTTTGAATTTATTTCCTTTATCGAACTATATTCCTTTGAGAAAGTCGTTCAGATACTGATACTTAACCCGCGAGCTATGGCACGCAATTAAATTAACACCCTGTATAAATAATTCATTTTTGTAGTATAGTGTCTTTTACGCCATCTAGTAGAGTATAGCAGTACCACCAAAAAGTGCGTAAGGACAAAAAGTGCTTGTAGTTTCACTATTTGCCACTAGATGGATTTTACATAAGTAGGTGGAATCTAGTTATGTGCCGCCAACCCGTAACTCGATCTTCACCCCCGCGCACTGTCACGCTTCGTGTCGTACAAAAATTTCGTAGGGGCAGCTCCTCTCCCCTTCTCTGCTCTGTGGTTAAGAAGCAGAGAAAACTTTCTACTTGTTTTGCCGCTAGATATTTTTTATTTATTTAACTTCATGCACAAAGGTATACGGAACTAACGCCTAAAGACATTATATAACAGTCTACCTTAGGGTGATGCAGAGGCAAGTTGGTAGGTGCATAAATAATTTAAAAAGAAGTGAAAATTCATCGTAGCAAAGCAGCTCTCCATAGCCTGCTTTTCGCCCCCACGAGGAACGGGAGATGATTTGTTGCGAACGACATCGCCACCATTTCAGTGTTTACGGATACCGAATCTTAGCCAGAACCAAGGAACTTTCGGGCTCGCAAAGCAAGACTCTTCGCCAAGAGGCCTTCAGCGCTTACCTAACTGTTCCATGCTTGACAGTCTTCTTGCGCCATTCCTTGGAAAAAGAGTCGAAGGCCAGCGCCGCAGCTAGGACCATGAGAGTGAACCAAACACTCTCATCGTAGATGTAATATCTGACAGGGTAGGTTGCGTATGCGGCCAGCAAAGGCCATTTTAGGGAGCCTTGTTCTCGGCCAATATTGCCCACTGTCCAGACGCCTGTAACCAATAAGGTGGAGGAGGTGTTAACTTTTCAGTGTTTAGTGTGGTAACATCTAACAACAGTACCACCTCTTTCAATGAATGTCTCAAAAGAATGGGTAGCAGAGTTCTTCTGCGTATCGTACCAACATACTGCAATTACCAATCACCGTGGTATTTATGCTAGCTGCAACGTTATAAGCGAGGTAATGTACTCGTAATAATGGAACTGCCAAAAATATACCTTGCATTTTGGACTTTTTACGGGAAGTTGATGATGACGTTTCAAGTATAGTCCGTTCCACGAGTCAATGCCAAAGCTTACCAACACATTTTGCAGCTATATCAAGGCTATTGTGCTCCATGATCAATAGTAATCAGCAAAAGCTGTCAGAAAAAACAAGTTTGTAAGACAATGTTATTTTTTCCGTCAAATATACTCTGGTTCGTCTGGTTCGTCGTACTTTGTCGGGTTCTACGGCTGCAAAATGTGTTGGTAAGCTTTGGCATTGACTCGTGGAACGGATTATAAAGTCAAATTTTTGTGTTGGTATGAAGCTCTCTTGGACGAAACAACCGTCCAAGGAAGCTCTACAAGGTGTAACAAAAAGGCTGTGAATTTGTCCATGAAACTGAACAAGTCTGCCTTCAATTTCCACTCACTACTTCCCATTCATCCCACAGCAATCATATTTAAGTATTTATATAGGTAGACTTACATAAAGATCATTTGTAGAACTGTTTCAGGACTTATACAAGGCTAGGTCCTTATAAGAATAAAAGTTTAAACTGATTTTTCATTTTATTAAATTCGTGGTAGAGGAATTACAACATGCAGTTTCATTCTTTCATTCTTTTTGGCTCAGTGAACCAAAGTGGTTCTTGGCATGCAGTTTAAGTGGGTGAAATATACGTAGGAAAATATTCACGACGTTCGCTTGTGTCACCACAGCAAATCGATAAGGAATGCATTTACCCTATTATGCAAAAAAGTGAAATTATCACTCAACCATACAAATGCAAAGTCATAGACGCAAAATTGTTGTAGGATTCACGCGTGCAGGGTCAATAGACCGAGGAGAAGTCAATTGAAGGTTTTTAAAGACTTAGTCACAACAACTCGTCAACAAATAAATCCATGTCAGTGTTGGTAATGGTTAAGAATAGCAAGCACCTCCCGATCTCATTCCGTGGGTGTCATAAAAAGCGACTAAGGGATAATGAACCGGAAGAGCATGGGCAGCAGCATCCTCCTGTATTGTACCGCCTGCGGTCACCAACCACCGCGTTCCATTGTGCCGGCCGCAATGCTAACAAGTGTGAAAGGATGCCTATGGTGCCAGTTCTGAGGGAGGTCAGGGAGGCCTCTGTCCAGTGGACTTTTCTTTACAGTTATTTGAAGGTGATTGATGGTCAACAAATAGTGTCCAATTCGCATTGTATTCAATACGATTTATCCATAGATTCGAGTTACCAACCAAACCATGATAATATTGCTTGAAGTTATGTTTTGAGTGAAGCGCGAATAATGTTATGATTCAATAATCAATAACCACTCGCCGAGAATATACACATATAGGGTTACCATCTATGTAAGGAAGGATACTTGTCTAGCATGCATAAAAATTTACCGTGTGGTGCCGGCAAAGAATAGTACCAACCCATCTCTACCCGTGGGTATCGTAAAAGGCGGCTAAGGCCTTTTAAACCGGAGGATGGACAGCAGCATCTTTCTGTGTATTGTACCATCTTACATTCTGCGATCACCAACAATAGCGTTCGCCAGCCTCAGCGCTTACAAGCGTGGTGACTATGTGGTAAATGCCCTCCTAAGTACCACGCGTTTTGCTGGAGGTCTGGAGGGAGCTCCTTGTCCTGCAGTAAGTATTATGATGATGACATAATGATGCATAAAATGCCTGTTTATATCAAAAAAGCACTTTATTAAACATGTTTATCCTAAATAAAATAAATCATAAGTAAATAAAGTGTTTAAGACCGACATTTATTTTCAAAATTTAAACGAATAAAAAAAAGTACATAATACTTTCCCGAAGAGCAGACTCTGCAGACTACTTAACAGGTATTTTTCGCTATGCATAGAATTCAATCACCATGCTATTTATTTATAACATAAGTAACATAAGTACAAAATCCAGCATTGGTTATATTCCATCAAACAACTAAAAAAATGGACAAATAATTGCCATAATGATAATTCTTATGCTGTGGCTTTTTTCTGCTGCTAGTGACAATGAGATCTGAACTTACCCAAAGCAGCAACGAGTGGTATGAGCAAGTTCAAGTATTTCAGGTTGATGCCATAGAACTCATCCGGGGGCACCGCTGACATCATCATCTGGCCCCAGGAATATCCCACCATCAGCATTCCAGTGAAGCGGTTCATAGAGAATGGTGGCTGTTGGAAGAAATAGCTACTTTCAAACAAAACAACCTTTTCAGTAATTTAAACAATACCGAAAAGCAGTATTTTTCTAAAAAAAAAGTGATTTAAAAAGTAATGATAAATTGTTACAGAAGACGGGTTTAGAAAGATTTCAAGGCAGGCGGTACAGACATGAGATGAACATACTTTACAGACACACATTATCAGCTATCCTTTATGGGTGTCATTCAGAGATGTTTCGCTAGCACGGGGCCAGCAAAACCCCTTGGTCTAACAAGGGTCTAACCCATTTTGCTAGCATGGTAATAAGTAAACACATTTATTCTTGATCTATGCCCGTAGTACGAAAAATGTCACGTTAAGTGAAGAGGAGAGAAGTAAAGTGGAGAGATTGCAAGAGGAGGATGTCAGAAGTGAATACTTGAAAGACTTGAGTGAAAGATATGAGAACCTAAATAAAGTGAATGATATTGAATGCTTGAATGAATTTAAAGATAGAGTAGTAGGAATAGCTGTCAATGTTTGTGGGGTGTCGAAAAGGAGAAATGGTGGAAAGAAGAAGAATGTGTGGATGGATAAAAGAGTACAGGCAGCTGTTTGTGAGAAGAAGAAAGCATGGTTAGATTGGTTAGGTTAGGTTAAAGAATGCAGAAGGCCACAAGTGATGATGTTAGTGTAGCACGAAAGGAATATAAAAGAGTGAAAAGTATTGTAAGGGATGTTGTTGAGAGAAGGAAAGAGGAGTGTAAGGAGGAGTTTGACAGAAGGCTTTCTGAAGATTACCAGTCAAACCAAAAGTTTTTCTGGAAATCCATACGGACAGCCCGAGGAAAGTTTGGAACATCGGAGCTGAGTAAAATTAGAAGCCAGGATGGAAGTATTATAAAAGGTGAAGAATGTGTGCTGAAGAGATGGAAGGAATATTTTGAAAGTCTGTTTGAGAGAGAAGAAGCAGAGGCCAGCGTACCGAGGTCTTCTGTGGAAATGCATGAGAATGAATATGAGAGTAATGTAAGTGAGATAAGTATGGATGAGATCATGAAAGCAATGAAAAGTATGAAATCAGGTACTCGTAAAGCAGGTGGGTATGATAGAGTGTCGGTCGAAATGTTGAAGGCTGGGCGAGGCATTCTGGCTAGTCAGCTGTACCGCCTTTTCAACCTGTGTTGGACGAACGGCCAAGTACCAGGTGACTGGTGCAAGGCTGTGATTGTGCCGCTGTTCAAGGGAAAAGGGTCACAACAGGACTGCAAAAATTACCGCGGGATAAGTCTTCTCATTGTCGTCGGCAAACTGTATGCAAAGGTTTTGATTGAAAGAGTGATGAAAGATACTGACGAAAAAATATGGGATGTACAAGCGGGATTTAGAAAGGGAATGGGATGTACAGATCAGGTCTTTTCCTTGCGGTGCATAGCTGAGAAGTTTTTGGCCAAAAATCAAAAAGTTTACTGCGCGTTCGTCGATTTGGAAAAGGCCTATGACCGAGTGGTGAGGAATGAATTGTGGTCGGCATTGTCTATGTATGGGGTGAACGGTTATCTGATTCAAGCACTGAAATCTCTCTATGAGGATTCCAGTGCTTGCGTCAGAATAAACGGGGCGTACACTGAATGATTTAGCATCGAAAAAGGTGTTAAGCAGGGATGTATAGCGTCACCTTGGCTGTTTAACCTATTCCTGGATAATTAATTGACTGATCTGAAAGAGAGTATGTGTGGACTGAGAGTTACTTATCAAATGTCTTCTCTACGCTGATGACCAAGTTATACTTGCGTCATCTGCTGACGAGTTACAGGAGATGGTAACAATGATAAATGTGGCTTCTGATAGGAAAGGAATGAAAGACTTGAAAGAGAAGAGTGTATGACAGAGTGTACCATATTAATAGGTGGTGAACAAATCGAACAAGTGAAGGAGTTTGTGTATATGGGTTCTAAGTTTACGAGAGATGGAAAGTGTGAAAGTGATATCGAAAGAAGAGTGAATGCTGGAAACATGGTGAATGGTGCTCTGCATGCTTTTATGAAAAGTCAGAAGGTGTCTCACAAGGCACGTCTGGCTGTTCATAGAGGCGTTTTGGTACCAACACTGACGTACGGCAGTGAAAGCTGGGTATGGCAGAAAAAGCATGAAAGTAGAATTAATGCAGTAGAAATGAGAGCGTTGAGGAGTATAATTGGTGTGAAATTGAGTGACAGGATTAGAAATAGTGTGATAAGAGAACGTTGTGGCGTAAAAGAAGACGTAGTGACTAAAATTGAGAAAGGGATGCTGAGATGGTTTGATCATGTAGAGAGGATGAATGAAGAAGATTGACAAAAGAGATCTACAAGGCGAGAGTGAATGAAAACGTTCGAAGGGGAAGGCCTCGGCTCACGTACCAGGACCAAATTCAGGACGTTCTGAATAAAGGCCAGGTTAAAAGTACCCTAAACCGACGAGCATGTATGAAAGGATTGATGAAAGTTCTGGAAGCAAGGGAAGTATGTCAAAATCGTAGCAGGTGGAGAACTGTGGTCTCTGCCTACCCCGACGGGAACAAGGCGTGATATTATGTATGTATGTATGAATGTATGTTAAGTGTGAGGTAAATATGACCGGTTACAGAGCTCTTCTTCTTGTTTGTGACCTTGTGACTGAGGGACATGACAATTGTGGGTTACACAGAGCTATACCAAGGTGAAACCTGGGTTTTACTGGCCCCATGCTAGCAAAACGTCTTCGAATGAACCCTATATGCACAAGTGAGACGGGTAGGGCTTCTTAGTCGCAAGCATACAGATAAAAACTTGTGCATGCATGAGTTGCCACATGTGACCTATTCAAATCAATTCTCACCACCAGTTGCAGAGCCTCATTAAAAATGTCTTTCTATAACTAGCTGACATAAATCATAAAAAGACAGCTTAAACTTTTTTTCTTCTTTGTCTACTAGATCCCACCGCAGGGCAAAGGCCTCCCCCGTGGCTTTCCATTGGTCAACATATTTTGTAATAACACTTTATGTGCCATTAAAATTAACGGGTCTTTCTGCAACTGATAGATAGTCTGACTGTGTGTAGAAATATGTTTCATCCATGTTTCTGTACAGCCTTCACAACATACTTTGCATTTCAAATAAAAATAGGAATGGGCCTGATTTGCAGCCTCAATAGTTATGAAGGCTGTGAAACTAACTTCACTCCAGAGTGAGTTCCATACACATACATACATAACATCACGCCTGTTTCCCGTCGGGGTAGGCAGACACCACAGTCCTCCACCTGCTACGATCTTGACATACTTCCCTTGCTTCCTGTACTTTCATCAATCCTTTCATACATGCTCGTCGGTTTAGGGTACTTTTAACCTGGCCTTTATTCAGTGAGTTCCAAAACGGTAATAATCACCCTTTGACAGCAGTCTGTCTCGACCGCACTGATGGACGTCATATAATGCTATCCTGCTGTCAGGGTAATTTTTACCCGATTCGGAAGGCAACCCTATTACAATTTAGTTTTGCACAACCACTGGGAACTAATGTAAAGTTTTCCATCAACCAATTCCTGTTGTCAATTGAAATGTATAGTAAAATTTAAATAAATTTAATGAATTTCAATTAAGTGAAGGTAAAGGCAATGAAAATTTGTAGGCATTTTTGCTTAAACATATACATATAACAGTCAGTCATACCACTTATGAACAGCTGTTCATACAAACATGAATTTTTAACTAAAATCATTATCACCTGAGCCTTATTTCATTTCTGCGATATCAGCTGCCTAACTTTTGACAAGGCTTTTGGTTTTTAGACGGAGCGACTGGCATGTTACCTTTTTAACTGTAAATCAGAGGGCAAACCTGTTTCGATCCTAGATTAGGCTTTATAATACTGAAACAGGTGTTTACCCTTAAAAAACATTAATCTCACTAGGATTTAAGAACGCAGAATACCTACTATTATCAGAACAAATCAAAACTGGGTACAGTAAGTTAAAAATAGTATCGTCAAGACAGCAGTCACATGCACAATTATGATTCTTAAACTAGTAATGTACACTTGTGCAGAAAAACATCACAGGTGTGAACCAAGCATGCTACATAGTGAGATTGTGGTTGCATAGGTGTAGTAAATTAAATCTTAAGTCCTGGCTTTGAAAGTGCTGATACACTTTTTAAATCTGTTTGATAAGCAGAGTTGTGCAAGTTGCATATTCAAAAACATGAACAATTATTTCTGCCACTGTCAGTCAATACTTGTGTTAGCTTGTTGACTTGTATTACCTAATAGATATGGAAAGTATTTTACAAAATAATTTAATTGTTCTTCTATCAGGGGACATATCACAAACAAGGCACTATGGATATCACTGATATACATATGTAAATATATAAATAACACCCAGACACAAAACAAGCACTTGTGGTTATCACACAAATGTTTACCCTAAGTGGGGATTGATCCTGTGCCCCTAACCTAGAAGGAAGACTCACTACCAACCACACCAATGGGCCACTGGACAGATTTGTGACTATACATATGTATCGATGCAATCATGAAATTAATGGAGCTAAGTAAATTATTCTATTCCCGTGTGGTGCCGGCAAAGAATAGTACCAACCCGTACATACCCGTGGGTGTCGTAAGAGGCGACTAAGGGTTAACTGGAGGATGGGCAGCAGCATCCTCCTTTGTATTTTACATCTAACTTACTGCGGTCACCTACAACCGCGGTCCATGGTGCCAGCCGTAACGCTAACAAGCGAGGTGACTATGGTACTTCCCCTCCACATTTTTCCAGCAAAAGCTAGAATTCTAGAGGGAGCTCCCTGTCCTGTAGTGGACGTTTTATGGGATGTTATGATGATGATGAAATTATTCTATGTATGAGCCAACTAACTCTATTAGTGTTTTAACCTAACAGTATCATTTAATGACATAAAACATGAGACATGCACAATTACTGTTTCTAAACATTCTGTCATACCTTCACCCAATCCAAGGGTTAAGAGTCAGATTAGCCTCCACACAGGAAGAACAGCTTAAAAAGAAAGTATAAATTAAATAAATAAAAAGTAGAACAATATACTTATACATAGATTAAAATAACTAGAGAATATAATAATTAGGTGTGGTATTAAATTTTGAAAACACATTTGGGAAATTCAGTAGTTAGAATCCCTAGGCTATACTAGACCCTGTTGATACCTACAGACTTGAACAATATTTTAACTCCGTTTAGGGTTATAATTATCCTTTGACAACAGTCTGTTTAGACCACACATATGGATGTCATATAAAGCTTAGATTATGAATAACGGCAGCTTACTGCCTATAGATAAACAAAGAGCCCGAAAACGCGTAACCAATTTTGATTTGTCAATGTGTGCGTTAGATAGCGATGTACATTTTGGTATCGATATTCGAGTACCCTGGCGACATTGACTTGTCTGTTCAGGCGGTAGCGTCGCTGTCAACAATCGCAGTGTTTCACTTGTAGTAGGTAGTAGTGTCGATAATCCTCCATTTCTCCGCCTGGGGCCGTAGATAAGTGGATTTCTACTATCGTAAATGCCAGTAGTATAGAATAAAAATGTATGAGATTGATATTCACTGACGAAATGTTGCGTGACGGCTATGGCTATATTATATGCAACTACCGTTTACGATTACAGGAAGCCCCTTTTCTAGGTACCAACCCAAAAAAGTCGGTGGAACTGTAATTTATGTTTCTTTGTTGTCAAACCTCATTTTTTTATCTTCGTCACTGCATGACCAGTGCCACCAGCATGAGCCCCTATCTTAGGCCAAATGTATTTTTTTTATTTTTTATTTATGGAGCAAATGTCAAAATATAGCATTTGAGGCCGCCAAAGGCCTCTCACATATGGCTCTTTAACGACTACATCCATAGGTAGTAGTCGGGCCAACGGCTTAACGTGCCTTCCGAAGCACGGAATTATCCAACTTATCGGACTATCAGGTGATTCATCCTGCAATGTCCTAACCAAACTGGGGAAGCCGCTCAAAGGGATTTTTGTCTGACAGAGTCCCCACCAGGAATCAAAAACAGAACCTCCGGACTCCGGATCGAGAGCCGAGCGCTCTAACCACTAGACCATTGAAGACGTTAATGGCTGATAATTCTACAAAGCAGAAAATCGCTAAATTTCACAACCACAAACGCAACGCAACGTTGGAATGCGTATTGAAGACGCATATTTCACAACATCAGACAGAACCACATTTTAGCCTAGTAGGTAAAACGTCTCCGGTACTTACGGAGAAGACGCAGGTTCGAATACTGTCTGTGGTTGTGAAATTATGCGATTTTCTACTTTATACACAAAAATTTTAGAATAGTCAGTTTTAAGGAAGGAATGAAATTATATTTTAGTAACAATTTGAGCCGATAATAACTATACGGAAGTGCCTCCGCTGCTGCCGGCGCCGGGTCCTATATGAGCTACCGACCGGCGCCGCCGGTTGCTGAAATGGCTGCCGGTGCTGATTTTTTTTTAAAATTGGTAACAGAACTAAATTAGTCAACCCCGATTCCAAGCTGCCGAATCTGTTAGCTCCATTTAATAAAGTTGTATTAAGTCGGCATTTTCTTTTATATACCTACATCTAGAAAATGTTTGCTACAAACTTAAGAGTATTTTTTAGGATTCCAACTCGTCCAATCACCCTTATCAGTTTTCCTTTTATATTCGAATCCTTTGGAAACTGTTGAACAAAATGGCAAAACAAAGTTAGGACTGACCTACTTCTGTTTATTTCAAGACGAAAATGGTAAATCAAGTAAGTAACAATGCGTCTGTAAGCTCGTATTATAAACATAAAGAAAATAGGTATCGATAAATTTGAGTCAAGCCCTAGCGTAAATGTGAGCTATATTGATGAAAAATATAACACTAAAATTCAGAACATTATCAACAACTAAACTTTTTTCAATGCAAAATACGAAAATTAGCAATTCAGAAGAAGCTATTCTATATTTTAAACATGAAATATAAGTTATTTTAAGCAAAAAAGCATATAGTTCAAAAGTAATAACGTCCTAAGAATTTACCCGTGAAATGTACATTTCTCTGGACTATTTTTGTAATTAACACCACATCCAACTACACTACACACCGTCATAATTAAAAGTATCCTTATTTTTATATAAATATGTAGTTTTTACGCAATTTTTTACAAAAAACTGGAAAGCTGGTTTTTCGCGTGGCTCAAAGTGGCTCCCTGTCATTCAAAATCGGTTACAGAGCTATTCGATTCGCTATCCTTTGCTATCTTGCAGTATCACCATAAGAGATTTGTTTCTCGCTCGCACTCATTGTTGGTCTTCTATGCTTATGTCTATGATATAAAGTAATTTAGAGTGAGTTCCAAAACGGTAATAGTTAAAATTTGACAGCAGTCTGTCTCGACCACACCGATGGACGTCATATAACGCTATCCTGCTGTCAGAGTAATTTTTACCCGATTCGGAACGCAACCTTATATCCAATTCGAAACGCGCCCTTAGTACCAAAGCTAAAACCATTGTACCACGTCGATTTAGAAATTGCGGTTATATTTACATGAAAGATGGTGTGACCCCAAAACCTCATTTTTACCTTTTTATTGCCCATCATTCTGGCGAGTAGATCTTGCATGTAGTTGGGATCTCCGTTGGCGTCTCGCACGTAGCGGGGGATGCGGAATATCTCCCCTAGCCAGCCCACGCCGAAACCGCCCAGAGTGCTCCACCAAACGAAGGCGTGTCGATCTCGCCTCAGATAGAAATGGTGTACGCCAAACATCCCGCCAAAAAGCCAGAGCACGTACGCCCAAAACAACGACTTCTTATCGCGCTGACTCTCCTTTCCCTCAGCCATTTTACTCTAAAGAGAAATTATGAAATATTTTACAAGACCATGTCGTCAACAATACACCTCGCTACGTAGGTACTACTAACTAAAAATGTGTAACAGAAAGTACGATCTCACCAGCAATTGTTAATGAAAGTTTTATAAAATTTTCACATAAAATGGATATAATTTTGATCGTGAAATAAAATATCAAAAAAAAATACAATCGTTTCGATAATGTGCTATGGTCACAGATTCAACAATTTTTTTTTTTTTTTGGTTTCATTCTTCCTTTCGGAAAGGCAAAGAGTACAAAGCCCATACAGCCATGTCTGATGTGTTTAATCTTTCTTTTTGCTCCCCTCGTAAAGCGATAGTGAACTTTACGAAGGAAAATGTTCGTGACTTTTTGGGACAACACAAACGGGGCTTAAACACGAGATCACTTGAAATCTTCATCAGCTGCACACTCCGTAGTAAATTTACTGCATAACACACTATCTTTATTATCCACTAAATCACTAAATACACAAAAAAACAAAATTTCAATTAAGCAGGCAAACGCCCATGTCGAGTTCCCGCCAAAAAGCCAGATTCAACCAAAGAGGATCAACTTTTTTTTTTTTTTATAGTGGACTTCTGTTGTTAGGGCTCCGCACACGACCGAGAATCGGTGGCCGATTATCGCCCAGGACAAGGACGGAAGATTCAGGTGATAACACGTCAGAGCGGGATGCCGACAAAAAATCGGTCACCGATTCTCGGTCGTGTGCGGGAAGCCTTAGCCTGAGGGCTGTTACAACTTCACCTGGCGTTTGGGGAGCGGATGGCTCTACCCAGAAAAACTAAACTAACCTAAGCAGGCAACAAGCCTAAGGGCGCCTTGCGGGGCTCGGACCTCGGCCTAGGTTGTTGCCGGGGATCGGAGAGATGTGACAGATTCAACTTAATTCAAGGAACATATATACTCTCTGCACCAAGGAGGTTTAAGAGCAGCTCTTGCTGCTAAGGAGGGAGCCAAAAGCGTAGCACTTTCTTGCGAGGGACCTCCATACTAAAATGTATGGTTTTTTTTCAAATCCTAGAAACGGAAAATTTTTATCTCTCTCTCTGAGAAATATGTTGCATGCGACTAATAAATGCTACTACCACAGTTTTTCTGGTGAAAACATTTACCATTCAGAAAAAAACGGTGTTAAAAATAATGCATAAAATGGCTATTACGGATTATTTACGCTTCCGTTCTTAGTATTAATGATCAATTCATAAGTAAAAAACTATATATTTTCACTTTTGCAAACAAAGTTTATACTAAAACATTAGATTTTTAAAGATATCTTGATTTTTATAAAACTTAACTGAGTTTTTTGACCGACTAGCATGGGCGACAGTGCGACGCTTTACACTTCACTAGCTCATACAGAATATGTATATGGCGGACTCTATAGTTTTTTACGTGTCCGTCTCCCCAGCAACCCGTGCGAGATATGGCCAAGTGGCATACACCAAAATTTTTACTCTGAGCTCTGCACAGATTAGTATATTTTTTTTTTTGTTTAATTCTTCCTTTCGGAAAGGCAAAGAGTACAAAGCCCATACAGCCATTTCTGATGTCATTAATCTTTCTTTTAGCTCCCCTCGTAAAGCGATAGGGAACTTTACGAAGGAAAATGTTCGTGACTTTTTGGAACAACACAAACGGGGCTTAAACACGAGATCACTTGAAATCTTCATCAGCTGCGCACTCCGTAGTAAATTTACTGCATAACACACTATCTTTATTATCCACTAAATCACTTAATGCACAAAAAACCAAAATTTCAATTAAGCAGGCAAACGCCCATGTCGAGTTCCCGCCAAAAAGTCTTTTTTTTTGTTTCATTTTTCCTTTCGGAAAGGCAAAGAGTACAAAGCCCATACAGCCATGTCTGATGTCTTTAATCTGTCTTTGTTTTTGCTCCCCTCGTAAAGCAATAGTGAACTTTACGATGAAAAATATTTGTGACTTTTTGGGATAACACAAACGGGGCTTAACACGAGATCACTTGAAATCTTCATCAGCTGCGCACTCCGTAGTAAATTTACTGCATAACACACTATCTTTATTATCCACTAAATCACTAAATGCACAAAAAACCGAAATTTCAATCAATGAATTGTGTTGTACTGAAATCATTCACTCAACGGGTGCTGTTACTATACTCTTTGGTGATTCTAGACGGTTTGAACCGCTATCGGCTTCATGCCGATTACGATTGAGTTCAACGGTACGACGAATACAATGCATTGCCTTCAAGCCGAGAGAGGCGAAGACAATTGTGTTCGGCGGTAGAGTCGCCGGCAATATTGCAGTATTTTCGATTACCATGCAAACATGTCGGCAATACGTATAAAATAATATTGCCGGCCACATATATTGCAGTGCAAATGTTGCCCGTTTAGAAGCACCTTTAGATGACATTATTCCTCAAATAAAGGTGCAAGCGCATTTAGGCGGATCGCCAAGCGGATTTTGAATAGGATAGATAGAGTAATATGAACCTCACCTCACTGCGCGTACATTTAATCTACATTCACAGCACATACTTTAAATTCCTTGGTCACAGCCACAGAAAAATAAGGGTACTTAGAAGGAGGATTAAAGAAATAATTCGTCACAAGGTAGCGAAGGCGTCGTTCTATGGATTTGACGGGTTATTTTGAATATTTCCTAGTGATCGATCACTGATAGTTTGACATAAAATATTGGGACATGTTGGCAGGTAAAATAAATTAGCAAGGTATCTATTCCGAGCGAAGCAAGGAGGTCCGAAATCTTTGGTCACAGCCCAGTTATTTTGTACTCCGAGCGAAGCAAGGAGGTTATTCATGTTTATTTTATTCGTCTTTAGCACGAACGACGACGTTTCGGCTGAGTTGCATGTAAACTCAAGGTTGGAGGTTAAATATTATTCTGAGTTTTATCACGCGAAGGCGATCGGGTAGATATCCAGCCATAAGATAGAAAGAGAAACCTTTAAGACCATAAACCTGATATATAACTATTTCTTTCTTTCCTATATCTGTACTGGATCGCATGCGGGATCGCTATAACGTTTTTATTTTCATGCTCTCGCAGCGATCTCGCCCGCTTGCAAAAGCGTAAGCGTTTATATCCTCTTTGCCGCTTGCGGCCAGATGACTTGCACGCAGATACTGATTAACGGACTTTCACTTAACCAGCTTGCTTGCTTTTCAGCTTTATGGCCGCTAGCGCCTGGAAAATATGTTTAAAATTAGAACTTGATGACGAATTGTGCTATAAGGTAATGTTTGGCGTTATTCGTTAGCATTTAAAACTATAACATTTTCCTCACTGTAGTGAGGTGAAAAATTCTGTTTCGCTCGGCAGCAAAATTATTTGGCGTCTAGTGCTGTAAAGCCCCCGCTACGCTCAGGATTATTTTTTTAACCGCTCGCTTCGCTCGTGGCTCAATCCTAGATTCCTTCGCTTGCTCGAGTTTTAATACAAGGCACTCGCGCCAATTATAATTTTGGTGCGATGCATAACAAAAAGTATTTCTTCGCGATATTTTAAAATTATTTTTTAGTAATTTATTACTGGGAATCTAAAATTTCAAGTTGTAGTACAGTCAAGAGTACGTCAAACTTGACACTTGCAGCGCGACTTTAGCTTCTGTGGCTTTTGAAATAAGAGCGGTACAAAGTCCAACGTGTCAAGCTTGACGTGCTCTTGACTGAACCTATTAAAAAAAAAAATCTGTTCTGTTTGATCGCCCGCAAAAACAGACAAAACTGCTTGTAAGAAATAAAATAAAGTAGTAACATTTATTTACCAAATTTTATTTGCAAAAACAGTCAAAGCTTAGTCTAATGACTAAGATCAAAGAATCAACAAAACCAAACGTAAATGTACATAATAGTACTTACTAATGTAGATTTGGGCACATGAAAGTTGTCGTAGAGAAAAGCCGCGCATTTGCTGCGGACTAGTGCGGACATAGCAGCGGATATTTCCGTACATATCAATGTTCACGTTTATGTAATTAAATTTTGAATGTCGTTATTTTAGTATCGAAACAGTCAGGTAATTTCTGATATTTAGACTAAGGCGGAAAAAATAAATCTTTTTATAAGCTGTTGAATGAACTTATGCTCACTTACTTAATAATATAGATACTTACAAATTAATATAATGTTATAAAGTTAAGGAGATAACTGGGGTACCATTACTTGGTACCTACTTGATTGATTTGCTCGATTTTTAATCAATCAAGTAATTTTTTTGGAAAATAGTGAGTGGCTCTATTTTCCACTTATTCTCCTTCTTAAAAAAAGTAATATTACAATTATTTAATTGAAATAAAACAAAAACAATGGTCATTCTAAAGGTTTACGTATACTTAGATACAAAAAAAATAATTATAACAAATGGGAATCCCTAAGTAGTGTGGAATGTTATTATTTGGAATTGTACACATTAATGTGTAAGAACATTACACGCTGCTTAGGAATTAGGCTTAACTCTATAGATACTCTTATGAAAACTTATAACCTACTTATAGGGCAATCATATAAGAATTAATTAACATTTATGTATTGATGTTCTTAATACTCTTAGTAATAATCTAGAGGTAGGGTAGGAATGGCACATTGAGGCAACGTTTCGGTGTAACGGTCTAATTTAACAGACAAAAAATGTAACCGACACCTCAAAAACAATACAAATAAAAAGTGAAGTGAGTTTCGTTTTAGAATTATAATTATAATTACTGGGTAAGTAGTGGTTAGAAGCCGGGCGGGGGTCTGAGACCGGGGGAGCGTGGGGGGTGTCGCGATTGGTTGAGGGAGAACTCGCTCGCCTCGGGGTTGAGACGTGAGGCGGGGGCGGGGGGTGCGGGCGCGGCGCTCGTGGTGGAGGCGGCCGTGGCGCGGCCGATCGCGTCCACGATGTACCAGTGCGCCGCGTTCGGGTCCACCGAGCTGAGCAGCAAGAAGATCTCGCACTCCGACACCGAGAGCGTCACGGCGTCACGGCGGCGCGAGCCAGCGGGGGGCACGGCCGGGGGGGTGGGGGTGAGGGGCTTCGAGGGGGGGCACCTGCGCGCGGGGGGGTGGCGCCGGAGCGTCCATCGCGGACAGGTCGATATCAGTGTCCTCTTTGGAGAGATTTACGCGCGAGAGGTCTTTCGAGAGCGCGGGGAGAGACCGATCGACTAAGGTGTTGTCTTTGGGTAAAGACGCACGCGCAAGATCCTTTGAGAGCGCGGGGAGAGACTGATCGATTGGGACGTTCCCCTTCGACAAGTTCGCTCGCGAGAGGTCCTTCGAGAGTGCGGGGATAGTATCGTTAGCGCAGGCGACGTCTTCGTCATTCTCCTCAGCGAAGGCGGAGTCGGAGCGAGCCGCGGACGAGGGAGAGGGAGGTTCCACTTCCGTCAACGACTCCAATTGGTCTTGTTTCCCACACTCAACTCCAGGCACATAGCGGCTGTAGTCGTCGACGTCCTCGAGCGCGATGCCGTCGCGCAGGTAGGCGTGGATGTCGGCGTAGTTGGGCGTCGCGCCGGACTCCAGCACCTCGAACCGCGGGTACAGGTAGCTCTCCGCGCTCTGCAACCAACACACGCGCCGCCGTCAGGTTATGTGGCCACCCACACACACACACACACACGCGCCGCAATCAGGTTATGTGCCCACCGACACGCACACACGTACTTGCTCGCACTGACACAGACCACACACGCAAATCGCAGTCATTGTTGACATAGCTTCACCACAGCTGTGCAACTTAAGGGTGAATTTCCACCAGTGCAGTGCGAGAGAGCTAAGCTGTGAGCTGGAACTATTAGAATTGCTCTATTTGACAGCACATTTGACAAAGACATCATATGCCGGTTGCAAAAATATACTACACCATTACCTTTCGGCCACCTGTTTAGTAAAAATCTTAGAAATATTTTCATAACATACCAAGTTTGACAAAAAATCATAAAAAATAGTAAATATTAATATTTTGGAAATTGCCTTTTTGACGTTAGACATGAGTATATAACGAGACATTTGGCGTATGTTTCACAAAAACTTACCAAGCCGTCTCCTGCCTGGAGGAGCCCAAACTTATATATATTCTTTATTGCACGCAAACTTAAAATAAAATTAAAGGACATATACAAGGGCGGGCTTATCTCTAAAAGAGATTTCTTCCAGCCAACCTAAGGCAGTGAGAAAGTTAATGGCAGCGGGACACAAAAGTGCAGAAAGTATAATTAAAATAAAAGTCCATAAATATACCTACGATTACGAGTATACATAAATAACTTATAATAAACTAAGACAAATACAGATAAGAATATACTACTTACATAATAATTACACATACACATATATGTACTTATAATACAATATATACTTAGATAGATGAAAGTTAAATAGATAAATTAACAATGATGATGACTATGAAGCGACTTGCGAGAGGAAATGCTCCTTCACCCTTTGTACCACTTAGTATGTTTTGACAATATTTCTAAGATTTTTGCAAAACAGGTGGCCGAAAGGTGATGGTGTAGTATATTTTTGCAACCAGCATATGATGCCCTTTCATTTGATATCACACACGATAAGTTTCTAAACAATAACAAATCAAATGCCATACAAAAAATTGAAGACGTCATAGCTGCCCCCACCCCGGGAGTATTTTTAAGAGCTGCCGGAAAAAATGATTGTTGTAACCTAAAGTACTCGTGTACCAAACGGCAATCCCGTACATCGATTTGCGGCTTTCTATCAATATGAGCTTTGTGCATTGTCCACTATAATAAAAAGTTAAGTCGGCGGAAAATGCGGTACTAAGTACTTTTTAGGAAAAAGAAATGTGTAAGTAGATCAGTCTTTCGGGGCCCTCGTGAGGATGGATGCCCTGGGCACGGGCCCCGTGTGCCCTTATGGTAAAGACTGCACAGGCAGAGCTTTAATTTTAGCTAGTCTGAGAGACGCTAAGGAGGCAGCGTCGTCCGGTTTGGTCGGTTCCCAGACGGGCAGACGCCGGGGCTCACGTCCGACCACTTCGCTGGCCAAGGCGGAGACCTCGCTGACGTCATCATTGATGTGCAGGATCGTGGAGACGGTGGACAGCACGGAGCGCACGTCCAGCTCGGAGTGGGAGGGGGGTGTACTCACGTGGGGCGGCAGGGGGTGGGGCAGCGCGTCGGCGTGTCCGACGCGGATGAGCTCCAGGTCGATACGCACGTCGATCTCGGTGGCCTTGTCTATCAGGAACATCTCCACTATGTTCTCCTGCGGGACAAACACGCAACAATAAACACATTGAACTAAAAATGTATGTATGTATAGTACAAAATAACTTTAGCTATGATCGTTAGTAAAAAAATTCGATCAAAAACTGGTAATGTAACCATTGGCTTTCCTCAAGGGTCAGCCTTGGGAAATACATTGTTTTTAATTATTATTAATGATTTGGCAAAGTTTATAACTGACGGCTTAGCTGTGTTATTTGCTGACGACACAACTGTGATCATATGCGCACGAACTTATGATCAGCTGAATTTAAAGTTAAATAAAACATATGAGCAGCTACGTGAGTGGTTTACGGTAAATGGATTAATCCTGAAACCCGCGAAATCAAACCTACAACTATTTAGTGCTCGGCCATTACAAACACCGCCCGCTTTAAGCTGTCCAGTACCGCTTCACAAGGAGTGCCGATTCCTAGGTCTCACGCTAGACTCCAACATTAACTGGAAGTCTCACCTGCAGACACTGAGTGGAAAGCTAAGTAGTGCCGCATATGCATTACGTAAATTACGTCCTTTAGTCTCTGAGGCCGTGATACTGCAGGTTTACTACGCACATTTCCACTCAGTGATGTCATACGGTGTCATGTTGTGGGGAAATTCGACCGACCACCAGCGAATTTTTATCCTCCAAAAACGAGCGTTGAGGACAATTGCAGGAACAAAACCAAGAACTACATGTAGGTCAGTCTTCAAAAAATACAATATCCTAACATTGAGTTCATTGTACTTATTTGAAATTATTAAATATGTCATTTTACAACGGCCTCGAAAATTCCACCCCAATGTGGGCAAGCCGGTGGATCAAACAACCATGTGATTCTAAGTCACAGTCTGTGGAATCGAATCAAGAACGAGGAGATCCGCAGAAAAACCATATTAACCAGCATAGCTTTGAGAATAGCTAAACTGAAGTTGAGTGGGCAGGGCATATCGCTAAAACAACCGATGGCCGATGGAGCGTAAAGGTTTTAGAGGGGTGACCATGAATCGGAAGACGGAGCATGAGCAGGCCTCTCACAAGGTGGATCAACTATCTAGTCAAGGTCGCGAGAGGTTTTTGGATGCGAGCAGCGCTGGACCGGTCGTAATGGAGATTTTTAGGAGAGGCGTATGCTATTTTGTGTCCAGCAAAGCAGTGGACGTCTTTCGGCTGATATTGTTATGTATATGTTTGTTTAGTTTAGGGTACCCACCTCCAGGTCGAGCGAGACCACGTTCCCCACGAGCCGACGGTCCTGCAGCAAGTGCAGGAAGGCTGTGTACTCGTATATACCGGTGTAGTGTAGTGTAGGGGACCCACCTCCAGGTCGAGCGAGACCACGTTCCCCACGAGCCGGCGGTCCTGCAGCAGGTGCAGGAAGGCTGTGTACTCGCATATACCGGTGGTGTAGCGTAGGGGACCCACCTCCAGGTCGAGCGAGACCACGTTCCCCACGAGCCGGCGGTCCTGCAGCAGGTGCAGGAAGGCTGTGTACTCGTATATACCGGTGTAGTGTAGTGTAGGGGACCCACCTCCAGGTCGAGCGAGACCACGTTCCCCACGAGCCGGCGGTCCTGCAGCAGGTGCAGGAAGGCTGTGTACTCGCATATACCGGTGGTGTAGCGTAGGGGACCCACCTCCAGGTCGAGCGAGACCACGTTCCCCACGAGCCGGCGGTCCTGCAGCAGGTGCAGGAAGGCTGTGTACTCGTATATACCGGTGTAGTGTAGTGTAGGGGACCCACCTCCAGGTCGAGCGAGACCACGTTCCCCACGAGCCGGCGGTCCTGCAGCAGGTGCAGGAAGGCTGTGTACTCGTATATACCGGTGTAGTGTAGTGTAGGGGACCCACCTCCAGGTCGAGCGAGACCACGTTCCCCACGAGCCGGCGGTCCTGCAGCAGGTGCAGGAAGGCTGTGTACTCGTATATACCGGTGTAGTGTAGTGTAGGGGACCCACCTCCAGGTCGAGCGAGACCACGTTCCCCACGAGCCGGCGGTCCTGCAGCAGGTGCAGGAAGGCTGTGTACTCGCATATACCGGTGGTGTAGCGTAGGGGACCCACCTCCAGGTCGAGCGAGACCACGTTCCCCACGAGCCGGCGGTCCTGCAGCAGGTGCAGGAAGGCTGTGTACTCGTATATACCGGTGTAGTGTAGTGTAGGGGACCCACCTCCAGGTCGAGCGAGACCACGTTCCCCACGAGCCGGCGGTCCTGCAGCAGGTGCAGGAAGGCTGTGTACTCGTATATACCGGTGTAGTGTAGTGTAGGGGACCCACCTCCAGGTCGAGCGAGACCACGTTCCCCACGAGCCGGCGGTCCTGCAGCAGGTGCAGGAAGGCTGTGTACTCGTATATACCGGTGTAGTGTAGTGTAGGGGACCTACCTCCAGGTCGAGCGAGACCACGTTCCCCACGAGCCGGCGGTCCTGCAGCAGGTGCAGGAAGGCTGTGTACTCGTATATACCGGTGTAGTGTAGTGTAGGGGACCCACCTCCAGGTCGAGCGAGACCACGTTCCCCACGAGCCGGCGGTCCTGCAGCAGGTGCAGGAAGGCTGTGTACTCGCATATACCGGTGGTGTAGCGTAGGGGACCCACCTCCAGGTCGAGCGAGACCACGTTCCCCACGAGCCGGCGGTCCTGCAGCAGGTGCAGGAAGGCTGTGTACTCGTATATACCGGTGTAGTGTAGTGTAGGGGACCCACCTCCAGGTCGAGCGAGACCACGTTCCCCACGAGCCGGCGGTCCTGCAGCAGGTGCAGGAAGGCTGTGTACTCGTATATACCGGTGTAGTGTAGTGTAGGGGACCCACCTCCAGGTCGAGCGAGACCACGTTCCCCACGAGCCGGCGGTCCTGCAGCAGGTGCAGGAAGGCTGTGTACTCGTATATACCGGTGTAGTGTAGTGTAGGGGACCCACCTCCAGGTCGAGCGAGACCACGTTCCCCACGAGCCGGCGGTCCTGCAGCAGGTGCAGGAAGGCTGCGCAGGCGGCGTGCGACCACCTCCGCCCCCCGCCCGACGGCCGCACCCCCGCCAGCCGCGCGCGCACCGCCTGCGCCGGGATCGCCGCCCAGCGCCGCAGCAGCGGCTTCAGCCCCGACACGCGCACGCGGTCCACCGTGCCGTAGTCCACGTACAGCACCTGCCCCCAAAGTTGTACCATGTGAGAAAAAACCACGTCAAACCAGCGAACTCGCTGCGTCAAACATTGAATTATAATGTTATAGTTATGTCTGCATACTAAAATTGTCTAATATGTTATTTTATCTACTCCCGTACCGGAATATTCCAAATTCGAAACCAATCACAGTTTCAAAATTGAGGTCGTTGTCCGCTATCATTTTCATTTCCACACTCTTCCATACTACGAGCAGTACGGAAATGGAGTATGGATTTTCATTGTGCAACTGTTATCACTATCACTACATATTATAAAAGAAAGTCCCCCGAAACGTTTTTCTGTCGTCATCCATCCATCCATCCATCATGTCTGTCTGTGTTCGCTAAACTCAGGAACTACTATATTGATTTCGATCCGGTTTTCACTAATAGATAGATTCATTCAATAGGAAGGTACAAGGCTATAATTTATAAATATTGAGTGCAAATTAACAGAAATGTGATGATGTTTGTCGATTGAGTCGGAAAAAACGCGCCTCATGAGAACTTTCTGGTCGTGCTCTGCTTAAATGGTTTCATTTACATGAAAGTTATGTATGAAAGAATTGTTGCTCTCTAAGGCGCAGCGCAGACAGAACGGAATAATCCTCGCGCGGGCTCGGGCATTTTCTGAGGGATCGCGCATGCTCGCGCGTGCTCGTTCATGCGCGCGACCGCGCGAGCCTGCGCGAGTAAACCGTACTGGGTTACCATCTTCTACCGAAACATGCCAGTTTGACGTGGTTCGTCAACAATGGTGGACTGGGATATGGTTATAATTGCGCTTTTGGCTGAAGAAGAAGAAGAAAAAGAAGAACGTATAAAAAAAGAAAGGCGTCGGAAAGTCAGACGAGGAATATGGGCCGAGGACTGTTGGCAAGAAAGGTGTATCTATTCTTGGTGAATTTCAAACTCTGTGTACGACTTTACCATCGCAAGGAATTTTGTTTTACGATTACTATAAAATGGATTATGAAAAATTTCAAATGCTTATGGGGTTGTTACGTCCATATATTCAAAAGAAGACCACTAATTATCGTTCAACTATTTCTATTGTGATGAAAAATGTCAAAAAAAATACCGTTCTTTCCCCCCTTATCTCTGAAGTTTGTGAATGGAAAAATCTGTATTAATTACAGTCGATAGAAGTTTATGTTAATATTAAACTAAAAATAAAACAATCTTTCTAAGTTGCACAGTTTTTAGAAATCTGCAAAAAACCTTTACAAACAAATTTGGTTAGGTAAATCTTAAAAAACACAGTGACAACACTGCGCGCACGCCGCGCGCTGTCTCGCTGCGGCGCGCCTGCTCGACGTCGCGCAGGGATGCCCGCGTATCCTCGAGGATGCGCGAGCATTTCTTGTCGGGTTCAAGCATATATGAACTTTATTTCAATGATGTTAAAGTTGATTTTCGAGTGCTTTAATAAAATCCTCTCCGATGCGCTCCTCTCTGTCTGCGCTGAGCCTAAGAGTTCTAAAGAAAAGTCCGCGATAGTACGAGTATTTGTCTATCTTTTAAGGATAACCCTCAGTAACCAATTATTGTAGCAAAAAAATAGATTTTCAAAATTTTATAAATAAATTTTCAAAAAGTAGGTATTTATAGAATTTAGAGCTTAGAATAAAATTAACTATCCAATATATCTACTACTAACTAAAACAAACTTTGTAACATAAACAGCAAAAAATAAACTTACGACTACTAAAAGAAACTACGGACGACAACCACAAAAGAAGTACCTAAAATTTTAAAAATCAGGCTTCGGACGACCAGTCACATCGACGAATGCCCTCCGAGCACAGACTACTTAGATGATACTACCGTACCTCCGAGTGTGCCCAGTCTGGTTCCTTCTTAGACTATATAATATCCTTCCTGGCTCGCTGATTTTAACTTCGGGAACTCTCGTCTACGCTCGGCTTTCAACGGTAATGCGCATCGAGTGCGAAGCTCATTCTAGGACTTAATAAGAGTGATTTTAATATTGTGATATCTTCCAAGATATTCATTTGAATAACATGGTGTAAAGAACAATTTTGATCTATGTTCATTGTTTATTATTACTAACCTTTTAAATTAGATAAGGATCCATACCTTGAGGGCAAAAATACGTTCAAAAATACCTTATTTTGAAAATCTACTTTTTTGCTAGAATAATAAGGTCGTCCGCGAATGACAAGATAAGGGGGAGAGTAATTGTTTCATCCTGGTTTAACCTGAGTCTCGGCATTTCTTCCTCCAGTGTTTTTAGAACATCATCCTTAACTAGTGTGAATAAACGCGGTGACAATGGGCAGCCTTGTTGAAGCACTTTGCTGGCTGAACCATTTAATGCAAGTCAGTTCGTTCATGCACGCTTTGATAATCTTATTAGTTAGAGTCTTATTGGTTCTCAAAGTTAACACGCCCTTGAGAGCGTTTAAGTCCACAGTATCAAAGGCTTTCTCGATGTCGAGAGCCATCACATATATTTTTGATCCTTCTCGCCAGTTTTCATCAAGGACTCTGCGAAGGGTGAACATGTGATCATCCGTTGATCTATTGTTAAGGAAAGCTGTTAGAAGAGGTGTCCCACAGGGCTCTATCCTAGGGCCGTTACTATTTATCATTTATAGCGCGGACATAATTCAATGCCTCCACAGCTCGAAATACCATCTATACGCAGACGATTTACAGGTCTATGTTCATGTGCCACTTGATGGCGTTGAAGAGGCGGTTTCAACGATAAACAAGGACTTAGATAGAGTTAGTGCCTGGGCCACGAAAAATTCACTGGTTCTTAACCCGTCGAAATCTAAGTTTTTGATACTAGGAACGAAAAAACAGATTAAAACCATTCAGTCAAAAGGGCCTAAGGTAGCCATCATGGGTGATCCAATTGAACATGTGTCTGAAGCCCGAAATCTGGGACTTGTATTCGACAACCAATTGCGCTTTGAGAGTCATATAAATAATCTTGTTCGCAACTGCTTTTGTAGGCTTAAAGTTTTATATCGTATAAGACCTTACATTGGCACGGATCTACGCATTAAGCTTTGTGAATCTTTGGTCCTTTCTAAGCTCAATTATTGTCTAACGGTCTATGGCCCTTGTCTCTTTAAAAAATCCTACACACTCATACAACGAGTTCAAAACGCTTGTGCTCGATATTGTTTTCCCATACCTCCGCGAACCCATGTAACACCTTTCCTCAATAAATCTGGTCTCCTCAATATGCAAAGTAGGTTAACTTTATTTTACGCGTCCCAACTCCATGACATCATTAGCACCAAACAGCCAACTTATTTATTTAATAAATTAATGTGGCGTCATTTGGAACTTAAGTATGCAGTAAGATCGGTATCAATAGTTTTGAGGGTTCCAAATCATCGTACCGCCACTTTTCGGGGAGGTTTCAGCTACCGTGCTTCCAAATGTTGGAATAACATCCCTCCACCCATCAGAAATATCAAGTCCAAAGCTTCAAGAAACAATACAGGGAATATCTTCTTGCCCAACAAAGGATAGTATCTCAAGCAAAGTAGGAATGCACGTTAGTCTGATGCCTCCTCAAAAATATACATCAACTGCAACTATAGGTACATTGCAATTTTTAGTTTAACTTGAATTGCCTTTCTGTTTATTTATTTAATAATAATAATTTATTTATTTTTTACTTGTGTAACACCCGGATTTGTTAAAGTTTTCATATTAGTTTGTTTTATTACTTTTTATAACAGTTGTATTGTCTAGCGCATAAGTTTCACGGTTTTTATTATTTTTTGTTTAGCGTAACCTCCACTCTGGTGCTGGCTGAAAATCAGTGTCACAAATACTTCTCTGGTACTTGTGACAAATGCTGAGTCTAGTGCCATTTCATCGCACGATATTCTGTGTACATCCTATTTGGTTTATAACACTCATTGTCGTGCATTGAATAAATTGTTTTTCTTTCTTTCTTTCTTTGATAGTTTCCTAGTTCTTCAATTTAATCGTCGTCTGTTTAGAAGAAAACTTGCATATAATCTATATATTGTGCAGCAGATTGTTATTCTTCTATAGTCGTTTATTGTTTTAGGGGATGTTTTTTTGGGATAGGGACTTGCACTGTCTGAGTCCATGACCGTGGGATTACATTTTCTCTCCAGGCTAGGCATATGTGTTTATGTAGTTCGGCTATAAACTCGTCTGGGGCAGCTTTGATCAAGTTTATTACTATTTGATCTATACCTGGGGCAGTGCCATTGCGCATGCTAGATACTATTTCCTTATCTCTTCAACTGTCGGCTCTTCTCCTAAGTCAGTCATATTTTCAATGGTGGCCGCCGATTTAATGACATCAGTTAGTGTTTCATACGGCATAATATCGACGCTTTTGCTCTTAGCCACGTTCAGGTTCATTTTAAGTTTTTTTTTTAATTTTTCGCGCACGTCTCTTTTTTTAGGTTATTATAGTTTAAATGTTTATAATTAATTGAAGTGTCCTGGGTTAATTTACTTTTCTTATCACTAGTCACGTGGTTTTTTTGGTTTTCTAATCGCTTTGACTTTATTTCTGCCAGTTTTAATTTATGATCGGATATTCCTTTGTAAAATACGCCTTTAATGTGATTGAAAAAGAGGGGTTTATTATCTTGTGTAATTATGTGATCTATTTGTGACGATTTATTTCTCACTTTCCACGTTATTTTGCAGCTACTCCGACCGAAAGAGGTATCCAATCTCAGCTTTTCGCGTCTTAGAATATCTATAAGAATTTCTCCACTGCCATTTAATTTCTCGTGAAAAAGATTTTGAGACGAGATCGCGGGGTTTTTGGTAAACCACTTATTTCCGAATATCCTACGTGTGAGTTAAAGTCAGCCATAATTATGAGGTGGGATTGTTTTGGTTGTTTTTTTTATTAGATTTAGTAAATTCGAGAAGGTGTTTACAGCATGGCTAGGAGAGTTAGGCATATGAGTGGTAATTATAAAAAGTTTTGTGTATTTTTTTGTAAATAACCCAGCCGCTGTATTTGTATAGGTAAGCACATCCTTAATAATCCAACCAGAACCTTTCCTTATTAGAAAAGCTAGGCCCCTATACTTGTTAGAACCGAAAAGGTGCCATGTATAATGTTTCGATGAGTATGTTCCGTTTTTCATATGAGTTTCCTGGAGGCAGACGATTTCGATTGCGTTATCATTTAACGTTTTGTCTATGATTTCTTTTTTGTTCACTGAAGCTGCTCCTTTAACATTCCATGTTGCTGTAATACAGTTCTGGGAGCGTTTGGCAAACTTTGTTGGGTAACCTTTGGCAGCGTGGAGCCTAAACCCTGTGTCATCAAAATTGTCATTGGGGGAGAGGTTTGAATCAAGGCTCTCCAATAACTCCTTCACTTGTTCGACTTGTTCACCACCTATTAATATAGTACACTCTGTCATACATTCTTCTCTTTCAAGTACCATTACTTTCGTCTTGCTTACATTTACTTTCATTCCTTTCCTGTCCAAAGCAACATTCATCATTGTTACCATCTACTGCAACTAGTCAGCAGATGACGCAAGTACAACTTGGTCATCAGCGTAGAGAAGACATTTGATGAGTAACTCATTCATTCTCAGTCCACACATACTCTCTTTCAGATCAATCAAACAATTATCCATGAACAGGTTAAACAGCCAAGGTGACGCTACACATCCCTGCCTAACACCTTTTTCGATGCTAAACCATTCAGTGTGCGCCCCGTTTATTCTGACACAAGCACTGGAATCCTCATAGAGAGATTTCAGTGCTTGAATCAGATGCCCGTTTACCCCATACAAAGACAATGCTGACCACAATTCATTCCTCACCACTCGGTCATAGGCCTTTTGCAAATCCACGAACGTGCAGTAGACTTTTTGGTTTTTAGCCAAAAACTTTTCAGCTATGCACCGCAAGGAAAAGACCTGTCTTTCATCACTCTTTCAATCAAAAAATTTGCATACATACCTACATACATACCTATCGAGATTAATGGATTATTTTCTGCGAAACACTAGGGTCAACTTATTTCTTTGCGACGCAACCTACATGTTCTTGATAGCTCAGGACGCGACGAAGTTATATTGTTCAGGCGCACTGTGTAAACTATATTTATTTAAACTGTTATAGTTCGTAAATGAATGAATTAAATTCAGTAAATGAACACAAAACATTTACACTGCACCTAATATTTCGTACTTCAACTAAGTCGCGCGGCGGCGATTCGGGCGCACGTGTGCGGCGGCGGATTTGACGCACAATAGAGTGCAATAAACTTATTACGAGTATTTGACTGACTCGGCACCGGAGCTCGGAAGGAAACGTCCGCTCTCGACGGCGGTCAACAAACAACCTCCTCCCTAATACAAGCAAATTATATTTAAAATAATTTATTAGCCACATTATGTAAATTCCGCTCGCGATGGTTAAGCTGAGCTTGCAAAATTAGGTGCGACTGAAAAACAGCGTCTTGCTTGAGATCTAGACACAATGCTGAGTCGTTTCCTTTTTCATGGTTGTGCCACGATACATAATTATTATGATATAAGGAACTCTTTTTTTTATGTTGTTTAATCTGTGTAGTGTCACAAACTAATAAAATAAATATTATTCTTTCTTTCTTTTCTTTCAAAAAGAGAGAGACAAGAAAACCCCACTCACCACATAAATACCCCTTACACACGAGTATCATAAATACCTTGACATTTTCACTGTCGATGATCTTGACGATGAGCGAGCGGTGCCAGTAGTTCTCATACACCGAGCTGCAGTAGTGGCCCACGCGCACGCCGCCCAGCGCCAGCCACCGGTTTTTGCCCTCGCCGTTATAGTACTTACTGCAACAGTTATAATAAAAATCACAATAATAAGCACTAAACAACATGTTTTATAATGTGCACAGCTAAGAAGTGGAATTATAACTGCAATTTATCAGCGTAAAAATGTTAAGTTTCCTGATAATTAAATTGATAAAAGAGAAGTGAAGCGGGCATAGCATGCTACCTTGCGGTACTCTATAGTTGATAGCTTGCACCAACTCGACCTAAAGAGGCTGTGTCACACAGATTGCTAACGCTCACAAAAGTAAGAAGAAAATCTTTTGCAAACCTAAGTAGAAGAGTTAAGATGTGAAAGAATATACAGGAATTTCATGATCGCCAGTGTAGAAAGCATTTGAGAAATCGAATAAAGTCAAAACTGTGAGGTGTGTGTGTGTGTGTGTGAGGAGGAATGGGGACGGGGTTGTACTGACGTCATCTCGTCCATCACGTCCTCCATGGCGAGGTGGTGGCGCTCCCCGAGCCGGTAGAACCAGAAGTGCGAGGGGGAGTACACCTCGCCCACCATCAGCTCCAGCATGTCCCCCGCCTGCAACGCCTCCTGCTCCAGCCGCACTGAAGGGATCGAGTCCGCGAGCGACATGCAGTCCGCCGGGAACACGTCTGGGTCCTGTACACGACAACAACTCGCGTTTATAGCGGCACATACTAGCGACACACAATAATGTTATAGTATTAGGTCCTTACCTATGAAATTGGTGTTTTGTATGGAGAATTTTATGTAAAAAATATAACGATTCTAATGATGAAATCGGACGAAATTTAAGACGAACAATTTTGAACCTTTAATGTTAGATATCAAACTAAAACAATATTTAATGCGTAGATTGTAACCTTGAAATCAATTTTCAAATATGAAATGATGATGAAAATAGCTATAGAATTATAGGAACTATGATCATTAATTTGCAAGAAAAAGTTCGACAATTTCATAGGTAAGGACCTAATACAGACCGGAATTTTTTTTTCCCCCGCACTCTCCCCCCACCCCGCGTCCCCCGCCCGGTACTCCTGCGGGTCAGTTTTACTGAGTATGCGAGCCTACGCGCGCTTCCAATTTCAAATTCGCGCTCGTTGTACGTAGTGTCCGGGGTGAGCTAGCGAGGTGGACAAATGTTTTGGCGTTAATGTACGCACGGCAGCAAGCACCTAGAAGTTAAGGTGATCCGTTTTCCATACAAAAACACATAGTTCTGTTGAAAAACGAACGAATACTGCTATTTTTAGTTAAAATTTTCGCTGATTAATACAAAAATACAGCTAATGTACTGAAAGTACTAGTTTTTGTTAGCAATTTTTGGTTCAATATTACGATTGTGGGCGTGCGGTCAAAACTGTACGGGGTTGTGCTTTGTGTGCATGTGTGAGTGATCGTACTCATGTAAATCACGGACTGACGAGAGTAATTGACTTTACTGGACATCTGGAGATATTTTTTTTATCGAAATTATTGTTCGGCGTTGAAGTTGCACCATGAAATTTACGCTGATCAACTTTTTGCACATATAAAGGGTGTAAGGGACGGTGTACCGAAAACTGAAAGGGCGTGCTCAGTCAACGAAACTGAACAACTTTCCCAACATTTTTGGGAAATTAAAAAATTTGTTGATCTCTCCATACAAATTGCTCACTCTGCTCGAACAGTTTGTATGTGGAGGTCAAAATTTTTTTCATTTCCCAGAAATGTTTCTTTGGGAAAGTTGATCAGTTTCGTTGACTGAGCACACCCTTTCAGTTTTCGGTACACCGTCCCTTACATCCTGTATAGTTGGACTTATTGCATAAAAAAAATAAAACCTTATATTTGCAGCAGTGGCTCCATCTAGTTGCGTTCGGGTCTAAGCTGGCCGTCACAGATCACCTTAAAGCTACGCTACAAACTCCCGAAACCAAAGACCCGCTCAAAGTGTGTTTCCACTGACGTGCGACCGTGTGTAATTCATTCTCCAGAAAAAAATATGGGATTACATTTGAGGAACATGAGTGGAAATTGAGATAAATGGTACAGCAGCACTGCACTTACTTTCTCGCGATAGGCAAGTAAAAAGTATCAACTGCAAACTTAAATTTGTAATGCTATACATAAAGTATGGAAATACAAACTTGAATAAGTTTTTCCAAAAAAAATTCTCATGAAATATACCTCCACAGATCAATTCAGAATTCAAATTGTCAAATATTAAAACATACTAACCCTAAACGATTTCGAGAAAATCGCATGTTTAAATTTTGGCAGAACTGGAACATTCTTTATATGAATTTTCACAGATCAATGGATACTAGCGTAAGATACTTGCATAGAATTTCACAACACATATTTCTTAGGAAAAGTTGTTCATTTTAGTCTACTGAGCAAGCCCTTAAAATTTTTGGTACACCCTGTATACTGGATTTTTGCAAAAAAAAAAGTTCAAATAGAATATCCAGTCAGGTAGATAACCAATTCAGAATCCAAATTATAGAACAGTAAAATAACCTCAATGGAATGGAACCAATTTTGGGTAAATCACATATTTACGATTTGGTGGTACAGGAACACCCCTTACATGAAAATACACAGATCATTTGATACTGGCGCAAGATATCTTACATGGAGATGCTTGGTCATGCAAAGTTTCATCAAGATTCTATGAGCCGTTTTTGAGAAAATTACAATTTATCATTTTCGTTGTATGACAGCTACCCTCAAAATGAGAGCCAGCCGGAAACCACTTAGAACCCTTCGATGAATTTGCATAAAACTACTAAATTCCAGATATGGTGTCAATCGGACCATTCGTTTAGCCGCTAGGCCAAAGCGTGACGGACAGACCGACCGACCGACGGACCGACCGACCGACCGACCGACGGACGGACATTTTAGGGAGACTTGTTTTTTATGATGTATAAGTGATATACTCGTAGAACACATTTTTGAGAAAATTAGAAAAACTTTTTTTCACGAACACAATACCTTTCTCGCTCCGCTCGAAAGTAAAAACAAAAAAAATAATATAACCTACTTTTACACTTTTGATAAGAAGTTGAAGTTTTTTTTCATATTTTGCAATTAATATTGGGTAATGTATGAACAATAAGCTCCGGCCCCTAGTCCCCGGCGGCCCCGCTATTCCTGGCTCCGGTAGCGGCCATGGTAACGGTGGGGCAGGGGGTGCGAAGAATCCCCGGCAGATGTCGAGCTACCAACAACGACGACCTCTGGCCCTGGCAATTTATAACACGCGCACATTGCGGATCGACGAGAAGGTTGCAGAACTCGAAGAAGAATTGAGCAGGTTACACTGGGACATCCTGGGTCTATCTGAAGTCCGAAGAGAGGGGGAGGACTCGATAATCCTTAAATCAGGTAACTTGCTCTATTTCCGGGAGGGCGACCAACTGTCCCATGGAGGTGTCGGGTTTATGGTCCACAAGTCTCTCGTGAACAACGTGGTCATGATCGAGAGTGTGTCGTCGCGGGTAGCGTACCTTATACTCAGAATCACCAAAAGGTATTCGCTGAAGGTCATACAGGTATACGCCCCCACATCGACACACTCTGATGATGAAGTCGAGGCTATGTATGAGGATATATCGAAAGCCATAAATACGCCTAAGACCCACTATACCGTTGTCATGGGGGACTTCAACGCGAAATTAGGCAAGCGAGGCGATGGTGAGCTGAGGGTGGGGCAATTTGGTGTTGGATTTCGGAATTCCAGAGGCCACATGTTAGCCGACTTTTTGGAGAAAGAAGGACTCTTTATGATGAATTCCTTCTTCAAAAAGTCGGAAAACCGAAAATGGACCTGGATCAGTCCCGATGGTGCTACAAAAAATGAGATTGACTTTATCATGTCGACGAAAAAGCAAATATTCAATGATGTATCTGTGATCAATGCGGTTAAAACCGGAAGCGATCACCGGTTGGTAAGAGGCACATTGAATATCAACGTAAAGCTGGAAAGAACTCTACTGATGAAGTCTACGCTCCGACCAGTACCCACCAATATCCAAAACCCCGACGGCTTTCAGCTCGAACTGCAAAACCCCTTTGAATGCCTTGGTGAATGCGTAGATGTGGACGACTACATACGGGTTCGTGGAAACTGTCCATACAATTGGGTCAAAGTACTTTAGACCCCACCGTACTAAAAGAACCAAAAAGATCTCTGACCATACCCTCAAGCTAATGGAAGAAAGACGCGAAATGGTTCTGCAGTCTCCGGAAGATGCTTCTCAATATCGGCGGCTCAATAAACAGATTTCTAAGTCTCTGACTCGCGACCTTCGGCTATTTAATACTAACCATATTAAAGAAGCGATTGAGCGGAACAAAGGCTCCAAAGTGTTCGCAAGAGATCTGTCTATTGGACAGAGCCAGTTGACGAGGCTGAAGACCGAGGATGGCAGAACCGTATCGTCCAAGCCTGAGCTACTGAGGGAAGTCGAGAAGTTCTAAGGCAGTTATACACGTCAACCGGCCCACCCGTTAGCAGTCTGGCCAACGATCCAAGAGCTAGACTTACCCGACACCATACCGAAGATATCCCGGACGTCAGCTTGTACGAGATTAGAATGGCTCTCAGACAGCTTAGAAACAACAAGGCACCCGGGCACGATGGAATAACGGCTGAGCTTCTGAAAGCAGGCGGAAGGCCAGTGCTTAAAGCTCTTCAGAAGCTGTTTAATTCTGTCATACTCGAAGGGAAAACGCCACAGGCATGGCACAGAAGTGTGGTGGTACTCTTCTTCAAAAGGGTGATAAGACCCTCCTGAAGAATTACAGACCCATCTCACTTCTGAGCCATGTCTATAAGCTGTTCTCGAGAGTCATTACGAACCGTCTCGCGCGCAGGCTCGACGACTTCCAGCCTCCCGAACAAGCCGGTTTTCGTAAAAGCTTCAGTACCATAGACCACATACATACGCTACGGCAAGTTATACAGAAGACCGAAGAGTATAACCAGCCACTTTGCCTAGCGTTTGTGGACTATGAGAAGGCCTTCGATTCGATCGAGACGTGGGCCGTGCTACGATCTCTCCAGAGGTGCCAAGTCGACTATCGGTACATTGAAGTGTTGAAGGATCTGTACAAAAACGCCACTATGTCAGTTCGTCTTCAGGACCATGACTCGAAACTAGTTTATTTTCTCGCAATACTCAAGGAAAAATTATCAACCGAAAACTTAAATTTGTAATGCTATACACATAGTATGAAAATACAAACTTTTGATTACGTTTTTGAATGAAATATACAGATCAATTCATAATTCAAATTGTCGAACATTAAAACAAACAAACCTCAAACGATTTCGAGTAAATCACATGTTTAACTTTTGGTAGTACTGGAACTCCCTTTATATGAATTTTCACAGATCAATGGATACTACCGTAGGATACTTGCATGGAGATTTTGTTAATTTCCCAACACATGTTCCTTATGGTTCCTTAGTCTACTGAGCAAGCCCTTTCAGTTTTTGGTACACCCTGTGTACTAAATTTTATTCAAAAAAATCATAAAGAATATCCAGTCAGGTAGAAAACCAATCCAGGATCAATATTATAGAAAATTTTAATAAACTCAATGGAACCAATTTTGGGTAAATCACATATTTACGATTTGGTGGTACAGGAACACCCCTTATACGAAATTACACAGATCAATTGATACTGGCGCAAGATATCTTACATGAAGATGCTTGGTCATGCGAAGTTTCATCAAGATTCTATTAGCCGTTTTTGAGAAAATTTCAATTTTTAATTTTCGTTGTATGACAGCTACCCTCAAAATGAAAGCCAGCAAGAAACCACTTAGAACCCTTCGATGGATTTGCATAAAACTCCTAAATTCAAAATATGGTGTCAATCGGACCATTCGTTTAGCCGCTAGGCCAAAGCATGACGGACAGACCGACCGACGGACCGACCGACCGACCGACGGACGGACATTTTTGGGCGACTTGTTTTTTATGATGTATAACACATTGATATAGAACACATTTTTTAAGAAAATTAGAAAAACTTTTTTTTTTCACGAATACAATACCTTTCTCGCTCCGCTCGAAAGTAAAAAACCATCGAAATCGAGGCGTTTCTCCATGTATAACCGCTAAGTGCTTTATGCGTCCTTGGAAGCTAGCAACCAACTGCCTAGTGCCATGGGGGGGGGGGGGCAATCGCTAGCCAATCTCATTCTTGTGACCAGTAGACTGAGATGAATTTCATAATTTGGCTCTCCTTCTTAGGGTCAGAACTTAAATGGGAGCAGATCTGACAGTTTAGTTTTTCTGGGGTTTTAAACACCGCAGAGTTCAAAAATCAATGTTGTCAAGCCGAAATCCTACTAGTCCAAAAAAGTCCAACAATAACCTAGGCTAAATAAAATTACTGTTAGAGGTTTCTCGTTTTAAAAGTGTTCCTTAGGTCCCCCCACAGGGTCCCCCTGAACATATCGGAAAAATTCTCCGTTGATCCCATGTACGCTCCCTCCTCCCCACCCTCAAACAGGTCCCTGATTTTAGATTTTGTCATTTATCTCAGAAACGGTTAAAGATAGATGAAAATCGTTAACGTTAATTTAAACGTTATAAAATTACCAACCCGTTGACACCTGTTTTATTTCGATGTGAAATATAGGGTTAAGTTTGCACTTACAACTGAATACCTCTTAGCAAGCTTCTGGTAATACGAGTAGTTGTCTAAATGAGTAGGATTTCGAACATTTTGGTACAAACTTAACCCAATATTTTAGGTCATCTACACTAATATTATAAAGAGGAAAAATATGATTGTTTGTTTGTTTGCATCGAATAGGCTCCGAAAGTACTGGACCGATTTCAAAAATTCTTCCACGATTAGAAACCTGCATTATCCGTGATGAACACAGGCTATAAAGTATTTTCAAAAAACTTAGGGTTCCGTATGAAAACTTCGATAATATTACCCAAGGTGTAAAAAAAATACCAAATAGCATCCTTATATCGCGTACGCTGCCGAAACTATTAACAATAGAGCAAAGTATTGTACTACAGGTTTATAGAAGACATCAATATCTACAAAAAAGTCCGCAATACCATATGTCTAACTATTACAGTTATGTCACAATAACAACTTTTTCATGTTAAAATATGCAATACAAACTAAATAGGCCACATTATTGGTATCTATTTATCCTAATCCAAATAAATGATTTTGTATTCAACGCTATATCAGAACCTGTAAATAACTTTTTGAATTATTCAAATCGGACATACCATTCAAAAGTTATCATGTGTGTAATCGTTATCAAAATTGAAATTAAAGAAACAGCGTTCTAAGTGACTGTAATGGTTTTATCTACAACAGAGAATAGACACGAAATAAAAAATAATTCAAAATGCTATCCAAATTTTCTTAAAAACGGGACCCTATTAATATGCCTCCGATGTCTGTCTGTCTGTCAGCGGGCTGTATCTCATGAACCGTAATTAGGTAGACAGTTGAAATTTTCACATATTATCTATTTCTGTTGCCGCTATAACGACAAATACTAAAAACAAATATGAATAAAGGGGGGTTCCTCTACTAAAAACGTGTTTTTCTAAGCGATTTTTGCTCGATTTTTGATTTAGCTCATCGTAAAAGGAGAACACTTACAAGCGTGTAAATTGGTATGTTTATGGTGCATAAGCTATAGAATAACAACAAATAATAAAACTGGTCAAGTGCGTGTCGTTCCGTGTGGTAGCGGCAAAGAATAGTACCGACCTATCTCTACCTGTAGGTGTCGTAAGAGGCGACTAAGGGTTTACAAACCGAGAGATGGCCAGCAGCATCTTTCCGTGTATCGCACCATCTTACATATTGCGGTCACCAACAACCGCGGTCCATGGTGCCAGCCGTAAGGCTAACAATCGTGGTGTTTAAGGTACTTCCCCTCCACATTCTTCTAGCAAGAGCTGGAATTCTGTACGGAGCTGCCTGTCCTGTAGTGGACGTATTTTGGGATGTTATGATGGTTATGATGAAATGCGTGTCGGCTCGAGCGAATTTAATGCAATTCTGCGTGACTAAGACGGTATGACTGCCCATAACTAGGACGGTATTTTTACCTTAGTGGTACGTAACCCTCGGTGCGAGTCCGACTTGCGCTTGGCCGGTTTTTTTAGTAACCCCCGACGCAACAAGAACCTATATCTACCCGTGCGAAGCCGGGGCGGACCGCTAGTATTGAAATAAAGCAGGTGTCAATGGGTTGGTAATTTTATAACGATTAAATAGCTCAATATTTTTATCCAAATGTTCTTTGACAACCCAGGACAAATTACGGCCGACAATTTTTTTTTATGGAAGTGTTCCTTAGGTCCATCCAAACTAACTAGAATGTTCCCTGCCGACCCCATTTTTGCTCCCCCCCACCCCCCCCTCGAAAAGGTCCATAATTTTAGATTTTTCTATATATCTCTAAAACGGTTGAAGTTAGGGGAAAGTCGTCAACCTAAGATTTGATTGTTATAAAATTACCAATCCACAGACACCTATTTTATTTTGATGTGACCTACAGTACCTGGCCCATCGAAACAAGTGCTTCAGTAAGTGAAAGAGGCATTAAGACGTTAATTAAATCGAGTGTTTTTCGCAAAGATGGAAAGACTTTTGAGGGAATTGTTAGAGTTCACCTGGAGTGCCGCAAGAACTACACAAGGGAAACTACACCTAAAGCAATAAAACGACAGTTTTATGGGCGAAATAGTTTATTTTTATTCCATTCAATTAAATTGGAAGTGCCATAATTTAATCCTAGAAGACAACGTGAGTTTTACTGCTCCTACTTCTTTCGTCCTATAAAATTATCTTAGGATGTTTGATGTAACTCGCTGTAAATCGAGAACCAGTACTGCAATAATGATGAATCATGTCTCGTTTTATTCCTAAATGTATCAAGATTCACATGCTCTTAGATAATTTTGCTACAACTCCAGTAGTTTTTGTTAAAAGTTAGTACAAAAAATGATTTGGAGATAATTTTTAATTTTTGGTGAACTGATTGTAGCTATATTTCAGGTACGAGTACTGTAGGTCACATCGAAATAAAACAGGTGTTTATGGATTGGTCATTTTATAACCATCAAGTCTGAGATTGACAACTTTCCCCTAACTTCAACCGTTTTAGAGATAAATCGAAAAATCTAAAATTAGGGACCTTTTTGATGGGGGGGAGGGGGAAGCGAAAATGGGATCGGCAGGGAACTTTCTAGATATGTTTGGGTAGACCTAAGGAACACTTCCATAAAACAAATTGTCGGCCGTAATTTGTCCTGGGTACCATTTTTAAAAATATTGAACTATAAAGTAACGATAACGATTCACATCTATTTTTAACCGTTTTTGAGATAAATGAAAAAAGAACTAAAATCAGGGACTTGCTTGAGGGTGGGGAGGGGGGAGCGTACATGAGATCAACGGAGAATTTCCCAGATATGTTCAGGGGGCCCTAAGGAACAGTTTTAAAACAAAAACCTCACACCGTAATTTTGCGCAAGCGTGGGTGACCAGGTGACTGGTGCCAGGCTGTGATTGTGCCGCTGTACAAGGGAAAAGGGTCACAACAGGACTGCAAAAATTACCGCGGGATAAGTCTTCTCAGTGTCGTCGGAAAACTGTATGCAAAGGTTTTGATTGAAAGAGTGATGAAAGATACTGACGAAAAAATATGGGATGTACAGATCAGGTCTTTTCCTTGCGGTGCATAGCTGAAAAGTTTTTGGCCAAAAACCAAAAAGTCTACTGCGCGTTCGTGGATTTGGAAAAGGCCTATGACCGAGTGGTGAGGAATGAATTGTGGTCGGCACTGTCTATGTTTGGGGTGAACGGTCATCTGATTCAAGCACTGAAATCTCTCTATGAGGATTCCAGTGCTTGCGTCAAAATAAACGGGACGTACAGTGAACGGTTTAGCATCGAAAAAGGTGTTAGGCAGGGATGTGTAGCGTCACCTTGGCTGTTTAACCTATTCATGGATAATTGTTTGACTGATCTGAAAGAGAGTATGTGTCGACTGAGAATGAATGAGTTACTCATCAAATGTCTTCTCTACGCTGATGACCAAGTTATACTTGCGTCATCTGCTGACGAGTTACAGGAGATGGTAACAATGATGAATGTGGCTTTAGATAGGAAAGGAATGAAAGTTAGTGTAAGCAATACGAAAGTAATGATACTTGAAAGAGAAGAGTGTATGACAGAGTGTACTATATTAATAGGTAGTGAACAAGTCGAACAAGTGAAGGAGTTTGTGTATCTGGGTTCTAAGTTTACGAGAGATGGAAAGTGTGAAAGTGATATCGAAAGAAGGGTTAATGCTGGAAACATGGTGAATGGTGCTGTGCATGCTTTTATGAAGAGTCAGAAGGTGTCTCACAAGGCTCGTCTGGCTGTTCATAGAGGCGTTTTGGTACCAACACTGATGTACGGCAGTGAAAGCTGGGTATGGCAGAAAAAGCATGAAAGTAGAATTAATGCAGTAGAAATGAGAGCGTTGAGGAGTATGATTGGTGTGAAATTGAGTGACAGGATTACAAAGAGTGTGATAAGAGAACGTTGTGGCGTAAAAGAAGACGTAGTGACTAAAATTGAGAAAGGGATGCTGAGATGGTTTGGTCATGTAGAGAGGATGAATGAAGGAAGATTGACGAAAGAGATCTACAAGGCGAGAGTGAATGGAAACGTTGGAAGGGGAAGGCCTCGGCGAACATACCAGGATCAAATTCAGGACGTTCTGAATAAAGGCCAGGTTAAAAGTACCCTTAACCGACGAGCATGTATGAAAGGATTGATTAAAGTTCAGGAAGCAAGGGAAGTATGTCAAGATCGTAGCAGGTGGAGAACTGTGGTCTCTGCCTACCCCGACGGGAACAAGGCGTGATGTTATGTATTATAGCGAACACGAGGACCGGGGTTAATTTAAACGCAATGGGTTCGCATTTATGTTTTATATTCTTTTTTTATATAGAAAGCTAATAGCAACGTCCGTACCCAGCCGTGGGCAGGAGTTGACTGGCTATTGTTTTCAGAACGTGACGTCATTATTCGGAAATCAAATTCAATTCTAGAAATACTCGCCAGCCAGCTCTGCTAAAAGAAGGCTTTCGAGGAGGATCACTACAGTATGTATCTAATTTAGCCTAGGTTATTTTTTGACCTTTTTGGACTAGTAGGATTTCGGCTTGACAACATTGATTTCTGGATTCTGTGATGTCCAAAACCCCATAAAACATTTGTTGTCAAAAATGGTCCCGTTTTAGTTGTGAGAAAATTTAATTATTATTTATATCCTACTCTACAGTCTTTATACTGTAATTGCTCTTAAAAAATAAGGATAACTTACGAAGTCGATCCAGGGCAGGGCGTCGTCCGCGCTGGTTTGCTCCACGTTGTTGTTGACACTGGCGGCGGTGGAGAGGTGTCGGAGCGGGTGCGGGCGGGGGCAGGGAGCGGACGAGGGGGAGGGGGACGAGCGCACGAGCCACAACGAGCCGGAGGCGGGGTCGCGGGTGGTGGTCATGCCGGGCAGGGTGTACACCAGGCCTGACATCGACGTGTACCCGAACTGGGAGGAGTTCAGTTCGCGCCCGAACCGCTCCCTGCCGACACACAAACATGCACTGCACTTTATATCTGATGTTTTGAACATAATATGATAGCTAAAAGCTCAATTCAAAGTCTCAGTTAAACCCAATCGAGTTTGTTAGTTGTTGAGTTTAAAATGATATTACTTTTTAGATCAACCAGGACCAAATTCAGGACGTTCTGAATAAAGGCCAGGTTAAAAGTACCCTAAACCGACGAGCATGTATGAAAGGATTGATGAAAGTACAGGAAGCAAGGGAAGTACTCGTATGTCAAGATCGTAGAGGACTGTGGTCTCTGCCTACCCAGACGGGAAAGAGGCGTGATGTTATGTATGTATGTATGTATTTTTTAAATTCCTACATTTTGACTATATCGTACGAATGGTGCCGGTAAAGACGTATGTGTGGTGCCGGCAAGGAATAGTACCCACCCATCTCTACCTATGGGTGTCGAAAAAAGCCACTACGGTCTTATGAACCAGAGAATGGGCAGCAGCATCTTTTTGAGTATCATACCATTTTACAAGCGTGGTGACTATGATAAATCCCTTCCTAAGTAAGTTTTTTCTGGAGTTCTGGAGGGAGCTCCCTGTCCTGCAGTGGATGGACGTTTCATGGAATATTATGATGATAACATAATTCATAACTCGTATGACACGCGAGAGACAACTAAACACCAGCGTAAGTTCAGTTGCTCAAAGTAACATCATGACGAGATTTTGTAGGCGTAATATATCTTCTTTCTTAAATTTTTGGCTACATTCTGATCATATAACAAAATAACAACATTGCTCCTTGCGCCTTTTCGTGGTTAAAAACCTATGAACCTTGAAAACCTCCTTCCCTGCAAAACTATTCCCAAAAGTATATAATCAAAATATTTTCGAGGCAAAAATTAACAGGCATTATCTAGATCACTTACAAGTACCACCCCGTGAATCGGGGTCAAATACATTTCGCATTGAAAAACCAACAATTTAACAAAGATAACAAATCATCGCGATGTACCTGATAATAAAACCACACATACGAGTATAACATTCACTACAAACGTAAATAATACCGTTCAGTCACTCTCTCATCCTATTTCGCTGACCGTGCTATCTGAGTATGTCAAAGATTTCGGACCTCCTTCTGAGAAGTATGCACTGCCATCTCAGTTCTGTGAATCCGACCTCGTGTGTGACAAAATCGATGATGAGGTCGGTGGAGTTGAGGTTACCTGTACAGCCTCATGAGGTCAGTGGAGGTGAGGTTACCTGTATAGCCTCATGAGGTCGGTGGAGGTTAGGTTACCTGTATAGCCTCATGAGGTCGGTGTAGGTGACGCCGGCGGGCGCGCTGCTCACCAGCTGCACCAGCTCCCCCCGCCTCATGAGGTCGGTGGAGGTGAGGTTACCTGTACAGCCTCATGAGGTCGGTGTAGGCGACGCCGGCGGGCGCGCTGCTCACCAGCTGCACCAGCTCCCCCCGCCTCATGAGGTCGGTGGAGGTGAGGTTACCTGTACAGCCTCATGAGGTCGGTGTAGGCAACGCCGGCGGGCGCGCTGCTCACCAGCTGCACCAGCTCCCCCCGCCTCATGAGGTCGGTGGAGGTGAGGTTACCTGTACAGCCTCATGAGGTCGGTGTAGGCGACGCCAGCGGACGCGCTGCTCACCAGCTGCACCAGCTCCCCCCGCCTCATGAGGTCGGTGGAGGTGAGGTTACCTGTACAGCCTTATGAGGTCGGTGTAGGCGACGCCGGCGGGCGCGCTGTTCAGCAGCTGCACCAGCTCCCCCCGCAGCTTGTCTAGCTGCGCCGCTTTCAAGCTGCTGCCACCAGGCGCGGATCCAGACTTTCTCTCTGGGGGGGGCAATTTTGGGTGATTTTCCGATTTATTCGACCGACAGTTGACAATCAACTGAACTGACCGAACGAATATCGTGTTGCTGTGCGGAGCGGAGCGAGGAGCGGAAAGTTAATTCATTCGTTTTCGCCGCATAGTGACTGTTGTGCTAGTACTATTATTACCTATTCTGTGGGAGTGCCACGTTCAATTTTATAAGTAGAGTAGGTAGGTAAAGTGATTTTTTGTTGGATATCGCTTTTTTAACGACGGCTATACTGGAATATGGCATGCGAGTTGATTTGGAGCAAAAACGAATGACGTCAATTTATTTTTTTTAATTTGTATGGAGCTAATAAGAAAATTCCAATTATCTTTGGACTCGCAAGGAAAACCGTAATATCCTTAGACATCATCAAAGCACAAATTATTTGTGATTTTTTGACATACTACACATAACGGTCAATGTTGCTTTTTTAGGGTTCCGTACCTCTAAAGAAAATAAAAAAACCGGTCAAGTGCGAGTCGGACTCGCGCGCCGAGGGTTCCGATATACCTATAGTATTTTTGGAAGCAATAAAGTCCATTTTCAGGACCGCAAAACTAAATTTGTTTGTAAAGGTTTTTTGCAGATTTCTGAAAAACTGTGCAACTTAGAAAGATCGTTTTATTTTTGCTGTAAAGTTTATATAAACTTCTGTCAACTGTAATTAATTCAGATTTTTCCTTACTCAAACTTCGGAGATAAGGGGGGGGGAATGGTATTTTTCTTGACATTTTTCATCATAACTTTAAAACTAAGAAATTTAAAAAAATACAAAAATATATTTTAAAATGTACAAGTAAAGCCCTTTCATATGATATCCCACTCGACCTAGTAGCGACAATTTGAAATTTGGCCCCCCCTATTTTGGCCCCCTTTATATTAATAATCATACTTTTTTCAAAATTTTTTCTTGTGCAATTAAGTTGGGCAACTATATTCTAAAACTATTCCAAATTTCAGGTTGATAGCTAAGTGGTTGCTGAGATATAGAGGTGTGACAGACAGACGGACAGACAGACAGAGCGGCACCATAAGGGTTCCTTTTTTTTACCATTTTGGTATCGGAACCCTAAAAACGGAACCCTTATAGGATCACTTTGTTGTCCGTCTGTCTGTCTGTCTGTCAAGACCCTTTATCTCACGAACGGGTAAAGGTATCAGGTTGAAATTAATACCATATATTAGGATCCATGAACCACACAAGATCTGAAAATTTAAATTTTTTACAACGACGCAATCAAAAGATATGACATTTTATCCTCATCTTTTGTCCTCATCTCCATACATTTATTCAAAAATGAAAAACCTACAGGGTACTTCCCGTTGACCTAAAATTATGAAATTTGGTAAGAAGCTAGGTCTCACAGTACAAATAATGGGAAAAGTCTGAAATCATTAAATATTACAACTTATCTCACAACTAATGATAACCAATTGTGGTGAGCTCCCGTTTCAAGAACATTCATATAAGAGAGGGGTCAAGTTGGATGGTTGCTGAGGCGATTTTTGTTTTAGTTCTGTTTAAAAACGGGAACACTTACAAACTTGAAAATTGGTATGTTTATAGGGCATAGGCTATAAAATAACAACAAATAATAAAATTTAATCAAGCGCGTGTCGGACTCAAAAAATCTAGCACATTAACTTACTGAAATTTCAACTAATACAATTATGTTTATGTGGTGGTACGGAACCCTCAGTGCGCGAGTCCGACTCGCACTTGGCCGGTTTTTTTTTAAGATAAAGAAAAAACTCATATAATTTTTCATATTTTATTTTTTCGTGTTAAATAATTGTAACTAATTATATGTAAGAGGCTAAAAGCAGTGTTTTATGGTTACAAGTAAAAAAAATAGGTACAACATTAAATAATATTGCTCACATTTCCGCTTTCATGGATTACGAGTGAATTCTAATAAGACGCAAGTCACAGTTATTGGCAGTCGATGATTTGTCACAAGAGCCGACTTTGGGTTACTCCCTCCCGTTGTATTTGAAGGTATTTGTGTCCCATATAGCCAAACTGTCAAAAACCTTGGGATCACTTTTGACAATACTCTCTCATGGAGGCCACAAGTGTCAGATGTCAGTCGGAAAATTTTTGCGGCATACGGGTCACTAAAAAGGTTACGAAATTTCTTACCGACCAGTACGAAAATTGCTCTGGCGCAATCCTTACTACTACTTATCCTAGATTACGCTGACACTTCCTACCCCGACCTCACGGAAGAGTTGCTCAATAAACTAGAGCGTCTTCAGAACCTTTGCATCTGGTTTATCTTTGGGCTGCGGAAATATGACCATGCGTCATCTTTTCGAGCGCAGTTAAAATGGCTGCCCATTCGCCATCGAAGAGATTGTCATATCCTTTCCCTTCTGTGTTCTGTCTTATTCATACCCACTACCCCCTCCTATCTCAAAGAAAGATTCCAGTTCCATCCCTCTCACGTCGACCGTACGCTCCGTTCCTCTCTTGACCTATCTCTCTTTAACTTCCCATTCCACAAACTTCTATCACGACACCTTCACAGTAAGAGCTATAAGACTCTGGAACGCACTTCCCACCACGTTGAGGCAAGCTCCCTCACTCGGTACATTCAAAAAGAATGTTAAGGCTCACTTCCTTTCACTCTCTGGCTAACCTTATTTTATTTTATTTTCTCTGTCACGTCCCGTGATCTGATATTGGTTGTTGTTTTTTGTTTCCACTTGCTAATGTGTTTTATTTTTTATGTATGTATATTGTATGTAGTATATATGTGTGTAGTATATATGTATGTAGTATATTGTTATGTAGGTAGGTATATGTATGTCTATTATAATACTATGTATGTACCTAATATTTATTCAGTTTATCGTTTATCTTTGTGCACCGTCCCCGTATTACAATTATTTTGTTTCCTGCACCCAAGGTTGCCTGGAAGAAATTGCTTTTTAGCAATAAGGCCGCCTATTGTGCTCCGTATTTCATGTTTGTATTTTTTGTAAATTTAGTATTTCTGTATGCAATAAAGAGTATTGTATTGTATTATATTGTAATATTTGATAAAAATGTTTCGTCATTTAAAAAAAACGCAACCGTGACCGTTGTGTGTAGTATGTCAAAAAATCACAAATAATTTGTACTTTGACGATCTCTAAGGATATAACGGTTTTCTTTGCGGTTCCTAAAATAATTGGAAATTTCTTCTTAGCTCCATACAAAATTTTCGATTTTTTTAATAATTTACTCGTTTTTGTTAAAAACCAATTCGCATGCCTTATTCTAGTGCGGTCATAGTTAAATAAAGCGATATCCATCAAAAAACACGACCCTTAAAATTCGAAATCTCTAAGTCCATGAAAGTCGATTTTCAGCCCACAGTGCGCCGTGCCGTTTCGGATTTCAGTACATATTTCAATTAGTACAAAAAGTACTTGTCCTGACTGACTGATTCATCAACGCCGAGCCGTAACCGCTATAGAAACAGATTTTTTGCGCTTCAAAATTACCCACTAAGGAAAGATTTTACAAAATTCATCCCTTAAGGGGGTGAATTAAGGGATGAAAGTTTGTATGGAAGTCCTTTGTTTCTTAAGCTAGATTAACACAAATTTGAATTTAAGCTTTTGATAAAAAATAAAGAAATATGTGTTCAAAAGCATTTCTTTAAAATCACCCTTCAAGGGGGTGAAAAAGGGGATGATTTTTTTTCCGTATGTTGGTCCATAAGTCTTTAATTTTTAAAGGTAGAATTATAGAAATTTCGTTTTGAGCTCGGGGGAGAGGTAGAGGGAGACTGCACAATACTGCAGATTGTCTAAATTCCACGCGGGCGTTACCTATAAATCTACAAATAGAAAATCGCAAAATTTCACAACCACAGGCAGGATTTGAACCTGCGTCTTCTCCGTCAGTACCGGAGACGCCCTTACCTTGCGATTTTCTATTTGTAGATTTATCCAAGCACAGCAAGTGTAAAAATAAAACTATTTGTGATTTGAATTATGTCTGAAAAAAGATTTAAAAAGGTTCATTTCATTGTTAAAAAGAAAAAAAGTCTAAATTTTTGTCGAGAATGATCGACTGCCTAGCTCGTTTTTCGATCGGTCGATTAGGCTCGTTATCAAAATAAGGATTTTTTTGTCGTGGCTTTGGGGGGGGGGGGGGGGGGGCAATTGCACCCATTGCCCCCCCTTGTATCCGCGCCTGGCTGCCACCTGCCGGCACCACGACACATTTACTCAGCTTTACAAGTTCAGTCCATTCATAGCGTTACTTACAGGCGTTACTTAGTGGATCAAAAAGTTCTGTAAACCTATATAGGACCCTAATAGTGAACATTATTTTAGTGTTCATTATTTTAGCATGTTACTTAGACCATGAAACTGAACAACTTTTCCCAAGAAACATAGGCCGAAATATGAAAAATGATTTTCGATCTCTAATACAAAATGCGCTACACTACAGCTGACGCACTTTGCAAGGGAAGTTAATTATATTTCAACCACAGTTCCTTAGGGAAAGTTTTTCAGTTTCATAGTCTATTTAACACACTAAAATAGCACTTAAGAGTATATTGTACTTTCGGCAAAATGGACTATCTTCAAAGAACCATATCTTAGTCCCTATAGGGTTTACAGCCAGTTGCACAAAGCTTCTTTAAAGTTAAAGCTCCTTTAAATCCATTGCTGAGCTAAACTTTAAAGATGCTTTGTGCAACTGGCGGTTACAGAGCTGCGGTTGGACTTTAATTGTTGCCAACTTTAACAAAGGCACTTAATTGGTCGAAATACGCAAAGTATGTAATTTTTAGGTGCGCACAGAGAACACTTTTTATGGAATTTAAATTAAGATTAGAGAAACAGATTTTAATGTTCCTTTCTACGAGCCTATAATGCAATGCATTTTCAATAACGCGTTTCAAAACTTCTTTAAAAAATAATTTGTCTGGACTTGAAAATCTCCTCTGCGGTAACTTTAAACACGTAATTATCGTGAATGGGCAAAATTATATGAAGCTTCGGCGAATTGCGGCCAAGATCGATTAGGTATTGATGTGGTTTAGCCCTGCAATTACCGTAGATAAGTTTTATAGCCGCTAATTAATTGGTGGTCTATTTAACTGGTGCCGGCATAGACCACAAGAGCAGACGAGCGTTCTAAAACGTATTAAAGTAGAGAGATTGCAAGAGGAGTATGTCAGAAAAGAATACTTTAAAGGCTTGAGTGAAAGATTAGAGAACCTGGATAAAGTAAATGATATTGAATGTTTGTGGAAAGAATTTAAAGATGGAGTAGTAGGTATAGCTGTCGATGTTTGTGGGGTGTCAAAAAGAGAAAGGGTGGAAAAAAGAAGAATATGTGGATGGATAAGCGTACAGGCACCTGTTTGTGAGAAGAAGAAAGCATGGTCAGATTGGTTAGCCGTAAAAGCTAACCAAAGAATGCAGAAGGCAACAAGTGATGACGTTAGTGTAGCAAGAAAGGTATATAAAAGAGCGAAAGGTATTGTTTAGGAAGTTGTTGAGAGAAAGAAAGAGGAGGGTAAGGATGAGTTTGACAGAAGGCTTACTGAAGATTTCCAGTCTTACCAAAACTTTTTCTGGAAATCCATACGGACAGCCCGAGGAAAGTTTGGAACATCAGAGCTGAGTAAAAATCAGAAGCCAGGATGGAAGTATTATAAAAGGTGAAGAATGTGTTCTGAGGAGGTGGAAGGAATATTTTGAAAGTCTGTTTGAGAGAGAAAAAGCAGAGGCCAGCGAACTTAGGTCTTCTGTGGAAATGAATGAGAATGAAGAGGAGAATTGTGGAAGTGAGGTAAGTATGGACGAGATTATGAAAGCGATGAAAAGTATGAAATCAGGTAAAGCAGGTAGGTGGGTATGATAGAGTGTCGGTCGAGATGTTGAAGGCTGGGCGAGGCATTGTGGCTAGTCAGTTGTACCCCCTTTTCAACTTGTGTTGGACGAATGGCCAAGTACCAGGTGACTGGTGCAGGGCTGTGATTGTGCCGCTGTACAAGGGAAAAGGGTCACAACAGGACTGCAAAAATTACCGCGGGATAAGCCTTCTCAGTGTCGTCGCAAACTGTATGCAAAGGTTTTGATTGAAAGAGTGATGAAAGATACTGACGAAAAAATATGGGATGTACAAGCGGGATTTAGAAAGGGAATGGGATGTACAGATCAGGTATTTTCCTTGCGGTCCATAGCTGAAAAGTTTTTGGCTAAAAACCAAAAAGTCTACTGCGCGTTCGTGGATTTGGAAAAGGCCTATGACCGAGTGGTGAGGAATGAATGGTGGTCAGCATTGTCTGTATGTATGGGGTAAACGGTCATCTGATTCAAGCACTGAAATCTCTCTATGAGGATTCCAGTGCTTGTGTCAGAATAAACGGGGCGTACACTGAATGGTTTAGCATCGAAAAAGGTGTTAGGCAGGGATGTGTAGCGTCACCTTGGCTGTTTAATCTGTTCATGGATAATTGTTTGATTGATCTGAAAGAGAGTATGTGTGGACTGAGAATGAATGAGTTACTCATCAAATGTCTTCTCTACGCTGATGACCAAGTTGTACTTGCGTCATCTGCTGACGAGTTGCAGGAGATGGTAACAATGATGAATGTGGCTTTTGATAGGAAAGGAATGAAAGTTAATGTAAGCAAGACGAAAGTAATGGTACTTGAAAGAGAAGAGTGTATGACAGAGTGTACTATATTAATAGGTGGTGAACAAGTCGAACAAGTGAAGGAGTTTGTGTATCTGGGCTCAAAGTTTACGAGAGATGAAAAGTGTGAAAGTGATATTGAAAGAAGAGTGAATGCTGGAAACATGGTGAATGGTGCCCTGCACGCCTTTATGAGGAGTCAGAAGGTGTTTCACAAGGCTCGTTTGGCTGTTCATAGGGGTGTTTTGGTACCAACACTGATGTATAGCAGTGAAAGCTGGGTATGGCAGAAAAAGCATGAAAGTAGAATTAATGCAGTGGAAATGAGAGCGCTAAGGAGTATGATTGGTGTTAAATTGAGTGACAGGATTAGAAATAGTGTGATAAGAGAACGGTGTGGCGTAAATGAAGACGTAGTGACCAAAATCGAGAAAGGGATGCTGAGATGGTTTGGTCATGTAGAGAGGATGAATGAACGAAGATTGACGAAAGAGATCTACCAGGCGAGAGTGAATGGAAACGTTGGAAGGGGAAGGCCTAGGCGAACGTACCAGGACCAAATTCAGGACGTTCTGAATAAAGGCCAGGTTAAAAGTACCCTAAACCGACGAGCATGTATGAAAGGATTGATAAAAGTACAGGAAGCAAGGGAAGTATGTCAAGATCGTAGCAGGTGGAGGACTGTGGTCTCTGCCTACCCCGACGGGAAAGAGGCGTGATGTTATGTATGTATGTATGTAATTAATTATGTTTCTGGCAACATGAATTTTGTTTTTTTTTGGTATAATTCCAAATACGCAAAACCTCACGGGGTAGTTCTATCCATAGAATATATGATGTATTCTATGGTTCTATCCATGTAACTGAACCACTTTTGTTCTACAACTTTTGGAAAGTAAAAAAAAATCAAAACTTCATACAAAATGAAAATCTGATTGGTCAATTTGTTTGGTGAACCAAATTTTTTTTAATACATTTTCCAAAAGTTATAGAACAAAAATTGTTCAGTTACATGAGCGTGTTCAGTCAACAACACTGAACAACTTTCCCAAAGAAATATTTTTGGGAAATGCAAAATATTTTCGGTCTCTCAACACAACATGCTCACTCTGATTGAACAGTTTGCATGCATGCAACCTTTTAATTTTTGGTACACCGTCCGTTACACCCTTCGTCTTCTTAGAACTTTTTGATTCACCTAGGTAAATAATTAATATCTTTCTTATATTCAAAATTAACAAATACAAAAAATTGTGGGGCAGAAATCCGGGTTGATAGTGCCCAGACTGATGAAAGCTGAATTTTAATTTTAACCATGCCACAATAATCTCTTACACGGTGGTCTGCTACCATTGTAGACGTTTGTTATTTATAAATTCAATATGGGTTTAATGACACCTTAAAAATCAGAGTCAGATCAGTCAGTTATTAAAAACCATTTTCGATTGATGCTGGCGTTTTAGGTATACGAGTAGCTAGTTAGAAGTACTAAATATTTCTAATAGTCACTTACAGGTTCAAATTAGAAATTGAGAAAATGTAAACTTACTTGACACAGTGCGTTGTTCGGACTCCAAAGTACATTTCCCAGAATCACTGTCTTTGTATGAACGCTTGTCGATGTTCAACTCCTGAGTGCTCTCATATATTGGCCACCGTTTCTTTACAAAGTTCTGGAATGCTTCCCTTTTTGGGACAGTGTCTTCCTGTTCTCTGTTTTCATTCTGACTACTTCTATTTTGATTCCTATTATCTACATGAGTTTCTTGATAGTTATCAGGTTGCTTAACATAAGACTTTGTAATTCGTGTAGTAGGCTGCCTTTCATAAGAAATTGACATTTGATTGGTGGGTTGCCTGTGGTAAGAGGTTGGTGGCGGTTCAGGTCGCGTCCTAGTTCTGTGGTAGGTGTCAGTGGTGGGATGCGGAGTGGAAATTTCAGGCTCTACATGACCTCGATGGGCCCGCATTCTCGCCTCAAACGATTTGGCTATAAGATGAGGATGGCTGGCAGGAGGCTGCAAGGCTGATTCTTGAACGCTTGTCCGTTTGACTTTACTGTAACAAGAGACAAACAACTCTATACAGCTTACGCCGTTTGTCCACCGCGACAATAACGACACGAAATCGATAACGAGATGATAGCACCGACCAAAATCGGCGCGATGACACTATGAGTAAGTAGTAAGTATTGGTTTTGTTTGTAATTTCGAGACGATATTGGCGCTGTTCTGTTGTTATCGGTGTTGGCTCGGCATCGTTGCGGTGGACAAACGGCCTTACAGATTGTAAGTAAAAACTAATTTCCTTACTTTTAAGCAGACAATTACCTATACTCATTATATTATCCATACTTATATAGGGTGACTTTTAATTAGTTCTTGATAGCAAAAGATATGCATGTACCGTACTCATGATACTGAACAACTTTCCCCTAGGAACATAGGTGGAAATACGAAAAACCAAATTTGACCTCTCTTATAAAATGCGCTATCAGCTGATGCAGTTTCTATGGGAGGTCAAAACTTGAATTTCGTATTTCGACCTATGTTCCTTGGTGAAAGTTGTTCAGTATCATGCGTACATGCATACCTTTTTCTATCAAGAACTTGAGAAACTGTGCGCCTGAGTTGTCTCCTGAGCTGACGCGTTTGTTCCGCCTCTCACTTAAAACAAGAACGGTGCCTAAACCTAGGAAGGTTGCCAATGTACAGCCGGTTCCCAAGAAGGGTAGGCGTGCCGACCCCACTAACTATCGTCCGATCGCCATCACCTCCATACTCTGCAAAGTTATGGAAAGGGTACTAAATGGAAGATTGCTGACATACCTAGAAACTAACGACCTACTCAGTGATCGTCAGTATGGCTTCCGCCGGGGACGATCAACTGGGGATCTTCTAGTGTATGTTACGCATTTCTGGGGCGAGGCCATCGAGAAACACGGCGACGCCCTTGCCGTATCACTGGACATCTCGAAGGCCTTTGACAGGGTATGGCACGCAAGTCTGCTGAGCAAACTTCCTGCATACGGCATTCCCGCTGACTTTTGCTGTTGGATTTCTGACTTCCTGAGTGAACGGTCGATCCGAGTAGTCCTTGATGGCTGCTCCTCTGACCTCATGACTATTGACGCCGGGGTTCCTCAGGGGTCTGTTATCTCTGCGACTCTTTTCCTGCTGCACATCAACGACCTACTTGGTCCTAGTATTGTTGTGTACGCAGCAGTGACGAAATACGTTCTTCGAGAGAGGCCACGGTAGAGCGTATAAACTCAACCTTAAGTCTTGTCTCCGACTGGGGTGACAAAAATCTGGTGAGTTTCATACATAACATCACGCCTCTTTCCCGTTGGGGTAGGCAGAGACCACATTCCTCCACCTGCTACGATCTTGACATACTTCCCTTGCTTCCTGTACTTTCATCAATCCTTTCATAGATGCTTGTGAGTTTCAACGCCACCAAAACACAAGCCTGTCTGTTCACTGCCAAAAGGAGTCCATTCAATCTGGCTCCTACTTTTCGAGGTACATCTGTACCGGTCACCGACAGCCTCGAGCTTCTTGGCATGAAGCTGTGTGCAAACCTGAACTTCGGCGCCAACATTGAGTCAAAAGCTCAAACAGCGGCCAAAAAGTTGGGTATGTTCAATAAGGTTAAGAGGTATTTCACTCCTAGACAGTTGCTAGTTTTATACAAAGCACAAGTCCGGTCTTACATGGAGAATTGCTGCCACCTTTGGGATGGCTCAGCCAAATACCAACTAGCCGCTCTAGACTTGATCGATCGCAGAGCCAAGAAGCTCGTTGGTGATGGGATGCTAGTGAAAACCAAGTTTCACAGCCTAGCCCACCGGCGCAAAATTGCATGTCTGTCGGTCTTTTACAGATTGTACTTCAGAGAGTGTGCCCAAGAGCTTCATGAGCTTCCGCCATCCCCCTTCTACCATCGGGAATCCAGACGCACCGCAGGATATCGCCCATATTTGGTTGATATTCCACACATCCGCACAAAGCGCTTTGAAACATCCTTTATAATGCGCACGGCTAAGGAGTGGAATTCTCTGCCTGCGTCTGTGTTCCCGAGCTCTTATTGTTAGGATTTTAATTTGAATAGTGGCAACACTGCCCCGCTCTCTTCTCTCACCAACATGGACACCGATTGTACGAATCTTATATTAAAGTCCTCAGTTTAATTATTCTAATTTGTGTTTTCATTGCTCATCTTCCTTAAGAGGTTATGGGCAACTGAAGATCGTCGATTAATAAAGTAAAAAGTGCAAAACAAGTGAGAAATTGCAATTTTGTTTGCAACAAGAGCAACGCAAGCAAGCAAGGTAAGAAAATGGCGTCCTCATCGTCCATAAGTTATCCACAATTGTGCCCTGGAAACTACAACAACTGGTTTTTTCGACTAAAATGTATTTTAGAGGAAAAACAGCTTTTATATACACTGTCGGAAGTAGACGAGTTCACTGCAAAAAAGGCCAATTTCATTAAAGACAACGCGAAAGCGAAAAATATCATTGTGCATTGCATATCAGATAAACATTTGAATATAGTCAAAGAGTGCACAACAGCGAAGGCAATGATTGAAGTACTTAAAGAGCTTTATCAACGAAAGAGCATAATTTCCATTATACATTTGCGTAGAAAACTACTTAACCTAAAACAGCAACAAGACGAAAGCCTAGAAGATTATTTCTTGAGATTAGACAGTTTGGTACGGGAGCTAGAAGCTGCCAAGGACACTCTTAGCGATCGGGACAAGATAGCTTGTCTGTTAACAGGTCTTAAAGAAGTCTATGATAATGTTATAACTGCCATAGAATGCAACACAACAACTGATCTCAAATTGGATTTTGTGAAGGCTAGATTTGTCGCAACGAATGCGAATCCGTAGGTAAGGATTACCATTTAGAATCAGATTGTGAATGCCCAGCTGAACGAGCTAAAGTAAGAGTAACCAATGCCATAAATTATATTGAATGCTAGGTTATTTTGTCTATGGAGGGAGTAGGTCTTTTTTGTGTAATAGCGGACAGCGTGGTTTTGGACGCCGCCCGTAAAAAGTAATAACCAAGACAAACAGGAAAAGAACGTGCGAGTATCAACGCCGATTATACCGTATCCTTTACAATAAATACATATTTAGAATGATAAAGTAAGATGATGTTAAACATGTCCAAACGTGATATTCAGGGTGTGCCTACTACGGTCCCTCTGATGAAGTGAAACTAGGCCTGATACAGATTACATGAAGGGTGACGGTTTAACTCATAGATTTGAGAGTTTCATGAATTGCAGAGGGAGCCGTAGTAGGGAATGGAACATTGTGTGGTGCGGCTCTAGAGAAGAGCGCGCGTAGCCTGAGAACGCCTTTGCGTTAGTGGCGGAGAGAAAGGCGAGAATCATACGTATGTAACCGGGCACAAGACGTAGTATCAGGAGGGATACTGACGTGTCCTTGTAAGTCGACGGTATTGCCTGAGGGGGTACTGTCGCACTGTTTAAAAACCACGGAGACATGAGGTCTTCGCCCTGAATAGTGAATTCAGGGCCTGGTTACGATGAGAGATACTGAGAGAACCCTGAGAGATAGAGGACGAAGATGTCTTTACTTGAATATAAGAATAATCATGTTGTGGACATGCTTAAACGATTCAGTAACAATCTTTAGTTATATGAATGATATTGGTCAAAGGTATAAAAGTATAACCCCGTACTAACTGTGTATTTGTTGGTGGTACGGTTGTATGTCGGCATAGGTATACTCATGTTAGCCAATATCATTACAGATGGAACAGCGAAGCAGATATAACCCATGTACATATAACTAATAACAACTAAGACATACACAAGACTAAAGGGATGTGGAAGGAGAACCAGGCAATGCTAGACGAGATGGAAAACAAGGTATGATACCAAAGCACATATCAATCCTACAACATACTTCCATTCTCACAACTTTTCCGACAAGATTATTGGATGAGGAATTAAAATCTAAAGAAAAACAAAGTTACACAACTCAAGATACCGCATTCATCACATGCTATCATTGTAACAAGCCAGGACACACCGCCAACAGTTGCTACTTGAAAAGAGGTCAAGGACGTGGTCAAGGAACAGGACGAAGATGGTCTCAGGGAAGAAGAGCAAACGCATCACAACAAACGTACTATAGAAATTCAGGTTCCAGAGGAGCAGCGAACAGTACCTACCATGAAGAAGAAGAAAATTCTAACTTTAATTTTATTTCAACAGGTTTTGCTAATATTTGTGATTCTTACAGCAATTCAGAGAATGATATAAACTGGGTTATAGATTCTCGATGCACTCATCACCTTATAAATGAATTAAAACATGAAAAATGTATGACAAATGTATCCAAATTACAAACTCCAATGAAAATCTTTATTGCAAATGGGGAATATATTATAGCTGAGAAAAAAGGTAACGTACAAATGTCTCAAAACGGATACAAAATAACAATACGAGTAGAAGCATTAATTATTAAAAATTTAACCTTTAATCTTTGATCCGTAAAGAAAATGGTAACTAACAATTACAAAGTCGTTTTCACAGCTGATGATGTCAAAATTTATCACAAAACACAATCATATTTTTTCAAATGTTCAAGCTCTTGTGAACTTTTTATTTTGCAAGCAAAGGTGTGCAACAATGTCCCCATTTGTAACAGCGCAGCACAAGACGGTGATCTCTGGCACAAACGCTTAGGCCATCTTAACAGGAAAGGACTCCGCATGCTGAGGCTAACTGCAGGAGAAAAGACGTGTGACGCATGTATGCAAGGTAAGTCAACACGATTACCGTTTTATCCAACAGAAAAGCCGCGTTCACATCAAATAGGAGAACTGCTACACACTGACATTGCTGGACCAGTCAATCCACCTGGAAGTAATGGTGAGCTATATTTTCAATTTATTTATTTATATTCGGAAGATTAACAAATACATTTCATTTATAAGTATTGCATATACATAAAATCAGTACTAATAATAAATCTTCACCTTTAGAATATATAATTAGGTTTGTTACAGAATACATGTTCTTAGGATAAGAGAAATACATAAAACTGGAAACTGGATAGGTACCTATAGGTAAAAAAAAAACAAAGTAAAGTTTCAGTGACTGTTAAAAAAGAAAAAGTAAGAGAAAAGGTACAGAGATTCGACAATAATAGAATAATAACTATTATAGAGATATAACATGAAACATATTAGAGGTAAGCATGCGCTTGATCGTCAAGGAGCTCATACAAAATATGTCCACTGTATCATCTACAGTGTTATACTCACGACAAGCCCGAACAAAGAAAGAATTTCGTCTGTAATTAGTTCGAGTATGAGGTACGTGTCCTTAAGCCTAGTTGATTAGTACGGAAATAAATTTTGGACAATAGGTCAGGACTATCAACAACTCCGTTGACAATATTAACAACTGAACAAATGTCCGTTATATTCCGTCTCACATCCAAAGGTACAAAGTGATATCTTTTGCATCTATTGAAATAACCAGACGTTCTAACCCTGGCCTTATAATCAAGATAACGCAGAAACCTTTTTTGTATGCCCTCAATTCGAGACTTACGAGTATAAATCTCATATTGGGGGTTCATACTCCAGGTGACTACGCACAAACGCACAGTACAATATCTTGATAGCTTTTAGATCAGTAAAATCTGATGAAGTTCGCATAATAAACCCTAATGCTTTTGAAGCTTTACCGACTATTGTATCCACATGTTTATCAAATAGAAGTTGATCGTCAAAAGTCACACCAAGATCCCTAATTGAAAAAACTCTTTTGATATTTTGTTCATGCAGGCTGTAATTGAAGTCAATGTTGTGCTTTTTACGTGAGAATGAGATATAAAAACATTTGGAAATATTGAGGTCCAGTTTATTGACAACACAATAACTTTCAAAGCAGTTTAGATCTGATTGAAGAGCAAGACCGTCACTAATAGAAGTCACTGTCTTTATAACTTTCATATCATCTGCATAGAGTAATATTTTAGAATTAAGGAAACAATTTTGTACGTCATTAATGAATATTATAAACAACAGCGGTCCCAGAAGAGAACCTTGTGGTACTCCTGATGGAATTTGTGACCACTTGGACGTGTAACCCCGAAGAACGACTGCTTGACTCCTATTTTCAATATACGAAGTAAACCAGCGGAGTAAGTCACCGTGGATACCTGCATTCGATAGTTTAGTAAGTAGTAAGTTGTGATCGATACGATCGAAACATTTACTATAATCGGTGTAGATTACGTCAATTTGAGCCCCATCCTCCATACCCTGGGTTATAATATCAGCAACTACTAAAAGATTAGATGTAGTCGAGCGTTTCTTAAGAAATCCATGTTGGTCAGCATAAAACATACATTTAAGAGCTGCGTATACTTGATTATAGAATATGCGCTCCAACACTTTCGAAAAGAGACACAATTTCGAGGTAGGTCTATAATAAGCTATATTAGCTCTATCACCCTTTTTGAATATGGGAGTTATAAAAGCAGTTTTCCAAATTGCAGGAACAACACCTTCAGAGAGAGATCGCTTGAACAATAAAGTGACTGGTACCGCTAGACTTCTGGCGCAGTTTACGATTAAAATAGGTGGTATTAAGTCAGGCCCTCTGGACTTTTTCATGTCAAGTGACTCAAGTTGTTTCCTCACTTCAATCTCGGACACGTGAACGGAGGCGATGTCACCGATAGTATTGGAAGTACAGTGAGGTACATTAACTGATGCATTTGTTTTATCAAGAAAAGTAGATTGGAAATATTCACCGAAATGGTCACTGATATCAGAGCCGTTAGCAGCAATTCTGTCATTAAGTTTCATTCTACTTGGGTATCCTCCGGTGTTTTTTTTTACTCCTAGCATACGACCAGAATGCCTTCGGATTTTCAATTATAGATGCTTGTATTTTAGCTATGTAGGATTTAAAACAGTTGTCCTCAACCTGTAAAGCTCGAGCGCGTAGAAATTAAAACGTTTGATAGTGAGTTTTCTTGCCATATATTTTAGATTTAGTGTGATATTTGAACTTCTCTTTGATATTTTTTTGAGTGCACTATTGTACCAAGGTGGATACGAATTAGGGCAGACTAGTTTAAACGGTATATATTTATCTCTTAACTCGTATAATTTATCATAGAAAATTTTTATGGCTTCATCTAGTGTTATGGCATTCAGGAAAGAGGTCTTATCAATTTTATCTAACTCAGACATTATTGCATTATAATCACCCCGATAATACATATAAATATGACGCGGTTGATCAATCAACTCATCAATGTGAACAGTATCTGCGTATATGTTTATAGCTTTATGATGTTCATTCTCAGGCACCAATGGAAAATTACATTCCAACACAGATAACTGTATATTAGACAGGACCAAGTCTAACAATCGATTATTACTATAGTTATAGGCGCTATTATATTGACTAAGGCCACAGGTGTTCATAATATCAAGAAAAGTGGTCACGTTGACATCAATGACATTACCCGGCGTTAATTCGATACTATCCCCTATGCGTTCCCAAGAAACTTTATTACTAAAGTTAAAATCTCCCATTATAATGAAGACGTCATTAGGATGACTCATAACTAGACTGCTAAGTTTGTTAGAAAAGTTCAATAATTGGAGTTACCGCGTTGCTCGTCACAAAGATATAGTGTGCAGATGTTTATATTTGGTGAGGTTTGGAGCTTGACTAATGGAGATTAATTGTGATCCAAATAGCTTCGGCCGAGCTTTGCCAGTCATGCCTCTCAGTAACCACTAAATCCCGCCTTACCGCCATTAAAACCCCACCACCCATTTTTTGGCCCGTTTTCGCATAGATTCTATCCCGACGCCATACCAAATACCGCCCGTCAAATAATTCCGCATCATTTACACTGTCCAGTAACCAAGACTCTGATATCGATACGACATCGTAGTTATTAATACAGACATTCCTTAAAAACGTTGCTGTCTTTGTGCGTAGTCCCTGGACATTCTGATAATAGACCTTAAGTACAAGCATCATGGCATGTTATCCTATGAATCATATAGAAATAAAAAGTATTTATCGAAAAGCAAATGGATTTGCAACATTGTAGACAACAAAAGATTAGCGATAAAATGTGAGTCCACCGGTGATTAAGCAACAAAAGAATCAATTTGCTTAACAAAAGATTCTCAGGTAGCCGGAAAATAAGTATCACTACAAATAAAATTGAATATTTTTGTACCTCATTAGGAAATAAGATATTTAGCGCATTAGATATAAGGTTGCAAATTGTATTGCAAAACATTAAGTATATTTTTAATAAGTTTGCGTTAGATACAGTGAGTGATTTATGAGGGCCTATGACTGTGCTTACCAATGTAGATAAAATTGTACCTTAAAACATTTATAACAAAAACATATGTGAATCTCTGAAAACAATTAAAAGCTAAATAATTAGTTACTGGTCCGTATGTTTCTAATTTCAGGCAATCTTTGACAGGTCTAACTCGGTTTTCATTGTTAAAATGGGAGAGGTGTCGTCTCTTCTCACGTAAATCTTGCAGAATTTCACCCACACGTAGGTAAACCCCCGTTCTTTCGCTGTTTTCTTCACCTTAGTTAACAGCGCCTTATTGGAGATCGTGAGATGGTCATTAACTCACTATTGGATATTGAATCTTTTTCCCGATTGCACATACTAAATCAAGTAGGTTCTCATTTTTGGACTGAGATAGCCCCTTCAGCTCCACATTTTTCATTCTATAAAATTGCTCTCGCTCTTGTCTGTCACTTTCCAACTTGTTTAGATGCATCTTTAGAGTAACTTCCTGATCTTTATTAGCTTTTTTCAGCTCTTCCAGTTTCTTCTCCGTGTTAGTAACTCTGACCGAAAGTCCTTTTAAGGCATCATTAACTTCATTAAATGAGATTTTCATCTGCTCCACTTCATTTCGAATTGCCTTAACGTCTTCAGGTAGGGTCTCAAGATGGTTCAGCTTACCAGATAGCAACCTGATTTCGTTTAGCAGGGAAGCCAAGGTGATTTCGGATGCCCTCGTCATGACCCCCAGCTCCCGTTTCCGACTGAGGTTGATTATCTTTGCTGGTCTTAGGGGCCTGCTTGCACCGGTGGCAACGCCAACCCTTTTTCCTATCATTATTCATTTTCCTCCATCCATCTTCCGTCAATCCAACGCACATGAAGTCGAAGTCATTTTAGCAACCGTAACAAAGCACTCCGTCAAACAACTGCTCGTTGCAGGCACTGCAAACTTTCGCATCACTACTCATGATAAAGTTTGAGAATAACTGGTTCAGAGTCGTAAGTGATTAGAGCTCTGCCTTCCAAATCGTGCGTGCGTATGCCAAGGCGACTACGACGAGACTGAGTCAAGTAATAATAGACGATTATTCTCATTTCTGCACCACATATCTTCTGAAGAAAAAGAAGGAAGCAACTCCAAACTTGATAAATTACATCAGAAAGCTTGAAACAGAAAAAGGAATCAATGTGAAGAAAATAAGATGCGACAATGGAGGAGAACTGAAAAACAAAACATTTGAAAACTTCTGTACAGAAAAAGGCATAACCATTCAATACACTCAACCACATTCACCAATGAACGGAACTTCAGAAAGAATGAATAGAACTCTTTACAACAAGGCAAGAACACAAATGATAGAAGCAAATCTACCAAAACACCTATGGAGTAAAGCTATAATGTGCTCAACTTATCAACTGAATAGATGTCCATCTGCGGCAATTAACTTCCGCACCCCATCTGAAATTATGTATGGGAAGAATGATACAACAAGACTGAGAAGATTTGGATGCAAGGCATGGGCAGCTAAAATACCTAAGGGTAACAAATTTGAAAAAAGAGCAACACAGGTAAGAATGGTTGGATATGCGCCAAATGGATATAGACTTTGGAATCTTGAAACAAATAAAATATTGATATCACGTGATGTAAGATTCGATTAAAATGACACAATATATAAAATGGAAAGACGAATCTATTTAAGTCGCGAGTGAATAGGCTTCTTCTGGGCAAGCTCGTTCCATCGTCGACCTCATCTCTGTCCTCAAGGCTAGATCGAGGTCAAGAGTAAGCCCATACATAGTAAAAAAAAACTAATTAAAAGTCACACTTTATTCTAAATGCGAAAGTGATTATGTCTGTCTGTTGCACTTTGACAAACCACTGATCAATTTGATTGGTAATTTGACTGAAGTTTGTACTTACATGTTTATTTTGTTCCGGATCTTAGCTCAATTTTAGAATGGCCTATTGGTATGGTAGTAAGCCTGCCTTTTACGCCGTGGGCCGTGGGTTCGATCTCCACCCAGGGCAAAAATTTGTGTGACGAACACGAGTGGTTGTCCTGTGTCTGTTATGTATGTATCTGATACTCTTACATATCCCTCTAGCTCTCTGCTCTCTGGTACCTACCCATAATATAGGCTTGGCCTAGTTAGGATCGGATGACTTTGTGTAAAGTGTCCTCCAATGTTTATTTATTTATATCTAGTTACTTAATTAATTTTCCTAGATCAAACTAAGACCCCGGACCAAAATGAGCACAGTTTGATTGAACCCTGGGGAAGGACTTACATAATTTATCATTATGAGCATAAGTTGATGTGTGTTTGTATTTGAAAGAGAATCATCATATTTGTCAACAAATAAACAGGTATATAAGTATCTTAGTAAAAAAATATTGTTGAAAATGCAAAAGCTTTTCAGTTGCTGGATAGTCAAGCCCAAGAAGCCATGCTGTAGTTTTGTGTTTACATTCAAATCTACTAAGTCCAAAGATACCTGTTCCTTTGTTTACAATATTATAGAGTCTAGCACCAATAAAAAAAACCGGTCAAGTGCGAGTCGGACTCGCGCGCCGAGGGTTCCGATATACCTATAGTATTTTTGGAAGCAATAAAGTCCATTTTCAGGACCGCAAAACTAAATTTGTTTGTAAAGGTTTTTTGCAGATTTCTGAAAAACTGTGCAACTTAGAAAGATCGTTTTATTTTTGCTGTAAAGTTTACATAAACCTCTGTCAACTGTAATTAATTCAGATTTTCCCTTACTCAAACTTCGGAGATAAGGGGGGGGGAATGGTATTTTTTTTGACATTTTTCATCATAACTTGAAAACTAAGAAACTTAAAATATACAAAAATATATTTTAAAATGTACAAGTAAAGCCCTTTCATATGATACCCCACTCGACCTAGTAGCGACAATTTGAAATTTGGCCCCCCCTATTTTGGCCCCCTTTACATTAATAATCATACTTTTTTCAAAAAATTTTCATGTGCAATTAAGTTGGGCAACTATATTCTAAAACTATTCCAAATTTCAGCTCGATAGCGTAAGTGGTTGCTGAGATATAGAGGTGTGACAGACAGACGGACAGACAGACAGAGCGGCACCATAAGGGTTCCTTTTTTTTACCATTTTGGTATCGGAACCCTAATAAAAATCGCTGAGCAAAGCTAGTTCTAGCCCAGTTTATATTACATACTGTAGAATGTCTCCTAGTATTAGCCATATCAGATCGAAAAGAATCAAGATTTGAGTGTTGTTTAAGGATGCATTTTATTTATGAGGCGAGGAAGCCACAGTCAAAGACTGTGATAGGATTTACACAGGTTTGCTGGCAGTGTGCAGTTTTTACAAGAAACAGCTACTCATTTAATGAACTAGGTATTTTTAGGGTTCCGTACCCCAAAATAAAAAAAACGGAACCCTTGTAGGATCACTTTATTGTCCGTCTGTCTGTCTGTCAAGACCCTTTTTCTCACGAACGAGAAGAGTTTTCAGGTTGAAATTGATAACGAATATTAAGGACCATAAATCACACAAGATCTGAGAATTTCAATTTTTTACAACGACGCAATCGAAATATATGGCTTTTTATGTCCTCATCTCCATAAATTTATGCAAAAAAGCAAAACCTACAGGGTACTTCCCGTTAACCTAAAATTATGAAATTTGGCAAGAAGCTAGGTCGCACATTACAAATAAAGGGAAATGTCTAAAATCATTAAATATTTAAATTTTTCTCACAACTTATAGTAACCAATTAAGGTGAGCTCCCGTTTCAAGAACTTTTGTATAAAAGAGGGGTCAAGTTAGATGGTCGTGGAGTTTTTAAAATCGAAGACCAAAAGCTTTTAGTATATCATATGGTATACAGGTACGGAACCCTTAGGGCGCAAGTCCGACTCGCACTTGGCCAGTTTTTTTTTACAAATATAAAGTTGCAAGCAACAGGTAGTTCTTTAATAAATAAATCATGCAATAAAAAAAAACATAAAAATAAAATTCAAATAAAAATTTGTTTCATACTTACCATTCGAGTTTCGACACCACCTTCTGCTTTTGCACAAATTGGTCAATATGTTTGAGACATTCCGGTACTATGGGAGTTAACACTGTGTTTGTCCCAAACCCCTGAAACTGTATACAACACGTTACTATCAACACAAAAAAATACTGACTGTAGATTAATTCATATCATAACATTACACCAACCATGTATGTCACATTGTTAGGCAAATGTGTGTATTTTTTCACTGCACTGGTCTCAATACTTAATACTCGATACATTTATTGCCTTCATGTGGTGGTGAACAAGGTGGTATTATACCTAAGGTATTTAGTAAATAAACTACATATTATGATATACATTTATAAGTTTTGTAAAATTATAAGAGAAATAAATGGCTTCATTATTATTATTATCTAAGACTGTTTGGTCTCTGCTCTAAGCCTCTTGTTGCCAGGACATGCATAGCCTAGAATAAAAAAGATAAGAATATTACCACGAAGCAGTCATCACAACGCTCCTTTAAGAATTGCAGAGGGTCCCGGTAGCCATACTTCTGCACGGGGAGGTGCGAGCCCATCATGTTGCGATAGTCCCGCAGTAGCGTGGACAGCGTCATCTGCACCGGGCTGGACACCACCAGCGACCGCAATACTGACTTCAACTGCTTTATGTCATCCATCTCGCACTACCACTATCTGAGAACAGTTTAATTATGCAAGTGCACAAGCAAGCAAGCTAAATCATATACCTACTCTGATAAAATAAATTGCACTAAAGTGAAAGTTCAACTCGAGACAGATGAGACTTATCCAGACTCCTGGCTTTCATGGGTGGTTCCTCCCCTTAAGTATGGATGGCCAATTATGGAAACATACATCTGAGCGTCATTTCTTCAGATTGGTTAAGAAAAACAATATTCCCAATCCGGCTAGTTAACATTGCCAAAGAACTTTGTACAGAAAAATTATACCTATGTTCTTGTGTGAGCTACAGTGGTAGAAAGTATAGTATTCAGTGGCTACAGTCTCGTAACGAGACGCGGTGTGATTGAGCCTGTGCTTAGAGTGCATATTTGTAGGCTCTTTGAATCTTGCAAAAATAAATACGCCTACAAACTTATTTAATGGAGGATTTTAATGTGTTCTTCAATATAAGTACATTACAGGAGTTCCCCAAGGATCTCACTTAGGTCTCCTGTTGAAATGAAAATGAAAATGAAATGAAATTATTTATTTGCTATAAATGCAGTATAAAAAGATGTCATGAAAGCAGTTATGAAGTCCTGAACATTTAGATTATAATAAATCATGCAAATATTTGTACCTACCTATAAAATTAACAAAAAAAACATTACATTATTTAAATACATCAGATAAAAAAAAATGTCAGAAATCAATACATTAAAATAGATTAATTATTTACACTCATAAAATTCTTTAAGTGTGTAAAAGCATTTGTCACATAACCAGTCAAATATATTTTTTTTAAATATTATTATTGGCAAATCTCTAAAATCCAAAGGTAAATTATTATAAATTCTCACTAACATTCTGGAACAGTTTCTATCAAAAAGGGCTGTTTTTCCTGGTGGCAGTACTATTCTATTTGGGTATCTGCTATTAAATTGGGTTACATCTTTTTTCTGATCAAAAAGCTTAATATTGATTTTTAGAAAACATGCTGCCTCAAATATATGAATGAATGAATGAATCCAAAGGATCAACAGCACGAATTGCTCTTATACAACGTTTTTGAACCACAAACGCTCATTGCATTTCAACAGAATTACCCCAAAGCACTAAACCGTAGCGTCGAACTGACACAACATGTCCATGGTATGCTATGGGAGCTGTTTTAATATCGGCCACTCTTTGTTATTTACATTATAAGTATATTAATGACTTATGTAAAAGTATATCTAGTACTGAAACTTTATTTTATGCAGATGATACTAAAATATACAGAGCCGTACGTTGTATTGATGATTGTATGCTTTTGCAAAAAGATTTAAACAATCTTGAAAGTTTTTGTCATGAAAATATTTTATTCCTTAACCCAGATAAATGTCATATTATTAGTTATCTACACTAGAAACAAAATAAAACTTAATTTTGACTATACCTTGTGTAATAAAAAACTTAATCGAGTTCAGGAGACACGGGATCTTGGCGTTATTTTAGATTCATTGATTGATTCATTCATTCATTTGTACCGCACATAGATATTGACAATTTCATTCTGCGGGTCGGGAAACCATTTAAAAAGATGTCAACTTATAAAGTTTTATATAATAGCTATGTGCGAAGCCGCTTAGAATTTGCAAATATTGTTTGGCATCCTTTTTATCAAAATCACATTGACAGATTAGAAAGATAACAAAAGAAATTTATCAAAAATATTAACTATAGGTTCGGAAACTCCTTCCCTGATTATGAAGCCTCACTGTCTAATTACAAAATGGCATCATTACGTACCTATACGTCGTGACCATAGGTCGTGACCATGCTAATCTTATTTATCTACATAAACTCTTAAACAATCATGTTGATGCCCACGCATTACTCCATGATATTTCTATCCGTGTACCTACCTCGCAGACGGGAACGTATTTGCATGAAAAGACCATTGTTTTCTGTTGCAAAAAGTGGCACTAATTATGTAGCAAATAGTTTTGTATAGCGTAGTTGTAAACTTAATAACGACAAATATTCAAAGGTAGATTTAATCCTTCTTTATGTTGTTTTAAAAAAAGCAATCTTTGAAAATGTTTCTTAATTAGTATATATATCTATAATAGTTAGTAACTTGATAAGTTGTATTTTTTGGAAACGAAATACTTAGGTTGATAAGAATTATAGGTAACTATAGGTCTATTCATGTTTGTACATAACAAAAATCTGTAAATGACTGTTTGTTTCCTGAATAAATAAAATAAATAAATAAAATAGTCTTAATACAATGAATATCACTTGATTTCAATTAAATACCTTTGGTTATTACTGTTAGAGTACTAAAAGACGATCGGATCGGACTGCTTTACAGTATTATATAGTCTAAGGTCTATTAGCACTTTTATATAGGTACCAACCAACTAGGGAATGCAAAACCGGACAGTTTTAAAACCCGGTTTTTATTAACGGTTTTTTGTAATAAAAGACCGGTTAACCAGCTTAACCGGTTTTATAAATTAAAATTTTAAACAAATAAAAACATCAGATTTTCAAGTGTTTATTAAAATTTTCGAACATAAAAATTCAATACAAAATTATTTAAAATGCTAAGATCAAAGTACAATTTTTTTACCCTATCTTTTTATTACTATAATATATAATATAGCATTTAGGCACTTAGATAAATAGGAAAAAAAATACAATTCAGTATCAGTCATTTAAATCACAGCAAACAAAGATAACAATAATCAATAATACAGTTAAAAGTTTGTAGAAGCAATAATATGTCATAGATAAGTAAATAATTTGTTACATTAACTAACAGGCTCACAGAAGTATTTCTTTAACATCCATAAACTTTTATTTTCAATAATATTAATAAGTACTAAAAAGCAGGTTAATCATCAGGAGATAAAAAAAATACACAGTTGATAATATTTAACAGTTATAACAGTGCAATGATATTATCACGTCCAGTTTTCACATTAATAATTTGTGAAAAAATCAATACCAACCGTGTGAGATTTTTATACTATAATGCCTATTTGATACAATTATTTAATACTAATGGTTGTTTTAGTTAATTCACGCATTAGTTTGGTAACTAAATTGTCTTACCTTTAGTGGAATCCATTTAAAATCCAAAGGAGCTCCAAACAAAGATCACTAAACCACAGAAGATGAGAAGAATGAAGCGAAATGGCGTTGCCATAGTACAAAAATATTTAAAAATAACGTATAAGTAACGTTATTTTAAGGATGACAACTATTTTAATTGTGAATCATTTAAGGTGTCAGGATATGGTGTTAGGAGTTAGGGTTCCCGCACACGGGCCACCGGCCACAACCACAAAACGCCACCAACAGCATATTTCCTGTAGTTTTCATACATTTTATATGGACTCGCCGCACACGGTTGACGCCGGTGGCCGACACATGTTACAAATCGTCGTTGCTCGCTTCTTGTGGCCCACACCGGCCACAAAATGCCGATACAAAACGCCACCACACGCCACTCGCGCGATTCCCCACCCCTCTCTCCTTTACCTTCCTCAACCTGTGCAAGTTTTTGTGGAGTTTTTAGTGATTGTTTCTACTAACCATAATGTGATAGCTAGTCTTTCCGCAGGGGCGATACTCTTACGCATGTTGGTGACGTGTTGCTTTCATCCATTATATAATAAAGCCAGTAGTTCCCAATACGTATGTATAAAATGTTAATCATCAAAAGATTATCGAAATGCTCGTTACGTTTTTGTACATTTGTTAAAATTGGATGTATCCAATGATTACGGTTTCGTCTTCTACGACGACGTTTTTTTTATCAGAAGCAGCGCAATTTAACCTTCGTCAGAGTCCACTATGATACTGCGAGCATTGGTTAAAAAAAGTAGCAGCCACTGACCGCAAGTGTCGACCACCGGCCACAAGTGGCTGTCGCGCACTTCAGCTACCTTTGTGGCCACTTCTAGTTTCTTGAGGCGACGTTTGTGGTTGTGGCCGGCGGCCCGTGTGCGGGAACACTTACAATATACTTTTTTTACCTTGTGTTTGTTAAAAATTCACATCCTAATGTCTAGAATAATTTCTATTAGTAATATTGAAGACTTATTTGTTAGTAGTTGCTGTCTTTATTAAAATAAATATTCTCCTAAAAAAACCGTAAAAGCCGGTTTTAGGAAGAAAAACCGGGTTATAAAAAAGAGAGAAAACCAATAAAAAACCGGTTTTTCGGTTTTCGGTTAAACCGGTTTGCATTCCCTAGTACCAACCTACATCATTTTTAAGAAAATAATTTACCTTTGTAGATTTCTTCAGTCGCACACGTCGTTAAAGAATCGTCGAGAATATTTATTCACCTACAACGAAAGTAATAAATATTGCAGTTAGCCCGTAAATACTTTTGGATTCACGCGTGCGTGTTGAAATGAAACGAACGAAACGAAAAATAAGTGCATTTTTTTTGTTTCATTCTTCCTTTCGTTCGGAAAGGCAAAGAGTACAAAGCCCATACAGCCATTCTGCCGTCCATAAGCTAAAATGTCGTTAACCAACATCTGCTCGATTTTCACTTTTTAATGGTATCATCATCCCGAAACGATTCTCTATCGACCTATCTAGGTCATATTTTTCTATCTTATTTAGTTTCTGAAATAATTAAAAGAAACTTGCCGTTAAATGACTGATTTTCCTTTGCAAACACAGCTATAATGCGGTTAATTACAATTGGATAGCTAAAACGCCGTCAAAAACTAATGACATATTTTCATTACAATTTTACTCTCAGATGCCTAACTTAATTGCCGTTAACTCATTTTTGTAAGCTAAATTGCGATTAAAATACATTTACTGTATTATAGTTATGCTATCTTTCAAATTTGTAGAATAATAACCCTGAAAATACTAGGTTGATCAATAAATTCTTGAAAACGCAATGAAACTCTAGGAAAAGTATATGTAAATTGTATTTATTTTTCAACGTAATCACCTTTTAAGCTAATACATCTTGAGTAGCGTTTTGCAAGCTGGTTTATTCCCTTAGAAAAAAAGGCTTGATCCTGGGACTCGAAAAAGGCCTCTACAGCATAGATCACCTCATCGTCACCATCAAATTTTGTACCACGCAATTGCTTTTTCAGGTGAGAAAAAAGGTGGAAATCACTCGGCGCTAAGTCCGGAGAATATGGTGGGTGCTGCATCAACTGGAATCCAGCTGCTTGGATGGCAGTGCCTGCCACATCAGATCTATGGGCAGGGGCATTATCGTGATGAAAAAGCACTCCAGCACGCAATTTTCCTCGACGTTTATTCTTTATTTCTTCACGTAGTTTTTTGATTAATGATGCGTAATACTCTCCAGTAATTGTCTCTCCTTTCCTTAAATAGTCGATCATTATTATACCTTCCGCATCCCAGAAGATCGAGGCCATTATCTTTCCTGCGGACGCAGACACCTTGAATCTCTTGGCTGGCGGAGAAGACGGTCTTTTCCACACCTTGCTTTGGCTTTTCGTTTCCGGGTCAAAATGGTGTACCCATGTTTCATCAACGGTTACGAAACGAGCACAAAAAGAATCTGGATTCTCTTCAATGATAGCTAAATTTTGCTTTGAAATGTCAACTCTTGTCTTCTTCTGGGCGTCTGTTAACATTCGGGGAGCCCAGCGCGCGGCCACCTTTTTGAAATTTAAGCTATGAGTTAATATAGACTGAATTGTCCCAAACGAAAGCTTTAGAACCTCAGCTAAATAGCGAATGGTCACACGTCGATCTTTCAAAACGATTTCTTCGATTTTATCAACATTTTCTTGCGTAGCGGCCGTTGTTGGCCGCCCGGAGCGAGCATCGTCATTGCAGGCGGTTCTGCCACGTTTAAATTCGGCGCACCAGTATGCTACTGTCGAATAAGACGGAGCATTGTCTGCCAAAGTAGCCTGCAATTCTTCAAAAACACATTTAGTAGAAAAATTTTTCAGGCAGAAATATTTAATAACCGCACGAAGTTCGAGCTTTTCCATTTTGTGTACGAATCGAATTCCCGCCATATAAGAAGTTCAAAAAATATTATTGGTAATAGTTTTTTTTTCTATTTTTTTTTTGGCTTTGGCTACTGATGAATTTAAGATTCGAACAAAATAGATCGCATGCATGTAACGCTTTTATAAGTATCCTCTTTCAAGAATTTATTGATCAACCTAGTAGTACAAGTACAAAAGAGAAAAAAGAAATGTAAAACCCAATATTAACAGACCTATGTGAAAAGAAGTGCACAAAAGATACACAAAAACGAAGAAAATCATTAGATTTTATTCAAACTAATTTGTCTGAAAAGTCGACATCTCGCAAACGAAGACACACGATCGATGTTCAATGGTCTGAATTAACACAACCGCTTCGAAAACGTAAAAAATATCATTCTACTTTACAACAACGACAAAGTGACGCCAAAATTACAAAAATATTACACCATGGTGTCAAACTTGGATGTGGTGAAAAATTTATGAAAAAATGTAGTTCTATATTCAGCCAAGAAGATCGAGCAGCAATCAATACAACGTTTTGGAACCATTCGTGGCAAAAGCAGCATTCATTCAACACACTTCAGTAGCAATTCCAAAGAAAAAAAACCGGCCAAGTGCGAGTCGGACTCGCGCACTGAGGGTTCCGTACCACCACATAAACATAATTGTATTAGTTGAAATATCAGTAAGTTAATGTGCTAGATTTTTCGAGTCCGACACGCGCTTGACCAAATTTTATTATTTGTAGTTATTTTATAGCTTATGCACTATAAACCTACCAATTTTCAAGTTTGTATGTGTTCCCGTTTTTAAATAGAACTAAAACAAAAATCGCCTCAGCGACCATCCAACTTGACCCCTCTCTTATTTGAATGTTCTTGAAACGGGAGCTCACCACAATTGGTTGCCATTAGTTGTGAGAAAAGTTGTAATATTTAATGATTTCAGACTTTTCCCATTATTTGTACTGCACTAGCTTCTTGTTAAATTTCATAACTTTAGGTCAACGGGAAGTACCCTGTAGGTTTTGCATTTTTGCATAAATGTATGGAGATGAAGACATAAAAAGCCATATCTTTTGATTTCGTCGTTGTAAAAAAATTAAATTTTCAGATCTTGTGTGGTTCATGGATCCTAATATATGGTATTAATTTCAACCTGATACCTCTACCCGTTCGTGAGATAAAGGGTCTTGACAGACAGACAGACAGACAGACGGACAACAAAGTGATCCTATAAGGGTTCCGTTTTTTTCTTTTGAGGTACGGAACCCTAAAAAACTACCAGCGACCTAAAAGAAATCCAAGAAGAGTATTTACACATAAAAAACTCGATGACACTAGAGTGGAAGTATGCAAAATATTTCTTTTGACTACTTTGGGCTATGAAAAAACCAATGACAGGAACTTATACAATGATTTCACAGACCAATCTACCGATAGACGAGGAAAACACCAGCGTTTGAACGTGATTTACTGACTCAACATATGGAATTGTTTCATCTACAAGCACACCATTATAGACGCTAACATGCACCTTTGCGACGATCCTTACCTTGTGACTTAAACATTGCCCAAATGCATAAACATTTCTTTGAAACGAACCCAGAAAAAACTTCCGATACCAAAAATCGGAATCTAAATAAAAGAAATGCGAGCGCAACAATCTTGACACTGTAACCGTGATCATTTTCTACAAATTCTACAACACATGAATTTTGAACGGTAAAGAAGTCAATTTCTCAAGTTCGCAGTGCTCCCGATCGTACGCAATAATCACATAGGTATATTTCTTTTCATACCTGCAATGAGATCGTTTAGGTACTTATAAGCCTATAAGCAAAGTCAACAAACTCATAGGAGTCTGAACAGAAACCATTCACGCATATTGAACCAAATAAAAAACTGAAACAGTAGGTACGGTCAACCGCTTGTCGGTAGAAACTTTTTCAACTCTATTAAAACGACATAAGGTCCAAAAGTGTTTCTACTGATGTGCGGCCGTGAGTACATACGCACCCAGCACCGAACAAATCTTTCGACTCTTTCTAGAAGCAACAGGTAATTAGTTTTATTAACTTTCTGCTGCAAGCCAGCATAAAACTAACAAAACAAAATTACACACCGTGAATAATGTTAGCAATTGTTCGTGCTGCCCCATGTATCTACTATGTGGTTTACCTACGTGAATAGTTTTATCAATAGAATAGGTTAGACAACACGTAAAAATTTTTAGCAATAAAAATACCATAACTTTTATTTATATACCTACAGGTTTGTACGGAACCCTCGGTGAGCGAGTCCGACTCGCACTAGGCCGGTTTTTGTATTTTGTTATGCGGCGCGGCGTAGCGGGTTACTTTTACTTACGATGATACGCAATAAACATTTGAACATCGCACGACGCGAAAAGAAAAAATGAAAGAATACAACTGACGCTTCTATTTTCATTATCCGCAAAATCGACTCATAACACCAATAAACTTTAAGGATCTATTGTACTTTCCACAAAATACTTGTCAGTAACGTAAACAGATGTGAACGAATTCTATGATCAAGTCGTAAGAGCGATCGACTCTCGCTTTGTTCTCGCTCCGGGAGTTTTGGGTTCGAATCCTGTTGGGATTATTTTCTTACAAAACTCTGTACTTTTCAAGATGTATCGCCTGATCGATCAAAACTAAAATGATTCTTTGCTTCGGAAGGCACATTGAGTAGTTCGAATTGGCTACTATCTACAGTAAAATCTTAAATAAGGCACGTAATTAATATGAAGATTTCACGTAGTGTCTTTGTCACTTACAAATATTTAGTGATATCTTAAGATTTAAAAAGAAAATATTAATTGAAAGTTATGTATGTTCAATGACACGTAAAAACTTAAATCGCACTTAGTTATCGTTAAAACAAAAAAAATTATAATTCAATTTTAACTTTTCATAAGTGTGAACCAAACTGTTCCTAAACTTCAAATGCTGCTAGGCGCTAGCTAATGCTGCTTCAAAATTGTGCCGTCACAAACACCACTTAACGATAAAAATAATTGCTTGGAATCGTATTCCAGGCGCGGCGGACGGGACGGGACACATAACACTTGAAACCGCGTCACAGCTTGGCGCTGTAAAAAATTGTTTGTGCTTAGGGCTCCCGCACACGACCGAGAATCGGTGGCCGATTTTTTGTCGGCATCCCGCTCTGACGTGTCATCACCTGAATCTTCCGTCCTTGTCCTGGCCGATAATCGCCCACCGATTCTCGGTCGTGTGCGGGAGCCCTTAACAGGTGACAAAAGGTTTAACGGCGCCGGCGGCGACGACGTAGCGCAGCGTAAGTAGGTACCTGACCTGCCTGCCTTATTGTACAATCAATAGCTCTTTGAGCCTTACACAAAGGTTTTTTAGCTGTAATGACTATCGTCTCGTTACGATTGTAGGGCTTGACCTGTTCTTGACTGTACTACTTGTGCCAATGCAAACATAAAAAAATACATAGATGTAACTCAGAAATTATAGGTGGGCACAATAAAACACTTATTAAAAAATGGATACTCTAATTTTAATTATTGATCACTTTACTAACTAACTAAACTCTATTTTAATTTATCTAATTTAATTACTATTATTGGCACACACTGGCTCACAGTTCTTTAATCTAATTTTTCACAAAAGGTGTCTTTATTTTTTAAGGATATGTTATAATGCTACTTAGGTATTCGCGGGTTGACTGCTTAAAAGACAAGGCGGTAGTGATTTCAAAAAAAAGAGCATCCACAGCTATTTATAGAGTGACATTTCGGGGGATCCCTTAGGATGGCTTGGCGGCTATTTATTGGCTATGGCTTTGGCGGGCTTCGCTGGCACGCTGTGATTGGCTGGTTTGTGGCTGGGCAATGGGCACACATAGGCAAGGCAGGCTGGCTGGCGTTACATTCGGCCGTCCTGAAACAATTGCTCCCGCAATGGGAGAAGTCTAATTAGCTAGGTCAATCAAATCTTCTGTCTCGAGTTCTTCATCAGAACTGCTGGCACTGTCAGATATAGGAACCATGCTTCTGTAAGGTCTAATAGAATCAACAGCAACAAGTCCTGTAAAGGCTTTATAGCCTCTTAGGCCCTTGATACTCCGGATCCTATACCTGTCATTGCCCACTACTTTAGTTATTATGTATGGACCTGAATAAACATCATCAAGTTTAGTATTAACTTTAGCTGCACTGCTAGTTGGTGCTTGTTTTCATAGAACTAAGTCCCCCTTTTTATATACCCGGCTTGGTTTGCGTTTTTTGTCAAAGTGGTGTTTCATCTTATCACTGGCTTTCTTTAATTGGGCACTGGCTTTCTCGCGCCTGACTTCAACTGGTTCACTAGCTTTACCTTGGGCTGAGACATCACAGCGAGATCTAGAATTTCTAGCAAACAATAGGTCATAAGGTTTATATGTTGTGCTTTCATTAGGAGTGTTATTTATTCCCCATAGAATATCAGGCAAGCTATTGACCCAATTATTTGCAGTCTCACTAGGATCTGTGGTGCGCAATGCATTTAGTATGGTACGGTTTGTACGCTCTACCTGGCCATTAGAACGTGGGCATGCAATGGATGTTAGGATGTGTTTAAACTGCTTATCAGTAGAAAACCTTTTAAAATGTCTACTGGTGAAGGCTTTGCCATGATCGCTCACAAGTCTGTTGGGGTACCCAAAGAGGCTAAATATCTTTTTAAGAATTTTAACAGTTTCTACAGAGTTGACTGTTCGAGCGGGCTCAGCAATAACAAATTTAGAAAAAGCATCGGTTAGGACTAGCATATACTGATAATCTTTCTTAGTCTTACAAAATGGCCCTAGGTGGTCTACATGGACTGTGTTCATTGGCTCAGTGGGCTTAGGAATGGGAAATAGTTTACCCTCCTTTTTCCCATAGTCACCCTTGCCATAGGCACAATGTAGGCAGGCCCTGACATACTTGCTGATGAAACGAGTCATTTTGGGAAACCAATACTCAGCTTTTATCAGATCTATGCACTTCTGTAGACCTACATGACCTACGTCATCGTGATGCATTTGTACTATCTTCCATCTAGCTGCTGCTGGGACTACGAGACGGTTTCCATGCAAGGTCTTTCGATACAACCTATCGTTTACATACTCAAAGTTTCTAGAGATATCACGAGCTGCCGATCCATCTCTTAGCTGGTCAATGATTCGCTTTAGTCCCTCATCTTGGTACTGTACTGTATAAAACCAGTCTGTCACTTCCAGTCGCTTGATGTTCATAGTGTCGATCGGGTTTCTGCTCAACGCATCTACGTGCTTCATGCGGTCTCCAGGCCTATACTCCACACTTATGTCAAAGTCCTGAATCGACAGCCGCCACCTAGCGATACGTGGAATTAAATGGCGCTTTGTCAGAGTAGCTCGAACAGCTGTGCAATCAGTCACAACCTTTACATGTTTTCCGACTATATACACCCTGAACCGCCGTAAGGACTCGACGACCGCGAGCGTTTCAAGCTCGTAGCTGAGATACATACTTTCTTCCTTACTAGTGACCCTACTGAAATACATAACAGGGCGCAGTGTACCATCGTCAGCCTGTTTTTGCAATAGAATACCTGCAATTCCGGATTTGCATGCGTCCGTGTGAATTTCGGTTGGCAATGCAGGGTCGTAAAGTGCTAAGATTGGTCTGGTGCACAAACATTTTTTCAATTCCTCAAAACTGTTAGTCTGTTCGTCGCCCCAGTTTCAAACTGAGTTTTTCTTTGTGAGATCGGACAAAGGGCGCGCTATTATTGCAAAATTTCGAATAAATTTGCGAAAATAACTACGTATCTCATGCACAAGAGCTGCTAATTAGTGTTGCCACATCTGACTTCCCAAAAGGTACATATCCAGCGCTGAAAACGTACATTTTGGGGTAAAAAGGTACATTAGCATTTTTTTACTCAACTCACTCATACATATAGCTCTCTCGCAATGAACGTGAGCGAGAGAATTCCTGCTCGCTCGTAAGTGCTCGTAAATAAAATCCATAATCTGAAATTTAGCAGGTTTTGTGCAAAGTCCGTCTGGGGAAGTACCACCCCCTTACTTTTTTCTGCTTTATAGCAGCAGTGTTTGCACTGCTGTGTTTTGGTTTGAAGGGTAAGGGAGGTGCAAATTATTTCACTAATAAGACAGTAGGTGTCATGGGCGGTGGTGAACACTCCATCAGGTGCAGGAGCAGGTGGGCGCTCGTTTAGCCACTTGTGACATAAAAAAAATTAAAAATAACGCATATGACACTTTTGGCATATGTGCTCATAATTGTCAATTGAAACTTTAATAATAAATTGATTGTTACTAATTCTACAAAAAAGTCATGCATGATTACAAATTCCTTCACCAATCTTTTATTAGCCCAGGGTATCCAGGATGTTAGGAAAAAATTATTAGCAGGAATATATATTTATTGTTTACCAGTTGCTGCTGGTGTGTAGCGATTTCGGCGGTTCGTATTTAATCGAATCTTTGAGCCGCTATAGTGTCTGAGTTTGATCTGTTACGATTATCAGTTTTAATTAAAAAGTTTCAGCTGGCTGAATATTCGTTCGACCGAAGCGTTTGAAAAGGGTAGGTCTATAAGTTGGGAAACAGAAGAAGGTCTTTGTTCATGTTTCGTTACTTCAAAACTATATTCCAGTAGTTGGTGGCCGTTAATGTTGGGTCTAGTTTCAATGTTTCATGATCCAGCAGAGCATGCTCTCGCCATTCTTTGTTAAGAGCTGGCTCGTCCATAACAGTTTTCAAAGCTGGATATCTACTTAAATCTTTTAACCCAGGCCAACGCCGAGGCCCAGACCGAGTCCTGTGTATTCCACCTCCGAAACTGAGACAGTGTTAAAAAACTGTGTATTACTTGGCGTGGGGTGAGCTAACTGTCAAAATTTGAAAAGCAAAGTTAGGACCCGAAATAATATCATCCGCTGTCTTACAACCACCCGTTGGGGAGCAGTGCCTCATGTCCTCCGTACTAGTAGCCTAGCGCTGCTACTCAGCAGGCGAGCACGCATGCGCCGCGTGGGTGCGATCAGCTCATTCGAGCGATGTGGACACTGCTCTCAACGAAACTTGTCGAATAGTTGGGGGCACCGTGAAGCCAACACTGCTGGCCACTTATACTCCTTTGCTGGCATAGCTTCTCCGGACGTCAAGCGTTGGGTAGCCTGTGTTATTGAGAAGTAAAAACAGGAATTGGACAGCCAATATACGGCCGTAACCCACCACCCTCACGCCTTAAGAGCCGTCACAGTTTTATCAAAGACACCATGCCGCTCGATTCAGATCCATCCAAGGCTAGGGTAGAACTGTGGTCAAAAAGGTACCCTCCTGACAATATTCATATCCCAGCTGCCACCAGGACACGATCTTCCCTGGTCCATATGGAAGTCACTGAACAGACTGCGGTCGGGCGTTGACAGGTGCGGGGAACTCATGAAGAGGTGGCTTCTCTGATAACGACAAGTGTGACACACTTGTTGTCCTGCCCAACTTCTCCAGTTTCCTGCACTCGGAAGGTCCTTTTTGAAGGCAACCAAAAGGCTATTGATGTGGCTACATTTTGGGCTAAGCTTTTATAGTCGGTTTTGCCATTGACTCGAAAAGAAGAAAAATAATCTTTTCGTTCGAAAGATAGTGCCACTTTTGGGGTATAGATATGGTTCCAAGTACAGGATCACTAAAATAAATCTGTCTTTAATTTGTTTGATCAATTCTATGTAGAATGCATGGTTAATAGTTGTTCTACGTTCTGATACATGCACTTTTCATTATTATCTTTTTTTTTGACGGCGTTTTATAAAATATTATACATTATTTTGGTTGAGAACAAAAGGTACGTAAACTACATTGGAGGCTAGAAAGGTACGTCAAATGTGTAAAATGTACGCTAACGGCAACACTGCTGCTAACCTCCTTGTAATGAATATATTTTTCAAAATGGCGGCCGACACGCGTTTCGTTCTACACATTGCTTATTGTTTAATAACGTTAAAAATATGTAATAAATGAATTTAGATAATTTAAATATAATTTACTTGTATACTATACAAATTAGTACCAAAGTATACATTTTGGCCTATTTAAAAAAAAAAAAAAACTACTCATATAAGGCTGTATGGAGGTTGTTTCGTTTAGTTTTTGCGTTTGGTTTTCATGCAGGGTCCATTGCAAAATTTCGATTTTCAAAAATTTATAACTAAAAAACTAGTTATTTCCGCGGGTTTAAACTTTGCACGCAGGCTAGGTATGGTAAGACCTTTCCCCAAAAAAAATCAGCTTTCAATTCGACGGACACTATTGTACATCAAGGAACATATAATACTCACCTATTGTACATTTTATCCGTGATATCACTACAGCAGTACGCAATCTTGGCTACAAATCAACTGCTTACTATGTTTTCGCGTAAAATTCATTAGTCGTCCTTGCAATAGTTAAACGTAATATCCCCGGTAGGCTTCCTTTGTGTGCAATCATGAATTTCGAAGACAGCGCCAGTAGTGGGTACGTTACCACCGAGACGATATACGGTACGCACGAAGATTCGCACGTAGTGATGTCGGAGAAGGTGCAATCTCTGGCAGGGAGTATTTACCAAGAGTTCGAGCGCATGATCGCGCGCTATGACGAGGATGTGGTGAAGACGTTGATGCCGTTGCTGGTGAATGTGCTAGAGTGTCTCGACTCCGCGTATCAGACTAACCAGGAACACGAAGTGGAACTGGAACTACTGCGCGAGGATAACGAGCAGCTGGTGACGCAATATGAACGCGAGAAGGCGGCCAGGAAGCATGCAGAGCAGAAGGTAAGCCTCACATTCCCCTATTCTCACCTTGTACCCGTTATTCAGGGTTTCCTTACCCAAAGGGTGCAAATGGGTCCCATTGATACACTAGTGATATTTGTCTGTCCTTTTGTTAAAGGGCATTGTTTGAACCATAAATGGTAGCTGGTTGTATTTTTCATAAAACATCTGTTTTTACAGTGGATATTCTCAGCAATCATTAAAAGTTACTCGGGTCATAATAAAGAAATGTTTGTTTTATATACAGGCTTTTGTATAAACATGATACAAACAAGCATCAAACTTGTTATCATTAAAATGCATTATCTATGTATAGTAAAACAAAAACAATAAAAAGTGGTTCAGTTCAAGAAGGACTTCCTGAAATTTCAGTGAAATTTCATCTAGTGTATATTATTTTGTGGTATGAAACCATCAGTGCACGAGCCTGACTCCCACTTGGCTATTTTTCTTTGTTACCTTCAAGGCTGACCATCTTATTGCATTCTTATAAGTTTCTTATGCACAAGCATTTGTGTTGTGCTCTATTTTGTGTCTATTGTAAAATTATTTTTATACTTTGTGTTCTGCAAACTTTAACGAAGCATGTGTCACCCATTTTGTTATCTAAACCTCAAGGTAAACAAGACTTGTCAGTTTAATTGCCTTAAAGTGAATATCTTAATTTTTAAGGTAGAATCAGTCAATTTATATTATAGTGTGGTATTTCTGTGATCACTGCTTATTACTGTTAGTGTTATATTATGATGCACCAACCTATTGTTAGGGCAGTAAATTCAACATTCTACCATTGGAAGATACAGAAAATAAAATATATAATTTTATGAACTTTTGTGTCATTGGCCCAAGACAAAAACAAATCTTAGTCATTTCCAGTGATAACATTATCAAAACTATTTCACTACTATTTTGAATTTATCAAAACATACATTAACTACTGCAATTCATACAGATATAAGTCGGAAATGCAGTAAAAGTATGAATCGTTACATAATGTCTTGTATAATGCTATAAAATAAACAATGTTTTTTCTAATAACATTTATTAAGTTTACAGCCTAAAATATGTGCATAAAATTATGTAAATATTTTTTTGTACATTTTATATTACCTACTTGCTTGCTTATTTGTAATTCACATTATGCTTGACACAGTTATCGGATCTGTTACCATTTTTAACAGCTTATATCAATTTATTATGTTTTGAGTTTTATTGGATAAATCTGTCTATAGTCCAGTTTAATGAAGTTATTATTCTTCATTGCCATTAAAAGATTAAACTATAAAACATATTTAAATATTAAATGACTGCCTTGTTATGCATAGTTACCCAGAAGAAAGTAATTTACCACTAAATTATTCCTCCAGACTACTTTAAAGTTATGACATGCTCTAAAGAAAGTTATTAATTTACAAGTCTATGCAGCACTGTCTGATACTTACTCTATTCAATAGTTAGTTTCAGACAGTGCTCTGATTTAAAATCAGTCTGTTTTTTTTATACTGCAAAGAATATTAAAAAAAAGTGCTTACTTTAATTTTAATGTGAAGCAAAAGAAAAGTCTTGGCTAATAATGGGTCATTTGTGATGTTGATATTATTAAACTGGTGTAACGTGTATTGTTTTGCTATTTTCTTTTTATCTTTGGCCTATGAAAGCTTCTGGGCTTGGAAGAAAAATATTTTATTCTGGATGTCTTATAAGAGAGAGGGGTGGTGATCCTTGCTCAGGAGCGTTCCTGTTGCAAAGGTAGTCCATCGCTATTCAGCATGGTAACACCTTTGCACCAGGAACCTCGAGACTATTGGATTGACAAAGCCTTGAGTTGATTGACTTACTTAACTTTATGACATATGTTATATATACCTATTCAATTTATTGCATTCATGTTATTTTTTTTTGCATGCTTTACCAGTAACCCTGTATATTCTTGTGTGGGTTTGTAAGTGTATGTCATCATTAATATTTAATGGCATCTTCTTTTACTAGTTGCTGGAAGCCGAAGACCACTATGAAGGGGAGAGGAAAGAGTTGACAGGGCGACTTGAAGCCCTTGACAGCATTGTCAGAATGTTGGAGCTAAAACACAAGAACTCGCTTGACCATGCCAGCCGACTTGAGGAGCGCGAAAATGAACTAAAGAAGGTCAGTGGCCCACGTGTATTGAATGTTGATATTTCTTGCTCTTTCATCAGCGATATACTATTTTAATTTGTTAGGAGAATTGTTGGCTGTTAAGGTAGGTATATTCCTTTGTTAAATTGATAGTCCTATGTAAGAGATGTTAGTTCTTTACGTAAGTATTTTGTGCCTTAGGTGTTTTTCGAGCAGTATGTGCTCCATTACTGTTATTCAATCATCATTGCTCTTACCTTATTCCGTCTTTGCCAGAGGTTTTTACAATGCCATCTGACCTCCCAGAGTGGAAACCAGACCCGATCTTAGATAAGGTTTTACCAGGTTAGTTGCCAAAATGACCTCTGACTTCGGTTAACGACTACTGTCATTGACAATAGCCGGGACCAACGGTTTAACGTGCCTTCTGAAGCACAGAAAACCCTAGTTGTGCTCATCCGGTTTCTGACCACGGCCAACGTTGCTTAACTTTCGTGATAGGAAAGAAAGAGGAACTACCACTCGACCATGAGCGCTTCATACTGCTCCATTACTGTTATCGCCAGTTGAAGCAACCCGAATAACCGTCATTGTGAAATTAATCATTACTAAATCAATTTTTGACACTTTATCAACAAAACAGATAAGTACATAAGACTTTAAAATTGACTTGACTGTCTATTATATACTGTTGGCATGTTTGGTAGTGAGCCTGCCTTCTTCACCGTGGGTTGCGGGTTCTATTCCAGTACAAATAATTATTTTATTTCTTTTAAAATAATTACGTACTAATTAATACTAATTTACAATTTATGTAAGGTGTAGCAAAAACCTAATTAGATTCGTCTCTACACCTACAAATTCAACATGTGTGTGTTGTACACAAGTGTTTGTTCTGTGTCTTAACTATTTGTGTATGTACATCAGTCTCTGATACCCATAGCACAGGTTTTGTCTAGTTTAAAAATCTGATAAAAAATACAGGCATTTACCGTAGTCATCCTATTCGTGGATTGTTAAGGAAGCATTGGCGAGTACGTTGACTATCAGAAATCGAAAGGATAATATAAATAAGCAGCAATTAAAATCAGTGGTTACCAATTTGTTCTTTCGCAGCGAAACGAAGCACGTGATTATTTTCGCAGAGATTGCCACAGATGTGGTAAAGACATCTGTGAAGTTGCCGCTTTGTGCAGAGAATTTTGATAAAAGTAAATTTAAAAAATACAAATTTAATAACATTTTGGAGTATGAATGCCTTTTCCCAGCAGTGGGACAAGTATGGCTAATAAGAAGAAGTATGAATGCGACATTAACAAAGCTTTAATTTAATTTTGGAGTGTCAGCTGAAAAGAAAAATCATGAATCTAATAATGACTGTGTTCCAAATTGTACAAACGCTGCTAAAAGCGTATACAGTACTGACGGACGGTCCAAATTGATTTTGCACGCTCACAAAGCTATCACTGCTTTAATGGGTCTAGTCAATTTGGAATGGATTTAAGCGCGCTCACGTGTTCATCTGTCAAAATGTCAGTTTCGTTTTTATTTTCTTTAACAAAGCCTAAGCTAATCGTTGAAAAATGTACGCCAAATCCACTCTCATTTCCATTAGAGACAAACTCATTAAAATCAAAACTTAAAAGACATCAGCTGGCTGCAAATGTGTGGGATTTTATGTGTCAAATCGATTTTGACATTAGCGCTTTCACTGCTCCACCTATTTGACTAAAGCACTGATAGCAGAAACGATGACGTCATCAATGACGTAAGGCGGTGAACGAGCGAGTGCTTTAGAGCACGCTTTTGGTCAATTTGGACCGACTTAAGCGCGCTCACAGTGCTCTAAAGCAGTCTGTTAGTGCAATATGGAACGCACAGCAAGAAACTGGACGACATCTTACGAATGTGCGAACTATTTTTTAACCTATTGTTTTAAACAACAATTAATGCGTAATTTAAAACCTTGAAATTAACTTTCAAACAAAAACAAAAAATGAGAATAGCTATAGAATCATTATCTGATGAATCTGGTAGGAAATTTCGGTAATGTCATAGGTAATATACCTATTCTGGCAAAGTATTTCATTCTGCGAGATTTATTATTTTGATCTCTCTTTCCGCTGTTAACAAGGTATGTAATTATAACATTGACTTGAATTTTGTTAAGTGCCTAAGTAGGACACGTCGTATTATGCGAAAGAACAAAGTTAATCCTGTATTGTGTCTGTCGCACTTTACATAATTCCTAGGCATTTCGCAAAGCGGTGAGTAATTGGCTGGTGCGTTATGGTCGCAAGATAACCTGACCCCAACCGACGAACCTATAATGCACCAGTGATCTAACGGATTTACAACCTGCCAACACCTTTTTACAATTTGCCGGCCGTATACAATTTGCAGGCCGTTTGTAAAGCGGTGTATTATACAATATGCCTGCGACATGTATTGTGAGAACCATTTTGCTAATGGCTATTAACTACTGAGTATTCTTAGTTGATTTAAATTCGAAAGCTTATTTTGTCTAAGAGAAAACGGGATCAAATAATTTGATATTTTTTTTTTACTGTTATTTTAACAGCTTAATTTCTTATGCAATGAACGATGTATTCAGAGCTATTGATGTATTTTAAGTATGCGAAATCTGTCGTGAATTAAAATCCTGCCTGCGAAGTTTTGTTTGCTATTTTGTAAAAGTCCTTGCCGACAGGAAGAGGCAATTAGATGGAGTAAGTCCCTAACAAAATTGTGGCCGAGGCAAGGGAAAAATTTACTGAGTCGAGCCGTCACCGGTAGGTAGAGGATAACGTGGAGATGCCTGGCACAGCAACGTAAGGGGTGGGATAGAAGAGAGAAAGCCTATTCCCTTTAGTGTGAGATAACATGATGTCCGGTTTTCCGAGTAACAACATCCCGTAACAATAATGCGATTAATAACCACCGCGCGAGCTGTAACTATTACAAGTGTGATGACCATGCTATGTCTAGGGGATCTCTCTGTCCAGCGGAGGACTTTTTGTGGGATGCTTTGATGAACGTCCGGTTGTTATAGGAATATGCGAAACTTCACGAGCGATACACCGAGCTGTTCAAAACGCATATGGACTACATGGAGCGTACGAAGCTTCTTCTCAGTACGGCTAGCGACCGCAGTGAAGTTCGCGGCAGGCTGGGACTCAACCCTGTCGGGAGATCTAGTGGTAAGCCAAATAAAGTTTCGTCTAAAATTTTCTTCACGCTGCTTTTTATACAAATTTGGTCATTTATTGAGCGAGCGTAGTTTAATTGACGTCTTGTTTAGAATATAACTTATTGAAAATTGATTCTAAAGTTGTTTTCCAACAAAAATACTGTTAGTGAACATTTACTAATAGTAAAACTCTGTCACCTTAACTAAGCTTGCATTTGTGTGTGTGTGTCTACAGAAGTTCCTTATACAGGGTTACTTATATATACATTTCAGTTTGTTAATTAGGTCATGAAACTGAACAACGGAAGAAAAAGAGTCTACTACCTGTAAACAAATTAGAATAATTTGTACCACTTAATTTGTGATAAGATTTATTTAAAGAGAATTACAAGTTTCGAAACTCTAATAACGAACTATTCGACTCAAAATTCAAAATTATAATAATGGCGCCGCCGCTCTGCAACCGTATTTATGCTTGCGATGACCTTGGGCTGCCGTGCCCTCTCTCCAGTCACTTGGGAGGGCACGTGCACGCGTCTGATTGGCTTACGAGTCTCGGCTTCTCCTATTGGTCGACGCGTCGTAGTACCATCGCGTAAGGACAGATGGCGCCCAAGATTGCTGATCGATCATGGCCAACTGAGTTGGACTATGTTGGCCCACGCACGATTGCCAACATACCAAATAAATGAAATACTTACAAATGAGTATAAAACAGGTATAAAAAGAGAAAAATGTTGGTCGTTCCATACAAATGCCACTATTTCCGCCGCGCCGGCGCAAAGTTTGTATGGGAAAGAAAACAAAGATTTTTCGGCTCCGGTCTCTGTTTAAATTTGTGTTCACAAGTTTTAGCTAGGGCTACAAAATAACCGAGTATAACGTAGATGGGCGCTCATAAACATTTTGAAAATTCATCTCCAGAGTTGTAAGTTTCGTCACACAGCTAAACTAGTATCATATTCCATCAGGTCCAATTTCCTTCGGGTTCGCGTCTCTGGAAGGCTCCGTCCATGTGGTGGAACAAACCGAAAGTATCCCGGGAAGTCCGGTCAGCTTGTCTTCCTCGCCGTCGTCACCGCCCATTGGCTCCGAGCTGGCTGCAGTCAGGACTATGGAGCGTGCTCATCAGACTGATCCCATCACGCAACAGAGTCAGGTGAGTCAAAGACAAGATATTTTAGGGTCCTTAAGACTGCTTTCACATTGTGATTCAGCCTATCGTTCGGCTACCGCGTTGAAATTGCGCGACAGCAGCGCGGGCTCACGCAACTGCGAGAGTAACGCTTTGTTGCTTCGCATAGCGCTGAAACCATCGTATTGCTCTGTTAAGCCGCCTAATATGAAAGAGCTCTTAGTCTGACTCCTATCTCTATTTGACTCCTATGTCACCTTGTGGTAAGTGACGGAGTCGAAGAATTAGCATGCCTACCTAGAAGATGCCTGTTCACTCTTACGGCCATTGAGGAAAGTAAAGCTATTTATAAACGGTAGGGTAGGCCTGCGAAGTTTTAGCTGTACAGCTAGCCGAGCTTTCGTGGCCAGTCTGTTCTTGGAAGTACCTACACTATCCCTTTGCCTATTTCTGCCGTATAGCAGGTTTATTTCGGCTTGAAGGGTACGGGGGTGAAATTACCAACTCATGAGTCTCTTTCCATCTTAGTTCTCAGGATAGGTAACGCGGTTGGCTTTTTTTCGACAGTTTAGATTTTTAACTACGAAGAAAAATTGTATTATTAGAGCTGATCATTACGAGTATACGTCAGCTCGCAAATAATTAAATACGTCGGCATAGTTGACCAAGCTAAAAAAACGCATCCCACCACCGCGCCGCCAATACAGGGCGTATTTATTACTCGTGGTCCCACCGCCATGACTTAGCTAGAGTGGGTGGACAGACGCGTCATCTGAGCTTGGACAAGCTACTCGCCTCGACATTATTGTTTCAAAGGTTCTTAAACAACAACCTTCTTTAGACCAATCAAATCAGAAACCGCATGCGGAATGTGATGTAAAAGAAAAAAAAATCGATAGACCGAACACTTGAAACAGGCGAATTTTAATTGCTGTCCCTTCTGCAGAGCTAAATCTACGAGCGTGTAGAAACGGTTGTGAAAGTAGAGGAAACGAGGGAAATATGACAAGGTCGTTGCAGGAGGGCTGTGATGTCTGCCTACCCTGAAGGGAGGCGTGATTTTATGTATGTATGTTGTGAGCAAGCACGTCCTATCGCCTCAGTTTCGGTACAATTTTGCTTTTCTAGTACTCAGGCTGATTGTAAAAGGTGTAAACCGCTACTGATGTCTCTGATTGATGTAATTTTGATGGAAACCCTATAATTTACAAATTCATCAAGAATGTTTATTGTACTATGTTCGTCATAATGCGTCGGCAATGTGGCGGCACCGCTATGCTAGAAAAATAGAGATTAAGGTTTCGAAATACCATGAGAATTAATAGCTTGGTCTTAGCAAACAAAACGGTTTATTACAGTTTTTGTAAATACAAGTCACAGAAACTAGGAAAAGATGTTGACGAAGTTAAAGAGTAACGAACCATTCATAATATCTTAAATATGATACACAGTTTTACACAAAACCATCTGGATTCCAACAAAGTATTTGTACAGTCGACCGCTTATCAGTGGTAACGCTTTGACCTTTAGAGGGTCATTGATTACGAGCGTTTAGTTTGTAACGTGGCGCTCATTCAGTTTATACTGGTTTTGTTACCACTTCCTTGCTGCCGTGCGTACGACTTACATTACTACCTATGACTAGCAAGAAACAACCTTTTCTTGGGGCTGAACATAGAAGATGTTAAAAAATCCGTCCCCCTAACTGCTAATATGTATGTTTTACCCAACCAGAAAGAAACATAAAAGCTCCTTGGATTAGCTATGTACAAGAGGATAATGAAGATTAACAGTACATATTTTTGAACAACTTATATTACATTATTCAATGACACCTATTTATAAAACACCGCCCACTGAACCGAACGTCGTCGCAGCGTTACTACAGCCACACAACAAGTCTTCGAAGTGCGCTTGTAGTAACACTCGTTGAGCCTGTGGCTTTGATTCGCCTTTGTCCGGCCGCGTCGTGGCTCCATCGAGTATGCTACGTTATAACCCACGCAACCATAGGCAGTAACCCCACCAACCAGTTACTCCGTCGTCGTGTTGAACTGTTGCATCCATCCTCCTCACACTCACAAAAATGGGAATAATGCATGCTGCTAAACTTAGATTGTTCACTACGTTGTTTGTTTTCATGCACGTATGCGCACTCTCGTACCACCGTCAGCTCTTGCTCGGGCGTGAAGTGTTGAACTTGATAGATGGAGCGACACATAGGCCGCTTGCCATTTTCACTGCTGCAATCTTTGAGAAAGTCTTTCTTCAAATCATACGAGTAGCAACCATGTTGATCGTGTAACGTTGTGCACTGAAAGCACTTTAGCGCGACAGCGTCTTTGAATCCCGCGAACAATAACACTGTTATCATCAGTATTGCACATGTCCTCACAGGACATTTCATTTTATTACGAAAATCCTTATCCTTATTTTTTATTTTTATTTTAGAGACATTTGTCACACTATGACTGACGTATGCCTGTCATTCGTATTTTGAATCTTTTTTCTGTTTGTCATTATTTAATGGTATTGGAGGCAAAGAGATTGGAGTTGAAGTTTTATAAGGAGGTTTGTTTGTTTTATAATTATAGGTGGAGTCGAGAGCCAATATCAGATATTTTAGTCGATTTAACTCTTTCAATTTATTTATCTTGAATTGAAAACGACGCTATATATTTTTTTATTGTGTTAGGAATCAATTATTGTACTGCGCGTCGTTGTGCTTACAACCTATTTTGTATAAGTAATTTAGCTTGCTTCATAAACTGCCACAGACAAAAAAATATTTCAGTAAATCCTATTATAGTGGAGATCTTTGTTCAGCATTGAACGTCTAGGCTGATATGATGATAAAGATGATGAAGGGATGAGTTCAGTAATAAGTAATTAAGGATAAGTTTTAGAAACATGAAATACATTTTTTACTTTTGTTAGGCGACGTCGCCGGTGGCACCACCGCGCGGGGATTCTGGCAAGTCGCAGACCAAGAGCGAGAAGCGAAGCGGGAACACCCTGTACCAAGAACTGGCTTTCCACGATACTGATGCGAGTATCGCTGAGGGCGACGAGGGAGCTGACATTATCACAGGTAATCCATTGGTAGATAGGTAGAAAGTTTTCTTTATTTGCTTTTCTGTTGCACAAAAACATATTTATAGGTATACAAAGTGTAATTAAAAATACGCATAACCTCTAGGGTGGTACCCATGTAAATGAACAACGTTTGTTCTAGAACTTTTTTTGGAAATTAAAATCTTTTCTCAAATCAAAAATGAAAATCTAATCCGGCCAATTTGTATGGAGAATCAAATTATTTATTTTTTATTTCCAAAACTTGTAGAACAAAAGTTTTTCAGTTACAGTTATAACACGTTGTTGTGTATAACCCGGACCAGCTGCTGTATTTGCAGTAGTAGTTACGGAGTCGGCTACCTAACTCAGGGGATTTGAAGAGGACGCTGGTTTTCACCATCTGATCTCCGCAACTTAGACTAAACCAGATCTAATCCATAATCAGGCTTTGGCTTTTGTGGCCGCGTTGGCTATCAGTGTTTTCAAGCCGCAGATTGGTCACTGATTTGATTTAACGACTATTAGTGTGCCTTCTGAAGTGCAGAACATCACATGTTTGGAACAAGAAGAACTGGAAGTGTCTGTCTGTATGTCCGTGTGATTACCTAAATTCGTTCGCCGTCATAAGTCGCTTATATGTTGTTTCGTAATTAAATTGTTGTGAAATTTCCTGTAAAACTTTTTAAATTCTGCTTTTTATTTCACCATACGATATGAAATCGAATCAGGGTGTCTACTCTCAAAGTCCGATACATCGAAACGATACTATTCGAAACATGCAAATGCAAAACTTCGTCCCTTGACAATAGAGTAGAATATTGGTTGGATGCAGTTTGAAAATTCATCCAACCAATATTCTACTCTATTGTCAAGGGACGAAGTTTTGCATTTGCATGTTTCGAGTAGTATCGTTTCGATATATCGGACTTTGAGAGTAGACACCCAGAGCATATACAAAATGATCATCGGTATAAGAAGTGGATCTTTTTTGTTAGTGAATTCAGCCTTTGTCCACTCTAGTTCTAGATAGGGTGATGGCCTCCAGCATTTCTATATAATTTGCACGTGTGGCAGACGTGGATCGTTCGATTAAAGACGATGAGTAGAACCACAGAAAAATTGTCTGCCACCTTGGTAGCGCTGCGTTATCAATTAACAGGGCTTTAAAAATGTAAAAAAAAAATCATGAGCTAAATCATTTGCTCATGTCTGCCGCTTGCACTGATGGTCAGAATCATCCTCAAAACGATGAAAGTTGAAGAGGCAGACCACCACACCTCTGCGTTTTGAAGGTATATTTTTTTTTAAGTTTTTTGTTATGATATTAAAACGTGTATATCATTTGCTCATATGGCAGACATAGATCGTTCGATAAAAAACGATGAGTAGAACAACAGAAAAATAGTCTGCCACCTTGGTAGCGCTGCGTTATCAATTAACAGGGTTTTAAAAATGTAAAAAAAAAACACGTGCTAAATCATTTGCTCATGTCTGCCGCTTGCACTGATGGTTACAATCATCCTCAAAACCATAAAAACCGAAGAGGCAGACCTCTAGACCTCTGATTTACCAAAGGCAGACCATTTGATTCATAGTCTTATATTTTTTTGTTTCTTTTTTTTTTGTGGGTAGACAGGAAAGTGTAAACACCAAAATTTTACTCTCCCAGTATTATAATTATAAAAAATAGTTAATTACTACTTACATGTCGTAAAGTGTTTGCATTAGCACTAATTGACTGTAAACTTTCTATTTCTTAATATCTGCACACTTGCCACATCACTATAACACCACCACGGACAGCACTGCAAAGCTCGCCCAGAGCATGGAAGAGCTCTCCGCCTGGTTTGAGTCCTGCATGTCGGAGTTTGAACAGACCCAGCAGCAGGCCGCTTCAGCAGGTACACCAACAGTGAAGAACTTATCTGCGGACTACATAACCTTCAAAGGGCTCGTTTGGAAAGCACTCGAGATGCTCAAGGCACAACTGGCCCTTGTAGTCAGCGGGCTGGACAGGGTGGAGACACATTCGCGTCGGAAAGTCCTCTTGCTTCATGGTGTTACTGAGGAGGACGCAGAAGATCTTCCTACAAAGGTTCGCAGAATGATAGCGGGGCAAATGAAGTTGTCTACCATAAGTGCTGATGCCTTTGAAGCTTGCCATCGCCTAGAGGCCAAAAAAGACAAGGCTCGCCCCATATTGGTCCGCTTTGCGGTTATGAAAGATCGGATGGCAGTGTGGAATGCCAAAACAGCACTTAAGGGCTCAAAAGTCTCAGTCTCAGAGTTTCTAACCAAGACACGATAGGAGGTCTTTGTCGCAGCTAGAAAATTCTATGGGATGAAGAATTGTTGGTCCTCGGATGGCGCGATATTGATTCGTCTGCCAGATAAGCTCAGGAGGAAGGTAACAACCATGCCCGAGCTGATGGAGCTGACTGCGAAGTTCCCGCCGAGTAAAAAATAGGCTGATCTTTTCTCTGATATAGTAAGGAATTTAATGTTCATATCTCAACAGTGTTTTTTAACATTTCTGTAGTTATTCTATAGCAGTTGTATAGGTTCCTTTTTACCAACTTGCAAGCATTCATCCACACATAGGAACATAGAAATGTATAGCACGCATAATGCCAGTCACGAAAAGTAAAATATTTCAATATTCAGGGTAGAATAATATCTTTTGTAACAAGAAATTTCTTCACTTCACTTTTTTATTTTTGTCACTTTTTGAGGTTCAAGCAAAGGTTGTTTTTGTTTAGTTAAGTGACGTGAATGTTTTCGTTTTGAAACTTCTTGACAGCTGTTTTTTTTTAATGGCTCGGATACAAGTATTTTAGTCAGTATGTTATGTATTATTTTCCTGTGATTATTTTCACTGTGCTGTTTATTAGATAGTGTGGCGTTTGGTTGTAGTGTGTTTGATAGTGTGTTATAATTGTATTTTGTCGTGACCAGTCAATGTGTGCTAGTGTTTAGAAAGAAGCCAGTTAGTAATTTAGTACTTGTATTATTTTATTTATTTATTATATTATTTTAGATATATTTATAATATGTTCGATGATAATTTTTTCTCTTGCTCGTCTTCAGATGATTTTGAAAGTGCTGAAAGTGACAGTTCCACTCTTATAGACTCAGAGCCACTGAATGAAAAACTTCTTTCTACACTTAAACATGGTTCGCCATTCCTATCCCTGGTACACATAGCATACCGGCTCACTATTCTGATCTTCTCACATCTTTTAGCACCAGCGTGGTTGATGCCATCCTAGTTTCTGAGACGTGGCTTAAGCCCTCTCTTCCCTCAACTTCTTGTTCTCTGCCAGGCTATCGGCTTTTCCGTAATGATCGCGTGGGTGCGGGTGGTGGCGGCGTAGGTATTTGCGCGTTTTAGTGCGTTTAAGAAACTTACAGCGCCACCTGGGTTTGAGTAGCATAGCTTGCTCACCCGATGATATTGTCATGTTGAGGCGGCTATTCTAGAGCGAAGCTCGGTCGCCCAGGTACTATAATAGTAAACAAGTTCAGCGTAGCGCTGGTTCGGCTTAATACAGGTTACACTGGTTTTGTCTCTACGTGTACAATGCCGTGCGTTCCATGGCATGGCATCTCTAAGATGTTCAATTTCCTGTGTAGAGCTTTCACCTGAGAGATTTTGCATTATTTACCTAACGCGTTGTTTTTAAAACACGTAGGTAATCGTGCCTATAAAGTTTGAGCGTTGCTTTCGATTTCGATTTCCCTGGGATCCCATAATGAGATCCTGACTTGGTGGCCATGGGACAACTTCAGAAGTATGTTTGGTCGGATAAAAAAGAATTTTGAAAATCGTTCTATTATTTGACAGAATGTTCTAATTGTTGTGCCACTAGCGGTTATACACCACGGCTAACGTTATTTAATTTTAGAGATCGCAAAGAAAGACCAACTTCCACTTGGCCACAAGCGCTTCAAACTTTCGATCATACCTGACTAAAATTTTAAGAATTATCCTCGCAACTCCTAACCGTTAAGGAGTTGGACCTTCCATCATCAGACCATCAACATGAGATGATAAATACCAGACGCAAATACTTGTGTAGCTTTGAAAAATATATGAAAAACGTTATACGTGCCTATAAAATTTGAGGGTTGCCCTCGATTTCCCTAGGATCCCATCATCAGATCCTGACTTGGTGACATTGGGACCACCTCAGGAGTATACCCTTTCGGATAAAAAAGGAATTTTGCAAATCGTTAACACTTGACGGAAAAATAGGTGGACATACTCGTACATAAAAAAATACATACAGTGGAACATAGAACCTCCTCCTTTTTTGAAGTCGGTTAAAATTAGGCTTAGTTTCCATACTCCTGATAAGCCCATGTATTTACTGTGCCTCTGATATTTTTTTTTTAAAGTATCGGCTACTTTCAAAACAACCTTTTTAGTAAGATGCTGGCTGGTATTTTGATACATAATTTTTTCATGTTCATTTGTTCAAAGTTCTGTCAAGATTTGAATGGATGACATCAATCAAAGACATAGCAGTTGCAGCCCAGATTAGTAAGTATAGTATGAGTTGCAGTCTCAGGAGACGCATTTTTGAAGCGTTCGTACTTCAATTCGAATTTGAATTGGCAAGATTCGTATACGAATCAGTGATATCGCTATTTTTGAATATTTATACCTGTGAATTCTGTCTGACCAAAGATTTTGGAAACTACGCCAGGGGGCGTTAGAAGCGCAGCGTTTTTCTTACGTCAATGGGTCTGACCCAATCGTTTTGAGCACCCAGTAGACGTTGGCCCAACCGTTGGCCGCGCCGGCTCGGCAAGCTTGTTGACAGCTTTCACACGTTGGTGCGGCTGATTCCGTGTAGGTCTGTCAAGCAAGCAAGATGGACGTATACGCGGAGACTATCGCTGCCGCTGAAATATACTTATACAGTGCTTTTAAGTTTTGTTTCCAGCTGCACCGTGTTTGAAAAAAAAAATATTTTTACTTATTTAGAATAAAATAAAACGTCCCTCTGCTCCTACGCACTTATTTGAAATAAAGGCACGGCCAACGTGTGAACGCCGTTTGCGGCTCGTCGTGTAGAGCCCTTATTGGATTTCTACCCTTGAACATTTCTACCTCTCGAAAGTATATTTAATCTGTGATAAGAACGATATTGACTCCCCCGGACATGGATTATTATTATTACTGTGATCAGCACCGTCAGTCAACCTCGGAGACGGTCATTCTGTGATCCGCGATCCGTGGAGATGCAGCTATAAGAAAGAAAGAGAAAGCTAGCCATCTGTATGCCCACTCGTGAAAGATTTCTGCCAATTTGGCTTTTAATTCACTTCGATAAAATATTTTTCTTAGTTTGTTAGAAGTTCATATTTTATGGGAAATTATAGGTAGGTACGCCATGCAAATTCAACTTTTGAAACATGAAAAAGCGTAAGCGATTTAGGCAAAAACGTATTTGATGCTAAATTTAGAATTTTATTGCTGCAAAAATCAAGTTGATAACTAATTTGATTGGGTTATATAGCTGATTAAGTAATTACTTCTAAAAGAAGCTGCAGTAAAAGTGGCTAAATCTACCTAAAATCGTCTATAGTGTCAACACTGGCCCTGATCGCAAAATATCTAAAATTTTGTCGCGATCCGTACATCAGCGGCGGAGACGGTCAAACAATTTCGTGATCAAAGTCGAGGCCGACTACCCGCTCAGCTTTCTCTTTCTTTCTTATAGCTGCATCTCTACCGGATCGCATGATCACGGATTTAACGTGTGCGGGCACCCAGTCAAACAACTTCGTGATCAAAGTCAAGGCCGAGTACCCGCTCAGCCTTCTCTTTCTTTCTTATACTCGTAGCTGCATCTCAACCGGATCGCAGGATCGCGGATTTAACGTGTGCGGGCACCCGACGTTTCCTTCACACATTGGGTGCCCGCACACGTAACATAACGTTCGCTGAGATGCAGCTATAAGAAAGAAAGAGAAAGCTATAGGACCATAGTCTAGGTGTATCTATGGTCCTATAGCTTTCTCTTTCTTTCTTATAGCTGCATCTCTACCGGATCGCAGGATCGCGGATTCAACGTGTGCGGGGGACCCATTGAGATATCAACTTTTTAATTAGCGTTCCATTCCTACGCAATTTATTACCGGTTTTTAAAATCAATGAATAATTTCTTTCCGGTGTTTATTTTTTTCTAAGTGAAACGAAATTATCTATGTACAAGTGCGACAAGGCTCATTATGAACGTGGCAAAAAAAGGAACTAACACCGCCACCTTGTGAAACGTCACTTTTGAGTGTTCTCCTTATACAAGCCAGCGCCCCCACCCGCGTTCATTATAAGCCTTGTCTACTTGAAAGAAGAAAGTGAATTAGGACCAAGGAACATACATTAGGACGCACCCTATATTGGGGATATGATTGATTTAGTACGAATTTATAAAAATTAATATTTCTTAAAATCAGTGAGTAAATCGTCTGCCAATTTTTGCTGTCTTCAGTGAAACCAAATGAAGCGAACAAAAGCAACTAGAATGATGAGCAAATGGTTTAGTAGAGCCTTTTTTTTTTACATATTTACTAGTACTTCCCGTGATAATGCAGAGCCCTATACGTCTGCCTCTTTGATTTCTTTATTTTTTAGGATATTTCTGACCAGCAGCTCCATTGGCAGACATGAGCAAATGATTTAGTACCCTTCTTTTTTTTACATTTTTGAAAAGCTGAAACTCAAAAACGCAGCGACGGACAGAAAAACTTTACTGAACCAAATCAATTTGCAATAATCTAAACTATCATCTCTAGCGATATGAAATACGTGCAAATCATATAGCGAAATATTTATCACCTCCCTTACTATTCTAAGTCTCCTGTATATTGTTTTGTTTTTGTGTGACAGTAAATAATTTATCTATCTATGTAACAAGTATTTAAAAGAAGAAGTCAGTTCTCTGATTCCACATTATTATTTGTTCAGGAAGCTGGGTACATCCGGGTGAATACGCATCTTCAGGTAAGAATAATTTATTACACTATCCTACTAATATTATAAACGTGAAAGTTTGTAAGTATAGATGTTTGTTACTCTTTCACGTAAAAACTACTGAATGGATTTAAATATGGATTTTAATGAAACTTTACAATAATGTAGCTTATACATCAGAATAACACATAGGCTACAATTTATAAATCTGCGCAGACGAAGTCGCGGGCACCAGCTAGTTTAAAATAAATTTGTAAATAGAAGCATGCAATTTTCTTGGGAAGTTATCTCTGCAGAGAGCTTCTCTGACTGCACAAAATATAAAATAATTAATTATTGTAAAGGGGATTGAAATAAGCGATAATAAAATTAATAGTTTTGTTGAAAATTGAAACCATATTCACATAAGTACTAAAAGTTACCCGCTTGATAATATTATTTAGTTTTTTCATTTTAATCGCTCAAAATCTTTAGAATTTCAGTAATATTACTAGGTTCAGGAAAAAAAAGGTTGCAAATCTGTTAATCATAATTAATAAAAAGAATATACTTACACTTGCATCGTAATTCAGTTTTGCTAGATTTTTGAGTTATTTCTATAAGTGCAATATAAGAATGGTTGATAATAGATATTTTTCAATTTGCCCTATAAATTCATTGGCTTATAATTAGCTTAATACTTTCCCATTTTCACCATGATTTTGTATATATTTTTTCTCTTTTAATATAACTTTAAAAAGAAAATATTTTTTTTAACATGTGTGTATAAGAATTTCTGGAGTTTACTAAAAATGTTAATGTTTGTTCTATTTCATGCCTTCTAACAAATTGTTTCGTCGATGGCTTCCAGTTAACGATAACTACTTTGGTAAGTAACATTTCTTGTATTTTATAACTACCTCTAGTTTTCAGCGAGCTTTTGCTTTTATTCTTTAACTGAACATTACGTATAATTTTTCAAGCTTAACACTAAAACCACAGACTAAAACACTAATTCCGTTCTTATTCTAAGCACTGTAGATGTCAAAGTCTCCTTGGTTTTTCTAAGTGATTTTTTATATATATTTTACTTAGACCTATTTAACTATCTTTGGGAAACGGTTCAAAAAACCAGAAGTAATTTTGACTGTCCCATACAAGCCTTAATCGCTGACACTTCGTGTATGAAAGGTAAAGTTCTTATCTATGTAAAATTTTTTGAAGTTCTTGGCTAATGAAAAAGTAATTATTGACTAAAGTTAACACACACAAACAGTTTTAGGTGGTTGGGCTTTTGTGCTAAGTCCGTCTGGGGAAGTATCACTCTCTTACTTTTTTCTGGAGTAAAGTAGCAGTGTTTCCACTGCTGTGTTTCAGTTTGAAGGGCAAGGGAGCCAGTGAAATTACTGGCGCAAGAGACACATCATCTTAGTTCTCAGGGTGCGCAGCGCGCTTTATTATCTTGTTAGTATCAATTATTCTACTAATAAGACAGTGGACGCTATTAGTCTTAGAGGATCGTGTAATCTCGCGGCGTTACATATTAGAATTGTGTAACTTCGTACACTTGTTTTTTAGTCCTATTTGACTAATATGACTCGGAGCACCGGAAATTCCATTGATGTATGGGAGAGTTATGACGTCATAAATTTTTTGTATGGATTTTTTTTTGCAGAAATCTATCGTGTGGGGTATCTAATGAAAGGGCTTTTTGAGCCGATTTTAAAAATATAGTACATCTTTATATTTCAGTCACTAGTTTCCTAGAAAAATATTATGAAACCATACCAAGTTTGGCCTCTTCCTGGTAGGAAATGGCTGAACAAACTTTTGAAAAATATAAATCAAATAAATTTTTATTTTCGAACTTCCTAAAAGCATTTTTCAATATGTTAATCAGAACTATGTTTTTTTTAAATAAGACTCGTACCGACGCGATTGGTGGGAATTCGCACAGTACCGCGATGGTTGGAGGGACGAGGGGGAGGCCTTTGCCTAGCTGTGGGACAGTACAGGATAGAAAAAAAAAGAAGGGAAGAAACCTGTTTGAACTTTAGTACGGAATTTTATATTCTTTTTTACAGAAACCTATCATTATGGGTATCCAATGAAAGGGCTCCTCAAGCTGATTCTAGAAATATAGTTTATCTTACATTTCAGTAACTGGTTCCCAAAAATTAAAAAAAATAAATGGTACAGCAGCACTGCACTTACTTTCTCGCAAAACTCAAGGAAAAACTATCAACCGCAAACTTAAATTTGTAATGCCATACACATAGTATGGAAATACAAACTTTTATTTACGTTTTTCCAAAAAAATGTTCGAATGAAATATACAGATCAATTCAGAATTCAAATTGTCAAACATCAAAACAAACAAACCTCAAACGATTTCGAGTAAATCACATGTTTAACTTTTGGTAGTACTGGAACACCCTTTATATGAATTTCACAGATCAATGGATATAACTACCGTAGGATACTTGCATGGAGATTTTTTTAATTTCCCAACACATGTTCCTTATGGTTCCTTAGTCTACTGAGCAAGCCCTTTCAGTTTTTGGTACACACTGTGTACTAAATTTTATAAAAAAAAATCATAAAGAATATCCAGTCAGGTAGACAACTAATCCAGGATTAATATTATAGAAAATTTTAATAAACTCAATGGAACCAATTTTGGGTAAATCACATATTTACGATTTGGTGGTACAGGAACACCCCTTATATGAAATTACACAGATCAATTGATACTGGCGCAAGATATCATACATGGAGATGCTTGGTCATGCAAAGTTTCATCAAGATTCTATGAGCCGTTTTTGAGAAAATTTTAATTTTTAATTTTCTTTGTATGACAGCTACCCTCAAAATGAGTGCCAGCAAGAAACCACTTAGAACTCTTCGATGGATTTGCATAACTCTTAAATTCAAAATGTGTCAATCGGACCATTCGTTTAGCCGCTAGGCCAAAGCGTGACGGACAGACCGACCGACGGACCGACCGAACGACCGACGGACGAACATTTTTGGGAGACTTGTTTTTTATGATGTATAAGTGATATAGAACACATTTTTGAGAAAATTAGAAAGACTTTTTTTTCACGAATACAATACCTTTCTCGCTCCGCTCGAAAGTAAAAAGCAAAAAAAGTACTAAACAAGCTAATAGCTTTCTTATTAAAAAAAATATAGTTCTTATAAATATTTTCAAAAATGCTTTCATGTCGTTGAATATGAGGATATTATGAGTCATTTCATGAATATTTTACAAAAAATTATTCAGCCATTTTCTACCAGGAAAATCCCAAACTTGGTATGTTTTGAACATATTTTTAAAATTTTTAGGAAACCAGTGACTGGAATATTAAGATGAGCTATATTTTTAGAATTAAAGCCCTTTCATTAGATACCCCACATGAGAGGGATTCTGTAAAAAAAAATATCCCTACATTAAATTGATGACATCATAACTCTCCCATAAATCAATTTAATTTCCGGTGCTCCGAGTCATATTGGTCTAATAGGATTAGGAAACAAGTGTACGAAGTTACACAATCCTAATATGTAACGACAAATAATCCCGATTTTCTTCACGATCCTATTAGACTATATAGGCGGGTCGCCCACAAGCTCGATCGCTTAAAACAAAACAACAGCGACAACTAAAAGCAACAAAATAACACCAATAACAAACACAATTACAACGAAAAGTGCTTGATGATTTTTTTATGTAGTAGTGTGGTAATAAATAACATTTTTATTGCAATCTTAATAATGCATAATGCTTGAAGTAATCAGTTGGATGCATTTCAAGTGACCGAGTAAAGGAATGGTATTATTTACGTTCTGGTAGAGTATGTTACGGATAAGAAAAAAAAAATTGGTCGGTTTTCTTATCGCCTTGGGTAATTTTTCAACTATGTATAATTATAAGCTCAATAACAATGCGTTTAAGACATTATGCGTTTAGAAATTAGGTCGTTCTGCGTCGAGACGAATTTCTTTAATAGACTAGTTTAATGACTTTCAATTTTACTTGAATCATCTGAATTTTTGCATAGTTCATAGCTTTTCAAACTTCCTTCTCTTAGATGTCCTACTTGTCCCCAATTTCCTGTAACAACTTGCTCAAATAAATAACTACCGAGTGTAACATTTGTTTCCTGAACACGAGTGTTCGTTCTGTGTCTATTTATGTATGTATATCAGCCTGTGATTCTCATATACAGGCTTTGCCTGCTGGTGCAGCTTTGCTGGGATCAGATGAGCTTGTGTGAATTTTCTCCCTTATTTATGTATTTATATCTACAATTTTATACATAATTAGCTAAGTTAGAAAGGTTTAGTAATTTTTATCGTAGTCACTATCCGTTATGATGCCGAGTGATTTAGATTTAAGGGCTATATTTCACTGGGACACCATGGCTGCGCAACCAGTCGCCGCTACTAACAAAATGTATACAGCTCTATAGAGATTTACTCACCTGGTGTCCGTTTGGTTGCGCAACCAATTTGGCGGCGCGACCAGCTCGGACTGTGGCCGCAGGTGGTGGTGTCTAGTTTAGTAGCTTACGGACACCACGGTGGCGCGACTGGTTGCGCCGCCATGGTGTCCCAGTGAAATATAGCCCTTACTGTCTTTAACATAATAAAGTTTTGCACGTATGCCTTTTTTTAAACAATTTGAGTAGTCGATTCGTAGGTCGCCTTTCATGCAGACTTTGCCTGTAACCTGTGCAATCTAAACATTAACCAAGCATGAAGCCAATGTTTGTACAGCTTTTGCAATGTAGGTATATTTAATAAAATACTGTCTACTCGAAATGTACAATTTGGAATGAGTTTTTATTTATTCAGAGCCTACAAGGTGGATTTTATAACTTTTATATCGATTTTTTTTGTTTTGAAAATGGGAAAGTAAAATACCATCGAGTTATAATATCAAAAGTTGACCAGAGAAAGCCCTAGTTTGTGCTCTGATTTATCGTGGCCAAATAATTTTTGGTATTAAAATTTGTAAAAGTGAAGGAAAAAGTATTTTAAATACACTTGCAAAAAAATAAAAACATGCTTGGAATATTAATTGAAACCAGGATTCTAAACATGTATTTATCCAAGCTTTGCCCGTGTGGTGCCCATAATTTTACCACCCTATCCCTTCTACATGGTGAAACTGAAAAAAATCGACAAATTTTGAGATTGAGTTCAGACTGCGAAACTGAACAATTTTTGCCTAGGAACATAATATATTCTTTATTGCGCACAAATAACATAAAATTGTCAAATGAAAATTGTTCACAAAGGCGAGCTTATCTCTTTAAGAGATCTCTTCCAGCCAACCTATCAGGTGTGGAAGAATGTCATTAAAACGGGCACAAGGATGTGCGTTAATAATCGTGATAAGAAATTTTAAATTAAAATCAAAGTTTAAAATACAGTAAAATAAAAAATAGGGATAAACCTACTTAAACTACACACGAATATACTTATACCTAATCACAGTATATTAAGACATATATAAAAATTGATAAACTTACTTAAAAATACATAAAAATAATACATAGACATAATACATAAAATAAATACATTACTCAAGATGATTGCGACAAGTAGTGCTCTCTTAATTGCATCTTAAACGATGTTATTGATGGACTGCTTTGTATAGCCTTTGGAAGTTTGTTCCATAGTCGCACAGCATGGGAAGAAAAGAAGTTAAAAAAGAATTTGGTGTTCGCTCTAGGACACTCCAACATCGTAGTGATGCAGTCGCGCTTAGAGCGGGGGTCAGGAGGTAAAAGTTGGAAGCGGGAGCGAAGATAGTCAGGAGTGGCAGGGTCATTCAGGATCTTATACAGGACAGAAAGGATGTGCATGCACATTACGACGAAGTCGGATAGGTAGCCACTTTAATTGAGCTCGAAATTCGGATACATGATCATATTTGTGAAGACCAAAGACGAAACGAATAGCCAGGTTTTGTAGGCGCTCAAGTTTGTTCAGAAATTCTTCAGTCACATCAAGGTAGCACACATCAGCGTAGTCGAGTATGGGAAGGAGTAGAGCTTGTGCAAGCAAGATTTTAGTTTGAAAGGGAAGGAAGTACTGGAGTCGCTTAAGGGAATGAAAAGAGTAGTGCATGCGCCTACTCACCTCACTAACCTGCGCTGACCATGATACGTCACGGTCTATGATAATCCCTAGGTTTTTTGCTTTGTCAGTGTGGGGAATACAGACTCCGTCGTATAACACTTTTGGCAACACTAAATCCCCCAACCTACCCCTTAGTCTACTGCTACCAACTATCGTGGCCTGGGACTTGGTTGGGTTCATACTAGGAACTAGGAAAAAAAATTTTACCCTTTCATAGTAAAGTCAGTCAGCTGACCATACATTTTGTATGGGAGATCGAATTTTTTTTTACGTCTAATGACCTATGTTCCTTGGGGAAAGTTGTTTAGTTTCGTGGTCTGTACTCAAATTCAAAATTAGTGGAATGTTTTCAAATTCACCTTGTAGAGAGCGTCGTATGTCCAGCAGGGGATTTTTCATGGGATGTTTTAATGATCATCCATTAAAAAGCATCAACTTTACGTGCAAATTTTGAGACCCAAAAATTATTTGACGTGTTTTCAGGCAAGTTTCTGTTATAAGTCGGTTGTACTCTACTTACGTTGCGGATGAGGAAGTTAACTATGTAGGTCAAGATAGCATGTAAGATCCACAGCCTTGTGGAACTACCGCAACACGATAACAAATTTAACAATACGCTCTATCGGGGCGTTTACGTGGTTAAAATTATGTAAACAAACTTTACACGCTGCACTGCTGCTGCTATTATTTGCACTTTTTAACTATTGACGTGTTCACTTTAAAAAAAATGTCAAAAAAAAAACTATTGGTATAAACTTGACATCTCGATACAGAAAATCTGTTGATCGATGCCATGAAAATTAACAAGTTTTGTCATGAAAATAAACCATGCAAAGTGAGCTATCATATCATTTTATACAGTTTTTATGGGAAGTCAAAAATTTTATAGCACTAAAAGCTCTTAAATGTGGATCTTGCGTTCGTGTGGATGTAAATAGATAACCCTTCCCGTTTCTTCATCCTTTTACGCTGTGTCTACCTTGGGAATAGTATTTTAAATTTAACCTGTTTCTGGTCTCAATTAGTTTTGTTTTCGGAAGTTGTCTTTTTACAGCTAAGACAGCTCGATTTTTTTAACTCTGATGTTGACGGTTACTTTCGACGCATGGGTGACACGCGGAGAGCCAATGAACGATTCGCTCGCTTTCTCCCACCTGCCTTGCTCACCCCTGCGACAGATTTTTTGAGTTCTGCGCATAAACTTTTAGCATAATAAAATGCGTTAATATTATTTATATCCACCATATTAAATGACAAGTTTTGTTCAATATTTTGTTTCATCTTTACAATAATCTTTACATTGTTGCAGGAATGGGGAAGGAAGTTGAAAATCTTATCCTCGAGAACAACGAACTTTTGGCTACTAAGTAAGTTAATGTGCCTCATTATTTGCTTTAAACTTCGGTGAACAACTTGAACTTTGACCTTGATTGCACAGTCAATTTTACGTACAAACCAACGTACGCAAATCTTCAGGCCAGTGGGATAGCTTAGTCTTTAGTATAACTTACAAACCTCAGTGATTTTTTCTACTCGTGAAACTGAACAACTTTTGTTCTACAACTTTTCAAATATATTGTTTTGGTTCTTCATAGGAATTGGCTCTTATCGCCCGCGTGGTTTAGAAAAAGAATAGCATCAAGTATCAACCCATCTCTACCCGTGGGTGTCGTAAGAGGCGATTAAGGGGTTATTAACCAGAGAATGGGCCGCAGCGTCCTTATGTGTATCGTTCTATCTTACATACAGCTATCGCTATCAAGCGTAGTGACTATAGTACTTTCCCTCCACATTGTTCAAGAAAAAGCTGGAATTCTGGAGGGAGCTCCCTGTTCTGCTGTGGACGTTTCATTGGATGTTATGATGATGATGATGGGTGTATGAAAAAGCAAAAAAAAAGTTTATTGCTCCTTGGTATCGTAGAACAAAAATAGTTCAGTTTCAAAGGTATAACAAAAAGTTATAAAGGTAAAAAAAAGTTTATTTCTCCTTGATGTCGTCACGACACGACATCAAGGAGAAATAAACTTTTTTTTGCTTTTTTCATACACCCATCATCATCATCATAATATCCAATGAATCGTCCACTGCAGAACAGGGAGCTTCCTCCAGAATTCCAGCTTTTGCTTGAACAATGTGGAGGGAAAGTACCATAGTCACTACACTTGCTAGCGATACGGCTGGTACCATGGAGTGCGGTTGTTGGTGACCGCTGTATGTAAGATAGTTAGTATAACAACTACCCGAGAGGTTTGCGGTGATGTGCCAAATACCGTGTATAATTAAATTATTATACCTTACTTGCAGAGTGTCGTTAATAATACATGTTTATTGAAAAAGAACAGATTTATTCATTAAATTTTCTATAATGCTGGCGTGCATTTTGCACTCTAATAATATACGAATGTGGTGCCGGCAAAAAATAGTACCAACCCATCACTACCCGTGGGTGTCGTATGAGGCGGAGAATGGGCAGCGGCGTATCCGTACCATCTTACTTATTGCGTTCACCAACAACCGCGTTCCATGGTGCTAGCCGCGACGCTAATATGCGTGGTGACTATGGTACTTCCCCTAAGCTCTAAATTCCAGCCGAAGGGAGCTCCCTGTCCTGCAATAGACGTTTTTAGGGATGTTACGATGATGTTTTGATGATTACACGAATACAAGGCCTACGACAATAGTTGTTAGCTAAAATCAAGAACCATTTGTTAAGAGCCTTAGCGTGACACTTGTAATTAGGCAAAATAAATTACCTTACTATTCCCAGAATAAAATAAACATGTATGAGAAATGCAAAAGTTTAAAACAAACATTTGTTAAGAGTTTCGTGTGTTTTCAAGCAATCGATCAATTCGCACGTGGCTCCGGTCGACTGTTTCTCACGCTTGCATTATCTAATCAATACGATAAAATACCAATTAAATTAAACTGACTTGTCAAGGTCTTGTAATTTGCAATTAACCGTGATGTGTATTTGTTAAATTAATATTTTTTTGTGTGAATTTCTCCCAGTGCTGTGCGAGCAGCAGTGCTCTGCTGTGAAGCTGTGAGCTGGAAAATTCCAGGCAATATGATTGTTCCATTTGACAACGCATTTGACAAGCTAATAAAATTCCATTTGACAACGCATTTGACAAGCTAATAAAATGGCGCAAGCCTATTATTTAGAATTTTCCCAGCTTACAGCTTAGCTCCCTCGCACAGCTCTTATATACACTCAGATAATCCAAATTAGGGAAGCAGTTCAACTAATGTCAAAATTTTATGATATTCGACTACACGATTCTTTTTCACATCCCAATACAGCTCTACATGGAACTAGATGCACTCGGCTAAAATCAGAACTAACACTGCTGCCTTAGGGAGATAAATATATTATAGCATTACAGCACAGCTCTCGTATCATTGTCGTCTTTAGATCTATAGTTTTGAACAAATCACAGTCAAGTTTGTGTGCCAATTTGAAACGCCTCAAGTTAGCTTCCTGTGAACTTATTTCAAGACTTTTTGGCGGGAACTCGGCGTGGGCTCTTGTCTGCTCGGTTGAAATTCTTGTTTTTTGTGTTTTTTATTTTTATTTTTTTTATTTTATTTAAGAAACAAACAGTCACAAAGTTAGACTATGTAAATAACATATATAAAATAAACAGACCTGTAGTTCCCCTTATCATAATACAATTTGTTAATGTGAGAACTCTAATAACATTGGTCACTTTGAAGCAAGAAAAACGAAACAATCTCAAAAAAAAAAAAAAGTGCAATTGTTACTTATAAATTATATAAAAATATTAAATTAAGAAAAAAAGATCAAGTCACTGCATTTGTAATTAATTAATAACATTAGTATTGAAAGAAAATAATTTTAAAACAAGTTGTTTTTTATAGGAAGCCAAGGTAGAAGAAAAAATATCAATTTCAATTAATAAAGTGTTGTAAACACGCATCGCACGACGAAAGTATGAATTCTTCGCATAATTAGTATTAAAAGGTCTAATGGCAAAAATATGAGTAGAACGTGAAGAGGTACGCTTGACTCTGAAATCAACCTGTTGTAGAAGGTGAGGGGAATTAATTTGATTATTAATAATTTTGAAAAGGAACACGGAGTCGAGGTAGCTTCGGCGGCTTTCAAGGGTTGCAATTTTGTAATGATTTGCTATGTCAGTATAATTGTCAAAGTGGCTGCCAGTACGATAGTTAAGAGACTTTAAAAACTTGTTCTGTACTTTTTCTAATCTGTCTACATGAACTGCATATTGAGGATTCCAGACAACGCAGGCAAACTCAAGATGGCTACGAACGAAGGAATGATACAAGATTTTGAGAGTAGTTGCTTGTTTAAAAGGACGGGATAATCTAAGTATCATGCCTAATTGTCTAAAAGCTTTTTCTATAATATTATCAATGTGTAAATTGAAATGTAATTTACTGTCCAAAACCACACCAAGATCCCTGATTTGATAGACCCTTTTTAGTAAAATACCAGACAGCTTGTAAGGATACTTCACAGGATTGCGTTTTCGCGAGAAGGTAATAATATTGCACTTATCAGGGTTTAGTATTAACTGATGATCAACACAATAATAATTGAACTTATCCAAATCATTCTGAAGTGCAACACAATCATCTGGCGAAGAGATTATTTTAAAGATCTTAGTATCATCAGCGTACAGTAAGTGCTGGGAGCTAACAAATATGGAACCTATATCATTAACCACAAGTGTGAACAGCAAGGGTCCCAAATGGGATCCCTGTGGCACACCGGAGGGGATAGGAAGAAACCTGGACGTATAACCTTTTAGTGAGACTGCCTGACTCCTGTTGCTAATATAAGATTTGATCCAGCGCAGGAGATCACCGTGTATACCGATCTTCTTTAACTTTTCTAATAATACACTATGATTAATTTTATCAAATGCTTTAGAAAAATCGGTATACACGGCGTCTACCTGATGACCACTATCTAGGGCTTCGATTATAAAATCCGTGTAAGTGACCAGATTAGTGTCTACGCTGCGACCCCGGAAAAAGCCGTGCTGTTGCTGAGAGATATGCTGAGAGAGAAGTGCACCTAATTCAAGTGTGACAATTTTTTCAAAAATTTTACCGAATATGCAAAGCTTAGAAATAGGCCGATAATGCATAACATCATTCCGACAGCCACCCTTAAAAATTGGAGTGATAAGAGCTTTTTTCCATATTTCGGGAAAACAGCCTTCCTTTAAGGAAATTTGAAACAATATAAAAAGAGGTTTGGCTAATTCAGCGGCACAATTCTTTATAAAAAGAGGGTGAATTAAATCATTACCAGCACTCTTGTTGATATCGATCTTTTGCAAAATTTTAAATACTATGTCTTCGTTTAAATTCACAGAAAAAATATTCACAGGGGTGCTATCGTGATCATCATCATCACTAACATCGGACAAAATACCCTGAGGAGGCTCGACAAACACAGAATTAAAATAATCATTAAAGTAATTACTTATAGTATTATAATCAGATGATGAATGACCACCATAACACATCCTGTCTGGAATAGAGTTAGAAGGAGACTTTGACTTAATAAAACTCCAAAAATATTTTGGAGTGACATGAATCCGATTTTCGGCTTTTGAAATATAAGAATCATAGCAAGTTTGTTCTACTTTGCTTTCACGCTCCCGTAGCAAACAAAAGGTTAGTCGGTCCAGGCCATTATCATATTGCTTCCACAATCTATGATACTTGCGCTTCTCGTTTATAATTTTAATAAGGGCCCTAGAGTACCAGGGGGGGTAAAAGCCGTTACAGCCATTTATAACAATTACTGGGACAAATTCGGTAATTATACTATTCAAAGTAGAGTAAAAAAAGGATGTTGCCTGCTCTGTGTTCATATTGAATAAAACCGTCCAATCAGTTGCTTTGAGTATATTGCAGATTTCTGTATAATTTGCATTACGGAAGTTAAGCGTCCTGCGTACTCGGTCTCTTAAGAAATTAAACTGTGGTAGATCTAAGGTTATCTCCAACGACCTATGGTGCTTGTCTTCGGGTGTTAGAGGCTCAGAACATGGAACGACAGAGCATGTTGTGTTACTAAATGCAAGATCCAAGATGTTACCATTTTCATTCTGACACCAATTAAACTGATTAAAATTAGTTAAATTAATAAAATCCTTCAAGAGGAATACTTTACTGTCGCTAGAATTATCCAAACATAACTGATTAATACCATTTACATTAGTCCAAGATGCGTTTGTAATATTAAAATCGCCAACTAATAGAAAAGTATCCTCAGGATTGTTTAAAAATAAATCAGAGCTATAATCAAAGAAAGTATCGAGATACACAAAATGATTGTAATTGTGGGGAAAGTAAGCGCACATGATATTAAAATTATGACTATTATTACTCTCTGGGGGGACAGACACAGAAGTGCCGCTAGCGGGACGGCCGGCACGCACACGGCGGCGGCGCGCAGGCATAGGTAGCTCCACGGTCACCCACAGCTCCTCGGAGTCCGGGTTCGAGCACCAGTCTGCGCGCCGGCGCGCGCGCAGCCCCCGCCGCACCGCTATCAGCACTCCACCGCCCAGCGAAGCTCGCGATCTGGGTCTGTCACGCCGAAATACTACATAATCGTTATAAAAAAACTCATTATCACTGAAATCCGGTGTGAGCCAAGTTTCACTCAAACAAATTATGTCATAATCGCATTTTAGTACACTTGATAAAAAAGCATGGGATTTCGTGCGTAAACCTCTTACGTTCTGGTAATAAATTTGAAGGGAATTACTGTTAGCCATTTCAAAATAAAGAAAAAATTTTTAATGTCACATAAGAATGAACAATAGTTACGAGTGCGATCGAGTTTACAACAACACAGTATGAACGAAGTATCGCCATGCAAAAACGAAAATACCTACAGGGTGTAACGTCAACAAAAAGAGTGGAAATTACATGTTTACCCTGACGACAGGTTAATAAAATCATAAAAACACACAGAACAGTATTCATAATCAGTCACTTTAGATTTTGCAAGTCGGATTCGCTAGATATTTGAATAAATTTGGAAGTATCATTCTTCCTCATCATAATTTTACAATCGCGGACCCATAAATACGAATAGTTCAACGTAGACTTCATTTCGCGGGCACGTTTCAGTAATATTTTGTTGTTAGGGGTGAGGTGGTCATTTAAGTAAATGTTCGATGGAGCTCCGTTGAATCCTATGTCCTGGGTGGTGAGGGATCGCCGTACACGCGCGGCGGCCAACAGCTGATCTTTGCGCCGACGCTGGGTGAAACGAATAATAATAGCCGGCGCCCGAGTGTCTGCCGTGCTCGAATTTTTGGAAGCGAATCGACGCACCCTGTGGGTTGAATCTAAATCCGTGTCGGACAGATCGAAGCCCACCTTAGTGCAAATATCACGAAGAATTTTATTGAGGTTTTCACCTTTAGACACAGGAACGCCCGAGATCTCAATATTGTTCAATCGAGAAAATTGATCATAAGAGTTTATTTTGTCTTTCAACTCAGTGATACAAGCGTTTGCATCAGCTAGATTCTGCTTCGTAGATTGTAAGTCAGTCTGGATGACCGGAATAGGTTCAATTTGTTTTTCAATATGCACTATTTTCTGGTTTAGCTCGGCGACCGATTGGGAGGTATTGTGAACGTCAGTCTTCACTTGATCGAGGCTTCCCTGCATCGTGTAGATGTCTGATCGAACTCCTTTAATTTCCTCCAAAACAGTTAGCAGCGTAATATCATCAGATGCGGTCGAGGCGGTAGGAATGGAATTACCGGCGCGGCAAGTTGCGCACCGCCAGTTCTGCTTCCGTTTCGAACCCATCGTCCGATAAGTAGTTTCCAAAACCCCAGCACAGTGAAAATGTAGAATCCCTTGGCAATTTCCACAGGTTACACCATCCGTAACATCATCGTTACACAACTTGCACTGCATCGCGAAAATATAAATAACACCAAGCGATTTTAGACTTATCGCTAGACGCGTATAAGGTTGAGAACGCAGTGTAAACGTAACGAGTGCAGTGAGTCAACAAGTGAATAGCGCGGGTTCCTTACGAAGTGACCGAACGTAATGAGCGCTCGATGACAACTGCTTGTAGTGAGTGTAGTGTTTGTAGTGATTTAGTGGATAATAAAGATAGTGTTTCATGCAGTGAATTAACTACGGAGTGCGCAGCTGATGAGATTTCAAGCGATCTCGTGTTTGAACCCCGTTTGTGTTGTCTCATTAAGTCAGTTCCTTCGTAAAGTCCACTATCGCTTTAGAGCTTTTGAGCAATAAACAATTTCCCCACTCGACACTGGCGGTTCGTCATATTTTTAACTTCTAAAAAGTGAATAAATTCCAAAAACTGAAGAATGTTCTAGAACTCGACACTGGCAGAAATGTCCCCGAAGATGGGTTGACGATTGCCAAATTAATTTAAAAAAAAAATTATTGGTATAGAACATAGAATACATGAAACAGAGTTAGAAAGGCAGTGCTGACAATCTTGTACGAGTCTCGGTGTCGCCAGGTTGCACACATTTACACGGTGAATCATATTTTCACTACATAAAAAAACCGCTAGCTATTTGTCGTCTACTGTTGAATCGAAAAAGTCAAAAGAGCCAAATCAAAGCAATCAAAAATTTATCGTATTACATTATAACATCATTTTCAAAAGCGTCAAAATATGACATTTTTGAGTGAAAAAGAGACAAAGATAAAATGTGGCCATACTAATAAAGTTTGCACTAAACGGTGCAAAATGTATCCATTGGCCCTTTCTTTGTTTTAACTTTCCTTTAAAATATTTCCCTAACAATCTATTTATAAATATTGTTGTTTTATAGTGGTATCATTATTGTGCAAATGCTAGGAATGTTGTTTCATTGGGCAAATTATCGATACAATGGATTATTGTATTCTGGATTACAACTTTTCCATGAAACAGGTCGAAGCAAGGAAATAATTTTACATTCATACATCTTAAAAAATCGAACTCTAGCGATAGCGGTTAATGCGCAGAACATAAAAAATCGGCCAAGTGCGAGTCGGACTCGTGCACCGAGGACGGTTCCGTACAAACCGTTTAGGAAAGTTATTAAAATTAGTTTATTATGTGATGTAACTAAAAATTTAAGGTTTCGGAATTTCTCCTTTATGTGTGTACTAGCTGTTGCCCGCGGCTTCGCTCGCGTGGATTTCGTATTTATTTTATTACCGATTTTCCGAAGCTAAGAAATAATTTCCCGTCATTTCGGGGTAATTTTAAATTAAGGAAAAACAGGACTAACCCTGCGCAAATCAATGAGTATTACTCAAGATCCAGCTGAATTTTATATAATATACAGACGTTACTCATAAATTACTCAGAACAGAAGAACTTAGCAGCAGTATCCTAACAAAAGTAAAGAGAGAGATGAGAGACACCTTTATGTAATATTTCAAAACAGAGCCAATTCGTAGAAGTAATTGAGAAAAACAAAAACCCTCTCCCTCTCTCTCCCTCTCCCTCTCCCCCTCCTCCCTCTCCCCCTGCCCCTCCCTCTCCCCCTCCCTCTCGCTCTCCCTCAGCCCCCCTCCCTCTCTCCCTCCCTCTCCCCCTTCCCCTCCTTCTCCCTCTCCCTGTACCTCTACCTCTCTACGCCTCTACCACTCTACCACTCTACCTCTTTACCTCTCTACCTCTCTACCTCCCTACCTCTCTACCTCTCTACCTTGTATAAATGATGTTCGTTTAATAGTATAGTATCTTTCCAGGAACGCACTGAACGTGGTGAAAGATGACCTTATTGTGAAAGTTGACGAGCTGACCGGCGAACAAGAGATACTCAGAGAAGAGGTGGCCAACCTTAGCTCGGCGAGAGAGAAGCTTAGGGAAAGAGTCTCGCAGTTGGAGGAGGAACTCAGACATTTGAAGGTAGGATTACAATTAGTTTAGTTTAATTTATTTTATATTATAAATGTTATATGCAGGGTGTGAGGGACGGTGTACAGAAAACTGAACGGGCTTGCTCAGTCAACGACACTGAACAACTTTCCCAAAAAAACATTTTTGAGAAATGAAAAATGTTTTTGAATTTTCCATACAAACTTTTTGAACAGAGTGAGCAAATTGTATGGAGAGGTGGAATTTTTTTTCATTTCACAAAAATTTTTGTTTGGGAAACATGTTCAGTTGACTGAGCACGCCCTTTCAGTTTATGGTACACCGTCTCTTACACCATTTATCTAAAAGTCTCCGTTAAGAAAACATATCTCTACCATAAATTGTAAATTAATTTTGCTGAACATTGGAGATATTCATAAAAAAATTATAAGAAAGAAAGAAAGAAATAATATTTATTTAGCATGCAAAAGAAAAACAAAAACATAAGTGTAAACACATTAAAAAAAGCCGACCAAGTGCGAGTTGGACTCGCGCACTGAGGGTTCCGTACCACCATCATCATCATCATAACATCCCATGAAACGTCCACTACAGGACAGGGAGCTCCCTCCAGAATTCTAGCTTTTTCTGGAAAAATGTGGAGGGGAAGTACCTACCGTAGTCACCTCGCTTGTTAGAGTTACGGCTGGCACCATGGACCGCGGTTTTATGTGACCGCAGTAAGTAAGATGTAAGATACAAAGGAGGATGCTGCTGCCCATCCTCCAGTTAACCCTTAGTCGCCTCTTACGACACCCACGGGTATGTATGGGTTCCACCACACCACCATACCACCACATAAACATAATTGTATTAGTTGAAATTTCAGTAAGTTAATGTGCTAGATTTTTTGAGTCCGACACGCGCTTGACCAAATTTTGTTATTTGTTGTTATTTTATAGCTTATGCACTATAAACATACCAATTTTCAAGTTTGTAAGTGATCTCGTTTTTAAATAGAACTAAAACAAAAATCGCCTCAGCGACCATCCAACTTGACCCCTCTCTTATATGAATGTTCTTGAAACGGGAGCTCACCACAATTGGTTACCATTAGTTGTGAGAAAAGTTGTAATATTTAATGATTTCAGACTTTTCCCATTATTTGTACTGTAAGACCTAGCTTCTTGCCAAATTTCATAATTTTAGGTCAACGGGAACTACCCTGTAGGTTTTGCATTTTTGAATAAATGTATGGAGATGAGGACATAAAATGCCATATCTTTTTATTGCGTCGTTGTAAAAAATTTAAATTTTCAGACCTTGTGTGGTCCATGGATCCTAATATATGGTATTAATTTCAATCTGATACCTTTACCCGTTCGTGAGATAAAGGGTCTTGACAGACAGACAGACAGACAGACAGACAGACAGACAGACAGACAGACAGACAGACAGACAGACAGACAGACAGACAGACAGACGGACAACAAAGTGATCCTATAAGGGTTCCGTTTTTTTCTTTTGAGGTACGGAACCCTAAAAACAGCTAAATAGGCCTCCAGCTCAGCACATGCCAAAGCCAAAGGCTAAGGCGCTGATTTTCAGCTGGAACCATTTTTAGAGTTCAGATGATGATGATGATATAACGTCATGCTATTTAGATGCCCCTGAAGAATGTTTGCCCCTGGAGAATTTTTGGACTTTCTGTTTATTTGTTTGAACATCACGTAAATACTCCTGAACCGATTGCTAATGAAACTTTTTTTTTTGACAAAACTGGAATAGTATTTCTTTAGACGTGCGGACGAAAAAAAAGCTAATTCATAAAATGATCGTTAAGTTGTATAAAAATTGTACATATTAAAATTACTAAATAAAAAACAACAATATCAAACAAAATGACAAAAAATATATATTAAAGACATAAAATCTAAACTAATGGATAACAGTTGTGTATGTACTGTTTTACAGAGTATAGTGATTTATCTAATAAAAAGTTCTTCAAAATACCTTCATAATCTTAAAAAAGTTTTTTTAGGCTACGAGTGTATAGATCGTTCTTATTATATCAGAATGCTTTGTAGTCACGTCTTATTCTATTTTTACTTAAAATTACTCTATGCTGTTTTCTCTTTTATATTGCAATAACTTATAGTAAATTTTTGTTTATACATTCTATCAAGAATGCTTATTGATTGTCTATCATGTTTAGACCTATGTTCCTTGTGACATATTATGTAGAGTCGTAATAATAAATTGCTCTCAATATCGCTCCTGAGATCGTATGAGGTTAATACGCAGTCAAGATCTGACTTGCTTTCTTGAAAGGTACTCAACGTATCAAAATACATCTTGAGATCGATCTTCATGGGAAGGAGATGTTGGTATAAAGATCGCAGTACTTTATTTAACAATTTGTTTACTTTCAGGAGACAGTCGCCAACAACGCCGGCGGTGGCGAGAATGAAGACGAGGCCGATGTCCCGATGGCTCAGCGACGTCGGTTTACTAGAGTTGAAATGGCGAGAGTACTTATGGAGCGCAATCAGTATAAGGTATACGGCGTGAAAAATAACTCTGTCTGTGACCGTTAATGCGCAGAAGTCAAAAAATGAGTCGCGGGAGTAAGCGCGGCTCCCGCGAGCGCGGCTCCCGCCAGGGGGCGATTCATTCATTGGCTCTCCGCCTGTCACCCTTGCGCAGAATATAATCGTCATTGACAGACTTGTCCTGAACGCGCTATAAGGCATTAATTATCGTCTGTTTTATTATTGACATTATTGTTGTCACCAAGAACTTGTCAATGTTACCTTGCTTTCGTGAGGATAAAATGAATAACGTTCGCTAGCGTATAAGCTATTTAGTACTAATAGTACGGTTTTTGCGTCCTATATTCGTTGTGATTTGCGTCCTATATTCGTTGTGATTAGCAAAAAGTGGAATTTACAGCCTGCGTTTGTATTTCTGAGTTCAGAATAAAGAAATAAATATGGGGGGACATTTTCACATTTCATTTCGTTATCTGATCCCAAAATAGGCAAAGAGACTGATATTAATACGTAAATAGATAGTTGCGAGTGAATATACTTCTTTTGGTAAGTTCGTAAACCTTACGATGTCATCTATGTCATCATCATCTCAACTCACTCATCAGTTATAGTAAGCGGTCGTGTTGTCAATTTGATTTGTGTTATTTAAATAAATTCAAATTCAATTTTTGTGATTGGACAATTAGTGTACAGTTTGATTCCTTGTCTAGCAAGCAATATTCTTACGAGAAGACCCCACCCACTGGGCGGGCCTAGAAAAAGGCAAATATATTTTTTTGTGCTTCGCGTGGATACGAACCTGTGCCGATTGAACTGGAGTCGGGCGCGTAACCATTACACCAGAATAACTTGTTGCGCTGCGGCGAAATAAGCGACCACTATTATACGTGACCGACCGAAGCTATCGTGCGCGCCGCGCGATGTGCGCTACGAGTGCTACGAAGTCGTAGCGGACGCTACTAGTGCTACGAGCCCATCGCCCGGCGGCCAAGGAAAATTACCCGTTCGTCGACATCATAAGATACAATTCTAAAGACAAGTTTTGCGACTGCACAGTACCACACTTCTTACTACGAGTTAGCTTGTTCGTCTACTGCCTGGTAAACACAACAAGCAAAAATGAGGACCTGCGTTGCTTGTAACACCCAAATCAACATTGGTGAACTACTGGAATGCTGTAAATGCTCAGGAAAATTTCATAATTTATGTGTGAACATACCAAAGTCTTATTTTATATCTCGCCAACACGAACTGACAGGCACCTGGTTGTGCCCAAATTGCAACGTTCGGCTTCCGAAAAATGATAAAACTCCGGTACGCACTAATTTTGCATCATCATTGCGTGATGACTCACATGAAGTAAATGTGTCCCAAGACAAAAATTCCTCTGTGGTCGACCAGCATATGAATTTATCTGCAAACATATCGGAGTGTAAAGGAAATATGAATGTTAACATGGTCAGAGGTAGTCGATCATCTAAACCAGAGTACGAGCTGAACATGCATGATGACACCTATGCATTGCGTTAGACAAGCGTCTGTCTGAACTTATTTGCCATCATATTTCCGTAGATATAGGTGTAAAAGGAGTTTCGCAAACAAATATCAACTACGATCCCGGAACTTGGAGGAAAGATAGCTCAGATGGACTCTATGATACAGAAGCTTGAAGCTGAACATGCAAAGATCTCCAAAGAGTTATCACTTGCATCCCGAGAAAATTACTCTCAGGTGGTCAAGGGCAGCACTGTTCCAACCACAACCAACTTATCACAAATCCCTAGAGCTCAACAAACGTATTTAAATAAGCCTCATTCCTCTGATGTCGTGCAAAAATCCCGCTCTAACCCCAAGAAAAAGGGGACAACAACCGCTACCGTTAGCAAGGAGAACAAAGATCTAACCTGTGCTGGACTTCCTCTCTTATCTCTTACGTCAACTGGCCCACAGCGTCATGATCATGACTCAATTGATGACAGCGATAGCCACTGGCAAGAAGTTACTTCGCGAAAACGACGTAAGCAAACGCGTCAAGGAGTTATTAAAGGGAAAGGACTATAAAATAGTCTGTTACAAACAGTCGAAAGATTTAAAAAAATCCATGCGTGCTTTTTCAAACCACAGACCACTGCCGACAGTATCAAAGCCTATATGAACCAGGTATGTGCTTGTGACCAGTATGTAGTGGAGAAATTAAATCTAAAGCACGATTTCTATGCATCGTTTGTGTTGTCAGTTCCAGAGAGTAAGTTTCCACCCCTTATGAAACCGGACGCTTGGCCTGCTGGAACAGAGAAATGCGAGTGGTTTCAGCGGGGAGCCGGGCGTAGACGTCGCCGCTCGACGCCCGGCAAGACAAGCAGGTCAAATACCAAACAAGGCTCGTAATACCTGCAGCTTGAGCTGTATTTACCAAAATGTCCGTGGTTTGAAGACGAAACTTGGGCATTGGCGTACAGCCATTCAATTATTATGTTATGACATCGTTGCGGCAACGGAGACATATCTTGACGCGACGGTGTGTGATGCTGAGTTAGCCCCTGCCGGTTGAAGTTTGTCACGCCGTGACGGTAGTGATGGAAGACGTGGCGGTGGAACAATACTCTACGGCGCTGCCCCGAGCTGGAAACCGAGCACCAAGAGGACCTTTGGACATTAGTAACTCATTGTGGCCTTGAAATGTACATATGCGTGGTATACTTGCCGCCATCATCCTGTGACGCCGCCTACATGAACTGGTTTTGTAGTGTCGAAAACATATTTACGCGGATTAAAAACAAGCCCATTTTAATTTTAGGTGACATGAATCTGAATAGTGCTAGCACAAGTGTTAATAATTATATGCATTATTTTCTATCCTATTGTAATTTGCATGACATCAATGTTTTTGGTGTTGGTACCAGTATGTATGCGAGATGTGAGTGTAAGCGTAGCGGAGGAGGGTCTTGTGCCCCATGCAGACCGATATCACCCTCCACTCGATGCCCGTACTCGTATCACCCTTGCTAAGCCGAGCGGCGCACCAGCGCTGGAGCCAACCAATATCAATCCCGAGACGGATTGGGACTTTAGCAAGGCTGATTTTCAAAAATTATATTACCTTGTTGCTAATATTGACTTTGACACTTTGCTGCAGTGTACAGATACTGATGACGCGGTTGACATATTGTACATGCTGCTATACGATGCGTTTCATTGCTGTATTCCAGCTAAAAAGCGACCCAAATTTTCAACAAGGCGATACCCTACGTGGTACACGAGGGACATTATTGAAGATTTAAATCGGAAGGCTTATTATCATAGAATGTGGAAAGCTACAGAATGTAAAGATTATTCTGATTGTTTTTGTGACCTCCGTATAAGCATTAAGCAGCGAATTGAAATTAGTTATGACAAGTACATTGATCAAATTCAATCTAATCTGACCAGTAATCCTCGAGCCTTTTGGGGTCATATGTCAAGTCTCCGTACTAAGGGGGGCTTTAAACCGACTGTCTCGCACAACGGGCAAGAGTACAGTGGCCCCGCAGCAGCTGAGGCTTTTGCGAGGTACTTTAGTAGTGTGTTTCTGTCACGAGATCCTAGCCTGAATGTGAATAGAGCTATGAATTCCAGCAGCAACTGTGTTGTCATAGATATCCCCAGCATCTCGGAGGACGATGTTTTGTTTGGCATTAATAAACTCAAGCCCAATAGTTCAGCAGGTCCAGATAACATTCCACCATATATAATAAAAGCTTTCAAGGACATCTTAGTTGCTCCACTAAAACATATTTTTAACTTGGCCTTGGTTTCGGGTCGTTACCCTAAGCGTTGGAAGATTACACGCGTCACACCAATCCCGAAGGCTGGTGAATTATCGGCCGATTGCAATATTATCTTCACTTGCAAAAGTGTTCGAGAAAATACTACATTCCAAAATATACAGACAGGTTGAACTGGTTTTGCATGATGCACAGCATGGATTTAGAAGGGGGCGTTCTGTCGATACTAATCTTCTAGCTATTACAGATTATCTTAACACCAAGCTGGACCAGCGTATTCAAGTAGACGTCCTCTACCTAGATTTTCGTAAAGCTTTCGATAGGGTAGACAATGACGTCCTTCTTCGCAAACTAAGTATGATTGGCTTCTCACCTCGTCTCCTCAAGCTTTTTGCAAACTACCTGATGGACCGACAGCAATTTGTCCGCGTTGGTTGTTACGACTCTTAACCGTTTGGCACGCGATCTGGAGTCAGCCAAGGGTCACTGTTGGGTCCGTTATTATTCAAAATCATGATCAATGACCTCCCGGACTGTATAAATCCAGGCAGGTGCCTCTTATATGCAGATGACCTAAAGATTATGGTGGACATTAAATCCTCCATCGACAGTCTTACTATGCAGGATATACTAGATAGATTATATCAGTGGAGCGAAGATAATGAGCTGCAATTTAACATCGATAAATGCTTCGTGATGAGATTTACGCGCTCACAGGCTCCGATTCTTGTCAACTACCACTTGAATAACCAAGCCATTACACGAACACAAACGATGAGAGATTTGGGAGTTTTGTTTGGTCCCAGACTGGACTTTCATGCTCACATCATCTCTGTCACAAATGATGGCTTTAGGAGACTAGGCTTCATAACAAGAAATTGCAAGGACTTTAAGCGATTAGATGTGCTAAAATTATTATTCTCTGCCTTATTCCGGTCGAAGTTAGAATCGAGCGCTTGTGTTTGGAACCCTCACGAGGTCACTTACACATTGATGCTAGAGAAAGTTCAAAAACGGTTTTTGCGTTTTCTTCATAAGAGAGCGTATAATTTTTACCCATTTTTATATCCCACAAACTTCTTGCTGGGGTGCCTTGGATTCAATTCGCTTAGAGTTCGCCGCCTGTATAGCCAAATGTTAATAGTTTGCAAGCTGCTTCGCGGCCGAATCAACTGCCCGGCTTTGGTTGAAGAGGCGTGCGGGCTAGGTGTGCCTGAACACAGGTGTCTCGTGCGCGCTACCACCGCGCGGCTCCTGCCCCGCCGGCGCGGGCGTCGCGCACCGCCGCGCACTAGCAGTCACCGGTACCGCGCGCGCTGTATGCGCTCAATGCCCTCTACTCCTCCACTCGCAGCCTGCCTGTCATTTGTTTGCTGATGCATGGTCAACAGTTGAAAGAGAGTGTTTGTTGTATTGTGAACGTGTGTGCTTGTAAATGGTGGAATTAATTATGCTTATATTTTTTGACCTTTCTAATGACAAATGTATTTATAGACTTAATGAATTGACTTGATATTTTATATAATTTTATTGATGTTTACTTTTACAAATTTATGAAATGTTAAAAGCCTTGGATTTTTCTGTAATTTTTAACGTTTTTATTAATCAATAAAATTGAAATTGAAAATTGAAATCTTTGTGAGCCAAACCTATTAAAAATTAAAAAGAAAATATGTGTGGTTGTACAAACCGTTTATTTATTGTTTATGAATAATTTATAATAGTTTTTGACAAGAAAAAACTTTTTTTTGTTTATTTTTTCTGCTTATTTTTTCTGCGGAAAATCGTCCACTGCCAGACCTAGGACTAAACATCCTCCGCGCCATGTGGTACTGACATAGAATAGTACCAACTCTTCTCTTCCCGTGGGTGTCGTACAAGGCGACTAAGGGAACGTAAACCTTGTGCTGGCCAGAAGCGTCCATTAACGGGCGCCCATTCGTTTGATAGTGTGGCGACTATGGCAAAACCCTTAAAAATAAATGAATACTTATTGTCATAAATTTATCCCTATTCGATTGCAGGAGCGCTTCATGGAACTTCAGGATGCCGTGCGTTGGACTGAAATGGTTCGAGCCAGCCGAGTGGACTCTACTATGGATAAAAAGAACAAACAAAGCATTTGGAAGTTTTTTAGCAACCTCTTCAGGTAATTATCATCTTTAGGTAAAACCATGTAAAACATATAGTCACAACATTGACAAACTGACCAAGTTCTGGTAACAGTTAGAGTGGCTAAATTGCCGGCCGCATTGGCCCACGCACATTGGTCCACAATGGACAATGTTCGGAAACCACATACTTAATTTAGAACTTAGTCACATTTGTTTTAAACCGCACTAAATTCAGGTTTATTTTATTTATTATTTTGGCTTGTTATAATTACCGGTCAGGATGAATTCGGTACCGTTAAATCAGGGTCAAACAACATAAAGAAACAAGTACATCGGTCTGTAGAGTGCAGTAGAGAAGAGGGAAAAGTCAACAAGGCAAGGCAGGCCCTGACAAGTTGGTAAGGGTAACCTGTCTCTTTATGACCGAATTTGCCCGTACTTGTTTGCACCCTTCATCGGTTTCTTCTATTTTCGTCAGTCGCAGATAGTGTTTTTAAAGTTAAACCTGACATATTTTGGTTTGCTGTTTATGGTAATGTACAGTAATGGATGGGTCTAAGGGACGGTGTACCGAAATCTGAAAGGGCGTGCTCAGTCAACGAAACTGAATAACTTTCCCAAAGAAACATATGTTGAAAAATGAAAAAAAAAAATCGACTTCTTCAACTGGTCGAACAGTTTATATGGAGAGGTCAATGTTTTTTTTATTTCCAAACATATGTTTCTTTGGGAAAGTTATTCAGTTTCGTTGACTGACCACGCCCTTTCAGTTTTCGGTACATCGCTCCTTACACCATTTATACTGAGAATAATAAAAAAAAACTATGTGTAAATCAGGCTCGGTTATTAATAGTAGATTGTATCACAAGGCTGTAAAATAATATTTTTAAGGCGAGGGCGCTATTTTGAATCCAGAGCGAAGTGAAGGATTCTTGAGTAGAATCCCGAACGTAGCGAGGGATTCAATAGGTCGCCCAAGGTAAAAATATTTTTGCAGCCGCGTAATACACTCTACTTTTCATCTCCCTCTATGAGAAAAGAATAAGAGGCTCATTGAGACACACACTCGTCATTAATTTTAAATATAAAATACCATTACAATATTATTACTTGATGAAACAAATTAAAAATCATATTAAGTATTATTTGTAAGAACTGAAAATGTTATTTACATTTTTGAATCAATTAGGAACAGAACCTCTTTGGTTGGTAGTCTTATTTACATTTAGAGCATATTTCTTTTTTTATATTCTTAATAGTACAACCGGCCAGTATCATTTTTCATACAATATTTTGGTTCGGCCTCTATGGTTTACCTAAAATATCCCTATGGTGCTATGGTGGACCTAAATTCAAATTCAAATTTTAAATCTGGAAGAGAAAACAGCTATTTTGTTCGCCTTTATTGACGAACCGTTCAGCGATTTTCGAATAGATGAGATGAAAAAATGGTCATATAATCGCCTGTACTTGGACAATCCGCGTGCGAAAAGCGTGCAAATAATTGGACAATCCGCGTGCGAAAAGCGTGCAAATAATTGGACAATGTGCTACTAGGGTTCCGAAGAAAAGCAGGTTTGGTTTTGGTTTACGGCCTTCATGCTTTTAGCAGCCATTGCGACCGTTGTAAATGTACTAATGTTGAAATAGTATAGCTCTAGCAATGCATAAAGTGAGAGTTGATATTAATTGTACAAGTTTTCAATTTTGCACGTGTGGTGCCGGTAATGAATAGTACCAACCCATCTCTACCCGTGGGTTTCGGTAAGGGGTGACTAAGAGTTTTGAACCGGTATGGGCAGCAGCGTCCTCCTTTGTATCGTACCTATACATACGGCGGTCACCAACCATCGCGGTACAAAGTGATAGGCGCAACGCTAACAAGCTAGATTGGTGACTATGATACTGCCCCTTCAAATGTTACCACACGTTTTTGATGGAATTCTGGATGGAGCTCGCTGTTTTCCAGTGGACGTTTCATGGGCTTTTTTGATACAGTATTTAAATGTTTTGGGTTTGCTTGCTTATCGAATTGTCTAAGATTTTAAATGGATGCTGTGCGAATAAATTGATGAAATTATTAAGCTACATATTGCGACTTATGTAAATGGATTTTTGACGAATTTTTAGAAAAAAACAAATGCTGTTCATTTCTAGATTAGACTTCTTTTTGTCAAATTATAATGGTGGTACAGCTGCCTGCTACGTCAAAAGTTCTGGGTTCGATTCTCTTCCGGGACATATACCGAGTAATGTGTATTTGTGTCCTGGTCTGAGTGTGATAGTGCTCTCATCTACCTCGTTGGCAACTTGGCACTCTGGTATTGGGTTGTGAGTGCGTTCCAAAAACCAGTTTCGGTCGCAGTGATATTATTCCAGTGTTTTGAAAGTCATGAGCCTGGTTTCTGGCTGAAATCGGTGTGCGAATGTTGAGTTTATTTGTGTGTTGTGTCCATAGCATCTGTGATGGAGCATTTTAGTACTTGTGAGAGAAAATATGAAGAGGCATACGCGACCATTTTGCGGGGTGACAGACTTGGGGGGTAAAGTAATGTATTTTACATCTCTCATATTCGGTAAGTAGGTCCTTATTACCCACAAATGGGGCTTGTAGGTGACCAATTAGCGCTCTAGGGTAATAATGTAGCTAGAAAAGCCCTAGGGCGGTAAGTAATTGTTTTTTTAGTGTGTTTTTTTTATTACTTACCGCCCTAGGGCTTTTCTAGCTACATTACCCTACTACCCTTACTACCCTAAAGCGCTAATTGGTCACCTACAAGCCCCATTTGGGAGTAATAAGGACCTACTTACCTCACAATCGAGATGTAAAGCAGAGTAGTTAGCTCGGGTGTAAGCATCAATTGCACCCTCGAACTATAGGCGCTCTCCCTGCGCTCGTGCGCCTAAATATCTCGGCTCAGCCCTTGGCTACGAATCTACTATTATTTATTTATTTCATTTGAAAAGTGACGTACGATGCACCTGATTCCGCCCGCCCCCGCCAACATCTGTCACCTTGCAAGAACTTAATAGACCTAGGGTGCTTTTTCGTTCAACTGCGTTCCTTTGAGTATGTTACTCGGACCATAAAACTGAACAACTTTCCCTAAGAAACATACATCGAAAAACGAAAAAAATATTTGACTTGGCTATCAGCTAGCTGATGCAGTTTCTATGGGAGGATTAGTTTTCTTCATATTTGGACCTGTTATTATGGGAAAGTTATTCAGTGGCTCGTGTAACATACTGAGAGCAACGCAGATAATTAGGAAGCAGGCTACATAGAAATAGTGATTGCTGCAATTTGAAACTTACTCGTATGTTGTCTTAGATTTTTGATAAACATTGTCGACCTGTATTATGTTATATTACATTCCAGACGCAGCGAATCATTGCAAAGAAGCGCAAAGAAAACTGATACAAATAATATGTAAAAATATTTATTTTATCTCGAAGTTCGTACGCCTTAAGGTGATCCGTTTTCCATACAAAAATTCAAAGGACTTGCATTCTTACGCGGGACATAAAATTCTGTTGAAAAACGAACGAATACTGCTATTTTTAGTGGAATTTTTCGCTAATTAATACAAAAATACAGTTAATGTACTGAAAGTACCATTGTTGTTAGCAATTTTTGGTTCAATATTACGATTGTGGGCGTGCGGTCAAAACTGTACGGTTGTGCTTTGTGTGCATGTGTGAGTGATCGTACTCATGTAAACACGGACTGACGAGAGTAATTGACTTTAGTGGACATATGGAGATATTTTTCTTATCGACATTGTTGTTAGGCGTTGAAGTTGCACGATGAAATTTACGCGAATCAACTTTTTGCACATATATAGTTGGTACTTATTGCATTAAAAAATAAAACCTTATATTTGCAACAGTGGCTCCATCTAGTTGCGTTCGGGACTAAGCTGGCCGTCACAGATCACCTTAAGTTAGTTTATATGGTAGTATTGCGAATTGTATATATTTGCGATTGTATATTGAAATTTTAGTAGAATAATACCGAAACCCCTGTTGGCTGTTTGTTTCCCTATGCTTAAAAAATAAATAAACCATTAGTATATTGTAAACAGAAGAAGCATAATAGTAATAATTGTATTTCTACTTATATGTGTATTTATATAGTAGATCATTATTTTTTAATAATTTCGTTTATAATATAACATTATAAAATAAAGTAAGTATTTTGAAGTACAAGATATAGAGATACTTTCTAGTATTAAGTACGTAATCGTGGAGCCGCAAGTTTGTAATTTGTTATTTGATTAAGAATTTCTTTCGCGATTCTGACGAAAATGTTAGTTCTCACAAAGTTTTGTAGTTATTCAATCAATGGGGAAATTGGGGTCATACCGGCTAGAATCCAGAGCAATTAAAATATTTTACATCTCTCATATTCGGTCAGTAAGTCCTTATTACCACCAAATGGGGCTTGTAGGTGACCAATTAGCGCTCTAGGGTAATAATGTAGCTAGAAAAGCCCTAGGGCGGTAAGTAATTAAATTTTGAAAGAGTGAAGTGTTTTTTTAATTACTTACCGCCCTAGGGCTTTTCTAGCTACATTATTACCCTAGAGCGCTAATTGGTCACCTACAATTTGGTGGTAAGAAGGACCTACTTACCTCACAATCGAGATGTAAAACAGAGTAGTTAGCTCGGGTGTAAGCATCAATTGCACCCTCGAACTATAGGCGCCCTCGCTGCGCTCGTGCGCCTAAATATCTCGGGCTGCAATTGATGCCTTACAGCCCTTGGCTACTAATCTACTATTGATCTGGTAACCCAGCGGTGTGGCTCGGGGCTCGCGTTTTTTAACAACTTGTGGTGGATTTGTCTGTGACTAACTATCCACTCGAATATTACCTCCCACTCCCAGTGAATACATGCAAGCATAACCCTGAATCTTAATCGCTTTTCTCTACTTTTAAAAACAAAGCGAATACAGACTCCATGGTCTAGAGTCTTTTATCGCGAGTCTGGTTTCGATCCGAAGGTTTTGGGTTCGATTCCCGGTGGAGATACTGTCAAAAACCACTTTCTGAGACTTCCCTAGTTTGTTTAGGAGTGACCCGATTTTACGATAAGATGATCCCATGCTTCGGGGAGCACGTTAAGCCGTTGATCCCGGCAAGGCAAGAAGCCCTTGCTGTTTTCTCGAAGGCTTTTGACAGTATGTGGCTCGCAAGTCTGCTGAGCAAGCTTCCTGCATACAGCAATGCCGCTGATTTTGCTCTTGAATATCTGACTTCTTGAGTGAACGGTTGAACCGAGTAGTCCTTGATAGCTGCTCCTCTGAACTCATGGCTATTAACGCCGGGGTTCCTCAGAGGTTTGTTCTCTCTGCGACTCTTTTCCTGCTACACATCAACGACCTACTTGGTCCTGGCATTGTTGAGTAGGCAGATGACAGTACCTGCTCTGTGGACAGTACTGTCGTAGAAAGATATAAAGGGTGTAAGGGTCGATGTACCGAAAACGGAAAGGGCGTGCTCAGTCAATGAAACTGAACAACTTTCCCAAAGAAACATATGTTGGGAAATGAAAAAAAATGTTGACCTCTCCATACAAATTGCCCACTCTGGTCGAACAGTTTGTATGGAGAGGTCAATTTTTTTTTCATTTCCCAACATATGTTTCTTTGGGAAAGTTGTTCAGTTTCGTTGACTGAGCACGCCCTTTCAGTTTTCGGTACACCGTCCCTTACACCCTGTATGTCAAGTGCAAAAGCCAGCGCAGCTGAAGTACGTTCTTCGAGAGAGGACGTGAATAAACTTATCTTTAAGTCTTGTCTCCGATTGGTGCGACAATAATCTGGTGATTTTCAACGCCACCAAAACAACAGACACACCTCCAAAAGGCGTCCGTTCAACCTGGCTTCTACTTTTCGAGGTACAACTGTACTGGTTATCGACAGCCTTAAGCTTCTTGGCATGAAGTTGTGTGCAAACCTGAACTTTGTCGCCAACATTGAGTCAAAAGCCCAAACGGCGTCAAAAAAGCTGGGTATCCTCAACAAAGTTAAGCGTGACTTCACTCCTGAACTGTGTCTAGTTTTATATAAATCACAAGTCCGACCCTTCATGGAGAATTTCTGTCACATTTCGGATGCCTCAGCCAAATACCAACTCAGCTCGTTGGTGATGAGATGCTGGTGAAAACCAAGTTGCACAGTCTGGCCCACCGTCGCAAAGTTGCATATATGTCTGTCGGTATTTTATATGTTCTACTTGGGAGAGTGTACCCAAGAGCTCCATGAGCTTATTCCGCCTTCCCCCTTCTACCATCGAAAGTCCATACTCACCGCAGGATATTACCCACACTTGGTTGATATTGCACACATTCGCACCTTTTATGATGCACACAGCTAAGGAGTAGAATTCTCTGCCTGCGTCTGTGTTCCCAAGTTCTTATAAACCGAATCTATTTAAAACGCGAGTGAATAGGCTTCCTCTGGGCAAGCTCGTTCCATCGTCGACCTCATCTCTGCCCCCAGGGCTAGATCGAGGTCAAGAGTAAGCCCATCAAACATAAAAAAGAGACACATCGCTCCGCTCTGTCGTCACGCATACATCTGTCCTGTTGTCACTCTAATCAAGCTAGATTAGTTATAGAAGTATACAACGTTATTTGTTATCACCCCGAATGTTTTGAGAAGTGAAACTAAACATTATTTTCCGAGAAAAAGGTCAAAATATGAAAAAAAATATCGGCCTCCCATACAAAACGTGTTGTCAGCTAATGCAGTTTGTATGGGAAGTCGAAAAATATTATTCGTATTTCGACCTAACATAAGTTAAATTGGTTCAGTTTTATGGGAAGAAAACCTATCTCCTCCAAGGGCAGAACCACCTATTAAAATATCGGAGGTGATAAAAAATAAGGGTACGGTATGTAACTTGCTTATCATGGTTACAGTACAAGCGACCGACCGCAGCGACCTCTATCGACGCCGCATTTGCGCGCCGTAGCCGTCCCACAACCCGCTATGCGCCACTCAAGAACGCAGGCCGATTTCCTGGAGACGCAACTCTCAGACCACCATCATCGACGCCACGAGAGGAGTGAGCAGTTCCGACAGGTAAGCCGAAGAGAAACGAAACACGTTCAAACTAACAATACTAATATTGACATAGATCTATGATTATTCGATGCCTTTGACTTATCATGTTACCGCGTTTTTAAGAATACTTGTTACGGCAAATAAGGCTTTAAGAAGGAAATACTTTTTTAAGTGTACTACGATTTAAGACGGCTAATTTCCACTTTATTATGAAGTTGATTTCGTTCAAGTGTAGATATGTTGTAAGTTTTTAAGATTCTGTGTTATTAATTTATTAATTCAATTGTATTATTTTCGCATACAATTGTCATGTTTATAAAAAAATAAGAACTACATAACTATCCTCCTGGCGCATAATGTCACGTTCGCATAATGTCTGCGTTAGGACATTTTCACAAAAAAAAAAGAGATTATAATACTGAAAACTAGTAGATACTTGTACTTGTAATTGTAAGTACTTGCAATTGTAGGTACCTGTTCTTGTAAGTGCTTGCATTTTGAGGTACCTGTAATGTCATGTTGCGGACGTGACATGCGACGGGAGGATAAAGCTATAGTATATGCTATAGTCTGACATGTTCGTGTGCGAGTCTTCTGCGGGGTGAAAGACGTTGGGAAAGGTGAGGTGATGCTAAGTCGAATAAAGTAGCTTGATAATGACAACAGGACATAGCTATGCGTGAGAGCAGAACGGAGTGATTCGTCTCTCTCTTTCGAATATCCTTCACATCGCGCCATCCTGCTGTTACACCGTTGTCATTCTAATCGCGCTACATTTTCGACTATCTACACCGCCAGAGGTAACTGCCGTCTAATTGTGTTGTCACGGGCAACGACTGTACGAAAGAATCGAGATTTTGTCGGACTATAATGGCGCCACTGATGGTCGGATATTGTTATATCTGAATTATGTAAAATATAAAAATTAAATCATATTTTTCCCAGTGTCATCAAAACAGTTTCATTTTTTTAATATTTCAACCTTATTTTGGAAATGTGAAATTCCAAAGTAAATGAAGCTGTGTCACTGTTGCAAAAAAATAAATAAAAGTAGTATATACGAATAAAAAAAACAGTTGCAGAAGAGTCACTTCGTTGTTGGGGTACGATGATGGATACTGAACGTCAGATCTGGTCGTCCTAAAAAGGCATTCAGTTGCAGGTGATCCTTTCTAACACAATCTAATAATGTAGTGACAATTGTAAGATTATGCGCACTAGTTTTAGGTCCACTATTAGAAAACCAGTCAGGTGCGAGTCGGACTCGCGCGCCAAAATAATTTTAGTAAATCACAGCACTATTAATCAAAATAGAATATCACAAACCGGAAAAACACAAGAAAATACCGCGTGAAACAGTACGACCGACAATGCCTGGGTTAATAATATGATTTCCACACTTACGAAATAACCCCATTTATTTTTTTACTCTAAGTTTATTAGTTATACGAGATATTAAATATCAAAAATTTACTTAAAAACAGAGTTCACAGCCCTTACACGCATGGCGGGGCGCAGTGCGATTTTCTAGCGCCGACGGCGTCGCGTATCGCTAGTAAGCCACGGGGTCTCGCGAGTGGAGAGTGTATTCGCGTGTCAAGATTGCAATTCACGTCATCGTGATATTTTTTAGTTTTTTTATTGTTCGGTTGAGATATTTTAAGTGTAGTGATACTTCTAGAGTGACGATTTTTAGGTGTTTTAGTGGATTGGTTTTAGTGCAATATAGGGTGACTTTTAATTAGTTCTTGATAGAAAAAGGTGTGAATTTACTAATGATACTGAACCACTTTCCCCAAGGAACATGGGTCGAAATACGAAAATCAAGTTTTAACCTCCCATAGAAACGGCATCAGCTGATAGCGCATTTTGTATGGGAGGTCAATTTTGGTTTTTCGTATTTCGACCTATGTTCCTTAGGAAAAGTTGTTCAGTATCATGAGTACATTCATATCTTTTGCTATCAAGAACTAATAAAAAGTCACCCTATATACATGACGATGGAAGCAAGAGAACACCTAATCTTGATTTTACTGTACGCTGTTGTGCACGGAGGGAAGGCGGACATTTCGAGCATATTTAATGCTGAGCGTGTTTAATGTAAGTTCATCAAAATCTAAAAGTGAATCTCGGAGCTTTGTCGGTATTTTTATTCCACCCGGTATTATAACGTTATCAAGTAAACGTTTCGCAGACCAAACTTATTCCATCGCGGTCATCAATCGAATGTCTTTGATGTTCGAATGGAATCAAATTCAAACATCCTATTGCTTATCGAATTAAATGTATATCGGTTGTATAACATTGTAGAGTTTCCACAGCGTAGTTTGATGCTGTTGAGTTCCTGTAAGTTATTGTTAGCACATATACCGTAGGTAGGGGATCTAAACTGGCTGAAAGGTTTTGTTTATGAGAAAATTTCAAATAAAAAAAAAAAATTAGTCTTGCTCTTTGTTAGGGTTCCGTACCCAAAGGGTGAAAAACGGGGCCCTATTGATATGCCTCCGATGTCTGTCTGTCTGTCTGTCAGCGGGCTGTATCTCATGAACCGTAATACGAGTAGGTAGAAATTTTAAATTTTCACAAATTGTGTATATCTGTTGCCGCTAGAACAACAAATACTAAAAATTTAAAAAAGTTAAATTAAGCGTAAAAAAAAGTTTGACCACCCCATCGAGAGGGGTATCGTTGTTTAAAGGCTCGTTGAGTAGACAAATACTGTATTTTTTGTTTTAAACAATATTTAAAAACAAAGGAACAGGGTCCCATCAAAGTCAGCTGTTATTACAAAATTTTGTTTGAGCTGTATCTCATGAACCATAATAGCTAGACAGTTCAAATTTTCAAAGATTATGTATTTCTGTTGCGGTTATAACAACAAATACTAAAAATAAAAAAAAGTTATAAATTAATAAATTAATCCCATACTAAAGACCTGTTTTTAGGCGATTTTTGTTTTAGCTCTATCTTAAAAATGGGAACGCTTACAAACGTTAAAATTGGTATATTTATAGAGCATCACCTATAGAATAACTACAAATAATAAAATCTGTTCAAGCGCGTGTCAGACTAAAAAATCTAGCACAGTATCTTACTGAAATTTCAACTAATACAATTACGATTATGTGGTGGTACGGAACCCTCGGAGCGTGAGTCTGACTCGCACTTGGCCGGTTTTTCATACTTATTTTGCCACCTTTTTACAGCAAAAAAAGATCAACAAAATCCTTATAGGATCCCTATGTTGTCTGTCCTTTCTGTATGTCTGTCTGTTGAACCTATAATTTAACAGGTTTCAAAGTGTTGTTGTCTCTTTTTAGGCTTGGAAAGATTTAACGAATAGAGTACCACTATTAGATAAACCTGTCAAATATCAAATTTAACATAGCACAGTCTAGTACCAGCGGCGACCGTCATTTGACCTACGTTATTTGATACAAGGATAAGCCCCATGTTAAATGTTCATAAAAGTGATGCTAAGATTAGAAACATTTGAAAAAAAATATTGAATTGGCCGAAAGTTCAAAATAAAATACCACTTCCAGTGAAAAAAAAATAAATGGCACTTACGTCATTTGATACCGAGATAGAAATTGTGGCATCAAGTAACAATTTATTTGTAGTGACAGAAACACCTAGTCTGCCAGTTCCTGTATGGCCGTAAGTACTCGACAGACGGTTTTAAAGACAACGATCCGGACCCCCTCTACCTACGTCATCTGATACAAAGATGAATTACATATCATATGTTAGGTAGTAATCCTATATTCAAGTACTAGCTGTTGCCCGCGGCTTCGCTCGCGTGGATTTCGTATTTATTTTATTACCGGTTTTCCGAATCAATGAGATACTTTCCCGTCATTTCGGGGTAATTTTAAACTAAGGAAAAACAGGACTAACCCTGCGCAAATCAATGAGTATAATTCAAGATCCAGCTGAATTTTATGTAATATACAGACGTTACTCATAAATTACTCAGAACAGAGGAACTTAGCAGCACTATAAAGAGAGAGATGAGAGACACCTTTATGTAATATTTCAAAACAGAGCCAATTCGCAGAAGTAATTGAGAAAAACTAAAACCCTCTCCCTCTCCCTCTCTCCCCTTCCTCTCCCCCTCCCCCTCCCTCTGTCTCTCCCCCTCCTCCCCCTGACCCTCCCTCTCCCCCTCCCCCTCCTCCCTCTCCCCCTGACCCTCCCTCTCCCCCTGACCCTCCCTCTCCCCCTACCTCTCCATCACCCCCTCCCCCTCCCTCTCTCCCTCCCTCTCCCCCTTCCCCTCCTTCTCCCTCTCCCTCTACCTCTTCCTGTACCTGTACCTCTATCTATCTACGTCTCTACGTCTCTACCTCTCTACCCCTCTACCCCTCTACCTCTCTACCTCTCTACCCCTCTAACTCTCTACCTCTCTACCCTTCTACCTCTCTACTTCTCTACCTCTCTACATATCTACCTCTATACCTCTCTACCTCTACCTCCCCTATCCCTGCCCCTATCCCTACCCCTAACGCCAATTTTACCGCTATCCCTAACATAGAAACGACACCCATATTTATTATTAGACATTTCAAACCTATCGCACTCCAACCCCATCCCCAGGGGATGATGGTATTTCACGTCCACCACGTTGGATTTCAAAACTGTTATAGTTTTCGTAATCAGCGAACCGATAAACCCTACAAACGACACCCATATTGATTTTTAGACATTTCAACCCTATCGCACCCCAACCCCATCCCCAGGGGATGATGGTTTTTCGCGACCACCACGCTGGATTTCATAATTATTTTAGTTTTCGTAATCAGCGACCCGATTAACCATACAAATGACACCCATATTCACATTTCAACCCTATCGCACCCCAACCCCATCCCAAGGGAATGATGGTATTTAACGTCCACCGCGCTGGATTTCGAAATTGTTGTAGTTTTCATAATCAGCGACCCGATAAACCAAACAAACGATACCCATATTGGTTTTTAGACTTTTTCACCCCATTTCCCTTTTTTAGGGGTTGAATTTGGGGTGGAATAACGTTGAATAGAATTACATCATTAATGCCTAAATAATAAATCATGTGGATTTTACTTTAAAAATAAAGAATTTTCAACTTTATCCCCCTTTTCACCCTTAAGGGTGTCGAATTTTCAAAAACCCTGAGAAACGTAAATATTAATTTTTAGTCGTCAGCCTAAATACAAATTTGGAAGATCCTATCTTAAAAACTGACGGACTTTCATACAAACTTTCATCCCCTATTTTACCCCGTTAGGGGTGGAATTTTGTAAAACCCTTTCTTAGTGCACCCCTAGGCCTCATAAGGAACCTACATGCCAAATTTGAAATTTCTAGTCCCAGTGGTTTGAGCTGTGCGTTGATATGTCAGTCAGTCAGTCAGTCACCTTTTTTTTTATATATATAGACTAGTCTGCCGAAGCTTTTCCGGCCGAAACCCTCCGTGACAGACCTAATATGATACCTAGGAACCCTTGTGGCATTGTGTGTATGTGTCCTCAAATTGCTTCCTTGGCAGCTTAAATCGCTTGCGGACACGGTAACGCTCTTAAATTCAAATTTGTGTGATTCTAACGCAAACAAAGGACTTTCATACAAACTTTCATCCGTTATTTCACCCCCAGGATGAATTTTGGAAAATCCTTCCTTTGTGGGTGGTTTTGAAGTACAAGGAATCTGTGTACAAAATTTCAGATCTGTAGCTACTCGTATAGCGGTTACGGCTCGGGGTTGATGAATCGAGTCAGTCATTAAGTCAGGATGAAATCCTAAAAATGGTAAAACATATTATTAAAACGTAGGTGGTGGCTTTAATTTCAAGGATCAAAGATGCAATTAAAATATTCAAAAAGGTTTGACGTTTAATATACCTATTTTTATAAGTATATAAAATCGCTTTCATTTTGTATTTGTCTTTCTTCGCGTTAATATTCTTTTTTATGCTTAAATCATAAATCTATGAATATTGTTTTAATTCATTACTAACTCAATAAAGTTGGCGTTTATTTCAAAGTTGTTGGCTTCGCATGCTTCATGGAATATGGCTATTTATTGCAAAATACAACTGCAATAAAATATTTCGTATCATCTGTTCGTTTTTATAATTTGTGTCATCCACATAGCTTACTGCATAAGACTTAATAATGAAACTGCAAATATTGAAACCGTTATTACGAGTATAGACAATTTTTAGCACAACTTTGGGACAAACTCGAATGAAGTAAAATTATCTGCTAAGTATTTTTTTCAAACATTGTCAATAAATACGTCACTCGATCACAACAGTACTCGTATGAAACAGTTTTTTTACGATTTCTCGGGGGTTCCCACGGTAAAAGTAAATTACCCAGCAAGTGAAAAAAAGGAAATATCCTTCAAAGTGGAAAACCAAAAGTAGCGTTCCCGAGCGTAGCTGGAATAGAGCCTAAGTAGAGCGACGGTTACAAGGACCGACAAGATTTCTTTTGCACGTGCTATGGGCTCTACTTTTATACCATTAATTATTTTAAATGAGCTACACTCCAAGCAACCAACCAGAATGTTAGCACGTTAAAGTTACTTTTCACCTCCAAAGCTCGGAAACATTTGTTTTGTCGGTTAAATTCTGCGGCCAAAAGCGATTTTTGGCCCCTAGCGGGCAAAAGGTTTTTCTGCGGCCAAAAGCAATTTTTGGCCTCTAGCGGGCAAAAGGTTTTTGAAATTCGAACGTGATGCAGTATGGCAGACCTCCACGCTGCAGTACTGGCTGCTTCCTCGCTTTAGTGAGGTGAAAAATTTTGTGTTTCGCTCGGCAGCAAAGTTATTTTGCGTTTCGTGCCTTGAAATCTTCGCTACGCTCAGGATTCTTCTTTTTAACCACTCGCTTCGCTTGTTGTTCAATTCTAGAATCCTTCGCTTTCTCAGGTTTCAATACAAGGCACTCACGCCAAATAACGCTTTTGCTGCCTTGCATAACAAATAACTATTTTTACGTACAGATTTCGAGAGAGTTTTAAAGATAGGCTTTGAAGAAGATGGCGCGACGACTTAGATGTTTTTTGACTTATAACATCTCAAGACCGTGAAGATTGGCGAAGAAAAGAAGGGGCCTTTACTCAGTAGTGGAATACCATACAAGTTACATAAATAATGGTTTCTATTTGCATATTCCCGTTTCTTTCAAATAAAAAAAATATTTGTCTCTTCACAAGCTCGGAAAACTTTGCTTTATAAGTCGAAATCTGCGTGCCAAAGTGTTTTTTGGCCGCTAGCGTAGAAAAGGTTTTCGAAATTTGAATCGGTCTAAGTCTGCGTGTTAGTAATTTTTGGCCGGTAGAATGAAAAAAATATGAAATTAGAACGATAGTCAGTTATGGTATAAGATCTGGCGCTATTCGTTAGCATTTTCCTCGCTATAGCGTCGTGAAAAACTTTTTGTTTCGCTCGGCAGCAAATTTATTTCGCGTCTCGTGCCTTGAAACCCTCACTACACTCAGCTTCTCGAGTTTGCTTACTCTTCGAGTTTCAATACAACGCACTCGCGCCAAATAACAATTTTGCTGTCTTATATAACAAATGACTATTATCACTCAGTGAAAAAAAGGTATTTATCCACTGAATTTGATAAATGAGATGCCCCTTTTGGAGTGGCAATGGTAAAAAAGTTCATTAGTAGGTAGAATAGATACTTGGTTTCAATATTTGCAGTACCTTTACAAGTACCTTATTTATAAACCTGAATTATGTGGATCAGCCTATGATACTGATCAACTTTTCCAAAAGAGCATAATCATAACATCCCATGAAGCGTCCACTACAGGATAGGGAGCTCCCTCCAGAATACCAATATAAATGCGTGATAGATTTAGTAGGGTAAGCACCAAAGGAGCATAATTATGTCAAATTTAAAAAAATAATTGTTTTCATAGAAATTGCTTATAAATATCAGCCAACAATTGTACTACTACCCCAACTCTTCGCGTGGCTGTCGTAATGGGTGACTAAGGGATATTAAACTATAGTAGTACCGCCTAAATGAGTCCTCGCCCGCGGGGTACAAGGGCAGGTGCGGGGGGTGGATGCGCGTACAGAATGATAATGCCCCGCCGCCCCCCGCCGCCCGCACCTCTTTCGTTCCCCCTTTGTCGTCGCGGGCGAGAACTCATTTAGGCGGTTCATCTACAGATAAAGGTAATTTTTCCTGGGAAGTCCTGTTGGGAGCCACATATCCAGCATTGGCTTGTTATGGAATCTTATGATGATGATAATAGAAATTACAGCAGATGCAGAATTTTATTTTGCCATATTTTGACTGATGTTCGTTGGGAAAATTTGTTTAGTTTTGTGGTCAGAATTACGTTTTTCTGTCTTTGTCCCCTTTTTGTTACACATTGTAGAAGTGACTATTTTCTCATCAACCTGGACATCACTGGTGTGGTTTAGTGAAATTTAATATATTTATATATAATACCATCCTCTCCCGCACACCTAATTCCCTTTTCCTTTTTTTTTCAGCCAGAAGAAGAAACTTCCACAAAAGAACCCTTATAGAACAGTGAAATTTTGTGCTAAGTGATATTCATTTATGATATTTTTGACTTTTGATTTGTGTTAAGTAGATGTTATTTAAGTTTAAGTAACAAAAGTGTCTAATTTGATTTTTTTTACTACATAAGTAATAAATGTATTATAATGTTAATATGTTTTATTTTTTCTTCTTTGTCTTAGTTATATTTAAGTATTTTTATGCTTTTCAAGTGTGTTTTAGACCCTTTATCTGTATAAAATCTTACGTAGAAACAATAGTACGGTCAACCGCATGTTGGTAGAAACTTTTTCCACTTTTTACACTTCCAGGTTGCCTTTGTTCTATCACCATGCCATAAGGTCCAAAAGTGTTTCTACTGACGTGCTGTTGAGTGTACACGAAAGTTTTAATTTTATCCCCAACCAGAGGGCTTTACCTTGACCACCAAGAAGGTTTCTTAATCTGAGAAATAATTGTCAATAACTATTAAAACTAGCGACTAAAATTTACTAATTGACGAGCAAGTATGAAGTGGTGCATGAGAGTAGAGGAAGGAGGGTTTTTTTTTTCTTTTTTTATGTCAAGATTGTGGCATGTGAAATGATGTGGGCGCTGCTGCCTACCCGGGAAAGAGGCATGTCTACTAGGGTGCTTTTTAATTAACTGCGAATACTAAAAAACTAAACAACATTCATAAAGACATATACTTTAGAAAATCCAATTTTTTTAAGTTTTTCATACAAAACTCGCACCTCCAAGAGATGCTTTTGTTTAGAACGACAAAAACCCACATGACTTTGAGAAAGTTGTTCAGTTTTATTATTCGAATAAGATACTCAAATTTTCGCAGTTAATTAGGATTAAGCAACCCTTTGCTGGGTTATTATTGGACCCCTTGCCAAATTATATTACTCAGAACACAAATTTGAACAACTTTCCCTAAAAAACATTGGACCAAACATTAAAAAATAACCCACTATTGCCGGCGCAAGACTTGTTTGGGAAAATCCAAAAAGTTTTCTCGTTTTTCTATGTTTCTTTGGGATTCAGATTTGTGTTCTTAGTAATGCACAAAAATATGTCCTGGTCCAAAAATAACAAAATATGTATTTGATAGACGATTACTGCTCAATGTACCTTACTCCAAGTCTAAAAAATTATAGACTTGGAGGAAGGTAAGATCGCTTAATAATAATTTTATCGGTAGATAAAACACAGTACACAGCGTGAATTTTTATTGGTTTTGCTCCCGAAGCCCAGTGATTCTACTCATGATAACAGGCAACTTTCGCAAAGAAAACATTTTTTTACGTGATTGACTCATTTTGTATGGAAAGGCGAAAAATTTTTTTCCAGTAATTTTTTTTTCTATGGGAAAGTTGCTTGTTTTCATGAGTAGAATCAGGGCTTCGGGAGCAAAACCAATGAAAATTCACGCTGTATTATTCAAATATTTTAACAAATCCCCTAAATCCTGGTATATTAAACAATACCCTACGCCTGGTACTCTCTTCCCGTGATTGATCAGAGAATATGTCATCACCTTATTTGAAAATGGCCTCATTGGCTTCAATTTAAAGTCGAAGTAATGAAGCTGATTAGAATGACAACAGTGTGAGAGCAGGTCGGAGCGATGCGTAAGATATTGGAGCGACAGAGACAAGTATCGCTCCGTCCTGCTCTCACGCAGGGTTCTTTCCTGCTGTCATTTTAATTTGCTACACTATTTTTCGACTGAAATTACATATCACAATCTAGTCTTAGATCGTTATGGGAAGGGAATACCAGGCGTAAACATATTATCATACCATGCCCGAAATGATGCATTTAGGTTCGAGCGCACGTACGTAAGGAAGACGGCCGAACTCACGCGTATGGCTGGAGTCTTCCGGGCAAGAGCGGTCAGGGGCAGAAGGGGCCCAGTCCGTGCACGTCGCTTTCGTCTGGAGGCGTACCTGTACCGGTACCCGTATTTTGCAGGTTAGCCGCTTTTTCTTCATATATCCTCGCATCACATAATCAGCATCATTGCCCTAGCCTTTGAGCTGGTAAAAATACCAACCAATAGGATTGCTCCATTTTCCTCAAACTGTTGGTTGGAATCTTTCCAGATCACGGAGTACCTAACTAGCACAGTTCTGGTGGAAAGTCATCCTATTTCCGTTTTTACACAATCAGCTACCTAACTTAAGCGATTTGATGAGGGCACAGATTTTTATAAAGAGCGACTGCCATCTTAGTTCCGCAAACCAGAAAGACGTTGTCTGGTTAGTGGCAAACCTGGCTGTCAGAAATTCCAAACCAACCGCCAAAAAGTCCCGACTAGACAATGGCTACCATCATTGACAGTAGCCGGTACCAACGGCTAATCGTACCTTCTGAAGCACGGAAACGTTTTAGTGATTGTGCAACTAGCATTCACCCATCCGGGGTCTGACTACGGCCTAAGTTAACTTGAAAAGAAGGATTAACTTCCGCTCGACCACAAGCGCTTTTAACGAGAACAATCACTACGTGCCTTTTTGTTTCTATCAGGCCATTGGCTGAGACGGAGCCTCGTATGACCTTGCTCTGCGCTGCTGGAGTAAACCTCAACGGCGGAAGAACGCCAGACGGCGGCTGTATGATTGGCGAAAGCGTGTTCTACGCTAAAGAAGACGACAACCCTGAAAGCTTGGGTGAGTTTTGAAGTTACACTTTACTTCTGACTTCAGTCATAGAATACGCTGGCGTCATTGAACCAGTTGTCCACCTTCATCTATTATTTATTATTAAGAGGAGCCACCATAATGCTAGGGACGTTCAGGTCAAGATGCCATCGCCTGGTCGTCGGTGACCAACACAGAACAGACCGTCCATCCCGGTACAGTGTTTGCTCTATGTGCACGGTGACCGATTGTAGGCGCAAATAAAGTCTAAAAAATTTGTAATAATACAGAGCCCTGCATGTCTGCCTCTTCGATTTCCTGCATTTTCATAAGTGTTCTGAACAACAGCTACAAAGGCAGACATGAAAAACATGATTTAATACCCTCCTATTTTTGCTGTAACTCAAAACGCAACTATTTACGGTCTTAATTGATATGATCAAATCAATTCGTGTCGATCTGAACTATCATCTCTATGGATATGAATCATGAACAAACTATTAACCGAATGGCAGCCAGCACACTAACCACAAGGACAAACATGCGCTGTCCGACTTCAACTTATATGTTTCCCCGCAGTGTTTTATTAACATATCCCTTCTTCACAGCGTACGAAATGAAAAGGGCGCAGTCGGTACACTCTCCGGAAATCGAGCAGATCGATCGTCAGATTCAATCCACACATAGCGTCGAACATTCCGAGAAGAATCTCTCTTCCCTCGTGTGGATATGTTCCAGCACTCAGTCTAAAGCCGTCGTCATGGTAAGAATAATTACAAATCAATCAACAGCCTCCATGGTATGGTCTATTCGGTTCCCGATTCAGAAATTGAACTGTCAACAGTGACGTAATAAACTGTCAAAAACAAAAATCAATTTGTGAGACTTCCCCCTTCCCGGCTACTATCTACCGAAATTAATGAGCCATGTCAGAGGCCTCAACACCTATGATACTCTAGTGATCTCTAGATCGATCTTACAACCCACACTATATCAAGATGCTAGCAAGCCATTTAAAAAAATACCTTTATTTGTGGTATTCATATTTTCAAGTTTAAGTTAGGTTTTCAAGTTTTATTGTAAAAAACTAATATATTCGTTTCTATTAATGCGTTGAAACTTTAAAAAAAAGTTCTTTTTCAGCAATTGATGTCCAACAGCTTTGAGGGTAGTCAGAACCCGAAATAACCGCTTGTGGCAACCAACTAGAACATTCAACGATCATAAGAAAAATCGAGAGGCCCTATGTCTGACAACAGGATTTATTAACAAGTGCTAATCTACGTTCGAATACTAAATTAGGCTTTTTTTTTCATTGAAATAATGTCGTCCAGTGAAGAAAGTGCAAAGAAATATTTTTTATACAGATAATAGACGCGAACAATCCAGCCGAAGTGATCGAATCGTTTCCAGTGAGCGATAAACACATCCTCTGTGTGGCGTCAGTACCTGGAGCTATCGCTGAAGACTACAGAGAGTATGAAGAGAGGATGGCGGCTGAAAACGAGACTAAGAGACATTCGGTGAGTAGTTTAGTTCAACAATGCAGCCGAAGTGATCGAGTCAAGTGCTTGATAAACACATCCTCTGTGTGGCGTCAGTACCTGGAGCTATCGCTGAAGACTACAGAGAGTATGAAGAGAGGATAGTGGCTGAAAACGAGACTAAGAGACATTCGGTGAGTAGTTTAGTTCAACAATGCAGCCGAAGTGATCGAGTCAAGTGCTTGATAAACACATCCTCTGTGTGGCGTCAGTACCTGGAGCTATCGCTGAAGACTACAGAGAGTATGAAGATAGGATGGCGGCTGAAAACGAGACTAAGAGACATTCGGTGAGTAGTTTAGTTCAACAATGCAGCCGAAGTGATCGAGTCAAGTGCTTGATAAACACATCCTCTGTGTGGCGTCAGTACCTGGAGCTATCGCTGAAGACTACAGAGAGTAGGAAGAGAGGATGGCGGCTGAAAACAAGACTAAGAGACATTCGGTGAGTAGTATAGTTCAACAATGCAGCCGAAGTGATCGAGTCAAGTGCTTGACAAGCACATCCTCTGTATAGCGATGCTGCCTGGAGCTATCGCTAAAGACTACAGAGAGTATGAAGAGGGTTGGAGGCTGAAAACGAGACTAAGGACATTCGGTGAGTAGTTTAATTTAACAATTCAGCCGAAGTGATCGAGTCAAGTGCTTGATAAGCACATCCTTTGTATAGCGATGCTGCCTGGAGCTATCGCTAAAGACTACAGAGAGTATGAAGAGGGTTGGCGGCTGAAAACGAGACTAAGGACATTCGGTGAGTAGTTTAATTTAACAATTCAGCCGAAGTGATCGAGTCAAGTGCTTCGTAAGCACATCCTCCGTATGGCGATGCTGCCTGGAGCTATCGCTAAAGACTACAGAGCTTGGACGAAACAACCTCTGGACGCGAAACGATGACGTTTTACACCTTACCCCTCTAAACCTGCACGGTGAAATTTAACCACCGTAAAAAACTACCAAACGTCAATGTGACTTCAACTTTCGGAGAGGAAACATAGCTTTAAAAATGGTGATATGTGCTGTTTTGTTTTGCAGAACTTATAGTAATCGAACCAGCAATATTTCTTTTCATCCTTAAGTGTATTTTATATCAATATTTCTTGTTATTTTCTTGTAAAATTAATAAAATGCTTGGTGACAGGACTGAATAATGCGACCCTATAAAACATCCATAATTCTGAATGCATAGAAACCAAAATGTTGTCATTCGCTAATGAGTCGGATTACAGTTGTAATTTTTTCATTCGTTCATTCATTTCTGTTAATCTAGAGACGAGACACTATCGATGAACGATATCGATAGGAATGATTTACAGTATCTACTCGTACGCCGGCATTTCGCCGGTCTACGAAAAACATAAACATTTGAATGGAGAACGCTAATATGTTCTTTAATAACACTTAAACGTAACTTTTATTAGGGTTCCGTACGTAAATGGTAAAAAACGGGACCCTGTTACTAAGACTCCACAATGTCTGTTCTGTTGAACCTTGATGGCCAGCCTGTGAAATCAATCGTCCGCTGGATATAGGATAGCTGTCGTCACTTTAAATTGCATGTGGCGCCCTCAAAGGACATGAAGTAATGAAGTAAAGCTCATCTTTATCTCATAATCACAACTACGATTTATGTTTGGAACATCTGTGATTGGCCTTATTTATAGACTCTAAGCTCTTATAACGTGGAATGTGAAGACGATGTTGGCAGAGGGGAAAGTAGAAGAAATGAAGATGGAGATGGAAAGATTAAACATAGACATTTTGGGGTTATGTGAAGTAAGATGGGAGGGAAGTGGCGATTACTGGGATGGAGAGTTTAGAATAATTTACACCGGATTAAAACAGGGATCAAATGGAACAGCAATAGTATTAAACAGAAAATGGGGAGAATTAGTTGAGAATCATCATCACAGTGACCGGATAACTGCCATAAAGATAAAATGAGAACCAGTACCTACAATAATTGTCCAAGTGTATATGCCTACAGGAAACCATAGCGATGACGAAATAGAAGAGTTATACAATGACCTGGTTTCGATATTAGATGCAGTGAAAGAAAAGGATAATCTCATAGTGATGGCGGATTTTAATGCAGTAGTTGGAGAAGGGGCTGAAGAAAACATAGTAGGGAAACATGGGTTGGCAAAGAGAAATGCAAGAGGAGATCGATTAGTACAGTTTTGTAAGGAAAATGGCTTAATAATAACAAACACATATTTTGAACTACCAAAGGGACGGCTATACACTTGGAAAATGCCAGGAGATATAGGGAGATATTCATACTTGTAAAAACAATATACAGAAACCAAGTAAAGTCATGCAAAGCCCTGCCGGGAGCTGACCTTAATACCGACCACAATTTGCTGCTGAGCAAACATATTTTTGAGAAGACTAAACAGAAAAAGAAAAAGAAACCAAAGAAATTCGATCTCAATAAACTTAAAGACAAAGATAGTGATAATAGAGTGCAATATTGTATTGAAGTAGGAACTAAGCTAGAAACATATAAAATGGAAATAAATAGTAACATAAATAATAATATTAGTTTAAATGAAAGATGGAATAACGTTAGAGATATATTTAAAACAACAGCGGACAATTGCTTGAACAAACAAAAAGTTATACCAAGAAAAAGCTGGCTTACTCAAGAAATTATTGATTTGATAGTAGCAAGGAGACAACTGAAGAATAAAATTGATGATAAGAGCATAAAGAAATATAGAAGACTCACGAACCAAATAACAGCTAAATGTAGAAAATGCAAAGAACTTGACACAATACAAATTTGCAACAAAATAGAAGAATATTTTCAAAAGGGACAAATAGATAATGGTAAAATTTATACAGAGTGCGACCGGTTTCGACTTAATATCGTCAGGCACCTTACCATCGCCGAAACCGGTCGCACTCTGTATAAATTTTACTAAATAAATTGTGAAACTAGTGTGAAAGTGGTGTTTAATTACATAAAAAATCAGAAAGTGTCACCGATAGTTGTATAGAAAGACGTTTTGTGCAACTGGCGGTAACTGATGCACTTAAAGTTAATCTTCCATTTAGTCTCATGATCACTTTCTTAGTCAACATAGAACTGGTTACGTCTTTAAGTTCGGCACTGAGAGACATTCGGTAATTAAAGGTCTACCTGAAAATGTTCTTCTCCGCCGCTAAAAGCTTGTTCTCCTCTTTCTGCGTAAGTTTCCAAGCTTCATACGTCAAGATTGACCTGATAACTGTCTTATAGACCCGAATATCTGCTTTGCCCTAAACTAAACCGCCCATACCGCCGCACGGAACCGCCTTATACAGGGTGATTCATCGGGACGAGTCAGTATGGGAAAGACTGAAACTATAAGTGACATATATTTGTTCTAAGGAACCATGTCGTCAATTTTAGAGTTAAGAAGAACTGCATGTAAAGATTTTCAAAAAAAATCATACACGACTCGGGAATCAAACCTTGTCAGCTTTCAAAACAAAAATATGATGTTATTTTATAAGGAAAGTTAATTGTGTAAGTTGTAAGAAATAAATAATACTGCTAAATAAACAAAAATTCTTATTTGAAATTAGATATTAATATTTTACAAATTTATTTCTTATAATCATTTTTTGTAATAAAATAACATATGTTTTTTTTTGTGTGACCTACATATAGTTCGAGTAGTATAGTTAGATTCCCGGATAGTGTACGAGTTTTATTAAGTCTTTGAATGCAGTTTTTCTTAATTCTAAAATCGACGCCATGGTTCCTTAGAACAAATATCTCTTATCTCTTGTAGTTTCAAACTTTCCCATACCGACCCCTCCCGATTGATCAACCTGTATAATTGCTACGCTAGCCGTCTTAAGACTCAGAAAAATATGAAAAAAGATAAGGAATTTTGTAAGAAAACTAATTGATTTAATTGTTTTGCAGCAATCGTTATTCTGCGTGAGCAAGAGTGAGTCTTCAGACAGTCAAAGCAACGGGCTGCCCGGCTCTTTAGGCAGCTACACTGGCGAATCGGGTGACAAGGAGTTCATAGTTGGGACTAAAAAATTGGTAAATCATTCTGACCACTTAATTTATGCAAGCTCATAATATTATTTTTATTAATTCATGCTTAACATACCATTAATACTCCATTGATGAATAGAATGGCTCCCTGTAGAATTATACTAAAATAAAATGAAATACCAGTCGCCACACTTTTTAGCGTTGCGGCTGGCGTCATGGAACGCAATTGTTGGTAACCGCAACATGTTAGATGGTTCGATTTGTAAATAAACACTGCTGCCCATCCTGTTAAAATTTCCTTATTGGCCTTTTACGACAACCACGGGTAGAAATGGTAGAAATTCTTAGCAGGTACCATTCATGTTTTAGGTGGCAGCAACTCTCCTAACGCCACCAAGCACGCCAGTGAAGGAGCCAGAGCCGCCAAAGAGTTCTCCAGTTAAGGAGTCCAAAGTGAAAGACGTAGAAGAAGCTGATCCCAGCGCGACTGACAGCCCGCCTCTTAGCTCTACGCCTGTTACCGGTAAGAATAGACATCTCTTTTCTTGTGGCTTGTAAACAGTATGCTCTTTTTTATGTTAATTCAAAGTTAAACCGCCTTCAGACACCAAGCACGCCAATTAAGAACCGCTAAAAAGTTCTGTAAGGTCAGTGTCTGAATCAATGAGCTCGGCAACTGACTACAAAAAGGTCAGCCTCAAAAATAAAGTACGCTAGTAAAGGTACCAGAGCCGTCATAAAATTCTGTAAACTTAAAACCGTCTACCGACCTAAGACACCAAGCACGCCGGTAAATAAACTGGAGCCGCTAAAGAGTTCTAGGTCAGTGTCTGAGTCAACGGGCTCCTGTGTCAGAGTTTTTAAACTGCCTCTTGGAACGGGGGCTGAGAGATTTTGAACACGTGATAATCGAGGTGAAAACGAACAGATGCGGAATTATTAGAGGATCAAGAAATACCAAGTGAAAGTTCCAGAGTGGAGTCTTGTACTAAGGAGGCCTTTTTCAAATTTACAGGCTTGCCTATTTGTGCGAAAGCCCCTTTCTAATCTGGTCAATGTTTTTTGTAATCTTTTTTTTTATTGTCAATGGGCTTACTCTTGACCTCGATCTAGTCTTGATGACAGAGATAAGGTCGACGATGGGACGAGCTTGCCAGGAAGAAGCCTATTTACTCGCGACTTGAATAGATTCGGGTTATATGAACTCGGGAACACAGACGCAGGCAGAGAATTCCACTCTTTGGCCGAGCGCAATATAAAAGATGTTTCAAAGCGCTTTGTGCGAATGTGTGGAATATCAACCAAGTGTGGATGATGTCCCGCGGTTCGTCTGGACTCCCGATGGTAAAAGGGTAAATCAATATAAGCTGTTCTATCAAATCACAAAGTAATCATCAAAACCTTTTTTGAAAATGGCATTAAAAGTAGTTTCGACCGCAGCGTCCACAGAGCATATAAACACACCGGAACCGGGAGTAGACGCATTCGCGCAAGAGGAGTCGAACGCAGACATTCGCGCCGACGTGCCTCAGGATCGCAAGATGTCGACAGTGATGGCGACCATGTGGCTCGGGACTAAAAGCGGCAATCTCTTCATACACTCCGCCATGGCTAACTACAGCAAATGTCTCGCTAGGTAAATATTTAATCTTAGCCATAGAAGTTAATTATCGTATCATACAGATAGGACACTCCGTCTCGCTATGTAGAGTACCACTCCTTCCCCGCTTGTCGGGTTGCCTGCTGAGGTCCGGACCAAGGGGACGCTCGCATATAACGACACATTTAGTCAGGCATATTTTCACATGAATAAAAAGGACAGAAAATGTTCGAAATTAGAAAACTGCGTAAACAGCGAGTTTTAGGCCAGAACGCATGAAACTGCCAGGACACATTCTTTTTTACGTTTGTCACAAGTGCAGTGTAAACATCGCTGCTTTACGGTAGAAATAGGCAAAGGGTGGTACAGTCACGTGCATTTGTAGCGACACATGGTTAAGTCACGTTTTGTAAATTCAGAGTTTGCGAGTCTGTCTCCCGCCGCTCTGTAAGGTTACAAAAGTTTAAATCGTTTATCGTAAATTGAAATTATAATTCGGCCTCAAAAATATCTGGTGTTCTTCATTATCCTGCTTCAATCTCTTTTAAATCACGACGGGGTCTCTTTTTAAGAGATTGAAATAGGATAAATGAAGGACGTTTGATATTTGTAATTTCAAATTATGATTTTAAACTACGTTAAACGATTTTATTTTGACGAGAGACGACTAGCGTCTCGACGCTGTAAACCACTGGAGGACGTAAATATACTGACTTGACAATAAATTGCCAGATTTTCAAATAAAACTTTATGAATCTATTTCGATGTGTTTTGAACCATAATCTTTCGCTTGCTGTTCCTTCCAATTTTTGAATAATCACTGTTCATATTAATGGGAAAATGTGGCACCGTTTCTATGTTAATGCACGTGACTGTACTTCCACAAACAATCTTTGCACAAAAGCTCTACAACCTTCAAAAATCTACAATAAGAGGCAACACGCGAAAAATTGCAGTCTCGTTTCGTTTTCTTCTTCGTTTTCATGGCTGAGGGTTGTGACCAACACAAGCAGCCTTTTGAACGATAGCTCTCCACGCCGCTCGGTCTTCTGCCAGACGAACGGATCCCTGGAGATTGACGTGGGTTACGCCTTATAGTTGCCGATCATTGCGTTGGTGCTCTGCCTCTACTCCTCTTATCGTCCACGTCCTTGCCTCGTTTCATGGCAGATTTTAAATGGTTTCCGTCAACATTTGTCCGCAGGGTGAAATTAAACGATGCCATACTATCAATAGTGGCCTGTTCTTCCCGCTGTATCGTGGCGTTGGCTGACGGCACAGTCGCCATATTCGCACGTCAAGCCGACGGCCAGTGGGACCTTTCTCAGTACTGGCTGCTCACTTTAGGAGACCCTAAGTGTTCAGGTGAGAAAACTAGATGCAGTCAGTTTAGTAGTTTAAGGTTCCGTAAGTAGGAGGGTAATTGGAAACGAGTTGACGTTTCGTAAGAATGAGACGAAGTCGATGGTTTACCATCGTCATGAGTTGGCTGGCAATAACTGTTGTGGAAATGCCTGCAGCTGCAGGAAAGCAGGCATGAAATGATCATCAGTCTGCAAGCATTGCAGTGCTCCTGTGAGAACGTACCGGATGTTGCAGTGGAAATAGAATAAGGTTCCCCAGAATGTCACGATCTGCTCGATGTCGACATGGGGGATATCTTGTGGGCGCAAGACATCGACGATACATCGCCATCCCTTGATAAAGATGAGCCGTCCCAACACGACGATTCAGATACGGACGAACCTCAACCGGGAGGGCAAAATTAAATATATGAGCACAAAATAAATTTAATTAGTGTACATTCAACGTCTGGTCAAGTTTGACACTCGTAGTGCGACTTGAAATAAGAACGGTACAAAGTCCAATGTGTCATGCTTGATGTGCTGTTGACTGCACTTATTAAGTTTCGTTGTACATCTTTGCGTGTTAATGTACGAGAATAAACATCGTAATAATTTTTCAAAATTGTGTAATCATAATCATAATCTTTATTTGCGTCAAATATGGTAATATATACAGATGTAAAACTAGAATAGGTCTCTCATATCATAAAATCATCAATCAATCTCATATTATAGGTATATCATAAAATAATCACAAATTCGAAAATGTGGCAACGAATGTATGTTGATGTTCGTGGCTGTTTTTATTTCATTATTCATAGCTTATAATTAGACATCATATACATTAGATTAATTTTTGAAATGGATAGGTATTTGCTAGTGACTGGATATTATAAAAAAATATATTTTTATGGGTCACCAGCTGATCACAGAGGTCATTTAACACTACTTTTTTATATTTTTTATACAAACTAAGTGACGTACTCGTAAAATCACCTCTTAGAAGGATCATTGTACTTTTTGTTACACCCTACCCTGATTTTAAATCAAACCCAATTCGAAATCACTTCTAATTTACTTTGCTCAGGGGTAGAAATGAAAAATGTAACGAAGGGGAGAGAAGGAATCTGCGGGCACAGCGTAAAAATCATTCATAACAACTAAAAGTGGCAAAAATGGCGAAGTTCGATAAAATGTTTATATTTCAAAAAGCTTGGAAACTCTTGAGACTACAGAGAAAATTATAGTTTCATATTGTAGCAAATTTAATTCACTTAAAATGTTATGAAAAAAACTAGCCGTTTAGGGTAAAAATCGCCAAAAACCGAAATGTAGTCGAGAATTTTGCGGCTTTTTCGATTTATGACAAAGTTGCGTTCGGCGTTCGAGTCCTTGGATTATTCATTGAGCCAACATCATACTAACTAACACAGAAAAATGGAGAGATATTATTTGCGATATTTGTAAGCGTCTTAAATATCATTAAAATTAACTTATTTTTCTGCATTTTTTTCAAACGTCATTAATTTGCATCGAACCCAGGAAAAATGATACTTTTTGTTGGTATTTTATTCGACTATTTCCTGTAATAAACACAGAATGTGTACAGAATGCACTAAGCTTTTTTTTTCTCATTAACAGTGTTGCCATCTGATGTTTTTTGTTTTGACTTTTGTTAGTAGAATTGAAACGTTCACTTGGTTTACCGGTGACTCCCGGAAACGCTGGCCACCATTCTTAATAATAGTAAAAAGAAAGTCGGTTTATTTCTGTCAATGTGCATGCCGTAAGTGATATACCTCCTCTCTGGTGCATGCGTCCAATACAGATTTAAGTCGGACTATAGTGCGCTGTCACTAAGAAAAAATAAATTGTTGTTTTGGTTTCCGTTTCTGAGATGTAATGAAAAACAATGATTGTTCGATGAGAGGATTCGATATATTAATCATATCGTGGGAGTTTTAACCAGTAGATAGGGGACACCCCTGATGAAGCCAAAAGAGCGGCTCGCCACATAAAACTGGCCGTCATCCTGGATGGGGCTTGAAGCGAAGCAGGCCACGCCGTCCGTTTCCAGTTGGGATAGTGGGTGAAATAGCTCCATACATGTGATCTGAGCACCCGTCTGCGCGAGCCGCGGCGTCCCCATCAGAAATAATAATAATGGTGATGGAAATAAGAACGGTACCTACCTATAAAGTCAATGTGTCAAGCTTGACGTGCTCTTGGCGGTGCCTACCTATTACCTACAACCCGCGACACAAAAGGATGCTGACCGTTAAATATTACCTGCACATGGGTGAAAAAACTAGTCGCGCACACCCTCGCGACTAGTTTTTTTAGCTGAGCATCGTTCTTTTGTGCCGCAGGTTGTACCTATCAATCGGTATTTTCGGGTGTAATTGGTACCTAAACCATGTTGTCATTTTATTTTATTTTCAAAATAAGTATTCCAAGTGGTAATTAAAAATAAATATTAACATAAACGCACACTAATGGCTAATATTAAAACATAACCTAAAATAAAAAAAATTAAATATCTTTTTTTCCTGGCTTCCTCCAAAAAAAAAAAACTTAGTTTTAAGGTCGGGGAGTGACGACGAATCATCCAAGATATTTTTGATTTGAAGACGCTGGGATTTTAATCCAAATAAAATGAAGTATGGGACCTTGCCATTGTTCTTTGACGCAAGATCTTAAAATCTAGGTTACTGAATCAAAACGCTTTTATTACTTATTTTATAACAAAACTATTAAAAATTTGTAGATATACAATCTCTGTTGGCTGAGTTTTCTATTATTGCAATGCGACCTCCTTGCTGCCACAAACTACATATGCAGCGCGGTGTCATGGCGCGCCCTAAATTAATAAATAGTTGTATATCTACTCTCATATTGTAAATCCTCAATAATGCGTTTAAAAATTGTAGGTTACCACCTACATAATGTCAATCTGTCCCTAGAAACCCTCTTAGTGACAATATTTTATCAGTGTCAGTGTATTTTGAAGTATTGAATTTCCCGCGGGAGACCTGTTAAATAACTTTTTAAGAGTCGTCGCGGGAGAACTACTAAACAACTTTTTAATTTTTATAGGCAATGACAGCGAGCTGTCTGCTGCAAGGAGGTTGCATTGCAATATTTGCAATGATGGAAAACTCAGCAAACTGATTTTGTATTTACACATATTTTTATTGGTTTCGTAATTAAATAAGTGATACAAGCGCTCATGCTTCGCCTTCAGTTGTTTTTACATCAACTAGGAACATCGCTTAGTAGTATCGCCGGGAAAAGAGACAAATATTACGAAAAGGTTTGTTCTTGAACACATTATTTTAGGATTCACGATATGAGAGTAGGTAAAGTTGTGTATGCAACTCCACATAATTAGGTATAAAACACTCGTGTCATCTATTATGGAACTTGGCTCGCTACGCTCGCCTGCGTCCCATAAACCGAGACTCGCTTTTATACATCTCAATATGTACCGTTGCATAAACTACTATTAAAGTTCTCCCGCGAAGACTGTTAAAAAATTCAATACTTTATAAAATTCACTCACGCCGATAAAAAATACCTACTAAAAGTGTTTCTATGCACAGATTGTCATTATGAAGATGGTAACCTTCAATTTCTAAACGCATTATTGAGGATTTACGATATGGGAGTCGTAAACAAATATTTTTCGAAATTCGATCATTATTTTGACAACCTTCATCGAGATAAATCAAAATAGCTGTACGTACAGGTGAAACACTCGCAAGCAGCAGCCGGCAATGTTATTTTGAAAATCCAATTTGATCGAGTTGTACGACCGAGTAAATTACTATGAAAATTCATAACTATGTAGTTATGCAGAAGTAGAATGTACCAACAAGCATAACCAAGGACAAAGCGTCAGAACGAAGAGGGTAACTTATCACATCATACATCATAACAACCAAAGAGAATCCCAAAAAAAAAGGAAAAAAAAAAAAACAACCAAAGAGGCAACTTACCCAAGCACAACAACCAAGCAATTATCTTTTTTGTTTAAATTTCGAACTGGCTTGGAAAAAAAAAGCCATAAATTGCAAAAAAAAAATTAGACAAACAGATTAAGAAGGGCGCGCACTCACAGTCACACCACTCTGAAGTCTTGCCATTCAAATAATTGCTCGTCAGAGCGTACTCGTGTCTCGTACCGTATAATACCCGACACGACATATTTATTGAACTGGCGACTGCAGACGACTACGACGCGACGGACAGAAAAGACCGAGTGATCGCAGGTTGGACATTCCTGCCGCCTGCGATCACTGATGTCCGGTCAGAATGGGCGTGCGTGACTTGCTTGTGGGTTCTTCTTGTGGCCTGGGGCCACTGAGGCTGGTCTCAACCGACGCCTGCAGCAACAGGCGTGTCCCTGGGGCGGCCTCCGAAGGGGCCTATGTCCGGTCTTAGCCCCGCGGCGAGGACCACCAGGTGATTCCCCGTTGGGGGAGGCCTAGTGAGCGCCTACGAACCGGCGGCGGCTTCTAGAATGGGCGTGGATTTTTTTTTCACTCAGTACTTATCATTCGACAGAAAAATCTCAATACCGCGAAGAGCTTAAGCGACAGATTTGTACAGCGACATCTTGTAGCGAATAGTGGAACTAATTCTACTGAGCAAAGACTTTCTATTTTTATAGTATAAAAAAGCGAGCTGTTCGTGCAATTTATTTATAAAATGAAGCCGAATAGATTGTGGGTGTGCGATCTATACTGTAGTACTTTCGGTGCATTAGATGTATCTTTGTCTTAATCAGCGAAAAATTTAACTAAAATAGCGGTATACACTCGTTTTTCAACAGCGTTTTATGTCTCACAGAATGCGAGTTATTTGTATTTAGTACGGAAAACGGATCGCCTTAAATAATATTTTATATGTGATACAATTTTAATATTTTACTAATTGATTTCAGTACGGTGCCTCAGTGCGGTAGGATGCACTGTATGGTGTGGGTATCGCAACAAAGTGCACGTGATTGATCCTCGCTCGCTCAGCTTGCTACACTCTTTAGAGGCACACCCACGACATGAAAGCCAAGTCCGGCAGATGGCCGCAGATGGCGACGGCGTCTGGGTAAGTTTCCAAATCATATCTTACTAACAAGGAAAGATACTCAACTGTCGGGCTCCGATTTGATTTAATTTGATGTTTAACAAAGAGTTGACTCTCCAAAGGACTTAAAAGTGACTAATCCTCTAACTTCTTTAAAAATATTTGTACCTTGTGTAACTTTGCTGATTATTTGTCAGCACCATCTAGTTTTATACTTTTCCGGGTTTCAATTTCTATAAGGGGATGCTCATTCCTTTTTATTCATCCATGCAAATACGGACCAAAGCAACAAGGATGTCACCTTAGTAACAGTCGGAGGATCAATCCATAGTTTATAAAACTAGCCAATATAAACAGTTGTAATGATCATTTTTGTACTGAACCGCTAAATAAACAGACTATATCAAATAAAAAAATATATATTTTTCATTAGACTAGAAACGTGCTACAATTGATGCTGTCTGTATGTATGTCTCTTCAAAAAAGGCTTTCTTTTTCAGGTTTCAATAAAAATGGACTCGACCCTACGTCTCTACCACGCTCACACGTACCAACACTTAAAAGACGTAGATATCGAGCCTTACGTCAGCAAGATGCTAGGAACTGGCAAACTGGGTTTCTCTTTGGTGCGAATCACTGCGTTGCTGATCAGCTCGGGCCGGCTTTGGATCGGCACCAGCAATGGAGTAGTTATATCCGTGCCATTATCGGAAGGGTCCAGTCGAGATTCGATTGGTGGTTCGCTGCCTACCGGGGGAAAGATACCAGGTAGGCACATTATGTAAAATACCAGGCAAATAATAACATTAGTGCACATCCCTCCGGAGCGAAACACAGCGTTGCTGGACCGGTGTTGGCTTGGCACTAGTAATGGAGTGATTACATCTGTGCCATTTTCTAAAGGGTCTAGTTGAGACTCCATTGGTGGTACGCTGCCTTCCGGGGGAAAGATAAAAGGTTAGCACATTGCTTTGTCTAAGATACCGGACAATCAAGATTCTAAGAATTGGAAAGCTCGATTTGTTCTCCCTGAGTTGCTAATAAGATCGAGCCTGCTTTGAATCGACCAGCAATAGAGTGGTTATATCGATCCCATTATCTGAATGATTTAGTTGAGACCTCATTATTAAGTCGGAGCTTTCCGGGAAAGATTCCAGTTGAGAACATGCTTAGGGTAAAATACCGGACAGCCGATATGCAGGACATTCGAAAACTGGCAGCTCTAAGACTATTGGCTGGTCATAGCTTTTCGGAAGATGTCAGAAGTGATCATAAGTGATGTAGTTAAAATGCCGGACAGTACCACGACATTTTTATTTTATTAAGACATAAAAAGGGATATCTCAACTCTGCATCTGCAACTCTGCTATCCTGAAAACCTTATTTTGAAGATGATGATAACCTTTATACCAAATGTTTAGGGACAATACCGAGTAAGCAATATGCTGAGAATTGGCAATCATGTTTTCCCCTGAGACTGCGTTGCTGATCAATTATGGTCAGCATTGGATCGGCACCAGTAGTGGAGTGGTTATATCCGTATAATTTTCTGAAGGCTTCATTCGAAACTCCATTAGTTTTTCCCTGCCCTTCGGGGGAAACATTCCAGGTAAGCACATTGCTTTGGGTAAAATGCCAAGTGAATATTATCCTGGGTACTGAAATACTGGGTTTCTCTCAGCTGCGATTCACAGCGTTGCCGGGCTGGATTTGATACGCACTACTGCGCACGACAGCTAGTTTTTTTTTATGTTACAACTACATAGAAAGAACACCAATATAAGCTGAACCGGCGCTACACTACAAACGCCTGAAACCAGAGACCCGCTCAAGGTCAAACAGTTTCCACGCGGAGTGGTAGATCCGTGCCATTTTGGGACTGAACAATTTTTCAAACTGACCTATTCAAGCTTATTTCTGTCAAAACTAAGGGTTTGAACATAAGAATAAACAAGATGTACACTTTAAAGCTCACATAAAAGAAAAACACAAACATAAACACACAACTTAACCTAATGTGGTCAGAGGCGGCCTTACCGCTGCAATCGATCTTTTACAGGCAACCTTTGATGACAGGAATACATTTTCAGAGTTCTTCAAGTATTTATGCGATAACGATTGCCAGGAAAAAAGTGAATGAAATAGTAAACTTATCTTATCTAGCTTATAATGTCCCACTGCTGGGCAAAGGCCTCTCTCTCTTCCCTCCATTGGTCCCTATCTAAAGCTCGCTCTTGCCAGAGCTTGGAAAAGGTGTCAAGTAATATATAGTAAACTAAACAAACTAAATATGAATAATGTTATTGTTTATTCTTATGGTATGAACCACAATATCTTATTTAATATTAGATATCGAAAAAAAAATGCTATACTGTGCGCCTAACTTAGCTGTCTATTTTCGAAAACGCCAGCTAGCTATAACTAGGATTGATGACACGAACAATGTGGTGTATGTTTCATCCGAATATAAGAAAGTGCGGTATGGAGTTCCCCAAGGGAGCGTGATTGGTCCATTTTTATTCCTGCTTTACGTTAACGACCTGACTGAATCAACGAATTATCAATGTGTATTGTTTGCTGATGACATCGCAATTGTAGTCTTCTCTGAAAAGACTACGAACGGAGAGGGAACACATGAACACCTAATAAACAATACAATAGAGAGCGTAGTAAACTGGCTTGAAGTAAATAACTTACAAGTAAACCTGGAAAAAACAAGCTTTATACATTTCAAAAATTCTTACCACCAAACCAATGATTTAAAACTAAAAATTACGTTTGGTGACACAGAAATAAAAGAAAATAATCACATTAAGTTTCTTGGTTTAGTACTTGACGAAAATGTAAATTGGAAAATGCATGTTGAAACTGTTTGTACTAGAATAAACCGTTTCGTTTATGCTCTCAAACGTTTCAGGAATATAGCAAACTCTAAAACAGCTTTATTTGTATACCATGCCCACATAGAATCAATATTGCGCTATGGTCTCGTAATTTGGGGGAGCAGCACGGACGCAGGTAGAGCTTGAAAGATAGCACAAAAAAAAGTATTCGGGCAATATGTGGAATCCCAGCTTTCGAATCATGCAAGCCACTCTTTAAAAGACTAGGTACGAGTATACTGCCGCTGCCATCACTCTACATTTACGAAGTAGGGATTTTTGTTAAAAAAACATCAAGAGCTTTTTACAAAAGTATCTGATGTAAATACTCGCGTTAGAAGAGATCCGGATAGGCTTGTGTTTGATGAAAGACCAAAGACTAGGATGTATGATAGAAGCTGTCTTGCTATGTGCGTCCGAATCTATAATAAAATACCAAATTACATTAAGTGTAGCAATATGAGATTGTAGAAATACTTGTTCTCATGGTTGCACGAAAAACTCTTCTATGACATTAAGAATTTTATGGACTTTGTTTGATGTTAATTTTTATTTTTTATATTTTGACTTTTATATTTTAATTTGATTGCGCTAAATATCTATTAATTTGACAAATACGTTTAAATATGACATACCTACTATAATTTTGATATAATATGATTCTGTGGCATGTCCTAAATGGTTTTTTTTTTTCATTTCTTAATTTTTTTTATTTTAGTTGCTATTATTGTTTGCATGCTTGCACTAGTAAGCAAAACATTAATGTACTGTACCATAACTTTTAAGATCTTTTTATACAATGTTTTATGCGAATAAATTATTATCTTACTCGTATCTTATCCAGTAAATAAAATAAACTTGTTAGTAGGATAACTAAGAAGGCGAACCTTGCACCTAAACCTGCTGGGATGAAACTTGGCAGGAGTCAAGTACATTACATACCCATAGGTAACATATTAGAAGTGGTGCTCCCCAGCAGAACGCGACTGAGATGCACAGTAGTATGCCCCACATGTCGAAAATGTATAGTTTTTTACTAGGTTGAAAATTGTATCTGTTGAACCGACATAGGTAGCTGGTTGAAAATTTCACAGAATATGCATTTTTAAAACAAATATATCCCCTTAATTTTTTTTTTTTAAATAAGTGGCATCGCCATACAATAAACGTATTTTTTTTGTTTTTGCTCAATCGTCAGAACGGTTAGTAATTCGAGTGTCAAACTTGTTATTAGTATAGTTCACTAAGATGTCAATAAAGTAATATGTCCTGACTGACTGACTGACTGACGTCTATCCGTAACCGCTTTAGCTATAAGTGTGAAATTAAGTATGCTAATTTATTGCATGCCACAAACATCACCCAAGAAAGGATTTTCCAAAACTCATCCCCTAAGGGAGTGAAATAAGGGATGGAAGATTTTCAAAATTTTTTACTTAGCTTTAACTTTCATCCCTTATTTCACCCCCTTGGGGGATAAGTTTTGGAAAATCCTTTCTTGGGTGGTGTTTGTGGCATGCAATAAATTAGCATACTAAATTTCACACTTATAGCTAAAGGGGTTACGGATTGTCAGTCAGTCAGTTAGTCAGTCAGTCAGGACATATTATTTAATTGACATTTTAGTGAACTATACTTATACCAAGTTTGACACTCGAATTACTAACCGTTCTGACGATAGAGCAAAAACAAAAAAAAATACGTTTCTTGTATGGCGACGCCCCTTATTTTTTAAACTTTTAAATTTTTTATTTGTTTTAAAAATACATATTCTGTGAAATTTTCAACCAGCTACCTATGTCGGCTCAACAGATACAACTTTCAACCTAGTAAAAAACTACACATTTTCGACATTATGCCCCACTGTGCATCTCAGTCGCGTCCTGCTGGGGAGCACCACTTCTAATGTTACCTATGGGTATGTACTTGACTCCTGCCAAGTTTTATCCCAGCAGGTTTAGGTGCAAGGTACCCCATACAAGCTCAGCCTTAGTGATCCTACTATATGTGTATTTGCGCCGAACGTTCCGAGACCTATTTCTGTACGTTCTAAATAATTGGTAGGATAAAAATTAGTTTACATCTCTCATATTCGGTAAGTAAGTCCTTATTACCACCAAATGTGGCTTGTAGGTGACCAATTAGCGCTCTAGGGTAATAATGTAGCTAGAAAAGCCCTAGGGCGGTAAGTAATTAAATTTTGAAAGAGTAAAAATATTTTTTTTATTACTTACCGCCCTAGGGCTTTTCTAGCTACATTATTACCCTAGAGCGCTAATTGGTCACCTACAATTTGGTGGTAATAAGGACCTACTTACCTCACAATCGAGATGTAAAGCAGAGTAGTTAGCTCGGGTGTAAGCATCAATTGCACCCTTGAACTATAGGCGCCCTCACTGCGCTCGTGTGTCTAAATATCTCGGGCTGCAATTGATGCCTTACAGCCCTTGGCTACTAATCTACTATTGTCAATACCGTAGTAGATGGAGGACTGAGGTCTCTGCCTACGCCGACGAGAAAGAGGCGAGATGTTATGTTTGTATGTTTGTTTGTCTAGCTATCACGTGACATCTAGTTTGCTAAGGTCAATCCCATAATTTTTCATTCTATTCTACTGGCGTAACATAATAGACAGCCACTTGTTTATAGGCCCGGACCACACCCTGTACACATTTTGGAGAGCGCTGATTTGAAATTGGAAGAAGCGGTAGGCGTGCATATTCGCGCGGGCCAAAATGTTTCTTTGGGAAAGTTATTCAATTTCGTTGACTCAGCACGCCCTTTGTGTGTTCGGTGCACCGTCCCTTACACCATGTATTGTACTGTCACTTTATTCTGTGCCCTGACGTAACTTCCAGGTCACGCGACACTAGTCCGCGCACGATCAGCGAGCCCAACCGGCGGCAACATACCCTGGTGTTCGATGGCCCACGCGCAGCTCAGCTTCCACGGCCACAGAGACGCTGTGACCTTCTTCGTGGCAGTCCCGGGGGCCACTGGGTCCCCCGCTCGCACCCCCGACTCCCCCCGTCGGGGGTTCCCCGCTCCCCCGCCGATGCTGGTCATTTCCGGCGGGGAGGGGTACATTGATTTTAGAATAGGTACGAGTAAGTTGGTTTTCATTGATTTGCTTGCGTCTTAGTGGGACAGGATAGGCCTTTATACAATGTGTGAAAAAATTGTAAGCACTATATTAGAATGTTGCTTTGACCATAAAACTAAAAATCTTTTCCTTTTCTCATTGTACATAAGTCGAAACATAAAAAAGAAACTAACCCGTCTTCCATACAAAACATGGTGTCTGTAGGTAGTTAAATATTATTTTCGTGTTTCGACGTATATTTCTTAGAAAAACTTGTCTAGTTTCTTGGTCAAAATAACAAATTAAAATTAGGCTTACAAATTTTCTTACCCCCTATATTTTAATCGACATCAATGAGAGTCTCCTACGTACCAAAATACTTTACATTAGGTTTCGATTGATTTATTTTTACATACTTTTTACATAATACTTCAATTTACCTACAATATCATGCAATCTCTCACGCAACTGTTCTAAGGGCATTTTAAATGGGTCTATCCCTTTTTTACTTTGACCCACAGACTATAAAATAATACTTCAAAGCAAGCAATATGCACGTTAGTAGTTGCTGATACCTAAAGATTTTTCAAGGCTTTGCATCGTACTCGAACACGTAGTTTTGGTGCTTTTGGCTTACCATATTCCATTGCGCTTATATTTTATTCAACATAGGGTGGTGTCTAAATCAAAATATTATGGTGTTTTGAGTTGAAACAGTTTAACAATATGGAACATTTTGACAAAGTTTTACTTAATCGTTAACTTCGCCATAATATTAAGGCGATATGTAAGTTTTTTTGGGTATTCTAAAGAGAAATATCTTTATATTTACCCAATATCTTGCCGTGATTTTCAGGTATGTATTTATTGACCATTAAAGTGAGGGCATCACCAAGACCAAAACATGATTAGTGAAAATCGACTCGACAAAATAAAAATCCAAAGTTGCCTCTTCAATTTTCATTTATTCCTCTTTTTGTGGAATCGGAGGTATTTTAAGTAGTGAAATTAAGTATACAGAATGGTATTTGTAGTTGCTAGGGTTTGCCCAACCTAATATTTTATTTTATTACTCAGTTTTTACAAAAAGTTGATATTTTATATCAGGCGCTTACGTCATTTAGTTTTGGTAACACGCACAGTATATCTGTCGCAATCGAATGCGTTGCGGATTGCGCACTTTATCCCTTTCTTTCAAGCGAAAAGACTGCGCGCACTGTCAAATATCTATCTTTTCCCATAGCCTCTTAATTATATTTTCAAACAGTTTCTCGAAAAAATTGCTTTGTACCTCACGTCCTTTTTCTCGTCCTGTTGCCACGCGATATGCAACGCTTGCAAAAGTTGAAAAAATTGTGCGTGGTTGTGCAGTTTACGGTTGTCTTTCGACTCTCCAAGACAAAGTAAAATTTGGAATAAAATTAAACAATAATAAGAAGCAATTATTATGGAATAAACACCATAAGGTAGACACAGATGTTTTCTTTCCTTTAAACATTTCTTTCATTGATAGATTTAATAGAGCATTTTTTGGGTTAAATGAAAAAAATAAAGCTTTGAATAGTATGTATTTATTTATTCCTTTCCACATTAAAGCAATAATATAACAGCATTTCTTTTCATTTTCTGGAATAAAGTTTGGCAGATTTTTTTGCAGTGATGATATGAGCAGATTCGCCATTTTCGCGAGTCACCCTGGTGCACCGGCGGCGGCGGCCAGCCAGCCGTCAAAGATGAAGTTTAGTGAAAAAATGATTGTTTTTAGAGTTTGTGAGATTATTTCAACGTGTGTTTGTTTGTTTTAATTGAAATTCGATTACTAAATACAACAAAGTGAGGTGACGAGTGATAGTAAAGTTATAATTTGTTTGTGAATTGTGTAAGTCGCTTTATAGTCGAACGAAAAATGTGCAACTCGAAACTGTAATAAAAGTATAATGCTAATGTTCTGTTATCTACGTTTTCTAGGGTAGGTGTTTTCTAGATACCATCAACCCTACACTCACATATCTTTAACCCACCCACACATTTGCGCGTGTAAAAATGACAGCTGTCACTTTTGAGCTCGATTGTATGGAGCTTCCGAGGTGTGCTCTAAGTACGTTACAAGAACGTCTTTATGGGTGAAAAATGTCACTTCAAATGTCAAATGTCACTACTGGGTAAAAAACTAAAACAGTCGCTGGGTTAAACTCCGTATATTTTTGACTTATTTTCTAGCCGGTGTACATAGAGACGGCCAGAGAAGAAACATCTCTTTATTAATTCATCTCATAAAAATAGAATTTATGTCTGTTTGACTGTGCGCGATAAACTCACAAGCTTCTGAACTGATAGAAACGTTTTCGATTTCCTAAAAACGGTTAGTTAATCGCACTATACCCTTTCCAATCATTTATTTTCTCGATGACAGCGAGTAAGAACGATACGATAAAAGTGAGTAGGCAAGAGATAGATTAACAGAATGTATGGAATTGACAGCTGTCAAAAAGAAAATAAATGCTTGGAAATAGTATAGTTTCCAATTGCTAAATAATTCCTACAAAAGGTTTTATTATTTTAATAGCTTCAATTGGTACCCAATATTACCATCCTAGGTTTTCCTCCCCGGTGGAGAAGTTATGCTTAAGTGGTGGGGGGTGAAAATTTACCCCTTAAAACAAACCATAAATTTATTCATAACTTGAAAACTAAAAATGGAAAATATATGAAAATCCATTTTGGAATGTATAAGTAAAGCCCTCTTATATGAAACCCCACTCGACCTAGTAACGACAACTTGAAATCTCCCCCTCCCCCCGTATTGTAGCTCCCTTTGCTATAATAATACTTTTTGGGTAATCTAAAAGAAAAAAAAAAGTCTTCTAAAAGTATTCCAAACTTCAAGTCAATGGCATGAGTGGTTGCTAAGATAAATAGGTGTGTCAGACGGACAGACGAAGTCGCACCATAAGGGTTCCGTTTCTACCATTTTGGTTCCGAACCCTAAAAACGGTTAGTTAATCGCACCAGTTTCGTTGTAGCTGCTTTAAAGCAACGTTTGAAGAATTTATAGGTGCAGAACATGTATTGCTTATTTAGAATTAGTTCTTCTACTCGCTACAAGATGTCGTTGTACAACCCATAGCTTTAGCTTCATCGCGGTATTGAGATTTTTCGTATATCGCTAAGTAGCGAGCTCTAGATTGCAGCAACCCGTGTCGGTGAATTGTGTGAAACTGTCGGTCGAATCGTAAGATTCGTAAGCAATTTTTGGAAACTGGTTGGCGCTTAAAGTCGCCAGTTCAATATAAAAAAAAAATAGTTCTAGTCTATGTATACTTGTAGACTAGAATTAGAATAGAACCTGACTAGACTAGTAGGGTAGGAAAGTTAGATTTATGCTCTCTCTCTAATAATTATGCACCAGTACAGTAATCTCATGGGACAGGGGCGTAAAGACTTGTGGATCACGTAATTGTAAACAATGTTTGAGCATGGATGAAAGATGTTTGATGTGTTTTAACACAACCCTCTTTACAAAGCTTTATATTATTCAATAGACTTCCGACAGAATTTAAAATTATACGTACGTAGTGTCGGCGTGTTTAACAACAGATTGAAGTGATTACTATTTTTTTTTAATCTAAAGATAAAAGCAATTATTTTTTATAATGAAGGGTTTCGTTCATTATTACTAGAGAAAATTTTTTATTTTCTTGAAAACTTTGAATTTGAAACTAATATTTTGCTGTATGTGTGCCATTTAAATAAATAGTACCTGGGCAACCGAGCTATGCTCTGTATAATTAAAATAACATCAGGAGAGCAAGCTATGCTACTCAACAACAGATAGCGCTGTAAGTTTATTGAATGCATTAAAACGTGCAAAAAAATATTAAAAAAGACGGTAAAAACGAATTTTCCCAGACATGAGACCTAGCTAGATCGATTTTTTGCCCCCTAAAACCCCTGTATACTAAATTTCATCGAAATCGTTAGAGCCGTTTTCGAGAAACCGATTACAAATTTATATATATACAAATATTGCTCGTTTAATAGTATAGGATAATACACTCTAGAGTGTGTTTTAATGAGTATCTGAATTTATTTATGTTAATGTATAATTTTTGGAGTAAATTTTATTTTTACTTTCGAGCGGAGCGAGAAAGGTATTGTATTCGTAAAAAGAAAGTTTTTCTAATTTTCTCAAAAATGTGTTCTATATCACTTATACATCATAAAAAACAAGTCTTCTAAAAATGTCCGTCCGTCGGTCGGTCTGTCCGTCACGCTTTGGCCTAGAATTTAAGAGTTTTATGCAAATCCATCGAAGGGTTTTGAGTGGTTTCCTGCTGGCTCTCATTTGGAGGGTAGCTGTCATACAACGAAAATGAAAAATTGTAATTTTCGCAAAAACGGCTCATAAAATCTTGATGAAACTTTGAATGATCAAGCATCTCCATTTAAGGTATTTGCGGCAGTATCAATTGGTCTCTAGTAATTCATATGTGGGGTGTTCCCTCACTATTAAAATTTAAAAATGTGATTTACTCAAAATGGGTTTCGTTGAGCTTATTTTGATGTTCTACAATTTGGATTCTAAATTGGTTTTCTACCTGACTGCATATTTCATTAAACCATTCTTACATTAATCTAGTTCGGATAGGTTAGTTTGTATTTTCATATTATTTGTATGGAATTACAAACTTAAGTTTGCAGTTGGTACTTATTTACTCATTACTATCCGCAGCCTTTATAATATAGTACTTAGAGCATTCGGCTCTTGATCCGGAGGTTCTGGGTTCGACTCCCGGCGGGGACACTGTCGAATGATGACTCACGTATATCGCGAGAAAGTAAGTGCAGTGCTGCTGTACCATTTATTTATTATAATTTTAGTTTCATCTTAGAGCAATAATTTATTTACGAGGTATTTAAGCAATGTTTATTACACACACTATCCGTTTGTGAAATAAATGGTTTGTTCAAAATGGCTCCAAAGTGGACTATACTTTCTTTTAGTTGCCATTTTTTATAATTAACTAAACAAACACTACACTGGCCACACAATAAAGTTGTCAACACAAGAGTTTATGAGAAAGTTTTTTTTTTGTCTATGAAAAACTACACTCGAAACTAAATTATTCTTTGGAAATTGAATAAAAATATTTGAACAACGTCTGGATTATTAAAAGTTGGATTTATTTTCTTCTAAGTATTGTACTCTAATAGACCCTAAACTTAACGGCAATTTATTTATTTATCGTATGGCGTGTTCTCTACTTAAAAATTAATAAATATATTAGATTTTAAATATGTTACTGCGTCCGTTGTAAGTGACAGAAGGTCCTCCTCATTCCCGTCAAACTTAGTAAGCGGGCAGTCAAACACAATGTGGTGCACGGTCTATTCAGGACACCCGCACTGACATGCAGCCGACTCGCACCAGCCCCATTTATACCGCTGAGCAGCACAGTTACCAACTCCCGTTCTGATACGGTTGAGAAGGCACCACACCCGCCGGTGTTCTTCAAAACCTCTTGGCCTCTGCTTGGTGTTCAGCTTAAATAATGCGTTGGGGTGGGATTTGAGATCGAAGTCAGCAGACCAAGCTTTGTGGAAGTTGGCTGGCTGTTTGTCATGCACTTGAAGCGCTGGGGGGTGTCGGGATTTCAGCCTGGTGGCTTGGAACTCGTTGAGGTCGTTGTGGATGGGCAACGCTTTGTTTCTTCGGATTTTGTCCAACTCAAGGCTAAGGCACTTTTCTCTGCGGAGGTGCGGTGGCAGGGGGTTGGTTTAAGGCAGCCAGTAACAAGCCGCATTGAGTGGTTCAATTGAACATCAATAACGGGTGTATGGGCACTTCGCAGCCAAGCCGCAGCGCAGTATTCAGCCGCCGAGTATACTAGGGACAGTGTCGAGGTTCGCAAGGTGGATGCGCTAGCTCCCCAGGAGGTGCCTGTCAGTTTTTGAATGATGCTGTTACGTGTCTTCAGCTTCGTGGAAACTTTTTCTAAATGGTTTTTGAAGTTAAGGCTTCTGTCCAGGGTGACACCCAAGTATTTGGGGTGGAAGTTGTGGCAGAGAAGGGTGTTCCTAAACTTCACATGAAGTTCCTTCTTGGCTAACTTGTTGTTGAGGTGAAAGCAGGAGACTTCGGTTTTGGAAGGGTTAGGGCAGAGACGCCAACGAACGAAAAAGTCATCCACGGTCGCCGGGGCCTCCTCTAGGACCGCTTCTGAAATCTCCAAACTTCTATCCTGCGTTAGAAGAGCTAGGTCATCCGCGTAGCCAAATTTCCGACTGGCAGTATCAGGAAGGTCGTGGATATACAAGTTGAAGAGTAGCGGCGCGAGGACTGAGCCTTGGGGAAGGCCATTATTAAGCATACTTAGGCTGCTGGTGTGGTCACCCAAGTGGACCTGATACGGCCTGTTGCTAAGAGCGTTTTCGAGAAGCCGGAAGATCTTTATGCAGGGCACGATTTTGAGCAGCTTATACAGAAGCCCTTGGCGCCACACAGTGTCGTAAGCGGCGGTAAGGTCTATAAATGCCGCAGAGGATTTAAGTTGACGGTTAAACCCGTTTTCGACATGTGTCGTCAATGCCAGCACTTGGTCCGTGCAGTTCCTGTGTGGTCGGAAACCTTCTTGCTCTGGTGGAATATGCTCATTAATTGTGGCTGAGATTCGGTTATGTATTAAGCGTTCCAGTAGTTTATAGACGACGCTGAGCAGCGCTATTGGCCGATAACTCTCAGGCGCACCTTCTGGTTTTCCAGGTTTGAGGATTGCTACGATTTTGGCCCTTTTCAATAGAGGTGGAATATTGCCTGTATCAATGATGCTTGTATAGAACTTGGCGAGCCACTCCCGGGTACGCGGTCCACAGTATTTCACAAATTCTTTGAAAATGCCATCTTCGCCGCAAGCTTTGTGATTGGCTATGATTTAATAGTACATCTTTTATTTTATTTTATTTTATTTGGGACAATAACAGCTTATGCTTAATATCTAAGAAATTACAGGATACATATTTAGTAAGCCAATAAAAACTGTCCACGTTTTAAATGTTACTTTGCATTCTAAAAAACTAAGTTGAGTCCCTGAAATTACAAGAACAGCATCGCGACATTAACGAAAGGCAATAATATAATAGTTATTTTATCGACTTCAAATTTAATGAATAAATAAGTAAACATAGATAATCCTGTTATATAATGACTAAAACATCTAAAAATTAAACAAGGAAGTAAAAAAACGATTTAGTTTTATGTAGGTAGAAACTAGAAATATGCAATATGATTCTCCAATTTAATAAAGTTTCTTACATATCTATTCTGTGACTGAGTAAGTAATGTAAAATCAACTGTATTTCTTGTTTTGACGCCACGTATTACAGTACAGTGTAAAAGACGAACCCGTTTATTAGCAGTCATCTTTTTCTCCTGTTGCGTAGCACGTTCTAGGTCCCAAATAAAATTTTGGTCGCTCGAAAAATAGATAGCCAAACACCAATTCACTACCCTGCTTTTGTTTACTTACTTTTTAAAAACTTAATGACCACTGACCATTATAAAGACAGTGCCAGATGTGATTTAGATATTAGTACCCACTAATCCATTGTTCAAAAAAAGGTCTGCCGGCGCGGCGTTTGATTCATTGATATATTTCCTTGAAAATATTCGTCACTATTACCTGCGTAAGCGTTATTGAGTTTGTATCTACAGATAAAATTTAATTTACTGATCGAGTTTATTTCTCGAAATAGCAACCTATCGAATTAGAACACCTAAACGGGTAGATTATGTTATTTCCATTATTGCATATTCGAGACGATAAGGGATAATTTTTAGGGTTCCGTACCTCAAAAGAAAAAAACGGAACCCTTATAGGATCACTTTGTTGTCCGTCTGTCTGTCTGTCTGTCTGTCTGTCTGTCAAGACCCTTTATCTCACGAACGGGTAAAGGTATCAGGTTGAAATTAATACCATATATTAGGATCCATGAACCACACAAGATCTGAAAATTTAAATTTTTTACAACGACGCAATCAAAAGATATGGCATTTTATGTCCTCATCTCCATACATTTATTAAAAAATGCAAAACCTACAGGGTACTTCCTTTTGACCTAAAATTATGAAATTTGGCAAGAACCTAGGTCTCACAGTACAAATAATGGGAAAAGTCTGAAATCATTAAATATTACAACTTTTCTCACAACTAATGGTAACCAATTGTGGTGAGCTCCCGTTTCAAGAACATTCATATAAGAGAGGGGTCAAGTTGGATGGTCGCTGAGGCGATTTTTGTTTTAGTTCTATTTAAAAACGGGAACACTTAAAAACTTGAAAATTGGTATGTTTATAGTGCATAAGCTATAAAATAACAACAAGTAATAAAATTTGGTCAAGCGCGTGCCGGAATAAAAAAATCTAGCACATTAACTTACTGAAATTTCAACTTATACAATCATGTTTATGTGGTGGTACGGAACCCTCAGTGCGCGAGTCCGACTCGCACTTGGCCGGTTTTTTTATCTTTTGCTGCCATCAATGAATCCACAGAAATTTAACCACTCCGTCTCAGAATAAATAATTTAGCCAAAAGTCTAAAAACTAACAAAATACCTTTTTACATGCCTTTTATTTATTTATCTTTTTATTTATTTAATTCAATTCAAGGAACATGATATTTCTCTCACTGTCTACCAAGAGTAGAATGTCGTTTCTTTTGTACTATGGTCGCTCTATTCATTTAGTTGCAACATCTGTGTGAAGGGAACCCGTGCGCTAAACATCACACTAGCGCACGGGTTCCCTTCACACAGATGTTGTTCCCTTCACACACTAGTTCCATCTCTTACAGGCCGGCCGCTCTACTGAGTGATGGTGTGATGCGTAATGTTTGACGATCTCGGGTGATAAGTAATATGGCATTACTTCGTCGCGTGATATTACGCTTGTGATATTACACGCATTACTTACCCAACTCTAGCACCAGCTGGAAATAGTCTTAATCGATGCTAGCCGCTAGGCATCATGAATAAGTGTTCTGTGAGTTTCTGGCTAACGACAAACTTTTGAGGGCAGAAAAATCATGAAAAATGTGGTGTTTTTTTTTATTTTTCGCTTATAACTAAAAAACCGGGCGATAGAGCGCAGTATTCTCGGAGTAAAAAGAACGGATAGAGTCCGAAATACCACTCTGCGCTCCAAGACCAAAATAGCTGATGTCACCGAGAAAACTGCAAAACTGAAGTGGGAGTGGGCAGGTCACGTATGTAGAATGCATCCGGAGAGATGGGCTAGAATTACAACCCAATGGGTTCCCCTTGATGGCTGACGCGGTAGAGGAAGGCCTAAAAAACGGTGGCGCGACGACCTCGATGCCTTCATGAAGGGTTGGCAGGGCATGGCTCATGACCGTGACAATTGGAAAGAAAAAGGGGAGGCCTTTGCCCTGCAGTGGGACAAACCAGGCTAAAGAAAAAAAAAAAAAACTAAAAAACCATGCATTACAGAGAAAATGTTTCTGAGGCCAAACGAAATAACATAAAATTTTGCGTTAGGTGACTTACTCGAAATTCAAATCAATATAGCAGTTTAGCCACAATCGATCGTTGAAGATCGGCAATTTTACCCATTTTTTTCTGCAATGCATTTTTTTTACATTTGCGCTCAAATTATACACAAACGGCTGAGATTATGATGAAATGGTATATTAGCGAATTTATCCTTGTATTGTATTTGTATTGTATTTATCTAAACAATGATACCTCATTTACTATCTGGAGTGTAGTGATTTCCAATTTATAGCTGTCAGCGCAATAGCCTCCGAAGTACAGTGGTGAATTTTCATATAATTTGGGTATATTTTTTTTTCTTAGATCCTAACATATGATATGAGTTAGTGTATTATAAATATGTAAGTAATTTTAAATTATTTTTTTTGTTTTTTTTAGCGAAATTTAAGAAGAAGCATGGATGAAAAAATAAAACACCACATATTTTTAAACGGTAAAAGGTAGAAACCTGGAACTGAGGCAAAAAATAAACATAGATAAGTTTTATACGTGAAAAACAATTTTGTCTTTCTTTTGTCAATTTTGTCTTTCTTTTGACTTTCTTTTCCGTATCTATTTTCTAAACCATTTAGGTAAGAAAGACCAAACTTCTACTCCCTTAAAGTACCTATCAATATGTGTTTGTAGTTTTATTTTCAGGTTTCTATATTTAACCATTTCAGAAATATAGGGTGTTAAGAAAAAAAACTGAGTTTTTTTCGATCTTCACTTAACACTACCAGCTATAAACTGGAAGCTACTACATGTATTATAGTAAATGAGATACGATTTTTTGGGTAAATAAATGAGGTTTATTTTCTTCATAGACTATTTTATCACAACTTTAGTCGATTGTCTATAAATTGAGCTCAAATGAAATAAATATGCGTCCCAGTCGTCATCGTCCTTTGCGGTTTGCCTTCATGGAGAGAGAGAATTTGATAATTACTAAAGGATTTCTGTACCAGTGGGTTCGGACACCTCTGGAGATGACATTGAAAAAGGCCCCCAGAGAAGTTCCAGGTGGGAGCAGCTGGGAATGCTGGAATTAGTTCGTAAATTAATCCCTAACCGCGGTTTTGTTCATTTTCTGTAAAAACTATATGATATAGGATGAATTTGTCAGACTAAAATAATCTCCATTAAATTCTCTATAATAGTAGCCCGATAGTAGAACCAAATATTTACTGTCATACATGTAGTAGTTTCTAGTTTATAGCTGGTAGCGTTAAGTGAAGATAAAAAAAAATCTCAGTTTTTTTTCCTGACGCAGAAGACGCAGGTTCGAATCCTGCCTGTGGTTGTGAAATATTGCGATTTTCTACTTTGTAGATTTATCCGAACACTGGAAGTGTTAAAATAAAATCATTTACCAACATATATTGATAGGTACTTTAAGGGAGTAGAAGTTTAGTCTTTCTTACCTAAATGGATTAGAAAATAGATACGGAAAACCGTAAAAATCCCATTTTTATATATAGATAATCATAGTGGGTAACAAATGAAGCTATTAAAACAATAAAACCTTTTGTAGGATTTTTTACCGATTTGTTATTTTGTTCTCGACGCATTCTATTAAATTTAACACAAATGACCTACAGAACGTGCTTTGCTTATTTTTCTCTTAGTTCATCTACTCGCCACAAGATGTCGCTGTACAATCCATAGCTTAGCTTCATCGCGGTATTCATTTTTTTTTTTAATGGTAAGTAGCGAGTGATAGGTGGACGCGCGAACACCCTACTCTGTTACTGACGTGCGGTGCGGAATCTCAGACAATTTTTGGAAACTGGTCGGCGCCTATAGTCGCCAGTTAATTAACTTTAGTTGTTGGCTGACGCAACAACATTACGACTTGTATACGACACAAGTAAGTTACTTAGTTAAACTTCTTGATTGGCTGTACGTACACTGATTTGTTCATCTAATGTAATTGTTTAAGCTGTGAAGTTTGCTGAAAAACTGTAAATAAATAAATTGCAAAGTCTGAGTTAGTACTGTCGCTTTTTTTACATTGATGCCCGGATTTTACACTGTTTGTCAATCTAGTAGTACTGCGTGACCGCTACAATAAGGCGCAATACAGCTACGAAAATTAGGAAAAAGTAAATGGTAAGACTAGAGAAAAAATTAATTCTTATTTTATCCTTTAAATCCGGATTTATCTTCTTAACAACTCCGAACAGAATGGCAGTCAGTACACAGAACAGACTCTCAAATGATCGAATATCATTGCACCACGATAACGGATGTATTAAAGAAATAAAACAAATATATAGCCACCTTCCGCAACAATGATGGATGCTATGTACTCACTGTGCACCGCCCGCCCGCCCGCAAATAAATGCGCATGCGCAGGCAACTTTTTGGGTGGTTGCTGTGTTGCAGTTGCCTGCGCATGCGCATTTATTTGCGGGCGGGCGGGCGGTGCACAGAGAGTACATAGCATCCATCATTGTTGCGGAAGGTGGCTATATATTTGTTTCATTTCTTTGAGATGGACTTCCGCAAAGTAACGCCTGATTCTATTAACGGATGTATTTTTTTATTATTATCTTTTGCTTGTGAGCTTTAACTTTTGGATATTGGTCGGCCAGTGTTTTATTTATTAAATTTAATCAAACTATGAAGATTAAATAACTAGTTCAAACTGACTCATCTCTGTGATTTGGACACCACACTAGACTAGACAAATATTAAAATTGATAAACTTAGTGCCTATTGTTTGATTTGAGTTTCAAATATCATTGTTTTTCTACTAAAATGTTTCATCAGCACTAAAATTACATCAGTTAGGTGTAATATTTGTGGCTTTATTAATCGTTCATATAACTTAATCCATCGATCTATCGAAAACATTTTAGTGGATTGACAAAATCGCGTTCGAGTATTGGGTGTGTAATGTTGAAATGATGCAAGTCATAAGCAAACTTTTGTTTTAAAGGCGTGTCACAGGGTTAAGATGCTTTAATAGTTCATCTTAAGATATCTTAAGATATCTTCAGCAAATGTTTTAAAATAGTATTTTATGTATGGCGATTTTCGATAGTCTAACTGCCGCACTCAGAGGTGTCACTTAAAGTTAATCGTTGATTAAGTCTCGTGTTGTCACTTTCTTATTCAATGAAATTGAAAAGGACAGCATAAGACTTAACGAATGATTAACTTTAAGTGACGTCTCTGAGTATGGCAGTAAGTCATGTGTGACGTCCTTGACTTGTGGCGTAATTAATTGAAACGTAAGCGCAATGGTTATTGCATTTGTAATGTTTAGATTAATATCTATATTTGACTCTGCTGGCCTTAACGAAGCTGTAAATTATCATGGTGTGTAAATTATAATTTAAGAAACGGCGAATTTGAACAATGATCCTATTTATAGCAACTAAGTTGCTATTAAATTTTAAAGTCAATTTATAAATGACAAAGTGAATATTGCAGTTTTACTTAAATTAGATAACATCTGAGAATTTTGGGGATGTGAATGACTCGTTTGTAAAAGGCTTGATACACACACATGAAGTTTTTCTGACTGAAGCTTTCTTAATCTTAGCTTTTTTGGCTTTGAAAGCTTCGTGATACATGCCTGAAAATAAAGTCGACATTTGATTAGCAGTGGCACAGTTTTCATCTGACATTGACTTCGCTGTCTTCCAATGTTACACAGACTCTCAATACGAAGAACAGTGTAATCGCTCCTAGACCCACATTTAATCCCCCACATTTTGTTTATTTTTCGCCATTAGAAGAGCATGCGGATGATATTCGAGACACGGCCTCCCACCTCATAGTTTGGCAGTACTATAAACCTACGTACCTGAATTGTGATTAAATAAAGTCGGTACGTGATATATCACCATAAAATGGCATGCGTCGCTTGTTCGCATATTAACACAACCCGACTAATATCATTGAACATATCATTGCTAATACCTAGGGATATATGTAATGGCTGGCGTAGTTAAATTACTTTAACTACACCTTAGATTAACAATCTTAGGACTACACATAAACTCTCTCTCTCAATCAAGCTCGTAATTAATTTACTGCCTACTATTTTTTTGTTTCCTTTTTGTTACCGCCTCCGTTTTTTGAACGTTTGAGAATCCTGACTGTTGCGAGAATTTGTGTGTAGTATTTGTAGTCAACGTCTAAGAGGACGAAATGATAAATGCAAGCTCACAATCTTGTATAGGTACTGCTAGCAGAAAACTTGAACAATAATCGCGTGGTGGTGAAGGTTTGCGCCCGTCAGTTTGTATGTAAAATGAACTCAGAGCACTCAAGATCATTGTTCAAGTAATTTGCCCCGATTTGTACAGCCTTTGATGGCAGATTGCGATTTTAAAAATGAAAACTATAGAAAACTACCTAGCGTATTCGTTTAACCAAGCACGTGTTATTGAAGAGTTCATTATTACGCATTTTTTATCTTTATTCCATCCAAACATTATCCGTTGATTGTTTTCAATTCTGGCTTTAACCCCTATACACATTTTTGTTTGTTTTTTATATAAAGCTTAAATCCAGCTAAGATTTTTGAACTGATAGATTAGAACCAAAATAACGTACGTGAAACAAACCACCGCGGCAGATTGTAACTACTGCGTGTTGATAGAATACTCGTACAATAGAAACTTAAAACAGATAGATTCCAGGAGTGTTTACGAAGCAACGAATAACAACCCAGGCGGAATCATTTAAAAACATTACATTAGATGTCTTCTATATAGGCTGCTACCGAATCAACTGAATGAATGGGCATAAGGCGGCCTTATCACTAAAAGTGATTTTCACCGGATTTCCAGTGTTCAACTGCATTACTTTGAGTATGTTACTCAGATCATAAAGGTGCCTTTCCACTAAAGCTACGCTAAGTAGCTATTGTGAGCTGTAAAAATTTCAACTACTAGAATTTCTCCATTATCCTAGCTAAGACCTGCGCTGTTCTAAGTTAGGAAAATGGAGCAATCCTATTGGTTGGAATTTTTACAGCTCACAGGCTATCTACCTAGAAAAGCTTTGGTGGAAAGGCACCCTAAAACTAAATCCTGTACTATTAAACGAGCAATATTTATATATATATATATATATATATATATATGTAATCGGTTTCTCAAAAACGGCTCTAACGATTTCGATGAAATTTAGTATACAGGGGTTTTTGGGGGCAAAAATCGATCTAGCTAGGTCTCATGTCTGGGAAAATTCGCTTTCACCGTCTTTTTAAATATTTCTTAGCGCGTTTTAGTGCGTTCAAAAAATTTACAGCGCCATCTATTGTTGAGTAGCGTAGCTTGCTCACACGATGATATTTTAATAATACAGAGCATAGCTCGGTCGCCCAGATACTAACTTACTAAATACGAAAAAAAAATTACCTCTCCCTCCATACAAAATGCGCTATTAACTCATGCAAACCATATGGGAATTCAATTGTTTGTGGGGTGTTAAAAAGGAGAAAGGGTGGAAAAAAGAAGAATATGTGGATGGATAAAAGTGTACAGGCAGCTGTTTGTGAGAAGAAGAAAGCATGGTCAGATTGGTTTGCCGTAAAAGCTAACCAAAGAATGCAGAAGGCAACAAGTGATGACGTTAGTGTAGCAAGAAAGGTATATAAAAGAGTGAAAGGTGTTGTTAAGGAAGCTGTTGAGAGAAAGAAAGAGGAGTGTAAATAAATCAAATTATTTAACTATGGAAAATTAATAATAAACATTGTTTTTTTTTATTTAGGACTATTTAGATTAAAAATAATTTTAGATAAATGGTACGTAACATAAAATATTATTTTTTAGATAAAGAATCTTCCTCTCTCCTACTTTTGCTGTGCCCGACAGGGTCCATGATGTACCTATTTACTATATGAACACCTTGTAAATCTCATGGGATGCAATAAATGTATTGAGGATGAGTTTGACAGAAGGCTTACTGAAGAATTCCAATCCAACCAAAAGTTTTTCTGGAAATCCATACAGACAGCCCGAGGAAAGTTTGGAACATCGGAGCTGAGTAAAATTAGAAGCCAGGATGGAAGTATTATAAAAGGTGAAGAATGTGTGCTGAGGAGGTGGAAGGAATATTTAGAAAGTCTGTTTGAGAGAGAAAAAGCAGAGGCCAGCGTACCGAGGTCTTCTGTGGAAATAAATGAGAATGAAGATGAGAATAAAGATGAGAATTATGTAAGTGAGATAAGTATGGATGAGATTATGAAAGCAATGAAAAGTATGAAATCAGGTAAAGCAGCTGGGTATGATAGAGTGTCGGTCGAGATGTTGAAGGCTGGGCGAGGCATTGTGGCTAGTCAGCTGTACCGCCTTTTCAACCTGTGTTGGACGAACAGCCAAGTACCAGGTGACTGGTGCAAGGCTGTGATTGTGCCGCTGTACTCGTACAAGGGAAAAGGGTCACAACAGGACTGCAAAAATTATCGCGGGATGTCTTCTCAGTGTCGTCGGCAAACTGTATGCAAAGGTTTTGATTGAAAGAGTGATGAAAAATACTGACGAAAAAATATGGGATGTACAAGCGGGATTTAGAAAGGGAATGGGATTTACAGATCAGGTATTTTCCTTGCGGTGCACTGCTGAAAAGTTTTTGGCTAAAAACTAAAAAGTCTACTGCGCGTTCGTGGATTTGAAAAAGGCCTTATGACCGAGTGGTGAGGAATGAATATTGGTCAGCATTGTCTATGTATGGGGTAAACGGTCATCTGATTCAAGCACTGAAATCTCTCTATGAGGATTCCAGTGCTTGTGCCAGAATAAACGGGGCGTACACTGAATGAGCATCGAAAAATGTGTTAGGCAGGGATGTGATGGCTGTTTAACCTGTTCATGGATAATTGTTTGATTGTTCTGAAAGAGAGTATGTGTGGACTGAGAATGAATGAGTTACTCATCAAATGTCTTCTCTACGCTGATGACCAAGTTGTACTTGCGTCATCTGCTGACGAGTTGCAGGAGATGGTAACAATGATGAATGTGGCTTTGGACAGGAAAGGAATGAAAGTAAATGTAAGCAAGACGAAAGTAATGGTACTTGAAAGAAAATAATGTATGACAGAGTGTACTATATTAATAGGTGGTGAACAAGTCGAACAAGTGAAGGAGTTTGTGTATCTGGGTTCAAAGTTTACGAGAGATGGAAAGTGTGAAAGTGATATTGAAAGAAGAGTGAATGCTGGAAACATGGTGAATGGTGCCCTGCACGTCTTTATGAGGAGTCAAAAGGTGTCTCGCAAGGCTCGTTTGGCTGTTCATAGGGGTGTTTTAGTACCAACACTGATGTATGGCAGTTAAAGCTGGGTATAGCAGAAGAAGCATGAAAGTAGAATTAATGCAGTGGAAATGAGAGCGCTAAGGAGTATGATTGGTGTTAAATTGAGTGACAGGATTAGAAATAGTGTGATAAGAGAACGGTGTGGCGTAAAAGAAGACGTAGTGACCAAAATCGAGAATTGGTCATGTAAAGAGGATGAATGAACGAAGATTGACGAAAGAGATCTACCAGGCGAGAGTGAATGGAAACGTTGGAAGGGGAAGGCCTAGGCGAACGTACCAGAACCAAATTCAGGACGTTCTGAATAAAGGCCAGGTTAAAAGTACCCTAAACCGACGAGCATTGAAAGGAAAGGAAAGAAAAGAAGGAAAGGAGTGATGAAAGTACAGGAAGCAAGGGAAGTATGTCAAGATCGTAGCAGGTAGAGGACTGTGGTCTCTGCCTACCCCGACGGGAAAGAGGCGTGATTTTATGTATGTATGGTTCTTTTTTTCGTATTTCGTTCTTGAAAAGTTGTTCAGTCTTATTGGCTGAGTAACACACTGAAAGGAGGAAGCACCCTATGTATTTAGTTAAATAAATATGCTTTATAAATGATATAATTTAAAATCGGCCTCATTTCTGTCCTCAGAGCTTGATTCAGGTCATTGTTCGTTTATAAAAAAAGATCTGGCAACAGATCCCGTGTATTCCATTTAGATATAGCGCGGTCGTTTATATTCAGTTATCCCTTTAGAAGAGTTAAGATAAATAACAGTAAGTCCGTTTAATCTGTAACGTAGCAAAAATCTAAACGGCACAATGCGACTAGAATACGCCGCAGCTCGGGAGTGCGGACGCAACGTATGGCGCGCCATACATTTCGCCCGCACTCCCGAGTTATCGCGTACTATAAGTTCATTCACGGTCGTATAGGTATAACTACATACATACAGGTCTAGCGAACTGCTCAGGTTTTTGCGGTAGTGCTTGTGATGATACATAAGCTACATGTGAGGCCCAAAGTAGGTACAGCGATCGAGCGAAAAAGACTGCGGGGATTACACTCAGCTTAAAAGTTCAAAGAAGAGATTTTGCAACCGCACATGCATGGCGAGTCCGTAACAAGTGCGTCAAGCTATATCACAGCTCACGAAAGACTTACTTGATAGATTTTGTAAACATATATTTTACAGTTAAAAAGATATCTCATCAATTGCACGAGGTAGGCGTTTGTAACCACAGGGAGCCAATTCTTGAATATCATCGGGTGTTAAAATATTATTCAAAAAATTCAAAATCACAGATTTTTCTTTTAAAAAGTGAAGATTGATATTCGTAAAATATAAAGCAGTCCTTGATTGTTAATTTTCGTGTATTATGATTTACCTTTCAACAGTTTATCAGGGCAAGTGTGAATTTTCAAAGTCTCAAAAGTGATATTTTATCACCCGGTGATTTTCAAGAATTGAGTCCCAGAACAACATAGAGAAACGATTAGACTATCGTTTTACAGTTACAAATATCCACGCTTTTTACATGAATTAGAGGTTACTGTTTTGCTTACAAAACCCTATTGTCTTCCCTGAACTCAGGTATGTACTACGTGGCCGGTACAATTAGGCGCATGACGTAAGGCTCGTAAATACTCGTAGGTTCGACGAACAAGTCAATGTTTTGTAAACCGTTATACGACGCTTTACAATACGATTATGATAGAAAACAACGCTCGTTTTTTTTATCTATTAAGAAATTAGCAATATCGTTTGCAACATTCAATGCTTTTAAAGTTAAATTAATTTTCAAATAATACATAACATTACGCCTCTTTCCCGTCGGGGTAGGCAGAGACCAATTTTCAAATAAATTAACTTGAAAAGCTTAAAATCAGCTGTAGTAATAATTTCTAACAATTTTGTAATTTAATTGATTAGTTTTATATATTCATTCATGTTTTTCGAAATAATTTTGTGGTTCCTTGTTTCTACTTTTTATGTGCCTTATTGAAATAATTGAAAAAACAAACCGGTCAAGTGCAACTCAGACAGACAACTCTCCTAAAAAACTGTGCTACTTAGATATCATTTTACTTGTCCTGTAATATTTACATAAACCTCTATATCAATTAATTCCGATTTTTCCTTTTGCAAACTTCGGAGAGAAATTATATGAAAATCCATTTTGGAATGTATAACTAAAGTCCTTTTGTATGGAACCCCACTAGACCTAGTATCGACAATTTGAAATCTCCCCCCCCCCCCGTATTTTAGCTCCCTTTACAATAATAATACTTTTTGGTTTGTAATACAGTTGGGTAATCATATTCTAAAAGTATTCCAAATTTCAAGACGATGGCAGGAGTGGTTGCTAAGATAAACAGGTGTGTCAGGCAGACGACGAAGTCGTACCATAAGTGTTCCGTTTCTACCATTTTGGTTAACCTAAAAATGGTTAGTTAATCGCACCCGTTTCATAGTAGCTACTTACTGATGCCGTGTATGGCCTTGGTACTACAGTTTTAGAGCAACTTTTGAAAAATATATAGTAGATAGGGTGATGGCTTCCAGCATTTCTATATAATTTGCACATATGGCAGACGTGGATCGTTCGATTAAAGACGATGAGTAGAACCACAGAAAAATAGTCTGCCACCTTGGTAGCGCTGCGTTATCAATTAACAGGGCTTTAAAAATGTAAAAAAAAATCATGAGCTAAATCATTTGCTCATGTCTGCCGCTTGCACTGATGGTCAGAATCATCCTCAAAACGATGAAAGTTGAAGAGGCAGACCACCACACCTCTGCGTTTTGAAGGAATATTTTTTTTAGTTTTTTGTTATGATATTAAAACGTGTATATCATTTGCTCATGTGGCAGACATAGATCGTTCGATTAAAAACGATGAGTAGAACAACAGAAAAATAGTCTGCCACCTTGGTAGCGCTGCGTTATCAATTAACAGGGTTTTAAAAATGTAAAAAAAAAACACGTGCTAAATCATTTGCTCATGTCTGCCGCTTGCACTGATGGTTACAATCATCCTCAAAACCATAAAAATCGAAGAGGCAGACCTCTAGACCTCTGATTTACCAAAGGCAGACCATTTGATTCATAGTCTTATATATAGGGTGACTTCATAGATTTATATAGTCAAGATAGGGTCATGGGAACAAGCGGTTCAAAATTTCCCCATACAAGAAATAAAAAAGCGCCATCTGTGAAAGATCGCGTGAACTACGTAGTGTAGTACTTCAAGGAGGTCTTTGTTCTGAGGTCGGTGCTAAATACACGGAATGGAATTAATATGGCGGGAAAAACAAAACAAAGTCTTTACTGTTTATACGTGACTTAGGCCTGGTTTTTCAGTGTTATTCATTAGATAATAGTAAAAAACAATAAAAGTAAGTAATTTTTTAACTAAGAAAATGAATCATCGTTTCATTTTTGTATTAGTAAGTTTGTTGTTTTTTATTTGGAAAACTTACATCTGTTTATTGAAAAGTCGCGTCTTACACGAATACATGATACATTTTTACTTATTTACTTTTTACATCTTAAATCTTTTGCTTTATTTACTTCTTCTATCATCGTTAGTGCACCCTTTTATGCAACAGGCTGGCATTTTTGTATGTAGTCGCGCGTTTCGCGTGGTCCGCTCCTCAGAACAAAGATCTCCTTGCTCGTCCGCTCAGATAAAGTTGACAATTTGTGACTGACATTTGTTGGTCCACAATGTCAGATTGTGGACCAACGAATTGGGGACAGTGTAACGTGCCGATGGGCCAGTACTAAAATATAAGTAAATGGGTGACTTTTAATTAGTTCTTGATAGAAAAAGGTATGAATTGATACTGAATAACTTTCCCTAAGGAACATAGGTCGAAATACGAAAATCAAGTTTTGATCTCCCAAAGAAACTGCATCAGCGGATGGTGATGGAGGTCAAATTGGGTTTTTCGTAATTCGACCAATTTTCCTTAGGAATAGTTTTTCAGTATCATGAGTACATGCATATCTTTTGCTATCAAGAACTAATTAAAAGTCACCCTATACAACGTGTTAATGGAATAAGCGAAACCCTCATACACCCCAACTGATTTTTATTAAAATAAATCCATTCCCGTAAAAAAAATCTTAAAATTTTTTTTTTTCTAGATATTGTTATTTTAAAGTTTCATCATAGTTCTAGTTTTATCGTTGTTCTAGTCCGCTTCCCTCCCCTCTTCACCGCTCATGGTCCGCGCGGCACCGGTCGGCAGCGCGCTTATCCATAGAAATGTTTAGAATAGAAGCGGCAAAAATTTAAGTAATAAAATTTAAGTAATAAAAATTTAAAAAAATCACCCCCATCAAAAACCCGTGAAATTGATTCCACTCTCGATTCTGAATAAACTATTTTCTCAGTTTCGCTCAAAGATTTCGGACCTCCTTGCTTCGCTCGGAATAGATACCTTGCTAATTTATTTTAGTAGGGGATGACATCTGCCAACATGTCACAACCCCATCATCGATGATCCATAGAAAACATTCAAAATAACCTGTCAAACCATAGAAAAACGCCTACACCACCTAGTGACGAATTATTTCTATAATCCTCCTTCTAAGTACCTTTCGCTTATTCCGTTAACACGTTGTATAGGGTACTTCCTAATCAACTGCGTTCCTTTGAGTGTGTTACTCTGACCATAGAACTTAACAACTTTCCCTAAAGTACGACAAAAAAATTACAAAAAAAATACTTCACTTTGTTCTTGGTTATAAACTGCTACGGTTAATTTATAATTTTTAGCGCTAATAGAAACCTTGAAAAACTTTGAAGGAGATGTGTAGTTTTTGTTATAAATATGTTTATTTTACAAGTTTTAGTGTTAAGCAAACATCGTAAGGTACAGGCACCAAAAGGTAGTTGGTAACCCTAACTGATCTAAATTACTGACCTGATGATCACTCCTTCAAAGTGGTAAGGACAAACGACTGAAAGGCCTTCCGAAGCACGAATGACGTTGTGTTGTCATATCACTACAATCATGAGTTCGTGCATTTCATGGATAGTCTCTAAAATTGATGGTCAGTAATAAGTAACCAACTTATAGACAGGTACGCACTTCGGTGGAAACAATTTGACCTTGAGCGACTATTTTCTTTAAGGCGTTTGTAACGTAGCCACAGAATATTCAAGCAATATTTATATTTGTAATCGGTTTCTCGAAAACGGCTCTAACGATTTTGATGAAAATTACTATATGGGTTTTCGGGGCGAAAAATCGATCTAGCTAGGTCTCATGTCTGGGAAAATTCGTTTTCACCGTCTTTTTAATCATTTCTTTGCGCGTTTTAGTGCGTTTAAGAAACTTACAGCGCCACCTGGGTTTGAGTAGCATAGCTTGCTCACCCGATGATATTGTCAGGTTGAAGCGGCTATTCTAGAGCGAAGCTCGGTCGCCCAGGTACTATAATAGTAAACAAGTTCAGCGTAGCGCTGGTTCGGCTGACTACAGGTTACACTGGTTTTGTCTCTACGTGTACAATGCCGTGCGTTCCATGACATGGCATCTCTAAGATGTTCAATTTCCTGTGTAGAGCTTTCACCTGAGAGATTTTGCATTATTTACCTAACGCGTTGTTTTTAAAACACGTAGGTAATCGTGCCTATAAAGTTTGAGCGTTGCTTTCGATTTCCCTGGGATCCCATAGTGAGATCCTGACTTGGTGGCCATGGGACAACTTCAGAAGTATGTTTGGTCGGATAAAAAAAGAATTTTGAAAATCGTTCTATTATTTGACAGAACGTTCTTATTGTTGTGCCACTAGCGGTCACACACCACGACTAACGTTATTTAATTTTAGAGATCGCAAAGAAAGACCAACTTCCACTGGGCCACGAGCGCTTCAAACTTTCGATCAATACGTGACTAAAATTTTGAAGAATTATCCTCCAACTCCTAACCGTTAAGGAGTTGGACCTTCCATCATCAGACCATCAACATGAGATGATGATTACTAGAAGCAAATACTTGTGTAGCTTTGAAAAATATATGAAAAACGTTATACGTGCCTATAAAATTTGAGGGTTGCCCTCGATTTCCCTAGGATCCCATCATCAGATCCTGACTTGGTGACAATGGTGATCACCTCAGGAGTATACCCTTTCGGATAAAAAAGTAATTTTGCAAATCGTTAACACTTGACGGAAAAATAGGTGGACATACATAAAAAAAAATACATACAGTGGAACATAGAACCTCCTCCTTTTTTGAAGTCGGTTAAAATTAGGCTTAGTTTCCATACTCCTGATAAGCCCATGTATTTACTGTGCCTCTGATTTTTTATTTTTAGGGTTCCGTACCTCAAAATAAAAAAACGGAACCCTTATAGGATCACTTTGTTGTCCGTCTGTCTGTCTGTCAAGACCATTTATCTCACGAACGGGTAAAGGTATCAGGTTGAAATTAATACCATATATTAGGCTCCAAGAACCACACAAGATCTGAAAATTTCAATTTTTTACAACGACCCAATCAAAAGATATGGCATTTTATGTCCTCATCTCCATACATTTATGCAAAATAGCAAAACCTACAGGGTACTTCCCGTTGACTTAAAATTATGAAATTTAGCAAGAAGCTAGGTCTCACAGTAAAAATAATGGGAAAAGTCTGAAATCATTAAATAAAAAATAAAATAAAAATTGTTTATTTCAGACTTCTTAGATCCATAGAAATGTTAGTAATATCTTAAAACTATGTTAGACTATATAAGACAAAAAATCTAGCAAAAGCTTCCGGGGCTAGGGCGATCAAAGAAACGATCTTGTTTCTGTGATCATCACCCTCCGCACCAGACACTTCCATAGCGGCGACGTATATCTGTCAGCTATGGTCATCAGAATGATGTTACGACTACCCCGCAATCTGTTGATCAGGGATGCTGTTTTTTTGCGTATTATGGCTGCAAAGCCATCTGTTTGATACTCAGCAAACATCCCTGACGCACTACAGAAACGGGGCAGTCCCAGCATCATTCTGAATATATTATTATACTGGACGCGTATGGAGTCCAGCGACCTCTTAGTATGCCTAACCCACAGGTTCCCCGTGTACAAGATCTGGCAGTATGCTTTAAATAGCGTAATTTTCACTTGTTCAGTACAACGGGAGAACCTGCGAGTCAGCATATTGCCTCTAACCGCTAAAGCCCTACGCTCCCCTCTCAATATCGTCATCGTCTTTAAGGTCTTCGGTAATAATATGTCCCAGATATTTAAATTTTGTCACTCGTTTGACGTTCATGCCATTACAACTTTAATAAACATTCAACTTTAAATATTACAACTTTTCTCACAACTAATGGTAACCAATTGTGGTGAGCTCCCGTTTCAAGAACATTTATATGAGATAGGGGTCAAGTTGGATGGTCGCGAAGGCGATTTTTGTTTTAGTTATATTTTAAAAATGAGAACACTTACAAACTTGAAAATTGGTATGTTCATAGTGCATAAGCTATAAAATAACAACAAATAATAAAATTTGGTCAAGCGCGTGTCGGACTCAAAAAATGTAGCACATTAACTTACTGAAATTTCAACTAATACAATTTTATTATGATTATGTGGTGGTACGGAACCTTCTGTGCGCGAGTCCTACTCGCACTTGGCCGGTTTTTTTTAAAGCATTGGCTACTTTCAAAGCAACCTTTTTAGTAAGATGCTGGCTGGTATTTTGATACATAGTTTTTTCATGTTCATTTGTTCAAAGTTCTGTCAAGATTTGAATGGATGACATCAATCAAAGACATAGCAGTTGCAGACTCAGGAGACGCATTTTTGAAGCGTTCGTATTTGCAAGATTCGTATACGAATCAGTGATATCGCTATTTTTGAATATTTATACCTGTGAATTCTGTCTGACCAAAGATTTTGGAAACTACGCCAGGGGGCGTTAGAAGCGCAGCGTTTTTCTTACGTCAATGGGTCTGACCCACTCGTTTTGAGCACCCAGTAGACGGTGGCCCAACCGTTGGCCGCGCCGTTTCGGCAAGCTTGTTGACAGCTTTCACACGTTGGTGCGGCTCATTCCGTGTAGGCTCTGTTAAACTTACTAATCTGGGCGTGTAGGTCTGTGAAGCAAGCAAGATGGACGTATACGCGGAGACTATCGCTGCCCCTGAAATATACTTATACAGTGCTTTTAAGTTTTGTTTCCAGCTGCACCATATTTGAAAAAAAAAATGTTATTTTTACTTATTTAGAATAAAATAAAACGTCCCTCTGCTCCTACGCACTTATTTGAAATAAAGGCACGGCCAACGTGTGAACGCCTTTTGCGGCTCGTCGTGTAGAGCCCGTGTTGGATTTCTACCCTTGAACATTTCTACCACTCGAAAGTATATTTAATCTGTGATAAGAACGATATTGGGTCCCCCCCATGGTCAAACAGTTTCGCGATCAGACTTCGCGATCATTATTATTTCTCTTTCTTTCTTATAGCTGCATCTCTACCGGATCGCAGGATCGCGGATTTAACGTGTGCGGGCACGACGTTTCCTTCACACATTGGGTGCCCGCACACGTAACATCCGCGATCCTGCGATCCGGTAGAGATGCAGCTATAAGAAAGAAAGAGAAAGCTATAGGACCATAGACACACCATAGATACACCTAGTCTATGGTCCTATAGCTTTCTCTTTCTTTCTTATAGCTGCATCTCAGCGGATCGCTGGATCGCGGATCGCGGATTTAACGTGTGCGGGGACCCATTGAGATATCAAGTTTTTAATAGCGTTCCATTCCTACGCAATTTATTACCGGTGTTTATTTTTTTCTGAGTGAAACGAAATTATCTATGTACAAGTGCGACAAGGCTTATTATGAACGTGGCGAAAAAAGGAACTAACACCGCCACCTTGTGAAACGTCACTTTTGAGTGTTCTCCTTATACAAGCCAGCGCCCCCACCCGCGTTCATTATAAGCCTTGTCTACTTGAAAGAAGAAAGTGAATTAGGACGCACCCTATATTGGGGATATTATTGATTTAGTACGAATTTATAAAAATTAATATTTCTTAAAATCAGTGAGTAAATCGTCTGCCAATTTTTTGTTGTCTTCAGTGAAACCAAATGAAGCGAATAAAAGCAACTAGAATGATGAGCAAATGGTTTAGTAGAGCCTTTTTTTTTACATATTTACTAGTACTTCCCGTGATAATGCAGAGCCCTATACGTCTGCCTCTTCGATTTCTTTAATTTTTAGGATGTTTCTGACCAGCAGCTCCATTGGCAGACATGAGCAAATGATTTAGTACCCTTCTTTTTTTTACATTTTTGAAAAGCTGAAACTCAAAAACGCAGCGACGGACAGAAAAACTTTACTGAACCAAATCAATTTGTAATAATCTAAACTATCATCTCTAGCGATATGAAATATGTGCAAATCATATAGCGAAATATTTTTCATCTCCCTTACTATAGGTGCAGAACATGTTTTGCTTATTTAAGAATAAGTTCTTCTACTCGCTACAAGATGTCGCTGTACAATCCATACCTTTAGCTTCATCGCGGTATTGAGATTTTTTTGTGTATCGCTAAGTAGCGAGTTATACTCAGCCGCGCGAGAATTTTGGAGACAACATTCGTCCAAGCCCATAAAATTTTTGGAAACTGGTTGGCGCTTAAAGTCACCGGTTCAATAAAAACCCTTCTAGTGCCACCTGTGCCACTTACTTACTGATAGAGGTGGGTCGTTTTCGTTTTTCGGAATACCGAAACTAGCTATCGTTATAGTAGCCGATAGCGGCTTTTGAAACTATTTATTTTAATAACTATTTATTTTTGAATATCGCTTGACGTTCGGAAAACGAGTATCAGAATAACCGAAATGCGTGTTGGTTATTTTTATGAAATACGTGATTTAGTTAGATTAGGAATATTTTCGGATTTTTGCCTGTAGATTTAAACAAATATCGAAATCAAATTAACTTAGCGCTGTAATCAAGTTTTGTTCGTTCACGCGTTGAGTCGCGCGATCTCAATGGTTTTCGGTTTTCAGAAATAACTAGTTTCGCTCGATAGATAGTTTTCGCAATAGCCAATAAGGTAATGAAGCTATTGCACCAATAAATAGTTATCAAAACTATTTACGTTATTTAACGCCCACCTCTACTTACTGACCTTACTTACTGTCAAATCGTGTACAGGTACAAGTATATGTATGTATGTACCGACTTCTGGGTTCTAGCTTTGGAAGTATGGAAGAAAAAAATATTTTATTTTATTATTTTGGGGTTATTAATTTAATAATTTTATTTTATTAAAGTTAAAATTTTGCAGTCTATAGTTTCTTAAGAAAATTACAGTCTTTCGTTTCGGTGCTTTAATCTTACTTTCCGGTTTTTCGATATATACAGGGTTATTTTTGGACCCTTGGCCAAATTTTAGTATGCTGCTCTGAACATGTATCTGAACAACTTTCCCAAAGAACTCCCATACAAATCTTGTAACGGCAATAGTGGAATTTGTATGTGATGACCAAAATCTTTTCTCGTTTTTCGACCTATGTTCCTTTGGGAAAGCTGTTCTGAGTAACATACTAAAATTTGGCCAGGGGTCCAAAATTAACCCTGTATGTATAGTCGTCATTGAGTTACGAGCAGCCTCTAACGAAACACACAGTGCGACACGTTTATTTTGGCGCTGCTCTCATATATTTTTCTCGTGAAATTTCAAAATTCCAGTGCATCTGATTTTATCCACATGCCAAAATAGCCGTATCGCACTGTATAAAATAAGTAGTTGCAGTAAGCTGACATTACTATGTAGACCATACTATGTCTTTCTCATGAGAAAAGTACTTGTCTATGGCTAACTTACAGTGGTTCTGCAAAATAAATCGAAACACAGTGAAGTTAGTTTGACAGCTAATACTATTGTACAAGGTGTAACAGAAAGGGTATATCAACCCTGAAGGATGTGATTCTGCCCATGAAACTGAACAACTTTCCCTAAGGAACATACGAGTAGGTCGAAATACGATTCACAGTGGTTCATAGTGGTTCTGCAAAATAAATCGAAACACAGTGAAGTCAGTTTGACAGCTATGACTTCGGCCGCAAATCTATTAAGCCGCTTATACACCTTCCTTAATTCAGAAATTAATTCGGCATACATTGCTCGTTGAAGAAAGGATATTGGGATTAACAGAAACAAGCCTATAGCGTGTGCAGGATAAGTCTGGCTTTGACGGTTATTTTCTGCGCATGAGTGACAGTCGGATAGCCAATGAACGATTCGCACGCCCCCCTCACCTGCCGCGCCCAGCCCCGCGACTAATTTCTTCACCAGTAATGTATGGTGAATAAGTCTTTAAGTTTACGAAGGTGTAATTACGGCTTTAGGCTCAGACCTAATCTCATTTGAAATGCAAAGTCGTACAAATGAGTATAGCGCCATATAATGTAATGTTTTTTCTGGTTACGTTTTCTATTTAGGGTATGTAAGTCCTTTTCAATAATGTTCTCTTGATTTACTCAAAAATGTCAGTTTACTGTAGCTAGTCAAACTTTAAACATCTTTACATTTTACTAACTCTATTAGAATAAAATTACATGTAGGAAAAGATCACATTTATGATTCATTCATTCATTCATTATTTAAGAGCAATGCTCTTGACGGTGTATATATATATTTATGAGAATGATAATGTTGTTGCACACACATTATCATTCTCATAAATAATTTTATTAATGCTGTTTTATTCCACGCTTAACAAAACATTTCATGTGCACTTCGCTGTATTAATTATCTCTTTGTGACCTATTCTTTATATGGAAATTATGATTTAAAAGCGACAAATAATTTGTGAAGTGTTGTATTATAGAAATAACCGTAAAATGAGTCGTTTCAAGTTTCATTCCAGCAGGTTTAAAGCAGAGGTCCCTATACAATCTTTGAATGTTCTACAATATGTCGTTGTCGCCTTATCTCTCGCTGCATGACCTATACGTACCTTCCTTGACCTCACGTTGAGGAATTTAAATAAGTTTGTCAGATTTAGTATTAAAAGGGTTCACAAATGTAAAAAATCAATCTCAATGTACAGGACATTCTAAAAATATAAGTTCAACTGATCATTGTAGTAAACTCCCTTCAACAGTAGTGTAACAGCTAACGTGTATGTTGCTAATTTAAATTAATTGTAAATAAGTATTAACAATTATTTTTTATATATGTTACGGCTAAAGATAGCTGTGAACATAAACTTAAGATTAGCAACCTAAACTTAGGTTTATGTTCAAAAAGCGGCTTAAGTTAGTTTCTTCTATCATAAGCCGGCTAAACTTAAGTGTAACCGCAGGCCCTTGGCTAAAAATGTAGAAGCAAATTAAAAAGGAAATGAAAGGTTATGTTAGGTTCCCTCTCCCGATGGGTCCCGCCTTGTCGTGGCGGGGGGGGCTCAGTACCCCGGGCGGGACTGCTCCTCCGGGCTTTGGTCTCCAAGCCCGCGATGGAGCGGCCTAGGGCGGTAGGTTGCGGTGGTGTATGGGCGCTATCACAACTGAGGCGGGCTGCGGTGTCGTATGGGAGGCACCGCAGTTGAGGTGTAGGGGGCCGTGGCGGGAGAGGAGTATAGGCGTTACGTTGTGCCGCTCTCCCTCCGTTCCGCGGCCTCGGCGGGGTCGTCACCGCTTGATGGTGGACGCGATGGGGCCGCAGGGGAAGAGGAGTGCCAGTGTTACGGTTTGCCGCTCTCCCTATCTTCTGCGGCCGAAAAAGCAGGCGGCGGGGCCACCGACCTCACCCGTCGCAAGGGGCCTGGGGCATTCAGACACGGGGATGTTTGGTACCCATCTGGCTGGGTCCCCCTTGGGTGGGAATGGCCGGGCACTCACGGTCTTTCCCGGCCCCCTCCTTCTCGGAGAGGCGTGAAGGGCCCGCCGTGGGGGACTGGAAGTAAAGGCAGTTTCCCAGTCCCCCGCCACTCGGGTCGTTTTAGTTAGTGGGAGTCGGAGGGAGTTGGAGGGAGATGTATAAAACATTTTTCCCAGCGTACACAAAAAAAAAGGTTAGGTTAGGTAAACAAAAACATTTTGACTCCCCTCCGCCCCCTCAAGCGACATGTTCGCCCCTGCGCGTCTATCGAATACATTTTTAGCCGTTTTTTTTTTCAGTTAATGTGCACATTAGCCGGCTATAGATGGAAATTCACGACGCAAATTAACATATCGACCTTTAGCCACTTCTCAAAGATAGCTAAGTTTAGCCGGCTAACCTTAAGTTTATGTTCACACCTATCTTTAGCCGTAACATATACATCTTTGTGTTATTATTTATCTCCATGTCTGTACATATTTTAATTATTGATAAAGAAATAATGATATAAGAATGTTAAAAATCTCATAAGAAACTCAAACTAAAGGTTTTGAAGCACTGCCTTTGCCTATCCGCGGACGTCTATCTTCTTATCTTATTAGCCATTTCTGTCCCACTGCTGGGCAAAGGCCTCCCTCCGTTCCTTCCACTGGTCTCTACTCTGAGCCTCTTGTTGCCAGTCTTTACAGAAAGCGTCGAGTTCATCGCGCCATCTGGGCCGTGGTCGGCCTAGACGCCGTCTGTTACTTGGCGTAACGTAAAGTAACGTCTATAGTCTAAAGAAAAAAAAGAACGCTTAAAAACAAAAACCTGTGCTAACTAAGAATCTTTGCTTTTATTTTTAGAGATTTCAATGAGATCTTACTCGTGTAACGCTGCTCCATTCATTAAAGCGACGCTATCAGGTTCTCGGTTACTAGTTACGCTTACAAATAACTAGGAAAGTAATTATGGTCAGCATCCTGCTAAAAATCTTTCAAAATTTCTACATAGATTTAATACAAAGAAACGCTTAGGGTGAATTTGGTATGTTTTTCAGCAGAATAATTGGTAGACCGTAATAAGTTCGCTAATTATTTATAGCGCCATCTAGTTTTGTACTTTTCCGGGCTACGATTTCTACCTATAGAAGGGGATGATCAGTCCTTTTTATTCACAGTGTGGTCGTAGGATACACCTGAACAAACTTTGCAGTAACATGTCAGTCAGTAATCTTCTTAAAAAATATATTGTTACGACTAGTACACCCAGCAAATGTCTAAGATTACTTTAGCAATTTCTTAGTTCATTGGCTTTTTCATACTGCATGTTTTCCTCTGTGCCCTTCCTGTTTTAATCCTCAAGATTATACACATGTTCTATTAGATAATCTAACGAACGGCAACAAGAAAACTCATCAAAATTTGTTTATACACTTACTTAATTCTTTAAGATTGACACCGTATTTCATTAAAAGTTCATTTTAACCCATTTCAGCCGATTCAGAAATGGAAGACAGCGTGGTAGTAGCAGAAGACGGGTCTTCAAGTGGCCACAGTTCTTTAGTGGAGCGAGCTTCAAAGAGCCACCTGATCGTATGGCAGGTCACCTCCGCCTAACGTCAGCCACGCCGGCGCCAAGATTCCGACTCGGACTTTGTGTATGTGTGCGTCTCCGCCAAACCGGCAACTACGTACCACGCGTAAGTGAATAGAATGTTCTGATTGGTTGGAGGTTTTGTACTGATTTTCTTCTATGAAAATAATAGCTCTTTACTGAGCAGGTTCCTATGGAGTGGTGGCAGTGACAACCTTATACATAAATAAGCAACTGAAGTGTCACTGAAATGGCTGCAAAAACTTTCAATATTTGCGATACTTAAAAATCAAATGCTCACCCCTCAGCTTCTTCAGGAATCGTCTCAGTTGTTGGCAGTACGAGAGTTAGATTCTCTTCAGAATAATTTCCATATGCAGGATATGAATTATAGGTTACGTAAATTTTGAAGACTCCTCTCGTAAAGGGCGCTTATACATGGAGCCCCAAAATAAGTAAAATACTGAGAATGCTCACTCTTTTTAAATTTTCTCGATAAGACGTTCAGTATTTTTATTTTTATAAATGGTGAGTTTTCATTAGATTTAAAACCGAAATAAAAACAAGCAACTTTCATGAATAAAAAATGTTTTCTTAAAAAAACATCGCATTCAAATAATAAATGTATCGATCACGTGACCGCTTTAGTATAAGAAGTCAAATAAAAAAAAGTTTCTTTTCGGGGAAGTTGCTTGTGTTCGCATGGCTTCGGTTTTAAACCTGATTGAAGCTGCAAATTACAATTCTTGCAGTTATGCTATTATTTGATCAATGTGACTATTAATGGTCCTAATAAAATAGTGAACATAATTTTAATATATAACTCACCAATGAAACTAAACAACTTTCCCTGAGGAACATAGGTAAAACAATTTTTATCTGCCATAGAAACTGCATCCATCAGCGGATAGCGGATTTTGTATGGGAAGATTTTGTACGTATTTCGACCTATTTTTCTTGAGAAAAGTTGTTCAGTTTCATGGTCTAAGTAACATTCTAAAATTATGTTTAATTTTTCTATAGCAGCTAGTCATTACCCAATCTAGCCAGTGATTGGCCAACATGCATACCCACTCGTAGTACCGGTACTGCCAACTTCAAGAGCACAATCGGTAAAGCCTGTTGATATTATCCAAAATGCACCTTAAAGAAAATCACATCAAGAATCTCCAGCCTAATCGTGAATAAAATGTAGTGTAGGAAGGATTTTAACGAAGAGATATGTTGGGTTAGTATTTCATACATTTCGTAGAGTTTGGTTGCGATTGGCAATTTAGGAATTGTTTTCTGTGTTGGTCCTTCAAAATCCATCTTCACTTATTCACCTATTAGACTTTTTCAAGGTATGCGTACTAATTGTGTTGAAAAATCAATGTACATTTAATGCTATTTCAACACTACTACTTTATTGGTAAATTATATCAAAAATTAAATTTAAAATCATCTCTTTGCCTATAACATAAAAAACTTAAATTGAGCATTTGTAAATCTATCGAAACTTTTTTTTAAATGCTTGGTTACTAAGAAAATAAATTTATCTGTTTATTGGAATCACATTAATAAATTACACTGTACGCGTACCTTAAAAAAATTGTCGACATTTTCACTTCGTGTGTGTTTGTGTGTTCAAAATTCAAAATGGCGCACGCGCACCATACTCCGACTTGGATCGGTGCACGGCATTATGGACTTTTTTGTCTTTTACATAGGATACCAATATATCACGTGTGCTTTATGGCGTTTTAGTTCGCGCTTCGAATGGTTTGAGATTTGTTCGTCATATCAAGAATTTGTGTAGTGCGACATAAAGGTAAATATAATTTTAACTAGAAAACTTATCATTAGAATTATATTTTTTAAATACTTTAATTGTACGCTGCATAGAAGGCCAACTTTTATACATAAGTTGATAACGCGCCATAGTAAACGTACAAATATGTGGCTTGCTGAATTCAGTCGCACTGCACTGAGTTGGTGCGCGATTTTTTGTTATTTTAAAGTCGATATGCAATTTAAAGATTTAATCTCTTACGAGATTTGCAATTAGCTCGTGATTGTTTCATTTGCATAATTGCTTTATTTGCATATCACTGGTTCACCTATTATAGATTAAGCATAATCTCATGTAGACGTTATGTACAAGTTGTAATTGTAACCACCAAATAATAATTCATTTATCTAGAGTTAGAGGTTAATTAGTATTAAAAATAATAATGGAGATTTTTATAATTATTTTATTTGTATTGACGTTGTGTGATGAATTATTTGATAAAAATTGGGCTGTGGTTGTCGTTTGCATCACATATTGTATATTTTAAGCCCAGTTACAGAATCGTATGAAATTTGTAAAATACCGATTCAACAAACTCAATAATCGCCTTAAAAAAAGTAACGCGCTTTTGGTCGGCGTATCTACTAGCAATTAGTATTATTGTTTAGGGTTCTTAATACTATTTTGGTGCATATATCCGTAAAACTGAAAGGACTCATAAATAACACGTAACAAAGAGAGAGGTTCCATCCAAATCATAAGATTTTTTAAAATTTATTGAACAGTACATGAAATAACATAATGTGAAATTAATTCCGTGCCACTAAACTCTTCAGGTTTATCTGGGTACCGGAGAGTAGTTATAATATTACAGTGAAGCAAATGGGTTGAGCGCGTTTATTTCATTTGCATACGAAATGTACGTAAGACGTGAAACTACGTAGGGTGATCCCTATGCTCCACCCCTAACCCTCTTACAATCACACTACATTTAAGATTTATTTTTTATCTTTCTACATAGTCTCCCTCTGCACTGATACACTTATTCCATCGGTGCTCCAACATTTCAATAGCCTCTTAGAACATTTTTTGTCCGACCTCTGAAAACCACTCCTCCACAGTGGATGATTCACCACACCTCTTAATTATCCAAAAAAATATTCCACGTAAAAAATCCTTTAGTTTTGGGAATAGCCTCTACAGGCTACTCACTGCAGCAGTGACTACTTACTGGGGGCCAAGTCTGGCGAATACGGTGGGTGCTCCACCAATTCGAAGCCTGCTTGGTGTATGGCAGCCTTAGCAATACAGGACTCAACTCTGCTCAACGGGATCCATTTGTATAAAAAATCACAACTCAACAATTACAGTAATCTGTAGCTCGATAATAGTATGGCATTTAATTTCACAACCACAGGCAGGATTCGAGACATACTTACGCAGAAGACGCAGGTTCGAATCCTGCCTGTGGTTGTGAAATTTTACGATTTTCTACTTTGTAGATTTAAACCTCTAAATGTCTATAAACTTACAGCAAAAAGGTTTTAATAACTAAGTGAAAGCAAAAAGGTCAGGGGTGGTGCATAGAGATCAGCCCTCGTAACTCCGCTGAAACTTTTTTAGGTATTCACAACAATGTTGCTTTCAAAAAGCGGTTTTCCCAAGAGAAAAGGTCCCTTTGCGTAAGCCTTCTAGTTGGGTGTACATACTCGAAATCTCTTTCTCTCTCCTTCCCTGCATGTAGCCACAATGTTTATCATTTTCTGTTATTTAAAAGATTTACATGTGAATGAATACAATATTCTGACTTATATTCATTAAAAACCTATACCAATAGCATGGAACGAAGTATGATTTACTTTAGGGAAAATGCGACAGTTGACGCCCTTCGTCACTTTTAAAATGCCGTTTGTCCACGACGCTCTTCAAAAGGAGTTGGCTTACTGCGGCTCTTAGAGACGTCACTTAAGGTTACTTTTACATGAACTCGCGCTGGCATTTTCTTTGTAAATGAAATCGGAAAGTATAGAAATACTCCGGATCGTATAGAATAATTCAGCAAAACAGGATGAAAACAATAAAAGAAAACAATTTACTGCACACAAATCCATAACTAAAATGAAAACAATAAAATTACCAAACTACCGATTTTCCTACTGAAATACAAGTAAGCGCATCGAAAGAGTGACTGGAACGAGTCTACAAAGAGACGTGTCACTAAAAAGATCACAGGCAGGCTACCGCAGAGTTAATAGGGTGTTTTCCAGCTCCTTTTGAAAATCCAACTAGATGGCGCTGCCAAATTTGTACCTTATTGTAAATTGATAGGTTAAACTTTTCGAGCGAGTAGGTATGTCACGTTGTAAACTGTACCAAATTCTCTTCTGGCACTCGCTGGCTGTTGCCGGTGGAAACAGTAGAAAAAAGTGAATCTGAAGGAAACCTTGAGTTACTGGACTGACCTGTCGACGCATAGCTCCAAGGAGGTTTTAGTAGCAGCTCTTGCTGCTAAGGAGGGAGCCATAAGCGTAGCACTTTCTTGCGAGGGACCTCCATACTAAAATGTATGGAATTTTTTCCAAATCCTAAAAACGTAAAATTTTTATCTTTCTCTCTGAGAAATATGTGACATGGGACTAATAAATGCTACTAACACAGTTTTTCTGGTGAAAACACCATTCAGGAAAAAAACGGTGTTATAAATCACGCATAAAATGGCTATTACGGATTATTTACGCTTCCGTTCTTAGTATTAATGATCAATTCACAAGTAAATAACGATATATTTTCACTTTCGCAAACAAAGTTTATACTAAAACATTAGATTTTTAAAGATATCTTGATTTTTGTAAAACTTAACTAAGTTTTTTGACCGACTAGCATAAGCGACAGTGAGACGCTTCACGCTTCACTAGCTCATACAGAATATGCATATGGCGGACTCTATAGTTTTTTAATCTGAGCATAGCTCAAACCTCTGAACTGAACGGATTGGGCTGAAATGAAAGGCACACGAATTTAATGATAAAAGTTATTATAATGTAAGCATTCGCTAAGTACGGATTATTGAAAATTTAACCCCTAAAAGGGAACAAAGCCGAATTCAACCAGCACGAACACGAGGTCGTGGGCACCAGCTAAGGCAGCTAGTGATTAGACTATTATAAGAAACAAATTATTCTAAAACGTCCAAAAATTGGGTGTGGTACAGTAAAATCAGTAAGTTTCCTTTATCGATGATAAAAGTCATATTGTTACCATTTTTCTTTAACTAACTGTGACATATATTATCTGATAGTGGAACTGTGGAAGATGCGACCATCTAGTGGCTAGCGGAGCGAGGTTGATTCCTTGATTGGTAATTTTCATGTATTCTGATTTACCTTTCAACAGTTTATCACGGCAAATGTGAATTGTTGAAGTCTCAAAAGTGATATTTTATCATTTAAAATATCACTCAAAAAATTCAAAATCACGGATTTTTCTTTTCAGAATTGAAAATTAATATTCGTAAAATATAAAGCAGTCCTGATTGGTAATTTTTATGTATTCTGATTTAACTTTCAACAGTTTATCAAGGCAAATGTGAATGTTTAAAGTCAGGTGATTTTCAAGAATTGAGTCCCAGAGTCGATAATTTTTGAAACTTTAAAAAATAACAGTAGGATGAAACCCGTTGGAAAAGGAGGAGAATATTATAAAAATGAAAGGAAAAATAATTTACGGGCGATCTGAGGTGGAGAAGGGGAAGAGGGTGAGTTTTAAGAGGTTTATCTCGATTTCCGGCAAAACTACAAGTCCTATGGAAAAAGAAAGTTAAATGGCATAGCTGTAGGTAATAAAAAGATCAACAACTTTTGTATTTACACTTTTTTCACATAACCATGTGAAAAATTAAAAAAAACCAAGTTTTTGATTTTTTATTTATATCTTTTACAAAAATATTTTTTTCAACACGAATTTTGATGAAATCTTACCTTTTTATGTTCCAAATACACTGTAATTTATTTGAATTGAAATATTTATTTTTTCACTTTATTTTCACTTAAAATCGAAAAAAACATCCTAATTTTCAATCGAAAATTCTCCCGTCAAAATATCAGCTTTTTTTATAAAGTTGGTGGGCTTTCAGTTTGTTGAAACTTTCCGATGGTGTAAAAAAAAAATACTGAAGTAAATCTTCTCCTTTAATGCAACAAATCGAAAAGAACTCGTATTCGATTTTTTTTTTAAACATTATATAGAAATTGATAATGAATTAAGGTCCATAAACCACACAAGATCTGAGAATTTAAATTTTTTACAACGACGCAATCAAAATATATGGCTTTTTATGTCCTCATCTCCACACATTTATGCACTAAAGCAAAACCTAAAGAGTACTTCCCGTTGACCTAAAATTATGAAATTTGGGTCTCACAGTACAAATAAAGGGAAAAATCTAAAATAATTAAATATCACAATTTTTCTCACAACTAATAGTAACCAATTAAGGTGAGCTCCCGTTTCAAGAACTTTTCTATAAAAGAGGGGTCAAGTTGGATCGCGGAGGTTTAAAAGTTAAAGAGCAAAAGCTTTTAGTATATCATATGGTAGATAGGTACGGAACCCTTAGGACGCGACTTCGACTTGCACTTGGCCGGTTGTTATTTAATCTAAAAATAGTAATATTTTCTTTCAAAAACCTAAAAAATTAAAATTGAATGATATTTTAGTACAAGATTGTTTTTACCCTTATAACTCACCCCCTCCCCCTTCCAGACCTCAGATCGCCCGTAAATTATTTTTCCTTTCATTTTTAGGGTTCCGATACCAAAATGGTAAAAAAAGGAACCTTTATGGTGCCGCTTTGTCTGTCTGTCTGTCTGTCTGTCTCTCACACCTGTATATCTCAGCAACCACTCATCCTATCGACTTGAAATTTGGAATAGTTTTATAGGGTTTTACTTGTACATTCAAAATAAAAAGATATTTCTAAGTTGCACAGTTTTTTAGAAATCTGCTAAAAACCTTTACAAACAAATTTAGTTTTGCGGTCCTAAAAATGAACTTTATTACTTCCAAAAATACTAAAAGTATATCGGAACCGTCGGCGCGCGAGTCCAACTCGCACTTGACCGGTTCTTTTATAATATTTTTTTTCTTTTCCTATGGGTTTCATCCTACTGTTATTTTTTGTGGTTTCAAAAATTATCGACCCAGGGACTCAATTCTTGAAATACACCGGGTGATAAAATATCACTTTTTAAACTTCAAAAATTTACATTTGCCGTGACAAACTGTTGAAAGGTATAACAGAATACATGGAAATTAATTTTGAAAAGAAAAATCTGTGCTTTTGAATTTTTTGAGTGATACTTTATCACCCGGTGATATTCAAGAATTGAGTCCCTGGTCTATATGTAGTGTCCGGGGTTTGGTTATACGTACTCGTACACACATAACATCAAGCCTCTTTTCCATCAGCTTCGGCTTTTCCGAGACCTCAGCCCTCCACCTGCTACGATCTTGACATTTTTCCCTCGCTTCCCCTACTTTATCAACCCTTCGTCGGTTTAGGGTACTTTTAACCTGGCCTTTATTTAGAACGTCCTGAATTTGGTCCTGAAATTATTCTTGTGTTCTTTAAAGTCGTTGTAATAATCGATTGGCTTTGCACATCATGCTATGCTACTCAAAGAGTTTGAAACCTCGCTCCGCTAGCCACTAGATGGTCGCATCTTCCACAGTTCCACTATCCGATAATAGATGTCACTGTTAGTTAAAGAAAAATGGTAAAGGGTTAAAAATGATAAAGGTTTTATCTAAACTTACTGATTTTACAGTACCACACCCAATCTTTGGACGAAACAAATATTCTTTAAATATTATTTAAATATTCGTTTTAGAATAATTTGTTTCTTATAATAGTCTAATCTAGAGGTGGGTCGTTTTCGTTTTTCGGAATACCGAAACTAGCTATCGTTATAGTAGCCGATAGCGGCTTTTGAAACTATTTATTTTAATAACTATTTATTTTTGAATATCGCTTGACGTTCGGAAAACGAGTATCAGAACAACCGAAATGCGTGTTGGTTATTTTTATGAAATACGTGATTTAGTTAGATTAGGAATATTTTCGGATTTTTGACTGTAGATTTAAATATCGCTTGACGTTCGGAAAACGAGTATCAAAATAACCGAAATGCGTGTTGGTAATTTTTAAGAAATACGTGATTTAGTTTGATTAGGAATATTTTCGGATTTTTGCCTGTAGATTTAAACAAATATCGAAATCAAATTAACTTCGCGCTGTAATCAAGCTTCGTTCGTTCACGCGTTGAGTCGCGCGATCTCAATGGTTTTCGGTTTTCAGAAATAACTAGTTTCGCTCGGTAGATAGTTTTTGCAATAGCCAATAACGTAATGAAGCTATTGCACCAATAAATAGTTATCAAAACTATTTACGTTATTTAACGCCCACCTCTAGTCTAATCACTAGCTGCCTTAGCTAGTGCCCACGACCTCGTGTTCTTGCCGGTTGAATTCGGCTTTGTTCCCTTTTAGGGGTTGAATTTTCAATAATCTGTTCTTAGCGAATGCTTACATTATAATAATTATTCGTGTGCCTTTCATTTCAGCCCAATCCGTTCAGTTCAGAGGTTTGAGCTATGCGTCGACGGTCAGTCCAGTAACTCAAGGTTTCCTTCAGATTCACTTTTTCTACTGTTTCCGGCAACAGCCGGCGAGTGCCAGAAGCGAATTTGGTACAGTTTACAACGTGACATACCTACTCGCTCGAAAATTTAACCTATCAATTTACGTTAAGGTACAAATTTGGCAGCGCCATCTAGTTTGATTTTCAAAAGAAGCTGGAAAACACTCTATTAACTCTGCGGTAGCCTGCCTGTGATCTTTTTACTGGCACGTCTCTTTGTAGACTCTTTCCAGTCACTCTTTCGATGCGCTTACTTGTATTTCAGTAGGAAAATCGGTAGTTTTATTGTTTTCATTTTACTTATAGATTTGTGTGCTGTAAATTGTTTTCTTTTATTGTTTTCATGCTGTTTTGCTGAATGATTCTATACGATCCGGAGTATTTTGGCGCTAACTTAGCTCAAAATTTTTTCGGCGTACTGTGCCTTGGCGTGCTTTTGACTGTACAAATAGAGGCCAATGCGAATTTTCGTAAAGAAAACTGCCCCACACTTGCTAATACCTACTATATTCTTTGTAAAATTAAATACTTTGCTGGATATTTCGTATTGAAAGATTAGTTCAATTACTGAGCGACCGAGCCAACATGGCGCTGTAAAGTTTCCTGAATCATGCTAATATTATACATAGAATAAAAAAAAACGGACAAAACAAATTTTCACAGGCATGTCACCCAGCTGGATAGATTTTTCGCCTCTGAAAACCCCTGTCCTGTAAATTTCATCGAAATCGTTGGAGCCGTATAAACATATTTATAAATATAGCTTGTTTGTTAGTTTATTTGATAGAATAGGTACTTTACGTTTCTGCAACTGGGCACGCGTGTTGAGACCTTATCGAGTGGACAACAGACTGTAAATTTGATTTCGCCATGCGTTAACGGATTAAAACAACACGATATTTGCTAATAGACTAGTATGAAATTCAGAATTTGGCCCTCCTTCTTAGAGTCAAAACTTAAACTGGACCAGATCTGACACTAAAGTTTTTCTGGGGTTTTGAACACAGCAGAATTCAAAAATCAATGTTGTCAAGCCGAAATACTACTAGTTCAAAAAAGACAAAAACATAAATTAGGCTAAAATACGGTGGGGAATTTCTTGTTCTAAAAGTGTTCCTTAGGCCCCCCTGAACATATCTAGAAAATTCTCCGATCCCATGTACGCTCCCCCCTCCACCCTCAACGGGTCCGGGATTTTAGTTTTTTTCATTTATCTCAGAAACGGTTAAACATAGATGAAAATCGTTAACGTTACTTTAATCTTTATAAAATTACTAACCCGTTGACACCTGTTTTATTTCAATGTGACTTATAGTGTCTAAAATATAGGGTTAAATTTGCACTTACAACTGAGTACCTCTTAGCAAGCTGCTGGTAATAGTTGTCCAAATGAGTAGGATTTCGAACACTTTAGTTTTCAACATCACAGAATTCAAAAATCTATGCTGTTAATTCAAAATCCTACTCATTTGGACTACTATTACCAGCAGCTTACTAATAGGCAATCAGTAGAAAGTGCAAACTTAACTACATTTCAGATACTATAGGTCACATTGAAATAAAGCAGGTGTCAACGGGTTGGTAATTTTGTAACGATTAAAGTAACGTTAACGATTTTGATCTATCTTAAACCGTGTCTGAGATAAATGAAAAAAAAAACCGGACAAGTGCGACTCGGACTCGCGCACTGAGGGTTCCGTATAAACCTGTATGTATATAAGTAAAAGTTATGGTATTTTTATTGCTAAAAAACTTTATTATGTGATGTAAGTAACAAAAATGTATATTTGAGTTGATTGAATGAAAGGTAAATTTCGGTTTACGATTTATGACGTATAAAAAAAAAACTAGTTATTAGATCTCGTTCAAACCAATTTTTGGTGGAAGTTTACATGGTAATGTACATCATATATATATTTTTTAGTTTTATCAATTTCTTATTTTAGAAGTTACAGGGGGGGGGGACATATTTTACCACTTTGGAAGTGTGTCTCGCGCAAACTATTCAGTTTAAAAATAAATGATATTAAAAACCTCAATATCATTTTTGAAGACTATCCATAGATACCCCACACGTATGGGTTTGATGAGAAAAATTTTTTTTTGTTCATTTCTAAGTATGGGGAACCCTAAAATTTAAATCTTAATGCGGTTCGCAGAATACATCTACTTACCAAGTTTCAGCAGTATAGTTCTTATAGTTTCGGAAAAAAGTGGCTGTGACATACGGACGGACAGTCAGACAGACAGACATAACGAATCTATAAGGGTTCCGTTTTTTGCCATTTGGCTGCGGAACCCTAAAAACTAAAATCAGGGACACGTTTGAGGGTGGGGAGGGGGGAGCATACATGGGATCAACGGAGAATTTTTCAGATATGTTCAGGGGGACCTAAGGAACACTTTTAAAACAAGACCATACCTACCATAATTTAGCCTAGGTTATTTCGGCTTGACAACATTGATTTCTGGATTCTGTGATGTCCAAAACCCCATAAACCCTTTGTTGTCAAAAATGGTCCCGTTTTAGTTCTGAGAAAATTTAATTATCACTTATCTCCTACTCAATGATGTTGTTACTAGGAAAAAGTAAATAAAACAATTGTAGACTAACGAACGGTTCGGATTTAAAAAAATCAGAAGGTAGAATTAAAGTTATATTAAAACTATATTTGCATTTATTTTTCTAGTATTCTTTCCTCCACGTCGTAGTCCCAAGATCATGATCAGTTTTGTCATTAACTTTGACGTTCGCGGTATAAATTTAAACCAATGAGATTGGTGTCGATTCTGTCAGACACAAACTAACACTAAATTTGACAGGCCTAAAGGTGTTGCTGTCTTTTTGGAACCTATAGTGGGTAACAAAGACGCACACTTTTAGACTAGTCAAAAGGGTTGGTGCTTCGGCCCATACAAGCGTGGATGTTAAGTTTACGAGCGAAATTAGTGTTGACGCAATATGCAGCCTCAGACTAAAATGGTTTCATTCAATTAAGTTCATCAACCTAAATCGAACAAAATTAATTGTTTTAATATTTAGCGTCAGATTGTTTGATTATTTTACTAAAAATAATCAGTTCAAATCGTAGGGAGCCATCGGCCATATCATCCGCCATGCGTTAAAACAAAATGACTGTATAATCTGTGCGTTTGAATGACATTTCTCTTGACATTTGTAGTTTCTTCTCGTCTCGCTCGTATACTTTGAGATTGTTTACAGTAATAAAAAGTAGTGTAATAATACTAAAACCCACGCGTTATTGCTAAGAAAATAAAAACTAAAAGAGAAAGATCAAGGAGGTTTTGATTCAGAATGGCGGATGTCTCGTATACTACTAAAATGAGAATATTTGTAATCAAAATATCACGGTTAATGTGACGTTTTAATTTAATGAAATTGATTTTGCCGATTTCTGTTGATGTTAAGATTCGATTAAAACCAAAAACATTGTTGGCTGCATCTTCTTAAGATTATTTTTTTATGAATTTCTAAGACATCCAATATGTTCCATGGGTTTTAGTTTGTTTGTGTCTGCCAGAATCGACACCATTTTTCAGCAAATCACGTGGATCGTGACCCCCATCACGGGAATAGAAAACCAGTGTAGCAATATTTACCATGATTTTTCTTAACTTTATTTCCAGTAGATAGCTTTTAACTTGGTTGATTATGTTTAATAGTACATTAAGATGCAAGTGCGCTGTTTTATTGATTACGCTCGAGCCTCGAGAATTGCAGTCCGAGCCGCAAGCGAGGGCATAATGGAGCCTTCTTACGATGTTTTTCAACACATTTGCGAATAAAAACAAGTACGATTTGCTTACCTTTTTCCCGAAGGGAAATTCGGATCGGAAGTTAGGTATTTTACCTTAGATCTACCTACGTACACCCGATACTCCAGACTCCTACAGAAGGCAAGTTGAAAACACTGCCAAATATTTGGATATTTAAAATAAAATATTTTCTTACATAAAAGACAAATTTTTTGTTACTTACTTGATTAATTTAAATATTTTGCATGAAACGAACATTTTTTATCATAGTATCGAACACGGTTTATTTATTCATGAAAATATCAAGAACGTTATAGACATGAAACTCCTTGTTCCTTGCCGAAATAATAATAAAAGTAGTGCGGTAATATAATGGAAAAAGCATGCGTGTTTAATAAGCTGGATTTATGGACCGTAATACAGTGAAAATAGAGCTGTTTTATGAGCAAATGTGTTAAAAATTATCTTAAATACTGTACCAATGTTTTAATCCGAAAACGGTGCAACAAAATCAAAGCTTGAAGCAATATTTAATGTCTAGCATAGTTTATATTACTCGCGAATTTTATTTCCTTTTTCTGCATTGGATCTTATGGCCACCCTAAACACAGATGCTTATGACGTATGTGCATGCGTGTCGATGTGTGCATTCAATTATAATACCTAAGATTTTTCAATGAATTTTATCATAGTGTGAGGAATTTGGGAGTGCAAGGAGTGGCCATATTCATTTTTGCTGCGGTGCAAGCGTTTCTAGGAATATTTAGTTAATTTTACTTTTCTTTAGCGTAATTTTGAAATTGATATATTTAAAACCGCTTATTTTATAAAACTAAACATGAATTAGAAATTGTACTAGGAAAGAAGTTGTTGCTATCTTGAAGTTATTCGTATATGTCACTAAAAGCATAGCATCATTCGTTTTAGAATATCCTTGCAAGCGTTGCCTTTTCCAAAAATTATTATATATATATAAAACGCTCGATGGTATGTCTAGGGCTCTCAGACACTTTTTATATATTAGTAATGTAATAATGTAATGTATATTTAATTGACTACAGGAGAGGCTGGCTCGACTAAGTAACCATTTTGAGACTCGTAAAGCCAGCTTCTAGTGTAAATCCTAGTCAAATCAACGTAGTTTTGTAGAATTAGTTAGGGATTTTGATTTGCTTAATGTAACTTATGCCTAGTTTTGTAAAGGTATAATTCATTTTGCTAGTTTGTTTTCGAATGATACAGGTGTCTCTTCTAATTTGAAGTTAAAACAGGGTGTTTGGTAGAGCGTTGTCCAAACGAAACTGGCGATCCGAAGAGACTCCCGGCTAGAGACTTCAGACACATCAACTTTTAATTTGCCTTAGGGCTACTTAAGCAAGAAGCCGCAATTTTGCTTAGATCTAATAAAAAAAAACTGTTAGGTGTATTCGCGAAAATAAATTTAGTTGTAATGTTAAATGATGTGTGTTCAAATGAACATTACAAGTTTTAAATTTAGAAATAATCGAGATAAATAGCCCTTAGACAAATTAAAGGTTAATGTGCCTGAAGTTGGTAGCCAATGCTTTCCTAGGCTCGCCTGTTTCGTTTTGACAACGCTCTTCCAAATACCCTGTATAATATACTTACTGTAAAGCGTTGACGTTGTGTTGATTCATCCTCGAATGTGTGGATTCTGAATGAAGATTTATTCCATAAGAGTATTGAACGTATTTAAAGACATTTTAACATTCAAAACTTGTAATTTTACAAAACTAGAGCCGCAATATGGCAGTTTGGTCGTCGGTCAATTTGTTTGCCATTTTTGCTGCAGTCTATGTTTGCGTGTAAACTATTCGGCCGTCGAAAGCGCTGCCGCGTTGCCTATTGTAAGGGGGTTGTACTGTACGGGCATTACTTGTTTATATTGATTGTGTTGTCACGATAAAGTTTAAATACTAAATTATTCAAGTGAGGAATGATATTATTATTCATTATTAGTGTTATTCATTCGTTCATTCATTCAATATTCACTCAAAAGTGTTGCTATAATTCAATGTCCTACTTCGTAATGATATATTTTTATTTTATTAAACTTTTCCGAGACAACTGTGAAAGAAAGCCTTTATATTATGACAAAGAGACGAAGAATCGATTTGCTGCAGAAATTTTATGAATTTACTGATCTTATGAAGCAGCAAATTGTGATATCGTTGACTAGATCGTATGCTTGTGTTGCTTATTGTTAAGGTAATGATGAAATATCTAAACAATTGGGAACAAGCACGAATTTTTTTTATTTAAGAAATGTATTCTCATTCATGTAATAAACAGACTTGTAAAACAATTTTTCGAATAACTATAATATTAAAAAAGATATAAGCCATCGAAGATTTGTTTCTGTCTCTTTCTAACAAAACGAAATTTAATATGGAGTTTATATGGCCGTAGTGAATTGTGACGTCACTATTCATGTCGGATCTCTCTGTCTAATTAGTAGTTTTAAATGCTTATATCGGCCGTATTTCTTAGCCGATTTAAATTTAAATTTCAATTTCACTTTTTGTCATCTCTACTACGGTATTTTCATATTTTATTAATAAATGCGACTAATAAAATTTATGCATGTTCCCTATTATTGCAATCCATTCTCAGAGCGTAGTATAAGAAGAAGCACAGCGGGTAAACTCGTGTGTATTTATTTCTATATTTATATTACAGTAAAAGTCCGAGCACTAGTAAATCGTAGGAGAAACATATTTAACCTGACGTCGCTTACAAAGCTTACAAGTTATCCGTAATACCTAAGATTTTTTCGGACTTTTACAGTACAATTACGATGCTCGTGCTAAGAATGCCTCTACAATAGGTTGAGACAAGAGAAAAGCTAAGTTTACTACTCGGCAAACAACTTGAACAACTAATCGCATGGTGGGGGAATGGTTGCGCACTTTAATTCGTATGTAAAATCGAATGCGCAGCCAAGGTCATTTGTCCGTTCAAGTAGTTTGCCTCGATTCAAACTTTCTTTTATTTAGCATAGTTTTGTCCTTCATGTCATATTGTATTTGTAATGTTGTTATACAGATGTTTGTAAGTTGGGTGCAAAGCCTTAAAGAGGCGATTACTGAGACTATTTAGAACATATTAAGCCATATTTACCTTATAGAAAGTCAGATATTTCTGTTTTAATTTTTATTTTAATAGTTTTGACAAAAGCACCCAAAATTTTACTATTAACTGCTATCAGTGTAATATTTTTTTAAGTCGTTATGTTTTTATTGAAATATTTGGCCAGTCTCATGAGACATTTTTTAAGCATTTGTGTCATCAGAAAAATATTCGTCTTCGTCTAAAAATAATGACAAAACAACTTTAACTTAACACTGTTTAACAATTAATAGGAAAAGTTTAGGATGTTTGTCAAAAAGTGAAAATGAAATAGAAAATATTTAACTTCGTCTAAGACAAATATGGCTTAATTCATTCTAAATAGTCTCAACTATCACCCACTTGAGGCTTTGTACCCAGCTTCTAAACACCCTTTAGTTTGCCAAAGTGGCATAAAATAAGAAGCGCTCTTAACAGATAGATATTTAATTTATTAATGTACACCTTGTAAACGTAGCAGGTTTATACATAAGGCGAATCATAGAACCAAATATTTTTTTTTTATATATAAAATTTAAATGTTCTATTTATTGGTACTTACGTTCGTGTAGAGATTTTATATTTTGACGATTTTTTTTATACTTTTAACTTGAAGTAAATTATAACATAATAATTAACTAACAAAAAAATATTTACACCATTAATACATGTACAAAAATGAATTGTACATGGTAGCTATCTCATAAAATTATTGTCTTTTTTTACCTCGTTTGATTATAATTTAAGTGTAGTTTGATTTTTGTTCAATTAGTTAACTATTTAATCAGTCACTTATTGAATGAGAAATTGTAATTTCTTAGTAATAATCTTTTTCTTGTTTTATTATGCAAATGAATAAATGAATGCTGGAGTTTTCATCTGTGTTTTTACTTACAATATAACTTTTTGACCATTATGAGATATAGAAACCAAAATCTGATCAATAATAAGGAAACGAAAATTTTAAAGTAAGCAAAATGGGGTAATTAGACTAGAACTTCTTGATACTTTTTGTACTTGCGGTAGAGTCACGGGACCACGCCACCGGCGGCGCGGCGCGGCCTCCAATTTGGCAATACGTCTGCGTTGTGGAGTACCAATTATTCCGCACGCACGCAGCCGTGTGTGGGCGCTGTATTGAAAATTCGCTGATTGCGCCGCCGATCGCGTGGTCCCGTGACTCTACCGCAAGTACAAAAAGTATCAAGAAGTTCTAGTCTAATTACCCCAATGTTGCTTACTTTAAAATTTAACCGTTAGCCTCCGAGCAGAAAAGAGAAGTGTATAGCTAAGTTTAAACTTGCAATAAAACTACTAATGTTATTACAATATGGTTTATTTTTAAGAATAATGAAATAAAATCTAAATACACAGTGAAACACAATTAGAACGCAAATAACAGACAAACACAACAAATGTTCAAATTAAACCTAATTTTCAAAACACCCATTAGGTACATTACTTTTACGTGTGAGGAACATTCTGCAAAATTTAATAAAAAGTACACCGAATCCTATATACGGATCGAAACGCCGAAACATTCCAATCAAACCTATCTTCATTTACTTACTGCTTACCTCCCACGCGTAAAAGCAATAAAAATGTACCTACTTATTCAAGAGAGACTATTGCTAGAAGTCCTATTTAACATCCACATTCATACAAAGCATTATGTTAACAGTGAGTTGTATTGCTAGTATACACTTCAAAATAAAATAGTCTAAATCGCGACTTAGAAAAATTAGTAACCTACACATAAAGTTACGACGAAAATCATTCTCACATCATACAGATTGCGTTTGTGCATACAATAATATACAATAAAGGACACTGCAGAAATACTCATTTAAAGGGAATTTGGGGTACACAACACTTACACTAGATTTTTTTTTTGATCTTGTCCGGTCCACATTCTCAAATCCATACGAACTTTCTAAGGACACAATCTTAAGATTTTTAGTAGGAATAGTTGGAAGGTTTGGAGGCTTGGTTTGAAGGAGAAAAAGACTAGTTTATAAAAAAACTTATTAAAAGGCTTTTAAATCCAAATCATTTCAATCTGAGTCTTAGTCATCACAGAGCAAAAAAGTTGTACTGCTTCTACCATCAGAAATTTCCTATGCTATCTATGTATTATATTATTAATTAAAAATAAAAGTATTGATAATATTGTTTCGGAACAAAAGGTGATGAGACGGTGGGACACTCGATGGTAAGTGGTCAACACCGCTCATAACACCCACTGTCTTATTTGTGGCATAACTTGACATTAATAAGACAACAAAGCGCATTACCCACCCTGAGACCTAAGATGGTACGTCTCGTGTGCCGGTAATTTCACTGGCTCCCTTACCTTTCAACCGAAACAAAGCAGTGTAAACACTGCTTCTTTACGGCATAAATAGGCGAGGGGGTGGTACTTCCCCAGGCGGACTTTGCACCAAGCCCTACCACCTTCAAATAAGATGGCTTATAACTATAGGTGAACGATTATATTTAGCAACATATATATATATATATATATATATATATATATTAAACGTGCATTTAAGTATAAAAGATTAATGACGAAACACTTGCCAAATTACTAAGTATATTTTCCGAGTATAATGTGACAATTATTCATTTTAAAATTGTTAGGAAGAAGGGAATGCTAGAGCCAAAGTGAAGTTTAAAAAGCAGATACCAAAAAGAGAAATTTTGAATAAATGTGTGAATTATTAAATCGTGCACTAAGTATAAGCTAGATAAGTGCGTCAAAAGTTGATGAAAAGAGGGGACTACTGGCAAAATGCCAGGTGATTAATAGACTGTGTTTTACATACCAAACTAAAGAAAAGTGGGGTGAGTCAGCACATTAAACATCATCGTCCCATTTTTTCCGGTGAATAAAAAATCACGGTTTGGGTTTAAAGCCGTAAAGCTTATAGATATTGACGTGTTGTGCGCTGAAAGCAGACCTAATCCAACCTATACTGTGTCCAATACAGGGTGTAAAAAAGTCCAAGTGTTTTGCTTAATTACCGCTGACTAATTCTGTACGCCTTTTTATAACAATCATTTTTGCTCTGTTAAGACCTTTGGCTCTCTACCTTGTAGACCACTTTACTTCCGTAAAACGAGTACAGATAGCACACAACTTCCTTATGAAAACACCCCCCCTTTTATTTTCTTACTTGTCGTCTTGCTCGTTGAACCGAGACGTGATCTTTTATTTATTTATTTTGAGATTACACATTTATATTTAGACATTGGTCTTACGAACTACTTTGGCGAGCTGAAAGGTAGTTAAAACACTTATAAGTGACATCAAAAGAGCTGTAGATTTTTAAGATTTAAAACTAGAAGTTATAAGAATAAAAACCCTATTAGAACTGTTTAATTATCGACTCAATTTTCACATTTCCTATTCCATATATTAAAAGTTGAATGCAATTGCTACAAGTGAGAAATGCGCATCGAATGCTTGTGTGCAGAAGTCGTTGCTATAGCAACTTCTAACTTTATGGAATGACAATACCAGGATCTTCTCAACAGTTCTATAGGTCCTACAAATCTTAATGCTACACATAACACGAAATTCTACTTAATATAATTACCGTTACGTTTTACTTAGCGTGTTGGTAAGACACGCCAACCCGTCTGGGGACGCATAGCCATCTCTCTAGCTAAGTACTTTCCTATAATCCAACAGCCAGGTTCAGATGGTAACATACCGGAGAATCTCGACTAACCGGGCGTCTTTAAATAATATTCAACAACAAAATACGTACTTCACCGTTATGTAATAGTTACCGTAACGTTTTACTAAGCGTGTTGGTAAGACACGCCAACCCGTCTGGGGACGCATAGCCATCTCTCTAGCTAAGTACTTTCCTATAATCCAACAGCCAGGTTCAGATGGTAACATACCGGAGAATCTCGACTAACCGGGCGTCTTTAAATAATATTCAACAACAAAATACGTACTTCACCGTTATGTAATAGTTACCGTAACGTTTTACTAAGCGTGTTGGTAAGACACGCCAACCCGTCTGGGGACGCATACCCATCTCTCTAGCTAAGTACTTTCCTATAATCCAACAGCCAGGTTCAAATGGTAACATACCGGAGAATCTCGGCTAACCGGGCGTCTTGAAATAATATCCAACAACGAAATACGTACTTCACAACTAATTTACTAGTGGGTACAGTATGCAATATGTATCATGATTATAAGTAACATGACGATATTTGTTATTTATAAGGCAAATACACATACCGGCAAGGAGTTTAAAAACTTCAATTTTTTTTTTACTGAAAATATTCCCTAACACATTACTGTAAGTTATCTTGCGTATGGGTTAGAGACAGCCTCAGTCGAGGCAACAGGGCGAGCCGCACGCCGTTATGAAACAATCAAAAAGAAGTAAATAAAGAAAATAAAACTGTAATATTGTAATTTGACATAAATAACCCAAAACGTTTACCACAAATCGCATATGTTTGTTTTATGTCATTGTCGTCACGCTTGTTAGTATTGCGGCTGGCACCATGGACCGCGGTTGTTGGTGACCGCAGTGCACCGGGTGTTAGGGTAACACTGTGATGCATGAAACTGTGCATTCACACCTTGAAACTGAACAACTTTCCCTAAGGCACGTAGGTCGAAAAACGAAAAAAATATTTTCAGCTCTCATACGAAATGCGCAAAAAGCTAGTGCAGTTTCTTTGGGAAGCCATAATTTTTTTTCGTATTTCGACCTATGTTCCTTAGGAAAATTTGTTCAGTTTCATGGTCTCAATGGTCTCAACCGTTTCAAGGATCACAGTGTTTACCCTAACACCCGGTATAAGATGGTGCGATCCACAGAAGGACGCTTCTGCCCATCCTCTAGTCGAATTGGAGGATGGGCAGTTCATTAACCCTTAGTCGCCTCTTACGACACCCATGGGTAGAGATGGGTTGGTACTATTCTATGCCGGCACCACACGGGCAACTGAAAAAAGTAAATACTACGTAAAATATATATACTACATTACATATAAAAGTCAAACACATAACCTTCCTTTTGGGCTTCGCCTTAGTCGGGTAAAAATAAGTGAAAAATCTCACTGCGCCACCTGTACCTAGAATTTTTGTATATATCTCTACCTTTCAATTAGCCGAAGCAGGTAATAACCTAATGTTAGGTTCAGGTGACTCCCTCTACGGAATCTATTTTATCAAAGCAAGATTCTTTGGGTACAGACAAAAACACTCGTTACTGTCCATTGAAGACGGAGCTGAGAAGAAAAAGCTATTTGTGAGTTAAAAAAGCTTAAATATAAATAATGAAACTAATTTACGAATGAGAATGAGAGATTACCTTTAACACATAATTTGGCAACGATTTGTTTAACAAAATTAACTCGAAAGAATCTAAGGTTTCGCGATCAATTTTTTTTGTATTTTTGAGTTACCACGAATAGAGCTTTTCTCAATTAACTTTGTATATTTTTGAGCTGTAGGTAATTTTGTAAGCGGGGGATTTTGCGTCATTTTGAAGGAAGTTGCATGCTTCTCACAATCAGAAAATAATGTCCTTAGACGTTAGAATGTTTGAATTATTTTAAAATTATCTGTTCAGGGGTTTTGAAACGAATTTTTCGTACACAAAGTCACATACAATCCATACGTATTTGCACGTAACAAACAAACAATTAGGTTTAAACACATTCACAGTACAGGTATGCAACGCATAGCAACACATATTGAATGGCCACTGAATAAAATAGAGACATGTTTCAGGATTATGATAAAATAATAAATATGATGAAATTATTGTAATCTGTGTTTTTTTTTCGATGGTCACTTTATAGTGTTGCTCTTTATACATCATCTACAAATAGTTCTTGTGATATAAGTAGTGGACCCTATAATACAATAGTTATTTTCGATACACGTGTAGAAAGGAAGTAAATCCTGAAGAGTTGTCACGAGTCAGGATTTACTCTTGAGCACGTGTGTCGAACAACGTTTTACAATGCATTCACTAGAACTTGTCATTTTGATCAATAAAATATATAAAGACTTTAAACAACTACTAGAATTTTACAAGAATTTTTTTGTAGAAAATGGCGGGAATATCAGCAACTGCGCGCGCACGATAAAAACGTTCCTGAACAGGTAAGACAAGGAAGTCATACAAACTGCCTAGTGCTTTGTAAAAGAAAAATATGGCGTATTTAATATCTTTGTACATAATAAAATCATTATTTACTAAAAATTATTTAAGATTTAAAGACTTTATATTTTTTTGTTGAAAATTTATCTTTTTACTCAGATTGTTAGCTATTAATCAACATATTTCTGAACATTTAAGACTCCTTGCTCTGAACTTTTTATCTCTTGTATATTTAAATTAAAAAGTTACTTTCCCGCACGGGCTGGCAGATCATGCTGGAATTGTCTACTTTCCGCACGGTTTGCTACTATGTAATTGACGCCTATTCGAGCAAATGAATTGTAAAATAAATTATTAATCCTCTACAAAACATACAAGAAGCTTATAAAGTACACTTTCTATACCGGAATTCACGAGTGTCAGGTGTTTTGTAAACAAAATCATAACGTTAAAAATTTATATATTTCTGGCATTTTGTATGTAAAATGATAGTCTAAGCGTTTTTCTGTGTGTGTTGTGGTTACAAACGTGTACCTTGTGTAGTTCAGGATAAATATTTTCTTAACTAAAATTTTTTTACACAACACCTCTGTTTCGTAAACTATATTATATTGGGTGCTTCCTGATCAACTGCTTTCCTTTCAGTGCGTTACTCGGACCGTAAAACTGAACAACTTCCCCTGAGGAACATAGGTCGAAATACGAAAAACAAAATTCTAACTCCAATAGAAACTGCATCAACTATAATTATAGGTATTGCGCATTTTGTATAGAGGTCAATTTTTTCGTATTTTGATGTATGTTCCTTAGGGAAAGTGTATAGTTTTATGGTCCGAGTACCATACTGAAAGGAAGGCAGTTGATTATGACGCTATTACATGGTTTATGAAATACAAAAAAATTTTTTTAACATTCTAGGTCCTAGGATGATAGGATGTGACTAGAATCTTTGTTTCTTAGGTAATAAGGTTGTGGGGAAAGAGTTTTGAACTCAAATATGTTTCTCCTTGTGTTCAAAAGTAATACATAAATGTTCTAATACCTACATGTTTGATTACATTGGTGGACCAAAATAACAGAGTATTATATAATAGGGACAGCTTTCCGAAAACTGAAAGGGCTTGTTGATTAGTCAAGTCAATGATACTGAATAACTTTCATTGAACAAAACTTTCATGCGAATTCAAATGAAACCGTCGATTTTTTTACGGAAATGCAGTTTTTTTTTAATTTCTTGAAAGTTTATTCACTAAAAGTTATTTAAGTACTTTAATTGACTAATCACGTTCTTTCAGTTTTGGGAAAGCTGTACACACTGTATAAAGTAATATACCAGGGTGTCTACTCTCAATTTTCAATATATCGATACTATTTAAAACAGGCAAATTCAAAACTACGTCCCTTGAAGATAGAGTAGGATATTGGTTGGATGCTAATCACTGCCAATTTGACAATTCATCCAACCAATATTCTACTTTATTGTCAGTGCACGAAGTTATGAATTCGACTGTATCGAAGTAGTGTCGCATCGATTTTGAGAGTAGACTCCCTGGTTTGGCCTAAGCATAGTGTTTGAATCACAATAATAATTTGGTATATAAACAAATGATGATTAAAAGAAAACTTATTTCCAAATTTCTTCATACATGGTTTTGGTAATGTTGCACAAAGCTTGTTTAAAGTTAAACCTGCCTTAATCTCTCGCTATCGCTTTCTGTTTTGTTGAAAAATGAAGTGTAGTAACTTTGTAGTTGCTTTCTGCAACTGCCAAGACAACTAAGATTATTGCAAAATAAAATATTTGCATCGGCGATTCTTTGCATTTTTGACTCTTTGATGGAGGTTCAAAAAAATGCCTTTAATTACTTACAATTAACACAATTTATCTTAATTTGTTGCAGCAAAAAAAATGTCTTACATCTCTTTACGTTTTTAATCCAAAAAAATATCAAAAATAGGAACGGAATGTAAATTCGACTTTTTCATCAAAATGCAACAACAGGAATATTTTTTGTTTCATTACTCTTATCTAAATATTTTATATATTACGCTATGGCTATAATAATAATTAATAATATATAATTCATGCAATGTTATTTACTAACTCTGTAGGTACTTTTTGGTATGTTTATAATAATTGCTTATAAGGAAGGATTAAGTGAATTAAAAAATTGACCTTCTATATACTAGGTTAATTTATATTTTTTAAGGTATGTTAAAATAAGTTTAGCGAAAGTTAGTTATAGAAGAAACGGAATGGTTAGAGATGTCAAATTAAACCTATTTATTGCTATAAGGCTACATTGTCACTCACGAACTCCATACAAACCTATAAACACTTATGAGAGAAAATTTCGTAAATTTTGATCGGCGTGATGCGATTTTACGAGTATGTATAAAAAATTATAAACACATAGGATAGAAACTAATATTTACATGTTGGTTCCCGCTTCAATTCCATTACATATCGACCGACACATCTATTACAGTTAATTTTCCTTTTCTTTTTTATACGCGTGCAATTCTCAAATAAAAATGTTTATTTTATAGATAGCGATCTCAGATTTATTTGCCTTAACTCTCACTGTGCGGCCTAAAATTACCAACTAAGCCGTTTAAAAGTTTGTACAGAGTTCAAATCTAGAAATATTTTCCTAAATGCGAGCTTCTAAAAAGTATTAAATTATTGGTCTCTGTAGTTTGAAAATTACTTATGTACAGTCCAATTGCTAACTTATGTCCAGCACAGACAACTTCGTTTGCAGCTAGAGAATAAATAAGTAAGCAGCTAAAAAGGTAGTTACTTACTTATGGCTCACGATGATTACGGTTGCGGGTTGTACGTTCAAAAGCACATCAGGCTTGACACATTGGACTTTGCACCGTTCTTATTTCAATAAATGGATGTGCTAGAGTCGCACTGCGAGTGTCAAGCTTGACCTGTTGTTGACTGTACAATACGTTGGCCAGCAGTCGATCGATCAACCAAAGTCAGTTGGTCGATCAGTCAAGATCCGGTCGATCAATTGAGATCGTAGATCGATCAACGGCCAATCGATCTGTAGATGCCATTCAAATGTGTTTACCTAATAGCTTAATTCGATTGACAAGGTTGTTTGATCAACGTTGGTTGATCTTCAGTCAATACCACCGATATAAGCCAATCGTGCTAGTGCAATAACACCTTAAAATTAAGTTATTTTAACGTAGGCGCTACTTGGGTCCTAATGCAATAGTTAACATAATTTTAGCATGTTAGTGGACCATGAAACTGAACAACTTTTTCCAAGAAACATGTCCCTTAGGAAGAGTTCAGTTTCATGGCCTGAGTAACATGCTGAAATTATGTTCACTTTTTCATTGAGACCTTATATTGGGAGAAAATTTAGTCTTCCAACTGCAAACTTAGTGTATTTTAGACACAATGTAATGTAAACTTAAATACAAAAGACGAACCACATCAATTGGTCTTGTTATTGGAAATCAGTGAAAATTTACCACTTGGGTCAAGACGATTATGTACAATTATTGGCAAATACCTTTCTTTATACGCCATTAACAAGTAGTGCGTAAGTTTAGTTCTCATCTATAGAAAAAATCATTGGAGTTCGTACAGTACGCACGCGTTAACATAAATTCGCGAAACGAATTAGTGCTGAACGGAGTGCAATCTCGAGAAATCGAAATTAGGCGAGCATCAGATTTTTTTAGCCAATAATGTACATTGTGTTAAGGAAAAACACTTAGTAGGTACTTATGTTATTTTTATATTTCTTCGCGAATTTCGCGATTTTAATTGTCCTTAACACTCGTATTCTTCTTTCGATGTTTAAGTTTTTTTTTGTATAAGTGAGCAAGATATTATGTACCAAATATGTTTATTGACAAATATGTATTATATTTTACTGAAAAAAAAAGGCACCCGCAGACAACGGTTAAACTTACCAAAGGAACGTTAAGACAATCTCTGAGTTAGTTACCATCCTTTTTAGCGTTTTACCATGTAGCGCATTACACTGTCTCACTTATACAAAAATAGTAATACTTATAAGGCAAACCTAGCTTTACTTTCTATCCGTGCGTATCCTACCATCCTTTTCTAACGTATTTCCTACTCACTCACACGACTACGAGTTGCATCACATCATCAATAATCACCCCTGGTCTACTATTTCTAGTGGTACGTGACTAGATCCACTAACTAGCTAGAGCTACATTATGACTAGAATTCTCGGCCGTAAGCCTAAAAATCTGCAATCCTGACAAAAAAGTTTTCAGATATTTAGGCACTGTAATATCATCTATTTACTATATTCATTAAATACTGACCATTTTGCAAAATCGTATGCTAGAGGCATAAAGTTTATAATTATTATTTGCTGATTATCTGCTGACCGTACCAGATCGTGCTGTCGGGTTCAGGTATTCATATACAGCGTGTAACGGAAAAATGTAATAATACTGATGGGTGTGAATCTGCCCATGACACTGAACAACTTTTCCTAAGGAAGACGTCCCATACAAAATTCGGGAGGTCAAAAATTGATTTTGTTCTATGACCTATGTTCCTTGGGAAAAGTTGTTCAGTTTCATTCGCAGATTCAAACCCTTTAGTTTAATCACACCTTTCCTTCACACGCTGTAGAACCACGCAGTGGCCATAATAACCTATATGACAAAAGTTTGATAGTGTCGTTTAGATAATTATGGTCAGTTTGAATGTAAGGATCTATACGGACACCTAAAATGCTTAGCTACTTTTCATGCTGACTTTACTAGTAATCTTAAAACTTGGCAGAAATGCGTCTTCCGTACAATTGATTTGACGTATACCTAACTTATAAGTGATGATTCAAATCGCTCATATGAAAGTGTTTTTGTCAGGCCTACAAATGGTGTCACTGGACATTTCATATCCATGTTTTTTTAGGAAACAGCAAAATTTCGAGTCGACTCACTCGTGACACAGTCTGCCCTTTCTATATCTCTTCTAAAACTATCCAATGTATATTTTATTACCACAGACCGTGACGCGGAACTCCTCAGTAATATTATAATAATTTAACTTAAGTTATAGCTAAACCATAACTTTCTTCCAAGACTTTCTTGCTTCGTTGTGCAAATTAACATTATTCAAAAGAATTCGTTGTTATACTTCGATTTGTTGCTTTCTTTTTCGTTGTATTCTTTCTGAGGACCCCTACAAGCTATCGACTATAGCTTTCGATTTAAAATAGCGCGTACAGACCGAGCATTTGCCTCGCGAGGTAAGATCACGTCCACACAGTCTGTTTCTCGACGAAAATGTGCCTCCAAGACTAGAGACCACCATTTTACCAGCAACTTTTTTAACGCAATGTAACATTATAGTTGTTACAGACGGTACGTACGCACGGCAGCAAGCAAGTGGAAACAACACCAGTATAAGCTGAACCATCGCTAGCGTAAACCCCCGAAACCAGAAACCCGCTCAAGGTAAAAGAGTTTCCACCGACGAGCGGCTGTGTATACGTAACTTAAGAAATATCCTGATAGGGGTTGGAAACAAATGCAACTGGAGAAGCACAGTTGGGAAAGACCCATTCATTTATATCAACTATTTTATTTCCATTCTCTTTCAGAGATAAGAGTTCTAGCTGCTGCCAGTTACGAGGACTTTGTTTCCTCTCTTATAAATGTTTATTGGGCCCTCATTCTTAGTCTTTTTGTCGTTACGATTACAAAACTGCGTACGTTCATCGCCAACTCTAGATAACATCGCAAATCTTTCTATGAGGGAATTATACAGACATCTAAACCAACCAATAATTTTTAGGGTTCCGATACCAAAATGGTAAAAAAAAGGAACCCTTATGGTGCCGCTCTGTCTGTCTGTCCGTCTGTCTGTCACACCTCTATATCTCAGCAACCACTTACGCTATCGAGCTGAAATTTGGAATAGTTTTAGAATATAGTTGCCCAACTTAATTGCACATGAAAATTTTTTGAAAAAAGTATGATTATTAATGTAAAGGGGGCCAAAATAGGGGGGGCCAAATTTCAAATTGTCGCTACTAGGTCGAGTGGGGTATCATATGAAAGGGCTTTACTTGTACATTTTAAAATATATTTTTGTATTTTTTTAAGTTTCTTAGTTTTCAAGTTATGATGAAAAATGTCAAAAAAAATACCATTCCCCCCCCCTTATCTCCGAAGTTTGAGTAAGGGAAAATCTGATTTAATTACAGTTGACAGAGGTTTATGTAAACTTTACAGCAAAAATAAAACGATCTTTCTAAGTTGCACAGTTTTTCAGAAATCTGCAAAAAACCTTTACAAACAAATTTAGTTTTGCGGTCCTGAAAATGGACTTTATTGCTTCCAAAAATACTATAGGTATATCGGAACCCTCGGCGCGCGAGTCCGACTCGCACTTGACCGGTTTTTTTTATATACTTTGATACTCAATGGGGCTACTACTCTTGAGGACAGAGATGAGTTTGACGGAAGAATGAGCTTGCCCAGAAGAAACCTATCCACTTGCGACTTGAATAGATTCGGGTCATATAAACTCGGGAACACAGATGCAGCCAGAGAATTCCACTTCTTTGCTGTGCGCGTTCTTTTAAAGCATAAGTGAGATAAGTAGCGTCCAAATTTCAAAGATTTCAGAGTGGGTAAGTTAGGTATTAAATAGCATGTTTTAAATATACTAAAAAGTTTTAGATAAACAAAATGTCAAGCTCTTTCATACTCTTTCTTTACTTCTTTAAAACACATTCTGAAAATAATTCAAGTGACGCTCAATTTAGCCTCTAGTGTTGGATCTGCTTTACGCTTTATTGCGCTATAAAATGCTTCAATGTTTTATTTCTCATTTTCTTATCCAGCGATTGTGTTGTACGCTCGGAAACAAAACATTTCCATCATTTCTTTTCATTTCCCAAGATTCGAATTTATTCGTGAGGTGATATTTTCTTAAAAATATTTAATGCTTTTGATAATTTAACCGACATACCTGTTCAATTCAATTTCGAAGTACTTATCAATTGTAAGAAATACTGATCCACCGATAAATAAAAAATCAAAATGTTTAAGCAATTTTAGGTTTGTTTTTGTATAACTTTTCCGAAGAATCGTACCTACATGTTTAAAAGGTTAAATTTCGTTGACTCGACATGTTTTTCTAGATTTGGAGTTCTTGTATTACCGAGTATTCAAATTGGGAACAAGGGTGTCTACCGGGAAATGTGCCACTGATATTTCTGTCAAAACGACTACAGTCATGTTGACTGCATTGTATGAAGATCTACGGTCGTAGCTGTTTGCTACGACAGCGTAGCATGAACGTAGCATCATTTTCTTATAAAGTTTATTGTATCTATTTCACTTATAAAAGCTTGTGAGCACAATTCAGTACAGAGTGTAAGTATCGGTTGAACGAAACCTGAAAGAGCTTGACTTAGTAGACAAAACTGCACAACTTTGTTGAAAAACCGGCCTCGTGCGTGTCGGGCCAAGGGTTCCGTAGTTATTTTTACGACTTTTTTTTATCGAATACTCGTAGCAGGTTTTAATTAAGTATTTCATAACGTTCATAACATATTTTTTTACTTCGTAATGCTCAGCGAGGTCCTAACGCCTGATTTAATTGTTTTTTTTATTATTTTCAGTTTTTCGGCTCTAGCTCATTAACCTGTAAAGCCTACTTAGCTGTAATAGTTTTCCTTTTAATCTCATCATAAATACTAGTATCTACTGATGTGAATTTTTCCTCATTTCCAATACCAACCGTTTAGCTGACTTATACTTTTTACACTTACACGTTATTCTTGACTCCAACAAAAATATGTGCTTTCAAGCTAAATATTTTGCATTTGGATACCTAAACTGAAAAATAATATTTGCAAACCCACATTAATTTTAAAAGACCCATCCAACGACACCCCACTCGATGAGGTGGACTAGAAAAAATTTCAGTCCCACTTGACTTGTAGGGGAGGTACCCTAATAAAGTTTTTTTCAATATTTTATTTTACCACTTTGTCGGCGTAAATGAAATATTTATCCGTACTGAATTACAGCTTTCTAGTAGTAGGGGTCTCTGAGATAAGCCGCGGACAGACAGAAGGACATGATGAAACTATAAGGGTTCCCTATTGACAAAGCGGTAATTTTGTATGGAAAAGTGGATTTTTTATCATTTCCCTACACATTTTTTGAGGAAAGTTGTACAGTTCTGTTTACTGAGCAAGCCTTTTTGGTCTTATGGAAGCTGATACTTACACTGTGTATATTAATCATCTTAATATTTAAGAATATGGCAAAGTTACCTATAGTGTGACGCAGAGAAGCTGGGACTTAGTTCTGACCGTCCTTCTTTCAAATATTATTGTAACTTTTATAAAACTTTGTGGCTTTTATCCTAAGCAGTAATAAATTAAACACTTTAAAATATGAGTATATTTTATCACGAGATTGCAGTCTACTTAGCCGAGTCGGTTCAGTTAAGAACCAGCTAAACCTAAAACACAATATTGCTTGTTAGTATTGCTTATAAATCAATTTCATTATTCTATTATTGCTATTTGCTATATTATTCTATTAAGTAACCGTTATATACTAGAGTTATTGCTTATACTATATTGCTAGTTTGGACATTGTAAAATTTTATCACTGTTCGTTGTTACTTATCTATGGAATCGTTTTACTTGATGATCTTGACTTCGATTTACTGTATTTTATTCGTAATTGCTTAAAGAATTAGTATTGCTTGATATTATTATATTTCAATGTTAATATAGCAGGAGTTTAAGCAATCAAGTAAATTCTCTTTTTGTCTTAATTAAGAATTACTGAAACTTATTTTTAATTTTCAGTTAAAAGGTTACGAAATTATGTATTAAGGCTAACCAAGGACGACAAATTTCATACTTTTGATATATAATAATATACTTTTTCAGTAGTTACTTTAGTTTTTTTGCATTATGATAGAAGTATATTGCATGTTGCAACAAGGCGCTCCTACAAAACCATATTCAATATATGCATTAATTTTGTGTGGGCTACGAACTTCTAATAAAGAAGATTTCTTGAATTTTTCATGTCGTCACCTGGGTATATGAATTGTATGAATTTGTTCCTGTATAACGATTTCTCGTAGTTTTCGTAATACTGGCTAAAGTGGGCTTACCTTATGTACTATTTACTGCCCCTTTCTCTATGTAAATAGTTAATAAAAGATATTCCGTAATAACTACACCTACAAAAATTGTAAAGAAGGAAATTTGGTACACAGGGAAATATTTACACTCAAATGTATATATTTTTGTATATAAGTTGGTTTCATAATGTTAAATACTTACCTATATATTCACTACAATTACTATAACGTTAGTATAAATATTTTGAATAAAATATCTCGTCTTATGTTTAATTTATTTTTAAAAGCGATCAAATTTAGCTTCTACTAATACAAACTGGGATAGGAGCTAGAGTAAAGAATACTAAGGGGATACGCGAATAAGTATCGATAGAGAAACTAGACTCTAAGTGACTAGATAGAAAGCACAAGAAGAAAATGGTTAGGTGGAGAAACAAAAACAAACGTACGACTAATATAACATTCGAAAAAACAATGATCACTCATAATATTCGATGTCAAAATCGTTTCATTAAATCGTTAAATATAGTACTCCGAAGCACCAAAACCTTCTAAAAATCTACTAAATTTAAACAACAAAATATAAACTAGATAAATTCTACGTATTGCTTTTAAGATTACTTCATATTGCTTTAAACGCGCGACCTTTGTCGTGACTAATTGTAAAAATAATTCTTTACAGGGTTGCTATACCTAGGTCATTAAAATGTGGCACTACGTCTACAAGTAGGAATATTTTGATAGGGAATATAGGTAACTAGCGAGAAAAGTGCCTCTCTATAGTAACTAGACGGCTCTTGCCTGTACCAACCTATATCATCCACTAATCCACAAAACGAAATGGTCTAACCTTAATTCAGAAATAACGTCAAAGTGCTGCTTACCACGAAACTTTGCACTTTTCGCAAAATAATATTCAAACAATGACTATTGTTTTTAAAACATTATACATAATTGACAGGATTAAATTAAATCACTGATGAATTGACTTATGAGGCGCTACTATAATAGACTAGGGATTAAGAGCGTCGACCTCGCTCACTCTAGCAACGAAATTATCTAGTAAAAAACTTCTTTCTTAAAACTAAGCGAAAATTTGGTTTAGATTATCGGTTATTTGATTTATTACCCAATAACATTTTACCCGAACTTCTTTAAGTTAATAATCCGTACCTTTTTTATTTTCATTCTCTTCGTAATATATTACTTCAAATACTTACATTGGCACTAAAAATTATTCTCAAAATATGACACTAAAAGTTTTCTCGTTTAAAAATATGCTTCACCACATTTTAAAAGCTTTTGCAATTAAGTGAGATACCCTTACCGTTAAGGTATTTCCTAGTATTTCCCAGACGTCTGCGTTCTTTACAAAATCGCATTACTGTACAGATATACAGAAGGCATTTTTATAGACGGAGTAAACTCATATTATCTAAAGAATTTCTTTTAGTTTTGAGTCGCGAGGTCGACGTTGGCTGCTACAGAATTCTACGGGGATAAGGCGGCTTGCTCACTGCACGGCCGTGGCTCGGCAAATTTATCAACGTTAGCTCATTATTCAACACTTCCTTTCTCTTCGCATTGCGCTCGTAAATCAGTTCGTAATTAATTCTTCAAAAGGTTAAACATATCGACTCCAAGAAGTTTGTCGTGTTGTTGTAATTCATGATCATAGAGCTAGTTTCAAATTTTTGCTACTAAATATTCTTGGTCCATAAGGTCTCTTAATTAGTTTCCAGTCCAGCTTTCGAATACCGATTTGACCATTATCTAGAAAATATTGGTCGAAAACCTCTAAATGTCTATTAGTAAGTTATTTACAAGAGACTCAGGGAAACTCCCAAATTACTTACCCATATTTGTCACAGTAGCCGTGTGCTGCCGACTAAGTATAGAAACCACTTCATTTGTTCCCGAGCATGTCGTAAAGGCAACTATGGGTGGACTGATCGGGAAAGTGGGCCGATTGCTCCAAAGGGCATTTTTCTGCGTATCTTAACCAATGTGTTCACCAATAGCTGCGGTCTGTGTCGTAACTTGAGCACGTCTCCCCAAACATATAAAATTATTTTTCACCTCACAAGCTCGGAAAACTTAGCTTTATCGGTCGCAATCTGTGTGCAAAAGTAATTTTGCCGCCGCTAGCATGGAAAAGGTTTTTGAAATATTCATCGGGCGAAGACTGGGTGCAAAAATCATTTTTGGCGGCTAGCGTGGATTTTTTTTTTGAATTGAAACTTTATTACAAGATACTGGCGCTATTCGTTAGCATTTTTCTTGCTGCAGTGAGGTGAAACATTGTGTGTTTCGCTCGGCAGTAAAATTATTTCGCGTCTCATGCCTTGGAGTTGGAACCCTCGCTACGCTCGGGATTATTTTTTGAAGCTTTCGCTTCGTTTGTGGCTCAATCCCAGAACCCTTCGCTTGCTCGAGTTTCTCGCTCCAAATAACAATTTTCTGCCTTGAAATTATGTTGTGAGTTCCCTTTTTCGCTGCGGGTGATTCCTCGCACAATAATTTGGTAATCCGCAGTCGTAAGCTAGAGCCGTGCAGTGTCCAAGCCGCCGAAGTCTGCTGCGTCTACTGACAGCGGTGCGCGACTTGTTTGTGCCTACATTATTATTGCTTTTCGAATACCCATTTCACACCGAGCACCTCGTGCTCCCTTTATAAACCTAATTATACTATCTTACACTAAATTAGTTTATTGCCAGTTATGTATTATTTGTTCTCGGTTGATTGCGGAATCAGCTGTTTCTTTCAATATGTGAGTTTATACTTATGTTACGTACGGTACGTCTATCTTCATTAAGTTGTATTTTTTTTGTAATAAACTATAGTTGCAACGTTAACTAATTTCTGGCAGAACTAAGACACCTGGTTTCTATTAGAATTGACAATAAAATTGTAGATTAGACTGAGATTGTGTGTCAGTGTTGTCACCTGTTTTTGTAAAACTAGGCTAGGAATACACACTACTAGGGTAATTGGATCTGTGCTATAATCACAGATCTCTATGACTCTATAATGCATACTATCGGTGATCCATTTAATTATAGCGTATATAGGAGTTATTTAGGTATACTTTTTCTGTTGTGTAGACTCCTGTATCCTTAAAGAAACAGCTGATTTACCAATCGTCCTAGATCAAGTCATAGCGTTCGACTAAAGGCATGCTCGCTGTTACTCTGCGGCCCTTGTGCCGTCGCCGAACCGCCCGCCTACCCTCTATTGCACAAAGCTATCTAAAGGAATTTAAAAAAAATGCTAACAATTTTATTTACGACTGGTCAAACTTGCTCGTGTTTTTGTATTTGCTCGTCATTATGAAACAACAAACTCTAATTACTTCATTCATATCATACATTTATCAGAACTGTGTATATATTTCTTCTGTCACTGTACGAAGTCAGGTGTCTTCTTAATACTCTTGGCAAAGTTATTATGTACCAGTCGAATGTTTGTATTAAGTGAAAATGATGTTTCCATTACGTGTTGTTACACATGAAGACATATAACAAAACAACAGGTAGATCAGCTAGACCAACTTCTAACACGAACAAATAAATTGCTTCTTATCTTTTTCCAGTCTTCGTTAAACTTAAAACTAAATTTCTTTAGAGCCTATGCAGTAACCTAATCACATGAAATATTGCTTCATTTGAAATATTGCTGTAGGTAAATAAGACGTCTAACTGTGCGTCTAACATGATAATTGTAAAATAAACGCGATCTATTTACGCCAGTTTGTCACATTAGTGAACACACTCTCAATCAAGAAGATTTTAGTGTAATTGTGTGTTTATAGTGAACGGCGCGGCGGGCGATGCGGCGCCTACCGCCGCTAAGGCTACGTACAGGTGGTGAGCGTGCGAAAGATGACTCGCGAGCAATTGACAGCATCTACTGTGTATGCGACCTGCCAAGAGAGATCGCGTTGCAGCCATGCAGCTGCTGCAAATCGTTGACGGGTCGTGGTTCGTCGCGCTCGTCACCCGGGCGCGCTCTAAGGCACTGTCGCGGGGCGCGGGCGGGACAGAGGGAGACGGGCGCGGGCGGACGCACACCCTCGGACGGAACGGAGGCGCAGGCGCAGCATCCGCCCGCACGCCGTGCTCCCAACTTCACTCTAACTTACCGTAATAACCTCTAACCTACATTGCGGTTGTAAAAATCTCCTACAAAAGATATTAATTTTCATTCATATTTGAATACTTCTATGTATAATAATAAGGGTATATTTTATCGACGAATATATACATAATTAAAGTGTAACGTTGGGACGTCTGTCGCTACGGCCTACTGCCGCGGCGCGCGCGGCCTACGGGGTCGTACGTGATTCGTTGTTTGCGAAACGTTGCTCGATTGCAGCGGCGCGGCGGACGTGGCTCCACTGCGGCTCACACTGCAGCCAAGCCGAGCCCGACGCGCGCACCCTTAGTTTAAAATTTGTAAATTTATGTTATTTATTACTCTAACAAGCTAAATTCATATTAATACTTTAAAGTTTACGTGTAAACCAGCGGTTACGGTCCCTAGTTGCGTGGGTGTGCGAGCTCGAGGCGCGCGGTCTACCCCGAGGCGGCGGGCGGGGGCACGGGGGAGGGCGAGGCGTCCTCGTCCCGCACGCACGCCGACTCCTGGTGCTTGTTGAGGTAGCTCTTTAATGCGAACGTCTTGTGGCAGCGCGAGCATTCAAAGTTTTTATCGGCGGAGTGAGTCTGCATGTGCGCGCGTAGGTTGGACCGGTCCGCGAACGCTTTCCCGCAGTGCGCACAGCCGTAGGGCTTCTCGCCGGTGTGGGAGCGCAGGTGACCCTGCAGCAGCCACGGCCGCGAGAACAACTTGCCGCAAACACCGCACACGTGTGACAGCTGGTGCGTCAGCACGTGCATCGCGAGCGCGGGCATCGACACGTACGCCTTGCCACACTCGCCGCATCGCTTCGCCGACTGCGAGTCGAGGCTGCGGTGCGTTTGCTTGTGTCGCGAGAGATTCGAAGAGGTTGCGTATCGCTTACCGCACTCGCTGCAGGTGTACTTAGATTTAGGTTCGGGCTGCTGTGCGCTCTCGACGGGCGCGCTCGCATAGTTACGTCGCTTGGAGCGGCCGTCGCTGACAAAGAACGCGTCGTAGGTGTAGGCGACGGTCTCCTTGGGCCGGTCGGGGGAGTTGAGGCTTTCGGGCGGAGACTCCTCCTCCTCAGGAGGAGGAGGAGGCGGGGGCGGAGGCGGCTCGGCTCGTGGCGTGCTCAAGTAAACCGCGTGCTGGCTCAGGTCGAGGATCGCGTGTGCCGCTTTTAGGTCCTCCTCAGCACGGCCGAGATGGGCCGCGCGCTCGCCGAGGCAGTAGGGCCGGTAGATGTCCTTTTTCTTGGGAGGAAGGGAGAGCAGGGCGCCGGTGCTCGTGTAGCACATGGAGATGGACTTGCCGCTCGCCAGTGGCGGGGGAGGGGCGGGGGCGGTGGCCGGGACGGCGGGGGGAGGGGAGACAGAGGGCTGGAGCTGCACGTGCAGGAAGGGCTGGTCGGGGGCGTCGGAGGAGAGATGCAGAAGGGCGTAGGAGAGAGGCTGGCCGGTGCCGGTGGCGGGGGCCGGGGCGGGCCCGCTACCCGCGTTCACCTCGCCCGGCAGCTGGGCCGTGAACTGCGTGGAAGGCTGTTCCTCGGTGTAACCTGCCAAAAAGAACAACATATTATATTATGCAATCATAGGGAGCAATGATTTCAGAGGCAAAAGTATACACGTTAAATTAGATCCCTCTTTACGCATTTACATACAAACATCGCAAAGCTTTAACTACGCTTTACACCGACCAAAAAACTCGCTGTGCCGAACAGACAAATTGTTAAGTAAAAACTCTTGTCATAGTGGAATGAACAATCGCACTGCAGTAATAAATAGCGCGCCAGGGGAAGTACTGAGCTTTCACATTTATAATGAGGCACGTGAGACTAACATCAATGTAGGAGAGGGAGGGTAGGGTAGGGTTGCCAATGTCCACGGAATAACAGATTCCTAGTTAAAAGACGAAATTCGCAAGTGTGGAACCGTTTCCTTTTTAGAGTTCCGTAGTCAAGAAGGAACCCTTATATATAGTTGCGTCAGGTCTGTCTGTCTGTTTGTGTCTCTTTATGTCTGCCCGCGGATTAGCTTAGCGGCCCTTAGTACTACAAAGCTTTAATTTTGTAAGGATATACATATACACGCCGACAAAGTGGTACAGTAAAAACAAGAAAAAAAAATTTGGGTAAAATGTAAAAAAAAAATCTTGTCGACCCCATGTTGTGGGGTGTCGCTAGATAGGTCTTTTAAAAATATTGTGAGTTTGAAAAGACTACTTTTTGATTTAGGAACCCATTTGCGAAATATTTAGCTTAGAAGCACAAATTTTTATTAGACTCAAGTGCAGGCAGCGGGGGCGGGCACCCCTGCCAGCTAAAAGGCTGTTACTAGAAATGTGAAAAAAATCATAGCAGTAGTACGAGTATATATGATGAAATTTAAAGGAAAACTTTATAGCTAAGTAGGCTTTACAGGTTAAGGAGTAATAGTCGAAAAACTGAAAATAATAGAAATATAGATAGCATTCAGGCGCTGGACTTCGCTGGTCGTTAGGACGGAAAAAATATGAAAAAATCTAAACCTGCCTATAATAATAAATCCTAAAAATTAATTATTAATTTGCTACGGAACTGTACATTGCGCGTGGCGCGGCACGCACTTGGCCGTTTTTTAACATACTGACCAGTTTCGGCTAATGATAAATGTATTTAATAAGTACTTTAGAATTTCCATTGACGCGCGTGAGTTTCCAAAATCTTATAGAATTTATTTTTCAAAGACGATGAGCTAATTTGTAAATTAAGTTTTTGTTAGAAAATAAAAATAAACACAATTTTTATTTTTTTTATTTAGAAATTACTGGCACTTGAGACTTGCCATCTAGGAAACGAACTTTGCGGTCTTTATATGCCACTAATAATACAATGGATACTATGAGCGGTGATAACCGCTCACCACCAGATGGCCAACCTCCTCGTTAAACGCTCGTTTGCCCACTTTTAACATAAAAAAAATCTCGAATAATTCTCGTATTGGGCAACCCTGCTACACCCGGTGAGGGTTGAAATGGGCCGAGAAGCGGAGCGCAGAGGGGGAGGTCTCTAGGAATAATGCTCCTGCCGTTAATAATCAGCAACCGGTGGCAGTCGACCAACTGTGGCGCGGGTACCTGAGCCCGCCCTTACTTGTGGTAAACTTTCACATCTACAACGGAATCAGATGGGAGAAAATATTACAAAGCCAAGAATAGTATTTACGCTGTATACGTAGAAAAACGTGACAGAACGAAGTAATGAGTCCGCGACGTTAGGTTGGTGTAGCATATAGCTACTAACACACACTTGAAGCTGTGACACACAACCGAAGAAAATACAATGCATTAAACCTACAAATATGATTTTTTTTCCATTTCAGTTACTTATGACAATATATAGTACACGTTTCAAACCACAAAAGATTTTATCTTTACTATGTATTATATTTAAGATAACCTAAGGTGGCTCTGTGCCACTTAATTACGTACATCAGTTACATGACATCGCTTACAGAAAAATTGCAGAAGCAACCAGACAAGACCACAGGAAAGATCCCACGAGCTGTTTTGAAATAAATTTGACTGTATGTTTATGTGACCGGAAAATAATAAGAAAGTAAAATTATTAATTTAGTAGTAAGTGGATGTCTTTCGGCTGATATGATGATGATGACAAACAGTCGAAAAATAATAAACTGTACCAAATTGGATTCTGAACACTCGCCGAATGCTGCCGCAGCACGCTCGCTTCACTCGCCCGGCTCGTGCGTTTGGTCGAAAGAGAACCTAAAGTGTTTGTTTTACCTAGCAAGCTATAAATCTAAGAGTTTCCTACGAGATTATTATTTTTCGTCAGTTTATCAACTGACGCGGAGAGTTTCTCATTATTTTCTGGTGACTTATACATACAACGTTTAGTACGTGACAGCTCGGGAGTGCGGGCGAAACATACGGTGCGCCGCACATTTTACCCGCTTACAGGGTTGATACGATAACGAGTCTCTGGTTTAGGGCGTTGGCGTATTTTAGGTTCAGCTTTTACTGGTTTTGTTATTACGTGCTTGCTGCCTTGCGTACCAAGTGCGTACTATCGATCAAATTGAATCGTGACATTGTTCAGAGATCGTGACCCTTTTTTGTTTACGAAAAAGGTTTTCTTTCACATTTTGAATGTATGCTTACAGAAACAACGATTCAGATTGGTATGAATATAGAAAACGACTTACAAAATTAGAACAAAGAGAAATCAGTATTGAAAATATTTGTTAAAATTATTTCTTCTGATTTCAAGAAAATTATTTGACAACTATTATTTCTGCATTTGTAAACGTCATAAGCACTGTAGGTACAAAGAAGAGACCACAAGGTCAAACTCAAAATTTAATTCAATTATAAACAAAGTCACCGATGAATTCTCGATATCAAGCCTTTTCAGATAAAATTTCGTTTGTGCCAAAGTCCCTTGCAGAGAGGACGTCGCAACTGCCACTGATAAGGCTCCAAATGATTGCCTCTACCCTGAATGCCTTAAAATAGCTATCGTCGATTTCCAATGGCGTTATCTTTGGGTGTCGATTCCGGCAGCGAAGGCGAAGGCACACTTTAGTTAAAGTAAAAATCCAATACTCGTTTGAAAATATCTAGAAACAGACGCAATCTGGACATAATTATGTTTTGCCACCGAGACCCATCGATTCGTCCTTGAAATTTAATATCTCCAGAACAAGCAACGTGTTCTTCGTTTGTTCCAACTATCGTAATTATACAGAGCTCAAATAAATTCGTGAAAAAATGTTTAAAAGCTTAATCTGGGGGCTAAATGCAGTAACTTTTGTATTACGACGTTTCGAAATTCAGTAAGAAAGAACATTTCGGATACGATTTTTTTGCAAAGTTCCAAAAGTCGTGGAACAAAAGTTTTTGTAAAAAGTCTTTAGAATAATTCTTTAATAGGTTTTTTAAAGCCTTGTATAGCCTTAAGCAAACAATATAAAATGAAAAACAGGGGGGTGATCGTGGTAATTTCAACGACATTACCAAAACAAAAACGTTTGCCTCAAAAGTTATGATAACTCTTGACTAAGTGTTTTAGGCAAACGTTTTTGTTTCGGTAATATCGTTGAAATTACCACGATCACCCCCCAGGGCAAGTGCAAGGCGAGCTAAAACAAAAAAGGACGGATTGCAGTCCGGGAGTGCCGGCAGAAGTAAAAACATGCATTTTTGAATATTATGCTTTTTGTGTCCCCCAGTATTTAAATTAACAAAGTCTTTTACACCTTGTATATTGTGGGCTTGCAAAAGCTTCGGTGCGCGAGTCTGACTCGCACTTGGCCGGTCAGATGCCGAAACTGAAGGGGTGCTTAATTAAGTTGCTACACCGGTTACCCCATTATTTGGAATCCCATTTCTTTATCTGACTGAATTTATAGCTTTTATCAAAGAGTTTTAAACCTCGCTCCACCCCTATATTACCATCTTTTAGAATGTTTCAGACATTTCCAAACTCGTGTCAAATATGAAAATCTAAATCACTGCTACAAAACCAAGTTTAAACGCCTCGCCACAAGTAGATCGGTGAGTAAGTAGCTTGTTATACCTTATTTAAGTAGGTTTTACGCAGAGCTGGTAATAAATTTGCTAGATTAATAGTTCGGTCTATCCCCGCCGACGGTCTGGATGCTATTAAGCCCCTTCTGTTTGAGTTCGCTACACACGGACCACTAGACACAGCCCGACTTTAATCGTCGGCTTTGTCGAAGGATCTAACAAAGAATTTCAGTTATTTAGGGTTCCGTACTTCAAAAGAAAAAAATGAGCCACTTTGTTATTTTTCTGTTTATTATCCGTATGTCAAGACCAGGGACTAGATAAGTACTATACGTACAACGTCAAGATAGTTTTAAAAGTATCAAGTTCAAATTGAAAGAAAAGGCAGGTTCGGCGAATGTTCCAAAACCAAATTCAGGACGTAATTCGACGAGCGTGTACCTCTATGAAACGGTTGTTGAAATTGGAGAAAGCGAGGGAAGTATATCAAGATCCTAGCAGGTAGACGGCTGTAGTGTCTGACGGGAAAGACGCGCGATTTTATGTATGTCTTCTTCCTGCTCCTTTTACCAACTTCATTTGGGGTCGGGTCTTTTTGTGCGTGTGTGCCAGGTCAAATAACTTATATACATACACATAGATGAAAAAAAAACGATGGTATAACCAGTATAAAATGAGCTCCAATTCCAAGGACAATGTATGGGCAAAACGTGTTATGAATGACTGGATATAGTGCGGTAGGAACCCGTAGTTGCCGTGCCGGGTCCGAATCTCATTTGGGCGGCTTTTTTCAGTTCTCTCGTTCTTAATGTGCGGGCTATAAAGGTCTATGCGTTAGACGCCTAAATTACCAATTTTATATTCGAACACACACACACACACTAAAAAAAGCCAGCATAGCCATGTGGCAATGCAAAAGACTCCTAGGTCAGAACTGGGGTCTCACATCCAAAATTGCGCACTGGCTATACACAACAGTAGTAAGACCGATCACAACATACGGCGCGCTAGTATGGTGGCCCAGGACAACTCTAAGCACCGCTCAAGCGGACCTAGAAAAACTACAGAGACTAGCATGCATCTGCATAACGGGTGCAATGCGCACTACACCAACAGCAGCCCTGCAGATGATGCTAGACCTGCCACCGCTACACTTATATATACAACAGGAGGCAACTCTAGCATCACTCAGACTGGGACTGTCAGGGACACTAAGCACAGACTCTAGAATTCACCACACAAAAATAAAACACAAAGCCCTAAGTCACCAACCGCTATTAGCTGCACCATGTGATAGGGTACCTAAACAAAACACTTTTAACAAAACATACAACATAAACTTACAAGAAGAAACACATGACTACTCAGGTAATAATTACCTGAAGGTATAAATGAACTGCGCATATACACTGATGGGTCAAAAACAAAACTAGGCACAGGCGCAGGTACGTATTCTCAAGACCTTAATATTGAAATATCAAGCGCCCTAGAACAATATAACACAGTATACCAAGCTGAATGTGTCGGCATTATACAAGCCGCACAAGCGATAACTGCAAGGAACATTACTGACACAAGTATTCGTATAGTCTCGGACAGCGCATCAGTACTCCAAACGCTGAGAGGCAGCTATACGAGTACGACCTCAGGACTGATATTACAATGCCATGAAGAATTACAATAGTCATCACAAAAAAACAACATAACATTACAATGGATAAAAGGACACAGTGGTTCCATGGGAAATGATGCGGCAGACCAACTGGCAAGGGAAGGGTCCAACAAGACCTATGAAGGACCAGAACCAATACTGCCGCTACCCTTCAACCAGTTTAGGACATGGATACGACAACAAACACGAAGAGAAGCAGACAATCAATGGAATGACATTGCAACATGCAAACAGTCCAAAAAAGTAATAACATCAACCAACAGCCGTTTGACAAGACGGCTACTACAGATGAATAGGACAAAGCTCCGTAATGCAGTAGGCACAATAACAGGACACATTGCTCTCAACAAACATTACTACACCTTAGGCATAACAGACAGCCCTCTATGCAGGGCCTGTATGGAAAGGGACGAAACCATCGAACACGTCATTCTGGAGTGCGAAGAAATCAACACTATCAGAGAAAACACACTTGGAGCAGACATAACTTTAGATCAACTACCAAACAAACTGGACAAACTGACTGATTTCTGGCAACAGTTAGGGTGGCTAAATTGATGGCTAAATAGGCCCACGTACAATGGTCCACGCAGGACTAAGTGCGGAAACCACAAACTTAACTTAGAACTTAGGGTGACTTTTAATTAGTTCTTGATAGAGAAAGGTATGAATTTACTCATGATTCTGAACAACTTTCCCCAAGGAACATAGGTCGAAATACGAAAATCTAGTTTTGACCTCCCATATAAACTGCATCAGCTGATAGCGCATTTTGTATGGGAGGTCAAATTTGGTTATTCGTATTTCGACCTATGTTCCTAGGGAAAAGTTGTTCAGTATCATGAGTGCATGCGTATCTTTTGCTATCAAGAACTAATTAAAAGTCACCCTATATACGGTAAAAGTAACATTTTCACTGCAGGAAATCTAAATATTATTTTTACATAAACGATTACATTTCGTAAAGATAGTGAATTCTCAAAGAATGTTCCATGGAGCCCTAGGGCGCCGCATGGCCTAAGTGAGGTCTCCGCCTTATTCGTTCAAATAGCGTCTTTTTAGGTTTCCGTACCTGAAGGGTCCAAGCATAGCCCTATTGCCGTCATCACTTGTCCGTCGCCTGTCACGCAGGTTTTACAGCCGAACGTACAGTCTACAGTTACGTACAGTCTAAGCATCCTATTGACCAAAAGCTATAAAAATTGTCAAAAAATATTTTTGTATGATTTTTACTGGGGCTCCCATTTCACGTATTTATTTTAAAAATCCGCAAAACGCCACAAAACCTCGAGTTGGTGTTTTGCGTACCTATGTGGTTTTATGCGTGTTATGGTCGCATACAGCTAAAGAGGGCGCGAAAAATATTTGACCTACCCTATGTAGTGGGTGTCGTTGTTTAGAGATCGTTGAGTAGATGAATACTATATTTTTATTTGATTAAATATTGGAAATTAAAAGAATGAGAAGCCACCAAAGTCAGTTTTTTGTACAAAATACTTATGTTTTAAAGATTTTTTTTCCTATGAACTTGAAATTTGGTGATAATGTTTATTATTACGTAAATTTTAGTAATTTTAGTTACTTTTTGTTACTAATTTTAATACGATTTTTTTTGAAATACCGCCATTTTTCCTATAACAACCACAGTGCGCGTAGCACAGAAGGGATGCTGGCAGCGGCAAACAACTGCTACGTAACCCTAAAATGTGCAAAGTCCAACAGGCACTAGGCCGGTTTTTTTATATATATATTTAGAAGTCGAGACTTCGAGTGCCACTTAAAGTTATGATTTTATATATCTACTAGCGGCCCGCCCCGGCTTCGCACGGGAAGCACCAGGGAACGTCAGTTTCATTATAACATCCCATAAAACGTCCACTACAGGACAGGGAGCTCCCTCCAGAATTCTAGCTTATGCTGGAAAAATGTACAGGGGAAGTACCATAGTCACCTCGCTTGTACGACTGGCACCATAGACCGCGGTTGTAGGTGACCGCAGTAAGTAAGATGTAAGATACAAAGGAGGATGCTGCTGCCTATCTTCCAGTTTATAACCCTTAGTCGCCTCTTACGACACCCACGGGTATGTATGGGTTGGTACTACCTTTGCCGGCACCACACGGGAACGTCAGTTTACTATTATCTAATCTGTGACGGGGGGATGTTTATCTAGAAATGCCGCGGTGCTTTTTTCACATCAATGAGAAATGCTTAAACATATTTTTCCATTCGGTAGTGTTTTGTTTAGATTGACATTTTTAAATTCGTTATTTTTTCGATTTGAAAAATTCAAAGTGATTATTACAATGACAGGCTTAGATTATTGATAGGTCTTCGCGGAGACCGTCGTCAATCTAAGTCTACAGGTATTGAAACTGTTTGAATATGAAATGATCTATTTGGAATTGGAATAATACCAAGGTATGGATAACATGATCTGATTTTGGTCGGCATTTCTATCAACTATTAAAATGTAAAAAAGTAGTTACATAACTACAATAGTAGTACAGTATCGCAAAGTTTTTTTTGTAGATATTGACAGACATGTTCTATCTATCATCAATAGTTTCGTAGCGCATAGGATGAAAGACATTTAATGGCAAAAAAAATTAACCCTTGGGTTACATTATCGAAGTTATAGTAGGGATTCCAATTTGTTTTTAGTAATAAATATAGCCTACTAGCTGGTGCCCGCGACTTCGTCTGCGCAGGTTTATAAATTGTAACCTATGTGTTATTCTGATGTATAAGCTATATTATTGTAAAGATTCATTAAAATCCATTCAGTAGTTTTTACGTGAAAGAATAACAAACATCCATCCATCCATCCATACTTACAAACTTTCGCGTTTATAATATTAAAGTAGGATGTTACTCAGGAATAATATAGCATTCTAATGGTGACTTTTTGAAATCAGTCCGGTAGTTTTTGATTTTATTCGTTACAAACACCTAAAAAATACAAATCTTTCCTCTTCATAATATGAATGTAGATGTATATAGACCTAGATTTATAGAACTTGTGGAATTGTGGAGACCCGGAGACCCCAATGTGATAAAGATAATTGATTATAAAACTGTATTACATTAGAAAACTGCTGCAGTAGTAGAATGGCTTAATTTGCTTGGTTCGTGTGTAGAACTGTAGAAGCTTGGCCTGTTTATTTCCCGGGATTACGGGATCTGCTGCAGTAAACGAGTTTACCCGGCCCGGGTAAGCTGTCGTCCCGCTGTTACGTTCAGATTGTTTATTTCAATGTACTCGTATATTCTGCGGAATGCATTGAAAGTCCGTTTTAACGAAAAAAATCGTGGTTACTAACGTTTGAAAGGGTGACAAAGGCGGCGCAAGCTGGAGAGCGATGCAGAAGAAATTGTCGTTGCACAGAGAATAAAAAGTCACTCTGAAAACTATTAGTTTTAGACCACGAAACTTTACACACTTCCCAAAAAATCGCAATAAAAATGCGCTATCATTAATTGTGACGCAGTGTCTAAGGAAAGTTTTTTTGATCTTCTTTTTCGGGATAAGTTGTGATCATAAACCGTAGTTTCAACTTGAGACAGTGGGTTGACAATCGCAATAATATGGTGAGACCAGATCCTCGCTAGAAGACACTGTTGTCTCAAACCCTACCCATGAGAAATACTGACATCACAATAATAGTACATTAAGATGCACGAGCTCTATTTTGGATATTACAGCCGAGGCTCAGAAATTGCAGCCCGAGCCGCAGGCGAGGGCGTAATGGAGCCGAGGGTGTAATCACCAAAGCGCACAAGCTTCTTACGACGTTTTTCAACATATTTGCGAATAAAAACGAATCAAATTCGCCTACCTATTTTTCCTAAGGAAATTTTGTAGACGTTTTCCTCACGTTTCTACGTCATCCGATACACCGGACTTGTGTTTTTTGTTCAAGAATTTTCGACGTTCTACGCTTATCACTGTTTTTAGGGTTCCGTACCTCAAAAGAAAAAACGGAACCCTTATAGGATCACTTTGTTGTCCGTCTGTCTGTCTGTCTGTCTGTCTGTCTGTCTGTCAAGACCCTTTATCTCACGAACGGGTAAAGGTATCAGGTTGAAATTAATACCATATATTAGGATCCATGAACCACACAAGATCTGAAAATTTCAATTTTTTACAACGACGCAATCAAAAGATATGGCATTTTATGTCCTCATCTCCATACATTTATTCAAAAATGAAAAACCTACAGGGTACTTCCCGTTGACCTAAAATTATGAAATTTGGCAAGAAGCTAGGTCTCACAGTACAAATAATGGGAAAAGTCTGAAATCATTAAATATTACAACTTTTCTCACAACTAATGGTGACCAATTGTGGTGAGCTCCCGTTTCAAGAACATTCATATAAGAGAGGGGTCAAGTTGGATCTCTTATTGCATTGTATTTAGGTCCATAATCCAGCTTATTAAAAACGCGTGCTTTTCTCATTATAGCACTAGTTATATATATATATATATATATATTTTTATATTAGCAAGGAGTTCTAATGTCTAAAATATTTATGACCTAATGTTGATAAAAATATAATATATAAACAGTTTGTTGCATGAGATTAATTTTTGACAACAAATTAACATTAATTGATTTAATAAGCAATAAATTTAAAGTTTTTGTGCTTTTTTAATGACTACGCTGTTTGGGAGCATTGCCACTGCTTCGTCACAGCTCCTCATTTGAAAAAAGAAATGCGCGCGCAACAAGAATTCCGCGCGACATTTTTCAGAAGTACTCGTATTTTCATTTGCTTTGATTTTTGTGACTAACTAACAATGTCGTTCGTCGGTTTCAAGCAATGAAGAAGAACTTAATTTAACCCCACAGTAAATAATTACTTGGGCACAAAATGCAAGTGAGAGTCTCCTTCCAGCATAATCAAAGGAAAAATAGGTACATTCTTGCCTACGAAAAGTTCATTGAATGAAAGAACAGCAAAAATGCCATTTCGTTTTCAGATAATGTCTTTTTGGCTTATTTCAATGAGCTGGCGAATAATTATAAACCTAGCTCTTTGTGGTGTATTTATTCCATGTTGAAAAGTATTGTGAGAACAAAAAATGGAGGCTCAGGAATTGCAGGTAAGCGAATTTGATTCGTTTTTATTCGCAAATGTGTTGAAAAACGTCGTAAGAAGCTTGTGCGCTTTGGTGATTACACCCTCGGCTCCATTACGCCCTCGCCTGCGGCTCGGGCTGCAATTTCTGAGCCTCGGCCGTAATATCCAAAATAGCGTACGTGCATCTTAATGTACTATTATTTCTATACCGTTTTGTATTTGATGCGATGAAACCAAAAGTAACTTTACATAGCAGAATAAACAGTTTTTAATTCATTGCAAACAAAAAGTTTCGATTCCTGACAATGTGAATATTTGGTACATTTTGCGGTTGCGGGATACACCTACCTGTGGTCAAGCGCCCCGGCGCGGCACGGCAGTCGGACTGTATAATTGATTTATTCGCCAACCAGCTTCGCTTCAGAATTCAATGATGTAAAATGAATATTGAAGTTCATAATTGATACTATTTTGTGAAATTTTAAAACGTTAAACTTGTTAATTACCCCTTTGTAGGTAATGATTATCTCATTTTGCTATCAATCATTTTACGAAAATCATTAAGCATACCATGTTCTATTTAGAGTTCCGAACCAAAATGTTAAAACCGGAACCCTTATGGTGCGACTTTGTCTGTCTGCCTGTTTGTAAGTCACCTGTTTATTTCAGCAACTACTCACGCTATCGACTTGTAATTTGGAATAATTTTGGGAAATATTAAAAAAAATTCTATTAGCGTTTTGATTGGGGCCCAAATAGGAGGCAAAATTTTTTAATTGTCGCTACTAGGAAAAATCTTTGTTACTAAATCAAGTGGGTTACATTTTAAAATAGGTTTTCGTATTTTTTTGCGACTTTTAGGAAAAATGTCTAAAAATCACCATTCCCCTATACTTCCAAACTTCAGTTAGCAAAAAATCTAAATTAATTATAGTTGACAGAATTTTTTGTTAATATTACAGCAAACATAAAACGAAATCTCTAAGTAGCTCAGTATTGTAAAAAACCAGTTTCGCGGTCCAAAAATGGACTTTATTACTTCCAATATCGGAACCCTCGGCGCGCGAGTCCAACTCGCAACTCACTTCACCGGTTCATTTGAGTTCTATTAACGTTAATGTGAACGTTAATGCGTTAATCTGTAGTTGATGATAGCCTGTGGTGAGTCTGGCCTCCCACTGACCCGCTGGCAAGATGGCTGAATAGGATCATGAAGCGCTTAGGAACACTCACTTATAGTACAATCTGCAAAACACCGGCAGCTACACAACTTTGCGTCACAGTCAGGCTATGAAGCTTGGTTTCCAACAGCCTCTTGTCAGCAAGAGACGTTTTGACTCTGCGGTAATATCGTAAACTTAAATAATATATAGGTACATAATCATACGGTATATGTTTCAATCCAAACTGACTTTACGCTCGTTGACATTAAAGTGGTGATAGGTAATATCGCGGAGTTTGCTGCCTGCCCAGTTAAAGCTCTTTTAAATCCTGCGTAGGCACTGAACCATTTTTAATAACGTACTTTGCGCGGGAGTTCGTGTTGCTCAAGATGCAAGTTCACCAGGCCTGGTGAATCAATACTCAAAAGTAAAAAAATAAAATATTGGAATAAACATCATGCTGACCTTCTCTTCCTTTACAAACTTATTCATAATCATGTGGACGCCCCCGACTTATTACATCAAATTAACTTTAGGGTTCCTCACAGAAAAGAACGCAGCTGTGTTAAGAAACCTTTGTTTCATGTTAAGAAGAGCAATACTTGTTATGTGGCGAATAGTTTTATAAGGCGTAGTTGTAAGGTTTTTAATGAAGAATATAATGATATAGACATATTTATTCCGTATATAAGTCGTTTTAGAAAAGATTTGATCAGAAAATAGTAGTATTGTATTGTATGAATTATTTAGATATGTATATATATATATATTTGGCTCACATAGTATAAAAATTCTAAATTAATTAAGAGAACTATAGGTCTATTTATTGCAATATTGTAATCTTTTTAAATATATTTAGATAAGACTGCTTGTTCTTCAATAAACTAAAATAAATAAAATAAATAAAATAAATAAAAAGAATTATAAATCAAGTTTTCCTTGTAAGTACGTTTTTCGAGCAAATGTATTGAAACAATTAGAGCATACTCCGCACACTACATACAACGAGCACAAATATGAAATTTGAAATTGGAAGGTTGCGTAGGCCTGCAAATTCAGAACAAAACACGCGAATCGCGCGGGGGTGCGGAGTGGATTGCAAGGGGGGCGGAGATTGTCCGTTCTGTATGATAGTACTATTAATTTATTCTGTGATTAGAGAGAAAGGAGCACACGCTATTTTCAGTCAGACAGACAGACGAAGTTTGGAACCCTATACTTGCACTGTAGTTTGTAAAGCTTGGAGGAACCTGTGAAATAAAAACTAATTTAAAATATCGTGTGCTGGTGCGATCCCTCGATGCGAGAGTCCTGCTCGACTAGAACCAATCAGACCAACAACGACCAATTGTTCTTTTATTCTTCTTATTTATTTGGAGTGAGTAAATCAGAACTTTTTGTAAGCATATTCTCCTGTCGCTTCGAGTTTATTTTATTCCACGTTAAGAAACCCTGGAGGGCTTTGTTTATTGGGACAATTTTGCTTTTAGCCCGTTCGTTTAGAAAATTGACTGTGACAATCCTCTCCCTCTCTGAAATTTTGTAGAGCGACAGTGATTATATTCACGATTTACACCTCTGGATTGTTAACGTGAGATACATTAAGTACCACTTTTATTTATTATAGACAAGACTAAGAAGTACCATAGTAACCTCGCTTGTTAGCGTTACGGCTGGCACCATGGACCGCGGTTGTAGGTGACCGCAGTAAGTAAGATGTAAGATACACAGGAGGATGCTGCTGCCCATCCTCAAATTTATAATAACCCTTAGACGCCTCTTACGACACCCACGGGTATATATGGGTTGGTACTATTCTTTGCCGTCACCACACGGGATAAATACCAATCGATGGCTCGATGTAGTACCAATTATTGCCGCCAGAGAGAATATTTACACTTATACATACATACATAACATCACGCCTTGTTCCCGTCGGGGTAGGCAGAGACCACAGTTCTCCACCTGCTACGATCTTGACATACTTCCCTTGCTTCCTGAGAAATAATCCCCCCACGTCAAAAGTATGCTTATTAGCATGCTTAAAACGAGTGTGCTTATCAATTATAATTGTATCAATTTGCTAGTTAATAGCACACTTTCATCAGCGCGAAAATCGAACGACGGTTGATTTTTAAACCACACTAGAAATGAGCATGCTTATTTAGAGAAAAAATCTGGCGCACATTAAAATAATTCCATCACTCATAGTAAATTCATGGCACGTTTTCTATTCCGCGTTAAAGTGCAAGCAAACCTCTTAACTAGTCGCAATATCGGATTGGTTTAGCAACGTTTCTGTTCACATTTGAGGCTGATTTCATGAAGATGACGCATTCTCCGTCTGTCTCTCGCTAGAGCCGTAATTACACCTTTTTAAAGACTAATCGGCATACATTGCTGATAGAGTTGGTTTTGTTGATTCCGAATCCTGTTTCGAATGTATGCTGAATTAGTTTCTAAATAAGGAAGGTGTGATAGTTCCTAACTTCACATTCAAGCACTATCTCTGCCCCGAATAACGAAGTCAATGTCGTAACCGATCACATTCTAATCTTCATAGCCAGCTTCGTACAAATTGTGACGGAAACATTTATATATTTTTGTTTTTGAAGGTCATAAGTACGTGGCCGATCGAATTTGTGGTTCCAGCTTCTAGATTTCATAGTGACACATTCTTGGAGTATGTAAAGTTCTGCACTGAACTTGCCTCTTAAGGTTTGATTCCACGTATCGAGTACATTGCCGAGATATCACATCGATAATTTGCCGAGATAGTGGCATGAATGTGTATATTATAGATATTATGAAATGTTTGGGGTAGTGGGCGAGTGGTGTGAACACCTTTTTTATTTTACGCCATTTCAGTCATTCAGTTCATATTTCGGACCTCCTTGCTTTCAGTTCAGAACAATCTTGTACTGTCAGATGAAATGAGCAGGGACTAGTTAAGTACAGGGACTAGATAAGTACTATGTTAAGTACTATACGTGGGACACTCAGAAATATTTGCGACACTAAAAAAAATTGTTCTACAGGTACATATATTTTTATTAAATCTTTTCAAAGTACTCTCCACCAGCCTCTATACAAAGATTCATGCGTCTGAACCAGTTTTCAAAACACTTTTTCCAGTCCGCCGTAGACACCTCGTTTACAGCCTGCTCGAACGCAGCCAGCGCATCTTCCGGCGACGAAAATTGTATCCCCTTGAGCTGATTTTTTATTTTTGGAAATAAAAAGAAGTCACACGGTGCTAGATCAGGGCTGTAAGGAGGGTGACCCAGGAGTTTGACTGATGTGCTGTCCAGGAAGTCCCTCGTTTTGAGCGCGGTGTGTGCAGGCGCATTGTCGTGGTGGAGCAGTAGTCCGCGGAGCCCTGTGTTTGGTCGCTTGTTGCTCACAACAGAAAAAACTTCTGGTAAACATTTGGTAGTATACCATTCGGCGTTGATGCTTCTTTGATCTCGTAAGGGAATTGAGGCCAAGTGGCCAGTCAAATTAAAAAAGCTGGCGATCAAAATCTTCCCCCCGCTTCGAGATCGCTTCACTTTGGTAGGCGTTGGTTCATTTTGAAACACCCAAACTGTCGACTGGCGCTTGGTTTCTGGATCGTATTGATAAATCCAGGACTCATCACCTGTTACGATGTCGTAAACACGCCGAGACGAGCCTGCTTCAAATTTGTTTAGCATATCACGGCACCATTCCACCCGGGCCTGCTTCTGAGCGTCGGTGAGGTAGTGCGGCACCCAGCGCGATACTATCCTCCTCACGCGAAGATGCCCGTGTAGAATCTCGTGAACGCTTCCCGATCCAATCTTTAATATGTGCTGAATCTCCTGATATGTAATTCGCCTATTATCTTGGATTAAATTTTTCACTGCTAGCACGTTTTCTTCCGTAATAGCCGTCAAAGGGCGACCGCTTCTTTCTTCATCCCCCAAGGTTGGTCGACCGCGCCTAAATTCGTTATACCAACGATACACGGTTGCCTTGGAGGGGCCTTCATCCATAAATGCCATTTGAAGTCTATCGAACGATTCATCCGGTTTCAGGCGACACTTGAAATCGTAAAAAATCATAGCTCTAAAATGTTCCCGGCGCAGATCCATTTTTCAGTAAGACACGATACTTTGAATTGGCTCGCAAAAAATGTGGAGGGAAATTTTGAAAATGGAACACACATATTTTTACTTACAAGTAATCATATTTTCGAAAAAGATTCTGACCGGCCAGTCTCCCATATATAAAAACTATTTTTCGCAATACTTTCTGAGTGGCCTGGTACGTACAAGAAATGAGCTACTCTGCAATGGTGATTTTACGAGTCACAACAAAAAATTTATCGTTGTAAATAAAGCCAGAACGCACCACGCATCATGACGTCCGTCAGTGCACGACCGTAAAGCACGATGTCGCTCTAGGCACGATCGTGCAAAGCATCCATCATCTAGCTAGACCTTGGAGAAGTGCTAGGCAACTAATCTGTGGACGCGATATACTAACGCGATATAAGTTTTGTAATTTTAAGTTAATTTTGGTTACGTATTTTTAGAATCGTTACCCAACAATGGTCTACACTTTAAATTTGGAAGTTTTAGCTTCTACCTGATTCTGCAAAATTAGCAAAAATCTACTACAAATGGTCTAGAATGCACGATGCACGAGGTACTTGAAGGACGTCAGCACAACGCACCATCCAGCAGCACGACGAGCAAGTAGTGGTAGGGGTTTGCTGGATCAGAATTGCGTCGTGCAAGTCTTTCAAGTGGTAATAATAATAATGTGATGAGCAACAGGCCTATACGCACGGTGATTTTGCATCGTGTATCGTGCACTGCTAGACGTGCAAAACGATGGTGCGTAGCTGGCTTAAGAATTGTATCACAACGATGTAGCTTGTGCCGCGTAGATTCAACAGTCCGCTAATGTATATATAATAGCCTTGGGTATAGTAGATAGTTTTCGAGGCCTGGGGAGCGTTCGATTAATTAAAGCCTCGAACGGTATCTAACTTTCCCGACGTTCGCCGCTCTTTGCCGTCGAGCCTGACGTCAAACTGCAAAATCATGAAAATGACAACTTTTAGGTTAAAAGACAGTCTTTTTTAACCTTTTTTTACACAAAAACAAAAGGCGAAAAAGTAGAGGGTAGATAGATAAAACAAAAACAAAAAACAAAAACAAAAAAACAAATCAAAACATCCCATATAACGTCCACTACAGGACAGGGAGCTCCCTCTAGAATTCTAGCTTTTGCTGGAAAAATGTTGAGAAGAAGTCACCTCGCTTGTCAGCGTTACGGCTGGCACCATGGACCGCGGTTGTAGGTGACCGCAGTAAGTAAGATGTTAGATACAAAGGAGGATGCTGCTGCCCATCCTCCAGTTTATAACCCTCAGTCGCCTCTTACGACACCCACGGGTATGTAAGGGTTGGTACTATTCTTTGCCGGCACCAAACATAGATAGATTTAGAGAAGGATATTTCGTTTGATAAGTTAAATATACTGAAAGGCTGATAGGCACTTGGCTGGTTTATGTAATTTAGATTCTGTTTTAAATGCAGTCGGTATATTAAGATAATCCACACACGCTTCTCGTTCAAGTAATTGAGTTTCTTTCTCCTCGCGTCGATAAGAGGCGGACTCTATAATGCATTTTAACAAGATATCCCGTACTCTAACGAACAGCCGCCGCCCCGGCGAACAAAACTACTGTTTACCAGTGTTCGATTAAATTCATTAGAATAAACAAATTTAAGTTTAAAACACGTAATAACCAAGATTTCTGTGCCCAAATCTTAACAACTACGCAGAAAAACTAAAATCGATAATGCTCGACTAACATTTTGTTAAATGTGGCAATCACTAGTCGTCTTAAAGCTCACTTCACTTCGCATGATCCTAGTTGGTGTTTACAGAATGCAAAGTCAAGGCGATTTTGAACCTAGTGCGAAGTGACTGCGAAGTGTGAGTGATGGCAATGGGAGATGTTCGAATTTTAGAGAATCGACATCCATATGTAAGTAAGCAGCTCATTCAACGTTTCTATAGCGGAAAATATTTGATCACAATTAGAAAGCTTATACAAGTTATAACAAAAACCGGCCGAGCGGTAGTCGAACTCACGCAACGAAGGTTCCGTACCACTAACGTAAAAATACCGTCTTAGTTATGGACGCGCAATCACGCAGTGTATTAAACACGCGCGAGTTCGACACGCACTTGACCAGTTTTTATTATTTGTTATTATGCGACCGCTTTTCAATGTGACAGGGTGCATAAGAACTCATACTTTACAAAAAATACCGGCCCCGGAACGCTTCCGCTACCGCCTCTGTGTGACGCGGGCTTAAAACTTACCTCCGCAAGATTTGCTCTTTTCAGAAGTATTGGTGTGATGAAAGCCCGCCAAGTTGGAATGATTAATATCGGTTCTGATTATTATTAACTTGGCTGTAGTTTAGATTTGATTTCAACTCTTTTTTTATGTACAAGAACTTGGCCTACATTTTTACATTTATGTTTTTGGTGGGATTAAGATTTATCGCGCAAGTACGGTTCTAGCCCTCACCGACCGCTGCCGCGGCACTCGTATGAACTCAAAAAATCCATTCTTATTTTTAGCCTGGAAGGGCACAGCTAGTTTTCAAATAATTGCAACAAGAATAATAAATTTTCTTGAGACGGCTATTTTAAATTATTAAATCATAATTTGCTAGCATAGTTTCTGTTCTAATTCAGCCCTTGTGGCACGTCCGTATTAGGTAGTGAATAAGTAAAGGCTGCAATCAAAGCGTTCAGTATTTCCAAGAAATTGTAAGGGGAGGCCGATTGGGTATTGTTCATTCATTTGATTTCTATGGCACGTGGAATCCGAATACATAGTAAATTGGCCATGCTCGATCTAGTCTTGAAGACAGGTGAGGTCAACGATGGAAAAAGCTTGGCAAAAAAGAAGCCTATTCACTCGCGACTTGAATAACTTACGGTTCTATGATCTCTGGGAACACAGACGCAGGCAAATAATTCCTTAGGTCTGGGCATCATAACAGATGTTGCGAAGCGCTTTCTGCAAATGTGTGGAATGTCAACCAAATGTGAGTTATATCCTGCGGTGCGACTGGACTCGCGCTCGTCGCCCTCGACGGGGTAGCTCTCCGATGGTAGGCCCGACTGAGAAACTTGGTTGTCACCAGCTTCTCATAACCAACGAGATTCTTGGCTCTGCGAATCGAGTCAAGTGCAGCTATTTATCAGAGCAATTTATCTGAGCAACCCCAAAGGGGACAGCAATTTGCTATGTAGGATAAGACTTGTACTTCATACAAAACTGAAAACTGTTCAAATAGTGGGTACTTTTGGGTTATTCAGCGTTATATTTAAATTCTCTTATATAACTATAAAGTTAGGTCAAGTTGGGTCACCTACATATTGCATACTCACAAGTCACAAAAGGCGTTTTATTACGATGCCGCAGTTGTGCGTTTATTACTGTTCAGGGCAAAACGTGTCTTCCCTCTCCCTTTGTCACGAAGGAAACTAAAGGTAGAAATACTGTTCTATGCTTCCCTGCACCGTCCACGTCTCAGATTACGCTCACCCTAACGACGAGCTTCGCGCTCGGAACTTGACACTTGCAGCGCGAATCTAGCTAGCCCCAACGCTACTTGAATTATGCCTTTCTACCAGAGTTATGCTCCTGTGGGCCGGAACCAATAGAATTGCTCCATTTTCCTAGCTTAGAGCTGTGCTCGAAAATGGAGCAATCCTATTGGTTGGAATATTTCCACCTCACGGGTTACCTACCTACCACAGCTCCGGTAAAAAGGCACAATTTTTTTTTTGGAATAGCCTTGTTCTTTTATAAGGCGATTTTTCACAAAATCTACGACGGCTTCTATGTACATTTGCAAGGTGTAATTAAGGCCGAGAAGACATTTTTATTCTATTTTGCCTGTAAATCCGAAAAAGACGGTTTTCGTTACTAATGGTGTCTTAAACATTAAAGGGAGGTATTTTAGTAAAAGAAGAATCGCGAATTTCTCGCCCCAGTTCACGAAGTTTTTTTGCAGCCCCAGATTTGTTTTTGTTCCAGACGTTCCAGTATGTATTTTATTCCAGTGGAATAATTTGTACGAGTAACAACAAAAATCTGTTTCGTTCTATAATTATCTTCAAACAATGTAGTTGTTCGTAATTTTAACGTACCTAGCGGATGATCTTCTGCCAATAATCGTACTTATTGCTCAATAACAATGCCTTACTATGGTGGTCAATAAGTAGTGAGAATTATCCTGAAAATAAACATTCGGTCGTGTCAAACTAGTTCGGATCCTGTTGCTGTTGGTAGGCAACGGTGGTGGTCCTGATTAGTGTACGCCAAGAGTTTCTGTCTTCTGCCCGTTGGAGAGCGGTCGTAATAGGCAAGATGAGTAAGCCTTTTTTAGAAGCAATAAAGTCCATTTTTAGGACCGCTTAACTAAATTTCTTTGTAAAGGCTTTTAAAGATTTCTAATAAACTGAGCTACTTAGAGAGATCGTTTTATTTTGCCTGACTTATTTACATAAACGTCTATAGTTTTAGAAATTTTTCATCATGCTAGTTAGGTACATAGCTCTTTCCATTGAAAATTCAAGAATTGGCTCCTATCAATTCATAGGCCTAGAAATGACAATTTAAAATTTTCACCCCCCCCCCCCCCCCATTTGGCCCCCCTTACAACAATAATAATAATAGTAATATTTTTTTCATTTCCAATAAAGTTCTATCTAAACCTCTATCCATACCGTTGAAAATAATACCAGAAGTTTAGAATCAGAACCAAAATACGTTACTGAAAATCCGATTATCTTTATGATTTTTACTTTCGAGCGGAGCGAAAAAGGTATTGTATTCGTGAAAAAAAAAGTTTTTCTAATTTTCTTAAAAATGTGTTCTATATCACTTATACATCATAAAAAACAAGTCTCCCAAAAATGTCCGTCTGTCGGTCGGTCGGTCCGTCGGTTGGTCTGTCCGTCACGCTTTGGCCTAGCGGCTAAACGAATGGTCCGATTGACATCATATTTTGGAGTTGTATGCAAATCCATCGAAGGGTTCTAAGTGGTTTCTTGCTGGCTCTCATTATGAGGGTAGCTGTCATACAACGAAAATGAAAAATAGAAATTTTCTCAAAAACGGCTCATAGAATCTTGATGAAATTTGCATGACCAAGCATCTCCATGTAAGATATCTTGCGCCACTATCAATTGATCTGTGTAATTTCATATAAGGGGTGTTCCTGTACCAACAAATCGTAAAAATGTGATTTACCCAAAATTGGTTTCATTGAGTTTATTAAAATTATCTATAATATTAATCCTGGATTGGTTGTCTACCTGACTGGATATTATTTATGATATTTTTGAATAAAATTTAGTACACAGGGTGTACCAAAAACTGAAAGGGCTTGCTCAGTAGACTAAGGAACCATAAGGAACATGTGTTGGGAAATTAAAAAAATCTCCATGCAAGTATCCTACGGTAGTTATATCCATTGATCTGTGAAATTCATATAAAGGGTGTTCCAGTACTACCAAAAGTTAAACATGTGATTTACTCAAAATCGTTTGAGGTTTGTTTGTTTTGATGTTTGACAATTTGAATTCTGAATTGATCTGTATATTTCATTCGAACATTTTTTTGGAAAAACGTAAATAAAAGTTTGTATTTCCATACTATGTGTATGGCATTACAAATTTAAGTTTGCGGTTGATAGTTTTTCCTTGAGTATTGCGAGAAAGTAAGTGCAGTGCTGCTGTACCATTTATTAATTTTATAAGTGAAAGACTGAGGAGACGTATACTGCTGAACGAAGACTTCCCTCAAAGATCTCCACAATGACCAACCAAGTCTACGCTGACTAAGCTGTAAGCCTTTATGCTTTCGCCAATTCATTTAACTTTAAATCATAAAAAAGCAACTTAAACCTGTCTAAATATTCGACTAACCGAAAATACCTGTAAAAACAGAATTTAGTTCGGATAACCCGAATTCCGTGAATTCCGTACAATTACAAAGCTAGTTTCGCTGGACAGGTCTGAGCAGTACAATAGCATTGTTGCGCACTGTGGAGCTGAAATTCATCCAACAATGGCCGCTTACAGAAGCTAGCTGCTTCACCGACACTGTATTCAATGACTGAATATGATACAATAACAGGCGCTATTTTGAAACGAAAACTCACCTCACGAGCTCCTAAATTCAGTATTTTATGTTGAATACCAATTATCAATTAAGTTATTCTACCACAGCAATTTTTTTTACAAAGTGGATTTAATACAGGGTGTAGGGACGACGTACAGAAAAATTAAAAAGCGTCTCAGTCAACAAAACTGAACAACTGGAAGAAAAAACCGGCCAAGTGCGAGTAGGACTCGCGCACCGAGGTATATAAGTTAAACTCATTGTATATTTTTATTGCTAAAAAAATTAAGGTTATCGGAATTTTTCCTTTATGTGTGCTATAAAAAGTTCCTTCATGCCAAATTTCAAGATTCTAGGTCGACTGGAAGTATCCTTTAGGTTTGATTCCCTTGCGAGTAGTTGCGAGTTTCAAACTTTGCGGCTTAAATTGCTGTTTCTTTGATAAGTTTAAAATTATTAAAAATATTTTTATTATATGACGTAACTGAAAATTTATGCAATAAGACGTTGTTTCGTACCAAATTTCAAGAGTCCTCGGGAAGCACCCTGTAGGTTTTGATCTCAGAAGAAAGACCTCCTTGGTTATGACTCCCTTACAAGCGAAAACCTCGAAAATTAGAGGCATAAACGGCTGTATCTTTTGATTCCGTTAGCTTAGAATTCAAGTTTTGCTCAAAAAATGTGGAGGGGAAGTACCTAGACCTGAGTATTTGATATGAATGTTAGCTTGATACTTCCATGCGTTCCTGAGAAAAAGGGTCGTGACAGACGGACAACAAAGTGATCCTATAAGGGTTCCGTTTTTTCCTTTTGACGTACCGAACCCTAAAAAGGTCTAGTTATGCCACGTTTTCCGCTAACTTCATCCGTGACCTGGAGTCCATGTATTGTTAGGATTTTTCTTGCATGCATGTATTTCGTGGACTTGACTAAAATGCAAACGATATTTGTAGATGCATGCATTCAACAAATGTCGGCGATGCGGACAATGACCCTAACAAAGGTAATATATCTGGGTCTGTCGGGTAAGAAGATCAAAAAACAGGGAAAACTGCATGAAACTGCAAAAGATGAAACATTGGATAAAACGTTATTTAGTATTGGCAGTCCATGCACGTTGAATCCACCATCGACCGCAATGCGAACGAGCGCGGATGATAATTAGGATTCCAAACAGTCGCGTCTCATCACGATTAACGCTGACAATCGGAATAACGAGCGTCACAGAACGCGAATCGTAATTTGAACCTGAATCACGGTATAAACTTAACCAAAAGTATTCCATTTAACTTTTGCGTTCCTATTTATATCCTATGAATCTGGTACTTACGGAGGGATATTATGATGGAGAATCACCCCTTAGAAGGATCATTGTTACTTTTTTTGCTTTTTTTCTTCCTAGAAAGAGTAAAAGCCGTGCATTCTGTTGCTTTTTAAAGCATAGACGCGCAACGCAACTAAATATAAAATAGTAGTACATTGCTCATCGAGAAGAGAAAGTGATCGACTCTCAACAGCACCCGACGGTCAACGTTGGGTTTCGTACTTTATTTTCTGTAATGCATATTGCCACAGACTAGATATAGAGAAGACAAACTAAAGGACTTCTTCATTGTCTTTTATTCTTCTAGTATATTCTATTTTTATTAAAATGGCGAGCACATGTCTTTACAAGTATTTTGCAAAGATTTTTACTGATATTTGCTTTTCTAAAATTTATGTTCTTTCAGAAAAGGACAAGATGTGGCAAAGAGTTGGATTTTATGGATTCAATAGATTTTAATACAATGTTCAATCCCGCTCAGCAGGTCAACAATGGAAATTCTCATAAAAAAAATCCCGCATATTTGTACAAAACAGAGCAAAATAAATGGTACAGCAGCACTGCACTTACTTTCTCGCAATACTCAAGGAAAAACTATCAACCGCAAACTTAAATTTGTAATACCATACACATAGTATGGAAATACAAACTTTTATTTACGTTTTTTCCAAAACAATGTTCGAATGAAATATACAGATCAATTAAGAATTTAAATTGTCACACATTAAAACAAACAAACTTCAAACGATTTCGAGTAAATCACATGTTTAACTTTTGGTAGTACTAACACCCTTTATATGAATTTTCACAGATCAATGGATACTACCGTAGGATACTTGCATGGAGATTTTTTAAATTTCCCAACACATGTTCCTTATGGATAATTGTTCAGTTTAGTCTACTGAGCAAGCCCTTTCAGTTTTTATACACCCTGTGTACTAAATTTTATTCAAAAAAATCTAAATGAATATCCAGTCAGGTAGACAACCAATCCAGGATTAATATTATAGAAAATTTTAATAAACTCAATGGAACCAATTTTGGGAAAATCATATAATTACGATTTGGTGGTACTGGAACACCCTTTATATGAAATTACACGGATCAATTGATACTGGCGCAAGATATCTTACATGGAGATGCTTGGTCATGCAAAGTTTCATCAAGATTATATGAGCCGTTTTAGAGAAAATTTTAATTTTTAATTTTCGATGTATGACAGCTACCCTCAAAACGAGAGCCAGCAAGAAACCACTTAGAACCCTTCGATGGATTTGCATAAAAATCCTAAATTCAAAATATGGTGTTAATCAGATTCAGATTCAGATTCAGATTATTTTATTCAATGTAGATTCTTTACAGAATACTTATTGAATGTCATGCAGAATACAATTCAAATAGAGCGAGTCTACGCCGTTTCGGATCGTGCTGTGGCAGCGTAAAAGAAACGGCAAGAAACCACTGCAGCACGGCCTACTTTAAGAGTCGGCTTTTTACAATGTGTTTCTTGTGTTTCGCTGGAATATCAGAGCACCATACCTCTTTGTCATTCATATAGTCATCTAATCTATAGTAAGCTTTTTTACATAACGTTTGCTTTACACATTCTTTAAACTTTCTCTCAGGTAATTGCACTATATTGTCAGGTATTTTGTTGTAGTATCGTACACACAGACCAACGAAAGATGTATTGACTTTAGTTAATCTAGTATATGGTTGATCAATTTTGTGCTTATTTCTAGTATTAAAATTATGCCTGTCACAAATTTTAGGTAATTGATGAATGTTCTTTCTAGCATACATAATATTTTCATAGATATACTGGCATGGCACTGTCATTATGTTGATTTCCTTGAACAGTTCTCTCAGGGAATCACGAGTCTTCAGGCAATAAATTGCTCTTATAGCTCTCTTTTGTAAAACGAATACTGAATGTATATCAGCTGCTCGGCCCCAAAGCAGTAAGCCATAAGACATAATGCTATGGAAGTAGCTAAAGTAAACCAGCCTTGCGGTAGCTACATCAGTCAGTTGTCTGATTTTTCTGACAGCATATGCAGCCGAGCTCAATCGACCAGAAAGAGCCGTTATATGAGGGCCCCATTGAAGTTTAGAGTCTAGTATTAACCCTAAGAAAACTGTACTATTTACAAAATCTAATGGTTCATTATTCAATACTATGTTATGTGAAGTAGACCTTACATTTGGTAGTGCAAATTTAATACATTTAGTTTTTTTGGCGTTTAGGACTAAATTGTTAACAGTAAACCATGCATGAATCTGTCCAAGTGCATCATTGACTTCGTTATAATTTTGTGATTTTCTACTTACATTGAATATTAATGAAGTATCATCAGCAAATAACACAATCTTTGACAGATTCTTCACTACAGTAGGGAGGTCATTAATATAAATAAGGAATAAAAATGGCCCTAATATGGACCCTTGAGGTACGCCAATTTTGACAACAGATCCCAGTGATTTCGTTTTGTTTACTTGTACCTTTTGAATCCTGTTTTCCAAATATGACTTTAGTAGTTTAAGTGAATTATTCTTAACACCGTAATGTTCAAGTTTTAACAACAATGTGCTATGATCTACGCAATCAAATGCTTTGGATAGATCACAGAAGATACCAATAGCATCTTCAGATTTTTCCCACGCGCCAAAAATGTATTTTAAAAGTGCAGTTCCGGCATCCGTTGTACTGCGCCCTTTCGTAAAACCAAATTGATGGTCATGTAGTAAGTTATTTCTATTAAAGTGCGAAAGCATTTGATTGAGTATGACCTTCTCAAAAATTTTACTAAGTACAGGTAAGACTGATATTGGTCTAAAATTACTGGGATCCTTTTTGTCACCAGCTTTGAATAATGGAACTACTTTACTTTTTTTCATCAAGTCAGGAAAAGTACCATGATCGACACAATCATTGAATATAACAGCTAAATATGGAGATATAGTATCAATGATCGCACTGCAGACTTTTACTGACATTCCCCATAGGTCCTCAGTAGTTTTCATTTTAATACTTTTAAAGGCTTTAACAATTTCGTTAGGGGTGACATGATTGAACCCAAATTCAGTTTCGCAGGCGTCCACATTCTTTTGAAGTAAACCGCTAGCAAGTGAAGATGATGAATTGAGTGACTCTGTTGTTTTCAAAGGAATATTAGTAAAAAAGGTTTCGAATTCTTGAGCCACTTCTACGTTTGAACTAATGGTTCCGCGATTTGTATGAAGTGTGATTTGATTGTCACGCGGTTTCACTTTACCAGTTTCACTGTTTATAACATTCCATACAGCCTTAATTTTGTTATCAGCAGACTGTATTTTTTTCCGTAGGAAAAATGATTTTGCTTTTAAACAAACTAATTTAAACAATTTTGAATATTTTTTTATATATTCAATGAAACTGTCGTCATTTGAATAATTTCTTATCTCATATAATTCAAAAAGTCTGTCTCTACTTTTGCGAATACCAGCGGTAGCCCAGTCACTGAACTTGAATTTTACAATGATTTGCTTTTTCCTAATAGTGAAAATTTTACTGAATTCAGTATTAATCAATGTGAATAAATCTTCATATGAGTTATTAGGGTTGTTAGGATTATAATTGTGACAGGGCAGTTTTTCTAGTAACGTGTTTTTGTACTTTTCTAACCTGTCGTTCGTTAGACTCCTGGTTTCTATATCTATCTTCTGGGTTACTCGAGAATAATTAAAAGTAACACTTTGACCCGAGTGGTCCGACTGAAGCGAGTTTATGATACTTTTATCAAAATAATCGCAGTTACAAAATACGTTATCAATACAGGTAGCCGAGGATGACGTCACCCTAGTAGGTTCAAAAAATACATGCTCTAAATTATAACTTTTAAAAAGACATAAAAGTTTGGTACTATAGGAAGTATTTTCTAAAATATTTACATTAAAGTCGCCACACACTACCGCAAACTTATTTACTTTGGTCACTATTTTTAAAACATCTTCCATTACTAACTCAAACAAAGAAAAATTTTGATAAGCGGGAGGTCGGTATACACATACTACAACATGCTTGTCCAGCTCAACACAAGATATTTCAATACATCTTTCAACCGAAAGTCCAACAATATCTGTACGGTTCTTAATTTTAAAACTGTTACGAACTAAAATCAGTGACCCACCGTGTAAAGCAGACTTTCGATTGAAAGAACTGGCTATACAATAATTATCATAATTAATTAACATTTGGTGATCTTTTTGCCAGTGTTCAGTGAGACATAAAATGTCAAATTTAGTTTTTTCTAAGAACATTTCAACTTCTAAAATTTTGCTGGAAAAACCCTGAATATTTTGATGTAAAATTTTCAAAATATTAGATTTTTCCTTTGTCTTTGCTATAGGAAGTTTTTTGCCAGAAGATTTTTTTTTATTTACCTCAGTAAAAATTCGATCAGAAAAACCTTCTTTTGTCGTATCAACTAGTTTAAAGAATTTGAGTTAGTAATGTTACTAACTACAGAAATATTTTGTACATTACTTCCTATAACAGAATTATGTATATTATATGCTATCAATGTAGCGAGGTCTTTCTTAAACTTAAGGGGCAGATACATAGTCTCCTGCGTTAAAGTAAAATAATGAATAAAATTATTTATGTCAAGATATAAAATGTCACTATGACGAGATGTCAAATTCTGTAAATATAAATTCATTCTGTGTATACATTTGTTGTGTTGCTGAGTGACATTTGAGCAATATGGAAAGTTGCACAGAATAAACTTACATTTTGTTTTATTTTGTATATTATTTAACATTGTCACAAAATTGGTTAATGTTAATCTACTGATTTTAGAATGATTCGGATCATTCGTTTAGCCGCTAGGCCAAAGCGTGACGGACAGACCGACCGACGGACCGACCGACCGACCGACCGACGGACGGACATTTTTAGGAGACTTGCTTTTATGATGTATAAGTGATATAGAACACATTTTTGAGAAAATTACAAAAACTTTTTTTTTTCACGAATATAATACCTATCTCGCTCCGCTCGAAAGTAAAAATACAAAAATCGATTTTGGAATGTACATGTAAAGCCCTTTCGTATGATACCCCACTCAACCTAGTAACGACAATTTAAAGTTTTGCCCCCCCCCCCCCCCCCTCCCCATGTATTTAGGTCCCCTTTGCATAATAGTATTTTTTTAAATTCTTTTGTTTGCAATTAAGTTGGACAGTTAAATTCTAAAACTATTCCAAATTTCAATTCGATAGCGTTAGTGGTTGCTGAGATATACAACGTGTTGACGGAATAAGCGAAACTGAGAAAATAATTTGTTCAGAATCGAGCGTAGAATCAATTTCACGGGTTTTTGATAGGGGTATTTAATTTTTTTATTATTTATACTTTTGCCGCTTCTATTCTGAATATTTCTGTGGATACGCGCGCTGGCGACTGGCGCCGCGTGGTTCATGAGCGGTGAGGAGGGGAGGGAAGCGACGCTCGGTCCCCCAGGTTCTCTAAATAAACAAATATTGCTCGTTTAATAGTGTAGGATACATGTAAACCATGAGGATGTTATTAATATTACAATTTGTTCGTTCCCAGTTGAGGCAGCGGCGTCATAAACAACTACTAAGCTATCAACGTACCAGTACACTGCCTACAAACTACTACGGTCTTCCTCGCTACGGCGGTTCAAATAATATCAACTCTTGAGATCAACGACAATGCTGTAACTGACAACTGACATAAAAGGCTTTGATATTGATCAAAAATTGTAAAACATTAGCGAGATGAGGTAGGTGAGTTAGGTATGTATAATGCATAAAACCATTACTTTCTGTCGGCGAGAGGAGAGTAGGAAAAGAAAAGGGGGTGGCGGTGTGTAGAAAAGAACCATTTTATGAACTGTACCAAAACTGATCTGGCACGCTTTTTAGAGGCGTTTTTTATCTTTTTAACGTCATGACTCGTGTTTTTGGTTATTTCCTTTTTTAGGGTTCCGTACCCAAAGGGTAAAAAACGGGACCCTATTGATATGCCTCCGATGTTTGTCTGTCTGTCTATCAGTGGGTGAACCGTAGTAGGTAGAAATTTGAAATTTTCTCAAATTGAGTATATCTATTGCCGCTTTAACAAAAATAATAAAAAAATAAAGGGGGGGTTCCAAATAGCTAAAGCGGGGCGCGAAAAAAAATTAACCTACCCCTTCGAGTGGGTTATCGTTGTTTGGAGCTCGTTGAGTAGATATACACTGTATTTGTTTTAAGAAATATTTAAAAACAAAAGAATAAGATGCCACCAAAGTCAACCTTATTTACAAAATTTTGTTTGAGCTTTATCTAAGGAACAGTAAAAGTAGACAGTTGAAGTTTTTACAGATTATGTATTTCTATTGCCGCTAACAACAACAAATACTAAAAATAAAAATAAAGGGAGGCTTCCACGAATGTGTTTTTCAGGCGATTTTTACTTGAGTTTTTGTTTTAGCACAATCGTAAAAACGGGAACATTTACAAGCGTGAAAATTTGTATATTTATGTGATATTTATAGAGCAGAAGCGATGTGAGGGTCACGGCCTTATGACCCTGCGATGGGAGTCGAACCCATGTATAAATCGAAATGTATTATTTCGATTTGTTAGTCTTAAATTTTGTTGATCGTCTTTTATTGGACCGATTGATAAAATTTTACTTCACAGTTTTGTCTAGCCAAGCACTGTGCTGTGCGATACTAATAAAATGGCGAATTTACTTGTAAATGGCAAAGTTTTAGAATAGCTCGGCTTATTAAGTTAGGCAAGAATAGATGCTTACTTTTGAACCTGAAGGGTCTCGAATTATTACGAGTTAGGGAGTAGGTAATATTTTGAGAGAAACAAGGAATTTTGTGGTAACAAACGGTAAGTATTTTATTTACCACATAAAGCGCCTGCATCTTATGAAGTTTACTTTACTTTACGCCAACGAAACCGATGGATATATTTATGGAGTATAAATATCAAGTTATTTAGAATGAATTAACGCAATTTGGCGTATCGGTATTCATTGGCTTTCGTTTGGCAAAACCCAAATTCTGGCAGGTAAAAGGAGGGAACAAACGAAACAAACAAACCCCCCTTGGTTGTACCCTAACCATACAATTCATACATGACATATAGGTACAATCAAATCATTATAATTATTGCTTAGCTTTATAGTGGCCACTAACACCTCAAGTTTGCCGTCTCAGATTACGGTTGACACTAGGTCGCAAATAGGCTAGGCTCGAAATTGAAATTTATATCAAAAGGTGCAAAATATACTAGTCAATCTAATCTCAAATGGCAAACGGTAAATTATATCTATAATTAACAAAATAACATGTTGGTATGCTTATCTGTGAACTAGTCGAATCCACATTTGTACGATGGGGACTTATTTTCCTATATTACACTGGCTCTATATCGTGCCTTTTTGCACATCAATCACAAGCACTTCACTCACTACCCCTCTCGTGAGAGGATGTACACCGAATGCCTCGCTGGAAGTTCCACCCTTCGTCAAAGCCAGCGCGCGCGCCACCGTTCCATTCGTAACGTCATTGGCCCTCCATGCCAAGACGCGCGTTTCCTAATTGGTGGAAACCCAATGTGCTGCATTTACGCGCCAAAACTGCATGACCTGAAACTGTTAGTGTGTGTGTTTAAACGTTCCTATACAGGAGCAAACAGATGCTCTTTAAGTCTTAGACCTAAGGCTCTGCTTTGCTAAACAAGGTAGTGGCACTTACGCCTTTTTTATTATATTTGCAATCCAAAGTCAATCCGAACGTTTACCGCGCTCCTTAAAAAATATGGTTGGGATGTTATTTTTATTAGCGGCAGGCTTGTCCCATTACATCCCTCTCCCTGTAGATAGTTAGAGAACCTGTTCTTCTAGCTCTCTACACAAATAATAATCTCATAATACTTGCTTCAATCTTACCTTATTACCAACAAACGCAACAACCCTACGTTACTTAACCTTCAGCTAATTTATTCTCCTAACTCCTCTAATAACCTATAACCCTAATCATATCACCTACTTCACCCTAAGACCTATCTATTTATTACAATCTCCTACCTTTCTTGTATACAAATCTACCTTCGTGCACATAACCTTATCTTTTTACTATAAATATACACGCCTACATAATATAACCATATCTGCAAATAAATCTACTTAGCGAACCTATTTACCTAACTCAACGAACATAAATCTTCCTAACACTACACAGCTATCTATATGCATACAATTCCTATTTATGTACATAGCCGGTACATAACCTAAGTGCTCGTATATAAATCCTCTATCCGTCTCAAAACCTACCTGCTCATGTTCTATGTAACTAGTTTCTCTAGCACTGTCATAAATGTGGGCGTTACCTTTTTGTATTGACGCCCCCTTCTCATTCAAACTTACACAGAGTAAATGGTAACTAACCTGTTACCTGATTAAATGGCTAATCTCATTGGTCATAACGACTTTTGAGTCCTTCCCTTTTCACCGGAGTATGAGTGCAGCTATGTATTTATCTGTATATTATATAATAAACTGTATGTGAGTTTCAGCCCGACTATGAGCAGTCATAACAATGAGCTGCTAGCCCTTTTATCTACCTTTTATTTGTTAAAGATTTCGGCAGCACATCTCGTCTTTGTTAGACAAAATGGCCTACATTGAGATAAGGTAGGCGATATGCGATGTCAACAAAGTTCATTTTATCGCTTAATCGTTATGACAGCTACTTGTGACATGATATGTTTTTTTTTTATTTAATATTCATGTAAATTATATTCATTGTTATTGCCACGTTCTATTTCTGATAATTAATTTCTGATTTAATTAAAATTATAATAATATAGTTATTAGTAACTTAGTAATAATAATTGTTGCGCCCTTCTGGGTCTACATGTGTAACTATGTATATATGATAACACCTTGAATGACCATGTGGAAAGCAATAAATCATCTTATCTTAATTTAACAGGGCTTTGCTTGGCATTATTTTGAGACGCTTTATGTTCTCATGACTTGAACATGAACTATAGTTCTATCTATCTAAAATATGTCAAAATAATCTAGATCCCACAAAATTTTTTTTTTTTGGTTGCGGACCTATGACAATCACAATCTTTGATCTTGTCTTTGTCTTCTCAAGGTAAAGTAAATCACCATATATTTAATTTTATACGAAAATGTAATCAAACCAGATTTTTTTTTCTCAACCTTAGTATCTCTATCGTTTTCCTTTCACATTTTACTGCTGGCCAAATCCTGGATAAGCCGCACTATCTCCTTACATTATCCACTGCTGGTCAAATCTACCTAAATCGTATCGCACTAACTTCCTTTTACCTACTTTCACCGGAACTCATTGTATTAAATAATCTTATCGAACATTTGCCGAAGGACGGCCCCGTTAGGATCCGACAAAGCATAGTACCAACCCATATCTTTCCATGGTGTCACAAAAGGTGACTAAGGGCTTATGAACAGAAGGATGGGCAGCAGTTTTTTTTTTCTGTCTCTGTGCATCGTACCATCTTACATACTGCGGTCGTCAATAACAGCGGTCACCTACCGCAACGCTTACAAGTGTGGTGACCATGGTAAATCTCCTCCTAAGTACCTCTTGTTTTCGCTGGGGTTCTGAAAGTAGCTCCTTGTACTGAAGTGGGCGTTTCATGGAATATTACGATCGATCATTTCATAACCAATCTCAATTATAGTAGCTCACTCCTGAGCTAAAGTATATACCTATCGATATTCCACTCGCTTCTACAAGCTCGACATTATCTAATTTTCTAATCAAATTATATCAGTTCAGTAATTCTTTGAACCACGAAGTTCTTGTTTATAAGACCTCGATTTTTATTTCAACAACATACAACCATAAAGTCTACTCTTGTAGCTACCTGCCTTATCTCGCGGTTAACTATTGCCATTGTCTGCCATTAGTACAGCCCGGATTGCAAACATCTACCCATTCTCTTGGGTGCATTTTTAGGGTTCCGTATCGCATTATAAACGACATACATACATACATACATAACATCACGCCTTGTTCCCGTCAGGGTAGGCAGAGACCACAGTTCTCCACGAAATACAGGATAACTTGATACTTATCTGCCAACAGCTAATCTTTTAGCTTTAACCTTGTACTAAGATATATCTACTTATACTAAAGAGAAAAATTATATTACCTATCACCCTCATGACCTAACTCGTTACTTATTCGCTCCTTATGCCTAAATACTGGTTAATATGAATTATTGCCATACTGCCATGAAAGTTGTGGCTTTTAAATCAAGCTTCGTTTTTAAAATCTCATTTATCAGTTAATTTAACCTTTACTGACTTATCATTATAAACATTTAATGATATGCAACCTCCTCTGAAATGCGACTCGTTCTTAACCTTTGTAAAGGACTCAAGCTTCGGACTCGAACCGTAAGCGAAGTCATAACAAATCGCTAGTTAATTTTATCAGCCGCTAGAATTTTTACAAACAATCATAAAGTTCTCTTTGTTTATTATCTTTCGGTAAAGTTTATTACTAACGTCCGACTGCATGCTATGTAGCTATTGTTTAAAGACCGTCGGCTTTCTAAATAACTCAATACACTGGGAATACCATTATTCTTGCCAGTTTCAAGAACAATCAACAAAAAATTAAAGCTTACAATATTCAAAAGTCCTATTCGGTACATGTGTCTCTTTGTTAAACCGTGGCCTTTCTTGAGTTATCTACTACCTACTCGGACCCTTGCCGTCATAAAACTTTCTTTTGTTTCGACCGTTCTAAGAAACAAACTGCATTCTTTATCGCAGTTTTAAAATTATTCTTAAACTCACTAAATATTACCTCGCCCACTATTCCAAGCATTCTTAGCCTATAGACGAATACTTTCCTTTTCGTGCTTCGGAAGGCACATTACCTAAATTAACGATCTCAGACTTTAGTCTTGGCTTGAAAACTCATAACATCTAAGTCATTTCAGCTAAACCTTAATAAGCCGCTACCGACCTTTATTAACCTAAGTGACAACTGACATACCTACCTAATATATATGCTTTGAGAAATTACTTAACGTTTTATAAGCTCGTATCGTTGTTCTGAATACGCTTTACACCCTTTACCTACCTACTTTATAACATACACTTACAATACCTTATCTATAAAATCTAGCGTAGCTTGAAGACCTGAGTGATTACTCGTTGTTATTTATCGCTGTGCATAACAACTGTAAGTTTATCTTTGGTACTACTTTGATAATGCCCTTTTTATAGTCCTTATCTATTGTTAAGTCATCTGAACTTAACGCAGTAGTAATCCCTTAGTTTGTTTTTTTTTCGCAATAACCATACCATAGCATATCAAAAGCTTTCAGAATAATCGATTCAAGTAGTTTTTGATTAAAGTTTATACAACTTTGAGATCATGAGAGAATCGAACCCTCTATGTTTAAACCAATAAAATTATGAATATGAACGCATTTAGATGTGTGGACAGTGCTTACACACTTACTAGCACTACCATACTGCAAGCTTTTTATGCTATCCTAAGTCTAGTAATATAGTACTTCATGGTCTAATAGGATAGCCTTTTTAATAAAGCTTGAAACAATACCTAAATTTAGAGGCTCTGGCTATTTATACCTATTTACCCTTTCGGTTCTATCGAAACTAACCTAACCTTAACGATGTTACCTACCTAACTACTAACCTAACTGTATATAACTTAAGCTGTGTTTTTTTTTGTCTCTCTTCTCTAACTTGCTATCATATAACCCAGAATTTAAATTATGTAAACTTTATACCCGCTGTAGCTCTTTCAAAACCTTAATGTCTTTACCTATCGTTATACTGACACTAATTTATTTTTATAAATACTGACTGCTGTTTTGTATCTCTATGTATGTGACCAAATAAAGCGATTCGATTAATACTACATTATTTTGGGGTGAATCGACTGTAGCTCGTCTCGTTTAGGTATAAGTTTTTGTATTAATGATTGGATTCTATTGTCTTCTTGAGACTAGGTCAAATCTGACTTCCACCCAGATGATTCAATTGGTATCTCTAACACACCAGCGGCTCCTAGCACTAGTGGTGGCAGACTGCGATTGCCAATCAAATGTTGATTTGTTTACCGCGAAACTTCCTCCCATGGGGAGCTGCGAAGTAATCGTGGTCATATTCGAATGGAGTCCCTAACACACACACGCAAGTGGCTCGTGGCACTGGTGGTGGCAGGCTGCGACTTTCAATCGAACGTGGATGTAATTATTATTGTGCAACCAGCGTCCCGGTGCATTTGATTGTTTGTATATTTGTACAATACCATATAGGTATATTTTCAAGTCAGATCTGACATTGTCTTTATTAACTTTTCAATATTATGAAATAATTGATAAGCGTGATCTAAAAGATTCAACGCTTCTCATACCAAAATTTAACTGCATACAGTCGTTCACTTAAAAGCCTTTCAGTACTCAAGACTTTTGTCATTAATTTAATGATAATAACACCTCAAGACTACAAATACTTCTTTCAACGCTTTAACTTCCCATGAACTATTTCAGGCAATGCCTAAACCATAGTTACCTCGATTCATCTATCAGCAATCTCTAGAGAAATCTACTAAAATGCAATGTGCCTTTTGTCCGATATGATGGTGAATGATGAATCTAAACTAAAGCTATCAAAATGCAATATGCGTTTTGTCTGATATGATGATGAATAATTTCTTTAAGCTTTCGATGTCTTTAATCCAATCTGATTTTTAAGTCTAACAGGATATGACCCTTTATTAATATAATTATTTATTCATCTATTTATTATATTTGCTAATTTATTTAAGGGTTCCTAAGATGTGTTCAGTTCATTTGATCGTTATTTGGTAACCCATTTTATTTTAATATGACATGTTGTAATGACTTAGACAGGTATGTCAGAGTAAATAAAATCCATTATTCATTAATAAAACAACTAACATGAAAGTGTCAGTACTTTTAAAATTAGTCGCAATCAGCTATTGTTCACTCTTAGCTCGAATGTGCGCTTCATTTATTTAGCATTTTACAACAAAAGAGAAGTAACGGAATATTCTTCATCGCCCATACCCAAGCCCTGTTAGAACGGGCTACCTGCTCGCTTTAAGGTTGGCAAGGCATCCTTTTGTTTGATGAGTAATATGCAACATTTTTACCAAATCATGGATCAACTTTAGAATGTTTATTTATGTATTTATTTTTCTTGTAATAAATTCATTCCGAACCAAGGCTTGCTCTACTTTCATTATATTCTGCATGTTATTACGGTAAATGAGTATTCTGTAAATAATCTACATTAAACAAATTAATTTGAATCAAAATTTTGTTGTGCGAATTTTTATGATTTCGGATTGGACGTTGGATTGCAATTTAAAACCTGAAAATAGCACACAGTAATATCTCATGCAACAGTATAAGTAAAAGGTGTTTAAAATGGCCATAATAATAACTGTTCTGGAAATGTCATTTGCTATACCAGTATTTTCTCAATACATTACCTCTCCCAGATATTTAAATTAAATAAGCATCTTTTTATTATTATTTTAAATGCCTTTCTTTGAGTTGAGATTTGTTTTTACAATAGTTTATATTTTAAGCTTCCTCTCCCAGATGTTTTGGACTAAACAAGCACCTTAAATATTTTATCTATAAAAGTTTACGTTGTGTTATTTATTTTAAGTTCTTTCTAGCCGTGTACTACCTACTGCGTAGACACGAAGTCTAGATCTTGGCTTCACGGCGACCAGATGTGAGGGTCACGGCCTTATGACCCTGCGATGGGAGTCGAACCCATGTATAAATCGAAATGTATTATTTCGATTTGTTAGTCTTAAATTTTGTTGATCGTCTTTTATTGGACCGATTGATAAAATTTTACTTCACAGTTTTGTCTAGCCAAGCACTGTGCTGTGCGATACTAATAAAATGGCGAATTTACTTGTAAATGGCAAAGTTTTAGAATAGCTCGGCTTATTAAGTTAGGCAAGAATAGATGCTTACTTTTGAACCTGAAGGGTCTCGAATTATTACGAGTTAGGGAGTAGGTAATATTTTGAGAGAAACAAGGAATTTTGTGGTAACAAACGGTAAGTATTTTATTTACCACATAAAGCGCCTGCATCTTATGAAGTTTACTTTACTTTACGCCAACGAAACCGATGGATATATTTATGGAGTATAAATATCAAGTTATTTAGAATGAATTAACGCAATTTGGCGTATCGGTATTCATTGGCTTTCGTTTGGCAAAACCCAAATTCTGGCAGGTAAAAGGAGGGAACAAACGAAACAAACAAACCCCCCTTGGTTGTACCCTAACCATACAATTCATACATGACATATAGGTACAATCAAATCATTATAATTATTGCTTAGCTTTATAGTGGCCACTAACACCTCAAGTTTGCCGTCTCAGATTACGGTTGACACTAGGTCGCAAATAGGCTAGGCTCGAAATTGAAATTTATATCAAAAGGTGCAAAATATACTAGTCAATCTAATCTCAAATGGCAAACGGTAAATTATATCTATAATTAACAAAATAACATGTTGGTATGCTTATCTGTGAACTAGTCGAATCCACATTTGTACGATGGGGACTTATTTTCCTATATTACACTGGCTCTATATCGTGCCTTTTTGCACATCAATCACAAGCACTTCACTCACTACCCCTCTCGTGAGAGGATGTACACCGAATGCCTCGCTGGAAGTTCCACCCTTCGTCAAAGCCAGCGCGCGCGCCACCGTTCCATTCGTAACGTCATTGGCCCTCCATGCCAAGACGCGCGTTTCCTAATTGGTGGAAACCCAATGTGCTGCATTTACGCGCCAAAACTGCATGACCTGAAACTGTTAGTGTGTGTGTTTAAACGTTCCTATACAGGAGCAAACAGATGCTCTTTAAGTCTTAGACCTAAGGCTCTGCTTTGCTAAACAAGGTAGTGGCACTTACGCCTTTTTTATTATATTTGCAATCCAAAGTCAATCCGAACGTTTACCGCGCTCCTTAAAAAATATGGTTGGGATGTTATTTTTATTAGCGGCAGGCTTGTCCCATTACAGCTATAAAATGACAACAAATAATAAAAACTGGTCAAATGCGAGTCGGACTCAAAAATCTAGCACAGTAAGTTACTGAAATTTCAACTAATACAATTAATATTGTGGTGGTACGGAACCGTCGGTGCGTAAGTCCGACTCGTACTTGGCCGGTTTTTTTATTCTACGTCTCTTCATTCTTAACATGAAAAGCTTGTAAAAAGGCCACAAAACCACGATCAAAATCGAATTACCAAACGCGAAAGACCGGATTGTCCTAAAAAGATTTACAACATCATTGTTGAACACGCCAGTGTCGGTGTCTGCCAAGTTGGCAGCACAGCGCCAGCGGAGATACAAATAGTGGAAACAATCCCCTCGGGATGAGGGACGCAGCACCGCATTGCACCAGTTGAATCTCAACCGGGGCTGTCGGGGCAGAGGGGTGAAGGGTGGGGGGTGCCCTCTCGCAGTGTTGCCAGTAACTGTGCAGTTCGTACCAAGGTATTTTTGGTTTATTTTCAAGTCTTTATTGTGTTTTCAATAGGCCACATTACTGTTATTTGTTAAGGATAAAGGGTGACTGCTAACACATTTTTGGAATTGATTATACCAGATTCGGTACCACGGTTTTATTTAATTCGTTTACATGAACTATTAGTGAAATACTTATTTATTTATTTATTAAATTTAATATCAATTATTATTTATTCATTGACTATAACACCATCCACAAGCCCATAAATTGAGAAATTCGAGTGTGTCTCTCCCTTAAAATGTAATAGTATAATGGTAGGATCCACTATGCCGAATATATTACCTTAAATTTATTTCTGTGCTCTAATTTTTCAATAAAAAAACTTCATTTTCAAAACCAAAAATCTTACAAACCAAATAAAATTACTTAAATAGAATATAGATTGTTTTTGGCTGGCAACACTATCTCTGATCTCCCCCTAACGCCCTAACCACCCCGGGTACTTGTTGACTCGATCATACAGCAGAAGCGACGAGGTAAGTTTAGATATTCACGATTGATTTTCAAACAATCATGGGATTAATGTTTATTTAGGCCTGCGTATAACAAGGAAATAATAAGTCTTTGCTACACACTCAACGAGAAAACAATTATTTACAAACATAGCATAACATTGTAAAGAATTTAGAAATTTCGCATTAAGCATGTTTAAAAAGCCTTGGTTTTGTACTCATTGGCGTCTAGTTTTCGATTTCTTAAACCCTGTTTTCGTCTTCTCCGAAAACATGTAAAAATATCACGTCTATCTGCTTCCATAACTATAAAATAAAAAATATTGTTCCCTTTCAGTTTTACCCTCATTACATTTTCTTACATTAAACTATTCTTATTTTGAAGGCTTCATTCTTGAGGCAACAACCTTTACGGCATCTCTCTTTAGTTATTATTTTCCCTAACCTAACCTAACTCAAGGACTAACCAACTGCCCTGTTGAAAGGGCTAGGTAAGCGATTGTTGAAATTGTAGCACAAAATACTTTTAACTAAGAAAACTAATCGATAGGAATCCAGCAATTTTAACGCTATACGTATCTTTATTATAATTAAATTGTTTTAATGTCGTGCCCTATTACTGAGCTTAATTACGAAGGTAATTTATGATTGCTGCTTCCCACACACAAGAAAATTCTAGTTTGAGTGGCAGAGGATTAGGTTACTATCACGTAATAAATATGGCCTTATTTAGTTTATAAATATGGCTTTATTAACTTTGTTAGGCTTATGACTAGACTTTTTATTTATTTAATTTGCATACAAATGTTTCAAACTCCATACAAAATAATCAAAGAATATTTTTGTACGAATTCATTTAAATACTGTACGAGTATAAGTAAGACATACTGTTCTTCCTTTCCATATAAAAATACAGAATAAATCTTCCTACTATTTTCAACTCTTCCTAAGATATCAAAGACACAGCAGTCCTCTGAGACACAGAATAATACCTATTAGATACTTCAAACGGAAGGTGGTCCCCCCCCCCATGTCTTCATCGTCTTAAGAGGTCAGTTGTTTACCAGGTAAGAAATAAAATTCTGTTAAAGGATTGATCATGAGAATTTACCGAAAAACTATTTTTTTTAATTGAATTTATAATTTAATTTGATGCAACTAATGTTAAGATGTTAATTAACGATGGCAAAAAATTATGACGTCATTATGTTTGGCCTGGTTCAGTGATACGCGGATGTCCACAACGGACGCTAAAATATATATAATGGACTGAATAGGCTATAAATTTTCTTACCCGATTTTTTTTAAGGCATCCTAACCAAATTATTTGGCTTTTGCTGACCTCTTCCCTCGTGAATAATGTCTTTTCTTATGCAACTTGAGCCACTGGCAGAATAAACGGCACTAACATACGCATTACTTCTGAAAATTACTTCGCTCTACTCCACTGCAGGGGGCGCCACCTATGCAACAGATCTCAAATTAAGGGTATGGGTGCGGAAAATCTTTTCGCAAAACGGCGTTGCGGAAATATCAAACGCAAGGTGGGTATGGTGCTTTGTGTCTTAACTTCCCCACTACGTCGCGGACATCCACGTCGCACTGATGGCTTTTACGGTACGTCGCTGGTCATCCGCCAGGCCTTACTATTTTCATACAAAATACAAAGCATTCATATGAGTACATACTGGTTTTCATTATTTAATAAGATATTTGTAAACTATGGATTGCATTTATTTAGGTGGACTACCATAGTCGAAACGCTTCTTACGGTCCGAACAGACCGCTTAGGTATTTTACATGGAACGTAGTCAGGCACTTTCCTATGGCTTTGCACTAATCGAAATCCGATGTTCACGGGAAAGCCGCACCGATATATCTATGCACATTTGATTGCTAACTCGATTTTCGGCTACAAATCTACTGGATTATAGGTGTACTCGTATATCAGTTTCAAAACGTAAATGCTGAATTTGCAAGACCTGTTATACAGCAACAGGATACAGTCAGAAGTGTACAGTACACTAGCAGCAGCATATTTATATTATGAACTAAATGCTATGGGGTATTTTCAATAAAAGATATTTTTCTATCGTGATCGGGATCCTCTATGAGGTATTTTATTCTCTTTTTCCATTTGAAAAGACAAAGAGAAAAAGTTCGTTCAGCTCAATAAGTTCAGCTTCAGTCTATTCGTATCATTTTTGTTACCTTTTAACTCCTCTAAATTTCATTTTTACAGCTGCCTATTGTAAGATAGACATAAAATCTTATTCTGAGGGTTCGAGGCTCGATTCCTAGCCGGGGCAAATAATTATAGGAGTGATGAGTTTGGTATTTCTAGCCGAGATTTAATTTTTTATACTTCTGCGTATACAGGGAGTAGGGACAGCTTTCCGAAAACTGAAAAGGCATGATCAGTCAATGAAACTTTAACTTTCAGTGATTGAAACTTTCAGGACTAGAAAAAAAATTCAGCATCTCCTTACGAATTGAAAAAGTGAATTACATAAAATTTTTGGGTGTTGTTCTGGACTGCCACTTGAATTGGAAGCAACATATTGACGATTTAATATCTAAATTAAGCAGATATGTGTATGTTTTAAGAAATGTAACTAAGACAATATCGCAGAAGGCTGCACTGTGTGCATATCATGCGTATGTTGCTTCCAATTTGAGGTATGGCATATTACACTGGGGTAATGCTGCCGCAACCTATATAATGCCGTTGTTTAGGGCACAGAAAAAATGTGTACGGGCCATGTTTAATGCTAAACAACAAGATAGTTGCGTACCGTATTTTAAGAAATTGAAAATAATGACACTTCCCTGTATGTATATATATGAGGCATGTTTGTTTGTCCACGATAATTTAGAAGAATTTAAATTAGTTAAACCTCGACATCCTAGAAAAACAAGAAATAAGATCGATGTTTTGCCCTTGATTCAACCGAACATGCAATTTTACAAGAACACAGCTTTTGCTCTAGCACCTAAATTATACAATAGTTTACCAGATAGTATGAAAGAATTAGACAGTAGAAAATTTAAATTGAAACTACATTATTTGCTCTATACCAAATGTTACTATAGTATCGAAGAATATTTATTAGATAAAGATAAAAATGTGCTGTAAATATACTTAAATATACATAATAATAGATATAAATAAAGATAAAAATGTGACACTACTGTGTAAATATTATTAAGTTCTCTAGAAGTAAGAAATATTTCTAATGTTAGAAATAAGTTTTATCTATGTATGACATAGTAAACATTGCACGCCGATTTCGGTATGTTACAGTGCACATATTTCATACATATTTCATCTTGTATTTATACCTGTAACACTGCAATAAATAAATTTGACTTTGACTTTGACAAACTTGATTAGATAGTTTGTATGGAGGGGCCGATTCTTTTGTCCATTTTCTGAAACTTTCATTCACAGGTTTTTCAGTTCCGTTGACGAATCATGCCCAGTTTTCAGAAAGCTCTTACATCCCATATATCACCTACAATACAGGAGGTTGTCTAATATAAGACTACGTATTTATTCATTATTTGTAAATAAATGAACTATATCCTCTTATTAAAAGCAAGATTGGATTTAATTTCCTTGATTTTCCTAGAGCAGTCGAAAACAATGCAAAATTTTCCAAAGGACTTAAATGTTATTTCAGTTGCTTAACCGTTCTACAGTTGGGGGGTCAAAAGGGGGTGGGGGTGATATTCTCAGAGCAGGGGCCGACATGTCGGGTGATATTCGAGGCAAGAGGGATCAGTCTGCAGCCCGCTCGCTCAGCTGCGGCGCAACAGAGCTCTCACAAATAAATACCAGTCCGTAGGGTTATAAGAATGTCTGAAAATTTGTTTCAGCAATTTTTTACCGTTACGTTCTTGCTAGGTTTTGTTAAGTAGGCTCATAGTAACTTCTATCTGTTCCCCAACACTCATACAGAAGCAAAATTGAAGTCATGAATCCCATACGGAGAGCTTCGGTAGGACCTAAATAAAAGCTTTATTTTTCAAAAGGATCGAAGCTTTGGAAAACTGCGGCATTCAATACCCAAAGAATTGTTAAACGTACTTAAAAAGTGCATTATAAATTTATCAGTAGTCGTTTATTTTCTGGGTCATTCTCAGTACTTATTGACCGCCGTAGTTATAAAGGGCAACAGCTCGTTTCCGTACAAAATTGTAAACTTGATTGGACAGTTTGTATAGCGAGGACGATATTTTTCATTTCCGGTAAGTTCCGTTGACTGAAAGTTGTTGAGTCTCATCAACTGATGAGATCGTGCCCTTATAGTTTTAAGAAAACTGTCCCTAACACACCATAAAGTCCAGTCAATCTACGAAAGTTTGTATGAGAGGGTTGCATTAAATGCACTTTAGAGGATAATTTATTAAATTATCAGTAAAAACATTCAAAAATTTAAAACCTCAGTAATCCCCAATATACGTTGATATTCTTAAAACCAGTATAAGTTGAACTCAGATTCAGATTCAGATAATTTTATTCAATGTAGATTCTTTACAGAATACTTATTGAATGTCATGCAGAATACAATGCAAATAGAGCGAGTCTCTCAACCCGTATAATATTTACCATGTAGCAAAGTTCAGCTTATACTGGTAATTATACAAAAAAATCGGCCAAGTGCGAGTCGGACTCGCGCACCGAGGGTTCCGTACCACCACATAATCATAATTGTATTAGTTGAAATTTCAGTAATTTAATGTGCTAGATTTTTTTAGTACGACACGCGCTTCACCAAATTTTATTATTTGTTACTATAAACATACCAATTTTCAAGTTTGTAAGTGTTCCCGTTTTTAAAATAGAACTAAAACAAAAATCGCCTCCGCGACCATCCAACTTGACCCCTCTCTTATATGAATGTTCTTGAAACGGGAGCTCACCACAATTGGTTACCATTAGTTGTGAGAAAAGTTGTAATTTTTAATGATTTCAGACTTTTCCCATTATTTGTAATGTGAGACCTAGCTTCTTGCCAAATTTCATAATTTTAGGTCAACGGGAAGTACCCTGTAGGTTTTGCTTTTTTGCATAAATGTATGGAGGTGAGGACATAAAATGCCATATCTTTTGATTGCGTCGTTGTAAAAAATTTTAATTTTCAGATCTTGTGTGGTTCATGGACCCTAATATATTGTACCAATTTCAACCTAAAGATAAAGGGTCTTTACAGACAGACAGACAGACGGACAACAAAGTGATCCTATAAGGGTTCCGTTTTTTTCTTTTGAGGTACGGAACCCAAAAAATGTGTTTTTTCAAAATTGCCGGATTTTATTTTTTACAGCTTCAAATAGCCTGTTTTACTACGTGGCTGGTTATCAACGGAGCATGAAGATTGCATGTGATGGTTGCAAATTTCAATTTGAGAAAAGTGTAGAGATTTTTCGCGCTACCCAGCTAAAGGGGGATGTGAAAAAACTACTTCGCACATGTAGGGTTTCGTTGGGTTCTAATAGGAAAAATGAGGCTACTTCAAAGAAAAAATCTGATTTATCAATATATTGGTATTTGTTACTAAAATATACCTAATAATGAACATTATCTCCAAATTTCAGGTTCATAAGTCAATATGAACAGGAATGAGAAGCCGCCAAAGTCAGTTCTTTTTACAAAACTTTGTTTCAAAGAATTAATTTAAATGAAGAACTTCTTCCATTATCTTTTTAAACTAAAAATACAGTATTTATCTACTCAATGAGCACTAAATAACGATATCCCACTCGGTGGGGTAAGTAATAAAAATTTTTGTCACGCCCTCCTCAAGCTGTATTTTTGACAATTTGTAAGACTTTCAAATTGACTAGCTCTAACCGTTTGTCTGTGTGATAGACAACGGACAGACGGAGACGTGAGTGATAGCAATAGGGCTCCGCTTAGACCCTTCGCGTACGGAACCCTGGAAAATATTGACCTCTCATACAAAATTCGCTATCAGCTGACGTAGTTTCCATGGGAAATTAGAATAATTTTCTCGTTTTTCGACTTATGCTACTTAGGAAAACCCGCCCCTGAATGATGCCACGCATTAATATCCAATCAAAATAAGAAAAAATATGGCAGCGTCTATAATACCATCAGGTTACGTTAAAACCATAGATTACGCACGCAAGGCATTACAAAAATCTAAATTGAAGTGGCTATTTGCCGTTTTGAGGATTACATAAACGGGATAAGTGGGTTAGGTTTCGGGGAGGCGCGGGAAGAGAGCCCTGATAAATTGCTCCTGCTTAGAGCTCTAGGGCTGAGCTGTGCGGGATTTCCCGCGAATCTATTGCTTGAGACTCGAGATTTGCAAGCCATGTGAAGCTATCTTTTAATTTTCCATAGAGTATTGTAAACAGAATCAAGTTTAGATTAAAATTAGCTATTTACAGGAACAATATATATTTTGTTGTAAAATATACACTCGGTCAAACCATAACTCAAAAGGTGAGATGAGTAGGAAAACAGAACAAATTTCTTAAATCTAATGGCAATGTGGCTCCGTTCCAATATCTAATGTGTTTTTATGATAAGGTGGAAATTTCAATCAATTCCTTGGCGTTCGATTGAAAAAAAAATTGATTTACTGACTTTTTCAGTTGATTTTTCGTTATGTAAGAACATATGAAACTTTTGTAAAAGCCTTAAGAGCCTTATATAAGAGCCTTTTGCCTTTTGTAAGAGCCTTATATATTAAGAAACTTTTGTAAAATAACTTTATGTACTATGTTAGTTAACCAATTTAAATAAATAAATAATAAATATGTACATCAACCAAGATTGAACTGATTCAACTGAACTGAACAAAAAGATATTGATGAGTTAATTTAGTTTATTATAAAAACCGTTCAATGCCAACATGTTGAATTCTCAATACGGTGAACATTTTTTATATTCGATTTTATGGATGGGTAGTACCTACCCATTACTTAAGAAACACAAAAAATACTAAAAGAACAGTTCCAAAACAGTTTGACAAAAATATTGTGCCATATATCAAGATGCATTCAGTATTGGAAGTAAAAATATTTTTTTTGACTCAGAAATCTATCCCAAAAATCTGTTATCCCGTAAAAAATATTCCCGAGAAATCCTCAGCTCTACCGCTCTATACATCCATTATGGACCTGTAGATACTTAGCAGGGGTAGTTATAGCATAGCTATATCTGCTCCCGATACTGTCGACCGACGACAAATCGTCTGCGTCTCCTTCGCCTCGGCCCCATCAATGTCGGAAATGTTATGTTTTTGGGTTATGACACTTTTGCTTGCGAGTGTTATTTCCGTGGATTGTTGCTACTTTTGTACAAAAAAATTGTATGTTAAGCAATGTTTAATTTTGTTTTGAATATATCTACAAAAGCTTATCACCAAAGATTGCAAGCCGTGAAGTTGAGAGCTGTGGCTTCTGAAATACTGAAGACAATTTTGCTTATCAAATCAATACTCGTAATACTGCTTGCGCCGCTTTAGCCTGCAGGCTTGGAACTTTTATCTGAGGAAAAGAGTCGACCTACATACTCAACATACTCAATCCTCTATTGAAGTTTCTGAGATCCAAGAGATAATGAAGTATAGATACGTACTGAAGTAGACATAAAAAAACCGGCCAAGTGCGAGTCAGACTCGCGCCCTAAGGGTTCCGTACACACGACCGCACATCAGTAGAAACACTTGGACCTTTTGGCGTGGTAATAGAATTGAAAAAATTTCTACCGACAAGCGGTTGACCGTACCTATCTACCATATGATATTCTAAAAGCTTTTGCTCTTTGATTTTAAAAACTCCGCGTCCATCCAACTAGACCCCTATTTTATAGAAAGTTCTTGAAACCGGAGCTCACCTTAATTGGTTACTATTAGTTGAGAGAAAAATTAAAATATTTAATGATTTTAGACTTTTCCCTTTATTTGTACTGTGAGACCTAGCTTCTTGCCAAATTTCATAATTTTAGGTCAACGGGAAGTACCCTGTAGGTTTTGCTTTTTGCATAAATGTATGGAGATGAGGACATAAAAAGCCATATCTTTTGATTGCGTCGTTGTAAAAAATTGAAATTTTCAGATCTTGTGTGGTTTATGGACCTTAATATTCGTTATCAATTTCAACCTGATACCACTTCTCGTTTGTGAGAAAAAGGGTCTTGTTAGACAGACAGACAGACAGACGCACAACAAAGTGATCCTATAAGGGTTCCGTTTTTACTTTCGAGCGGAGCGAGAAAGGTATTGTATTCGTGAAAAACAAAGTTTTTCTAATTTTCTCAAAAATGTGTTCTATATCACTTATACATCTTAAAAAACAAGTCTCCCAAAAATGTCCGTCCGTCGGTCGGTCGGTTGGTCGGTCCGTCGGTCGGTCGGTCCGTCAGTCGGTCGGTCTGTCCGTCACGCTTTGGCCTAGCGGCTAAACGAATGGTCCGATTGACATCATATTTTGAACTTAGGAGTTTTATGCAAATCCATCGAAGGGTTTCAAGTGGTTTCTTGCTGGCTCTCATTTTGAGGGTAGCTGTCATACAACGAAAATGATAAATTGAAATTTTCTCAAAAACGGCTCCTAGAATCTTGATGAAACTTTGCATGACCAAGCATCTCCATGTAAGATATCTTGCACCAGTATCAATTGATCTGTGTAATTTCATATAAGGGCTGTTCCTTTACCACCAAATCGTAAATATGTGAATTTACCCAAAATTGGTTCCATTGAGTTTATTAAAATTGTCTATAATATTACTCCTGGATTGGTTGTCTACCTGACTGGATATTTTTTTATGATTTTTTTGAATAAAATTTAGTACACAGGGTGTTCCAAAAACTGAAAGGGCTTGCTCAGTAGACTAAACTAAACAATTATTCAGTGTTGGGAAATTAAAAAAATCTCCATGCAAATATCCTACGGAGTAGCCATTAATCTGTGAAAATTCATATAAAGGGTGTTCCAGTACTACCAAAAGTTAAACATGTGATTTGCTCGAAATCGTTTGAGGTTTGTTTGTTTAATGTTTGACAATTTGAATTCTGAATTGATCTGTACATTTCATTCGAACATTTTTATGGAAAAACGCAAATAAAAGTTTGTATTTCCATACTATGTGTATAGCATTACAAATTTAAGTTTGCGGTTGACAGTATTTCATTGAGTATTGCGAGAAAGTAAGTGCAGTTCTGCTGTACCATTTATTTTATTTTGAGTTACGGAACCCTAAAAATGGTAAGTGGACAAAGCCTATGCACTTTATTTGTAGAGTTTGGTGATCTGTTATTGAATGAATGAATGAATGAATCTTTATTTGCATTAGACAAGGTAGGTACATTAGGTGTTGTGATAAAGATAGGAACAAGCGAGTCTAGCTATGTTAAAAAGCATGCAAATGTTCACAATCAATAAACAAAATAATATCCATAATATTACAAAATTAAATGTCAAATGATGTGAAGACAAGTTTATAAACGTAAAACAATTTCATGCAATGTCAAAACAAAATTAAATAATATGTCACTAAGCACTACTACAAAACAAAATTGATACCACCCAACCTATGCATTTGTAACACCAGAATTTGTCCAATTCAGAAATTCGCCCACTGAATAAAAAGTATTCTGAATCAGCCACCTGCGCAAATTACTCTTAAACTTGTTAAAAGGTTGTTCTTTAATATGTTGAGGAATTTTATTAAAGATTTGTAAACACATCCCAAAACAATTTTTTTGATAACGCGTGGTTTTTGGGACTGTAGTTGATACTAGTCTATTAGGATATCTAAGGCTCCTCTGATCAGTGCGAGTACTTTCTGCGTTACTGAATAAATGAAGGTTCGTCCTAACAAATCTACCTATTTCGAAAATATACAGACAAGGTAATGGTAATATGTTTAGCGATTTGAAGTAAGGCCTACAGGAAACGTCAGGAGCGATTCCACAAATTGCCCTCAAGCAGCGTTTTTGAGCAATAAATACCTTTTGAATATCGGTCCCATTACCCCAAATTAGGAGTCCATATCTCAGCACAGATTCTACATATGCGTAGTAGGCAATTATTGCAGTATTCCGGTCTGTAACTCTAGTTAACTTATAAAGTGCAAATGAAAAACTGTTTATTTTATTGCAAACTTTATCAATCTGCTCTATCCAGTTCAGTTTTGGTGTTATAATTAAACCTAAAAATGTCACATTATTGATAAATTTTATAATTCGTCCATAAAAATTAATATGAGTCAATGGATTTTTTTTCAGATTATTGAAATTAACGAAATTAGTTTTATCAAGATTGATTTTCAAATTATTATTGTTTAACCAGTCAATAAGTTGGTGCATAGTTTTATTTATGTCCTCTATGTGCTTGTCTAGAGAAAGTTTATTGTTAGTAGTTACTAAAATAGAGACGTCGTCAGCAAACATTATTGTTTTAAAATCAAATATATCAGGGAGATCGTTGATGTACATTAAAAACAAAAGCGGGCCCAATATGCTGCCTTGAGGTACTCCGCTTCTATTGTGTTTAAAATCCGATCTATATGTATTGTTAATGGAATTTTCATCGAGCTGCGAAATTTCGACACATTGCTGTCTGTCTTTCAAATAAGACTCAATCCAGGCGATTGCAGGTCCCCTAATACCATTAGCTTCTAATTTACGAAGTAATTGTTCATGTGAGACATAATCAAAGGCCTTGGTCATGTCCACGAATATTACAGTTGTGTAGTTCATATCGTTTACATTTTGCAGTATTTCATTAACTAAATCAAAAGCAGCATTTGTAGTTGATTTGTTTTTTTGAAACCCATACTGATTGCATTTTACAACTTGAAATTTGTCAAAGAAGGCGGTTAGGTTGTTAAGCATTACCTTTTCGAAAACCTTTGATAAAACAGGAGTTAAAGTTATCGGACGATAGTTTTTGATATCTGTTTTTTGACCTTTTTTATAGATCGGTTTCACTATAGCGGTCTTAAGCTTTTTTGGAAATTGTCCTGTCTCAAAAGATAGGTTTACTAAAAACGCTAGTACATGACAGATGTTTTCTTTGCAGGCTTTTAAAATTTTCGTACAGATACAATCGTATCCTTCTGAATTCGTATTATTTAGGGATGTTATAATTTTATTTATAGAATTTATGTCAGTAGGAAATAGAAATAAAGAGTTATTTATTTTATTACAATTATTGTATGTCATTTTCATTAACTGGTTTGTGTTATTAGGTAAATTTGTGAAATAATCATTAAATTCCGAAGCAATAGCCACCGGTTCTATGATGTTTACACCACTATTTTCTAATTTGTTTATATATTTATCATTGGACGAAGAGTTGCAGGTTTCAGTTTTTATAACCATCCAAGTTGCTCTACATTTATTTTTACTATTTAGAACTATTTTTTTATTATTTTTCTTTTTAGCTTCATAAGCGCATTTTTTAAAAAGCTTATTAAAATTTATGTATTTATTACGATCATCCATATTTTTTGACCTATAATAGTTATGACGGAGTGCACGTTGTGTCCTAGAGCTTTTCCTTAATCCTTTTGACAACCAATTTAGTTTTAAGGTAACATTTACTTTAAACCTTTTTACTGGAAAGCAAAGTTTATTTAAAAGGCAAAACATATCATAGAATATGTCAAAGGCTGTATCGAGATTTTTGCTCTCAAACACCTCAGACCAAGACAATGCTTGCAGATGCTGGTTAAATTTTTTAATGTTTTCTTTTGTGTAACATCTTTTGTAGTTAAATATATATTTAGGAATAGGAGTTTTTTGTTTAACTGGGAACCTTAGTATTTGCGCTGTGTCATGGTCAGATAACCAGAGAGGTAAGATAGTACCAGTTGCTTTTTGCTCATTACTCATTATCAGATCTAAGCAAGATGTTTTCCTAGTTGGCTCATTTATATGTTGTTTGAGGTGGTAGTGCTTTACTATGTCAGATAAACGAGACATTTTATCTGTGTTTTCTAATAGATTTATGTTCAAGTCACCCATAATAACTAGTTTGTGCCTAGAATATTTGGACAAAAGTCTATGTATCAACATCTCAAAATTAGTAAAAAAAGAATCCAAGTGATGTTTAATATTTGATGGAATTCGATATAAGCAGATAACCAAAATGCAGTTAAAAGTTAGATTGATCGCACAATATTCGAAGTGACGTGGTAAAATAAGATTATCAAAAGAAGTAAGTTTTTGATATTGTATTCCTTTTGAGACTAATATGCATGTACCTCCGCGTTTTTGGTCCTTCCTAGAGAAGTGGGCTGCTAGCTCATAATTATTAACCTTAATGTTTTTTTCCTCACCATCCAAGACAAATGTTTCTGTAAAACAAAGTACATCGGGGCGAGTATGGATACTTATATCGTTAAGAGTGATTTCTAATAACTCCCTTTTCCCTAATAAACCACTTATATTTTGGTGAAAGAAGGTAAACGTGTTAGGGTCGAAAAAATGTTTCTTTTCTAATGTTTCGAGTAGGCGACTTAGAATCCGGCTCATTGGCCACAGGCACAGTTTCAGGGCTTACAAGCGGTGTCGACTCATGAGCTGGCACAGTTTTGCAAGTCGTAGGTATTACAAGTTTTTTTTGTAGAGTTTGGAAATAGTACGGTATAGTTCCTTTATTACATTTTGGAACATCCTGAGCACCGATTTCATCGCTTTGCTGACTATATTCCCGATTTGAAATACGTTTTTTTATCAAGTGTTTTAAATTACTGAATGTCAAAAACTGGTGTCTATAATCTTTGTAGTCAATGCTTATATTAATGTGATTACAAATTTGATTTAAAATGTCAGTTTTATTTAAAGTGCTATACAGGTCTAGATATAAGTTATATAAAAATGTACAATTATCAAAATGTCGAGTCCACAGTTTCAAATTCTTATTTAATGTAATTTCATTCAAATGTGGATTGTGATAAATAGGGACAATGTATATAGACGCTTTTCTGAACTTGCTAATCATGATACAAATGTTCGAATGAAGTTTTTGTACGTCACAATCATTGCTACCAACGCCTAAAATCAAGACATCATTTTCTGATATTTCTTGTGCTATTTCGTCACAATGATTTAGAAATTCTGAGCTTGATGCACCCGAGTAGATAGTAGCCGTCGGTTGGTAGACGTCATTCCACTTACCCGATCTTGTCTGACAAAGAACGGTTGATAAGCCTTTAAGTTGTTCATCACCTAATATGTAAATCTTCCGATTTTTCTTATCGGTTTGGCTAACTGTGCTGCCCTCTGTTGAGATACTAAGCGTTTGACTACAGTCAGAGTCGTCTAGTTCAGACTGGTCATCCTTCGTTATGTGGCTCATGGGTGTTTCAAATATTTGTGAATCTTCCTTTATAGGGCTTGACTGTCGTAGTGCATTTATTCTAGGAGAGAAAAATGGTCTCGGTGATTTGGTAGACCTTAAGCTGTTATGTTGTATGGGTTTCTTTGCTGGCGTTTTACAGATCCTAGTTAAATTTGTAATATTCAAGTTTGCTTTTTCAAGTTTCATCAACAACTCGCCATTTTCAATCAATAATTTTGAATTGTAAGCATCAATAAATTTCAACTTTTCTTTCAGATTCACGATAATATTTTTTAAATCTTCTATGGATGTACTCGTATTTTGTTCGAGTTCCGGACAACTTCTATTCAGCGCAACTTGCGTTGTTCCAGCAAACTCGTCGCCTGTCACATCATCTAAAAGCCCATCAAACGAATTTTCCGTGGAGACATTTACTGTGTATTCGGGCTGGGGACTATTATCATTGCTGACAAACTGAGCTTCGGGAGCCGGTTCCGTAGGTGTGGATATGGTGCTCACAATAGGTTTATTATTCAATGATATTGAATCGGAGCTTTTAGATGTCTTAGGTAGTGTATTTGTCACGATTACTGTGCTTTTAGGGGCTTTTTTTGCAGGTATCTTAGACATAGGAGTACTTATTTTTTTTATGCAGAAATCACATTTCCAGCTTGCTCGTTTACCTGTATTCATGAGCAGGTAGCGCTGCACTGAAACGTTTGCGCAATCTTCAAGACATAATATTTTTGCACATAGAGCACATTGCAAGTAATCATTTCTTCTGCATTGTTTTTTGCATTTAAAACAAGGTCTCAGTAAGTTTGACATGTTGCTCGAAATTTTGCTTTTTGAAAAAGCGACCTCTAGAGCCGAATAGTAGAATTATAGATTTAATGGCTTCTAGTGCCAAATAGTAGAATTATAGATTTTGCGGCAAAAATTGTACGCCCTCTTGTGGCAACTTACAGAAATTCTATATGATATTTTATAAACGCAATAAAATAAAAATAATTCCTGTCATTGAGTTTTAAAATTGTAGTGTAATGAGTAAGATCACAAAAACAGCAAAATAAAATCTCAGCTGCTGGGGATCGAACTTGCGTCTCGTAGAACGTGCGTAGTAGCAATCGAACTATCTCAAGGTCGGGCATTCACCCAAGTCCAATCGCTCTGTGTCTCTTCAAAATACGTTGATCAATCACTTAAATTTAAAAATTAAGACTCTTGCACTTTATATATTGATAGAAACTGTTGTTTATTCTTTTTTTTAGCACAGATGGTTCAATATTATGCTTTTATTTTTAAACTTAGTTGTTTATTTTAGTCGATCACTACACCATTTCTTTATTTAAAGATATTGGCCGTCTATTGCAATACAAATTGTCACAAACAATATCACTTAGGAGTCAGATCACTGTGAATTGAATTTTAATGTCCTTTTTGTTGTTCCACTAAAATTTATATTTTTGACGAATAAAATGTACAGAAGCAATGTTTACTTAAAGACGCCACCTGGCGAACCCCCACAAGCACATTGCACAAGTACGACAACTTTAATTTTAATTGTTTTCTATTGGAAATGTGTTTTGAAACTGAAGTTCGTGGGAATTATGAAAATAAAAATGTATAGGCGCGATAAAACTTAAGTTACAGTTTTTTCGCCGAACGGTGTCGGTATGACCCAAATGGTATACCTGAAATATATCCATTAAAAATTATACTATCAATATCAAATCACAATGAATTCTGTCTTATAGATCACATTAAGTCAGATGAACTGAACAACTTTACACAAAGAAAGAGGAGCTCAACCTCTCAATACAAACTCTCTGTCTCACTCAGAGCAAGTTAAGGCGATCCGTTTTCCATACTAAATTCAAATGACTCGTATTCTTATGCGGGACATAAAATGCTATTGAAAAACGAGTGAATACATCTATTTTTAGTTAAATTTTTCACTGATTAATACAGCTAATGCACCAAAAGTACTAGTTTTTGTTAGCAGTTTTTGGTTCAATATTACCACTGTCGGTGTGCGATCTATACTGTAGTACTTTCGGTGCATTAACTGTATCTTTAAATTAATCAGCGAAAAATTTAACTAAAATAGCAGTATACACTCGTTTTTCAACAGCATTTTATGTCCCGCATCAGAATGCAAATCATTTGAATTTAGTATGGAAAACGGATCGCCTTAAGTAAGATAGAAAGCCAAAGACCAGAGACAAATACTACAACTGACACCATTTATTTATTAAATATTTAATAATTTAATAAAACGTCAACAGCGGGACAGGGAGCTCCCTCCAGAACTCCAGCGAAAACGCGTGGTTCATTGGAGGGGATTTACCATAGTCACCACGCTTATAAGCGTAACCCTTTATATTGCACACAAGAAATCCCCATGAACAAGAAAGACGAGAAAAACAGGTACTACTTATTTCAATTAAGAAATGTCTTCCAGCAGACCTTGGCAAGTGAAATGAGATAGTACAAGGCAGGTAGACCGTGCGTAAAGACCGTGTTAAAGTTTAAATAATTAAACTTTCCGTTTATTCTCTCTCAACAGGGCTCAAATAAACAGTGGAGACGTTGCCTCCGTAGCACGCTCTAGCTTCCGCTACAGCTGAAAATAAAATCCAAGCGCCAAATGCACCTAGGATTGAAAGAAATAAATTGCCTCGATACTGCAGCAGTAGGTTCCCCGTCGTCGGACCTCTTGTTATTCGACATCGGCTCAAAAGAGGGTAGTAGTTGTTAGATTCCCTTAACTCTTAGGGTGGCTTTCCATCACAGCTGGCAATAAAGCGGAGCAAGGAAAATAAACCTATACTTTGCTTAATTTTTGGAAATAATAAGCTGCATAAAATTAAGATGCGATGAGTCCAGCAAATACCAAAAAAGGTAAGCATGACCGAAAAATCCTATACTATTAAACGAGCAGTGTTTGTATAATAATATTTATTTGTGAAAGCAGGTGTTTACACGGTGTTACAAAATGAAAACATCTGTAACGATTTCGATGAAATTTAACGAGGTTATTGCGAAACGAAAAATCGATCTAGCTTGGTCTCATGTCTGGAAAAATTTGTTTAATCCGTTTTTGGAGCATTTCTTGAAAATGACACGTTAAAGATACCCTACAGCGCCATCTGTTAGTGGGCTTTAGTTAAAATTTTACAGAGCAAAACTCGGTCGCCCAGGTACTAGTATAGATTAACTAGGTCGTTTGGTTAGGTTACATTTTATTTGAATTTACGTTTATATATATATTTTTTTTCATTTTCACCTCCTATATTCCTAGCTTTACAAAACCTTCCCAAAATCATCTGAAATCATTCTGGGTTTCTGACCGGAATTTTCTCGATATTGTGGGACTAAATCGCGGGAACACGAAAAAACACGCCATTGAAAGTGGTATTATCTGGTTGCGCTTCGCTTGATTTCACGGCTCTGGTGGAAAACCACCCTAATTCTACAGGGTGTTAATGCAAAAGCGTGCTACAGCTCTAAGGTGTGCTCAGACCACGAAACTGAACAACTTTTAATACAAACCTTCAACAGTCGACAGTGCATTTTGTATGGAGAAGTCAAAAAAGTTTATCCGAGTTCGACTCATGTTTCTTTGGAAAAGTTGTTCAGTTTCGTGGTCTCAGCACAATCTTGAGCTGTTGCAGGAATTCATATAACCCGAAATAATTCTGGCTTCTTCTGGACAAGCCCCATCCTCGTCTTGCACAAGGCTAGAACGATATCTAGAGTAAGCCCAATGACAGACCAAAAAAAATATAGACACATCATATCCACGTAAGACTTACGACTCTATAAAGCATAAGGCCAACCAGAGACTTTTAATGCTATTACCGGCCCTTAAGGAAGAAGGCAAAGAGGATTGTCAAACAGCTAAACGAGCTGCCATCATACTTTTCAGTTTACAGAAGTTGTTCAGTTTCGTGGTCCAGCACTCACGCTGTTTTTCTGGTTTTGCATTGACACCCAGTATAGCCGGCACCGCTCGGCCGAATACCGTAAAGATTTCATCCAGCTCAGTGGTAAGCTTCGAGCGCCTGATTTCATTGTTCGGTGTTATCTGGGAACGGAGGTTTGTTTTCTCATTACCATAATTCAAGGGCTACAAGCTCCCGTTGAGGACGCTTTCTGTTCCAATTTAACTACTTACTCGGATTTACGAAGCAAACTAGAAAATAAAGTAAATTAAGTAATTCTTCGACTGAACCGCTTGTCTCCACGTATAATATGTTTCTGGCTTCCCACCGGATTTTTGGACTACATAGAGGGTGTCTCCTAAGTACCTTTCAGTATGTTACTCTTACCATACAATTAAACAACTTTCCTTTACGAAAATTAAACTCCCATTCGAAATTCCGTATCAGCTGATGCAGTTTCATGATAGTTTTACGGTTAGGTGATTAGTAAGCAACCTATAGTGGCCTTATCGCATCGTATCGCGGCAACGCTAATGGCGTCACTCGTAGATCCAATGGCCGATGGGGCGTAAGGGCGTCCGCTAAAACTCGCGCGGGCGCCATGTACGCGAGTGAAATAGTATGAAAAAACCCATCGCACGCGCCCGCGCCGCGCCGGGTATGCTATTTCACAAACGTGCGATGCCCTAAGGGTTGAGTGGCGTCCATAAACCGGAAGAAGTATGGCAGGCCTCAAATCAGCGTGTAAAAAAAAATTGTAAAAGTAAAACGTGATGAGGAATTATGGTATAAGTGCACGCACTCCCATAAACTTTAATTTGACCTTTGATTGTTAAAACTCCATTTGCGTTGTATGAGTATGACCACTCGAACCTGACCCCGATTTAATATGAATGTACTTGAAATTAGAGCCATATATGACAGACGGATAGACAGCCTAAACAAACAGACGGTCAATAGAGCGGTCTCGTGTTCCGTTTCTTTTTTGATATGCAAGTACGGGCGCTATAAGACTGCACCCCGCGCACACTAGCGCCCTCATCAGAATTTAATAAATTTCTTTGAATTGGAGACCAAAATGAAAAAAATAAGAACGATAAAGTGTTATTTGTCAGGATAGAGTTATTTTGAACTATTGCAATTAGCTTAGCTTTATGTTATCTTGTTTATTTAAAATCCTTTGAACGGAACGCGGTGGCCACCAATTTCCGTTTTAAGAATTTTGAATAAACAAAATAACTTAAAGCTAATTGTAATAGTTTAAAATAACGATATCCTGACAAAGAACACTTTATCGTTCTTCAATTTTTCATTTTGGTCTCCAATTCAAAGAAATTAATTAAATTCTGATAAGGGCGCTAGTGTGCGCGGGGTGCAGTCTCATTTTCCTCGCTGTGGTGTTGTAGTGAGAAATTGTGTGTGACGCTCAGCAGCAAAGTTATTCCGCATCTCGTGCCTGGAAACCTTCGTTACGGTCAGGTTTCTTCTTTTGGACCTTCAATTCTATCTAAAAACCTTCGCTTGCTCGAGTTTCAATGCAAGGCACTCGTGCCAAGTAACGATTATACTGCCTTGCGTAGCAAATAACTGTTTCGGCGCTAAGCCAAAAACTTTTACAGCATATTTTGCAAATAATTAAAGTAAATAATTCAAATAAAACAAGCGCGGGAATTAAGGATAGTTCAGCAAACAAATACGATCAACTTTGGAATGAATTCGGCAGATAGTTCCGAGTGTTTGACTTTAAACAAAATGTTTTCGTTCAAACTACCACGATCAGGGCCCTGAATGTGTTTTAAGTATTTAAACTAAACATTTTGAAGCAACTGGAATAGTATCACGTCGCGAGTTGGATACACAAAATGCAAATTACACTCTCGTTGTTTCACAAAGATTATCCATGAACACCTGACACCCGTCCGCCGGAGGAGACTGCTAAAATATGCAACCGGCAAACAAAATTAATGTCTCTTTAGTTCATTCTCTGTTTATTGATTCATTTTAGCTTGTTAGAGTGCAATTTCAAGCGAAAAGTGCCGCGAGTGGCAAATGGATTGCTTTAGATACTAATCAATGGAGACGAAGGTGATGGAAAGTCGGTAATTTTTATCACATGATTTTTTTATGTTACAAGTGGGTAAACGAGCAGGTGGGCCACCTGGTGGTAAGTGGTCACCACCGCCCATGACACCCACTGTCTTATTATAGAAATAATTTGACACTAATAAGACAGCAAAGCGCGTTGCCCACCCTGAGAACTAAGATAGTATGTCTCATGTGCTGGTAACTTCACTGGCTCCCTTATCCTTCAAACCGAAACACAGCAGTGCAAACACTGCTGCTTCACGGCAGAAAAAGGCAAGGGGGTGGTACTTCCCCAGACAGACTTTGCACAAAAGCCCTACCACCTTCAAAAGATTTGAGTTAAATAAAATCATTCAAGTGTTGTTGTCTGTTTAAAACAGACAACAACACTCCCGTCTAAGAAAAACATCTGAAGGGATCCGGAAAGTCTTATACTACTCCAGGGAAATTATTATTTGACCGGGAAGTAATTAAGTATGGCTGTTTTTTCTCGGATTCTTGTTAAACAACTAATCTCTCCTATAAATATATGATTATTAAAATCGTATGACCTCGGGAACATATATTTTTATTTTTTATTTATACTAAAATGCTAATGCAATCAATCGATTAGCATTGTTAATAGAAATATAATCATAGGTAGTTTGCCTAAAAATTAAAATGTTTTCCCATTGGTGAAACTCGGAGTTTCAGTAAGGTAATAAATTAACTCGAAATTGCACTTAAAGGATAATATGTAATGGAAGTAAGTTTAATGTTTTACTTCTTAAATATTATTTTAAATACATTTTATACAAAATTAAAGTGTCAACTGTAATGATAAACTTTATATGTGAATTTTTCAGTTTAAAATGTATTTTTCGTCATATTCCCTATATTTTTTTTCTTTAATACTATTTTACATATATGAATTTAAACTTAATTTTCTCAATAATAAAAAAGTCACATTTATATTCACTTCAAACCCACTCATATAAAAGTTTCTAAATACCCTGGAGTACACTATCAGAGTTGCAATAGCTGTAAACGTAAATTGCTCCAACGAGTTCGATTTTACAGTAAGGTTTTCAGGGGTAAAAAATCGATCTAGCTCATGTCTGGGAAAAAATTTTCTTTCCGTGTTTTTTTAAGAAACTATAGCGCGATCCAAGAAACTCTCAGCGCCATCTGTTTTTAAATTGCTTTGCTGTAATTTCATACTAGAATTTTTACGAGTAGAGGATAAAAATCTTGGTGTTCATGTTTATTAAAATTATAATCCTGCGGCAACACATTATCCCTTTTCAAACTTTTTTTTCTCCCAATCTTCAATGGTCATTTAAAAGCGTTGCTGTCCATACAAGAGACAAAAAATACAAACAGGAACGTGTCAGCACCAGACTCGTTTTCGTGTAACCCTTATTTTCGCTGGTTACCCTTTCAGAGCAGTTTTAACTTTGAGCGACGTGAAAGCACAATTTCGGACCCACGCGCGTGCGGTTAGAGTTCCTGAAATTCCCCCTAAAATATTTCTCCGAAACGCCACGTTTGACTTCGTTATTTTAGAGGTTTATATACACTGAAAAAATTAAGAACCATTAGCGAACCTGGCAAGAACTTTGCCGTATCAAAATAGGACTTTGTAGTATGACTATCAAGAAGAACTGGATAGAACTCATCATTACTTCATTTACAAAACCTAGACTCGAAGTAATGATAAGTAAAAACTGTTTGGTTGAAATTAATATTGAAACAGTGCACTGTTTGGGTAAGTTTGCACTGTAGTGGAGCGCGGGGAACATAAGTAGCTAGCTATAAATAGTAATACTTTATCATATGCTATAAAATAACAATATAATGCAGTAGGTACCACTTACGCAACAAACTATACTGGACAAAATGGTGTTGATGCAACCAGTGAAGTGAGAAATTATGGGCTTGTACGCTTAAAATATTTTACATTTAAATAAAATATTCCATAATTAAATACCCAGTTTAAACTTGCAATGAAAAATGAGGCTAAATTATCGGAAGTATTTATTTTATTTTACCTACTGCCTAGTTTTGAAACCAGAAAATATATCGGCCGAATAATAGCAGGCGTTGAAGGCAAGCATGACTATCCATACGTGGTGACTCTCACCCACCGACTGTATCGTTTCAGATTTTGCACCGGGTCCCTCATATCCCAAGACTGGGTCCTGACTGCTGCGCATTGCGTCGGTTCGAGAAACAGTATCGAGTTCGCAAACCTTTGCCGTATACAATATGGAAACTTGAGTGCCAATCACAGGCACGCAACTTACAAAAACGTTATCGGTGCACACAAAGCACCAAACTACAGGGATATTATACAGTTCCCGAGTTATCGAAGAAAATTAGTCGAAATGCCTCTTACAAACGACTTAGCACTTTTGAAAATAGAACCCCTTGATTTGAAGAGGTTTGGAAAGATTTCCGCGGTAGACTTCAGGGGTTTGGCCGGACGACCGGTGATATATGTCGGGACAGGGGGGACGATGCGCGATTCAGTTCTCCACAATAACCCATTAAAAGCTATGTGGATCGAGGATGCTGATCAAAAAAGAGAGCAGCTGATTGGGGAGGCAATGGTAGTAAGTTGTCCGAAAGACGACGAAGATGAGGTGAAGACGAATGCGGCTTTGTTGTGTGTTCGTCCGAAGTGCAGCAACAGGTACCAGCGAGCGCAGACGGGAGACTCAGGAGGGCCACTGCTGTATAAGAGCAAGATCGTGGGAGTGGCGTGTACGGTAAAGCATCGCGACTTGCACCACGAATCCATGTTCACAGCCATCAGTCCCTACCTGGATTGGATTCTTCGTGTTCAAAACAACTATTGATAACGCTTAGTGGAGTCTAGCAAATTACGAGCGAAAATTCTAGTTTTTCACTAATAATTTTATCTGTTAAAATATTTAACTTATTTGTTTATAGATGGGAAGCAAAATTTATTAAATCTGTGCCCGACTTGCACGAAAACTACTTTACAACCTACAATTACTTATGTAAGCTTATTAAAGAGGTTTTAATAAAAACGCAAATAAACTAATAGTTAAGTACTTAATATTGTAACCTCTCGTAACCAAACCAAACGCAAAGACAAAGGTTAGGTTTTGAATGGATCAAAGTTTCAGTTTCAGAATTCTGCAGCACAATCGTCACAAAGGACTGCAACCGTGCCCTTTGAGATATTAAAACGGTTTGAGTGCCAGATTAGTGGTTTGAAACAGTTTGGCCTGCTTTCAGTGAATAGTGTTGGTCACAAAGCCAATGATAATTTGTTTTGAAACATGCAGTTTGTTTAGAAATGAATAGTTAATGCCTTATGAAAAGGAGAGTTCATGTTAATTTTGGGGCAACTGCTACAGTCAACAAGAATAGCAGTGTTGGAGCTAGAAAACGCACTACGCACGCGACCGACATTTCCCTCGTCTGTTCAATCGAAGTTACGCACTAGGAGGTCAAAAATGAACCCGACTGAACGCTGGAGTTTACCTCCAAAAAACCTCACCTATGGGAAAACGTGGTTGTCCCTCGCCTCTATCAAACGGAAATCCGCTGCTACACATCTTCGGTTTACGTATTTTACGTCGCCTCGTACGACACCCATAAGAAATAGGTAGGTATGTGGTAATGTATTATCTGGTAAACCAAACAACATGTCAATAGAAACACTTTGGGCTTTATGTCATGGTAATAGAGTTGCAAATGATTTCACTGACTTACGGTTGAACAAACGTACAAGCAATCCTCTGATATTACATTGAATGGCGTGAAGCAGCCTCCATGGATAAATAATAAATGGGTGGGGCTCACAAAATTTGTACCTTCGACAAAAATGCCGTGGACCTAACTTTGAATAAAGAAAAAAGTTATTTTATTTTATTCCACAATTAAAATGACGATTTCTATTAATGCCTATATTCACTTGTGATAGTATTAAGTCAATTTAATAGTTAAAACATTTGAAATAACAACAGAAAATATTTGCCATCAGTAAGAGTAATTTCTAGTTCCATACAAAAAAAGAATGGCACAGCCCCTAGAAACAATCATTACTTTATCATTTCCATCTTGTTCGCTATATTTATAGGGTAATTTTATTTACTACACAAAATACAGTAATGGATCTACAAAGTAATGCGTTAATAAACCCTAATTAAACAGATTATATAATAAAATCGTTGAATTTAAATAGTGTCTCTATTTTATTTCACGTGTGTTATAGTCAGTTTGTTACATGGTAGTTTTTTTGTTATAAGGAATACTTCTAACTGCAAATATTTTTATGTGCTGGCAACATTTCGACCATCAAATAATAATGTCAGTGGTTTGACAGCCATCTTAGTTCACCCGAAAAAAGCGTTAGTCGGTGTGTGTTATGTTTTCGTCATTGGATTTTACTGAGTTTTCGGAAGTATTTTTTCATGGTGAGTAATAAAATAGTTTGTTTGAAGTTTATTGACTTAAAGCTTATACGAATTATGAATGAATAATGTGTTTTTTTCAAAAAAATACATTGCATTTGAAGTTGCTACACGAGTTTGAGGTTACTTTTTTCACGCGTGTTTATTCACGTGTGTTACGTGTGTTATGATATTGTGTGACGTAACACACGTGAATGACCTAAAGCTAAGTGTACATTACAAGTATGCTTATTTTTACTACCTACCTAATCCACGTGCATAAGTACATTATTTTGTCGAGAACACATTCATTTAGTAAATTGTACCTACATATATTTTACAATGTATTATGTAGGTACTTACCTATACTCTGAATTTTAATTTGACGGTATTCTGACGGTTCTGGGTTTTATTATTCTATTGAGTGAAGAAACGAGATTCGATTAAAATAAATACAGTGTTGGATATTTTTAATTGTAATATAATTGAAAAATTCAATTTATTACGACTTAGCTAATTTATTTAATTTTTTTAGTACGAAATGACAGTTTGTATGAAGTGACAGCTGCCAGCATTCCGTCGAACTAATCTATTTATCGCCACCTTAGGATATTGTAATTTTTATATGACGTCTTTCGATAAGCAACAATGCTTGCAATTTTGTTTTTCAGTTAGGGCAATAATTATACCTAGTCAGCAGAAATTTTGTTTTTCAGTTAGGGCAATAATTATACCTAGTCAGCAGAATTACAGGCAGGAGACCTTAGTGCATGAGTTCTAAACGTTAAAAACATTCGTATGCAGCTAATATTGAATTCATTAAGATATTTACAAGGTCTAGTTTTGTATTAAAAGTTTTATTTTCTTTTTGTTGTGATTGCATTTAAAAACTATCTGAAGTTAGTTACTTGAATTTTGTATTAGAAGTTTTAAGTTGTATTGTTTGCACGTAAAAACTAACTGAAGTTACTTGTGTTATGTAGGTAAGGAGTAAAGAATTTATTAAAGAAATTTTGCTTAAACAAATATTTTGTATCATTCAAAAGTAAATTTGCTCATGGTTAAGGTTTATAAATCTATAGGTATCATCTCTACATTTATAATATGCTCAATACACTTTTTTCTCCAGTGTATACTTACCTTAACATTAATTCCCGAGTGTTATGCAATTCCAGTGTGTTATTGTGTGTTACAGTTTCCCGTGTGTGATGGTACATTTTTTGCGAGCCCCACCCAAATATGTCCCCGCAGTTATTTACGTTTCGCATGGAAAGTGGTGCCACCTATGAATAATTTGCAATGAACTGTTTTCACAGTTGTGTAAACTGAGTAATCAAAGGTGTCGATAGATTGCGCTAAATAAAAAAAACTAATGAAAATTATGACCTGCAAAGAGAAATTAACCCTCTATGCTGATGTCAAATCGGACTTTTTTAAGGTTGGCTCTGGTTTACTTAGACAACATCTAACAAGAAAAGGAAAACTAGTTTTTCTTTAAAAAAAAACATACATACATACATACATAACATCACGCCTTGTTCCCGTTGGGGTAGGCAGAGACCACAGTTCTCCACCTGCTACGATCTTGACATACTTCCCTTGCTTCCTGAACCTTCATCAATCCTTTCATACATGCTCGTCGGTTTAGGGTACTTTTAACCTGGCCTTTATTCAGAAAACGACTCATTCATTTATAGTCGCGTTCTCCTAACGGTTCTAATGAAATTTACAATACTTACAGGGGTTTTCGGGGGCAAAATTTCCGTGTTTTTTAAAATTGTAGTACGATTAAGGAATCATACGCACCAGCGCCATCTGTTGACCCGCTTTGATATTAGATGGTTCCTTTTCATCAACATAGGAACGAGTCGAAATATGATATTTTTATTAACTTCCTTCCTATACTAATGTAATGTAAGTGATTTGTAGTGGAAGTTATATTTTTGTTTATATTTTGACCTTTATGGTCCCCGGCAAAAAAATATTCAGTTTATCGGGTAAGACTTGTGCTGTAAAGTTGTGCTATAAAAAATTTGGATTTTACGTTCCATCCTGTTAAATATAGGAAAGAAGTTACAGCTTTCGCTTCTCAGCTGAAGTAAGATGTAAAGAAATTCCTACATAAATTAATATTGGGAGACATCAGGTCATCCAATTCCAAACTAAGTAAAGCCTGTACTATGGGTATCACTATATCAAAGACTGACATACATACGTAAATTGATAAATAAAAACGCTTGTATTCATTACACAAATGTTTGCCCTGGGCGGGGATCGAACCCGCGACCCACGGCGTGAAAGGCTGGCTCACTATCAACCACTCACTTGTCATAGAAGCGCTCGTGGCAAATGCTCTTTCTTTCCGATAAATAAAGTTAACCTCTCTGATCCTGTACCGAAAAACCGCGCGAAATCCCACGCTGCACCTACCAACGTAAGTATAGTACAGAACCCCGTCACCCACGAGCGCGGGCTCCCTACTGAGCTTCGTTACTCGATTACGCGCCCATCTAATCCATAGAACTACGAGTATACCTCGTTTGAAAGGGAATTTCAAAAGGTACTAAGTACAGTAACATGCTGTTTTAAAATGTACTGTAGGTTTTACACAATAAGGCATAATTTGGAACATCGTTGCCCACGTCGCTTCTGTATCCTTGGGGATACACCGGGGCTTGGCCGCAAAAGAGTTTGTCTTTATCCTTCGGGATACACCGGGGCTTCTGAGGGCAACGTTGGCCGTGGTCAGAACCCGGATGGGTGACCGCTAGTGGTACAAGATTTAAAGCGTTTTCATGCTTCGGAAGGCAATGATGGAAGTCGTTAAGGCAAGTCAGGGGCCATTTGGTGGCCAGCCGATGCTTAATCTATGGTTGTGTCTAGTTTTCCCTCTGGGACTCTGGCTTGCAGAAGACAGATTGCAGTCGCTTTCTATAATAATTGTCCTCGCCAAACACCCACGTTAGGTAGCCGGCTCCGTAAAAACCATTGGAAAATACGGAATAAGGCTAGGGCAGCAATGATGACGAACTTCTGCTCAGCGGCTAAGCCGTTCCGTATGGATGAGGTATCTGGAATAAATGCAGGTATCCCTTCATCTGAATTTATTTACATTCCGCTATATTTTAATCTTTTAGAATTATTTACTTATTAAAAAAAAACCGGCCAAGTGGGAGTCGGACTCGCGCACTGAGGGTTCCGTACCACCACATAAACATAATTGTATTAGTTGAAATTTCAGTAAGTTAATGTGCTAGATTTTTTGAGTCCGACACGCGCTTGACCAAATTTTATTATTTGTTGTTATTTTATAGCTTATGCACTGTTTGTAGGTGTTCCAGTTTTTAAATAGAACTAAAACAAAAATCGCCTCAGCGACCATCCAACTTGACCCCTCTCTTATATGAATGTTCTTGAAACGGGAGCTCACCACAATTGGTTACCATTAGTTGTGAGAAAAGTTGTAATATTTAATGATTTCAGACTTTTCCCATTATTTGTACTGTGAGACCTAGCTTCTTGCCAAATTTCATAATTTTAGGTAAACGGGAAGTACCCTGTAGGTTTTGCATTTTTGAATAAATGTATGGAGATGAGGACATAAAATGCCATATCTTTTGATTGCGTCGTTGTAAAAAATTTAAATTTTCAGATCTTGTGTGGTTCATGAATCCTAATATATGGTATTAATTTCAACCTGATACCATTACCCGTTCGTGAGATAAAGGGTCTTGACAGACAGACAGACAGTCAGACAGACGGACAACAAAGTGATCCTATAAGGTTTCCGTTTTTTTCTTTTGAGGTACGGAACCCTAAAAAACGAAGATATAGAATTTTTGGTCCATTTTTTAGCGCCATCTTGTTGGTCCGTCGAAAAAGGAAAATTTATTGGTAACATGATATTGTTACCAATTAATTTTCATTCTTCTTTTTAAAAAATGATTAAAATACACAAAAACAAAAAAAAAACAAAAGAACAAAAAAAAATAACTAAAAAGAAAATAAAAATACATCACGGATTTGAACCCGCATATGACGTATCTCGTCCCGGATGACCTCGCTCTAACCACTTAGCTATTTTACCATTAGTCATTGCGACGAAATTAAGGTTGCCTTCCGAATCGGGTAAAAATTACTCTGACAGCAGGATAGCGATATATGACATCCATCGGTATGGTTGAGACCACAAGAGCAGGTCGAGACAGACTGCTGTCAAATATTAACTATTACCTTAGACTATATACTATTACCGTTTTGGAACTCACTCTAAGTATCAGAATGTACAAGAAATTAGCCAATATCCTAAAACGCGGTATCATAGTTTTACTAAATTGTTGGTATATATAGAAATGACGCCATAGGGAATATTGGGTGAGTCCGTGCCTACTCGGTAAAGGTTGATAGTTTGGTCAAGTTTCAACGTGGTGCTGCGAACCCTTGCAGAGGGCTCTATGACAACCACGGGCCCTCTGCTGGGCGTGGCCCGTGGAGTGACACTATAGTCTGGCCAAGACAATCAATGGCCAGGTAGTGTGTCACTTCAGGTCTAAGGAATAAAGACCCGTTGTTTAGAGGCGGCCGGCTGTTCCGGCAGCGGCTGCTCTCGCCCCCACCGAGTAGGACCTTTGACTCACTTTTTAAATCTTTATTTAATTTATCCTTACTATCCGTAGAACTTATAGTTTTATACGCTTATTTAAATTTTATATAATAAGTTGGTGAAGATTTTAAAAATTATTTATATTTTAATATAAAGTAACTGGCTGTCTGTTACGTTTTCAGCTACATACCTAACCAATTGGTTAAGAGGGTATCCTAGCTGGAATTTTTCCAATACAAATTGATACAATTGTATACCGCTATTTACTCCCTAGATAATGCCTGTATTTTGCCTTTTAAATCAAGAGAAGTAGACAGGGATGTCAATTATTTATTTCCGAAAATATGTAATATTTTGAAAAGTTTTCAAGTCAAAAGAAAGAAATAGGAGCTTAGGTATATCTACTCTATCTTCAAATTTTGATACCAAAAATAATTGAATCCTCTCAAGAAAAACGTGGAAGCGGAACGTCGTTTTGTAGGTAAAATCGGTCTAAGCTCCCCGTCCCTATCGTACACTATGGGAGGATTGTTGGGGAGCAGCGCGATAGCAATAGTTTGTACAAATATCTACTTCTAAGATTCTTCTTCTTTTCGTATTAATGGCAAATGATTTTATAGTAACTTAGCCGTGTGGCTTCATCAATAGCTCTTTGTTTGGTTGCCTTCAAAAAGGTCCTCCCGGGTGCAAGAAACTGAGGAGGTAGGGCACGGAAGCAAGTGTGTCATAGATTGCAAAATGCCGGACTCACACTTGTCTAGGATTGGGATAACCTCTTAAGGTGATCCGTTTTCCATACAAAAATTCAAATGACTTTCATTCTTACACGGGACATAAAATTCTGTTGAAAAACGAACGAATACTGCTATTTTTAGTTAAATTTTTCGCTAATTAATACAAAAATACAGTTAATATACTGAAAGTACTATTTTTGTTATCAATTTTTGGTTCAATATTAAGATTGTGGGCGTGCGGTCAAAACTGTACGGTTGTGTTTTGTGTGCATGTGTGAGTGATCGTACTCATGTAAACACGGACTGACGAGAGTAATTGACTTTAGTGGACATATGGAGATATTTTTCTTATCAAAATTGTTGTTAGGCGTTGAAGTTCCACAATGAAATTTACGCGAATCAACTTTTTGCACATATATAGTTGGTACTTATTGCATTAAAAAATAAAACCTTATATTTGCAGCAGTGGCTCCATCTAGTTGCGTTCGGGGCTAAGCTGGCCGTCACAGATCACCTTAAGGCCGACGCTGAGGGCACGTTCAGACTAAGAAAACACCTGTGCCGTGGGTGGCCTTAATCGGTATTACACAATATAAAGTTTACATGAAGGCGCATCCCGGACACTACATACATCGAGCGTGAATTCGAAATTAGAAAATGGAAGCGTGCGAAGGCGCCCGCATAGGTATTCAATACAAAATACACTACTCGGGAGCGGGAGCACCACGCGAGTCGCGCGGGCGGATGCTCGCGGGGGTGCGGGGGAGATTGTAAGGAGGGTGGAAAGTGTCCGTTCAGTATGATAGTACTATTACTTTATTCTGCAATGAAGGCGATATTTGATGGTACAGTCAACGACAGGTCAAGCTTGACACTCGCAGTGCGACTCTAACCCATACGTCTATAGAAATAAGAACGGTACAAAGTTCAATGTGTCAAGCTTTATGTGCTATTTACTGTACACACCCATCTATACCTGTGGGTGTCGTAAGAGGCGACTAAGGGATTATAAACCGGAGAATTGGCAACAGCTTCCTTCTGAATATCGTACTGTCTTAGATATTGCGGTCACCAACAACCTCGGTTCATGTTGCCAGCCGCAACGCTTACGAGCGTGGTTTTTATGGTACTTCCCCTCCTCATTGTTAATTGGCTTCACGGCCAGATCAACTTGTTTCGGAGCAAAACCTGGAATTTTGGAGGGACCTTCTGTCCTGCAGTGGACTTTTTTATGGGATGTTTTGATAATATGATTATGACGATGTAATAGTTTAACATACATTATGTGTGCCTATGTTATGTACCTATTTTAGTTTTGTTGTTACCTATGTAACTTTTGTAACATAAAATAAAAGCGCACTACACTGCAGATTTCCGTATTATGCTGTCTCTTGATCTAAAGTTTGTCTGGAAAAGTTCTTTTAGTGATAAGGCCGTCTTTTGGATAGATTATGTAAACGTGCTGATTGTAAATGTTTCTTTATTAGTGTGTGTTAAACTGTTATGCACTCATTTACTTATAGCCTCCGTGCTGTAGCGCTCGGCTCTCAATCAGAAGGTTCTGGGTTCGATTCCTGGTGGAGAAAATGTCAAACAAAAATCCTTTTGTGCTACCTCCCTAGTATGGTTAGGGCATTGCAGGATGAATCACCTGATGGTCCGAAAAGTTAGATGATTCTGTGCTTCGGAAAGCATGGTCGTTCCGACTACTATCTACGAATAGCCGTTAATGAGCCATGTCAGAGGCCTTCGGCGGCTTAACAACTCTGACACCAGGGCTTGTGAGATCGGTCATCGACCGTATGATTTATTTATTATAAGTGCGAACAGAAGATGAGCAGAAGCTTCGACATCCACCGCGATCCTTACGAAGAGGAACACTTCCGCAGGACGGCGAGAAGCGACTCGCGCAAAAAGCGGTACAACGATAACCGCTCTCGGTACGATCTACGCGATAGCAGATACGACAACCGCAGGGATAAATACTATGAGGTGACATAATAATATCATCCATTGTCTTCTTAGGCCTGAAATATACTTATAAGGCATAGGGCAGTACAGGCGAGAAGGCAAGGAAAGGCGCACGTCACACAGCACCGCGCTTACATAACTTTCTTACTAAGCACGCAATGAATGCCGAGACATGGCACCAGCTCCGTGCGCCCGCGCGAGTTTAGCGGACGGCCTTATGCTTTTTCTGTGTAATATCATGAATAGGTACGGAACCCTTAGTGCGCGAGTACCTACAAATCCCATTTGTCCGGTTCTTTTCATTAAAAACATCGAAAACAATCCCCAATACTTATGCCTAAGATATTTCACAATGTTTCATTATTAATATTTTGTTACATTACCTCCAAACAAAATGATTACAAGAGCGTGATATCGCCATCAAGAGTATGTTTGTGTTGTTAAATGAAATAAATAAATCAAAGTTAAGATATTTGCCCCAACCGGGAGTTGAACTCGGTACCTTTAGCGCATTAGACAGCTTACTTTCCACAACGCTACGCAGCACAAGCCGTCTAGTAAAGCGTGCGCAGGCTAACGCCACGATCACACCTAGCTGAATTCAAAGACTAATTCGGCATACATTGCTAGGAGGTTTGGTTATGTTAATTGCAATATCCTTACTTCAACGAGCAATGTATGCCGAATTAGTCTTTGAATTCAGCTTGGTGTGATGGCTTTAGGCTAACTCTGGCTCTGACGGTTATTTTCTGCGCATGGGTGAAAGACCTGTATACTCGTATCTCAGCAATCACTCATGCTATCGACTTGAAATGTATGATGAAGAATATCTAAAAAAATAAATGGTACAGCAGCACTGCACTTACTTTCTCGCAATACTCAAGGAAAAACTATCAACCGCAAACTTATATTTGTAATGCCATACACATAGTATGTAAAAATACAAACTTTTAATTACGTTTTTCCAAAAAAATGTTCGAATGAAATATACAGATTAATTCAGAATTCAAATTGTCAAAAATAAAAACAAACAAACCTCAAACGATTTCGAGTAAATCACATGTTTAACTTTTGGTAGTACTGGAACACCCTTTTTATGAATTTTCACAGATCAATGGATACTACCGTAGGATGCTTGCATGGAGATTTTTTAAATTTCCCAACACATGTTCCATAAGGATAATTGTTCAGTTTAGTCTACTGAGCAAGCCCTTTCAGTTTTTGGTACAACCTGTGTACTAAATTTTATAAAAAAAAATCATAAAGAATATCGAGTCAGGTCGACAACCAATCCAGGATTAATATTATAGAAAATTTTAATAAACTCAATGGAACTTATTTTGGGTAAATCACATATTTACGATTTGGTGGTAGAGGAACACCCCTTATATGAAATTACACAGATTAATTGACACTGGCGCAAGATATCTTACATGGAGATGCATGGTCATGCAAAGTTTCATCAATATTCTATGAGCCGTTTTTGAGAAAATTTCAATTTTCCATTTTCGTTGTATGGCAGCTACCCTCAAAATGAGAGCCAGCAAGAAACCACTTAGAACCCTTCGATGGATTTGCATAAAACTCCTAAATTCAAAATATGGTGTCAATCGAACCATTCGTTTAGCCGCTAGGCCAAAGCGTGACGGACAGACCGACCGACGGACCGACCGACCGACCGACCGACCGACCCACGGACGGACATTTTTAGGAGACTTGTTTTTTATGATGTATAAGTGATATAGAACTCATTTTAGAGAAAATTTGAAAAACTTTTTTTTTTCACGAATACAATACCTTTCTCGCTCCGCTCGAAAGTAAAAAGCGCTTATAAGCTAAATATTTAGCAAACGGATCGCAACATCAAAACATGTTCTATAAAGACTCATAATTGTTTTAAAAGACCTATCTTACGATTTTTCATATGATAAGCCGCGGACAGTCAGACAGACAGATAGACGAACATAACGAAACTATTAGGGTTCCTTTTCGACTACGGAGCCCAAAAATTGAAACGAACTACGAGACATATCAACCCAGGAGGAAATAGTGGGTGAAATAGATCCATAGACGTGATCTGATCACCCGTCTGCGCGAGCCGCGGCGTCCCGATTAGAAATAATAATAATAACCCAGGAGGAAACTTATCCAAAATTTCATTTAAATTCCGAACTGACTTGCAAATAGAAAGCTATCAGAAATAAAAAAAAATCTGCTAAGGTTTAGCTTATACCTTGTGAGTTGCGATTTGCGATGCGAGCTACGTGAGAAACGAACTACGCACTAATTTGTAAAATGCGTAGTAGGCAAGCATTGTAGTCTTGGCAGGTCCCTAAGCTATCCAAAACATCTTTAAAAAATGTTTGCCTACAAAATATCTACATCATCATCGTTAGCGGTCCCTGTTAGCGTTAGCGTAACCTGTTTTGAAAGCTTTAAAGGATTATTATAACCTGTCTAATTTCCAAAGCCGATAACCGAATAATTGAAGCTAATAAAAACCCATGACAATTCTTTCACTTTCGACGCTTTTTTGAGTCACTTGCTGGAATGTTAGGTAAGATAAGAAGCATTTATTAAGATAAGAAGCATTTATTGAAAAAACCACAAAGAACAAGTACATTACACATGGACCCCTGCACTAAGCTCGGGGCTTGTATCGCAGGAGCCGCAATACAGTAAACAGTTAACAGGATATGGTCATCAGGTTAAAATAGTTTTAAGCTAATTAGGTACAACATATAATTTGAAACATGCAAAAAGAGAATGAAATAAAACTATTGAGACAACGAGGGGGTGAGTTTGGATGATTATGAGAAGAGGTTAGAAGGGGGGGGGGGGGTGATGAGCAAGAAGGGGGGCACTGACTGTGTGCATATGTGGTGTGTGATTATGTCGGTGTGTGTGAAACAGTAAGTTTAGAGTAACACTTTAAGTAATTCCTCAGTCTGCTCATAGTTAAGACACATAAGCCAAGTTCTTACAGATTTTTTAAAAACTCTTACAGAAAGCGATTTGACGGAGGTAAGGCAACGACAGATCTTATTATATACAAAAATATGCACATGCGGTGGAAGTCTTCTAGCAAACTGTGTCCGAGTAACTGGAAGAGGAAAATTGTAGATGCGTCGACTGATGCGGTCCTTGTACTCGAAGGAATTGAGGGCAAGTTTATGAACAAAAGCAGAGGCCTGCATCATGAACAGTTGCCTCACCCGAAGGACTTCAGTTTCTGTATATAAGTCGTCTGTCGAAAAGGTCCTTGGTTTACGAAGCATAACTTTAAGTACAGCTCTTTGGCTTCTCTGAAGAACTAGCAGATTTGTTTTAGCTGCACCACCCCAGGCCAGGATGCAGTAGCGTAAAATTGATTCGCACAACGCGGTGTAGACTAAGAGTAGGACATCACGGCGCGCAGAGTTACGCAGAGCTTTCATTATGTAAATTATCTTTCTAGTACGACCAGCAAGGATGTTAATATGGGCTTTGAAAGATAACTTATCGTCTACCGTGACGCCAAGATACTTAATGTTGTCAGTTCTACAAATATAGCCGCAGTAACAAGCCGTGGAGCCTGGTTGAAATGAAGTCTGCGAGTTAAATTCGGCGCAAGTGTGTACTTTCATTTTAGGATTTGATGGGGGACAAGAAGCTCTGGTTTTGTGGAACGTTAAAAATTTCGTCTTAGCGGAGTTAAGCGTAAGTAGATTGTTTTGAAGCCATTCGGCCACCTTAGCCATTCCTCTTTCCGCGGAACCACATTTTCCCAGTCATTATCCCTGAATAATACCACCGTGTCGTCGGCATAACATATGAGTTCAGCATTGGGTAGGTGCAGGTTAAAAATGTCATTCATATAAACTATGAATAAGGTGGGGCCGAGAATGCTGCCTTGAGGCACTCCGTATGCTACTGGAAGTTGATCACTGGTCACGGCTCCAACTCTAATGCATTTACGACGATTGGTAAGATAACTCGTAAACCAACTTAGGGCAACACCTCTTACTCCAATGTGGTGCAGCTTTTGCAATAGGATTGGAACCGAGACAGTGTCAAAAGCCTTTGCAAGATCGAGAAAAACCCCAAGGCAACATTCGTTATTGTCTAACGCTTTAGAAATTGTTTCCACTAGGAGAACAACAGCCTCTTCCGTTGACTTACTACGTCAAAAACCGAATTGCTTATTTGAGAGTATGTTAGACTTCTCTAAGAAAGTGACTAAGCGTCTGTTGACCAATTTTTACAACAGTTTGGAAGTAATATTAAGAAGTGATATTGGTCTGTAACTATTAGGGCTATTTTTGTCTCCTGATTTAAATATCGGTGAGACGACAGCAGACTTCCAGTTCTCAGGGAAGGTGCCAGACTCAAGGCTTAGATTGCAAATGTGAACAAGAGAGGGAAGAATCGTATGGGCAATCTCCTTGATTAGCATTGGAGTATAACCATCGATCCCTGGAGCACTATTGTTTTTCAGATCTTTTATCAAGCCTGACAGCTCTGCAACGTCTGTCGGGTATAAAAACAAAGAGTTTATGTTACGGTTTTCAGCAGTGCAGTTCAACGCAAGCGAAGACTCAGTCGTGTTTAATGCTGCTAAAGTCTCTTCCGCTAGATTTTTACCGACTTTAGAAAAGAAGTTGTTACAATGGTTTAAGGACTCAGTCTCACTAGTGCATAATTTAGTAAGTTCACTAGCAGCACGACGGTTGGTTTTAAGATTACAGATATCTAAAACAGAGGACCAGGGGGACTTAGGGTTGTCTTTATTAGTAAACAGTAGCTGGCTTTCATACTCCGTTCTTAACCTTATGATAAGACCATTGAGGAAGTTCCGGTATCTGGTATAGGTGGTTTGATAAATTAAGTTATTTGGATGTTTCCTAGCTTGAAGATGCAATTGATCACGATGTTTCTGACATTTAAGTATCCCTGGTGTAATCCACGGCTTGAGAGTATGCTTAGAGCGGCTGATCTTAATGGATTTTGAATGCTTCTTAACAGTCATCAGTAATAAATTATCGAGCTCATTAACTGCAGTGTTTACGTTAGCCGCATTCAAAACCTTCGAAAAATCCGCCCCTTCAAGCTCCGCTGCCACGGAAGCAATGTCAACTTTACACTTGATTCGGCTCTGTCGTTGACAAGTGTGTTTCAGGTCACATCCTATTATACATATATTGTGATCAGTGATAGTTGACTTGCAAGTTATGCCAATGACTGAAGTTGAGAGTGTTTTAATGAAGATATGGTCTAGGCAAGCCTTCTCCCTAGTTGGCTCTGTGATTGCGGGTAAGAGCTCATGTTCGGTCAACAAACAAAGGTAGTCGTGACAACGAATGTCCGCGCAATCATTTCGCAAATCCAAATTTATGTCACCGGCTAAAATAATTAAAGGTTTAGCTTTATAGTTTTTGAGAATTTTGTCAAGAGATGTAAGAAACCTATTCGTATTTACAAACGAAGGAGATCTATAAATTCCCAGCATCAAAATGTTTGAACTCAAGTGTATTTCCAGACAGTTGCAATCCTCACAAGCAGATTCTTCAACATTTGCGTCCCAGATGTCTCTGACGTATGCAGTTACACCACCACTCTTGTTAACAAAATTGAATGTGCGGTATGAGACGCTGCAATTTGTGGAATTATAGAATCTTGACTAAGCCAACATTCGGTCAGTATAATGACATCAAACATTACTGCAGTACGTCCTAGGGTTATAGCCAGATTATCGAAGTTACGTTGAATGCTTCTAATGTTCAGTGTTAGTACATTAAAATTAAAATTCGGTTTAAGAAAGGTTTTTAAAGAATCTATGCTCTCAATTGAATGACAGTTTATCGATAAAATATCATCTATGTCTTCCGATAGAGTAGCCATTTATTGTAAAATTTTATGGATATTTGATGATCAATGTTGAAGAAAATCGAGAGCGATGCAAAATCTAATATTGTGTTTTTAGAACAGCAGTAGAAGCAGCCTATGTGGAACGTGGTCGGCAAAGAGGGAGTGACGTTTAGAATAGTGTAAAAATACGAAACGGTTATGTGTGTATGTGTAGTGTGTCGTTGCAAGTTTGGAATATATGGAAACATTGTGGGTGGAAGGGAGGGGAGGGGATAAAAAGGTAGGCGTTTGTAACAAAACATTCTAGATACATCAAGGTGAGGACAAACTATTGTAAAATACAGAAGAAAAATCCGATATAAATACTCGGTAATTTTACATGTTTATTATAGGTATTTTGTTTTAATTCATTAATTAAAAAGTTTCATTTGAGACGATGACATGACACAAAAACAATTGCAAAATAATGACTACAAAAGAGATATGAACTTCTGAAGCCCAATAATACATGAAACATACAAGTTTGGTTACGTCTTTCTTTCGGTTTCGCTTTGACACTGTTTTCAAGGACACCCTGTATAACTTTAAAATACAAAAATAAAAATATAGCCATATTTATATGTACATTATTTAATTAATACCTTATTATTTCTTTAATTTTAAACAATAATTAGTAAATACTGGAAAATTACAATACAAGTACCAATTAATAAGGCTAAAGAACTAAAATTACCTCAACTTTTTTGGAAATTCAGGTTAATACCTTAAGAAAGAAAGGCTTCCATAGTTCGAATAAAATAAAATATTATAGAATTCATGTTATATTTGACTGGGGTGACTTTAATGTGTATTCCGGGGTGAATTTGATACGTATCAGTAGCCTATTTCAGTAAAGATTTCAAATAAGTAATTCAGGCAGCGTAGCGAACGGCAGGGCAGGGCGCCAGGTACTTACCTTGGTATCCTTGATGACAATTTAAATAAAACACTTTTCTTGAGCACAAACTATTATTCAACCATTCACTAGCAAAACGTGACATGCAACTATGTCAAAGTAAAAAAAAAACAAAAGTCAAGTCAAAAATACAAGGTTCTAAAAAAGTATAAAGCATTAATTCAAAAACTGTAAAAAGTAGGCCTACAAAAGGTTCTGTCGCTGACAGGCAGGTTGAAACATAAATGCGCTAAGAATTACTTAGCTTCCTACTCAATCGAGGTGCATTTGTCCTATAAAATCGTGAATTTAATCCTATAAATAAACCAAAGGTGGATTGTGAGTTAATTTAGAATTTGTTTTTTCTCTTTTGCTTTTAATACCATTTTTTGCGCTGGCGTGATTCTCGACACATTTAGTGAAGCTGTTTTTTGACAGTTAGTGTGGTTATGTCTTCGTGCTATTTCCGCTTTCTTCATTCTTAGGGGGTAACCTAAATAAACTTGCTCGGCCTGTCCTTTATTTTGAGGTATATTTCTCTTGAAGTAATTTTCACCACCCGAGAAATCTTTGGTGTGTTCATCTTCAGTCTTGCATATCAAATTCTCGCTAAAAACCCATTTGTCATTTTTGAAGCGACATGCATCGCGGACGGTACATTTGTGCTTCCTCTCGCACCAGCCGCATTGGTAATTGCCAGGAAGCAGACCACATGAAGCGCAATCCTTTGCCATAAATCCGCAACTATACAACACGAGAGGAATCTCATTAGAAAACGGCTCCCCTCCTCCCCAAATCAACTTCACGGTTCCCCGAGTGTTCTGCAACCCGTTCTCCTCAAATCGCTCGCAGTGAACCATGTTGTCAATAATGTGACCTCTGACAAAAATCTTTCGTGACTGCAGCGTGATCATGCAAACGACACCTTGTATGTACAAAATTGGGTCTGGAATTTTTATTTTAAATGTGATGGCGATCTTTCCAACGTGTGCCACAATGGGACCTTTATGTGAGATGCGGGGGCAAGAGTCATTGAAGAACATGAGACGCTTCCGCACCTGCGGGCAGAATAGATCGAGGCGGTGCGTGCACCCAACGTGGTGGCACCAATGACATGGCACAACCTCTGACCTTGAACATTCTAAACACGTCTTGAATTTCGAGCAGTAATTGAATGGATCCACCTCAAGTTTTGCCTTTTGTAACTTTTTACTTTTCGAAGACATTTCAGAGGTGGCTTCGGTGCCAATATCGGTGTGATAAACATTTTTCGAGCTGATCGTGTCGACTAGTTTTGTGCCAAAAACTTGTCCTCTGTGAAGCACTTTGATCTCAGGCATCCACATTCTAGTTTGGTAATTTAATGAAGTTGTTTCGTTTGTACTCCCAGCATGGTTTGTGTCCGCCAGCGCCGACGAGATCACTATAAGGACTACTAGACCTGTGGCTAGACCCAACATGATCACAAGACTGTTGATATGTTCGGAGCCGAGTAAGCTCTTATAGGTGGCAGCATTCCAGAATAAATGAATTTGTTTAAAAATAATAGAAAAATACTTCATCTAACAATTGAAGTTATGTCAATACATGACTATTGTCATTGAGCCTAAGGTTTTCTTAAGTACCTGTTACGTAAATAAAACCGTGAGAGTATGGCGGCCTATATTTTCACGCAAGCCTATTCATTCAAAGGTCGTCACTTAGCCGAGGAAGACTTTGATAAACTAAGTGAGAAGATATTCGATGTGATTATAACACTATAGGTACTTGTCAGTGTAGTGCGGGCAAATAATAGTACCAAACCATCTTTACCCGTGGGAGTCGAAAGATGCGACTAAAAGCTTATACGAGTAAGCCGGAGGGTGGGCAGTGAGTGGGCAGCAGAATTTTTCTGTATATCGTACTATCTAACACCTGCAGTTACCAGCAACAGCGGTCGCCAGCCGCAGCGCTTACAAGCGTGATGACTATGGTAAGTCGCCTCCAAAGTTCTGAAGGGAGCAGCGCCCTGTCCTGCTGTGGAGGTTTTTTTGATTTGACAGTGAGTAGCTATCTAGCATCATTATTGTATTTCAACCCGTCGACTGACAATGACGTTTACATCTATTGTGGGATTTAAGGCGAAAGCCACAATTACGAGATGACTTCGACCAAAGAGATTTTAACCTCGCTGCGCTCGAGCGTAGCGAGGTTCAAATCTCTTTGACTTCGACACATTTACAGGACCGGTGCTCAGGTTGGTTAAAGGCTTGATAATTGTTTTTATCCACTTCAAGTTTACTCGGCCTCTTTTAACTGTGAAACTCGATAACCGCTCAATTGATCGGTGTTAGGTGCCGCCGTGTGGAAGTGAGCTGAACGAACATACAGCTCTATTCATTATCTATATTGTTTTTCGTTTGAAACATTATAATGATAATAATCATCATCCCTTGTGGTGCTGGCAAAGGATAGTACGAACCGTTATATCTCTACCCGTGGGTGTCGTAAGAGGTGACTAAGGGTTTATGAACCGGAGGATAGGCAGCAGCATTTTTATGTGTATCGTACCATCTTACATACTTCGGTCACCAACAACCACGGTCCATGGTGCCGCAGCTTCCAGTCCTGTAGTGGACAATGAAACCATGGATTTCCATGATGAACATCGTACCTATTACATTTTACCCTCCAATGACGCATCGTCAATGCCTTTGTTTGACTACTTATAATTTTTAATTTTTAAACTACGCAGTCGCCAGCTGCAACGCTTACAAACGTGGACTATGATAATTGCCCTCCAAAGTACAACATTTTTTTTGCCGGAATTCTGGAGGAAAGTCTCTGTCCTGCAACGGACGTTTCATGGGATAGTACGATATATCGTATGTCCTATTTGCCATAAAACGTGGTACTTTTTTAGAAAATGTTATTCTGTAGGTATGTGGGTAAAATTTATGTATTTATGTGTCTTTATCAGTTTTTGTCCATCATCATAACTTCCCTTGAAACGTCCACTGCAGGATAGAGAACTCCCTCCAGAACTCCAGTAAACGCATGTTACTCAGGAGAGGATTCACTTTAGTCAGCACGCTTGTAAGCGTTGCGGCTGGCGACCGCTATTGTTGGTGACCGCAACATGTAAGATGGTACGATACACAGAAAGATGCTGATGCCCATCCTCCGGTTCTTAAGCCCCTAGTCGCCTCTTACGACACCCACGAGTAGAGATGAGTTGGTACTATTCTTAACCGGCACCACACGGGCCGTTTCTGTATATAATAGTTTGGAATCAGGTGACTTTGTGTGAAATATTCCTTGTATAATATCCTCATATACTTTTTGATAGTTGCCATAACTGTATACCGACCGACTATATGTCTTGTATTAATTTATCTTTCAAATGCATTGAGCATTTAGTTTGATTTTGCCCCACCTGCGACGTTCTTTTCGAGTCCACTTGGAATATGTTTAACGAGTTAATAGGCTTTTCATGTGAGAATTTGTTCCATTCTTGATCGAATCATTGTCAAGAGTCCGTCCGTCTCGAAAAAAATCACTTGAAAAAATTCAACGCTAGTTTACATAGTTTACAGACCTAATAATCATATAAACTTTATTATAAAACTAGTGAATTAAAAGTCTTTTAGCAAAAAGTAACATTGATTTGGTAACCAAATAAGGTATCTCTAAGGTATAAATCTGAACTCGGTGCTCCGATAAAGATTATAAAGATTTCTCCTTAGCAATTCAAGATCATCTTGACAAGGTGTTGGGAAAAATAACTGTAAATCGTATTATTTTCGGCCTCCTGAATTTTGTATCCTATTTTGTAAATATAGGCAAAAAAACACTCCGATATGAAAAATTAAGCCTGTCCTGCCTTTATGCTGCAATATATTTTAGCCGTAATGTGTAGCCGATTAATATTTTCGTAGATTATACATTTATTAACAAACTTTTGTTGTGCTATGTGATAAATATGTTCTATTCTATTATTTATGTCCCGTGTGGTGCCGGCAAAGAATATTACTAACCCTTACATACCCGTAGGTGTCGTAAAAGGCGACTAAGGGTTATAAACTGGAGGATGGGCAGCAGTATCCTCCTTTGTATCTAGCATCTAGCACCTACAACCGCGGTCCATGGTGCCAGCCGTAACGCTAACAAGCGAGGTGACTATCAGGTACTCCCCCTCTACATTTTTGCAGCAAAAGCTAGAATTCTAGAGGGAGCTCCCTGTCCTGTAGGGGACACGCGTTTCATGGGATGTTATGATGATGATGATTCTTTAACCTTTAGCGTTACTTTGCCCGCGATTGTGTATAACTTGTGTATAACATGTGCAAACTCTCAACAGAGTCGCGTCAATAAATCTCTTCGTCCGAAACACATTTAACTCTCTCAGGGATTTTAAAAAGTTATCGCTTCGATTCGACGTAATGCTATGAAATATTACTGTTGCAAGTTGTGAGCACTTGTGAAAGCTGCGTTGTTTTGGAATCGGGGGAGTCGCTTGCTCGAATACAACTGCCATCTACAGGGTGATGTTGTTTGAGAAATTGAGAATCATTTTGTTTTTAGAATCTCAGCAGACGACATATAGGGTTTCGTTTTTAGAGTTTCGTACCTCAAAATAAAAAAACGGAACCCTTATAGGATCACTTTGTTGTCCGTCTGTCTGTCTGTCAAGACCCTTTATCTCACGAACGGGTAAAGGTATCAGGTTGAAATTAATACCATATATTAGGATTCATGAACCACACAAGATCTGAAAATTTAAATTTTTCACAACGACGCAATCAAACGATATGGCATTTTATGTCCTCATCTCCATACATTTACGTAAAAATGCAAAACCTCCAGGTTACTTCCCGTTGACCTAAAATTATGAAATTAGGCAAGAAGCTAGGTCTCACAGTACAAATAAAGGGAAAAGTCTAAAATAATTCAATATTAAAAAATTTCTCACAACTAATAGTAACCAATTAAGGTGAGTTCCAGTTTCAAGAACTTTTTTATAAAAGAGGGGTCAAGTTGGATGATCGCGGAGTTTTTAAAATCAAAGAGGAAAAGCTTTTAGTATATCATATGGTAGATAGGTACGGAACCCTTAGGGCGCGAGTCCTACTCGCACTTGGCCGGTTTCTTTTTAACTTTCGAGCGGAGCGAGCGTGAAAAAAAGTTTTTCTTATTTTCTCAAAAATGTGTTCTATATCACTTATACATACACCATAAAAAGCAAGTCTCCTAAAAATGTCCGTCCGTCGGTCGGTCGGTCGGTCCGTCGGTCGGTCTGTTCGTCACGCTTTGACCTAGCGGCTAAACGAATAGTCCGATTGACGCCATATTTTAAATTTAAGATTTTCTTGTAAATTCATCGAAGGATACTGAGTGGTTTCTTGCTGGCTCTCTTTTTTAGGGTAGCTGGCATACAAAGGAAATTAAAAATTGCGATTTGCTCAAAAACGGCTCAAACGATCTTGGTGAAATTGCATGCTCAAGACTCTACATGTAAGGTATCTTTCGGCAGGATACATTGGTCTGTGGAAGTTCATATAAGGGGTGTTTCCTTACTACAAAAATTTAAAAATGTGATTTACTCAAAATCGGTTTCAATGAGCTGAGAGAGTCGGCTATTTTAATGCTTCAAATTGGTTTTTTACATAAATCTAGTCATGGGTAAGTTTGTATTTCCATATTATTTGTATGGAATTACAAACTTAAGTTTGCACTTGGTCCTTATTTACTCTTTACTATCCGCAGCCCTTTATAATGTAGTAGTTAGAGAATTCGGTTCATGATCCGGAAGTTCTGGTTTCAATTCAAGTCCTGTCGTATATCGCGAGAAAGTAAGTGCAGTGCTGTTGTACCATTTATTCCTTTTAAGGTACGGTACCCTAAAAATTAATAAGATGTGGATCACCAAAATTTGTAGTCACTCTAACCTTTAGGTTTTCCCGGTAAGTTCTCGTAGAGTACAGTATAACGTTGAAACTGGTTGAAACCAAGAAAATGATTATGTTGACAATTGACTTGTGTTTTTACCAAGATATTCAATAGACCATAATATTTGTCCGGTTGGTAAAACTGTATTATCCATTTTATTCGTTTATTCCAACGCTTACCAATCTATTGTGCAGCCATGTCATTAAAACTAGGGTATAATTATATACAACGTGATATACTTTTGAATGTGGTACTTAGTACATGAAACGGAACAACTTTCCCAAAAAAACATAGGTTGGAAAATGAAATAAATTTTGGCTTCCCCATACTAACCATGCGCCGCCGTCAATACTGGAATTTGTATTATTTTTTTATTTATCATCAATTATTACAAAAAAAATTACAAAACACAATTAAAATGGGCCGTTAAACTTAACAAAGTTTGTCTCGGCACCAATCCGCAACAAACATTATTACAATTTAATAAGTAGATACATGCAACATGAACAATAATAATTATAGTATATCGCCGCGTCGCAGCGCAAGGCGCACGCAACCAATGTCAGGCCGGAAACCGGTTTCCTCGGCAGTACCGTGCGTATGAGGTACGGGATGTTCCAAACATACATTCGTTATCATTATAATCACATATAGTCATAGCGTTTACGGCCTACAAAACCGTTTTCGCCATGTGACAATTGCCGTTATCGGGATGTTCCAATTAGCTATATTTTCCATTTCTTTTATTACTTTTCGGCCGGTATCCAAAACTGCCAATAAGCTCATTACTGATTGGTTTAGACAGTTTAACATTCAAAGTGATCTCTTCCCTACTTTTTGTTGATAGTTTATTGAGTAAGGTTGGCAAAATGTATTCTGTTGTTCGTGTTCCATAATAGTTTGAAGCTCGTGGTATTTGAAACATTTTGTTAGTTACTTTTCTCGTTATTTTTGAGTGCGATACCGGTTGTATTAGATCTGTCATCATATAGTGTTCTTTAAGATATTGGAGTCTGTACTTAATATGGATAGGTAATAATACTTCGCCAAAATTAAATAATTCATTGTCCGTTTTAAGTTTATTTTTTAGATCGTATGGTACAACTATTTTTAAGAGCCTAACTTGTAGATTGTTAATTTGGTTCAAATAAGACTTAAACGTTCTGCCATAACTGCTTAGCCCATATGCAATAATGCTGTCCGCCAATGAAGTGTACAGACTCAAACGGATTGAAAAAGGTATTCTATTCCGGAGGATATACATTTTTGCCATAATAGCCCGCAACTTGTAAAGGAGACTAATGACGCAAGGCGTAAAGGAGACTAATTAGGAAGCTAATGCCTCAATGTCCTTCTCGATTCGGATCCAGTAAATTTTTGAATTATCCGATTTTCTCGCAAACACCTTAGAATATTTACACCATACAAATTTACATTTGTTAGTGTCTTTAAGTTCAGACTTGGCCTTTGCTAGAATAAACTTGATACAACCAGTGAGGGCTTCACGCACGTACACTTTTTCAGATCTACCATCTTCGGTTAAATTAGGTAGAATACTACCGGCAAGTAGCTGAGTATTACGACCGGCATTTACCCATTGATTCTTGGTCTCTTCGCTATTTAGTTGCACAAAAATATTTCCTGTCTTTCCTTTACGTGCGGGTAGGCGTCTCGCAGTTTTTATCTGGCTATTGATGTCACCTACAATCTGTAATAAAGATGCTACCTTTCATAATCTCATATATTTATTTGCGTGATTGTTAACTAACTACATTGCTAACTACATCTAGCACATTTTCATTATCTTGATGATGAATTCCTGCAATTTCAATATTATTCACTAGAGCTGCTTGATCTAAAAGCTCAAGACGCTGCAATCCTAGTCTCCAGGTGGGTATTTTGGTTTTTTAGGGCAGTTTGCTTTCGTTCGAGAGCTTTTATTTTCTCGGAAGTAGCCTTCATTTCTTCCTCGTACTCATCCATTTTATCACTTGCATGTTGAGCTGCTTTTGTTAATACCTCTAATTCCCTAATAACAATCTTTTGCACTTCTTTTGTGATGTTATCATACAGTTTCTTCAGGTCAATACTGGAAGATGCAGGAGCCACTCTTTCCTGTTCTTCGTCTTCGTCATCATCTTCGACGGCTGACACGAAGGAAGTCCTTCTGGTCGATGACAAATGACAGTCACTGCACACCCATTTTAACGTTTCAGCTGCACGAAGAGCTGCGCGTTGTTTGTTGTTAAGGCCACTGCATTCTGCCCTCTCGTGTACAACAACATTACATCTGCTACACGTTATTCCAGCAGATTTTTTGGTAATAGCCTTCTTACAAATATTACACTTTCACAAAAATGAATTCACTTTGGTACTATTTATGTGTGTTATCACTGTGACGTCCGAGCGCGGAATAGAACGACCAAAAAAGAATCTCATCTTTCAACCTGTGTTTTTCGGGGAAAGTTGTTCAATTTCATGTACTAAGTACCATAAATTCAAGTATAATCAGGCATTACAAAATCACGTTGTATATATCTAAGCACACGGCAGTGGGCAGGCCAAGTTCCCGCAACAGGCCAGGCGCATGCCGTGCACTATTAACACGAACCGTTTCGACCCACTTTTGAACCGCCTGTAGCTCAGTGCCTATTGCAAGTACAGAGATAAAACTGTACCTTCATAATCATATACTAATACTGCCAAATTTCATAGATATAGCTACAGTAGATCCTGAAATATGACCCCGTGAAAATAGCTAATTTTGGCACTTAATGACTGACTGACTGACTCACTCACTGATCGGTAATCAAAACCTCCAGGCCACTTACAATTGTCCTAGCGTTATGAAATTTGGCATTTAGGTAGTCGTTAGGATAAAAGTAATGGAAAAATTCAAAAATTTAAAATTGGTCAAGTGCGAGTCGGGTTTTAGTCAAAATTATGTATAAAATGTTGGTACTTCTACTTCTCTAAAACCTGAAAATCTGAAATTTGGCATGGGGATAGTCGTTAGCATTAAAAAAAGTATAGCAAAAATTTGAAAATTAGAAATTGGTCAAATGCGAGTCAGGATAAAGTCATTAACTATGCATAAAATTGTTGGTCATACTTCGTTATACGTGAGACCTACAAATCTGAAAAGAATGCAACTCTTCCATAGAGCGCTGACCCAAAATTTTGAAAGGTATTGCACAAGAATAAGAACTATGTCAAATGATAGACCTTATCATCACTAACAACTTTTACTATGGCACTAAGAAAATCGGTCCCGGTGAAAAAAAGTTATGACGTCGCTAATGTCAGGAAATGTGTGATTTCATAATTATAGAATTACTTGACATATAAGACATGATTTCAACTCCTGCGTCTATTATATATAATAAAAATAAAAATATAAATTATATATGCGATAGCAAAACGTGTAAAATATACAGGGTGTTCAAATATATTTATATTTCAAAAACATCTAACTCAGAGTAATAATTGGTATTACATACTTAGTATTACATAATAATTGGTATTACATACATAAAAAAAGAAGGCTCTACACTTGGAAAATGCCGGGAGATATTGGCAGATATCAGATTGATTATATTATAATAAGACTGAAATATCGTAGCCAAGTTTCATCGTGCAAAACACGGCCTGGAGCTGATCTCAATACTGACCATAACCTTTTATTAAGCAAGTGCAATTTAGAAATTAAGAAGATAAAAAGAAAAACTAAACCAAAGAGTATTGATCTCACTAAACTTAAGGATATAAATAGCAATAGCAGAGTGCAATATAGTAATAAAATGGGGAAGAAATTAGAGTTATATAAAATTAAAAATAGTAATAATACAGAAAACAATATCACCTATAGATGGACTAACGTTAAAGATATCTTAATAAGTACAGCTGAAAAATGTCTACAATTAGAGAAAATTGTGCCTAGGAAAAAATGGTTAAACACAGAGATAACTAATTTGATGTTAGAAAGAAGACTAGTTAAGAATAAAACAGATTTTGATAGTATAGATAAATATAGAATTCTTACAAACCAAATAACAACTAAATGTAGAAACCAAAAAGAAGTCGATATCAATAATATTTGCAACAAAATAGAAGAATACATGATAAAAGGACAGATGGATAAAGCTTACAATGAAATAAGAAATTTAAGTAAGAAACATAAAACTAGAAGTACAACTATATTAGATGAGCAGGGTAAAATATTATTGAACAACAACGAGATACTGGCAAGATGGAAAAGGTACATGGAAAAGCTATATCACGGAGAAGGACTGAGTGAGGAGGATATAGAAGACGAACATCTGGTGGAAGAAGAGAAACTAGGACCTCCATCTTAAAAGAAGAATTTGATAAAGCTTTAAATCATATACAAAATGGCAAAGCTGCAGGTGAAGATCAAATCCACATAGAAATGATTAAATATTCCCAGTGCGAAACTTTATTAGATGAAATTTTCAAATTAACTCATGACATGTACTTGACTGGCTATATACCGAGAGATTTTGAAATAACTAAAACCGTTACCCTTCCCAAAAAGTTAAACACACTCAAATATGAAGAACATAGAACCCATAGCTTAGTTTCTCAATCATCAAAAATTCTCCTGAAAATTTTGCAAAACAAATTGAGGCCCATAGCCGAACAAACGTTAGGACCGGATCAATAAGGCTTTCGTCAAAACAGGGGTACTAGAGAAGCTATTTTAGCACTGCGACTTATTGCAGACAGACGTATTGATTTGGGACTTGATACTCATATCGCCTTCGTAGATCTAGAAAAGGCTTTCGATAGGGTTAACTGGAAACGAATGATGAAGATATTAAAAGAGACAGGTCTAGACTACAGAGACAAAAGAATAATATATAAACTTTATAAAGAACAAGAAACAACAATAGAAGTAGGAGAGGAAAAAAGTACAGCTAAGATACGACAAGGAGTTAGACAAGGGTGTCCACTCTCACCACTAATATTCAATATTTTTTTATATAGAATGCGCAATAAAGAAAATAAATGATTCTGAAAAAGAGGGCATCAAAATTAACGGGCAAAATATACAATTTATAAGATTTGCTGATGACATTGCTGCAGTAGCTGAGAACACATTACAATTGGAAGAACTAGTTACAGAAATAGACGTGATTAAAGAATTTGGGCTTAAAGTAAACAGTGAGAAAACAAAAAGTTAACAGTTTCGAAAAAACCAGCAACAAACGACACAATAATTCATCTTAATAATGTCCCAATAGAATCGGTGAAACAATTCAGATATTTAGGCAGTTTAATTACTAATGACTCCAGATGCACTCCTGAAGTTGTTTCTAGAATTGCAATGGCCAAAGTAGCTTTTAACAACAAAAAACACCTTTTAAAAGCTAAAATCTCTAGAAGTGTTCGGAAACGACTAATAAAAGTGTACATCTGGAGCATTGCATTATATGGTTGTGAGACGTGGACTCTAACACATAGAGATAGAGAGAGGTTAGAAGCATTTGAGATTTGGTGTTGGAGGAGAATGGAAGGGATCAGTTGGACAGAGAAAAAGACAAACGAGGAAGTTCTAGATTTGGTTAAAGAGAAGAGAAATTTGCTCAGAACCATCGAAAATAGAAGAGGGACGATGGTCGGACACCTGATAAGACATGACACTTTCATAAAGAATATTATTGAAAGAAAAGTAGAGGGCAGAAGAGGAAGAGGAAGACCAAGACGCACTTATTTTGACCAGATAAAGGAGAGGGTAAATGTCGAATCTTATCAGGATGTCAAATCATTGGCAGAGGACACGGCTCTTAAATATGAGAATAAGAAGATACTTTTAATCCATGAATGCGCTTGCTGATCGCATGCGCATGCTTTGTGCGCGTGATACCGCAGTCTTAGGTACTAGCATTACCTTATGAGTTTTTGTAGTTTGGACTAAAAAGTAGCTCCAAAAAGGTGAAACTGACCTCCTCCTGAAGCAGTATTCCGCTAGCAGCGAAGGTCTTCTAGTCGTTCTTCCTCTTTTACTGACACGTACTCGTAATGTGGGCAATTTTTTTTGCTCAATTGTGAGTATTATGAGATATGACGCAAACAGGATCGCTGCCATGTTTTCTGTCTCTTTCTCGCCTGTTATCTCTTAGTCAATACACTCTCGTCTGTAATTACGAGATGTGTCGCAAACAGTATCGCTGCCATATTTTCTGTCTCTTTCTCGCCTGTTATCTCTTAGTCAAGATACTTGAGTCTGTAGTTATGGCAGCGATCCTGTTTGAGGATTGCTGCCATGTTTTCCGTCTCTTTCTCGCCTGTGATCTCTTAGCTAAGCGTCTTTGCAGTCGCTTGTTGGAAACAGTACTGTAAACTTATCCGTGGTTAATGTTGTCTTAAGCTTTGTTTTACAAGTTGTTTTTTTGGACCATGTTTCAATCACAAGCAAATCTTGTGTGTTTATTGTGCAACAGATCTGTTCTTCGTATTCGAAGATATACACTGACTACGAATCTTCGGAAGTTACATCCATACGCAGTTGAAAATATCCGTGTCGCATGTCCACGTGATTTAACACGCTATTATATACGTTTTGTGAGTGTATTATAATATCATATTTTGTACTTTTTAGGCACAGGCATTAAAATCATGATTTATTATGTCAAATAAGTATGTATGTATAATTATCTTATCGAATAACATATTTCCTGACATTTTCCATATCATTATTTTTTTACTGGGGTTGATTTTTTCGGTGCCATATTTTTGACGAAATGTATATGTTTTATTGAAAACCCTGTATATAATACATGCTAAGTCATGATATATGTTATTATAGTTGGCTCTTATTAACTAGGCACAGGCGTTTAAATCAAGTTTTATTATATCAAGCTATTCAAAAATACTATATATTAAATCACATAATTTCTGACATTTGCCACATCATACCTTTTTTCACCGGGGCCGATTCTTGAGTTCAACTAAAAGTAATTATTTCTATCTGACTTTTATTTACTGTGAGATATGCGTCGACTTTAGTTTTACGGAACCGATTTTATTTGTCCTTGACACCCTTTATATTATTTAACACGCTGTATATTATGAACGTTGGGTGATAGTATTATTTGAACATATTTTGCATTATTTTAGGCACGCGTTGTATGTATGTATGTATAATTATCTTTATATATATATATATAGTGTAGTTTATTTATGTAGTGTGCCACTCGCCTCTCCCACCTTAGTATGTACTTTAGTCAATAAACGACCATCGAACGAGGCAACCGTGTTTATCTTAAACGCTCTCCCGAGTTCCCACACCGCATGGCGACCCGGCCAGGGCTGCCTTATACGGGCAGCGCTGTGCATTCGCGTGAACTTTAAATGTGACTGTGATGTGTGATAATTTTTTTTTTGTTAAAAAAAAAATTTTGAACAACAAAAGAAACAAAAAATTAAAACTTTGATTTTTTGAATGTAATAACAAAAGCAAAATGTGTACTGCTAATAAGATATATAAGATAAGAATATTAAAATATAAAGTTTGACTTTCAACATAAATAAAAATGTGTGTGAGTCAGTGGCGTTGAATAAAAATAAAAAGTCAAAATTAAGAAGATAGTGTATAAACAAGATGGAAATAAAATAAAGTCCCCGTCATGATAATCGGAAAATACCAGAAGACCAAAATTTAGAAGAACCGTACCAGATCGACAAAAATGTTTTGGACAACTGGCGGAATTAAGAAGATGGCAAATTAAAGGAGTGAAAAGAAGGAAGATCAGTAAAATCAAGAAGATGGCATAGAAAGGGAAAAATAGAGTAAGTAGAGCAGGCTGCCGGGAGATGAACGAGTCAGATGGATGATGATGATGTGTTGCTGGGCGCAGGGAGTTGTTGGAGTCGTAGGATGAGAGGAATGTGCAGGGCGCCGGGAGTTGTTCGAGTCGGAAGTGGTTGCGGCTAGAAGTGAAATCGCGTTTCGGTTATATTTTTTTTATTAGCTAGGCTTCGGAAAATAAATTAAAAAATAGCTAGGTTCGATCGTACAAAAACCAATTAAAACAATTGAACAGCAAGTTACGGAAAAATAATATATAAAAAAAACATTATTTAGTTAACGGAACTCGGATATTCGCAAAATGAAGAAAGAAGACCCCCAAGGACCCATCAGTGACTCACCACGGGCACCATCACGTAAGTTAATTTTAGTTTACAGCCACGAATCATGTATCAGTAATATGAAATTTTGATTTCAATACTTGTAAAAGAGAAAGAAATACTGTTAAGTATCGGAAAAGAAAGGAAATTAAGAAGCGTTTAAAATTGATGTAGCATGGGATGTGAAAGTATAACCCTAAAAAAAATACATGATCTGTGGGCGTTTAGAATTACTGTTGGCAATATAGTATTTTTATTTTATTTTAGTAAAATGAAATGTTTGTTTTTCAGGAATTATTAGTAAAATGTTTGATAGAATCGTACTTACAACGGTACTTATATCATTTTCTTATCACGAATATGCATAAAATTGGACGAGACTTTTTAAGAGCTAAAGTTTTGTGTTAATACTAAATTTGCAAACCTATAAGATTTTGAAAGACAGGAATTTTCGGAAATAATTTACGTATCTATTGTATGAGTGTCTTACCTTTATAATTAGATTTTATTACATACAACGTTAAACAAATAAATATAAATGTATTAGACAGAGAAGAAGAAATGATTATTATTTTTTATAAAATATCTTGTGATTTTGGAAATTTTATTACGTAGAGATTAATTTTTATTTTATTTATATTTGATTTTGGTTTTAATTAACATTAAATTGTATGGATTGTTTAAAAGTAAGCCAAAATTACATCCAAAATTAGTATTTACAAAAATAAAGATTATAATTTATATTGTTTCTTTTGGCAAAATTATTAAATAAAAAGGAAGGAATAAAATATAAATAGGTTTGGAATTTAAATTTATCATTGTTATTCAAAATTGTTTTTATAGCTTAGGCAAATTCTAGGAACACTGGTATCAAACTTGGTATCGTAGGCGAGACATGGCGATTGCATCGTACTTAGAAATCAGGTTGGGTAGAGACAATCCTATTTTTAGCAACAACTGATGTTGATTGCATATCAATTAGTATTTTATTTTATGATATTTTTAATTCATATTTTTATTGTTTCTATTAAAAAAAACGAAAAAGATGTCTACTTGGTGAAAAGTCCAAAAACTGTAAGTTAAAATGTTTGATTTAAAGTAAAAATTGGAATGATTTGAAAATTCATTTGAATTCTAGGTAAAATGCCAGTACAAATTAAATTCTTTTTACGTTGAATCGGCGTAAAATAAGTAACTAGTACTGCAGCGCGTGTAAGCCAGCAGCGCTCAACGATTTTCGCAAGGTAAGTACTTACATCATGTCAGCAAATACTGTGTTTAAAAATTCTAGGAAAAGAAAACTAAATCAAAAATCGTTAAAATAAAAACTTATAAAAACTTGAACACAAAAAACTTGTGAATTTTGTTCGTAACATTTATAAAAATTTTGGATTGTTGGAAGGACTATGTATGGTATAGGGAAGTTGATTAGAAATGTTAATTAAAGTTGGAAAAGATATTTCTGGTTAAATCATACAGAAAATTTAACCAGCTACGTACATAGTGACAAAAACTTATTGCAAGCCTTGAATGTAATGTATTGTATTAAATGTGTGGTAAGCACTTTGTTTGAAATAAGAAATGGAATGTCATCAATTGAATATCATGCATATGGCATCACTTACAGCTTAGCAGTTTGTTAGCAGTAATGTAACTAGAGATGTTTTCATCATAAAAGGCAAACATATTTCAAACAAATTGTTTTAGTTTTAAGTATTATGTTTTTGGTAATGTGTTTTGATAAAGCAGTTTTTATAAATGGTATGAAGATATTTTAGAGATAGAGATTTCAATTGCGATATCTTATGTTATGTTTAATACCGGGTCTTAGAGAGAATAAGTAGTAGTAGGTAACACAAAACAGGCAATTAAGGACTAGACCTGATAAAAAGTTGGATATACATACGCACAATGTATGACACCGTATTAGGTGATACTATAATAAAATAAGAGAAAAAAAAGAGAGAAGATTTATGACTTAAAAAATAATCGGACTAAAATAAATGAAGTAAACAGTGGTCAAAATGAAAAAAAAAAGTATTTGAAATAGAGACGGTAAAAGAGTGAGCAGGTAAAGAACATTATTATTGAATAAGGTTTGTTGGTAGTTTTAGCTTGAGTAGGAATAAAGTATTAAAAATCTTTTTGAACCCTTTGCGTGCAATTAGGTACTCTACTTCTTATGGTATGACATGGACTGATATTTATGTGAAACGATAAAGAATGTGCTGATAAGTGATATAAAATTGGATTTGGCATGACGGATATTTTGAAAAGTTGGGTATGAGTAGTATAGTATGAGAAAGGAATAATTCGGTAGACAGAGTCTTGACGATCGGTTGGACTGATCACCCAAACGATAATTTGTTGTCTGTTATCTTGTCAAGACTTGGATGCAGAAATATTTAGATAATGGATTGGTTTAGCAAAAATGTGTGATTGGAATGAATGGCGTAAGAGAGAATGTAAGGAACTAGTTTCCAATAATGCTCCAAGAGAGTAATGAGAGACAAAGAGCTAAGAAAATGCTCAAAGTAGTGGTACATAAATAGGTACACACAAAAGGGCTTAAATCCTTCAGTCAAGTCATAGGTCGGACGAGTCTCCGGTATGAATACTGTTGGAGACGACGCTGTCTTAAATGAGAGACCCTGTATATGTATAAAAAAATGGTACGTTGAGAGTCAGATCTTTCATTCGATCATGGTGACTACGAGTTAGCTCCGTGAGAATAGTTAGTCTAAAAAGGCTTAAAACATGACCTCGTAAAATAATAGGGCGTGCGCACGACCCATAAAAGGCCTACCCCTAAGTTGCCAATATATTAAATAATAAAAAAAAAAGTCGACTAATAATTATTATTACGTACCAATAAATAAATAAATAAAAAAGGGACCGGCCGGCCCAAAAAGTATAACTTATAAATATATTATAAAGTGAAGGTACCGAAAAAAAAAATACTTATAAAAATAAATAAATATTAATAAAATGAAAAGCATGCAAAAAGTGACGATATTGTGGGCCCAAGTAACCATGTTATCATGTTAAAAATGAGTTGTAAGTATCAACCAACCCACTTTATGAAAGAGACATGTCCCTACTAGATTATTATATAAGAATAGAGGTTACAAGAATTTGACTATTGTTGTTTTGAAACATCAAAAAAGAGCGCTCTTGACAAGGAAATGTAAAACGATATCGGAAATGACTAGAATAAAAATAAATAAGGTATACCTATGTATATTTCATAAAATTAGAATTGTAAACAAAATACGATAGAAATAAAAAAAAAAGAAGTGTTATAATATAAGTTTATAATGGTAGAGTAAGAATACAAGTGAAAAGAAAATGAAATTATGAAATATTGCAATATTGCCAGCAGTATCAAAATAGTAGAATAACAAAAAAAAATGGGATAGGATAATGTATTACATAAGCAGAACATTTTAAAGTAAACTAATTTTAGTTTTGCTATTGTTTATTTTTAATGAAAAATATTTTTTTGCTTCAAATATTTTAAAAACAAACTTGACTATGTAACAGCCAATTATTGATTTATCATTCTTGTGATTTTATTAATGGAAATTGAGTTATATTTAGAATACCTACTTTATAAAGGTTTTAAAAATGGTTTTAGAAAATTTAGTACACATAATTTGTTATTATAGAACAATTTCAAAAATTTTATAAGTTGTCGTACCGTGATTGGTTTGGTACTTTTGTCAAAATTCATTATTTAGATAAGGGTTAAGAAAGAAGGAATCAAAATTAACGTAAAATTTTGAAACAGTTTTGGAAAATTATTGAAATTTATTTTATAGAAATTGCCATGTATTTTCGTGTTTTATTGTGATGATTTAAAATAAGTTGGAATGTATTAAAAATAGATCAATTTAGATATAGAAAAATGAAAAATTTCAAAATTTCGCATTGAACTATTATGGTATGTTTATTAAATTGAATAGAATCGATTTAAATGAAGTGTTTAATCTTAAGTTAGTGATAGAGTAAGAGAAAAAAAAAAACTTTTCCATAAATTTTTTTTTCTTTTTTCAACGGGGGAGGTGTAGTGTGCCACTCGCCTCTCCCACCTTAGTATGTACTTTAGTCAATAAACGACCATCGAACGAGGCAACCGTGTTTATCTTAAACGCTCTCCCGAGTTCCCACACCGCACTTTCCTGACATTTTCCATATCATAACTTTTTTAAATAAGGTAGAGTTTTTTGGTGTCATACTTTGAAATCACCTTCGTAATGTGATTGATATCTGCAACATCAGTTTCTGACGAAACATAATATATATTTTATTGAACACCCTGTATATAATACACGCTTAGACATGACATATATTATTATATTTAGCTCTTATTAACTAGGCAAGGGCGTTTAAATCAAGTCTTATAAGTCAAATCATTCAATAATAATATATATTAAATAACATAATTCCTGACATTTGTCACATCATAACTTTTTTTCACCGGGACCGATTTTGCTGGTTGTTAGTGATGATGAGGTCTATCATATGACATAGGTCTCACTTTTGTGCAATACCTTTCGAAATTTTGGGACACAAAGTTGCATTGTCTTTTTGCATCGGGGTAGTCGTTAGTATCAAAGTAAAGGAAAAATTTGGAAAATGGAAAATGGTCAATGCGAGTCAGACTAAAATTAATGTACCAATATTAAAAAGGTAGTATTTCTAGAAGATCAGACTTAGTCATGCATGAAAACAAGTACCTATGTTTTAACGAAACTATGAAAATACAAACAACGTTGCGATAGTTACTATAAATATAATATAGCAAACTGAACAAAAAGAAATGAAATCCCACCAAAAACATAAATGTTAAAAAGGGGGCCAAGTCTATCTGATAATTGTTTGCCTAAAAAAGGGTTGAAATCCGATCCAATGCCAAGTTTAGATGCACTTTAATATCGATAATAATCGTCTTCATCAGCAGCCTGATCCACTAGTAAACATTTGCCATTCCCAAGACTCGCCACCACATCCAGTCCTCCGCCTTCCAACCACTATCCGCCACCTTATTCACGTCAACGGTTCATCTGGCCGAAATTCACTTTACCATACACCCAACTTAAAATATGGTATAGCTGTGAAAATACGCAGGTACGTTGAAAATAATATCTCGCCTGCTCGGGCTGCAATTTTTGAGCCTCGGCCGTAATACCAAAATAGCGCACGTGCATCTTAATGTACTATTAAGTAGTTTAGGTATATTGGGTTTCGCGGAAGATCAGCGCTACGGTCCAACCATAGCTTATTGCTGAGCGGGACCTTTTTGTTGCATGTAATAACTCAATTATATCCTTAGTTTTAAGAACTTTAATGTAACAAATAAATATTTCGCCGACAAAGTAATAAAATAAAATCAAAAAAATTTTTTTTGGGTACTACAAATTGCGAAATATTTAGCGTGAAAGCACAATTTTTTGGTGAAATCAAGTGTCCCCCGCTCCCTGCCAGCTAAACGGTTGTTAGGTACTGAAAATGTAAAAAAAAATTTACAGTAGTAGTATATAAAATGAATTTAAAAGGAAAACTATCACAGCTAAATAGTTTTCACAGGTTAATGAGCTATAGCCAAAAAAACCGGCCAAATGCGAGTCGGACTCGCGCACCGAGGGTTCCATACCACCACATAATCATAATTGTATTAGTTGAAATTTCAGTAAGTTAATGTGCTAGATTTTTTGAGTCCGACACGCGCTTGACCAAATTTTATTATTTGTTGTTATTTTATAGCTTAATTTTCAAGTTTGTAAGTGTTCCCGTTTTTAAAATAGAACAAACAAATATCGCCTCATCGACCATCCAACTTGACCCCTCTCTTATATGAATGTTCTTGAAACGGGAGCTCACCACAATTGGTTACCATTAGTTGTGAGAAAAATTGTAATGTTTAATGATTTCAGACTTTTCCCATTATTTGTACTGTGAGACCTAGCTTCTTGCCAAATTTCATAATTTTAGGTCAACGGGAAGTACCCTGTAGGTTTTGCATTTTTGAATAAATGTATGGAGATGAGGACATAAAACGACAAAAAAATCCTAAAAAACTACGAAACTCTATACTGCGCGTGGCCCAACACGCACTCGGCTGGTTTTTTAGTTGAACATCTGGCGAAATATCCATTGGTGTTGTAGCAGCGCCGAAATTCGGTCGGAGGTGATGATGACACATCATACTATACACCGAGCGGAGGCGGAAAGTTTTCAATTATAGCGCGACTCAGGAAACCTACAGCACTATTTGTTGGTCCGCTTTGGCATTACATGATTCGATCATGCTATTTTTGCATAAGTAGAATAAATTGTATCCACACTGTAATATTATAAATGCGAAAAAGGTTCGCCTGTTATGACTGACACTGAAGATCTTAGACTATTTATAATACTAACGTCTGAAGATTGTCACCTTGGATTAACACAAAAACAACGTCACTTGGAAAAAACTGCCAAATTCTGACACACCTCTGATCATACGTCATGACGAAGTAAATTAAGATGAAAACATGACTTTTACTAATACTTCCTTACTACCCACCAGTTCAATAGATTTCATAAGATCCACGCGGACGAAGACTCGGGTAACAGCTAGTAATAATAGGTCTTTACCTATGAAATTGCCGAAATTTTCTTACAGATTAATGACATCATAATTCCTATAATTCTAATGCTATTTTTATCATTCGTCTTATATTTGAAAGTTGGCTTCAAGGTTAGCAATTTACGCACAAAATTAAGTTTTTATTTTTAGTTTGATATATAAAATTAAAGGTTCGAAAATTATTCGTCTTAAATGTCGTCCGATTTCATCATTAGATTTGCAATGTTATATTTTTTTACAGATAATATTTTTCGAAAACTTAATTTAAGCTTCTGTTAGCTTAATGTCTTCCCAATAATGCTTAAAAAAAAAATGGATTTATAATTCCTAAGAAAAATGCAAAAATGTTAGTACTGAAAATTTAGTTTACCTAAAATTCGCCATACAAAACGGCAATTTTCATAGGTAAAGACCTATTAATTATAGAATTGTTTTTCGATTTTATTAACAATTAGCTCACAAAACTACCAAAGCAAATGTCATAACATAAGTGACAAGACCTTGCGGTAAGTTCCGACGCCTAATTTCCGCTGCCAAACTTCCGCTACGGAAAAATCCGCCGCAGATCGTTCAATACGAACTTTCCGCGTAATAATTTCCGCAGGTGTGTCGTAACACTAGTCTTAATGATGATATTGTCGGTGTATCACACTCATCAAAAGTGAGTTGAGCCCACCGCTCTCCTTTATAGATCTGTGGAGACGCTCTCCTTTATAAATCTGTGGTTGAGCCCCAGTGACACTGGATTTAGGGTTTCTTTCCACCCAAGCTGTACTAGGTAGCTGGAAATGTTCCAACCAATAGTATTGTTTCATTTTCAAGCGCAGTTCTAAGCTAGGAAAATGAAACCATCTTATTGGTTGGAAGTTTTCGATCTCACAGATCAGCTACAGCGCGTTCAGAACAAGTTTGTCCATGACGGTTATTTTCCGCGCATGGATGACAGGCGAAGATCCAATGAACGATTCGCTTGCCTCTTGGGGGGAGCCGCGCTCACCCCCGCGATTAATTTTTTGACTTCTACGCATTAACGGTCATGGACAAAGTTATTTTGTACGCAGTATACCTACACAGCTCTGGTGGAAACGCACCCTTAGAAACGCTGGATACATGAAGCCAATACTGGACTGGTTTACTAAAGCCGTAATGATTGGCCTCGCGTCTATGGACCCGGACAAATGATTGCTTGTATTCCAAGTATTTTAAGGGAACTTCGAAAAATTAAGAAATTTTGTCTAAATCTGAAACTCAAAAATACAGGGTGTTAATTCGGATGGTTACAGTACCATTAAGCGAACAACTCCTCGGGAGAATTAAGAAAAAATAATTAAATAAATAATAAATTCCCACACAAAGTTTTTTAACAGCTGATGCAGATTTCATGTTAAGATAGATATATATTTTCGTTCGTTCAGTAACTGATACCGAACCCGTCTCTGAGCATGATGACATCAAGTGAATTAACACCCTGTATTTCTCAAATCAGATCTTACGAATGTCTTTCAATTGACCCCAATGCACCCCATCGTTTATAAGTGAAAGAAATATAAACGTGAAATTAAACCTCGCATGCGCATAGCATACATAACGCCAATTGATTGTGGTTAAGTATATCCAATTCGCAAAACATAAGGCAATCGCAATTTGGCAAAGCTTATGGTTTAGAAGGGGAAAGGTCATCTAATTAACGTAGTCGTACAGCTGAAACGGAAGAAAAACGTGTTTCTCCACGTAAACTTTTATAGATGAACACAAAAAATAGTAACTAATCGTTACAAAAATGATAGAGAAACACACAGAGGCAGGTCGATCGTAAAAACGTGTACGTTGCTGCAATAGATTTCTCCGAATCCCAACTGTAGAACTGCTGATAGGAAAACAAGCAATGCATTAAGGGAGTTGACTGTGGACTTTAGAGTGTTTCAGTCGGGGTGAGGTAAAGTGAGAAGTAACAAGTGCTCACCGTTGTAGAGGAGCGTGGGCTCGGGATCGCGCGGCGGAGGCCCCGGCGCGGTGGCAGCGGGTGCGGGGCTGCGGCCGCGCCCCTCGCCGACCACGTCGATCTCCTCATCCGACTCCTCTCCCAGCTCCGCTCCCGGGGCCTTCCACTTCTTGGCCATGAGGCAGCGCGGCATGGCGGCGCCCGCATCGGCCTAGCGCGGCCGCATCAAGAGACAGACGAACAGAGAAAAAGAGAGAAAAGAGAAAGAGCGGCGCCCCGGGCGAGCGGCGGTCGCGATCGCGCGCGTTCCCTTGCGGTTGTGACGCGCGGGTGCGGGGAGCGCGGCTTATATCCGCGTGGGGGTGGTGCGCGCGCACCCACTTCGATCGGCCCCGCGAACTTCTCCCGCGGCAAGTGGCGCGCCGCCGCCTCCGAGCAACCAGTGGAACGCGCGCCCTGTCGCTACCACGTTAACACGCGACAAACCTACAACCCTTACACACTTGCCAACTAACTTTAATGCGCTTGTAGCTACTTATTTACATTTTTTTTATATAAATTTCAATCTTAATTTTAGTCTTCACTCTTGATACTCGAACGAGCACCGTCTTATATGTCCACAGCTGGACACACAATCCTGAATTTGACGCTTTTTAAAGCTGGTTAGCGTTGTAGGTGAAACAACGGACCGTTGTTGTCGGTGACCACAGAATGATGGGACGACATACACAGACATACCTTAGTCGCCTTTTACGACCTTCACTATTATTATACTGCAATTTTCCCTTCTAATATGCATGCAAACCTGCATCTTGTAGACATAGATAATATCTCACCACACAACACCGAGTGCACTTCAAGCAGGGTGCAGGCATTGCAGGTTTTAAGTGCCTACTCTACACACACCAGCGTTTCTAATAAGGTGAAGAAGCCAGAATGAAAACCTTGATTCTACCTATATGTAGTGACATCGGATATCTATAAAAAAAATCACTCGTTCCACAGAAAAGGGGTTGCGCCAAACGAATAAACAGATATTGAAAGACAGACAGACGGACCAAAGAGTAATCATAAGTACTTATTACGGTATTACTTAAAGTTTTACCGAGTACGGAGCCCAAGATACAGCGTTATTTTTTATCATCCCCAATATTTTAAGAGGCGATTCTGCCCATGAAACTGATCAACTTTTCTCAAGGAACATAGGTCGAAAACCGAAAAATAAATTTCGAGTTTCAAAATGTGCTGTCAGCTGCTAGTTTATAATTATATGAAGTCGAAAAAAAAAAATTCGTATTTCGACCTATGTTCCTTGGGAAAAGTTGTTCAGTTTCAAGGACAGAACGATCTCTTAAAATATCCGGGGTGATAAAAACGTAAGGTTGTAAACAAATATTTAGAAACTTCACAACTCGATAACTTAGTCCTATAGTAAGATCCCTACCCCAGAGACTTTACAGGGGCTTTGTGCTAAGCAACAGAATAAAAAACATAGGTAAATAAATTAATATATAAACCTTAACAACTCGAGTACAAACATCCTCACTCACGCTTACTCAGATTCACTCGCTCATACTCCTTGGAGATCACTTTCAGGTGTTCCTATCTCCACTTGTTTTTTATTATAAATTTTCATAATTAACGCCCTTAAGGCTAAAACAATGTTTGTTTTGTTACCTTGAAATTTTGTATACTTTTCTGGAGGTGGAGGCCTGGAGACCTAAAACACAGGGTATCCTAGTTTAGGCTCCAGCCTCTACAACTTTCTGTTTGTAGAAGTTTGTAGAGGTAATAAAGATTTTTATTTATTTTATTTTTATTTTATTTTATTTATCCTGGTCATACAAATATTTGGCTATACTAGGATTCGAACCCGAGACCTTCGGCTTGGCAAGCAGGGATAGTACAGTCAAGAGCAAATCAAGCTTGACACATTGGACTTTGTACCGTTCTTATTTCAATAGACGTATGGGCTAGAGTCGTGCTGCGAGTGTCAAGCTTGACCTGTCGTTGACTGTACCAAACACAACCGGTCATTATTACGATATTCCCACAAAATTATGTGATGTGTACATTTTCTTCAAAAGGATCTTTCTCACTTACAAACCTAGTGAACTTGGTGAGCATTGTTAGCGTGAAATTTTAAACTTTTGCTCGGGAACAATTAATGTCTGGTTCGCGAACATGGCCAGCACAGTAATTGTTCGCTAAACAAATGCGCACAGTGTGTACGCTCCTTAAACGTACACAATTGAAAACATTTCGGGAGATGACGTGATGGTTAAGTCATATAAAACATCAAAGTTTGTCTTCATTATGTATGTTAAGGTTATTTATTTTTATTAACGAACCTACAAGACATCGTCCGTGTGGTACCGGCACATCACCATCATATCATATGGGTTGCAAGGTCGATGGCCAACCCCACTAACTCTGGTGTCAGAGTTGTTGAGCTGCCAAAGGCCTTTGACCTGACTCATTAAAAACTACATCCGTAGATAGTGTCGGGACCAACGACTAAACTTGCCTTCCGAAGCACGGAATCATCCAACTTCCCGGACAATCAACCAGCTTAATTCTATTTGTGCCTGCAATGCATTGGTCACGATCATCTGCAATCTCTTCCCAACTCCTCAGAGGAAAATAAGGTCGTCATACCAGTTGTGTTTTTGATGAGGATTAAGAGGCTGGCGAATCTGCGGCACAAAATAGCCCTGAATGGAGTACAGTAATACCCCGCTTTACGCGAGGGATAAGTTCCGCGCTAACTCGCGTTAAGTGAAATTCGCGTTTAAACATAGGCAAAAGTAAAATCCAAATCGATATTTAAATGCTAAAAATGTTATTATGTCATTATTCATTTTTTTCAACACCTTTAACTGCAACTCCAAAGTTAGACTACGCTTTTTTTTTGTTCGAGCGGCATTTCAAAATAATCGTTATTTATTAACCTCCCCCCCCATTTCCAATAATAAAATATTTTTCAATTGTTTCGTTTGCAATATAGTCGGGCAAGCAAATCCTAGAGTAGTTGCTGAGATAAACAGGTGTAACAGACAGACATAGACCAACAGACAGACGATATTATAATATACATATATATAATTAAATTTTATCGACTCTTTTGACAGCGCCTTGAAGCACACGGTGGAGATCATCCTGAATGTATCCCTAGAGGAAACGCAATGGTGTCAGGCGAGCCTGCCGATTCGGCAAGGGGGCTTGGCGTGCTCGGGATGTGGGCTTGCCGGCTTTCTTAGCATCGGCACATGGGGCTGCGGGCCTTGTCGCTAACTTAATTTCTACGAATAGTGACAGGGCAAGCATCCACTATGTTTCCGATGCTTTGACAGTGTGGTCGGCACTCAACTCGGGGCGCCTGCTCCCCTGAACCTGCATAAGCAACGGTCTTGGGATGAGGTGGGATCGAAAGCTGTGCTCGACCGGTTTCTAGGCGCTGCCACAGGGGCTGATCTCGCAAGACTCAAAGCGGTGTCGCGGTCGGAATCCGGAGCATGGTTGCACGCGCTTCCTTCTCCTCTGCTGAGAACGTTTCTCGGCGGCGACTCTTTGCGTGTGGCAGTGGCTCTTCGCCTTGGCTGCGTTGTATGTGAACCATATAGATGCATTTGTGGCTCTTTGGTGGAGGCCAATGCCCATCACGCGTTGAGTTGCTCAGAGAGTATATTTTAATAGAACATGACAAGAGCTATCGTCTGACATCTCATGTTTCAAAATAGAAGCAACCCATTTGTTATTATATATATTTCTTATTTTTTATCTAGTTACTTAAAGCTTAAGTCTTTTAGATTTTCGGGGGAAATTGTTTATTTTTATTTAAATTTTAAGTGCCATTATTTAATCCTGAAAGACAACGTCAGTTTCACTGTTCCTACTTCTTTTGTCCTATAAAATTATCTCAGGGTGTTTGATGTAACTCGCTGTAATTCGAGAACCAGTGCTGCAATAATGATGAATTATGTCTCGTTTTATTCGTAAATGTATCAAGATTCACATGCTTTTAAATAATTTGGCCACAACTCCAGTAGTTTTTGTTAAAGGTTAGTACAAAAAATGATTTGAAGATAATTTTTGGTGAACTGTTTGTAGCTATATTTCAGGTACATCGAAGTAAAACAGGTGTCTATGGATTGGTAATTTTATAACCATCAAGTCTTAGATTGACAACTTTCCCCTAACTTCAACCGTTTTAGAGATAAATAGAAAAATCTAAAATTAGGGACCTTTTTGAGGGGGGGGGGGGGGGAAGGGAAACGAAAATGGGATCGGCAGGGAACTTTCTAGATATGTAGGAACACTTCCATAAAAAAAAATTGTCAGCCGTAATTTGTCCTGGGTACCATTTCTAAAAATTTGAACTATTCTGTAGTATATTTAGTATCAGCATTGCATCCGTGCGAAGCCGGGGTGGGTCGCTAGTTCTTTATAATGCGGTCGAAATAGTACCGTAGCACTCCGTAGCTAGTAACTACGCGGCTACGTGTAGCGAGCGAAGCGTAGCCGAGTATCCTGTTGAAATATAAAGGAATAATGCTACGAATAAATAATAAGTCAGGAACTCTAATTCAGAACAAATTTTAAACAAAAAGTAGGTCTACGTGAAACCAAAAAGACGTATATTCCAAATACGAATGGAGCTTATTTTACTCGAATCGAGCTTATTTTACTTCAGCAACTACAATTATTGCTGTCCCAACAGGAATTAAAATTTTTAGTTAATTAGCAACTTTACACGGAACTCAAATTAATTGAATCAATTGGTCCAAATTCAGAACGAGAGCAGTGATTGGTTCGCGCGCGTGCTGCAATGTCAGCTAGCAGTAGTTGAGCCCAAGTTTGGTTGAGCCATTGAAGCGGTGGAACGACTTCTGAAATACACGACTTTCGTTGGGTAATTTTTTGAGCGCAGTTACAATTCCTGGAATCCCAGGAATAGTTCAGTGCCTACGTTCGTCCTCATTTTTCTCGATTTTACAATTTTATTTACAGGAAAAATAGTCAATATTCACACACTTCTAAAACTCGGGTTATGGTGCTGTACATAGTCAAACAAAATCACCCCTCTTTCTAACAATGGGCAGCATGCGATCATTTTTGCACTTTTCTCGGCGTATACTCAACATACTCACATTGAAAAGGTGGTACTCGTATGTAAAAAAACTAGATTTTAAAAAAGGCTTTCTAACAGGCTTTCTAATTTTGTGCCGATATTTAGAATGGTTTTTAAGCAATTTGGTTTAGGGTTGGGCCACATTGATCGACGGCCTTTCGCACTTTGCCCATTGAAAAAGAGTACACTAGTACGCATTATGCCGATTCACCGCTTACGGAGGCGTTCGCATCCTTACGCAGCCGTACGGACGCGTTAGCATCTGTACGCAGCCGAATCAATGGATACATCTCATCTGTTGTTGCCTCTTTTATCGCCGTCGTCAGCCGTCGATCGCCGTCGTCAGCCGTTGATCGCCGTCGTCAGCCGTCGATTGCCGTCGTCAATCGCCGTCGTTCGCCGTCGATCCCTGCCGACGGTCGACCGCGTTTCGTCGTCAGGGCGCGTTCGCCCCGTAAATGCGAAAGGATTTCCATACTTTGCGCTCGTTTTGTATAGGCAAACCGTCGATCGCCGTCGATCAGTGTGGCCCGACCCTTATATTACGAAAAAAGCACATTTTTCAAAAAATATTCTATCTGGAAATTTATTAGTCATTGTGTTAAATCTAACTATTGAACTGAAGATGTACATATTAAAAAATCGCGGTTGAGGTAATTGTACACACGGTAGCACATCGGTAGAAATACTTTTGGACCTGATGGCGTGGTAATATAGTTGCAAAAGTTTCTACCGACAAGCGGTTGACCGTACAAGTATTTTATTGATGGTATTGTACAGATCTGAAGTCCCTTCATATAGGATCCTCAAGTCAGATACGTGAAAGTTTTGGCCAAAGTTGATCGTCTAGAATAATACCCTTTAAGAATATTATATTTTTTCTCTGAATCCTACGTCATACCGTTTTACATCTTTATAATATTTTGTAATTTACAGATTCTGCTCGGTGGAGAGTGGTAATAGAAGAATGAAAAAAAAAACACCTTTGTTATTTTATTACTTTTATTACCACTAGTAACATTAGATTGTTTATAAGGAATAAATTAGAATTGTCCTGAATCAATAGGAAGAATATTCTTGATGGAGACATTACATTCGTTCGTGGGTTGCTTCTTGTAAAGTGTGTTGACGACGTTCGCCCGCAAGGCTGCGACGGTTGTACGACACTCCGACCTTGGGGGACCTCTGAACTTTATGTGTGTCATCCTAAAGTAGTTAAATAATCTATTTAATCTTCATTGAATCATACAGGAATCTAAACCTTATAAGATTCTATGTTTTATTTTTCTTAATAAAACTTGTCATAATTTATCATACTTAAAATTATACTTTTGACTCAGTGTGAAACCACCTTTAATATTACTAAATGGATTCTTGAAAAACAATAATGGAACGGAAATTATAATGTTTAGTTTCTTTTATTGTATGTTCCGAATATTTAAGTATATACAATAATCCCATTTTTTATACTTCTTTTGAATCCTCTTTTAAAAGAACATCGAGTTTTAGCTAGTGTTGTTTACGCTAAATTCTCCCAGTGTTCTTGGATTTGAAAACTCGATGCTTTTGATTTTCCCTTAAGATCTTAAATCATAAATGTTTGGCCCAACCTAGCTTAGATACTACTATCCCGTATCTTCTCGGTTCTGGTCATCATACTTCACTTTTATTTAAGGATTACCTTCAGTAATCTTTTGTCATACTTACTTCTTATATGTTCTTCTTCGAAATATGCTGGGTAATCCCATTATAGTTTAGATGCAATTCATTTTTAAATGAGTGTTTAGACTGGGGTTACTCTACATAATTCTTGTCTTGCGTGGGTTGGTAACGGAAAAGAGATTTAGCTACGCATCACAAGTGAGAGCTATGAAGGATATACGGAGACCTTGTTGGTGCAATAAAGTCACTCAGTGACTGGGGGGAGGGAAATTGCCCTTCAAACTCTTTATATCTCTCGTTATAAAACCGTTATTGATCTAGGCTGGCCATGCAAGCATTAATACTATACCCGTATCTAGTACAGACTTCACACTTGGACGTGTGGAGCTGGCTAATTATTTTCAGTTTAACTTATTTCAAAACAAACTAAGGGATTCGATGATGTCGATCAATGTCTGCCCGGAGGGATTACAGGAAGAGCTCATTTTGTAGGAGTGCCTTGTTTTCCTAAAGGAAGACTGTATGCTTTGTGTGCCTGGCGGGCTCGGTGACCAACTCTGGTATGGGTGGCTAAAAGAAATAGTCAAATACCCTGTAAACCCTGGACGAGTCAGTGATTGTCCCTTAAAGGTGGGCCACGTGGGAGTCGGGTTTAACGCGGGGCATGAACATACCGGGGGGAGACATCATCACCGTCTGGGTTGTACTGTGGTTAGTTAGTTCCACTCTCCACATACATTAACCCTAGTCTTTACTGTAGTTTAAGTTTTCGATGGGTTCTCCAGCTCCGCGAGGATGATCAGAATCCAGACGATCCAGTTGGATTGCTAGGGTAGTTTAGCGTCATATCATCGTGAACTGGGTGGTGATATGCCTCGGACTTAGGACTCAGAGTAGGGGAGCCTAGGACGAGCCTGTTCGGGGCGATGGAGGGGCTCCGAACTTGGGGATTTTCCCCACATTTTTTTTATTACTTCATTTATATTAACATAGGTTTCTTTTCAGAAACTTAACGGCTCTAATATTGCATAGTAAATGAGATAAAACCTTTCCTAAATTGAAGAGACTCCCATGAAATCAGATGAGCTACTCCAATCAATATGAAACTAAATTTAAATAAATAGTGATTCAATATAGAATTAAATAACACAATTTAGACATGTAAAGAATAGGATTATATTCAAATAAAAGTAATAAAATAACAAAGGTGTTTTTTTTTTCATTCTTCTATTACCACTCTCCACCGAGCAGAATCTGTAAATTACAAAATATTATAAGGATATAAAACGGTATGACGTAGGATTCAGGAAAAATATAATATTCTTAAAGGGTATTATTCTAGACGATCAACTTTGGCCAAAACTTTCACGTATCTGACTTGAGGATCCTATATGAAGGGACTTCAGATCAGTACAGTATCAAGCCTTGAAATGGTATCAAGCAATGAGAAAAGCCTTGACAGCAACCAGATATTGATGGACGAACGTGGATAATGTGGATAGAGGCGCAGCCAAAACCAATAATGACGGCCACTGCAGTAATGTACCATATACCATTATAATTGTGAGGTGCTGGCAGAGCCCATATCTACCCATTATATAAGTAGGTGACTTTTTGACAAGAGCTTCATAAATTTACGAAATTTCTACACTACATCAGTTATTCAGTCAACGAATTCTCAAAAAAAGGTATAGAGGTAAATGCTTGGAACACAATTTTTTACTTCGTAGCTTTGTTAAGACTAGTGGCTTTGTCAGGAGGTAAACATATCAAGAGTCACCGCCCGTACACCTAACGCCGGGTGGGAGGGGGGTTCGAATGTCCCATTTTTCGGTTTTTCACATATATCTCGGAAACTATACGTCCTAGCAACATAAAATTTTTGGCTAAATAAAAGCTGATTAAATTTACTTCAAGTTTTATTCAGTCAAGTTTTTCGATATCTTGTACAGTTTTCGAGATATTCGCATTGAAGTCACATTGGCTAGTTGACTGATTTTGCCATCACCCCTCTTTACTGTCTATTTTTAAGAGAAATTGTCCCTTTTTCACCCAGTTTAGAAACATCTGGACTCGATGCAATCATTTCCTCATCACAAACAAAACACTTGCTGCTCATTTTGACGACACAAAAATAGACTTTCAAGAGCGGATATCTCCAAAACTATACAAGATATCAAAAAACGCAATTGAATAAAACTTGTAGTAAATTTGATCAGCTTTGATTTTGCAAAAAGTTTTCGATACCTTGTATAGTTTTCGAGATATTCGCTGTTGTCTTTAATTTTGAAAAAAAAAATTGGTTTAAATTTTTACTCTTTTTGACCGGATAACTTCAACGATGCACCGACGTCTAAATAGCACAGATACTCATTTTTCAGGTTTCCCATTTTTAGGTTTTTCGCATATATCTCGGAAACTATGCCTCCTAGCGAGGTTTAGTCTGTAAGTTTTTTGATGTCTTGTATAGTTTTCGAGATATCTGCTGTTGAATGTCTCAAATTTTTGAAAAATATATTTTTGCGTTAAATTTATAACTCTTTTTGACCGAATAAACTATTCAACGATGCACCCATAAAATAAATGCTGGCCGTAGGGTTCTAAAACATATTTTTTTTTTCAAAATTAAAGAATCAATAGCGAATATCTCGAAAGCTATATAAGATATCGAAAACTTTTTGCAAAATTAAAGTTGATCAAATTTACTTCAAGTTTTATTCAATTACGTTTTTTGATATTTTGTATAGTTTTCGAGATATCCGCTCTTGAAAATCTATTTTTGTGTCGTCAAAATGAGCAGCAAGTGTGTTGTTTGTGATGAGGAAGTGATTGCATCGAGTCCAGATGTTTCTAAAGTGGGTGAAAAAGGGATAAGACGGTAAAATCAGTCAACTAGCCAATGTGACTTCACTGCGAATATCTCGAAAACTATACAAGATATCGAAAAACTTGACAAAAATAAAACTTGTAGTAAATTTAATCAGCTCTCATTTTGCTACAAGTTTTATGTTGCTAGGACGTATAGTTTCCGAGATATATGTGAAAAACCGAAAAATGGGACCTTCAAACCCCCCCTCCCAGCCCGGCGCGGCGTTTGGTGTACGGGCGGTGACTCTTGATATGTTTACCTCCTAACTAGTCGTAACAAAGTTACGAAGTCAAAAATTGTGTTCCAAGCATTTCCCTCCATACTTTTTCGTTGATTGGGTTACAGGGGCTCTAGACCTCAGAACAAAGACCTCCTTGCTTCGCTCGAACTTCTTTGGTCTAGACAACGTTCCATTAAATGTAGAAACGACAAAAGCGAACGCCATAAAATGTATTGGATGACATAATATGTCAAATGTCAACCCATACATTTCATGACGTTCACTTTCGTCAAATGTAGTCAAATGGCACGTTGCCAAGACCCCCAGATCTAGGCAGTAAAGCTGCCGTTATTCATAATCTAAGCCCGGATCCTACGTATGAAACTATTTTATGTCAAAAACCGCCCGTCACATTCTGTCTTATTTGTGACAGAATTCGACACTTGTAAATCAGCAAAGTGCGTTGTCCACTCTAAGAACTAAGAAGGTCTGTGTCACCGGCCAGTAATTTCACTGGCTCTCTTACCAGCAGCAGTGCAAAACTGCTGCTTTACGGCAGAAATAGGCAAAGTGGTACTTACCAAGCCGGACTTTGCACATAAACCCTACCATCGTTAATCTTTTAAAATGAACTACATTTTCTAATATAGAGCCATTTTATACAGTCATTCATATCAATTCACAAGAGAAAATAAAATACAACAACTGTAGTCAAAATGTCACAATCTAAATTAAAATCTTTAGTCAAAGAGCCCGCCCCGAATCGTACCCGGTGGGAATGTGCCCACCACTCTGGCTGCGTTACCGCGTTGGATGGCCAGTGAGATGTGCTACACCAGGTACGATTCGGCACGGGGATCGGCACCCTTTCTTCGCAAACGCCGCCCCAGCTCCCTCACGAAACTGATGGCCTGTTTGCACACACCCGTCACTTCCACGGCAAAAGGGAGGAAAATATATGCGTCTGCCAGGTTACGAGTACCATATTTAATTTCTTTCTGTGAAGCGGCCCACTCCGCGGCCACTCCTGCCTCCCTGGTGCACCGCGGCAAGTGCGTGGCGGCAAAAGTGCTGACGCACGTTGCATCCCAAATTAAGCTCCTTCCCTTAATCCACGGCACCAAAGTCAATCCGTCCGGGCGCTTTCCGTCATCTCGGCTCAGCCCTGGCGGCTCTAAGCTGCAGGGAACTTCCGCAGATATTAGGGCCCGACGGATGATTTCATTCAAGCTGTGGTGCCGTGGGAATCTACCAGCGCACTTACTGCAGCTTAAACCGTGGTGACCATTGGCGTCGACTCCAGTGCCACACTTGCACAAGTGTGGTTCGCACACCTGGCAGCCGAGCCTCAAAGCCACAGCGACCCTAAGTGAGCCGTCGTCTAGCACCGTTCCCAAATGCGGAGAGGGGAGAGCATGGAGCCACGCACGATGCACGAGATGCGGCTTTTAATCGTGCTACATCAGAGCCAGTAGCGGAGCCCACGAGCTTTGCCAGTTCAGCCTTACACACTACATCGTGCCATTGGCGTTGCACAGACGGATTATTGCGGTGAGTTGAATCTGGACAGAGCTGTGACCAACCACCTAAGCACCTTTTATACAAGGTTATTTTTTTGGTTCTGATATGAGTATGCCTACCTTGTTAGTGACGTCAAAAGCAAACAACTTTTGTTCTACGACTTGGCTAACAACGCACATGAAAATATGAACTTCCCATACAAAATGTGTTGGTCACTTACGTTATTTTGTATGGGAAGTCGAAATTTTTTGACCGTTGTTAGCAAAGTCGTAGAATAAAAGTTGTTTCTTTTGACCTCACTAACAAGGAGGAATACTTATATCAGGTCTAAAAAAATAAGTAAAATAGGCAATCAGCTGATTATTAATTTGAGAATTTCTGTCTCTTTCAATTAGTAAATATTTATTTATTCTTTATGCAAAAGAAAATAGCAATACATTTTTTGTTATTAAATTCTGATTCTCTTCTAAAATTAAAATAAATAAAACTACTTATTATAAGTGTAACTACAATTTTATTTTACCGAACCACTAGATTACAATATTTTTATCGTATAATTAAGCAATTCTTACAATTACTTTATTGCTTAATTATTTTTAAATTGTACAATAGTGACTTATATACTAAGTGCTTTTCTAAAGTGGTAAGCCGCCATCTTGTTTTTCAGAAAGAAATACATCAAAATGTCTAAGTAAATGAAATAATTCAACAACTTTCTATTCAAGCACTGCAATATTTGTTAAAAAATGTGATTACAAGATATTTATTTGCTAAAACTTATGTTTATTTCCCAACTCTCATTTAAAAAAATTCTATATTTTCCCTTGCAGTCTTTTTCTTACATGAAGAAACGTGCATATTTTTTTTTCTACGTAAGTATTTGTCAAGATGCACCAACTTATTGCTGTGTAACGGTTGTGGGATACAGTGTCAGCGGATTTTGTAACACAAACAACTTCATCTTATCTAAGAAGGTACGCGATACTAACGAGACTCGTGAAAACCTGCGTTGTCTGCGCGTGCGCGTACGACAAACGTCATTTGCATAGGCTCTAAAAGGTGCTCTGCTCACTCGTTTTAATACACCAAATGCATCGACATTTTAAGACACGTTGTAAAACAAATAGATTTTCTTACTCCGATGCTGACGGTTATTTGCTGCGTATGTATGTTTATCGACCGAGGAGCCAATGCCCCTGCTCCTGCCCCGCGCAACTCCGCGATACATTTCTTGAGTTCTGCGCATTAACGGGAGTTATTAAAAATCCACCTGTTCGATAAGAAAACAGTAAAGATGAAACCATTTCTTGCATTGGTGCTCCATCATTGTACCTACGTACCTATAGTATTTTGAGTATAAGTTAGATCGATCTCTAAGCTACCATTTCACTGACTTAAAATATATTTAAGTACTTAATAAGGTTAAGGATACTTACTAACGAACGGTTTCAGGTAACTCAACGTTATTGCTTCCAATAATTGGTCACTTTACAATATTTTATTGAATTTATTTTATACCATGATTCTAATATTTTATATTGAAGACGAATTTTATAAAAAAACCCTACACGGTTGACTAGTATTTTGTTAAACTACATTATAAATACCTAGATTTTTCTCTTTATTTCTTCCTATGAGATCGTTGTGACTAATTCGGGGTATTCTAAATAATCTGAATGTATATGAAAAATAAACATTTATGAAAGTACGTACGTAAGTTAATATAATTTGTTTTTTATTGCTTTCAATTTTCCATTTCGTTGTAGCGCGTATACGAAAAATATTATTTTTAAGGACAAAACTGTATTACAAATAGTATTTGTTTACTAAATTGACAGAAGACATACCTAAAGGAATTGACGTATAGATTAGTTATTCACATTTTATATGATTAGTATTATTTGCCAATATTTTATGGAATGTCAAATATTATTGTACTCTCAACCGCAAATAAAACGGGTTTTCTGAAATACATTTTCACAAAGATGGCCGATGGGGTCAAACTCACCGTCAATATATTTTCTAAACCAAATAAAAATGCATAGCTGGATAGTGAGGTTGTTTACATAAGGTATCTGGCAAAGATTTTCTCGAAGGTCACGCGGTATCCAGGAAAATCAGTGCATATATCGCTTAGAAAAAATTATCCGACGATTCGTCGGATTTCCCGTACTAAATTTATTGAAGCTGCTGGTTTTCCTTGATATTTTTGGTATTTTTGGTCTTTCCCAAAATTGCTGTGAAGGTTCTTATGTAATCTTTGCCAAAATTGCTGTGAAGGTTCTTATCTAAAGATCTTACTGATCAGATTCGTATTTTTTATGTTGTCGTTTAACAATATATGTAAATGTGTGGCGGAAAACCTAACGTACGCAATATTTTAGTGGCTCAGTTTATTTTGCTTAATTATTTCATTTGAACTTTGCTTTATTTCTTATTTCATTAGTGGCACTGCCCATGTCAAGCTTGACCTTTTCCTAACTGTAGCTACCTGTTACCTAACCCCCTTGTTGAATATTTACTTTAGAGGATGTCTCGATTTTGGATTTTTGCTATGCTAGGTAGTAAGATATACTTATGATGATGATATTTAAGTGGTCCCCATTCATGGAATGGTTGATTTTCAAACCAAGAAACTGTACAACTTTCCCCAAGATACACTCACTGGTCAAAATAAGGACTTTTTTATACCCATACAAAATCTAAAATTTCAGTTTTCGGGCGAGGTATTTTTAAACAATTTAAAAACCATTTATTTAACGTACAATCACCATGTAGGCAAATATTAGTAGCTCTCATTCACAGAATGGTTGGTCCACTGTGAATTACCCTGATATTCCGGGGATTTAGGCTCGGGAACCTTTCCGGTTAGATTAATTCCGTCTGATGTTATTAATGAGCTCGATCAGGGTGACTATTTACTCGTACTACTACAATGAGACTTCCCCAAAATAAAAGAGTTCTTTTTTCCATGGCACTGTAATTAAAAGATTGGGGATAATTCACACAAAGTAATCTGAACCCAAACTAGGCAAAGCCTGTACAGGTGCCTGAGACTATTATACGTACATCAATAGATAAATAACACCCAGACACAGAACAAACACCCGTGTTTATCACACAATTTTTTTCCCTAATACTATTTAATGACTCGTGTTCTAGTCAGACTCTAACGTGTGACTGACTGTTAGCTTTTACAGGGTAACCGCCGTAACAAGCGGGTTGAAATCGTTGGACATCGCGTGTTTTCTACAGGGCCGTACATAGGCAATTATGTTACGAAAACAGCATAGAATTTTTGTGTATGTTAATTTTTATTCTCAATTTTGACTAGAAAAGACTAGAAAGTCGGTGTTTCTAACATTAGCAGTAGAGAGTTGATATCATAACAACAAATCGTTTGTTCTTTGGGAGAACTAGTCCTGTACTTATTATAAAAGCAATATTCGTAAGTTATAAACCAATATAAGTAAAAAATGCAGGGATTATGGGGTCAAAAATTCTGTCTAGCTACGTCTTATGGGTCCTGTGCGGTGCCGGCAAAGAATAGTACCGACCCATCTCTACCCGTAGGTGTCGTAAAAGGCGACTAAGAGTGAACCAGAGGATGGGCAGCAGCACCTTCTGTGTATCATAACATCTTACATTCTGCGGTCGCCAAAAACCGCGGTCCTTGGTGCCAGCCGTAAGGCTAACAAGCGTGGTGACTATGGTACTTCCCCTCCACATTGTTCAGCAAAAGCTGGAATTTTGGAGGGAGCTCCCTGTCCTGTAGTGAACGTTTCATGGGATGTCATGATGATGATGACGTCTTATGAGAAACTTCGTTTCCTCTGATTTTTTGAGCTTCGGTATTAATCTCTATAGCACGTTTTAGAAAACCTAAAACTTAAAATCTGTCATCATCATTTTAGTCGATTTGATGGTAAAATATAGTTCTTGATTCGTCTCTGTTTCTACAATATAATAAAGGTGGTTACACCGCATTTTAAACCGAATATACTGGGATTATTTGACCCCGTCCTGCAAACGAAGCATTTTAAACACTTTTTATGAACACGCAGGCGTTGTGCTCCTGTGAGATAATGTTGGAATTCCATTTTGAAGTAGGGTACAATTCCTCTTGACTTGTCCGGCCTTTGGTGCAGAAGTTGACCGTATTTTCAATTTGTTCAACCGCGTGCCCACTATTCTGGTTAAACGTGAGTAGCGCGCGGGATTTATATTTCGTGACTTAAAGTTTATGGACAACTTTACTTAAACTGTCTGAACATTTTTGAAATCCCTGGCACTTTTCCTGACTTCAATTTTCGATTCAGTTACCCTTAAGCCGCAATGACACCTTACCTAATTTAGAAACTTATTCGGCATTCATTGCTCGTTGAAGTAAGGACTAATGTATGCCGAAATAGTGTTTGAACTTAGGAAGGTGTGATTGCGGCTGTAGGCTAGTGTACGTTGTAATTTCAGCCGCTAATGCCGTTTGGGATATGGGAGAGATACTCGTAGACCTAACGGTTTAACCAATCTTCTGAGGCTTAGAACATCCTCTGCGCCTACAGTGGTAGGCCCGGCAGATTACCGCATCTTCTAGGCTCGAACAAACCGGTAAGATGGGACAAAATGATTCGTGCCGGCGAATCTGAAGCTGACTGCCTAAGCACGAAAAAGATTCCAGTTACCATGCCAATTTAGTGGTCACGCCAGCAAGTTCCCAGCCGAACAAACGCAGCTTATCTCTCGTAATCAATCAGCACTTGTCATTAGCCCACGAGCAAGAATTTTCTTTGTGGAACACCTCTTGAAGAGGTCTTAACAACAGAAATAAATCGTAAAATGTTAAAAGCCCTTTTAGAAAAAGTAGGCCATCATTTTGTAGCCCGGATGGGCGTTCAAATATGAAAATCATATAAAAACTAAAGCGCTCTTCAACGGTATTACTTTTTGGTTGGCATTCAATTCATAGTTTTATTTAACGTGTTACAGGTGCTTTTAAAACATATTTATTTGAACTCACTGAATGGATTTTTTGCAAAAGCTAAATGTCCAAATAAGTATTTAACATGTTCGCGTTGATCAAGATTTACTGTCATTCAGCCAATTAGTATGAAACGTTTTGAATGGACTTTTGCAACAGTTCATTTTCAAGGTTCCGTACGCAAAGGGTGAAAAACGGGATCCTTAATACGAGTATGCCTCCGATATCTGTCTGTCTCTCTATCAGCGGGCTTTATCTCATGAACTGTAGTAGGTAGATAGTTGAAATTTTCAGTTTATAGTGCATAAGCTATAGAATAACAACAAATAATAAAAAATGGTCAAGTGCGTGTCGGACTAGCGCGATTTTAATTCACTTCTGCGTGACTGCGCGTCCATAACTAAGACGGTATTTTTACTTTAGTGGTACGGAACCTTCGGTGCGCGTGTCTGACTCGCACTTGGGCGGTTTTTAATTCTAAAAGAGTAGAAAGGAAACCACTTAAAATTTCCAGCTAGCCCATAGAAAGGTAATCTGTTCAAATCGTGTGTTAGTTTTTTTCGGGAAATATCGCGTCCCAAACTTTGTCCCGAAAATTGCAATAGGAGTTGAATGAGCCGTTGACTTTTGGCTTTGATTTTGATACCGAGGATGGGAAATGGGAATACACATACCAGCGGGATGCGTAGACCTCGGCATATAACTATCTATCTCGGTATCATTCGCGTCTGTCTGGCGATAAAATCTATCACTTATGGTGAATTTATAGGAATAAAAAAAATATGAAATTTAAATCTTAAATGAAACTTGTTAAAACCGAACGCTATTCATAGCAAATTCGTAGTGTAGATAATGTATGGGGGTCTTGGATGGGGGTTAACTAATGGGATGTAAGTTTGGGATAGAAGTGCGTTATTTTTGCAGAAATATGAAAATTGCTACTCCTATATATAATATTAATATAAAATAATATGAAAATGGCTTCTTTTTATGCATGAATGTCAGTTATAACACCGTTTTTGTAAATTAATTCTATGTGGGTGAAATAGGTGGTGAAAGTATATATACAGATCCAAACACACGGTTGCTGAAAGACGGTCTACAGAAACATACTATCTGTCTTATGTAGCACAGTTTTTTACAAATCTGCAAAAATAACATTACTAACAAACTTAATTTCGCGGTCCTGAAAATGCACTAAAATACACCGACTCGCACTTGATCAGTTTTTTTTATTATTTATGAACTACCCTATAAGTATTTGAATTGTGCATCCTAAGTTATTTCCTTTTTGTAAGTAGTTGGATTTAGTTTTTCCGATATTTTGTTTAACCTGAATGTTTTAATAATACCAGTTCAACATTTTCATAAAGAGAATTTTCGATAATTACTGTATTACTTTATTATTTTTTACGATAAATAACTGTCTATATTTAAATACTGCGTAAAATGCAATAAGCTTATCCTAAGAATTTCTTTAAATGTAAAATATTATAGGTAATTGTACGAAATTTATTGCTTTTTGGCCATACTTGTAATGTTTTGATATTATAAGTTAAATATATTCTACTCCTAATTTACAACTGGTGCTTGCCTAACATCAAATTTTGTTTGTAAAATAAAAAAATAAATTTATTCATAAATACTTCAAACATAAATCTGTTAATCCAGGACTTTTTAATTTGAAATTCTTATATTGTATTGATACCGACACTTACTCGTAATTATAAAAAGTAAGACGGATGTTAATGTAAAATTAACGTGTCTTTTCAAATTTTATTTATCAGATATTTTTAATTGGAAGATGGCAGCACCATCATACTGTTCTTGTTTCGACCATCTTGGCAAATGCCACGTTTTCTTTCAAGGTAAACATATTGTAAGGTTTCTATCAGTAAATCAGTGTCAAATAGGTTAAAGTCATAATTTTCAATACACCTAAAGAAAAATATATCAAGAACTTTGCCACCCAAACCATTGCTGCAGAGGAATGGCTTGAACGAACCCGCAAGCTGCTGCATCAACAGAGAACCATCTTTGAATATTTTATTTCATTGGATACGTTCGATTTCATCGCGCTTATAATTTCCTTTAATGCTGAGCTTTGGAAGACTTAACTCGATGCTTTTGCCACTTCTAGCTGGTATCATACTTGATACGCCCCTTCTATTCAGTCTTATTCTGTATTATTCTTGAGCTAACTTATGGACTGATATTGAACGAAAAATTTTTCAGCAGAAAAACATTACTTTACCTACAGCTAGCTGTGATGTACCACTATACCCTAATATAATTAACACTAGCTGCCTTTCGCAAGGATTTATCCCGCTCAGAGGTTGCCAGACCAAAGACAGCAAAAGAAAAGTACTAAAAAGTTTCCCAATCGAAGCTAAAAACAATCATCTTTAGATGCTGGACGCATCTAGGAAAATCCTAACGTATGCTACCTGTTAAAATAACAATTTATATGAAGTTTCGAACAGGTAATTAAAAAAGTTTAGTCATTTGATTTTGAAGATCCTAAAATAAGTCCTATTATCTGAGCGATTACAGGATGAATTTGAAAACATTCGACAAAGGAGAATGGGCACTTTTGGGCGAACGGCGGCCAGTAATGAAATAGTACCAAATGAAAGGACATTTTTTCTAGACATTTCTTATGATGGACATATCTCTGTATTTCTTTTAGAAAAGTAAGTATATGTAATACTAAAATATATGTTAGTATTAAATAAGTATGAGTATTGCGTAGATATTTTGCGCAATATAACATATAATATAAGTATTAATAAGTTTATTTACACTTGCTAATAACATAAGTTGCAACAAAACCAGCTGTTGCCCGCGACTTCGTCCGTGCGGAATTATATCACTATCTATCCATTTATCCATCTATCCAATTATCTATCTATCTATCCAATTATCCACCTGTCCACCTGTGCACCTGTCCACCTGTGCACCTGTCCACCTGTGCACCTGTCCACCTGTGCACCTGTCCACCTGTGCACCTGTCCACCTGTGCACCTGTCCACCTGTGCACCTGTCCACCTGTGCACCTGTCCACCTGTGCACCTTTCCACCTGTGCACCTGTCCACCTGTGCACATGTCCACCTGTGCACATGTCCACCTGTGCACCTGCCCACCTGTGCACCTGCGCACCTGTCCACCTGTGCACCTGTCCACCTGTGCACCTGTCCACCTGTGCACCTGTCCACCTGTCCACCTGTCCACCTGTCCACCTGCGCACCTGTCCATTTGCGCACCTGATCACCTGCGCACCTGTCTACCGGTGCACCTGTCCACCTGCGCACCTGTGCACCTGTCCACCTGTGCACCTGCCCACCTGTGCACCTGTCCACCTGTGCACCTGCCCACCTGTGCACCTGTCCACCTGTGCACCTGCCCACCTGTCCACCTGTCCACCTGCGCACCTGCCCACCTGCAAACCTGCCCACCTGCGCACCTGCCCACCTGCGCACCTGCCCACCTGCGCACCTGCCCACCTGCGCACCTGCCCACCTGCGCACCTGTCCAACTGTCCACCTGCGCACCTGTCCACCTGCGCACCTGTCCACCTGCGCACCTGTCCACCTGCGCACCTGTCCACCTGCGCACCTGTCCACCTACGCACCTGTCCACCTGCGCAACTGTCCACCTGCTCACCTGTCCACCTGCGCACCTGTCCACCTGACCATATGTGATCTATCCACCTGATCATATGTGATCTATCCACCTGATCATATGTGATCTATCCACCTGACCACATGTGTTCTGTCCACCTGACCACATGTGTTCTGTCCACCTGACCACATGTATTCTGTCCACCTGACCATCTGCCCACCAGTCCGTTCGTCCATCCATCCATCCATCTGTCCAACCATCCATTAAAAAATCAACCCGAAGAGATTCGATCGCCAGTGGCGGAATTAAGTTTTTATTTATTTTTATTTTATTTATTTAGATAACCAATAGCTGTTTACAAAAAAAGTATAGTTTGCTTATATATTTATGGTACATGAGCCTATAACAGGTTTCCCTAAGTTAAAGATAAACCTTGGGTAATTAATAAATCCAAAATAAAAATATGCTACAATATTTTTTTCATATTATTTCAATTGTTGTCCCTTTTTTGTACTAAATGCAAACAAAAAACTATTAAACTAAATTCTAATAGTAACTAACATGTTTTACTGCATTAAAAAATGAACAAAAATTAAAATAGATTTTTATTAATATATTTCCAGTACGTCGCGGCGATAAAACTTCTCTGGAGAATTCACAGGACTAATCTACAATAAAAAAAAACAAAATCATTCTTGGCCGCGATTCGCCCACGCTCCATACAATTTTGCCCATTCTCCTTTTGAAATTGAGTTCAGACCACGAAACTGAACAACTTTCCCAAAGAAACATAGGCCGTTAGACGTAAAAAAAACTTCGATCTCCCATACAAAATGTATGGTCAGCTGACTGACTACTATGAAAGGGTAATTTTTTTTTTCGTGCGATGACCTATATTTCCTAGGCGAAATTTTTTCAGTTTCGCGGTCTGAACACAATCTCAAAATTTGTCGAATGTTTTCAATTTGAACCTGTAGATCGGAAACTTCTGAAAGTATTTTATCTTTTTTCCCATTTTTGGACGCGTATAGCCAATTTATTAAAACGGTAATATTAAACAACTTAATGATCAAATCATGATGGATGGATCAAAACGACGTACCGGACTTACTTATATGTCGCTTATGCTATAAAACCGGAAATCTATGTTAGAAAAAATATACAGCACAAACGGTAAATACTAGGTTGAGTCGCTGAATTCTTTAGTAGTGTATTGCTTCTTGCTCTATTTTTAGAATCCTTTAATATTGCAAAAACCAATATTATATTCTGATTGAACTCGCCCACGTGTGCGTGGGCCTAAGTTTTCGCAGAAAAGTCGCTTTCATATTGTTAGAAAAACGCAAATTTAGTGAAACCTTAACAGTTTTTCTTCTCAAGAAAAGTAATACGAGTATTCATGGCGAGTAGTTTTCTAATTAAGTAGTTTTTAACTAGTTTTAGAAGAAATCATAAAAATAAGCTTCAGTTTTTACGAAATTTTGAGTTTTTTTTACTGTGTTGCTACAACAAGAACACGTCCCGGGAGTCTAGACATGCAACGTATGGGATTTGTATGGACTGCATTGACGTAAGAAAAAACGCTCTAAACGCCCTGTGCGTAGTTTCTAAAATCTTTGATGGGATAACATTTGACATATTATGTCATCCCATACATGTATGACGTTCGCTTTGCTTTCGTGTTGTCTAGACCCCGACCCCTTGATAACTACTGAAAGAACAAGCGTGGCTTAATCTAATAACTAGATGACTACAGACTACGTAAAGGTTTTAATCATAAATCTAAATAGGAATTGACAAAAATTATGAAAATTGACATCTTTATCAAATGGTATTTTGAGTGCGTTACACTAGGTAATAATAAGTAGATACTAAATGTTAAGAAAATCTGATAATAAATGGAATAGGGCATTAGAAATTAAAAAAATTTAATTTATTTTAAAACTTATTTCTCTGGTGTTAACTTTCATTTCGTACTGACAATTTTTTTGGGGATTAGGCCCTTTTTAAACGCCATTACGTATTAATATCATTTCTTTGTAATAATTATTTTTTCATCTTTTTGAAAATAAATCTATTCTGTGTTATATTTTTAAAATACAACATAAATATATATCTGATTTTTGTTCAGATTTCGTTGAAAGTCGTACTTTAGTTTTTACCAGAAAATAAGATTTTGTGATTGTTACTTATAGTTATTTTTTCTATGAAACAATTAGGTAAACTTTACTAAGAATGCTTCATTTGTTTTGTTTCCATCTGTACTTATTGTATAAAACCTGTTTATAAAATGGTTTTATCTAAAATCTACAGTACTTACTCTACTTTAACTAATCAATATTAAACTGACGACAACCAGCACAGACTAGAGGTTTGACATAATAAATGAATATACAGGGTGTTAGGGACAGCCTTCCGAATACTGAAGGGGTATGACCAGTCAACTACACTGAACAACTTTCAGGAAACGAGAAAAAAAATCGGCTTCTTCATACAAACAGCCCGATCAAGTTTATAATTTTGTATGGAGACGCGGATTTTTTTTTTCGTTTCCTTTATGTGTCGTTGTCTAATCATACCCCTTCAGTATTTGGAAGGCTGTCCCTAACACCCTGTATAGTAAGCGACAGGTTGGCTAAAACTAAAATATGATAATAATAAATAATAACTAAACAATATTTTCTAAGAAACATTGTAAAATTTGTTACAATGAGTCCGACCGAGTTTTAAAATGTTGAATGGATTTTCATAGTGTCAACCTTTTAACTTCAGCCAACCTGTGGCTGAGGCATGGCTTGCCCTAAACAAATCAAATATTTTTTTATGTAATAAGGTCGATACTGAACAACGTGTAACAGAAAGGGTATAACAATGCGGAAGGCTTTGTTTCTGCCGTTGAAACTGGACAACTTTTCTCAAACTTTATTCGTAATTCGCTAAAAATTTCATCTTTGCATACAAATAAGAAAGGGTGGTCAGAAAAGATCTCTTTTATCGTTTTTGCTTAGTCAAAGTTATTTAGTTTAGTTATTTAGGAAGAACAAAAAAGTGGAATAGATCACTAAATGTACCTACTACCGAACCAACCGACTATCTTTACCCTTTTTGATGAAATATCGTTTTGGTCCGTAAAATTTTATGTATATATATAGCTCCTATCAACTGCGTTCCTTTGACTATGTTACTCGGACCACAAAACTGAACAACTTTCCCTCAGGAACATAGGTCAAAATATATAAAAAAAAATCCAATAAAAAATGCTGATTCAGTTTTTATGGGAGTTCAATTTTTTTTTTTCGTATTTCGACCTATGTTTCTTAGGAAAAGTTGTTCAGTTTTATGGTCCGAATAACATACTTCAAGGAACGTAGTTGATTAGGAAGCACCCTATATACGCGAAATTCAACGTGTTTGAAAATAATCTTAAGCCGGGTCCTAATTCAAATTGGTCGATCGTACGTGAACCGTTTTAAATCCTTAAAAGTCGCCCTCGACTTTCATATATAACAGAAGTATAGAGCATTCTAGCCTGTACTGATTTACATCCTAGCATTCTACGATGACAAAAAGTCATACACCTCAGTTATTATTATGCCTTCTCTCAAAACCTACTCTTTCTATAAAAATATTATTTCAACATGAAACGACTCCTTCAATTTCCATTCCACGAAAGTTAACACTTATTTACTCGATACTTCAACAATTACTTACCATAAATCGCGACAAAAATTAAAACGAAGCAAAAATATTGCATATTGAACCTGTCAATAAAAAATATTACAAACACGCGCACTTGGTTAATGCCATTTATCGCTTAAAAAAATATCTTGGTTTCTTTCTTATTTTTACTTATAACGAATATTAATGTACATTTTAAGTTTAATGTTGATTTATTGCTCAGTTGAAAGTATTCTAAAAAGTTTCAAAAGTCCAAAAGTACCTATATTTGATCTTAAACTACGCAATTGTCCTATTCAGGTGCAAAAAACTGTATTTTATAACTGTATTACTATTATTATCTTATGGAGTTTCCTTTAAGGTTTTATTTTTAGCAATGAGAGCCATGTCTCTGCCTCAGATGTTAATAGGTGCAGACCTCAACTTTACCTAGACTATATAAACATGACAATAAAAGTCTTAAATTAGTTTCATCGTACCATAAAAACGCAAAAAATCGTTACTTTATTCGTATTTATTTACGAATGTAAAAATATTTTTTGGTATTTAATTTGGTTCAATATTTACAAAACCTGTACTTAACTGAATGACAGAATTAATTTAAAACTACTTTAATGTGAGTATTGTATATAATTGATGTTATGATTTATACTGGCAGTTATTTGTGATTAGTTTACTCTACGAGCGCACCAAAAACATCAAGCGTGGTACTTGGTTAATGCCATTTAACGCTTTAGAATATCTTGGTTTCTTTCTTATTTTTACTTATAACGAATATTAAAGTACATTTAAAGTTAAAATTTATTGCTCGGTTTCGAAAATCCGTAAATACCTTATTTGTTCTTAAACTACGCGATTGTCCTATTCAGGTGCAAGAAACTGTATGGTACTAAAGTGTGAGGGACAGATTGGCAAAACTGTCGATTATAAATAACTTTCTCCAAGAAACATTTCACCGGAAATAAAAGAAAAAATCGGCCCCTCCATACAAAATTACACATTTTGACCGAGGCCGATTTATTTTATGTTTCGGATAATATGTTTCTTAGTAAATGTTGTAAAGTTTTGTCGACTGATCATTCCTTTTCAGTTATTGCCAACCTGACCCTTACGCCCTATATAATTTGGTGCGCTCAGTGGAGTAAACTCACTTAAACTCTAACTCGGGCTAAGACAGGCGTTTCTTAGCTGAACAAGGTTTGTGATATGTAGCTCTAACTGGACCAATAAAATGTGATCACTGTTTTTATGAACGCCAGGACTGGCCGTGCGTCGGCTAGTTGCTTCAGAATGCTTATGAATTCGGTCCTGTAGTTCAGCGAGTTACAACACACACTTAAACCTAATTTCCTGTTGATTTTTTTCCTCTCTAATAATAAACATTTAGACCAATTATTACCGCTACATTCAATTGCTTGTAAACAAGCAAAGTGTGTTTTGGAGACAAGTTTAAATCTTATCTTTATGATATTACCAATAAATTATATCATGACATTTATTGCGAAAGAGTGTTTACCCACTACGTCCGATCCGAATCTGATCCGAGCCCGTGAAAATAAAAATCTAGAAAACTCGGACCGAATACTACTGAAACTGAATTGGATGTAAGTGCGTATTGTACCATAGAAATGGTTCTACGGCTACTCCGCACCATATTTTCACGGGTTCGGATCGGACGTAGTGGGTAAACACTCTGAAAGGTTTGTCTGGTATTGATTTATAATAGTTCAATATTATACACTTTTTTTTTGTGAATTTTTTGTGTTTTAAGTGAATTCCATAGTAAGGTTACTACTGAAACTCACTCGAAGAGCGAAACTAAAATCTGACTAACGAGCCGCACATTTTCCAGTTTACCCGTGATCATGGTACTCACACCCAACAGTGCCGAAATATCGGGAGCTCACAAAAACCGAATATTGCGGTAAGGGCGAAAAAGGTATTATGAAAAACCTTTGTGGCATTGGCGTGTAGGTGTAGGTAACATCTATAAATAGATACAAAGTTAATTTCGAATGAATGTCTTTTTATTACGGTTAGAACATGTCTGATTGGCAACATGTTTGATTTATGAGACAAATCTGTATTTCGGTGCGTATTCCGAAGTTTTATCGGAGCTCCGATATTATCAGATTGACAACAACAATTACGTTCGGAAATTTACTTTGTATGGGAATTTCTTTGTCAAAGGCCGAACCATAAACTAATTATCGGCGCGATATTATCGTAGTTTCACTTCGGAATACGACAACGGGTTACGAGGTGCAGTTTGTGTTCATCAGCCTTCAACTCATATTATTAATCAATGAACAAATACTAACAGAATGAGACTGTTTATGTCGCAGGCGAATCGTATGATTCGCAGTTTACCAACGGCCGGCAAATTGTGAAACGGCGTCACAGGTTGAAAGTGGGTATAGATCACTCGTGCATTTAAGGTTCGTTAGCCAAGACAAACCGATCCTGGGGGGTTATTGTGGTAATTGCAACGACATTACTTAAACAAAAACTACCTTTAAAGTAGTGTTAAGTCATAACTAAGTTTTTTTAAGCAAACGTTATAATTATCGTTGAAATTACCACGATCACCCCCCAGAACGGATTATCTTGCGATCACAACCCACGAGCCGAGTTAGCGAAACGAGCGTGCCGCGGCAAAGGCGGGTTTTGTAAAATGCCTAGGTGTTATCATGGTAAGTATTATGTAACGGGAAGTTATACAATCAGCCTGCGACTTATTAGTGAATATAATGTGTGCTACTCAGACCATGAAATTGAACAACTTTCCCTAAGGAACATAGGTCGAAATACGAAAAACAAATTACCTCCCATACAAAATGTGTCAGCTGCGCAGTTTGTATGGGAGGTAAAAATTTGTTTTTCGTTGACCTACGTTCCACAGGGATGGTTGTTAAGTTTCTTGATCTATATAACATGCTTTCATGTTCCCTATTTCAGTAGGAGCCTATATTTTTCTTCGCAGGAATAACAACAATTCTGTCCATCGTTCGTATTCACAAGTGACAATTCGGTATTTATAAGGTTATTTTTTTTGTGAAATTAATTTAATCTCCGCTTGTGGATCCAATGAAGCAATTTTCAACACTGGCAACTTTACATATGGACTAACTTTTTTAGTAATTTATAAAAAACTGAGTCATAAAAATATGTAGCATTCTTTTTTTTTCGTGTATTACAACGCATACCAATCTATTTTGCAGCCATGACACTAAAACCAGAGCATATTTGAGGGAAAGAATAACATTGTTTTACACAATAGGGAATATGCATGATTTTTTTTAATTTAAATTATTTAGTCAGATTCATGTAATAAACAATTTAGTAAAACTATTTTTCGAATAACTATGAAATTAAAAAAGATATAAGCCATCAAAGATTTGTTTCTGTCTCTTTCTAGCAAAACGAAATTTAACACCGAGTTTATATGACCGTAGTGGCATGTGACGTCACTCGCCATGTCGGATCTCTCTGTCTAATCGGTGCGTAATTAGCAGTTTTAAATGCTTATATCAGCCGTATTTATGAGCCGATTTAAATTTTAATTTCACTTCTTGTCATCTTGACTTCGGTATTTTCATATCTTGTTAATGAAAGCAACAAAAAAAAAATTATGCATATTCCCTTTTAGCTATGTCAGCTGCAAAATGTGTTGGCAGGCGTTGCAATATGCGAAAAAATTTTATTATAAGTCATCCAGTCATCTTTTTGGAGGCCGAACTCAGCAACATCGCCTGTCCTCTGGGATCCACGGCCAACTTGGCCTACCTACTAGTATAAACTTTAATGGTTTTATTTCTTTGGATATTTCTATGAATTCTTTTATTTTAAGTAGTAGGTAAGTAAAGTTACCAATGTTATTGCTAAGTAGTTAACCCTGAACTTTAATTCATTCGACTTCTTTTGGTTCTAACAATTTGTAAATAACACCCCTAGGCTTTATTCCGGTAAAAGAGTAAACTTTGGATCCTAATATTTTTATATCATCAACTCTGATAAAAAAGTGAACATTGACGTTTGTTAAATATATTTTGGTAAATTCCATATATTATCATTAACCATAAATTTTACTGAGATTTTTTAAGTCTAAAAAATCACTCAAAATTACTCGGTGATATTCAAGAATAAGGTTCCTGGGGGATTCGATTAGTACACAGGGTTGTACAGGATTAGTACTTGTAAGAATTTTAACCATATTAACAAAAACGTTTGCCTAAACGCGTTTAGGCTTGTTTAAGTAACACAGGTTGTCCCAAAAATTTGTGTCAAGCGGAATACATGTTAATCTGCTCATGAAACTGAACAACTTTTCCCAAGGAACATAGGTCTAAATACGAAAAACAAATTCGATCTTCCATACAAAATGTGCTGTCAGCTGATGCAGTTTGAATGGAAAGTCGATTTTTTTGTTAAAGTTGACCATTTAAAAGTCTAAACGGAAGGTTTGTAACGTAGTACATTGAATACTCTATTATTTGTAACACTTACTAAAAGCTAGTCGAATGAATAAAGTATTTCCCTGTAGTCCCCTGCAGCGTAATCCCTGCCACCGCCCCGCACCTCTAATAAAATACTAATCCCGCAACCCTCCAAAGCAAAAACATTACGATCGCGTTTTGATCTTTTTTGTTGTGTTTGTTATAATGGAATATATTCCTATACTACTAAACGAGCAATATTCGTATATATATACGAATATATATATATATATATATACGAATATATATTTGTAATCGGATTTGTAAATTTAGTATACAGGGGTTTTTGGGGGCAAAAATCGATCTAGCTAGGTCTCATGTCTGGGAAAATTCATTTTCACTGTCTTTTTTAATATTTCTTAGCGCGTTTTAGAGCGTTTAAGAAACTTACAGCGCCATCTGTTATTGAGTAACATAGCTTGCTCACCCGATGACATTTTAATTATGCAGAGCATAGCTCGGTCGCCCAGGTACTAATATTTTACATAAACATCAGTCAATAAATTTTGTTGTACGTCTAGTTGACCCAGCGTTGTCCTTCAAAAACATTGCAACAGAACGCTTTTAGTTTTTTTTATGAATTTTCCAATTTCCGGGCAACTTTTTCAACTGTTATTTACTTATAAGCCTCATGTTTAGTGAATTTCAAAATTTTAAAGAAATGCTTAATCTGTCCAGCCGTTCTGATGATACTTACCCAACTATACAACATCACGCCTCTTTCTTTTCCTTCATATTAATCACAGAACACATTCATCCACCTGCTACCATCTTGACATACCTCCCTCGCTTTTTATACCCTCATCAACCCTTTCTTATACGCTCATCGGTTTAGGGTTTGTGTATGTACTCAGACACCCTGAAATTAGTCTTGAAACGTTTGCCAACGCCATCCCCTTCCATCCACCCGAGAGAGAGGTTTTCCGTTATTAGCGTTAACGATGTTGTGACAATGTTAGTTTCCTCGGGTAATGTCACATATTTCTATAGAAAAATAAGGGATGCAGGATGGATGCGGGCCGTCGGCAGAGTTTTAGACAGCCCGAGCAACAATTGGTCCTCCCGGGCTGCTAGCTACTCCTACGCGCCGCACGCTATTCGTGCGTCTAACTCTGGCACTCTATGCAAGATGGAGAGCGAGGCGTCAGTTACCTTGCCTCACAAGATGCCAAAACGGGACCTATTAAGGGTGTTACAAAAAATTACCAACTATATTTGACTTTACAGAACGTACCAGGTTTCTTTCAGATAATCCATGTACCGTTTTCAAAGTACAGCACCCTAAATAGGTCACGTGTCACCCGATGAGGTAGGGACGCCGACGGCCCGCTTTCCATATATTATTGCTCTCTTTGTACCACAGCTCGAGGGTTTCAATAAGTCTCTACGTATCACTGAATCTACTCGTACAACTATCGCCGGCACCCGACGAACGCCTAAAACTTATGTATAAATTCCTACTATACGCTACATTTAACATTCTAGGCTTCTGCCATAAATTGACCCGATTTCTTCTATCGACACCGGACTTATAATAAAAAAAATACAATTTAATTTGGAATTTAAATCTTTGAACTAAGGTTGCAAAGATAAAGAGCTGACCGTAGGCAACCATATCTCATCGCATATCCAAAAGTAATATATCTGGGGCGCTGCGTCTTATTATTAGGCATTAATCGTACAGTCAACAAAAAGTTCTCAATGTTTTTTTAAACTCATCTAGTACCAAAATCAACAGGGTTGCCTGCCTATTCCTCGAACTCTCGTGAGCTGCAATATCATTTTTAAGAGATGCCAATTTACAAATTACTCCGTGATAAATACTATCGAAATTAGTATATGTGCTTACATGGAAAACCTAGCCTTATTCCGTTTTTACCAATGGTTTTACGGAATCGGCTACCGAACCTAGGTGATTTTTAAGATTCAGTATCCTAGACAGGTTGTTTTTTGGTATGCGATTAGGTAGGGCTGCCGACTTTCCGCACCTAGTCGATTTACCTGCCACTGAAACTAATGACCGAGTATGCTACAAAATATTATATTATTTTCTTATAAAGGTGTAAAGAAGTTTATAGAGAAATGGTTCGTTGCAATCAGTTTGAGCCCGAGACGTGCGGTACGGGGCGCGGGGCGGTGGCGGGGGGAGGGGGCTACTCATCCTCCGAGCGGACGCACGCGGCCTCCTGGTGCTTGTTGAGGTAACTCTTGAGCGCGAAGCTTTTTCGGCACCGGTCGCACTCGTACTTTTTATCCAAAGAATGCGTCTGGAGGTGCGCGCGAAGATTGGACCGGTCGGCGAATGCCTTCCCACATTCCGCGCAGCTATAAGGTTTCTCACCTGTGTGGGAGCGCAGATGGCCCCGCAGCAACCACGGGCGCGAGAACTGCTTACCGCACACCCCACACACGTGCCCCATGCGATGCGTCAGTACGTGCATCGCGAGCGCGGGCATCGACACATACGCCTTGCCACACTCGCCGCACCGCTTCGCCGACTGCGAGTCGAGGCTGCGGTGCGTCTGCTTGTGCCGCGAGAGATTCGAGGAGGTTGCGTATCGCTTACCGCACTCGTTGCAGTCATACTTAGCTACCTTCGCCTTGCGCGAGGACGGTGCTCGCGGAGGTGGTGCCGGCTGCACGTCGGGCGTGTCGGGCTCGGTTTCGGGCTCGGCAACCGCCTGCACCGTGTACTCGGTCACCTCCCCGTACTCCGCATAGTCCGGCGGGGCATCCTCCGCCGACTGGTACGTCACATAGTTGATGGCGGGAGGCTCGACGTACTCTATAGGTACAGGTTGTAAGGGGGCCACAGTCTGCACTGTGGTGTAGACGGGCTCGGGTGGTTCTTCAGCGAGGATGTAGATGTTGGTCGGTTGGATGGTGTAGGTGTATACGGGGACGAGTTGCGGCGGGGGCTCGGCGAGCACGGTGACGACGGCGGCGGGAGGAAGCGGCGGCACGCTCTGCGCAAGTGACAGCAGTTCGTGCGCGGCCTCCGTGTCGGCGGCCGACCGCTCTCCCACCACCCCGCTACTGCTACCAAGCTCTGCATATTCCACCGACCGGGTGTCCGCTCCTGCACAAAAAAAAACATACTTAATTTTGTCACAAGCAAAACATTTTGAATGGCCCTCTGGCCTGATAGATAGTGAGATCGATCCCCACCCAAGGTAACTGGGTGTTATTTATCTATTTATGTATGTATGTTACCGGCAAATTGTCTAATCCGGCATTCTATACAATGCCTAGGCATTATATAAATATTATTTATTTTATACTTTGCCTAAGCGTTCTATAGAATGTGTAGCCGACAATGTGTGAAATCTAACTAAATCACACCTAATCGAATCTACCTAACCTAAATTGACCGAAGATTGAAAAATACAGACCAAAATTTACTTATTTTACACATTGCCGATAGAAAGGCAGGCATTCTATACAATGCCTAGGCTTTGTAGAGGTATATATGTAAAATAATAGGTAATAATCGTAAGTTGATCAAATTTCAAAAAATTATAAACTCGTAGGAAATTCGCAGATCCATACGTTCGGTAGGTCAGGCAATCCCATTCGGGATCGAGGATCGATTAGGTTGTGTTAGGTTCACTTTCCACCAAATCAGCACAATCGCTTCGCTCGCTCGGCCAGAAGCGGTTTCGGTACAGTTTATTATTTTTCGAAAACTTACTAGGAAATTGATCAACTTATCATTCCGTGTTATTTTCCGGTGACGTATACAATGCCTGGGCAAAGTTTGAAATAGGTGATGCAAAATGCCTGGGCAAAGTGTGAAATGGGTGATGCAAAATGCCTGGGAAAAGTTTGAATTGAATGCATGAACTATACAGGTTGCCGGTAATATGTATAACTGACAACAATATCTACTACCAAGCTTTGTCCAGTAGTAAGTCAATAATTATGAATATTATTAAATTGTTAATAAATGTCTCCAAATAGGCCGAGTCCTGAAGCTGTAATTTTTAATTGGCTGGACATAAATCGAAACCGTCAATTTACTATAAAGTTGCTATGTATTATAATAGGTGGTGGAACACTTATGTAAAAAATAAATTTTAATGAATTGGCTGGCTTTTAGATTCTCCAGAAAATATATTTTTTTGTTTGTTTATGCATGTGAAGTCAAGCCAAAAATTGTAACTAATATCTGATGGGGTAAACTTTTGATGTGGGTTCCAAGGTACCTACTTCAATTAAAACTAAGCAAAAAATATTTGCGCATATTTTTTTATTAGCAAATTTGTATGCAAGTTACATAAAAGTCCAGGCAAAAATGGCAACCAAATTATTTTAAATTTGATAGACTCTCCAGGACAGTTTTTGAGCAAATTACCTAAAATTAAGCATATTAATCTAAAGTTAAATATTTTCGTATTTAATGTTGAAGCAAAAATACCAACTGAAAAACTTTTGTTTAATTACAGGTTTCTTCGTGTGTTCTTTCCTTTATTTATAAAATTAAGCATAATTATAAAAAGATAAAAAAGTTGATTTTTAATTCAATAGATCGCGTCAAGCGAGCGAGAACCGGCGTAATATTATATGTTCTTTGGAACCGGTATGGCGTGCCGTGCGCCCCGAGACTTTTTTCTTCTACGTAATGTCAAGAGTACGTCAAGCCTGACATAATATTAGACTTTTTAGTGTTCTTATTTCAACAGTCCAAGTAGCTAGAGTGGGCTGCAAGTGTCTGGCTGCCTGCTTGTACAAACAACAACACTTCAAACAGTACATTGAAAGGAGAAATTATCATTGTGGGATACAGTGTTAAAAAAACCGGGCAAGTGCGAGTCGGAATAGCGCGCTAAGCTTTTGCTCTTGACCCCCCGATCTTGACTCCTCTATAATAAGAATTTACTTGAAGTGGAAGCTAGCTAGCGTTAATTGGTTGTGAGAAAGGTTGTAAACTTTAATTATTTCAGACTTTATGGTTCCGTACCCATAGGGTGAAAAACGGGATCATACTAATACGCCTCCAATGTCTGTCTGACTGTCTGTCAGTGGGCTGTATCTCATGCTGCATAAGCTATAAAATATAAAAACTGATCAAGTGCGAGTCGGACTCAAAAAAGGACGAGTTGCACTCCGAGAGTGCCGGCAGAAGTGAAAACTTGAATTTTTGAATATGATGTTTTTGTAAGGGTCAATCGCGTCATTGCTCGTGTACTTCTTCATCGAGACCTAAAATTATAGCGATTTTTACTTTGAAAGCTGTCATCCAAAATGTAGATCTCATCAAGACCTATCATTTGACTCAGCACACGAGTACACTAGAGTCAGTAGTTTCCAAGTTATGGGGTTTTTTTAGTTTGACAGCTGTCATCCGTAATGTAGATCTCATCGAGACCTATCATTTGTCTCAGCACATGAGTATTGTAGAGTCAGTAGTTTCCAAGTTATGAGGTTTTTTAGTTTGACAGCTGTCACCCGAAATGTAGATCTCATCGAGACCTTTCATTTGTCTCAGCACATGAGTAGTCTAGGGTCAGTAGTTTTCAAGTTATAGCGAATTTTACTTTGACAGCTGTCATCCAAAATGTAGATCTCATCGAGACCTATTATTTGACTCAGCACACAAGTACTCTAGATTCAGTAGTTTCCAAGTTATGGGGTTTTTCAGTTTGACAGCTGTCATCCGAAATGTAGATCTCATCGAGACCTATCATTTGTCTTAGCACATGAGTAGTCTAAGGTCAGTAGTTTTCAAGTTATAGCGATTTTTACTTTGACAGCTGTCATCCGAAATGTAGATCTCATCAAGACCTATCATTTGACTCAGCACACGAGTATACTAGAGTCAGTAGTTTCCAAGTTATGGGGTTTTTTAGTTTGACAGCTGTCATCCGAAATGTAGATCTCATCGAGACCTATCATTTGTCTCAGCACATGAGTATTGTAGAGTCAGTAGTTTCCAAGTTATGGGGTTTTTTAGTTTGACAGCTGTCATCTGAAATGTAGATCTCATCGAGACCTATCATTTGTCTCAGCACATGAGTAGTCTAGGGTCAGTAGTTTTCAAGTTATAGCGATTTTTACTTTGACAGCTGTCATCCAAAATGTAGATCTCATCGAGACCTATCATTTGACTCAGCACACAAGTACTCTAGATTCAGTAGTTTCCAAGTTATGGGGTTTTCAGTTTGACAGCTGTCATCCGAAATGTAGATCTCATCGAGACCTATCATTTGTCTTAGCACATGAGTAGTCTAGGGTCAGTAGTTTTCAAGTTATAGCGATTTTTACTTTGACAGCTGTCATCCGAAATGTAGATCTCATCAAGACCTATCATTTGACTCAGCACACGAGTATACTAGAGTACTGACTCTAGTATACTCGTGTGCTGAGACAAATGATAGGTCTCGATGAGATCTACATTTCGGATGACAGCTGTCAAACTAAAAAACCCCATAACTTGGAAACTACTGAGTTTCCAAGTTATGGGGTTTTTTAGTTTGACAGCTGTCATCCGAAATGTAGATCTCATCGAGACCTATCATTTGTCTCAGCACACGAGTATACTAGAGTCAGTAGTTTCCAAGTTATGGGGTTTTTTAGTTTGACAGCTGTCATCTGAAACGTAGATCTCATCGAGACCTATCATTTGTCTCAGCACATGAGTAGTCTAGAGTCAGTAGTTTTCAAGTTATAGCGATTTTTACTTTGACAGCTGTCATCCAAAATGTAGATCTCATCGAGACCTATTATTTGTTTTAGCACACGAGTAGTCTAGGGTCAGTAGTTTTCGAGGTATAGCGATTTTTAGTTTGACAGCTGTCATCCGAAATGTAGATATCATACATTTAGGATTCGCTATTAAATAATGATCAAAACCAGTACGTCAAGTCTATCGTGCACATATCACGTTGTGCACAACAAAAAAAGCCGAGACTATGACCACAGAATATATAATAGTAAACAAGTTTACAGGAGTCGCACTCCTTTGATCTTGGAAAAAGCTGCCTATTTCACAGACAGGCCTGCTATGACAAAGACAAAAAAGATGTTTTGGTCTTTATCACACTTTAGAAGTTTTGTATATATTGAGCCTGCTCTAACTTGGTATGATTATTTGCAAATCAATTTCTATACTTCATCCGAGATCTGACGCGACAAAGATAAAAAAGATGTTTTGGTCTTTATCACACTTTAGAAGTTTTTTATATATTGAGCCTGCTCTAACTTGGTATGCTTATTTTCAAATCCATTTCTATACTTCATCCGAGATCTGACGCGACTTCTTATGCGAGTTAATAATGTTTTCGCCATCTGAAAAAGTGCCAAGCGCCGCTGAAGAAGTTTTCACTTCAAAAATCGACCACAGTAAGTTACTGACATTTCAACTAATACAATTTATATCATGTGGTGGTACGGAACCCTCGGTGCGTGAGTCCGACTCGCACTTGGCCGGTTTTTCCCTTTCATTAGATCAAATCCACAATTATTTTGAGTCTCATGTCAAACCTGTAGAATATTCATACAAACTTCCACCCCATTTTTCAACCCCTCAGGGGATGAATTTCAGAAAATCCTTTCTTAATGTAGTCTTGACGTACAAAAAAAATTCTTACAAAATTTCACATCTGTAGCTTTAACGGTTACGGCTCGGCGTTGATGAATCAGTCAGTCAGTCAGTCAGTCGGTCAGGGCATGCAGTTTTATATATTTAGATTTAGATCAGAAGATCAAAAGCATTTTCAGCTTACTACAACCGATGTAAATTTTCATCTTCCATGTTTAACTTTAAATTCCGAAGCGCGTACCGAAAAAAACAGCGAAGCAATGCGACGTTGCCGTACCGTGCAATCACGAGCCGTGTACTATGTTAATGTCAATTATGAACTTTATTTCAACTTCTTTAGGGTCGATATAAAGCGCTACATAATTTTATTTTTATATAAAAAGATACGCTATTGCCTGAAATGTTTAATTTTCAAAGTAATCAACGTAAGTACAGTTTTAGAGTATAATCAAACACTTTTCATTCAGTTAACTATTTTGGCCAAAGAGAAATCCCTCAATAATTATACCACTGTAAAGCTTTAACATATTGTGTTCACTTTTATGACTGTTTGATCAAGTACAACAAAATTTTGAAGTACAAAAAGTCACGAGATAGTTATGTATTTTGCCCGAGCAGACAAAACGAAATAAAACTTTTAGTGGGATTTTTTTAATTTTAGGCTTTACCTAAGAACTTAGGTGCTTAATTAGTTTGTAAAATACTAAAAGTTTATCATTGAACGAGCCCAGAAAACATTTCGTTTAGTTGGCATTTTTGCCACAGTAACTATTTATATAATAGGGTTTTTTTAATCTGCCGCCTTGTCCCATTTGGTGATATGCTTAATTTTAAGTAATTATGTAATTACTTCCAAGACTTCATAAACCACAAAAAGAAAATCATGGTTCCGATTTTTGTCTAGGCCAAAATCTAATTATCTTGGGGTAAAATATTTGTTCATCGAACGTAGGACGCCAGTCGTACCTACTCGTATTCTTGTAGTGCCGAAAAGTAGATAAACTGTTAAAATAGATTTTGCAATCTTCATAGCGCATGTAAATTACTTAAAACATAGCATGACGATGTATACCGTGCACTTAAATCACAGCCACGTAATACTTTAAAATATGTCGTGGACGCTGAAGCTTAGTCGTAACGTAACAGGATTTTTATAGACTTAGCCGTAGCCAGCGAAGGGGTAGAAAATCTATTGTTTCACCCGCTGAGGTCAAAGAGAACTGCATTCATTCCTTTTATTATACAACACGTTAGTTAAATTCAGTTGATTTACAAGCACAGTGTCGCCATGTAAAAAAAAAACCGGTCAACTGCGAGTCAGACTCGCGCGCCGAGGGTTCCAATGTAACAACAGTATTTTGAGAAGTATGAGTAATAACGTTCATTTTTAAAACCGCAAAGCTAAATTTGTTTGTAAAGGTTAATTGCAGATTCCTAAAAAACTGTGCAACTTAGAAATATCGTATTATTTTTCCTGTAATATTTACATAAATTTTTATCAACTATAATTAATTCAGATTTTTCCTTTCGCAAACTTCGGAGATACGTAAGGGAGGGGGGGAATGGTATTTTTTGTCATTTTTAGGGTTCCGATACCAAAATAGTAAAAAAAGGAACCCTTATGGTGCCGTTATGTCTGTCTGTCTGTCCGTCTGACTGTTTGTTACACCTCTATATCTCAGCAACCACTCATGCTATCGACCTGAAATTTGGAATAGTTTTAGAATATAGTTGCCCAACTTAATTGCACATAAAAGAATTTTGAAAAAATTATGATTATTAATGTAAAGGGGGCCAAAATAGGGGGGGGGGGCAAATTTCAAATTGTCGCTACTAGGTTGAGTGGGGCATCATATGAAAGGGCTTTACTTGTACATTCTAAAATAAATTTTTGTATTTTGTTACCTCTCTTATTTTTCAATATATGATGAAAAAGGTAAAAAAAACACCATTCCCCTGCCCCCCCCCCCTTATCTCCAAAGTTTGTAAAAGGAAAAATCTGAATTAGTTAATGGACTTTATTGCTTCCAAAAATACAAAAAGTATATCGGAACCCTCGGCGCGCGAGTCCGACTCGCACTTGACCGGGTTTTTCATCATAACTTGAAAACTACGAGTTGTATAAAAATACTAAAATCTATTTTGGAATGCACAAGTAAAACCCTTTCATATGATACTCGTACTCGTACGTGTACACTTAGTACTGACAATTAAAAAAAAGTCCTCCCTATCTAGGCCCCTTTTACAATAATAATAATAATTTGCAATAGAGTTGGGCAATCATATTCTCAAAAAAAGGCGATAGCATGAGTGGTTGCTGAGAATACAGGCAAAGAATATATAATATTACTCTAAATACAGGTGTGTCAGACGTTGTACGTATAGTACTTATCTAGTCCCTGTGTCAGACAGACGGACGAAGTCGCACCATAAGGGTTCCGTTTTTACCATTTTGTTTCGGAACCCTAAAAATAAAACGCCTTTCAAAACTGATACGTGCCACTTCTAAGTATAAGATATAACAACTAACAACTACCTTTGGGAGCGTTGTCGTGAGAACGCTCGTGTTACTAAATTGATATTGATTTACTTTGTAGTGCAGCTGAGCAGTGATGGCGAAGGGACTTGACAGTTGTACAACTTTATTGCGTTCATTGCTAACATCTGACATTTATATAAGTGAAATCTTTACAAAATCTTATTAGTCCAGACACTTAACGTCTTATATCGCCCTTACGTGGACACGCCTTGTAAATGCACCAATTTTTTTCCAGGTTTATAGTTTTTGATAGGAGCCAATTCCGTTGAAAATCCAAGAATTAGCTCCTATCAAAAATTGAGAGCTTTGTACCTAACTAGTACCTGGAAAAAATTTGGTGCATTTAGAAGGCGTGTCCACGTAGAAATAATAAGCGGCCGCAATATTATGTACTAGCTGTTGTCCGCGACTTCGTCCGCAAGGTATTCTATCTATCTGACCTTCCATTCATCCACCCTTCCGTCTATCTGTTGTCCGTCCGTCCGTCCAAACATTTTCAAAGTATCCCTTTCCCTGCCCCTCTCCCTCTTCCCCTCCCCCTTCTCCCCCTCCCTCTCCTCCTCCCTTTTCCTCACCCTCTCCCTGTCCCTCTCCCACTCCCTCTCCCTACCCCTATTTCTACCCCTTCCCCTACCCCTAACGCCATCTTTACCGCTATCCCTATCTTCATATAAACATAGAAACGACACCCATATTGATTTCTAGAAATTTCAACCCTGTCGCACCCCAATTTCACGTCCACCACGTTCGATTTATGTTGTAGTTTTCGTAATCAGCGACCCGATAAACCATACAAATGACACTCATATTGATTTTTAGACATTTCAACACTATCTCACCCCAACCCCATCCCCAGGGGATGATGGTATTTCACGTCCACCACGTTGGATTTCAAAATTGTGTAGTTTTAGTAATCAGCGACCCAATGAACTATATAAACGATACCCATATTGGATTTTAGACTTTTTCACCCCATTTCCCTTTTTTAGGGGTGGAATTTCAATAGCAGTGATAAACATTGCATAGAATTACAAACCTAATGCAGAAATAATAAATTATGTGGATTTTACTTTAAAAATAAAGGATTTTCAACTTTATCCCCCTTTTCACTCTTTAGGGTGTCGAATTTTCAAAAACCCTGAGATACGTAAACATAAATTTTTAGTCGTTAGCTTAAATACAAAATTTGAAGATCCTAACTTTAAAACTGACGGACTTTCATACAAACTTTCATCCCCTATTTTACCCCCTTAGGGGTGGACATTTGTAAAACCCATTCTTAGTGCACCGTTAAATCTCATAAGGAACCTACATGCCAATTTTGGAATTTCTAGACCCAGCAGTTTGGGCTGTGCGTTGATATAGCAGTCAGTGAGTCAGTCACCTTCTTCATTAACATTAAATGCGTTTTGCCGTGGGAATGAAGTATCCTATGTGTTATTCTAGGACCTAACCTATATGTGTGCCAAATTTCATTAAAATCCATTCAGTAGTTTTTACGTGAAAGAGTTAGAGTAACAAACATCCATCCATCCATCCATCCATCCATGCATACTTACAAACTTTTGCGTTTATAATATTAGTAGGATCCGAATACAGGGTGCGTCCTAATCATCTGTGTTCCTTTCAGTAGGTTACTCGGACTATAAAACTGAACAGCTTTCCCCAAGGAGGATATATCCTCTTTAGGGAAAACTGTTCAGTTTTATTCAGCTGCGACATAAAAAAATTTTTGAACTCCCATAGAAACTGCATCAGCTAATAGCGCATTTCGTATGGGAGGTCAAATATTTTTTGCCTACTTTGACCAATGCTCGATAAGGAAAGTTGTTTTATGATCCGCGTAACATACTGAGAGGACCAGACTGAACGCAGATGGTTAGGACGCACCTTATATAGGATTTATCAATTTAATTATATTTATTTCTTTTAAACAATTTAACCCAACAACTCTGCGCTGTGTCATGTAATTAAATAGTACATTAATTTGGCAGATCCTCTGTAGTCGTTACACTCAATGCTCGAAAATTGCAGCTCAAGCGGCGAGGGCGTGATGGAGACTAGAGTGTGAAGTTCAATGCGCACACGCTACTTACGACGTTTTTCAATACATTTGCGAGGAAAAATACATGTAATTTGCTTGCTTTATTTTCTACCGAATACTCGTACGCTGCGTGTAGGTTTTTTTCCTTTGGTTTTCATATAGATAACAGCCTTTTTTTTTGAGTCTGAGTACTTTTGGCGGCTTAAGAACTACATATTGATAGTTTTTTACTTTCGAGCGGAGCGAGAAAGGTATTGTATTCGTGAACTAAAAAGTTTTTCTAATTTTCTCAAAAATGTGTTCTATATCACTTATACATCATAAAAAACAAGTCTCCCAAAAATGTCCGTCCGTCGGTCGGTCGGTCCGTCGGTCGGTCGGTCGGTCCGTCGGTCGGTCGGTCCGTCGGTCGGTCTGTCCGTCATGCTTTGGCGTAGCGGCTAAACGAATGGTCCGATTGACACCATATTTGGAATTTAGGAGTTTTATGCAAATCCATCGAAGGGTTCTAAGTGGTTTCTGACTGGCTCTCATTTTGAGGGTAGCTGTCATACAACGAAAATGATAAATTGTAATTTTCTCAAAAACGGCTCATAAAATCTTTATGAAACTTTGCATGACCAAGCATCTCCATGTAAGATATCTTGCGCCAGTATCAAATGATCTGTGTAATTTCATATAAGGGGTGTTCCTGTACCACCAAATCATAAATATGTGATTTACCCAAAATTGGTTCCATTGGGTTTATTAAAATTTTCTATAATATTACTCCTGGATTGGTTTTCTACCTGACTGGATATTCTTTATGATTTTTTGAACAAAATTTGGTACACAGGGTGTACCAAATACTGAAAGGGCTTGCTCAGTAGACTAAACTGAACAATAATCCATAAGGAACATGTGTTGGGAAATTAAAAAATCTCCATGCAAGTATCCTACGGTAGTATCTATTGATCTTTGAAAATTCATATAAAGGGTGTTCCAGTACTACCAAAAGTTAAACATGTGATTTACTCGAAATCGTTTGATGTTTGTTTGTTTTAATGTTTGACAATTTAAATTCTAAATTGATCTGTATATTTCATTCGAATATTTTTTTGGAAAAACGTAAATTAAAGTTTGTATTTCCATACTATGTGTATGGCATTACAAATTTAAGTTTGCGGTTGATAGTTTTTTCTTGAGTATTGCGAGAAAGTAAGTGCAGTGCTGCTGTACCATTTATTTATTAGTAGAAGTCGATACATTGTGATATTCATAAAGGAATTCATTCATTCAAGTGATATCCCTTGATAGAGTTATAGTTTACTCGTAATTTAAACTGATACTAAAAACATTAGCCAGACAAGAAAACCGGGGGCTTTAGCTTAAACAGACCAGTCTGAAAATCTAACAAAGGCCTCCTGAACCCCGGGCTCCGGCACAGAATATATAACAGTAAACAAGCTGCGGTCTAGAACTTCTCACATGATTTTTCGTGATCCTGCCATAATTCCACATCACTATCATCCACTAAGCTCGTTGTTGCTTTAATTATCACGTGTAAAAAAGTTTTATCGGCCCCCGGTATGCAACAAATTCGATCTCAATAAACTTAAGGACAAAGATAGTGATAATAGAGTGCAATATTGTAATGAAGTAGGAACTAAGTTAGAAACATATAAAATGGAAATAAATAGTAACATAAATAATAATATAAGTTTAAATGAAAGATGGAATAACGTTAGAGATATATTAAAAACAACAACGGACAATTGCTTGAACAAACAAAAAGTTATACCAAGAAAAAGCTGGCTTACTCAAGAAATTATTGATTTGATAGTAAAAAGAAGACAACTGAAGAATAAAATTGATGATGAGAGCATAAAGGAATATAGAAGACTCACGTACAAAATTACAGCTAAATGTAGAAAGTGCAAAGAACTTGACGCAATACAAATTTGTAACAAAATAGAAGAATATTTTCAAAAGGGACAAATAGATGAAGCCTATAATACAATAAGAGATTTGGATAAAAAACACAAAACAAAAGTACAGCAATTTTGAATGAACAAGGAAATATCGATATTAGAAAGGTGGAAAAGTTACATTGATAGTTTGTATAAAGGTTGTCGTTTACAAGAAGATGATATAGAAGAAGAACGTTTAGTAGATAAAGAAGAATTTATCAAAGCATTAATGAGTATTCCAAACGGTAAAGCAACAGGAGAAGATCAGATATGCATTGAAATGATCAAATACATGGCTTGTGAGCCCATGCTTCAAGAAATTCTCGAAGTTCTGCAAATTATGTATATAACAGGACAAATTCCCACAGATTTCTGTATCAGTAAAACCGTTACAATTCCGAAAACTACAAATATAATACTATGAAATGCGATGAACACCGGACCATAAGTTAAATCTCACAAACCTCAAAAATATTACTTAAAATAATTCAAAAGGACCAATAGTGGAAAAACATATAGGACCAGATCTGAATGGCTTTAGACAGAATAGAGGAACTAGGGAAGCGATTCTAGCACTTCGGATGATAATCGATAGACGCATGGAGCTAAATCAAGATACACATATTATAGCATTCATCGACCTGGGAAAGGCGTTTGACAACGTAGATTGGAGGAAGATGATGAGAGTTCTCCGTGAAATAGGAGTTGACTATAGAGATAGAAAAAATATTTTTGAACTCTACAAAGGACAAGAAACCATCATAGAAGTCAGAGAGGAACAGGGAAAGGCAAAGATAAGACAAAGTGTTAGACAGGGGTGTCCACTATCACCGTTAATATTTAATGTGTTTATAGAGCAGGCCGTACAAGAAATAGCAGACTCAGACAGCGGAGGAATCAAAATTAATGGGCAAAACATTCAGTTTATTAGGTTTGCAAATGATATAGCAGCAGTTGCTCAAAACAGTCAAGACCTGCAAGATCTTCTCACAAAAATGGATAAAACCTTCAAACAGTTTGGTTTGAAAATAAACATTGGAAATACCAAAACATTTATAGCATCTAAACATACCCCAGATCACCGTCCAATCAAACTGAATAACGTTACAATAGAACAGGTTTATAAATTCAGATATTTAGGAAGCTTAATCACCAGTGATTTCAGATGTACACCAGATATGCCAGAAGACAAATTAAAATGTGTTAATTTAAACGGTTACACTCCTTTATCGCATTTTCGTCGGAAACGAGCAGCACACGGCGGTAGCTGTTTGTATGTGAAATCTAGCTTAAACGCAGTAGAAATTCCCGAGCTAAATAACTTATCTGCGGAATTAATTTATGAGATATCTGCAGTACGTCTTATAGATTTTAATTTGATAATTGTGTGTATTTATAGATCAGGCATAACTGTTGCGTCTCAAAATATTACTACCGACGTATTCCTTACTCGCTTGGAAAGTGTGATCGAGGCAGCCAGTTTGAGCGATTGTGAATGTGTTATCGTCAGTGATTTCAACATTAATTGTTTAGGCAAACCTAATGCTGACACGAAAAAATTATTCGACATTTTATCTAACTATAACTTTAGATGTGAGGTTGATTTCCCGACGAGAATAACTTCGCATTCAAGCACGGCACTGGATCACTTATATACCAATATACCTACAGGTTCGATAACTACCTGTCCTGTCACGACCAACTTAAGTGACCATTTAGCGATTCGGGGCGAGATGACCTGCTCCCGCCGAGTACCTCACCCACTAACTCGCATTACTAGGGACTATTCCAAGGATAATTTGGTTTATTTTGCAAGTGCAATTGAAAGTGTTGATTGGCCACAGATATATGCTCAGAATGAACAGTCTGTTGAGGGCTTGGCTATGGCTGTGATTAATGTAATTTATAATAAATTTGACATCTGTTTTCCTTTGAAACGTAAAAATAATCGTAAGAAAAATTTGGGTAGTTGGATTTCGGATGACGTAATTAATACAAAAGAATTTTTATTTGACTTAATTAATTTAAACAATAAATTTCCTCATATTGACATTATTGAACAATTTATAGATATTATTGACAAAAAATACAATTTACTAATTAATTTGGAAAAGACTGACTACTATTGTAATTTAATTACTAACGGCCAGAATCGTTGTAAAGTTATGTGGCAAATTGTCAATAAAGAAAGAGGTAAAGACAACCACCCAAACTGTAAGAAGGACATGGTGGATGCGATGAACTCACGCTTCGTTTCAGCAGCGGCTGCCTGATAGGCGCCCCCTGCCGACCTGTCTCGCGTGATGTCTGGACGCGCGGGAGCGCAACTTGCAGGTGGCAGTGCTGTGCTGTGACCTCTCCAAGGCCTTTGATATAGCCGACCACTCCGTGCTTGCCTACAAGGTGCATCACTATGGCATCCGGGGTCCAGCACATGCGTTGTTTACAGACATTTTGCGTGAACGGTCGCAAGTATTGGTCGCGTGTGGAGGTCGCGTCAAGTCTGATGCCCTATCAACAACTATGGGTGTAGCACAAGGCTCGTCGGTGTCGAACATTCTCTTTTCATTACTTCTTAATGATCTGCCTGAAGCCATACAAGCAGGAGAAACGTTCATGTACGCCGATGACATCGCCTGCGTCGTTAGCGCTCCGAGTGCAAAACAGTTAGAGGAAAAGTTGAATGTAGCCGTGGACCAATTATCGCAGTGGTTCGGCTATAATGGTTTAGCACTAAATAAAAAAAAACGCACTTCCTCCACTTTCATCTAGGGGGCAGGAAACCGAGACCACCCCATCGTGGTGTACGTAGGCGGCAGTAAGTTAGACCAAGTGACATCAACTGCATTTTTGGGCTATGAATTAGATCGAGGCCTGACCTGGGAGTCGCACATCGTGTACGTACACACGCACAAGGACGAGTACCAACTGCGAGGGGACAATGCTGGTAAGACGCTACTTCATGCGAGCAGACTCCAATCTGTCATACATAAACTTGCCAAGTCTGAAAAACTGACCCACGTCATGGGGCCAGCGATATACAACAGCCTGCCGAAGACCATTATAGACACCCCATCGCTAAATTGTTTTAAAGCTAAGCTTAAAAACTGGCTTCTTGATCGCACTTTTTATAGTGTTAAGGAATTAATGCAAGCTGACTATGTAAACTAGTACTTGAAGGTACCTATTTATTTTGTGACTATACTGATAGCATTCAAATAATTTTATATTTACAGATTTGACATTTGTGTTCTTTATTTTTATATTATTTTTAGACTGACATTCTTATATTGTATTATTTTAATTTTGATATTATGATTAAGATATTTGTCAAAAAAAATTACACCTGTAATAACTGTTATTACGAAATATACGAATATGAATATCGTTCAAAGAATAGCTATGGCTAAAAAAGCCTTTAATAACAAGAAACATCTCCTGAAGGCCAAAATATCTAAGAAGGTAAAAAAGCGCTTAATCAAGGTGTATATATGGAGCATTGTGTTGTACGGAAGTGAGACATGGACACTGACACAAAGAGATAGAGAAAGGCTAGAAGCATTTAAGATGTGGTGCTGGAGGAGAATGGAAAGAATTAGCTGGACGGAAAGGAAAAGAAACGAAAAGGTGCTAGAAATAGTCAAAGAGAAAAGAAGTTTATTAAAAACAATAGATAACCGAAGAGGAAAAATTATAGGTCACCTGATACGACAATTTCCTGGGAAACATAATGGAAGGAAAGATTGAAGGAAAGAGAGGACGAGGAAGACCTAGGCGAAGCTACTTCGACTAGATAAAAGAAAAGGTCAATGTCGTGTCGTTTCAGGAGGTAAAGCAGCTCGCGATGAAACGTGAGGACTGGAAGTTACTCCATCAGTAAGAGCCAAGCTCTTAAATTGAAGAAGAAGAAGGTATGCAACAATTTTTATTGTACGACTTGAAACTCGCAAAATTTTTATCAACTTTTCATAAAATAGACTGATTAGCTGATTATTTTGTAGGAAGAGACAAATATTCTTTTTCGCGAATTCGAAAACGTCGTGGGTGGAACAAAAGACATGTATACTAGTGGTTTTTTATTCCAAGATAAAATTAACAGACTTGAAATTTATATTACATGAAGGAGAATAAAAAGAAGAAAGAAGAATGACTAAGAATTATTTTTTTAATGCCGCCATTTTTTTTAAAATAATTTTTAAAAAAAATCTGTAGTGGACTTTTTTTTAAGTACTGGCACCACCAAAGCAAAATAAACTGGCAACACTCAATTGCCTTTTCGTTTTTCTTCGTATAGACGTGCGTTCCAGAACAGGAAATATTATTTTGACAGCAGGATAGCTGTATATGACGCCCGTGTGCGTGGTCAAGACAGACTGCTGTCAACGGGTAAAGTTTTTCAAAGTAATATTTTTTTTGACAGCAGTGTGTTTCAACCACACACATGGACGTAACATAAAGCTATCCTACTCTCACCGCCAGTTGCACAAAGCATCTTTAAAGTTAAAGCTCCTTTAAGTCTATTGCGGACTCTTTCTATTCTGCTGACAAAGAAAGTGACAGCAGTAGATTTAAAGGAGCTTTAATTTTAAAGTAGCTTTGTGCAACTGGCTGTGTCAGAGATTTTGCATTTGTGAAACGAAAGAGGTTAAAGTGATTATTTTGCTGGAAAATATCTTAAAAGTGCACAAAAATGAAGAATTCGAGTGTTTTAGCTTACTGCGGGTGTTACGCGTTTTTGTTCATTTACCGTAAGCACAAGAAAACCCGACAGAATGCAACGATACAGGACATGGAGACGAACTATCACACAGTTGGAAAATGTGGAGGGGTATCGTCAATCCAAACTCTTCATCAAGGGATATAGATAGAAAAAAGACTTAACAGCACCAGTAAACCAGTGCCCTCGGCAGATTGGCTTGTGGTGCAGAGAGCCTCACACCAGGGGACACAGAATTGTGTGTGAAAAGCTTCGGAGGTCCTCTCAGGGTCCTTATTTAGTACATCTCAATCAGTAGATAGGGGGAATGGAAAATGGGGATACCCCGATAAAGCCAAAAGAGCAGCTTGCCGCATAAACTGGCCATCTTCCTGGATGGGGCTTACAGTGAAGCAGGCCACACCGTCCGTTTCTAGCTGGGATAGTGAATGAAATAGCAATTTAAGTGATCTGATCACCCGTCTGCGCAGATTCTCCACCAGAAATAATAATAATAGGCTTATTATGTCAATTCAAAGTGTTAACTATCTGTTACACAATTAGCAAGATTTTTTTAGATGAACAGATATTAATATAAGATGAATAATATTACACTTAGTGTAAAGTTGTTATTGGCCGCATGAAGCTGCTTGGACATGCCTCGTTGCCTCATCTTAAGCAAACACACTCCGTCTTACACCAAAAAAGTTAGACATCTGTTGAACACTTGATTAAAAATATCGTACCAAATAACTCTGTCTATGTCATTGATGCGCAGAAGTCAAAAATGACTTATTTTATTATGACTTGACTTCTGCGCATCAACTGACATAGCCAGTTATTTTGTGCGCATTTTTTTAATCAAGTGTTCAACAGATGTCTAACTTTTTTGTAGTAAGACCACGGAGTAAGACCCACTATGTTCAGTTGCCCTTGGGTGAAGCAGCATGCTTATTTGCCACTAAATATTCATAGTGATGTTCAGATAATGTCCTTTTATTTGACACCCAACATGGTATCATATAAAAATATTATTTTGGTCATTCATGAGTTAATGTCCTGATGGCGCCACATTCAATGTAATGTAACATCTTATATCCTATAACCAGAGGAAGATCAAGACGCTTCTAATCTAACGCTACTCATTTGTTTAACTACAATAAGTTGTATAGAAGTTATGAGGCAACAGATGAACATAAATATTAATTATAATAATTGCTGCGGGTAAAAATGTGTGATCTTTTACATTGGGTTGACAAGCCCGTTGGTGTGGTTGGTAGTGAGCCTGCCTCTCACACCATGGGCCGCGGGTTCGATCCCCGACCAGGGCAAACATTTGTGTGATGAACACAAGTGTTTGTTCTGTGTCTGGGTTTTATTTATCTATTTATGTATGTATATCAGTCTCTGGTACCCATATAGTACAGGCTTTGCCTAGTTTGGGATCAGATAACCTTGTGTGAAATGTCTCCCAATATATAATTTTTTTAAATTATATTCTTTGTAGACTGGTTGATTAAGGAAGATAATATCTAAACACAGGTATTTGTGATTATTTTACTCATGGTTTAATTAGAAATAAATCAGATGAGAAATACATAGGAATACCAATGTCATCAGCCAGATGACTAGAATGGTGTTGACACCCAGAGTGGTACGGTTGCCTGCCAAGCCGAGAGTCCTAGGTTTGAATCCTGGTAGGGGCTTGTGCACGAATGAAGGACATTTGTATCTGTATTTCAGTCCGGAACTGGTTTAAAAGTAATGGCCAGTTAGTCCGTTGCATCATTTCCCAGGGAAATGTCCTTTAATAATGCTATTTTGTGATGACTGATGACTTTTATAGTTCTTCATCGCATTGTAGTATCAATCCTGAGGTTGTATAGCGGCCATTCAGCTTTAGTAGAACTGATGTGCTGTCCTACACTATACTAATATTTATTTTTGTAATGTTTCTTGATTTTATTGCTTGTAGAGCCTGGATGATTGTATTCTCACATTATAACATATTAGTGTAGTATTGTCCGAAGGCACTTGATATTACAATATTAAGATCTTGTGAGTCTGCACTCATTCCTTGTTTTAGTTTTTGATCCCTTAAGTTAATTAATTTCTGAGTAGTCTTGTGTCTCCTCTTGTAAGTCTATGTTGTATATATTTATGTATAGATGTATTCTTTGGGTAGCTTGTTACACGGTGCGGCCAAAAGTGGCTGGTGACTTAGAGCCTATCTATTATTTTGTGTGGTAAATTATCTGGCTATGTAAGCACTGATTTCAACTCCAGTATTTCATTTTTATCGTTTATTCCAAGAATGTACTTTCACAGACATCTCGTGAGCTTGACAACCCGATTCTACAAAATACACATATTTATCAATACTGCTTTGATTTATTAATTTAAATTAGCCAATATCAAAGAAGTGAGGAAAAAGGTTTGGTGTTTTAGGTTATATCTGTCAAGCAAGCGTTTCATTTTGAAAGCCGTAGAGATAACGGTATCAATAGTTCAAATGAGTGAGTCAGTTCACTCACTCGAATTAGTTAAGTGTATTTGTTTGATGTGTTGTCTTAATTCTTGTAATATGTAGCGGAGCTATTTTAAAATAGGTAAATGAAATAATAAAGAGTAACCTGAAATGAAACTGAAATTGTCGATTTAGACCTGAACACGATGAAAATTCAAGGAATACAAGGTACAAAAACGATTAAAACTAACGCAGTTTAGTTTTTATCGTTTTAGTACCTTAAAGTGATAACCCATTTTTTTTCTTTCTTTCTCTTGTATAAAAAATAAATCCACTGTATCAGTTTTGTGAGGGGCCCACAGTCCTAACTACTCGACGAGGCGTAGTGAACGTAGGCTACCTGGTGTGGAGGGGAGGGGGTGCGAGCCAGGATGGAGACACCCTCCGTGACAATTGTCACCGGGTCTGTGCCTGCTCTCAAGGCCTTGAGAACGGAGAGCAGGAGCTCGATGGCAAGGTCGATGGCTTCGTGTGTGACTGAAGTTGTTGACACCTCCGGGTGCTTCGTCTTCACTCCCACGGCTTGTGGGGAGAAGACCGTGTTAATAGGCTCTGTGGCAAAGGCGGTACAGCCCAGGCAAGCGGCTGTCGAGGGCCCGCGGTTGCGGTTGCGGGGGGCTTCGACGGGGTGCGGTGAGGCGGCGGTAAGGCGGGCGACTGCACTTTTGCAACGCTTGGCGGCGATTTCTTCGCGAAGGTAAGTGGCCTGGGCGACGTTGTGAGTGGCCTTTGGTCGCCTCATGACCTTCGTGGTCTCTGCAGGGGGAGCCATGACTCCCCTCGATCCCTCAATAATTGTCGGCCGACGAGATTGACATTTTGCCTGCTCTTACTAGGTAGTTTCTTGACAATTGAACACTGACAGTGACGCAATTAGAGATCAATTCCAACGTTGCGCGGGAATATTTCACAGAGGTCTGTCTGCTACAACCTGCTTTATATCCGGCCTAATAGTACTTGGATGACTGCTTATCGTGCGTGTCATAAGATCTTGTATTACTTCTCGGACTCATATGGTCCAAATTATTTAAATGAGTTGACTCATTAATATGACTCATAGAAACTGACCAAATGGTTCAAATTATTTAAATGAGTTAACTCATTAATATGACTCATAGAAACTGACAACTCTCAGTCAAATGATCTGCCGACTTAGAACGAGCCTCTAGGCAAAGGGAAAATGTAATTTTTTGACGTTACGAGGTATAAACTGACGCAGGTGACCTGACTCACACTAATATCTCGAAATAAAATAATCGATAGATCGCAACACTATTTGTAAGTAGGGTTGTCATAGTCCAATCTGTGTTGCCATATTCCAATCAGTGATGCCGTATTTCAATAACTTTAAAAATCGATTGTAAAAAAATGGTGGCCTTCAAAAATATTCTTTCTTCACCACAATATTATCTACTATTCTATCTATCATATGTACTTGGTTTGAACCCTGTTAATTTTCCCTCGAAATAAAAATCCAACCCCCATAGTAAAATTTTACATCTCTTTTGTTAAATTTAGCCCTAGGGGCTTTAAAGGAATTATGCGAATTCATTTATTAAAACCCTGTACCTTTTCAATTTATATTTCTATATTTCCTTTTATATTTTGAAACTCTTTATACCACTATAAACTTCGTAAGTCGAATTAAAATGTTTTCATTTCTTTTGATTACTTTAACGTTTCAGTCGTTTCGTAGACTTTGAAGGTAGCAATTGTACAAAGGCTACCCTTAGTTAGGGATACATCCAAGTAAAGTGAACCGTACGTCAGTGGAGACATTCGTAACGCTATAATCTCTACTAAGCTCATTTATGCATGTACTCGAGAGTCTGGTGACCTTTGAAAAACGATAATAAAAAAGAATAATTAAAGGACAGATAAAAACGGATGATTTAAAAACTATAATAATTATAGAACAAAACTGATTAAATAAAAAAAAGGTTTATTCAAATTAGGGCTGGTAGGTACATCAAACTAACACTCACTGCCAACAAACTACAGAGTAGTTTGTTGGCAGTACATGACTCCTTACTGTTACATGATGTTTACACATACTATGCTTGCCCTCGACCAAGCTTACTTTCTAAAACTAGGTACAAGTGGTACAAAAGGTAAAAACAGGCTACGCCACAAATAATAGGTCTTTACCTATGAAATTGCCGAAATTTTCTTACAGATTAATGAGATCATAATTCCTATAATTCTAATGCTATTTTTTTCATTTGTCTTATATTTAAAAGTTGACTTCAAGGTTATCAATTTACGCATAAAATAAAGTTTTTATTTTTAATTTGATATATAAAATTACAGGTTTGAAAATTGTTTGTCTTTCATCATTAAATTTGTTATATTTTTTTACAGATAATATTTTTCGAAAATTAAATTTAAGCTTCTGTTAGCTTAATGTCTTCCCAATAATGCTTAAAAGAATTTAAAAAATTGGATTTATAATTCCTAAGAAAAATGCAAAAATGTTAGTACTGAAAATTGAGTTTACCAAAAATTCGCCATACAAAACGGCAATTTCATAGGTAAAGACCTAATATTGTTACTCCCAACAACACATCAGCAGAAACATTCCGGACTTTATTACATGGTAATAGGTTTACAAATATTTGACCACACATTTATATGTTTACACAGTTAGCTTTTTAAGATAAAAGTCGTTAAGTTAACATTTGTAAGTGTGTTTAGAAACATTTACGTCTTATAATCCAAGTGGAATTTCATTATATAGTTTAGGTACTAGGTGTTTACGTGTCCGTTCTCCATAGTAATTACAGACCTTCGGGACCATCAACATTTTATTTTCCAGCTTCCTGTGGAGTCTCCCACAGGTTACTGGGTTGTGAAATTCGGTACTGAGTGCTGTTCTACAAGAATGGCACTCTTTACTCTCTCATGGACTGGGAGTATTTTGCATATCTTAAATAGCTTTTCGTAGTTATGCTTACAGCTTGCATTTGTTTTGGTCAAAGGGTCAAATTATTTCCTAATGCGCGGACCTAAACAAAGATCTTTTAATAGATAGACTCATTTTTCACACTGAAAAAACAGACCGAAACGAGAGGTCGAGCGGAAAAGTGGGAAATGGACATGGACGCCCAAAATTCTGATGATTGTGAATAAATGTGATTCAATGTGGCATTTTTTAATAAAAAAACCGGCCAAGTGCGAGTCGGACTCGCGCACTGAGGGTTCCGTACCACCACATAAACATGATTGTATAAGTTGAAATTTCAGTAAGTTAATGTGCTAGATTTTTTTATTCCGGCACGCGCTTGACCAAATTTTATTATTTGTTGTTATTTTATAGCTTATGCACTATAAACATACCAATTTTCAAGTTTTTAAGTGTTCCCGTTTTTAAATAGAACTAAAACAAAAATCGCCTCAGCGACCATCCAACTTGACCCCTCTCTTATATGAATGTTCTTGAAACGGGAGCTCACCACAATTGGTTATTATTAGTTGTGAGAAAAGTTGTAATATTTAATGATTTCAGACTTTTCCCATTATTTGTACTGTGAGACCTAGGTTCTTGCCAAATTTCATAATTTTAGGTCAACGGGAAGTACCCTGTAGGTTTTGCATTTTTTAATAAATGTATGGAGATGAGGACATAAAATGCCATATCTTTTGATTGCGTCGTTGTAAAAAATTTAAATTTTCAGATCTTGTGTGGTTCATGGATCCTAATATATGGTATTAATTTTAACCTGATACCTTTACCCGTTCGTGAGATAAAGGGTCTTGACAGACAGACAGACGGACAACAAAGTGATCCTATAAGGGTTCCGTTTTTTTCTTTTGAGGTACGGAACCCTAAAAACACGTACTTGTGTAATTATTTCACGTGCATCCTTTATAAGTGAAGAATTTTAAGCAGAAAGCTACGAGTTCCAAACTCAAAACAATACAGTCCCAGAAACAATTCAAATACATCTGAATGATCGCGCATAAATTGTTTATTCAGGGACATTGCCATATTATACTATAATTCGAACTTTTCACTACAACTTTACTTGATTGATTAATTGTCTAAGCTCTTGTACATTAATTACCGACTGACAAATGTAAGTGAGAGTCGTCAGGTTAATCTCGAAATTAAGGTACTGTTAGAACTTGCTTCCTTCACATATTGCTTGCCGTTCAACTGTAAACTGCAGAGAGCCTGATCAGAGTTAAATCTCCTTTAAATCTGCTGCTGATACTTCCTTTTGAGTCTAAGTGTAGCGACACACCTGCGGAAATTCCGACGCGGAAACTTCCGCGACCGCTAAATCCATCCACTCTAACCTGACCTCTCTTTTGTGTGAAAGTTCTTAAACCGGGAGTTCACCTTAATTCGACCTATTTGTGAGAAAAGTTGTTATATTGAATAAACTAGCTAACCTAGCTTCTTGGAAAAAAAAGTCGACTAGAAGTACCGTCAAATCCATAGGTTTTGTTTTGGTTTGCGTTGTCGTAGAAGCTTGAAATTTTTAAAGCTTCAAGAGTTGTGAACTTTAACATTTGATATTAATTTCAACTTGATACCTTTACGCGTTCAGGACAAAAGGGGTCTTGATATACGTATGACAGACAACAAAGTGATTCTATAAGAATTCTGTTTTTAGGGTTCTGATACCAAAATGGTAAAAAAAGGAACCCTTACGGTACTGCTTTGTCTGTCTGTCTGTCTGTCACACCCATGACCATAGAATACATGAAACAGAGTCACACCTGTATATCTCAGCAACCACTCATGCTATCGACTTGAAATTTGGAATAGTTTTAGAATATGGTTGTCCAACTTAATTGCAAGTAAAAGAATTAAGAAAAAATATGATTATTGATGTGAAGGGGGCCCAAATAGGTAGGGGAAAATTAAAAAAAAACGTCCCCCCCCCTTATCTCCGAAGTTTGTGAATGGAAAAATCTGAATTAATTACAGTCAATAGAAGTTTATATAAATATTACAGCAAAAATAAAACGATCTTTCTAAGTTAAACAGTTTTTTTGAAATATGCAAAAAACCTTTACAAACAAATTTAGTTTTGCGGTCCTAAAAATGGACTTTATTGCTTCCAAAAATACTAAAGGTATATCGGAACCCTCGGCGCGCGAGTCCAACTCGCACTTGTTTCCCAATTGTACCCTAAAAATCAAAGTATTTATCGTTCACTCGGTTAAAATTGATAGAAGGTCTGATATTTACACACCTGTGGCTGCACCATGAGTGTTAGTAAGTACATGGAGCAACTATTAACGTTTTCACCCAACGACACGTCACACTGTGGGCTGAAATTAGCGTTTCATAGACATTCAATATTTTTTTTTAGTGACGCTTTTTATGCTTGGAAACGATTGAGGATACCTACTTTATGCCTTATATAATGAACTTTCCTGTTTATATTTGTAAACAGTGCACTCAGAATTTTTTTCGGTAAAATTTGTATGGAGTCGTCGTAATAAATTATGATATCTCCATTATCGCACAATTGCGCCTAATATCCTCTTAGGTTATTAATATATGAATTATTTTGGACTTTTTGACATACTCCAAACTATGGCCAAACTTGCGCCTTTTTTTTAACAAAACTTTTAAAAAACTACCAGTTTTTTTTTGTTTATTATACAGCTAATGAGTTTTAAGCAAATTTCACATTCTAATATTTCAGACAATCAATTTGCGTAAATATCCAATCTATTTAAATCCATTTTAAGCTTAATATTAGTTAAAAACGAAAAAAATTACAAAATTAGATTTTTTTAAAAGGCGCAAGATTGGCCTTAGTTTGGAGTATGTCAAAAAATCCATAATAATTCATATATTAATAACCTAAGAGGATATTAGGCGCAATTGTGCGATAATGGAGATATCATCATTTATTACGCCGACTCCATACAAATTTTTTCGAAAAAAATTCTGAGTGCACTGTTTACAAATATAAACAGGAAAGTTCATTATATAAGGCATAAAGTAGGTATCCTTAATCGTTTCCAAGCATAAAAAGCGTCACTCAAAAAAAAATATTGAATGTCTATGAAACGCTAATTTCAGCCCACTGTGGACGGTACAAACACTTCAATTTTTATGGCATGATAATAAGGTTGAAAATGTCTCCACTTATGTGCAAACAGTTGGTATGCCTGTGGATTCACTGCGGTTAGACATTGAATCAATATTTACAGCAGGTAAACATAATAATAGAGTAGCACAGACTCATAAAACAGTGGTTAGTCTGACCAAATATCTGACTAACTTCGTTATGGATAAGATAAGACAAAGCGGTCAGTCGACAACCCTACGTCATTGTACACCGAATAGTTATAAATCTGGAGCGTTGCATCCGAAGCACTTATGCACGTTTGTGCGTGACAACCAAAATTCTTTTACCTCGTTCAGTACCAAGTAATTATAGTGCATTCACTTGAACTGATTTAGGGGTCATTTTAAAAAAAGATGTACATTACATAAATTAATATGTCCGACTAACATAACATTATTTTTTACGAATTCAGTGCTGCATTTTTTAAGTTGGGCAACTTTTCCTATTAATATGAACCTTCTTTTTCAAGACACTTATCTCAATTATGGCTTTTACAAAATAATTGTATTTTTTAAATATTTTTTTAGTTTTGCCACCTTTCACGTTCTATTGGAACAGAAATGTCCTTTTTGCACTTCAGCAGGTTTGAATCATAATGTGGCTCTAATTTGTTATTTGTTAAAAAAAATAACAGCCTGACTAGTAGCATAAATGTATTTCCCATTGTGTATTTAACACAATATTATTCTAAGCAGTGCTTTAACTATGAAAAAAGATTTTTTTAGTTTGTCCATGAGTTTGAACATGTGTCACACAGAGTATGTCACGGTCGATTTTGTAGCTTTCTGTACCAATCTTACCACTTGAAGATAATTTTTCATTACTGGCAATACTTTGCTTCACACTGTTTCAATAAATCTCCGCGATTTTGTAGTACCAGTTGATTTGTTGTCACGCAAAAAAATTGGTTGCCATAGTAATAAAAAAATACATGTGAATCACAGTGCATTTCCAACCAAGGTGAAGTGAGTATTATTTTCAATTATTTTTATAGCGTAAGCCTGACAAAAACATGTTATAATTATGTATCTTATTAATCTGTATTGAAAAATAATCTGATGTTATAGCTTTTTGAAGTTATGTTTTTCACAAAAATCCTTACATGTTAGTCACATTTCGTGACTCATATGACGTGACTCACATCTACATGTAAAGTAAAGATATATTTACATTGACTCAAATTTTATGGTGTCATATGGGTGCTTATATACGCCTTTGAATTTTATTTTCAGCGCATGCAGGTTTCATCACGATGCTTTCCTTCACTTTTTTAAGCAAGTGATAAATTATAAAAGTCTTTACTTAGCAAAAACTTGTTGTACATGCCCCGGCCGTGACGCGAACCAGGGACCTCTTTTTTATTCCTATTTCCGCTGTTTTATTATAAAATCCTGCAGATTATGCACTATAAATTATTATTATTGTCTTATTTGCGATGAGCCCAGCTAAACTTCAACGTAAGCACAGAGAAAAACTTAAAAGTTAGGAACCCTGCTGTCATTAAGACATTGATTGATCTCATACCTAGTTTAAAAGGCATAGTATTTTTTTGAATAATAAAGGTTTCGATTACTTTAATTTTTATTTTATTATACACATTTATTTTATAAACCTTTAGTTTGATCATTGTAAACTCTGCCTTACAATAATTGTGACTCACATTAGTGTAAAATTAAACAGGTATGTCACAAAACAGTTGAGTCACATTTTTGATCATGTTAGTCACATGTACATGTTTTTAGGGTTCCGATACCAAAATGGTAAAAAAAAGGAACCCTTATGGTGCCGCTCTGTCTGTCTGTCTGTCTGTCTGTCCGTCTGTCTGTCACACCTCTATATCTCAGCAACCACTTATGCTATCAACCTGAAATTTGGAATAGTTTTAGAATATAGTTGCCCAACTTAATTGCACAAGAAAAAATTTTGAAAAAAGTATGATTATTAATATAAAGGGGGCCAAAATAGGGGGGGCCAAATTTCAAATTGTCGCTACTAGGTCGAGTGGGGTATCATATGAAAGGGCTTTACTTGTACATTTTAAAATATATTTTTGTATTTTTTTAAATTTCTTAGTTTTAAAGTTATGATGAAAAATGTCAAGAAAAATACCATTCCCCCCCCCTTATCTCCGAAGTTTGAGTAAGGAAAAATCTGAATTAATTACAGTTGACAGAAGTTTATATAAACTTTACAGCAAAAATAAAACGATCTTTCTAAGTTGCACAGTTTTTCAGAAATCTGCAAAAAACCTTTACAAACAAATTTAGTTTTGCGGTCCTGAAAATGGACTTTATTGCTTCCAAAAATACTATAGGTATATCGGAACCCTCGGCGCGCGAGTCCGACTCGCACTTGACCGGTTTTTTTTGAAAATGAATTAGACGTACCAAATACAACAAACTAAAAGTAGAGATATGAGTTCACATAAAATAAAAATTCAAATTGCGACTCAAGGCAAAGCAAAAGCAACCCTACTGTTTTTATGGGAAATCGAAATATTTTTTTCTTCATCTAAAGCACTTATTCATTTAAAATAGTAATTTTTTGATAATTTATATAAAGAAGTCCGTTCTGGCGATCTTTCGATTTCGTCATGTAATAAAATCATAATAAAAAACAAAAACCAGACTGTGTAATAGAAAAGAGGAAAACAAGCTTGGATCTATAGGATTTGGTTTTGGTTTGGTTAAATTATCAAAAAATATTATTTTAAATGACTAGCTTGTTATCATGAGTAGAATCACTGGGCTTCGGGACAGTGCAGTCTTTACCATAAGGGCACACGGGGCCCGTGCCCAGAGCCTCCATCCTCACGAGGGCCCCGAAAGACCGATATATTTACACATTTATATTTCCTAAAAAGTACTCAGTACCGCATTTTCCACCGACTTAACTTTTTATTAGGCTGTACAAATTTCTAACTACAGCACCATCTAGCGATAACGTTTCGAATCCACAGTCGAGCTTGCGCATTTCACGTTTCACACATCAAATTTATCTGTGGCCTGAACCCACAACAGGGCCAGGGGAACCCCCGAAAGTTATGTAAAACAGGCTAAAACAGCTCCCGAAAGAAACCATTATCTTAATCGCAACCAATCAATGCAGTCAGTACAGGCATGCTTATCTAATTGTTAATATGCAGCGTGAATTTGTATTGGTTTTGCTCCCGAAGCCAAGTGATTCTACTCATGAAAACAAGCAACTTTCGCAAAGAAAAAATGTTTCGTCTCCCCATAGTCAAGTGGTCACGTGATCGACTCTTTTTGCATGGGAAGGCGAAAAATTTTTTTCTAGTAAAAAAATTTTTTCATCGGGAAAGTTGCTTGTTTTCATGAGTAGAATCACTGGGCTTCGGGAGCGAAACCAACCAATTCAAATTCACGCTGTACGGGTACGGGTAAGATTTAGAGAAATAGGTATTATTAGATAACTGCAGAAAAATCTTTGTATCATTGTTTTTCTTTACTTCCTAAAAGGGCCCCAAACCTTGTGTGCCCAAGGGCCTCAATATGGCTTAAAACGGCCCTGGTTCGGGAGCAAATCAATGAAAATTCACGCTGCGCTGTATTCTGTTGTCAGGTCCTTGCGTCAGACAAGCGACGATTTAACCAATACAGCGCCTCACAAATTGCTTCAGTCAATAGCAGTTTAGGTCCTGCAAGAAATTAATAGCTCGATTCCAATCTTGCCTCTGTTAGAATAGAACCAAGCAATCGCTATGAACTAGAGATGGGCCGATAAAACCGACTATTCGGCAAAGCAACGCCGATTATTCGGCAATAAAAGGGTAAAATAACCATAATGGATCAGAATTTTTATTATATTCCGTCCTTAGCTGTGCATCGCTACATTCGCTACCATCATCGCTCAATGAATCTTTTAGAACTTCTGGTAAAAATTGTGACCTCGTAAAAACACTAAAAAGAAACTGCAGTTTATATCTGGGATCAAGTACAGAACAAGAATCAAATGATTGGCGATGCTGACTAGTCGGCCGTCTTTAAGGCGATTTTAAAATCGACTAGTCGGCCAGTCGGCGAATCGGCAAAACCCATAGTCGGTGATGGGACATCACTACTATAAAAGCTAATATTCAATAGGCGTGTGGGTGTGTGTGTATTTGTGAGCTGAGGTGTTGACAGTTGTTACTGACCAATTATATGAAAGGCAGGCTAGTTGAACTATTGAACGCTGCCGATGCGTGGGTGTTTGACATTACAGCCTACGTATTAACCGGAAAATTTACTACACAGCAACCAGGAATGTCCCGTGTGGTGCCGGCAAAGAATAGAATCAACCCATACATACCCGTGGGTGTCGTAAGAGGCGACTAAGGGTTAACTGGAGGATGGGCAGCAGTATCCTCCTTTGAATCTTACTTACTGCGGTCACCTACAACCGCGATCCATGGTGCCAGCCGTAACGCTAACAAGCGAGGTGACAATGGTACTTCCCCTCCACATTTTTCCAGCAAAAGCTAGAATTCTGTCCTGTAGTGGACGTTTCATGGGATGTTACGATGAACCAGAAATGTAAATTATGGACTGGAACATTTTACCTTAAACCGCACATCATCGGACGGGGAGCTCCCTCCAGAAATTCACAAGAAAAATGAGTGGTTATTTTTTGAAGGGGAAGTACCATAATAACCAAACTTGTTAGCGTCGCGGCTGGCACCATGTATTGCTGTTGTTGGTGACGCAATATGTAAGATGGTTCAATATTGAGAAGGACGCTACTGTCCATCCCCTGGTTCAAAACAAATTAAGCAACGTCGTCCGTCTCAACCGCTAAAAGTTAAAAAACAAACGAATACGAAAACTTCCATGCTACAACAACTGAGAAGCCTTGCAAAATCGAAGTTGCAAAAAGGGTGGAATGAATACATTGCATGAATAGCCGACACCTCTCGACAAGGAGTATACAATTCATTGTATTTGATCTCGCTTACCGAGTTTTCCTGTTTTTCCACGAAAAAGAATTTAGTCAGTTTAAGCAAGGAGGTCTTTGTTCTGAGAGTTTTACACAAAACATTACAATGTTTTTGCATACTGTCAGATATAAAACTTTGATCCAAACTTCTGAAAACTGAATAAATTTGACAAGTCATCCGAGGATATATTTTCTAAAGGCCTTTTTAAGTCTTCTATGATACAGTTTGGGTACAGTCAGTAAAAAAAAGTTGATCCGAGTGGATTGAGGTTCCAAACTCTTTGGTCATATCTTAATGAAAAAGGTGATGATTCTGTAAATGACCACGTAGTACTGAAGCCCGTGGACATTCAAATTACGAAAAATGTTACCGTTATGTCTTTGTGAAATTGTTATAGATTTCACCATTTCACATACTAATAGCGAAGTCTTAGAACCATATAGGCCGGTATTTCACTGGGACACTGGTAGAGTGACTGGTAGCGCGACTGGTTGCGCCACCAGTCGCGCCACCATGGCGTCCCAGTGAAATACCGGCCTATAGTGACGACTGACGTAGTCCGGCCATATAGACAATAATTTACAATTTTGAGTTACTGTTTCAAATTTGTACATGTGTTAAAAGACCCTCTGGACAAACCCTATACCTATTTTAAGACTGTTTCTGCGGCCGGTTCAGATTTTAAGACCCATTTGGGTAAATTAAGGTAATTCAACAAAGCTGTACAACATGACAATAACGAAACAATGCGGTAACCTAGAAATGTATATAACTATCATATATGAAGATTATAGTTTGGTCACTAAGTATATATGGTTACGGCGGGTTACGATCTTTATGACTTCGCTTGTAGTATGTGAAATGGTGAAATATATAACAATTTCACAAAGACAAATTCAATTCAATTCAATGTTTATTTTACGAACAAAGGGTTTACAATATGGTCTTAATATTATAAAATAACAAGCACCGATCTTCATTCAGCCGATTGGCGTGTAAAACGGTAACCTTTTTCGTAATTTGAATGTCCACGGGCTACAGAACAATTAGAATTTTGAAATATCAATATCAAATCAAATATAAGTAGCCTCTAGCCTCCAGGCCTAAGCCGTTGGCATGGCATCCTGATGGGCTTACGCTGGTGCCATGGGAGAAAGGCCGGTGCCTGATCTGGGACGCAATATGCGTGAGTACTTTCGCGGCCACTCACCTACCGCGTACTACCCGGGAAGCGGGAGCAGCTACAGAATGGGCGGCATCACAAAAGCGGCTAAAATATAAAAATTTGGTAGGCCCCTACATTTTCATACCTTTCACTGTGGAGTCACCTCCACACCAGTCACCTGGGGCATGGTGTGAGAGAGCTAGGGCGACGGCTCAGGCAAAGCGGAGCAGATCCCCGCGCGCAACGTACCTGGTGCAGCACATTTCACTGGCAATTTAGCGCGGGTGCTTTTCCACTAGGTGCGATTCGGGGGGGGGGGGGGGTCTTTTTGACGAATCATAAGGGGATATATATATTTATTGACATAGATTACATGGAATTTGTATTTAATTTTAAATTTTGAAATATTTTAAAATAAAATTCTTTTATTTTGTAAAAATATAAATTATAATATTATTCACTCACATCAATTGAGGTCTCGTACCAATTGAGGTACTCGTACCATAGAACTGAACAACTTTCTCAATGGAACAAAGGCCACAATACGAAAACCGGCCAAGAATAGTACTGTCCCATCGCTACCAGTGGGTGTCGTAAGAGGCGACTAAGGGTTAATTAACCAGAGGATGGGCAGCAGCAGCATCCTTCTGTGTATCGTATCTTCTTACATTCTGCGGTCACCAACAACCGCGATCACTGGTGCCAGCCGTAACGCTAATACGCGTGGTAACTATGGTACTTTCCCTCCACATTGTTTTAGCAAAAGCTGGAATTTTGGAGGGAGTTCCCTGTCCTGTAGTGGACGTTTCATGGGATGTCATGATGATGATAACGAAAATAAATTGTTGATCTCCCATATAAAATGCGCTATCAGCTGATGCATTTTTTTCGTATTTAGTCAGGGAAGTTTGTTCAATTTTATGATCCGAATAACATTCCTTAAAAACAATTGATTATGAAACACCCTATATCGGATTTATTTCATGTAGCATGTCCTATGTGAATTACACCCTAATACATACGAGCCATGTCGCCCAATTAATCCGATGGGCCACACTCCACATATACAGGGGACTTAGTGCGTAGGTATCTACATCGTATCTACACTATGGAGTATACGGTTACATATTGTCTAGTATATAATGAAAATGTGGGGGAAATGGGCCTCCTGAGAATCGGTCTGCAACCCGTCAAGGAGAAGGAAATCTTCGAAATCAAACCCAGGTCTAAGCTAGGCGCAGAGTTGGAAAAAAACAGTTTTTTTTTAAATTTTATAAAGCAAACAGTTCAAAATGTTTTAAACAGCTGTTTTTATTGTTCTTTAGGGTTCCGTACCTCAAAATAAAAAAACGGAACCCTTATAGGATCACTTTGTTGTCCGTCTGTCTGTCTGTCTGTCAAGACCCTTTTTCTCACGAACGAGAAGATGTATCACGTTGAAATTGATAACGAATTTTAAGGTCCATTAACCACATAAGATCTGAAAATTTCAATTTTTTTACAACGACGCAATCAAAAGATATGGCTTTTTATGTCCTCATCTCCATACATTTATGCAAAAAAGCAAAACCTACAGGGTACTTTTCTATAAAAGAGGGGTCAAGTTGGATGGTCGTGGAGCTTTTAAAATCAAAGAGCAAAAGCTTGTAGTATATCATATGGTAGATTGGTACGGAACCCTTAGGGCGCGAGTCTGACTCGCACTTGGCCGGTTTTTTTATACATACATACATAATATCACGCCTTGTTCCCGTCGGGGTAGGCAGAGACCTCAGTTCTCCACCTGCTACGATCTTGACATACTTCCCTTGCTTCCTGAACTTTCATCAATCCCTTCATACATGCTCGTCGGTTTAGTTTGTTTTTAGGGTTCCGATACCAAAATGGTAAAAAAAAGGAACTCTTATGGTGCCGCTCTGTCTGTCTGTCTGTCTGTCTGTCCGTCTGTCTGTCACACCTCTATATCTCAGCAACCACTTACGCTATCGAGCTGAAATTTGGAATAGTTTTAGAATATAGTTGCCCAACTTAATTGCACATGAAAATTTTTTGAAAAAAGTATGATTATTAATGTAAAGGGGGCCAAAATAGGGGGGGCCAAATTTCAAATTGTCGCTACTAGGTCGAGTGGGGTATCATATGAAAGGGCTTTACTTGTACATTTTAAAATACATTTTTGTATTTTTTTAAGTTTCTTAGTTTTCAAGTTATGATGAAAAATGTCAAAAAAAATACCATTCCCCCCCCCTTATCTCCGAAGTTTGAGTAAGGGAAAATCTGAATTAATTACAGTTGACAGAAGTTTATGTAAACTTTACAGCAAAAATAAAACGATCTTTCTAAGTTGCACAGTTTTTCAGAAATCTGCAAAAAACCTTTACAAACAAATTTAGTTTTGCGGTCCTGAAAATGGACTTTATTGCTTCCAAAAATACTATAGGTATATCGGAACCCTCGGCGCGCGAGTCCGACTCGCACTTGACCGTTTTTTTTTTATTGAGTAACTATTCATTAATTTTGAATCAAAGGCATGCAGTATATTCGTTTCTAACTTAATTAAAAACTCGCCAGTAAAATAATTTACAAAAATCAATTGATATTTTTACATTTCACTTTTGCCTGAAATCAATTATCGACAATGAAGCGACCTATAATAGTACATTAAGATGCACGTGCGCTATTTTGGATATTACGGCCGAGGCTCAGAAATTGCAGCCCGAGCCGCAGGCGAGGGCGTAATGGAGCCGTTGGTGTAATCACCAAAGCGCACAAACTTCTTACGACGTTTTTCAACACATTTGCGAATAAAAACTAATCAAATTCGCTTACCTTTTTGCGGTTCGGGCTGCAATTCCTGTGCCTCAATTTTTCGTTCTCACAATACTTTTTAACATGGAATAAATACACCACAAAGAGCTAGGTTTATACTTATTATACTTATTCGCCAACTTTCCTTTGATTTTGCTGGAAGGAGACTCTCACTTGCATTTTGTGCCCTAGTAATTATATCCTGTGGGGTTAAATTAAGTTCTTCTTCACTGCTTGAAACCATCGACGACATACGTCTGAAAAATGGCGCGCGGAAATCTTGCTGCGCGCGCATTTCTTTTTAGGGTTCCGATACCAAAATGGTAAAAAAAAGGAACCCTTATGGTGCCGCTCTGTCTGTCTGTCTGTCTGTCTGTCCGTCTGTCTGTCACACCTCTATATCTCAGCAACCACTTATGCTATCAACCTGAAATTTGGAATAGTTTTAGAATATAGTTGCCCAACTTAATTGCACAAGAAAATTTTTTGAAAAAAGTATGATTATTAATATAAAGGGGGCCAAAATAGGGGGGGCCAAATTTCAAATTGTCGCTACTAGGTCGAGTGGGGTATCATATAAAAGGGCTTTACTTGTACATTTTAAAATATATTTTTGTATTTTTTTAAATTTCTTAGTTTTAAAGTTATGATGAAAAATGTCAAGAAAAATACCATTCCCCTTACCATTCTACCATATCTCCGAAGTTTGAGTAAGGAAAAATCTGAATTAATTACAGTTGACAGAAGTTTATATAAAATTTACAGCAAAAATAAAACGATCTTTCTAAGTTGCACAGTTTTTCAGAAATCTGCAAAAAACCTTTACAAACAAATTTAGTTTTGCGGTCCTGAAAATGGACTTTATTGCTTCCAAAAATACTATAGGTATATCGGAACCCTCGGCGCGCGAGTCCGACTCGCACTTGACCGGTTTTTTTTATTTCAAATGAGGAGCTGTGACGAAGCAGTGGCAATGCTCCCAAACAGCGTAGTCATTGAGAAGGTACAAAAACATAAAATTCATTGCTTACAAAATCAATTAATGTTATTTTTTTGTCAAATTTAACTAATCTCATGCAACAAACTGTTTATACTGGGTGTTAATTTAATTGCGTGCCATAGCTTAAGGGGTGCTTCAGTTGCGATAAAGGAACACAAAAAAAATATTTTTAAAATCCTACTGAAAATAAAACTAAAACTCCATTGTAACTAACCGCGCTATCACCGAGCCAGCGCGCGAGAATCAGTAAATAAGGTAGGCATATACAGAACTGAAACTCTTTCGCGCGCTTTTGATAACGCGGTGCTCCAGGTCATTGTCCTCCGCGTTCGTTTAGTTTCAATGGAGTTTAATATGTTTCTAAGTAGGATATTTTTAAATATTTTTTTGGAGTCAAAGGCCAAAATACTAAAGGTATATCGGAACCCTCGGCGCGCGAGTCCAACTCGCACTTTACCGGTTTTTCCACAATGCGCCACTTTTTATATGAAGCGATTAGTTTAGCTGACGTCTTTAAGACATTTTAATATCCAACAATGATTAAATTATTTTGAGGTTGAGTTGAGTTTTACATGTCCGTCTGTCTATCCGTGGCTTAGCTCAGAGACCCTTATTACTAGAAAGTTGTAATTTTGAAAGGACACACATTTCATCCACGCCGGCAAAGTGGTAAAATAAAATCTTGTAAAAAAGAAATTGTGTACCTCCCCTACAAGTAGGGGGTAATTTATTTTTTTCTTGTCTACACCATGGGGTGTCATTGGATAGGTATTTATAAACAATGTGAGTCTGCAAATATTATTTGTCGATTTTCTACCGAAGAAATATTTAGCTTGAAAGCACAACTTTTTGATGAAGTCGAGTGTCCTCTCCCCCTCTGCCAGCCAAACGGTTGTCAATGGAAATGTGGAAAATACCAAGTACCCAGCATAAATTAAGAAATTAAAAAGAAAACTATCATAGCTAAGAAGGCTTCACTGGTTAATTTGCTGAAGCCAAAAAAAACTGTAAAATATAAAAATAACATAATAAGTAGCAAGTAGGCGCTAGGACCTCGCTAAGCATTAGGAGGAAAAAAGTTTATGTTCTGAACATTAATAAATACTAAAAAATCCTAAAACTACGGAACCCTGCACTGCGCGTGGCCCGACATGCACTTGGCTGGTTATTTTTTATTTGTGACATAGGAAACATCCATAGATCAGTTTGATCGTAGGACATAGGGAAGCTAAAATCTGTAGCCTGTTTAGCAGCAATAGGTTTTTGATATTCCTGGGTAAATACTAACAACCTAATATTTCGATTCTCAGAAGTCTTCATGTACGCTGATGATTTAAAGTTCGCAAGGTCGATTAAGTCAGTAGAAGATGCACTTCTTCTTCAGAGTGAACTGAGTAGATTAAATAAATGGTGTGATATTAACAAAATGATTTTAAATGTCAAAAAATGTTACTTTGTAAAATTCTCACGAAAACATAACCTAATAGATTTTAAATATAATATTAACAATACTAAAATTAATGAGGCACATAGTATCAAATACTTAGGCGTCCTTTATGACAGTAAGCTCACGTTTAAGCCACACATAGATACAATAATAAAGAAGACATCAAAGACTTTAGGATTTGTCATTAGGAACACGAAACTTTTTAGCAATAATACCAAAATTTTGCTCTATAACACTCTGGTTAGAAATGGGTTAGAATATTGCAGTGTGGTTTGGAGACCACATTATGCCGTACATTCACTTCGATTAGAACGTGTACAAAAGCGTTTCCTTTGGCACCTCTCGTTTTCAATTGGAAGAACTAAAAAAGAAAAGTCTTACCGATCTAGACTCCATTATTTCAAGATGGAAACATTGGAAAAACGAAGGAATATGTTAGACGGATTATTTATGTACAAGATTTTAAGGAACCAAATTGACTGTCCTACATTATTGAATAATATTAGTTTTCGAGTCCCACGACGCATACCTCGATGTCCTATAACCCCTCTCTGTCCCCCCTTTAGTACAACTGTGTTAGGTAGTAACTCTCCCATCAAGAATGTGTAAGATTATTAATGACTGCAGCGATCTTCTTGACCTTTATAATGACTCTAAACCAAAGTTTTATAAGTCATTACGTAAGGGTTGTATTAAGTAGAACCTCTCAAAGAGAAATAAATAATAAATATCTTACTACTGCTAGTAATTTCTCTTTTTAATTTTTAACTTAGTATAGTATTACTTTTAGTTTCTCTGTAACTTTTAATTTGGATGCTTAATTTTGTTACGGGTTGTGTTTTTTTCATACGTTTTGCCTAATTTTGTTGTAAATTTAAATAGGTATTTAAAATTTAGTCTTAGAATCAATTTAACAATGACGAGTTCTTTCGTTGTTTTGTTTGTAACGTTGTAGCTAATCATTAGTGTGCATGCGGAGTTTACCTTTAAGTAGTTGTTACTCTTTAATATGTATTAATAACACTTTTTTTCATTATGTATGTAATAGTGTAAACAACTGTTGGTAGACCTTAATAAATAAAAATAAATAAAAATAAAATAAATAATTCTCTATGTTCTGTAACGACCCTTTTTTATTTATTGTCAAACATTAAAATTGAAACGCATGTAAACATGAAAGTTTTAACCGTTGCTTGCGACAACTGATCTTAATATTCCGCCTACGACGAACACAGCGTGCTAGAACGAACACCTCAAATTGATTGGATTTTAGCCAATCAAATACGCTGTACCACAATCCTGTAACGTGATTATAGTAAAGCATCCTACCGGCCAACCATCCGTAATTTATTACAGCAGGGAACACTGTTGGATATACCTTCCCAGTATAAGCTGAGACACACACAAGTAATCAAGGTGCATGGGAAGTGGCAGATGACGTTACAAATAGTTATCACCACAGCAGACCCTATAAAATTAGACCTGTGGCATTTAATTTTGAGAGCGTGTTTATCAATCTATAGACTCGTATGGCCTGTATATACAAGTCGTGCGGTTATGTTATAATACAAGACTCTACTTGGTTTGGCTGCGACATAGAAATAGCATCAAATTGTAATAGTATGGAAGCGCGACATTGGAGTACGACGTATAAATAAAGGCTCTTTAGTAAACTCGGTACAATCGAACTCGGTACACTGTACCGAGCTGACCAAGCGCTTTTTTGCATCGGTCAACTCGGTACACTGTAATTTTTTTTCTTCGTTTAAACGCTCTTGTCAATGTTGCTCATCTCTGATCAGAATGAAAGAGACACGAGCGCTTCTTCTTACCTATTCTATGCGCTTTTATACACTAATAAATCATTGTACGAGTATTATATGCTAAAAGTTGTCAGTTGGGTCGTTTACCCTCTATATGAAGCACATGAAAGAGTGTGATAAAGAGTTTTGAGAGTTTAGGTGGGTGGATGTAGGATATAAGTAGATAGGATAGGATAGCGAGCTCCCTCCAGAACTCCAGCAGAAACACGTGGTACTTTGGAGTGGATTTACCATAGTCACCACGCTTGTAAGCGTTGCAGCTGGCGACCGCTGTTGTTGGTGACCGCAACAATACACAGTAAGATGCTGCTGCCCATCCTCCGGTTCATAAGCCCTTAGTCGACACCCACGGGTAAAGATGGGTTGGTACCATAGAGTAACACGACTTCCGGACGTAAACACGATTTTCGCGAGTAAAGCCCGGCTTGCGCGGTTTGACTCATTGCTCTAAGGTTGGTACTTAACTATTCTTTGCCGGCACCACACGGACATAGATAGATACATCAAGTTAATTGAATACTAGCAGCAGAAAAAGGGCCTTGGCGGTTGACGCCAGTTTAAAAATAGACTAAATAGTACATAGTAGAAAAACGCTTTTCACTCAGGATTCAACCCTACGTCTTCTCACAAAATGTGTACTAGAGATGCCTTAACTCGCCAATGTTGTATCTAAAAAGTATTCTAATAATGTTCCTGTTTTTCCATTATCATAACATCCTATGAAATGTCCACTGGAGGACAGGGAGTTTTCACGCGTTTTGCTGGAGTTCTGGAGGGAGGGAGGATGTTTATGGTAAACCAGTCACCACGCTTGTAAGCGTTGCGGATGGCGACAGCTGTTGTTGGTGACAGCAGTACGTAAGATGGTACGATCGATACACAGAAAGATGCTGCTGCCCATCCCCCTGTTCATAAACTCTTAGCCGCCTCTTACGACACCCACGAATATAGATGGGTCGGTACTATTCGTTACCAGCACCACACGGACGGCAGCACCATACGGAACTATAATAAAAAACAAAGTACTAATCTAAAGCAAAATAATCAATATTCATATTTTTGCCGCGCTATCAAATAGTTCATAATCAATTAAAATAACATTTACACCATAAATTTCCAATTTATTTTCTGCGTAAAATGTCGAATAAAATCACAAATTGGCAGTTGCCCGAGGCGATAGCACCAATCAAAAGGCACATTTAATATTAAACGCCTATCACTTTGCACTAGCTTTTTGAATAAAAAACAAAATATTAATACAACAACAACATTTCACGTTAAAGTAGAAAAAGCGTTATGTACAGGGCATTACGATTCAAATTCATGTTTTTAGGGTTCCTAACCGAAATGATAAAAACGGAACCCTTATGATGCGACTTTGCCCGTCTGTCTGTCATACCTGATACTTTCGCCCCTTTAATTCCCGCGGATGCAGCGGCCGCTCCGGTCTATTTTCCAGTGGCTTCTATAACATCATCATATCGTGTGGGCTGCAAGGTCGATGACCAACCTCACAAACCCTGGTGTCAGAGTTTTAAAGCCACCAAAGGCCTCTGACATGACTCATTAATGACTACATTCGTTATCGGGATCAACGGCTTAACGTGCCTTCCGAAGCATGGATTCATCAAATTTTTCGGACAAACTTTTTACTTTCTAATGCTGAGCGAGGTCTTAGCGCGTATTGCTATTTTTATCATTTCCAGAGCTCATAAACACGTGAAGCATACTTAGATTCGACAGTTTTCCTTTTAATTTCATCTTGTATACTATAACTGTAAGGAGGAGGGACTCGACTCAAACAAAAAATTGCGCTTTCAAACTAAATATTTCACAAACCGATCCCTAAGTCGTTAAGCCGCGGACAGACAGACGGACATGACGTAGCTAAAAGTGCTCCTTGTTGACTACGGAACCCTAAAAAGCGAACAAAAACCGTGTGCCCCCATAAATAAAACCCAACATAGAACAATCATCTGCATAGTTCAAGTGATAGTGAGGCCAACTTGCGTTCACTTCAAACGCTTCCGTTCACTTCAAACGCTTCCGTTCACTTCCCTTCAAGACAAACTGGGGCCAATATGATAGATATAGAAACCAGGAGCCTAACGAGCGGTAGGTTAGAAAAGTACAAAAACACGTTACTAGAAAAACTGCCCTGTCACAATTATAATACTAACAACCCTAATAACTCATATGAAGATTTATTCACATTGATTAATACTGAATTCAGTAAAATTTTCACTATTAGAAAAAGCAAATTATTGTAAAATTCAAATTCAGTGACTGGGCTACCGCTGGTATTCGCAAAAGTAGAGAGAGACTTTTTGAATTATATGAGATAAGAAATTATTCAAATGACGACTATTTCATTGAATATGTCAAAAATTATTCAAAATTGTTTAAATTAGTTTGTTCAAAAGCAAAATCATTTTTTCTTAGGAAAAAAATACAGTCTGCTGATAACAAAATTAAGGCTGTATGAAATGTTATAAACAGTGAAACTGGAAAAGTGAAACCGCGTGACAATCAAATCACACTTCATACAAATCGCGGAACAATTAGTTCAAACGTAGAAGTGGCTCAAGAATTCGAAACCTTTTTTACTAATATTCCTTTGAAAACAACAGAGTCACTCAATTCTTTATCTTCACTTGCTAGCGATTCACTTCAAAAGAATGTGGACGCCTGCGAAACTGAATTTGGGTTCAATCATGTCACCCCTAACGATATTGTTAAAGCCTTTAAAAGTATTAAAATGAAAACTACTGAAGACCTATGGGGAATGTCAGTAAAAGTCTGTAGTGCGATCATTAAAACTATATCTCCATATTTAGCTGTTAAATTCAATGATTGTGACGATCATGGTACATTTCCTGACTTAATGAAAAAAAGTAAAGTAGTTCCAATATTCAAAGCTGGTGACAAAAAGGATCCCAGTAATTTTAGACCAATATCAGTCTTACCTGTACTTAGTAAAATTTTTAAGAAGGTCTCATACTCAATCAAATGCTTTCACACTTCAATAGAAATAACTTACTACATGACCATCAATTTGGTTTCACGAAAGGGCGCAGTACAACGGATGCCGGGACTGCACTTTTAAAATACATCTTTTGTGCGTGGGAAAAATCTGAAGATGCTATTGGTATCTTCTGTGATCTATCCAAAGCATTTGATTGCGTAGATCATAGCACATTGTTGCTAAAACTTGAACATTACGGTGTTAAGAATAATTCACTTAAACTACTTAGGTCATATTTGGAAAACAGGATTCAAAAGGTACAAGTAAACAGGACGAAATCACTGGGATCTGTAGTCAAAATTGGCGTATCTCAAGGGTCCATATTAGGGCCATTTTTATTCCTAATATGGACCCTGTGTAATATGACCTTCCTTCTGTGGTGAAGAATCTGTCAAAGATTGTGTTATTTGCTGATGATACTTCATTAATATTCAATGTAAGTAGGAAATCACAAAATTATAACGAAGTCAATGATGCACTTGGACAGATTCATGCATGGTTTACTGTTAACAATCTAGTCCTAAACGCCAAAAAAACTAAATGTATAAAATTTGCACTACCAAATGTAAGGTCTACTTCACATAACATAGTATTGAATAATGAACCATTAGATTTTGTAAATAGTACAGTTTTCTTAGGGTTAACACTAGACTCTAAACTTCAATGGGGCCCTCATATAACGGCTCTTTCTGGTCGATTGAGCTGGCTGCATATGCTGTTAGAAAAATCAGACAACTTACTGATGTAGCTACTGCAAGGCTGGTTTACTTTAGCTACTTCCATAGCATTATGTCTTATGGCATACTGCTTTGGGACCGAGCATTCAATATTCGTTTTACAATATAAGAGCAATTTATTGCCTGAAGACTCGTGATTCCCTGAGAGAACTGTTCAAGGAAATCAACATTATGACAGTGCTATGCCAGTATATCTATGAAAATATAATGTATGCTAGAAAGAACATTCATCAACTACCTAAAATTTGTGACAGGCATAATTTTAATACTAGAAATAAGCATAAAATTGATCAACCATATACTAGATTAACAAAAGTCAATACATCTTTCGTTGGTCTGTGTATACGATAACATGCGTAACGATGTAACAAAATACCTGACAATATAGTGCAATTACCTGAGAGAAAGTTTAAAGAATGTGTAAAGCAAACGTTATGTAAAACAGCTTACTATAGATTGGATGACTATATGAATGACAAAGAGGTATGGTGCTCTGATATTACAGCGAAACACAAGAAACACATTGTAAAACGCCGACTCTTAAAGTAGGCCGTGCTGCAGTGGTTTCTTGCCGTTTCTTTTACGCTGCCATAGCACGATCCGAAACGGCGTAGACTCGCTCTATTTGCATTTTATTCTGCATGACATTCAATAAGTATTCTGTAAAGAATCTACATTGAATAAAATTATCTGAATCTGAATACAATACACAACCAAGAGATAATCATCCAGTGGTTGAGTTGCCAGTGTATCAAACGTGATTATCGTTACGAGCAATGTTGGGTTTGGGGCCTCACAAAAATACGGCGACTAATTGACTGAATTCGAAGCCACGTACAATAAGAGCCACCGCGCACTAGCGATTTTTTAGTTGGCCGATAGTTTGATCGTTCTGGGAATCAGTATGTACCCCTATGGTAGTGCGCGCATTTGTCGATCGATTTGTCTATAGAAAGTACGATTGCGACTAAACTGTCGGCCAACTAAAAATCGCTAGTGCGCGATGGCTCTAAAGACCCATTTTTAGAAGCAATTACATTATCCGGTGAGGAGCACGTTATCAAAAATAGCTCTCATCAGTCAGACCAAATACAACCCGTAAACTAATAAAATAGACGGGTCAAGGTAGGGAAATTCTGAAAAATAAGTACGTACAAGTGTTTTTATCGAAGATGGAGTTTCACCAAAGTGCCAACAATCTCAAGTATAAATAATACTAAAATAGGTTTAATTTCAGTGCTTTTAGGGTTCCGTACCTAAAGCTATTTTCAAAAAACACAAAATTTTTACCGTTATTTCTTTATGTATATATACTTACTATCTATAAAACTACACAAGAAAAGATTTGAATACTTGGAAGAAAATCAAAATACGAGACGCATAATGCACTAAAGAAAACTTAAAATACCCTCACATAAATATGGTGTCTATAAGAGGAGCTTTACTTGCGTTGGTTTCCAAATTTATAACAGATCTGAAGGAATTCTCGAATAAATTAAGACATTTCCTATGTACAATCCTGTATATAATCTAAACGAGTTCTATAACATATATAAAAATTATAATGAAATTGATAAATGATGTTTACTTATAATATAATCTAAGTTTTTACCTATCTATGATTGATAAATTTCTTCTCCTATTTTCTTCTTGTATCTTTCTCAAATTGTTAATGAATTTTATGATATTTTATGAATTATGTTTATGTTTAAATTGATTTGCATACCACTTGTAATGGTTTTTACTGCAAATAAATGATCTATTCTAATCTAATCTAAAGGGTGAAAAGCGGGAACCCTATACAACATGCCTGTCTCTGGGTCTATCTGTCTGTCAGCGGGCTGTATCTCATGAACCGTAATAGGTAGACAGTTGAAATTTTCTCAGATTATGTATTTATTTTTCCCCTAAAACAACAAATAATGAAAATAAAATTAAAATTAAGGGGGCTTTCCTACTAAAAACGTGTTTTTCAGGCGATTTTAGCTCGATTTTGGTTTTAACTCTATCGTAAAAACGGGAAAACTTACAAGAGTGAATATTGGTGTGTTTAAAGTGCATAAGCTACAAAATAACAACAAATAATAAAAACTGGTCAAAATTGTGTCGGACTAGCGCGCATTTAATACATTTCTGCGAGACTGCGCGTCCACAACTAAGATGGTACTTTACCTTAGTGGTACGGAACCCTCGGTGCGCGAGTCCAACTCGCACTTGACCTGTTTTTTAAATTCGAGCGGAGCGAGCTTGAGGAAGCACTAAACGAAAAAGATCAATGGATGCGCCTCAATAATGTTGAAATCAAGGGAGTTCCAATGAAGGATCGCGAGAATCTCTTGGATATTGTCATCAAAATTTCCAACAAAATCAAGTACCCGGTCACTAAACAAAACATAAACTTTGTAACTAGAATCCCATCAAAAGGAGTCGAAACTAAACCTATTATTGTATCTTTTCTTAATGGATATGTTAAGGAAGACTTCGTTGCGAACGCCCGATCATGTAAAATGCTAGGACCGGCCGATATTGATCTTACAGGGTCCAACCAGATCTATGTTAACGATCATTTAACAGTGCAGAACAAAAAACTACTTACAAAAGCAAAAAACCTAGCCAAGGAGTGCGACTTCGAATTTATATGGGTGAAACATTCAAAGATTTATGCCAGAAAGAATTCTCAATCCAAGGTTTTCGTTATAAAAAACGAGAGAGACCTACTGAAAATTCAATGAATTTATATGAACTATTTTTTATAAGTTTGAGAATCACTTTCTCATTATTGCTGTTCTTTGTTTGCAACATTGTATTAACAAGCGCTTCTATTGTATTGGACCGGTCAACTCTGATAGCCTACACGCTGCCTATTGTATGCAACATTGTACTCGTATTAATGACTGCCTCACAGCTCAAGTAAACAATTTTATTTCAACTAACCACTTATTCATAGCGAGTCTTTGCTGCCACTTAGCTTTTTGCTGCTATGCAAAATGTTTTTATAAAATTCATATAAGCATATTTTGTAACGTAACTCTATCAAATCGTACTACATACTTGGGAGATGGGAATTGCATCAGTTTATACTTATCAATACTTAACGCGAAGCACTATGCAGTACAGCGCTTTGCGTAACAAATGTTGCGTAAATTTGAGGCGCGAAGTGGTGCGATAAAAACGTCAATTTGATAATATTAATGGTTTTGCGCACTCTACTTCTCTTTTGATTGACGCTCAGACTGAAACAATAAACCACGCTCGCAAAAAATGCGTCTAAAGTCCCCTTTAAAGAAAAAAGTTATGGTCAGTTCAATGTTTACGTTGTCGGGAAGCGGTTTTTTGCCGCTCGTGTTTTTATGTTTTAAGTGATATATTTTTCATATTTAAGCTCAATACTTGGTGTTGTGAGCATGATTATATATCCCTAGTGATGTGTAGTGCATAATTATGGCCTTTCTTGTGAAGTGTTGTGTGCAAAATGTGTTTGTGTCGGAAAAGTCTTGGAACAGGGTAGCCGGTTTTCAGCTGCAATATTTTAAGGTAAGTGGATATTTTAAGAACCTTTTCTAGCTATTTTCAAGTAGAAACTTTGTCATTCTTGTCGAAAATATACACTTTATGACAACACCAATAGAAAAATCCATCGAAATCGTAGCGTTGCAAATTTTTTGCAAAAGCGGCCATTACGGCCGTGGACCCCTAGCGCTCGAGGGTTGTGCCAGGGGGGAAGGCAAGCGCTTGAGCGGTTAACTTATTATTCTGTGATCACAAACGTTTTATAAATGGCTAATAACTTATGTGTATACTATCAGAATGTGAGAGGGCTTCGTACAAAAATTTGTTATGATATTTTATCACTCACTGAGAGTTGGTTGGTAGATAGCATTTTAGATACCGAGCTATTTGATGATAGGTATACGTATTGTGTTTCGCCGCGATCGGGGTTATGTCAAGACGGATCAATCGTTGGGTGGTGGTGTAGCTTTAGCAGTACGCCGCGACCTGCCAGCTGTACGGAACTACACTTGGGAGTTGAGCGCGGAGGACCTATGGGTTACTATCACATTACGTAATCAGAAATCTAGATCTTTCCTTAGGTTGCACGTCTGTACTATTTATCTTTGCACGGAGAACAGAGGAAATAGCCAATTGGTTCAATTAGATAATTTTACAACTAAATTAAAACAAATAATTAGTGACTACCCTATGGATAAGTTTCTAATCTTAAGAGACTTCAACATGAGTTGCATAAGTTGGATTCCCTTGGTGGATAGTGCTCTTCAGCCTATTACTCCAAGTAATTAATCAATTTTTAATAAATTTTGTTGACACTATCTATGATTGTAATTTACAACAGTTTAATAGCTTTAAGAATGATCACAATGGCATTTTAGACCTTGTGTTTTGTAATGATCACGTGTCAGTAACGGTATGTACTGACCCTTTGGAAAAAAGAGGACCCGTATCACAAATCCTACTAGTTCAGCTTTCATTTGTAGAACTTCAAGCACTTAGAACCGTACCTCGGGTTGACTTTGCACATCAAAGGGCTGATTTCATTAAGATTTGTTCTTTTCTATCTGAGGTGGACTGCTCTATACTTCTTTCAGCTGGTGATGTTAATGAAGCGGTTTCTTATTTCTACTCGATTATAAACGAAGTTCGTGACAAGTTTGTGCCAAAGCGTAAAATAAACACTATCAAATACCCGCCTTGGTACAGTCCATCTTTAATCAAAATTATTAAGGAAAAATTTAAATTATTTCAAAAGTTCAAAGTTTATGGCAGGAAATCTGATGAGCAAACTTTTGATCTTTTACGGAATCGAGTCAAACTGGTGGAAGAATCATGCTATAACACTTATATGAGACATATCGAGGATGCTATTTCTGACAACCCCAAGGTCTTCTGGTCCTATATTAAATCCAAAAGAAGGTGTGGATCATACCCGGCTCGCATGACTTATCTCGACATATCAACTGATTCTGGATTTTTTCTGATTACTTTCTTTCTACTTTTTCAAATCCTCGTAACCAAAACACACAACCCTGTATAACACACCATGTTGATGAATGTATCGTCAGTGACATAGCAAATATTGAAGTTACGGAAGAACATATATTAAAATTACTTAAATCTTTAGATCTCAGTAAAGGTGCGGGACCTGACTTCTTACCTGCTATATTTTTAGTTAATTGTGCTAAAGTTCTTGCTTTTCCGATAACTATGCTATTCAAAAGGACATTCTCTGACGGCGTAGTGCCATCGATTTGGAAGGCCGCATTTGTCACGCCTATACATAAAAAGGAGGATAAAAGCAAAGTCCAAAACTACAGGCCCATCTCTAAGTTATGTTTGGTTGCAAAAGTGCTAGAACGTATCGTTTTTAATCAACTGTATGCTAGTCTGAAGTCCGTTTTTGACCTGCATCAACATGGTTTTCTGCGTAATCGATCAACAGTTAGTAATCAGACCATCTTCAATGAATATTTAACCAAAAATATGAGTAATGGAAACCGTGTTGATGTGATCTACACGGACTACAATGAATGAATGAATGAATGAATCTTTATTTGCATTAGACAAGGTAGGTACATTAGGTGTTGTGATAAAGATAGGAACAAGCGAGTCTAGCTATGTTAAAAAGCATGCAAATGTTCACAATCAATAAACAAAATAATATCCAGAATATTACAAAATTAAATGTCAAGTGATGTGAAGACAAGTTTATAAACGTAAAACAATTTCATGCAATGTCAAAACAAAATTAAATAATATATCACTAAGCACTACTACAAAACAAAATTGACACCACCTAACCTATGCATTTGTAACACCAGAATTTGTCCAATTCAGAAATTCGCCCACTGAATAAAAAGTATTCTGAATCAGCCACCTGCGCAAATTACTCTGTCAAAAGGTTGTTCTTTAATATGTTGAGGAATTTTATTAAAGATTTGTAAACACATCCCGAAACAATTTTTTTGATAACGCGTGGTTTTTGGGACTGTAGTTGATACTAGTCTATTAGGATTTCTAAGGCTCCTCTGATCAGTGCGAGTACTTTCTGCGTTACTGAATAAATGAAGGTTCGTCCTACCAAATCTACCTATTTCGAAAATATACAGACAAGGTAATGGTAATATGTTTAGCGATTTGAAGTAAGGCCTACAGGAAACGTCAGGAGCGATTCCACAAATTGCCCTCAAGCAGCGTTTTTGAGCAATAAATACCTTTTGAATATCGGTCCCATTACCCCAAATTAGGAGTCCATATCTCAGCACAGATTCTACATATGCGTAGTAGGCAAATATTGCAGTATTCCGGTCTGTAACTCTAGTTAACTTATAAAGTGCAAATGAAAAACTGTTTACTTTATTGCAAACTTTATCAATCTGCTCTATCCAGTTCAGTTTCGGAGTTATAATTAAACCTAAAAATGTCACATTATTAGTAAATTTTATAATTCGTCCATAAGAATTAATATGAGTCAATGGATTTTTTTTCAGATTATTGAAATTAACGTAATTAGTTTTATCAAGATTGATTTTCAAATTATTATTGTTTAACCAGTCAATAAGTTGGTGCATAGTTTTATTTATGTCCTCTATGTGCTTGTCTAGAGAAAGTTTATTGTTAGTAGTTACTAAAATAGAGACGTCGTCAGCAAACATTATTGTTTTAAAATCAAATATATCAGGGAGATCGTTGATGTACATTAAAAACAAAAGCGGGCCCAATATGCTGCCTTGAGGTACTCCGCTTCTATTGTGTTTAAAATCCGATCTATATGTATTGTTAATGGAATTTTCATCGAGCTGCGAAATTTCGACACATAGCTATCTGTCTTTCAAATAAGACTCAATCCAGGCGATTGCAGGTAACACCATAACACCATTAGCTTCTAATTTACGAAGTAATTGTTCATGTGAGACATAATCAAAGGCCTTGGTAATGTCCACGAATATTACAGTTGTGTAGTTCATATCGTTTACATTTTGCAGTATTTCATTAACTAAATCAAAAGCAGCATGTGTAGTTAATTTGTTTTTTTGAAACCCATACTGATTGCATTTTATAACTTGAATTTTGTCAAAGAAGGAGGTTAGGTTGTTAAGCATTACCTTTTCGAAAACCTTTGATAAAACAGGAGTTAAAGTTATCGGACGATAGTTTTTGATATCTGTTTTTTGACCTTTTTTATAGATCGGTTTCACTATAGCGGTCTTAAGCTTTTTTGGAAATTGTCCTGTCTCAAAAGATAGGTTTACTAAAAACGCTAGTACATGACAGATGTTTTCTTTGCAGGCTTTTAAAATTTTCGTACAGATACAATCGTATCCTTCTGAATTCGTATTATTTAGGGATGTTATAATTTTATTTATAGAATTTATGTCAGTAGAAAATAGAAATAAAGAGTTATTTATTTTATTACAATTATTGTATGTCATTTTCATTAACTGGTTTGTGTTATTAGGTAAACTTGTGAAATAATCATTAAATTCCGAAGCAATAGCCACCGGTTCTATGATGTTTACACCACTATTTTCTAATTTGTTTATACAGGGTGTTAATTTGATTGCGTGCCATAGCTTAGAGGGTGGTTCAGAAACGATAAAGGAACTCAAAAAAAAATATATAAAAAATCCTACTTAAAAAAAATTAAACTCCATTGAAACTAAACTAACGCGGCGGGCAATGACCCGGAGCACCGCGCTATCAAAAGCGCGCGAAAGAGTTTCGGTTATGTATGTGCCTACCTTATCCACTGATTCTCGCGCCAGGCGCTGGCACGGTGATAGCGCGGCGGTGCTCCGCGTTAGTTAAGTTTCAATGGAGTTTTAGTTTTTTTTTCAGTAGGATTTTTTTTGATATTTTTTTTGTGTTCCTTTATCGTAACTGAAGCACCCCTTAAGCTTTGGCACGCAATTAAATTAACACCCTGTATATTTATCATTGGACGAAGAGTTGCAGGTTTCAGTTTTTATAACCATCCAAGTTGCTCTACATTTATTTTTACTGTTTAGAACTATTTTTTTATTATTTTTCTTTTTAGCTTCATAAGCGCATTTTTTAAAAAGCTTATTAAAATTTATGTATTTATTACGATCATCCAGATTTTTTGACCTATAATAGTTATGAAGGAGTGCACGTTGTGTCCTAGAGCTTTTCCTTAATCCTTTTGACAACCAATTTAGTTTTAAGGTAACATTTACTTTAAACCTTTTTACTGGAAAGCAAAGTTTATTTAAAAGGCAAAACATATCATAGAATATGTCAAAGGCTGTATCGAGATTTTTGCTCTCAAACACCTTAGACCAAGACAATGCTTGCAGATGCTGGTTAAATTTTTTAATGTTTTCTTTTGTGTAACATATTTTGTAGTTAAATATATATTTAGGAATAGGAGTTTTTTGTTTAACTGGGAACCTTAGTATTTGCGCTGTGTCATGTTCAGATAACCAGAGAGGTAAGATAGTACCAGTTGCTTTTTGCTCATTACTCATTATCAGATCTAAGCAAGATGTTTTCCTAGTTGGCTCATTTATGTGTTGTTTGAGGTGCTAGTGCTTTACTATGTCAGATAAACGAGACATTTTATCTGTGTTTTCTAATAGATTTATGTTCAAGTCACCCATAATAACTAATTTGTGCCTAGAATGTTTGGACAAAAGTCTATGTGTCAACATCTCAAAGTTAGTAAAAAAAGAATCCAAGTGATGTTTAATATTTGATGGAATTCGATATAAGCAGATAACCAAAATGCAGTTAAAAGTTAGATTGATCGCACAATATTCGAAGTGACGTGGTAAAATATGATTATCAAAAGAAGTAAGTTTTTGATATTGTATTCCTTTTGAGACTAATACGAGTATGCATGTACCTCAGCGTTTTTGGTCCTTCCTAGAGAAGTGGGCTGCTAGCTCATAATTATTAACCTTAATGTTTTTTTCCTCACCATCCAAGACAAATGTTTCTGTAAAACAAAGTACATCGGGGCGAGTATGGATACTTATATCGTTAAGAGTGATTTCTAATAACTCCCTTTTCCCTAATAAACCACTTATATTTTGGTGAAAGAAGGTAAACGTGTTAGGGTCGAAAAAATGTTTCTTTTCTAATGTTTCGAGTAGGCGACTTAGAATCCGACTCATTGGCCACAGGCACAGTTTCAGGGCTTACAAGCGGTGTCGACTCATGAGCTGGCACAGTTTCGCAAGTCGTAGGTATTACAAGTTTTTTTTGTAGAGTTTGGAAATAGTACGGTATAGTTCCTTTATTACATTTTGGAACATCCTGAGCACCGATTTCATCGCTTTGTTGACTATATTCCCGATTTGAAATACGTTTTTTTATCAAGTGTTTTAAATTACTGAATGTCAAAAACTGGTGTTTATAATCTTTGAAGTCAATGCTTATATTAATGTGATTACAAATTTGATTTAAAATGTCAGTTTTATTTAAAATGCTATACAGGTCTAGATATAAGTTATATAAAAATGTACAATTATCAAAATGTCGAGTCCACAGTTTCAAATTCTTATTTAATGTAATTTCATTCAAATGTGGATTGTGATAAATAGGGACAATGTATAAAGACGCTTTTCTGAACTTGCTAATCATGATACAAATGTTCGAATGAAGTTTTTGTACGTCACAATCATTGCTACCAACGCCTAAAATCAAGACATCATTTTCTGATATTTCTTGTGCTATTTCGTCACAATGATTTAGAATTCTGAGCTTGATGCACCCGAGTAGATAGTAGCTGTCGGTTGGTAGACGTCAGTACAGTAAGGCCTTCGATAGAATTGACCACAAAATTCTACTTTTGAAACTACAAGCCCTGGGTATCCGCGGAAATCTTTTTCGGTGGTTCTCCTCCTATGTTTTAAATAGATCCCAAGCAGTCACTCTCAATGGTTTCACATCTCCCTGGGTCCAGCTTCCCTCTGGAGTACCCCAAGGATCCCTGCTGGGTCCTCTCCTGTTTGTTTTATTTATACATGACATTGGTAACTGTTTTCTGCATTCCAACTACCTTCTCTTCGCAGATGATATGAAAATTTATAGGAATGCTAACAATGAAAATGATGTTAGACTCCTGCAAAGGGAATTAAATAGATTAGATTCCTATTGTAAATTAAATCAGCTAGAATTAAATGTTTCAAAATGTTTTTATATGACTTATACTTGAAAACAGCAGATATCTTCTCACAGTTACTTTCTATGTAATCAGGCATTGCCGAAAAATGACTCAAGTATCCCTACTTGAGTCATTTTTCGGCATTTTTCTTGGAGTACTCCATGATCAAAAACTTATGTTTGATTCTCATATCAATCAAATATACGATAAATCATATAAAGCTCTAGGCTTCATTATAAGGGTCTGCAAGCCATTCAAAAAAATTAAAACCATTAAAATACTTTATTGTGATTACGTGAGGAGTAATTTAGAATATTGTTCTCAATTATGGAACCCTAATTATAATAAATATATTATCAAGATAGAGAAAATTCAAAAGAAGTTTACTAGATATTTGACATATAAATTTAGATTACCCTATCACCCTTATAATGAACGCTGTGCTGTGCACGGCTACATTTACTACCATTAAAACTACGAAGAGTCATTGCTGATATTTGCTTCCTTGCAAACATAGCCCAAGGTAAAATTGAAAGCCCCTATCTTTTAAGTAAGATAAATTTGAGAGTCCCTTCCAGAAATCTAGGCTTGAACAAACTGCTTGATGTTCCTTCCTCCAAAATAAATTATAGGAACAATAGTTTTCTAGTTAGATCATCAAGACTGTTTAATGATCTAAGTGGCAGCAGTGGCATCGATTTGTTTTGCAGCAGTAATAATATTATTAAAGAAAACTCTTTCTAACGACTATTTTAATAAGTTCAATATAGAATCACGCTAATGTAGTTTTCGTTATTGCAGGCAGTCATCCAGACTTTGTTAGTTATTTATTATTCTTTCTTAGTAACTTAGATATAGTAGGTACTGTGTTTTGTCATAGACATAAGATTTTAATTTGTATTCTTTTTTACATGTGGAAGCTTATAATTGGCTCTTGTAACAATATTTTGTAACCTAGACTGATTTAGCTGTTAGCTTCCCGAAGATAATAAAATAAAATAAAAAATAATTCATGAAAAAATAAGTTTATCTATTTTTTTTTAAAAATGTGTTCTATATCACTTATACATCATAAAAAACAAGTCTCAAAAAAATGTCCGTATGTCGGTCGGTCGGTCGGTCGGTCCGTCGGTCGGTCTGTCCGTCACGCTTTGGCCTAGCGGCTAAACGAATGGTCCGATTGACACCATATTTGGAATTTAGGAGTTTTATGCAAATCCATCGAAGGGTTCTAAGTGGTTTCTGGCTGGCTCTCATTTTGAGGGTAGCTGTCGTACAACGAAAATGATAAATTGTAATTTTCTCAATAACGGCTCATAGAATCTTGATGAAACTTTGCATGACCAAGCATCTCTATGTATGATATCCTGCGCCAGTATCAAATGATCTGTGTAATTTCATATAAGGGGTGTTCCTGTACCACCAAATCGTAAATATGTGATTTACCCAAAATTGGTTCCATAAGTTTATTAAAATTTTCTATAATATTACTCCTGGATTGGTTGTCTACCTGACTGGATATTCTTTATGATTTTTTGAATAAAATTTTGTACACAGGGTGTACCAAAAACTGAAAGGGCTTGCTCAGTAGACTAAACTGAACAATAATCCATAAGGAACATGTGTTGGGAAATTAAAAAAATCTCCATGCAAGTATCCTACGGTAGTATCTATTGATCTTTGAAAATTCATATAAAGGGTGTTCCAGTACTACCAAAAGTTAAACATGTGATTTACTCGAAATCGTTTGATGTTTGTTTGTTTTAATGTTTGACAATTTGAATTCTGAATTGATCTGTATATTTCATTCGAACATTTTTTTGGAAAAACGTAAATAAAAGTGTGTATTTCCATACTATGTGTGTGGCATTACAAATTTAAGTTTGCGGTTGATAGTTTTTCCTTGAGTATTGCGAGAAAGTAAGTGCAGTGCTGCTGTACCATTTATTTATATTAATTGTTACAAGTATAAACATTTATGCAGAGAAAGTTCAAAGAGACTATTTAATTAAGGAGTTTCCTGCAGTTTTCCTTCGCGAAGTCCCAACAAAGGCCCGAGCAAGTTCTCTAAACGTAAAACGATATTACAAAAGAGCCCCGCTATAATCAGCTTGTCTCTGTTCTCGGAAAAGCAGAACAGACCTTTATTATACAAAACCCTCAGTGGTCTAGAAAATAATAAAACCGGTCAAGTGCGAGTCAGACTCGCGCATCGAGGGATCGGATATGCCTGTAGTGTTTTTGGAAGCAATAAAGTCTATTTTTAGGACCGCAAAACTAAGTTTGTTTGTAAAGGTTTTTTGCACATTTCTGAAAAACTGTGCTACTTAGAGAAATTGTTTTATTTTTGCTGTAATGTTCTCATAAACTTATGTACGTTTAGTTTTTTTAGTTTATTCATTAATTGCAGTCATGTACAAGTTAAGTAGGTCTTAATTATAGCTTAATAGGTAAAGTACCTACATGAACCCCGGTATAGCAATTTTAGACGAACAATGTCTTTAAAATGATTATTTCCTTACATTTATTACCTCTATCGACTATGATTAATCCAGATTCTTCGCTTTGTAAACTTCGGAGATAGTGGTATTTTTTTTTGTATTTTTCATCATATCTTAAAAACTAAGAGACGTGAAAAAATGATACTGGGGTATCATAATTATAAAAGAGTCACGACCATTTGAAATTTTTCTCCCCCTATTTGGGCCACATTTCCAATAACAATAATATTTTTTTAGTTCTTTTGTATGCAATTCAGATTCAGATTTATTTCATAATTCAAATAATTACATGTCAAATGTATAAAAATATTTGGGCAAGCACATTCTACAACTGTTCCAAATTTCAAGTCAATAGCATGAGTAGTTGCTTAGATAAACAGGTGTGACAAACAGACAGACAGAAAAACAAGCCGACCATAAAATTATAATACAATAAACCGACAGACCAACAGACGAAGTCGCACCACAAAGGTTCTGTTTTTGCAGCTCCTCCAAGGTTTTTACCATTTTGGTTCAGAACCCTAAAAATGAATGAACAACCGCAAAACACAAAATTTTACGAAGGAATCAAAAGTAAGCAACGAAGTAAAAGTTACATAATTTCATTCACTGGTAAGGAATTCGAATCTGCTAATTTTACACCGAAGTCTCTGTATTTCAGTTTATAAAGTAGGTATGAAAATGATAAAAAGAGACACCACCACGATTATGTTTTTACGAAGCATTAAGATTATTCTGCATGACATTCAATAAGTATTCTGTAAAGAATCTACATTGAATAAAATTATCTGAATCTGATAAAAGTGTGTCCGTAAAAGGCTAAAGTATTGTAGCAATTGGACGCGTAGGGAAGACATTAAGTACTTGCACAGGCACACCTTTTTAACTGTTAATTACCTAAAGTCTTAAGTACTTTTGCATAGCAAACTATAAGGCATTGTTGTTTTTCTCGTTTTTAGGGTTACGAACCGAAATGGTAAACACGGAACCCTTGGGCGGTTACGCACTACGTCCGATCGGAATCCGATCCGAACCCGTGAAAATAAGAATCATCCGTCATCCTATTTCACTATTGGTTCTTATTTTCACGGGTTCGGATCGGATTCGGTTTCGGATCGGGCGTAGTGCGCAAACACCCTCATAGTGCGACTTCGTCTGTCTGTCTGTCACACCTGTTATTCTCAGCAACAACTCATTCTATCGACTTGAAATTTGGTATTATTTTAGAATATGATTGCCTAACTTTATTGCAAACGAAAAAATAAAAAAACAAGGAAAGGGCTCTTTACATATACATTCCAAAATAGATTTCTATATTGTTTTACAACACTTAATTTTGAAATAATGATGTAAATGGGTGAAAAAATACCATTCCCCCCTTATCTCCGAAGTTCGCAAAAGGGAAAATCTGAATTAATTATACCTAGTCAATAGGAATTTATGTTAATAATATAGGAAAAATAAATCGATCTTTCGAAGTTCAGAAATTTGCAAATAACCTTTACAAATATAGTTCCGCGGTCCTAAAAATGTATTTCTTCTATAAATACTATAGGTACGTCAGAACCACAGTCAGAACCCTCACGCTTTGCAGACCGGTTTTTTTATTTAATAACTGACAGCAAAGCATGAAGTTTGCCAACCTTTTTCACCTGGTTAGCTATGGTATGGTATGGTATAGTATAGTATACCTGGTTACTAATATGACCTATCATCATAGCTAAGAATAAGAATAAGAATAAGAATAAATTTATTAATTCCACACAGAAATAATTTACAAAAGAGTGCACTAGAGGTTCCCAAACTAGGACGCAGCCTGTCTCTTGGGCAACCGATTAATAGTTACTTTATACATATAATTTACATAGGACTAGAGGGACGTTTAACATAGTTACATAGCTCAGTTGTAAGGAAGTTGACAAAGTCACAATTTAGCTAAATTAAATAATTTAAGTGATGTGTGCATGTGTGTCTGTGTGTGTGTGGGAGCGCATGTGTTGTGTATGTATGTGTAAATGTGGATGGTGTGACAGGTCTATTAAGGGATGATAGATTCGGTTTGGATGTAATTCATGCCAAGTAACCATATGTGAACCGCATCTTTTGTCTTTTTCATTGAGGAACCTTTTATATCACATACTTTAGCGACTTTATTATAAATGGAGGGGAATGCAAAGAACGAAAATTTGCTTGCAAAATGAGTTTTTATGGGCATTACTGGGATACTAAATGTCCTTTTTTGTAGCAACATGTCATGATTGGGAGAAATAAGAATATTTTTATGAGTGGTAAGACAAGCCTTTTTGATATAGATTTGCCTGACTCTCAGCACCTTCGCCTCTCCATATAAGATGTCAGTAGGGAATCTAAATCGTTTTTTGAGCATCGTTTTGAGGACTGCACGCTGTGCTCTTTCAAGTACTATTAGAAATGTCTTGGCAGCGCAGCCCCAAACTCCTATGCAGTAGCTCACGATTGATTCACAGGTGGCAGTGTAGACGTTTTTTAAGATGCAGTTAGGTGCGGAATTGCGAAGTTCTCTCATTATGCCTACGATTTTGCGAACTCTGGATGCGAGGGAGGAGATATGGGCTTGAAAATTCAATTTTTCATCCAGTACAATACCCAAGTATCTTATATCTTTTACTCTATTGATAGAGTTACAGTGGCAAGTGTCCAGTCCAGAGTTAGCTGCGAAAGTACTACATTTGTGTATACGTATGCCGGTTTGAACACGTGGTCTTGTCGCCGCTGATTTGTGGAAGCATATGAACTGAGTTTTCTTCATGTTAAGCGTTAGTAGGTTGTCACTAAGCCATTTTGAGAGAGTTAACATTCCGATCTCAGTTTTATGCCATGTTTCTGACCAATCTTTTGCATGGAATAATATAGCAGTGTCATCTGCATAGCAGACAATCTCCGCATCAGCGATAGGTAAATCGTGAATGTCGTTCATGTAGGCTAAGAAAAGGGTAGGACCCAGAATACTGCCCTGGGGTACGCCAAATTTTACCGGTAAGATATTGCTTTCAATGTTATCGACCTTAACTAGTTGCTTTCTGCCAATGAGGTAACTCTGGAACCACGCCAAGGCTATTCCACGGACGCCGAGTATTTGTAGTTTTTGCAAAAGGATAGGTATCGAGACCGTATCGAACGCCTTGGCGAGGTCAAGGAATACACCTAAGCATTTATAACCACCATCCAAAAGTGACGCAACCCGTTTTACTAGCGTCTGCATAGCATCTTCTGTGGACCTACCCCTTCGGAACCCAAACTGCTTCTCAGAAAGTAGACTATTCTGTTCAAGAAAGTCCGTAAGGCGCCTGTTTACAATTTTTTCTAACAGTTTCGATAAACTGCTAAGAAGCGAAATCGGCCTGTAGTTGCATGGGGCATTTTTTGGCCCATCTTTATGTATTGGAGTGATTGTGGCAGTCTTCCAAACTTCTGGAAAGCGACCAGTGCTGAGGCTCAAATTAAAAATGTGACACAACGGTGAAATAATTTCATTCTTAATTGTTTTGATCAACTTATTGTTTATGCCATCATTGCCTGGGGCACTATCATTCTTAAGTTGACTAATAAGTTTATCTATTTCTTGCGGATCAGTCGGCATTAAAAATAGTGAACCAACGGGAGTATTCGTGGAGCGAATTTGGGAGGCAAGATCTTCTTCTTTCTGTCCAGATTCTTGCAGGATCTTTTCAGCGAGGTTAGGACCAACAGAGGCAAAATACTTGTTGAAGAGATGTAAGGACTCCGCTGGATCACTTTTGACGGCAAGAATGTCGTTTGAAGAGCTGGATTTATTTTTGTTAAAACTACATATTCTAAATAACGAAGACCATAGTTTTTTCGGGTTCTTTAAATTTGAGTCTATTTCCATTTGATCATGTTGTGATTTGAGTTAGCTATTGCGTGAAACGTATTTTATAGTAGCTAGGCAACCATATTTTTCTTGTAACTATTACTTCAAATTAAACTCGTCTACCAACTACACTCTGCACATATTTTATTCTCTTTAGGTTATGGGCCCAGTTAACTAAAAAGTCCGTTTCGACCATAAATAAATTATCAGGGATCAATGATTACACAGACTGGAAATTTTCGATGCGAATGCTACTTATGCGAGATAGTCTTTATAAATTCGTCGAGAAAACTTCCGAGAAAGGATCTGCTTGCATTTGGAACCTCATATTTTTCCGTACGCGCGAAACGCCGCAACAGCCAATAAAGCATGGGACAGCTCGGCTCAAGTATTTGAGAATAAGAGCGACAACAGGAGGATATCACTGCTGGATTCTCTCCTCGCTGAACGTCTGGAAAAACATTCTTCGATGCATGAATATATCGCAGCTGTCATGAGTCATGCACAAAAGCTGAGCGATATTGACAAGACTATGGGCGACGATTTGATTGCTGTTGTTCTTTTAAGAGGCTTACCAGAGCGTTACAACTCTATGAGGATGGCATTGCAGCACTCAGGGTCTAAGCTTACATCGGAAAAAGTTCGCGTTGAACTACTTCAAGAGGATGCTCATACGTCGAAAATTTCTCAGGACCTTGACGCAGCGTTAGTGATAAAGAAGAAGCAACAGGGTTCGTCTTACAAAGTTAAGTGCTTTAACTGTGGTAAAAAGGGGCACAAGGAGCCTGATTGCCCCGCGCTGAAAAAGGTAAAAGTTGAAAAACGTTTGCTTTATTTCTTTGCTGGGTGTTGAACCATTCTGTTCTAATAGGTGGTACCTAGATAGTGGTGCGTCGAGTCATATGTCCTTTAATAAGAACTGGTTTAGAGACATTAAGGTCTGTAGTGATAATAATTTTGTAACTTGTGCTAATAGTGACAAAATTAAGATTTCTGGTGTGGGTGACGTCTTGGTTAGCGTACAGGGTCGCGAAATACCGTTCAAGGATGTCAAGTATGTACCAGGTTTACAATCTAATTTGCTTTCTGTCTCAAAAATGGTCGAAAAGGGTCTGTGTGTAGTATTTACCCCCTCTGGGTGTAGAGTGTAAAACGAAAATAATTGTCAGTTTTCAGGCACACCCGTGGCAACTGCTAGCAAGGTTTCAGGCATCTACAAGTTAGACAATTGTGAGCCTATTCTTGTAGAAGGAGCCTTAGCTACTGTTCGTCTCAAAAATGGTCGAAAAGGTTCGGGTAGAAAGCTCGACGTTGATGCTGTGGCATCGGCGCCTTGGACATGTCAATCTGCAGGACATGAGGCGGATACCAGGCATGGAATTCGTTGGTAATAATGAGTTGGAACCGTGTGTTGCGTGTATAAAAGGTAAGATGCACCGTTTACCTTTTGATAAGCAGCATGTGGCAGTTCGGGCGATGGAGAAGCTGGAATTAATCCATGCTGATCTTTGTGGGCCTATGGAGTCAACTTCATACGGTGGTCATAGCTTCCTGCTCATTTAATTCATGATTTTACACGTAAAATGTTTGTTTATTTTGTAAAGTCAAAATGTGAAGTTTTTTCATAACTTCAAAAACTTTGACGGAGCCAGAGACAAGCACGGGTATGAAGGTTAGGTGCATGAGGTCCGATAATGGTCTCGAATTTTGCAATTCGGAATTTAATACTTACCTGAAAAGTAAGGGTATAAAGCATCAACTGAGTGTTCCGTACACACCTCAACAAAATTCTGTAGCCGAACGCTCTATTCGCATGGTTACTGAGATGGCCAGAAGTCTGTTAGCTGATGCCGGTCTGAACAAAAAAATTGGGCTGAAGCATGCAATACAGCAGCGTATATAAAGAACAGGCTACCTCACAGTGCAAACAATGGTGCAATTCCAGAACAACTGTGGTCGGGAAGACAAGCTGATTTAAGTGCTTTCAGGGTATTTGGTTCACGTGCATATGTGCATATTCCGAAGGAATTGCGGAAAAAGTGGGACTATAAAGGTAAAGAGTATATTTTCGTCCGTTATTGCGAAGAGACAAAGGATTATCGTTTCTCTGACCCAAACTATCCTCGGCGTATAGTTCGTGGTAGAGATGTTACGTTTATTGAAACGAATGTTGTTTCAGAAAAACCCGTTAGAAGTACTCATGAACAGGAAGATAATGTAGAGATACAGAGTCGCAAGTGCTTCGTAAGCAACCCGTTCGTCGGATTGGTTCTCCGGTGCATTGGGAAGTTGTGAGAACTCCAATTGCGGAAGATGGAGAAAATCCTGAACCAGAGGTGGCGACTGTGACTGACAGTTCTGATAGCAGTTCAGAAGCTACTGTCCGGGCACAGGAAAGTGATGACAACAGTAGTCTTCACAGTGCGGATATAGAAGTGGAAAATGAGCAGGTTTCTACAACTGAACGGTGTTCTACTGATCCTGTATATGACATAGGACCTGGAGCTTCCACATCTGGGGTGGACTCAAGTTATTTGATGGATGATACTGATTTTTCAGCTGTTGACTTATGCAAGGCAGGAGAAGGATATATGCTTCGAAACAGACAGAACACATTTAACTCTTTTATGGCCGTTCCATACGAGACAGAGCCGCTTACAATTAGCGAAGCTCGGCGTCGTTCTGATAAAGATCAGTGGGAAGAGGCAATTGCTAAAGAGCTAGAGTCGATGAAGGAAAATGATGTCTGGGAGTTAATAGACCGCCCTCCTAATGCTAAAGTCGTCGGCAATAAATGGGTGTTTAAATATAAACAAGACGCCGATGGTCACGTTACGTACAAAGCGAGGCTGGTAGCTAAAGGCTTTACCCAGTCACACGGTATTGACTACTTTGAAACTTTTTCGCCGGTTGTACGCAGATCAACCGTAAGATTCTTGTTAGGTCTGGCAGCAAGTTTGGATCTCACTATAGAACATTTCGACGTAAATACTGCTTTCTTGAATGGCGATTTACACGAAGAAGTTTTTATGTGTCAGCCTGACGGATGTAAGAAAAAGGGTGAAGAGAAAAAAGTTTGCCGCTTGAAGCGTGCAATCTATGGGCTGAAACAAGCGTCAAGAAGCTGGAATGAAAAAATAAACAATGTTTTACTTTCGTGTTTCAACATTTGAAGATGGCGGTCGTGTTACTATTTCAATTTTAGTTTTATCTGTTTATTGAAGAGTCTAATGAATAATTTGATTGGGTGTTATGCAGTAAACGACTCTGAAAGTGAACATCTATTAGAAGATTGGGATACATGCATTTATCAAGTTTTTTGGAAAAAGAGAAGCGGCCCATCGAGACTTCAATAATTTTCCCTATCAACTAATCAGAGTCATCATAGTACACAGGCCCTCGTCCTCGTGATGTGGATTCCTGTGTACATCTTCCACTTGACATTGGCGAACTCGCCATAATTTTATAATAATTTGTTAACTTGACATTATTGTGCAAAATACATCTGAGATGTGACGCCATTAAATAAATATCTATCTATCTACTTTCATTAAATTTCAAGCGTTCTGAGTACGATGATTGTGTTTATTACAAAGGAAATCGAGAAAACAGTGCAGATTTCCAGGTAATTGGTCTGTACGTTGACGATTTTTTGGTTTTCCATCGTAATAAGTCGTTAAAAGACGCTTTGCTAGCGGACTTAAGAAAATATTTTAAGATCTGGGCATGCATCTGAACAGCGAGAGCACTGACTCTGGGACTGTTATTTCGTTAGATCAGTCGAGGTATATAGACAGCATTTTATCAACATTCGAAATGACTGACTGTAAACCTCTTTCCACGCCTTTGGAGCTGGATATATTGAAAACCTTGGCTTCCGCAGAAGTAGGAAACGCTGTCGTGCCATATCAAGCACTCATTGGAGCTTTGAATTAACTAGTCACTAATACAAGGCCTAATATTTCTATTGCAGACAGCATCCTTGCGCAATATAAAGTATGGTCAAACGCACTGGAAAGCTGCTAAACGTGTGTTGCGTTACCTTAAGGGAACCAAAAACTTAAAATTAATCTTTAAAAAATACAACACAGCGTTTTATGTTGCAGGTTAGGTTCGGATGCTGATTGGGGGGGGGGGGATATCACCGAAATATTGTCTCATGGAAATGCCGGAAACAGCATTGTGTAGCCCTTAGCTCAACCGAAGCTGAATACATTGCACTCTCAGAAGCAGCGAAAGAGGCAATATATTTGAGCAGACTTGTAAAGGATCTACTAGCCAGGTCAGTTAAATCGACCATTTTTAGGGTTCCGTACCTCAAAAGAAAAAAACGGAACCCTTATAGGATCACTTTGTTGCCCGTCTGTCAAGACCCTATATCTCACGAACGGATAAAGGTATCAGGTTGAAATTAATACTATATATATATTAGGATCCACGAACCACACAAGATCTGAAAATTTCAATTTTTTTACAACGACGCAATCAAAAGATATGGCATTTTATGTCCTCATCTCCATACATTTATTCAAAAATGCAAAACCTACAGGGTATACTTCCCGTTGACCTAAAATTATGAAATTTGGCAAGAAGCTAGGTCTCACAGTAGGTACAAATAATAGGAAAAGTCTGAAATCATTAAATATTACAACTTTACTCACAACTAATGGTAACCAATTGTGGTGAGCTCCCGTTTCAAGAACATTCATATAAGAGAGGGATCAAGTTGGAGGGTTTCTGAAACGATTTTTTTTTTAGTTCTATTTAAAAACGGGAACACTTACAAACTTGAAAATTGGTATGTTTATAGTGCATAAGCTATAAAATAACAACAAATAATAAAATTTGGTCAAGCACGTGTCGGACTCAAAAAATCTAGCACATTAACTTACTGAAATTTCAACTAATACAATTATGTTTATGTGGTGGTACGGAACCCTCAGTGCGCGAGTCCGACTCGCACTTGGCCGGTTTTTGTAGATAACCAAATGTGCTATGAAAATTGCTACTAACCCCGTATTTCACAGGCGTACGAAACATAGAGCTCAAGTTTCATTTTATTCGTGACTGTGTTTCCCGAGGCCTGTTAAGTCTCCAGTACATTCCTACTGGGCAAATGGTTACTGACGCCCTAACCAAGGCGTTACCTAAACCCAAACTTAAATCGTGTGTTGGGGAATTTAATTTGAGGGGGGGTATTGCGTGAAACGTATTTTATAGTAGCTACTAGCTAGGCAACCATATTTTTCTTGTAACTATTACTTCAAATTAAACTTGTCTACCAACTACACTCTGCACATATTTTATTCTCTTTAATAGCATCCCATGAAAAAAACATCCACTACAGGACAGGGAGCTCTCTCCAGAAGTCCAGCAAAAACGCGTGATACTTAGGAGGGGATTATGGGGAGGGGATTATGGGGAGGGGATTATGGGGAGGGGATTATGGGGGTATGTATTTTAAATATCTCTTCATCTTCGTCGCACACAGTCATAGTTTGAATTTATTTTAGTTTTGAGTGTGACATTTTATTTTATTGATATTTTATATTATTGACAATTATTTAATTCGATTATTTTTATTTAAATTATTTTAATCGTGTATTAATTAATGTTGCATGCCATAGTTTAAGGCAGATCACAGAGAGACAATCTTGAAAATGTTTTAACGACCTATGTATACAGCTGTGTTTCGCAATAAAGATATCTTGAATCTTGTAACACATCCCACATCTAATCAGGTGGGTTTAGCTTTCTTAACCTTTGTGCGCAATAACATTTTGTTGAGGTTGTCGGATCAAGCAGGTTTTCTATTTACAGGGCAGTCAAAAAGGAAGTGTTTTGCGGTAAATTACCTACCTGTAACGGCAGACGGTTTGTCAGGGCTGTAGCAGGGCGGAGCTACACTAGCCTCAGTAGGGCTGCAAGGGGGGGGGCCTTCGTTCCCTCTCTGCAGGCCCTTTTTTACCATGTAGCAGCGCGGCATCGCGGCCCACGCTGCGAAAAACAAACATCATTAACCTCTTTCGTCAAACGGAATAAAACTGAATAGAAGATAAACTACGATAAATTGACCCACCCATCCACATTGTTTTGAGTATAAAACTACTATCTATACTTGCAAATGCGAGTGCAAGAGCGGGTCATAACTGAATGAACTGAACTGACTGTGTCTTCTTCCACTGACTAACATAATATCAGCAAACAGTACTGAACCTAGAAACCCATAATATGTACAAAAAATTCTTACAGTAAAAATGAAAAACTGGTAAAAACTAAAAATGTTAAATGTAATTCTTAAAGAGGTGGCCTCCTGCTTGGCCGAAGATCTTTGAAATGGCTTACGTATTTCTAGATTTTGAGCGTATTTTGTCAATAAAATAATTCCCACAGAAAGTGATTCCGGTAAGCAAATTCGGGTAGGGAATGGTAAATAGTGTTTGTGATAAAAGTTTCAAGCATCAGCAGCCCAAGGAAAGCATTTACTTAGGCACCTCTCTTAGCTTAAGATGCGTTATCTATGTAGATTTGAAGTACGGTACTCAGCGGAATGATAAAGAATATATCCACTTTGAGTGAAGACTTTAAAATTTATCTTTATAAATGAAACTGAATAATGTGATCTAAATTATCAATATTTAGGTGTCAGCTTAAAAATCCTTTGTCGATAAGTAAGTCAGAAATTCTTGAAACATTGCGTTCAGTCATCATTGCGCGAGCCTTTTACCGGTCGTTTTTACCAATAGTTTTTACACGAGCTTATTCCACCATCTCCCTTTTACCATCGGGAGTCCAGACGCACCGCAGGATATCACCCATACTTGGTTGATATTCCGCACATTCGCACAAAGCGCTTTGAAACATCTTTTATAATGCGCACGGCTAAAGATTGGAATTCTCTGCCTGCGTCTGTGTTTCCGAGTTTATATGACCCGAATCTTTAATTATATTCTTTATTGCACAATTAACATACAGAGAATCAAGAGAATCATCTCTTCAAGTCGCGAGTGAATAGGCTTCTTCTGGTCAAGCTCGTTCCATCGTCGACCTCATCTCTGTCTTCAAGACTAGATCGAGGTCAAGAGTAAGCCCATTAAAAAAAAAAAAAAAAAAGACTTCTAGCTAACCTACGGGAGTCGACGAGGGCACTGGTTTTTACCCAGAGCGACTGCCAGGTCGGATGGCAGAAGGGAAACCAGACCCAATCCTAGATTAGGCTTTGCCAGGTTAACGGCCAACCTGGCGGCCAATCTGCCTCTGACATAGCCGGTACCAACGACTTAACGTGGCACCGAAACACAGAGACACTCTAATTGTTGTGCCACGTGCCACCCATCCGAGTTCTGACTGCGGCCAACGTCACTTAACTTTCGTGTTCGTACAGACAGCAACTACTACTCAACCACGAACGCGCTTTAAGAGAGTAAGTGTAGCGACACACCTGTGGCAGTAGCGACAATCCTTCGAGTATGACCCCAACGAAACTTCTTTCAGATGTTTCATAGGCAACCTAAAAAGCATAGCGAGCCTATCAAGCGTATCTTTCCCCGTCGGAATTTCTGCAGGTGTTGCGCTACACAAGTACGCTAATCAATCAATACGGCAAATGCTAAAAGGAACTATAACCGACCAACTAGTACGTACTGGGCAAACATTTTCTATTGTTATTTAAAGCGATTCCGGCCGAAAGTATTAGTTATGTCCAAAACGCAAAACGAACCCGTGAACAAAATGATTAATACGATTACGATTAACTATATTTTTTTTTTATGATACACGTGGACAAACGAGCAGGTGGCCCACCTGATGGTAAGTGGTCACCACCGCCCATAGCACCCACTGTCTTATTAATGGCATATTTTGACACTAATAAGACAGCAAAGCGCGTTGCTCACTTTAAGAACTAAGATGGTATGTCTCATGTGCCGGTAATTTCACTGGCTCCCTTGCCCTTCAAACCGAAACACAGCAGTGCAAAAAGCAAGGGGGTGGTACTTCCCCAGACGGACTTTCCACAAAAGCCCTACCACCGTCAACATTTATTTATTCATGATAAAATTCGAATTTCAGACGACACCTCACAACTACCGACCAACTAGTTTTACAGTAAGATTCCTGAGGGCCTACTGTCGCGGCAAACTAATAAAGGAAAACTACCATGCCTCATTAATAATTTTAAAGTTTGCCCAACCAGGATTCAAACTCCGGTGGCTATGCATGCTGCCGCCAACTACACCACTCCAGTCGTCATTAATAACCTCTACCTCTTTGAAGTTCATCAAAACCGCAAATATCATGGAGCTGTTTAATTTTCAAACCGAAATGAGTAATGTGTGAAAATACTAAAATAAAATATGAGTAACTTCCTGAAACTGAGTCCTAATGTATCTTCTTATAAAAACTGGGTGTAAATTTTTATTTTCGACGTAGGAGACCGTAGTGTAGGTACTATTATTAGTCTTTGTAGGAAACATTTAGATTATAAAGTACATAATAAAATAATGCATTTTTTTATTTCAGATATTTTAAGAGCAATTTTTATTTTATATTCTGATTTTGCAAGACTTTTTATTTATTATACAAAATAAATTCAGTTGAATTTTACAAGCCAAGCCAAGAAAATGAGATCATTTTAAAATCTGACTGACGACTGTTGGATATTTATATATAGTACTAGCTGTTGCCCGCGACTCCGTCCGCATAGGGTACAGAAAAACGTAGCTAATTACTTTTACCATCGTTCAAACTATTTTCTTACCAAGTTTTATCAAAATGGGTTCATTGGATTAGTCGTTAAACATAACAGACAGATAGATAGAGCAATTTTCGCTTTTACAATATTATGTAGGTACAGACGAATTATTTGAAAGTTAAACACCTCTTGTTTACGTGTGGACTGTTAGTTCGCCTACTATCCTCCTATGTGTAAAACTATAGTAAAAATCCATGCGGACGGAGTGATATGGGTTCCTTTATTTTTTGTACAGAACAGAAATAAATCAGTACAGCTCGGCTCAGTTACTTCAGCTTCAATAGCTACTGAAAAAAAAAAGCGTTACAAAGTACAACTTATCTTGTTTCACGTGCTTTTAATTGTACCTACATGTACCTCCATTCAAAACAGTAGGACTTAAGGACCTACTTTATCTATAAGTTTTCAAACTTTCATACATTTTTTTACATTTATTGCACTGCCATGCCGAAACAGCTGAGAATTTTTTTATAATTGTTTTAACCATAATACTAAATCTATACATTTTACTTTTCCATCTGTCTGTGCCCACAACTTATACACAAACAACTGGACCGATCCAAACGGAATTTTCAAAAACGTATTTGGCATACTTTCATGCAACATTATAAATTTTGTTTAGGCTTCGCCACAGGGCCACATACAATTGCCCGTGTGAAAGACAGGAGCATCTAAGAAAATTATTTTCCCTAATGTTGTTGTTGACTGATGACATTATCGATACGTATAATTTTTTTTGCTCTAGATTCAAACAACACTCATTTTGAACTATCTGTAACAATCGAGAATAGTTGAATATATCAAAAATTTTAAAAATCAGGCTTCGGACGACCAGTCGCGACGGGGCACACTCGGAGGGTAGGTACACCCTCCGAGTGTGCCCCGTCGGGTCGGCTATCAACGGAAATGCGCATCGAGTATGAAGCTCCTTCTAGGACTTTAATTAGAGTGATTTTAATATTAATCATAATATTAAAATCACTCTAATTAAAGTCCTAGACACCATGTTATTTGAATGAATATCTTAGAAGATATCAATCTTCTAAGATATTCATTCAAATAACATGGTGTGTAGGACAATTTTGATGTGTGTTCATTGCTTATTACTACTAACCTTTTAAATTAGATAAGGATCCGTACTATAAGGGCAAAAATACGTTCAAAAATACCTTATTTTGAAAATCTACTTTTTTGCTATAAAAAGTTAGTTACTGTGGGTTATCCTTAAAGGATAGACAAATACTATCGTGGACTTTTCTTTGGAACTATTAGAGAGCAACAATTTTTTCATACATAACTTTCATATAAATGAAACCATTTACGCAGCGCACGCCCAGAAAGCTCTCAAGAGGCACGTTTTTTTCCGACTCGATCGACTAACATCATCATAGTTCAGTTATTTTGCACTTAATATTTATAAATTATAACTTTAAACCTTCCTATTGAATTAATTCATCTATTAGTGAAAACTATATCAAAATCCATACAGTAGTTCCTGAGTTTAGCGATCGCAGACAGACATGATGACGACAGAAAAACGTTTCGGGGGACTTTCTTTTATAATATGTAGTGATAGTGATATACATACAGTGCAACTATCATTTAAGCTGTCCTTCAACGCTTTTTGTAAAAAGAACCCACCAAAAACATAACTGTTAAAAAGGGGGCCAAGTTCCTATCGGCTAATTGTTTGCCTAAAAAAGGGTTGAAATCCGATTCAATGCCAAGTTTAGATGCACTTTAATATCGATCATAATCGTATTCATCAGCAGCCTGATCCACTAGTAAACATTTGCCGTTCCCAAGACTCGCCACCACATCCAGTCCTCCGCCTTCCGCATCCAGCCACTGTCCGCCACCTTATTCACGTCAACGGTTCATTTGGCCGAAATTTACTTTACCAAACACCCAACTTAAAATATAGTATAGCTGTGAAAATACGCAGGTACGTTGAAAATAATATCTAAAATGAAATACTTCTAAATTTGAACTTGGCAGGTTTTTGTGCTGTAAGTTACACTTGATAATTTGTGTAGTTAGATTTATTACATTTATTATTTATATAATTAAATTAACCTGCCAAGTTCAAATTCAAAAGTATTTCATTTTAGATATTATTTTCAACGTACCTGCGTATTTTCACAGCTATACCATATTTTAAGTTGGGTGTATGGTAAAGTGAATTTCGGCCAGATGAACCGTTGATATGAATAAGGTTGCGGATAGTGGCTGGATGCGGAAGGCGGAGGACTGGATGTGGTGGCGAGTCTTGGGAATGGCAAATGTTTACTAGTGGATTAGGCTGCTGATGAATACGATTATGATCGATATTAAAGTGCATCTAAACTTGGCATTGGATCGGATTTCAACCCTTTTTTAGGCAAACAATTAGCCGATAGGAACTTGGCCCCCTTTTTAACAGTTATGTTTTTGATGGGATTTCATTTCTTTTTGTTCAGTTTGCTATATTATATCTTTATGCATAGTAATGACTATATCCTGACTCGCACTTGACCAATTTCTAATTTTCAAATTTTTGCTATACTTTTTTTAATGCTAACGACTATTCCCATGCCATATCTCAGATTTTTAAGTCTTAGAGATATATCTCAGATTTTTAAGTCTTCTTAAGTCTTAGTATTACCAACATTCTTATACATAATTTTGACTAAAATCTGACTCGCACTTGACCAATTTCCAATATTCGAATTTTCCCATTACTCTTATCCTGACGACTAGCTAAATGCCAAATTTCAGCTTTGTAGGTCTTCTAGAAGTAGTCATACATTTTGATGAGCTGTCAGTGAATACGTGAGTCAGTGAGTACCAAATTTACAATTTTCTCGAGTCTATATCTTTTTTTTGTAATAGCTACAATTTTGAAACTTTTTATTGAAAGTAAATTAAATGGTGTTATTATGTCCGTAAAGTTTCATCCTAACCAGGTAAGAAGATACAGGGGGGTCAAAAGCGGTTCGGGTAAATAGTGCACGGTGTGAGCGCGGCCTGTGCTTACAACTTGGCCGGCGCACTGTCGTGCGCTTTGATTCACAGCTGGTAGCGACCTCTTAATCTAAACAAAAAAAACAAAAAAAAAACTTTATTTAATATTTAGAGGTATATGTATAATCAAATGGGAAAGTGCCCCGGGGATAATTCGAACTATGCGTATAAACAAAAAGCATACATACATACATACATAACATCACGCCTCTTTCCCGTTGGGGTAGGCAGAGACCACAGTCCTCCACCTGCTACGATCTTGACATACTTCCCTTGCTTCCTGTACTTTCATCAATCCTTTCATACATGCTCGTCGGTTTAGGGTACTTTTAACCTGGCCTTTATTCAGAACGTCCTGAATTTGGTCCTGGTACGTTCGCCTAGGCCTTCCCCTTCCAACGTTTCCATTCACTCTCGCCTGGTAGATCTCTTTCGCCAATCAAAGAACAAGAGATCAACGTCAATATTGTGCCAATATCGTTGGAAAGGGTCACTGGGATCACTTCACTACGCCATTAGAATTACAGAGTTATCAGGGTAAGATAGGCAATGGAATATGTTATCAACTCATCGCAAACGAAAGACTTTTAAAAAAACAGGCCAAGTGCGCCTCGCGCAGTGTAGGGATCCGTAGATGCCTAAACAATCATTATTTTTAAGCAGGTTTTGATGTTTTCCCACCTAAACGAACAGCGTGGTCCAGTGCCTGATTGCTATTATACTCCTATTTTCAGTTTTTCGACTATTAAGCGTAAAGCCCACTTAGCTGTGATAGTTTTCCTTTTAAATTTATGATATTACTGTGTTTTTTTTCGCATTTCCGTTAACAACGGTTCAGCTGGCAGATGACACTTGACTGACTCTAACGAAAAATAGCACTTTTAAGCTAAATATTTCGCAAATGGATCCCGAAAAGATTTTTCATACCCAGAGATATATACGAGAGTATACACTATCTGAGTTCATACCCATAATATTTTTAAAAGGCCTATCTAACGCAAAGAATTCGGACTCCTTGCTCCGCTCAGAATAGAAGGAATTAGTAGATTAGTAGCCAAGGGCTGTAAGGCATCAATTGCAGCCCGAGATATTTAGGCGCACGAGCGCAGCGAGGGCACCTATAGTTCCAGGGTGCAATTGATGCTTGCACCCGAGCTAACTACTCTGCTTTACATCTCGATTGTGAGGTAAGTAGGTCCTTATTACCACCAAATTGTAGGTGACCAATTAGCGCTGTAGGGTAATAATGTAGCTAGAAAAGCCCTAGGGCGGTAAGTAATTAAAGATACGGGCGTGGAGGTGGAGGTGCTGCCAGGCGGGGGCGTTACAATTACTTACCGCCTTAGGGCCTTTCTAGCTACATTATTACCCTAGAGTGCTAATTGGTCACCTACAAGCCCCATTTGGGGGTAATAATGACCTACTTACCGAATATGAGAGATGTAATACTAATTTATTTTACTATGGGATGACATCTGCCATACTGTCCCAAGTTGAAATGTCAAATCATCAAACGTGATTTGACATCCTCATGCAAAATTTACAAAACATTTACAATGTCCGAATGAATGTCAGAATACCTTGTGATACATATTTTTATTAATCTTCCTTCTTATATATGATCTCACGAGACACCACATTTCATGGGGTAGACGAAAAAATATACATCCCCACTTTACGCTTCACAATTTTATTATTTTACTTTACCACTTTGTCGGCGTGACTAATATGTATATCCATACCCAGATTTCTAGTACTAAGGGTCTCTGAGCTAAGCCGCGGACAGACAGACGGACATGACGAAACTATAAGAGTTCCTTGTTGACTACGGAACCCTAAAAAGTGACCCAGCTTGACGTGACTTCTGAAGCACAGAAACGCTATATTTGTTGTGCCACTAGCGGTCACCTATCTAACTAACCTAACCTAACGTAAAACAAAACACAGAAAAATTTGACAGAAGTAATACAGGGTGTAACAAGAAGGGTATATCAACCCTGAACGATCTGGATCTGCCCATGAAACTGAACAACTTTCCTTAAGAAACATAGGTCGAAAAACGAAAAATAAATTTTGACCTCCCTTCGGAACTGAATCAGCTATTGGAAGGTTTGGTTTGGTTTTGTATGGAAGTTGATTTTTTTTTATTTCGACCTATGATCCGAAAAGTTGTTCACTTTCAAGGGCAGATTCACATCATTCAGAGTTGGTGTACCTTTTTTGTATTTGTTTGTATATATTTCGTAGGATTAAGAAAAATCTAACTCGAAGAAATTGAGGCTCGAATATACAGTGTGTTAATTTAATTGCGTGCCATAGCTTAAGGGGTGTTTCAGTAACGATAAAGAAACACAAAAAAAATATTTAAAAAATCCTTCTTTTAAAAACTAAAACTCCATTGAAACTTAACCAACGCGGAGGGCAATCACCCGGACGGAGCACAGCGCTATCACCGAGCCAGCGCGCGAGTATCAGTGGATAAGGTAGGCACATACATAACTGAAACTCTTTCGCGCGCTTTTGATAGCGCGGTGTTCCGGGTCATTTGATTGCCCTCCGCGTTTATCTAGTTTCAATGGAATCTTAATTTTTTTTATTTTTTTATTTTTTTTTAGTTCTTTTATCGTTACTGAACCACCCCCTAAGCTATGGCATGCAATTAAATTAACACCCTGTATATCCTACGACATCATCTGTTTTAAAGAATTATGTCATCTCTCAGTTTTTAAATTAATTAGTACTGTCGTTGTATGTATATAAGATCAAACTTAATTTTTCAGTTTTAAGAATTTATTTAAAAAAAAAGAAGATTACAGTAACAAATTAAAATATTAGCGTTTATATAATACGCATAATTATACGATTATTTTAATCATTACAAAAATGTTTGTATGTTGCTCAGACCACTGAAGAAACAAAGGTAGAAAAACGAGTAAATTTTTGGTTTTCCGTTAAAACCTTGCGTCACCCCGTCAAAAGAAGGCTTTATGAGACGGCAAAAAAATTATCTTCGTTTCTTGACCCATGTTTTTTTAGAAATGTAATTAAATTTTATAGCCTGTACGTACATACAAAAAAAAATGAAGCAAACTTTGTACTTGTGCTCGTCCATCGAACTGAATTAAAACAAAAAGAAATACAATTACAATGGAAACTATAACTAAAAAAGCGCAAATGCAGAGAGGAGGCACAAACTATAATTAAAAATAATCAATACACTATATCAATGGAACACCAGCAGACAAGGTTGCAACTCTAAAAATAAAAAAAGGATTTTCCTTCAATTTTGAAAATTATTCTGCAATAGACACTCTATATAAAATACACGGTGTGAAAACAAGGCAACTTACGATGATCCTTTTAAAAGATAATTCTGCATAATTAATGGGCTGTAAAAATATTAATAGAACAATTTTTTACATTACTTTTTTTAATAAACCATATATCCTGAAACTAAAACTTTCTTTGTTTTTGGTACCCAGTCTTTAATAAATAATTACGTCACACCTTCAAATGATCACTGTCTTTTTTTACCATGTATAACATATTCTAATAGAGGACCTAGGCATTAGGAGAGACGGTGATAGTTTTATGTGGTGTGCACTATAAAAAAGTCTCGAAAAAAATATCAAAAAAAGCTTAAATATCTAATGTTGCTAATAAAATGTTACAAATAAAAAAAATATTACAGGTTACAAAGTATTAGATATATTAAACGTAACGCAATATAAAAGGTGGAATCTAGTAACCCTACCTCATCCCTACCTCATCTAGGGTTCTGCAATTCAAAAAGTTAGGTACGAGTACGTCTAAATTAACAGAAACAAACGTGGCACGTTTCGTACAGTTTAGTTGGTAAAAAAATACTTTTTTAGCCTATTATTAAATAAGAACAGAGTACATTCGATAGTACTAGCCAAGCAAGAAGTACCAAAATCAAAAGGTATACTTTGCCCAAACATGGTAGTATAGTTAAGTCGGCACCTTAAAATTATGTCGTTTCTGACTAAAATACCAGGATTAGGCCGAAAAACGAAAAACAAATTGATTACAAACAACAACACACAAACACTTATTGATTAGTACTTACTTGGTACATGATCTGAAAAAATCAGTAAAGTTTTTGCTGACTGTAAGAATGTGTCAGATTGCGCCCAGTAAACCATTTTTTTGTGCACCGACCTAGTTTGGTCGCTTTTGGTGTGAGATGAGGTAGGGTTAACAACGATTCCTAAGCGACAAAGATTTAAGTTTTAGTATCTTATACTTAGTTTCTGTAATCTGGAAATAAATCAGTTGATTATTAAAATACTTTCAATGTCGGATCGGGTAGTTGCACAAGAAACAGCCCCCCAGGAGCTTGCAAGCACATTATTATGGAGCTGTACTTTTCCATCTTCAAAAAACTGTAAGGTGATCTTCACGCTGCAAACCTGACTGGCCCAACCACTCTTCGCAGTGTACCTCACGCGTCCAGAAAACTGTTTGATTCCCGATGTTTGAGACCACTCGTTCAACAACAGGTGCTGGATATCAGCGTCATTTACAGCTTTCGTATGAATATACATCGTTTCAAATCTTGCTATGACGGTAGTGATGTTAGCGATCTCTGTGTATTTCAACCCGATCGAGTCCAGATCAGGCAAATTGAAGTCGAAAGTCCTCTGTTTTTCTCCTCCACTCAAACACGACTCGACTTGGCCTCTCCATACTGGCCCGTCTATGACGAATTGTTGTCGGTTTCCCCAAGAATAAACTAAATAAGGTAACAAAAATAGTTTATACATTTTTGCGTATATCAACAGCAAAAAAAGTAAGACGAATGTTACCGTTTGTTACTTGCGTGCGTGGGTAGCGGGTCTATGATAGCACTGAATGTGCTTTTGAATGTTGCCAATTATTTATAAAAAAGAAATTCTGTGTGACGAGAGATGAGGACTTATTTTAGCAGAAATATTTATATTTACTTATTTTTTTTATTGCAAGTTTGATCAAGCCGATTATTTTGAAATTGGCAATGAACTCGTCTGATTAAATTGTTCATCATGCCTTAGCATTATTCCGTGTTTTCGGAGTCGCCTACCTTACCTAGATAATTTTATGCAAGCACTGGTACATAGAGCGACTAACATATGACTTTCGAAACCCAGAGCGCAAACTAAACCTATACCTAATCCTAACATTGGCTATGCAACCAAACTGTAAGAGGATTTCAGGATCTTCAGTTTTGCCTAAGGACTATATTTTATCAGCAAAAGTAAAAAGGTAAAAATATAATATCTATTATATTAATCAAACTTAATATCTATTATATAAAAAAATATTTTTGCTAAATTCTGTTCTCTTTTATAAATCTAGCAACATTCGTAATATCGATTCAGAGAAACAATAAAAAAATAAAGAACTTTTGTCACCTCCTCAGTGCTCTCTTTGTTTAGAAATAAAAACATAGGGTCCTACTGTCGCTATCAACGGATGCAGTAGCGTACCTTAGATATAATAAATTATTATTTTTTTAAGTAGAGATGCCATACGATAAATAAATAATAATAATGGGGTGTTTCAAATAAAAGAGCAAAGTGAGTATCTATTTTTCCTTGTAAAATATTATTAGGGTGTCAGATCCCTGAGGGAATCATTAGTCGTCGTCAGTCAAGTTAAAAATGCGAAAGTACGTGGGACACTCAGAAATATTTGCGACACTAAAAAAAATTGTTCTACAGGTACATATATTTTTATTAAATCTTTTCAAAGTACTCTCCACCAGCCTCTATACAAAGATTCATGCGTCTGAACCAGTTTTCAAAACACTTTTTCCAGTCCGCCGTAGACACCTCGTTTACAGCCTGCTCGAACGCAGCCAGCGCATCTTCCGGCGACGAAAATTGTATCCCCTTGAGCTGATTTTTTGTTTTTGGAAATAAAAAGAAGTCACACGGTGCTAGATCAGGGCTGTAAGGAGGGTGACCCAGGAGTTTGACTGGTGTGCTGTCCAGGAAGTCCCTCGTTTTGAGCGCGGTGTGTGCAGGCGCATTGTCGTGGTGGAGCAGTAGTCCGCGGAGCCCTGTGTTTGGTCGCTTGTTGCTCACAACAGAAAAAACTTCTGGTAAACATTTGGTAGTATACCATTCGGCGTTGATGCTTCTTTGATCTCGTAAGGGAATTGAGGCCAAGTGGCCAGTCAAATTAAAAAAGCTGGCGATCAAAATCTTCCCCCCGCTTCGAGATCGCTTCACTTTGGTAGGCGTTGGTTCATTTTGAAACACCCAAACTGTCGACTGGCGCTTGGTTTCTGGATCGTATTGATAAATCCAGGACTCATCACCTGTTACGATGTCGTAAACACGCCGAGACGAGCCTGCTTCAAATTTGTTCAGCATATCACGGCACCATTCCACCCGGGCCTGCTTCTGAGCGTCGGTGAGGTAGTGCGGCACCCAGCGCGATACTATCCTCCTCACGCGAAGATGCCCGTGTAGAATCTCGTGAACGCTTCCCGATCCAATCTTTAATATGTGCTGAATCTCCTGATATGTAATTCGCCTATTATCTTGGATTAAATTTTTCACTGCTAGCACGTTTTCTTCCGTAATAGCCGTCAAAGGGCGACCGCTTCTTTCTTCATCCCCCAAGGTTGGTCGACCGCGCCTAAATTCGTTATACCAACGATACACGGTTGCCTTGGAGGGGCCTTCATCCATAAATGCCATTTGAAGTCTATCGAACGATTCATCCGGTTTCAGGCGACACTTGAAATCGTAAAAAATCATAGCTCTAAAATGTTCCCGGCGCAGATCCATTTTTCAGTAAGACACGATACTTTGAATTGGCTCGCAAAAAATGTGGAGGGAAATTTTGAAAATGGAACACACATATTTTTACTTACAAGTAATCATATTTTCGAAAAAGATTCTGACCGGCCAGTCTCCCATATATAAAAACTATTTTTCGCAATACTTTCTGAGTGGCCTGGTACCGTGCAGGTGTTAAATAATTACTGAATATTAACAGTCATCAACACAACGAACAATCAAATCAAATACATGGTGTATTTCGTCAGATTTAGGAGGTGTCTAGGGCCCGAAACATCTCGCCTAATCTCATTTAAAGAAAGGTGGGGTAGGGGTTATGAAGTTCTCACGTGAAGTAATGTCACAAGTAATTTCAGTACATTAAATGTAATAATGCCATCTAGTAGCGTTTTTGTGAATCAATACCTCAGTAAATATTACAAATTCCAAAACCGTCAATATTATCTCGGCCCGTTATTCGATTGTTAGGGTTCCGATACCAAAATGGTAAAAAAAATGAACCGTTATGGTGCGCCTTTGTCTGTCTCTCTGTCCGTCTGTCTGTCTGTCTGTCTGTCTGTCTGTCACACCTGTATATCTCGGCAACCACTCACGCTATCGACTTGAAATTTGAAACAGTTGTAGAATATGGTTGCCTAAATTCCACATGAAAGAATATAAAAAAAATATGAATATTGATGTATAGGGGGGGGGGGGCAAATTTCACTTTGTTGCTACTAGGTTGAGTGGGGTATCGTATGAAAGGGCTTTACTTGTACATTCTAAAATATATTTTTGTACTTTTTTACAACTCTAAGTTTTCAAGTTATGATGAAAAATGTAAAAAAATACCATTTCCCCCCTTATCTCCGAAGTTTGTGGTAGGAAAATCTGAATTAATTACAGTCGATAGACATTTATGTACATATTACAGCAAAAATAAAACAATCTTTCTAAGTTGCACAATTTTTTAGAAATCTGCAAAAAACCTTTACAAACAAATTTAGTTTTGCGGTCCTTAAAATGGACTTTATTGCTTCCAAAAATACTAAAGGTATATCGAAACCCTCGGCGCGCGAGTCCGACTCGCACTTGACCGGTTTTTTTTTACTTGGCAAGAACGGTGAGAGCCACGTTTTATTTTTACTTTCGAGCTGAGCGAGAAAGGTATTGTATTCGTGAAAAAAAAAGTTTTTATAATTTTTTCAAAAATGTGTTCTATATCATTTATACATCATAAAAAAACACGTCTCCCAAAAATGTCCGTCCGTCGGTCGGTCGGTCGGTCGGTCCGTCACGCTTTGGCCTAGCGGCTAAACGAATGGTCCGATTGACACCAGATTTTCAATTTAGGGTTCTAAGTGGTTTCTTGCTGGCTCTCATTTTGAGGGTAGCTTTCTTACAACGAAAATGAAAATGAAAAGGAACTTTGCATGACCAAGCATCTCTATCTTGCGCCAGTATCAATTGATCTGTGTAATTTTATATAAGGGGTGTTCCTTTACCACCAAATCGTAAATATGTGATTTACCCAAAATTGGTTCCATTGAGTTTATTAAAATTTTCTGTAATATTAATCCTGGATTGGTTGTCTACCTGACTGAATATTATTTATGATGTTTTTGAATAAAATTTAGTACACAGGGTACCAAAAACTGAAAGGGCTTGCTCAGTAGACCAAACTGAACAATTATCCATAAGGAACCTGTGTAGGTAAATTTAAAAAATCTCCATGCAAGTATCCTACGGTAGTATCCTTTGATCTGTGAAAATTTATATAAAGTGTGTTCCAGTACTACCAAAAGTTAAACATGTGATTTACTCGGAATCGTTTGAGGTTTGTTTGTTTTAATGTTTGACAATTTGAATTCTGAATTGATGTGTATATCTCAATCGAACATTTTTATGTAAAAACGTAAATAAAAGTTTGTATTTCCATACTATGTGTATGGCATTACAAATTTAAGTTTGCAGTTGATAGTTTTTCCTTGAGTATTGCGAGAAAGTAAGTGCAGTGCTGCTGTACCATTTATTTAATTTGTCTTAATTAGCCTTCAACCGACATTTCTTGTTTTTCCCCAGTAATCTTCACATGAACTTCTTAATTTTTCAGATAATGTCAGGTCAAGGGACCCACAGTATCCTAAACCACAGGGCGTTTCTGAAAGACTAATAAGAGGAGAACAAACAAGGGAAGATGGAAAGATTGTGGTCTCTGTGCCTGCCCGAACGTAGTGAAAAAGAGTCAAAATATGTGTGTAACGGTAACTTTATAAGCATTCACACTGAAAATGTATTCCGCTGTGATTATATTAAACGGTTTTTCAAAGAGAAGCGAGACTTATTTGTTCTTAAAAGGACGTGTCCAGTGTCCCTGAGACGCCATTTGATGCAACAAGTGCTCTCGCCTCACTGCGCATATTTCTGCCGTCCATGTCCTCTAAGCAAACAGGTTGATAAAACAGGTTGATTGCTGTTTACAGTCCTAGCCGTACCTACCCTGCCTGTGCCAGATCAGGGGTGAATACAGAACACTTGAAGTTGGTTTTTAAATTATTATTTACAATTTCTCTACAAATAAGTGGTTTTAGAGGTTTCTTATGCGTGTAATGTAAACTGTCATGATGTGCCATAATATACGCCCTTAATTTTATCACACCGGATATTCTAGAAAAAGTGGCATAAATCGACTTTTTTTCTTCCAGTACACAATCGAGGCCGACTAAAGCCACGTCCCGATTAGACTACTGTGAGCCGACTATCTCTGAGCGGCGTATCGGTCGCTCACTCAATTCGTTCCGTCGGCATAGCCAGTCAGCTCAGTCAGCTGAGCGTAACGCCGCAAACTACGTACAGTAAGCGCTGAATGGACACTCCGTCTAAAATGTATAGGAAGGCGTACTGGAGGCAGATAGTGAGAGGCTCACTGTGAGCCAAATGAGGACGTGGCCTAAGGCGCCAATGGCGCGATGAACTCGACGTCTTTTGTAAAAATTGGCAAGAGCAGGCTCTCGATAGGGACGGATGGAAAAAAAAACCGGCCAAATGCGAGTTGGACTCGCGCACTGAGGGTTCCGTACCACCACATAATCATAATTGTATTAGTTAAAACACTAGGTTAATGTGCTAGATTTTTTGAGTCCGAGACGCGCTTGACCAAATTTTATTATTTGTTGTTATTTTATAGCTTATGAACTATAAATATACCAATTTTCAAGTTTGTAAGTGTTCCCGTTTTTAAAATAGAACTAAAACAAAAATCGCCTCCGCGACCATCCAACTTGACCCCTCTGTTATGTGAATGTTCATCACAATTGGTTACCATTAGTTGCGAGTAAAGTTGTAATATTTAATAATTTCAGACTTTTTCCTTTATTTGTACTGTGAGACCTAGCTTCTTGCCAAATTTCATAATTTTAGGTCAACGGGAAGTACCCTGTAGGTTTTGCTTTTTTGCATAAATGTATGGAGATGAGGACATAAAAAGCCATTTGATTGCGACGTTGTAAAAAATTGAAATTTTCAGATCTTGTGTGGTTCATGGACCCTAACATATGGTATTAATTTCAACATGATACCTTTACCCGTTCGAGAGATAAAGGGTCTTGACAGACAGACAGACAGACAGACGGACAAGAAAGTGATCCTATAAGGGTTCCGTTTTTTTCTTTTGAGGTACGGAACCCTAAAAAAGAGGGAGGCCTTTGCCCAGCAGTGGGACAGTAATAGCTAAATAAGATAAGAAGATAAGTAAACAGTCCGGGTATAATAGGTTAGCATCCTGCATATTATATCCTATTATATTAAATCAGGACTGATATATAGGATGCATGCAAGATGCAAGCAAGTGATTAATATCGCTATTGTGCATTAATAGGAAACATGCACGATTTTCTTTTATTTAAGAAATTTATTCTCATTCATGTAATTATTAGAGCAACGCGTCAAACCGCGAAGCTTTGCGCGCGAAAATCGTGTTACTCTATGCATGTAATAAACAGACTTGTAAAACTATTTTTCGAATAACTATAATATTAAAAAAGATATAAGCCATCGAAGTCAGTAAGTCATCGTAAGTCATCGAAACGAAATTTAATATGGAGTTTATACGGCCGTAGTGAATTGTGACGTCACTATTTAAATGCGACTAATAAAATTTATGCATATTCTTGCGGCGTACGTCCTTCACTCCTCCTCAACTCCACGCTGACGAGGTCTTGGTCACAGCTACTGTCAAATAATTATGCAAAAACTAAAAGGCTAGCTAACGATTTAAGGAAGTGGATACTTAATTGGCTTGTGTGACGTGTTAAATTAATTTATATGTATTTAGCAGCTGTTCTTTGCCTATTTTTAATTCCTCTTATTATGTCCGTGTGGTGCCGGCAAAGAATACTACCTACAAACCTGGGTAAACTAACCGTGGGTGTCGTAAGAGGCAAATAAGGGACATGAAACAAAGATTTTTTTTTATGTTACAAGTGAGAAAACGAGCAGGCACCTTATGGTAAGTGGTCTCAATCAACCGCCTATAGCACTAACTGTATTATTAGTGACGTACTTTGACGCTAATAAGACAGCAAGGCGCGTTGCCCACCCTGAGAACTAAGATGTTTTGTCTCATGTGTCAGTGATTTCACTGGACCCCTTACCCTTCAAACCGATACACAGCAGTGCCAACACTGCTGCTTCACGGCAGAAATAGGCAAGGGGGTGGTACGTCCCCAGACGGACTTTGCACAAAAGCCCTATTACCTAGATGGAAGCAGCGTCTTTCTACTTATCGTACAATCTTACAAACTGCGGTCACCGTCAACCGCGGTTCATTGCGCCAGCTGCAACGCTAACAAGCGCCAAATTTTAACACGCGTATTTGCGGGAATTTTGTAGGGAGCCCTCTCCTGCAGTCGACGTTTTCATGGGATGTTATGATGATTGTGATAACTTTTCCTAATTTTCCTGTGCTTAAATATACAGGGTGTAAGGGACGGTGTACCGAAAACTGAAAGGGCGTGCTCAGTAAACGAAACTGAACAACTTTCCCAAAGAAACATTTTTGGGAAATGAAAAGAAATTTTGACCTCTCCACACAAACTGTTCGATCAGAGTGAGCAATTTGTATGGAGAAGTCTAAATGTTTTTTTTATTTCCCAAAAATGTTTCTATAGGAAAGTTGTTCAGTTTCGTTGACTGAACAAGCCCTTTCAGTTTTCTTACACTGTCCCTTAAACCCTGTATAAATAAACAATATCTAAGTGAATCTTCAGTCGTTTAACTCACGGAGCCCAGTGATTCTACCCATAAGGACAAATAACTTTACATACAAAGGGCAAGCAACTTAAAAGCATAAAAATTACCTTAAATTTTGGTCTTCCCATACAAAAGTGGTCACTTTTGTATAGAAAGATATTATTGTATAAAAAAAATTAAAAAAAAAGTTATTAGAAAAAGATGAGGTTTGTATGGTACAATTGCGTCTATCTGCTCGGTTTGTCGACAGCAGAAACATTTCTCTATGAAGACCGTCTTTATTTATTAGTTTACTAGCTGTTACCCGCGACTTCACCCGCGTAGATTTTATAAAAAAACAGAACTCGAACTTTACTGAAACATATTTAGCGGAACGCTTATCCTTCTTGATCCCTTCGTAAAAGATGAATTTGTACTTATCCAAGTTGAATAAATGCATCTTAATACAAATTTAATTATCTTTTGATTTTATTCAACTGGTAGGTAGTGTGGAATTTTCATTGTCAATCGTTACAGGCGAACTTAAAAAAGAAGGCAATAAAGGGAGTGAAGTGAATGGGAAGCGAGGAGGTATTCATAAAAGTCAAAAAGGTCCCTATTCCTCCCTATCTATCCTCTTCTATCCCCCCCCTCCACATCCCCCCTCCCCCTCCCTCTTCGCCTACCCTCCCTCACCCCCTCCTCTCTCTTGCTCTCCCTCGCCCCCCCCCTCTTCCCCCCTCACCCTTCCTCACCCTCTCCCCCTCCCTGTCTCTCCCCACCTCCCTTTCCCCTACCTCTTTCCCTCCCCCTCCTCCTCACCCTCCATCCCCTCTCCCTCCCCCTTCTCCCTCCCCCTCTCACAAAATGCCTGATCAGCTGATTCAGTTTCTATAGGAGGTAAAATTTTATTTCGTATTTCGACCTATGTTCCTTAGGGAAAGTTGTTTAGTTTCATGGGCAGAATCCCATCCTTAAGGGTTGATATACCCTTTTTGTTACACCTTGTATAAACATACAACCGACACTCATATTGATTTTTAGACATTTCAAACCTATCTCACCCCAACCCCATTCCCAGGGGATGATGGTATTTCACGTCCACCACGTTGGATTTCAAAATTATTGTAGTTTTCGTAATCAGCGACCCGATAAACCATACAAACGACACCCACTTTGATTTTTAGACATTTCAACCCAATCGCACCCCAAGTCCCCAACCCCATCCCCAACGAACGATGGTATTTCACGTCCACCACGTTGGATTTCAAAATTGTTGTAGTTTTTGTAATCAGCGACCCAATAAACTATACAAACGACACCCATATTGATTTTTGATTTTTTGCTTTTCCTCGAGCAAATACAAATTGAAAATGATTTTTATTTTAACACTTCCTGTGTTCGGATAAATCTACAAAGTAGAAAATCGCAAAATTTCTCAACCACAGGCAGGATTCGAACCTGCGTCTTCTGCGTAAGTACCGCAGACGCTTTTACCAACTAGGCTACTAAACACAAGGCTTTTACACAGGAAGTGTTAAAATAAAAATCATTTTCAATTATACGTAGTGTTGCCAATTTTCAACTCGAAATCTATCTGCAATGATGGACTAGTTGAGCTAGTACAGCAAAAACGCTTACTAGGTGGCAGCACAAACGCAACGTTGAAATGCGTAAAGAGGTCGCTAAATTTCAACACATCGGGCAGGACCACAGTAGCCTAGTTGGTAAAAGCGTCTGCGGTACTTACGCAGAAGACGCAGGTTCGAATCCTGCCTGTGGTTGAGAAATTTTGCGATTTTCTACTTTGTAGATTTATCCGAACACAGGAAGTGTTAAAATAAAAATCATTTTCAATTATACGTAGTGTTGGCAATTTTCAACTCGAAATCTATCTGCAATGATGGACTAGTTGAGCTAGTACAGCAAAAACGCTTACTAGGTGGCAGCACAAACGCAACGTTGAAATGCGTAAAGAGGTCGCTAAATTTCACAACATCGGGCAGGACCACAGTAGCCTAGTTGGTAAAAGCGTCTGCGGTAGGTACTTACGCAGAAGACGCAGGTTCGAATCCTGCCTGTGGTTGAGAAATTTTGCGATTTTCTACTTTGTAGACAAATACAAATTATCGCAGAAACTCTTTCTTTTTAAGAGTTGGTAATAAATTTAATTGTCTTGTAACCGAACATAAATATTTAGACTTATTTAATTTGAAACCCTCGGAAATAAGGCGCATCTACACTCTTTGTTTCTTTGGGCCCACTTAAGCAACAAACTCCTGTAGGTAATTATACTTATTGTTATTAATCAAAGATGTGAATGTAACACCCTCTTTATTGGTTTTTAGTCGACATGTTTCTGTCTTTCTAGTCTGCATCTTGTTTTGTTTCTATTTGCGAATACTTGTAAATGGCTTTGTAGTGTTTTCTTTACGTACTTTATTTTAATGTATGCTTAGCTGTTAGTGTTCCGAATAAAATAAAATAAATAAATACACTTCAACCCTATCGCACCTCAACCCCGTACCCAGGGGATGATGGTATTTCACGTCCACCACGTTGGATTTTAAAATTGTTGTAGTTTTCGTAATCAGCGACCCGATAAACCATACAAACGATACCCATATTGGTTTTTAGACTTTTTAACCCCAATTCCCTCTTTTAGTGGTTGAATTTGGGGTGTAATTTCAATAATAGTGATGTTCGTTCCACGGAGTTACAATCCTTATGCCTAAACAATAAATTTAGTGGATTTCACTTCATCCCCCTTTTCACCCCTTAGGGTGTAGAATTTTCAAAAACTGAGACACGTAAAACTTAATTTTTAGTCGTCAGCCAAAATACAAATTTTGAAGATCCTAACTTCAAAACTGACGGACTTTCATACAAACTTTCATCCCCTATTTTACCCCCTTTGGGGTAGAATTTTGTAAAACCCTTTCTTAGTGCACCCCTAGACCTCATAAGGAACCTACATGCCAAATTTGGAATCTCTAGACACAGCGGTTTGGGCTGTGCGTTGATATGTCAGTCAGTCAGTCAGTCACCTTTTTCTTTTATATATATTAGTCTATATTAGTTTATTATATAGCAGGTCAGGTAGCGTTGATGTTCGACGAAATTCTATTTTTACTAATATGCGGTTGTCTGTAGTATAAAAGTGCCTATAAAAATGTTAAACTCCCCGAGTGAATAATGTATTTCCAACTTCTCGATTCTGCTGGTACGGAAAATAGTACTTTATTTTACGTTTGATTTCTTCCCGCTCTTATTTTCTGATCGGCAGAGGAAATCTGCCTTACAATGTTCCGTTACAATAAACCGACAAAGTTTTAAGGACACTAAACAATAGCTATATAGGCTGACTTTTATTTAGTTCTTGATAGCAAAAGATATGCATGTACTCATGATACTTAACAACTTTTCCCAAGGAACATAGGTCGAAATACGAAAATCAAGTTTTGACCTCCCATAGAAACTGCATCAGCTGATAGCGCATTTTGTATGGGAGGTCAAATTTGGTTTTTCGTATTTCGACCTATGTTCCTTGGGAAAAGTTGTTCAGTATCATGAGTACATGCATATCTTTTGCTATCAAGAACTAATAAAAAGTCACCCTACATGTGTGACAAATCTAAAATCATTCAGTGTTTCGGAAGGTACGTTAAGCTATTATTTATGGCAGCTATACACGGAGGCCTACCGCAAGGTTTGTGGGATTGATCTTACAACTCACGGGATATGATGATTATGATGACTATGAAAACTTTCAAGAAATGAAAATAAAATTATCGGTCTTTCCATACAAACTGTCCGTCCAATCAAGTTTACAATTTTGTCAGATTAAATTTTTCACTAACACCCAAAGAATTCGGACTACTTGATCCGCTCGGAATAGAAGGAATACTGTTTTTTTACTATGGGATGACATCTGCCATTGTGTCCCAAGTTGAAATGTCAAATCATCAAACGTGATTTGATCCTGATACAAAATTTTCAAAAATGAAAAGTTAAAAAAGGGGTCCTGATACAAGAAACGTTTTTTTTGTTTTATAAGCGTGAAAATGTCTAAATTTTATAGCGCATAAGCTATAGAATAACAACAATATTTGGAATTTAGGAGTTTTATGCAAATCCATCGAAGGGTTCTAAGTGGTTTCTGGCTGGCTCCCATTTTGAGGGTAGCTGTCATACAACGAAAATGATAAATTGTAATTTTCTCAAAAACGGCTCATAGAATCTTGATGAAACTTTGCATGAACAAGCATCTCCATGTAAGATATCTTGCGCCAGTATCAAATGATCTGTGTAATTTCATATAAGGGGTGTTCCTGTACTACCAAATCGTAAATATGTGATTTACCCAAAATTGGTTCCATTGAGTTTATTAAAATTTTCTATAATATTACTCCTCCTTACTGGTTTTGGTACCAACACTGATGTATGGCAGTGAAAGCTGGGTATAGCAGAAGAAGCATGAAAGTAGAATTAATGCAGTGGAAATGAGAGCGCTAAGGAGTATGATTGGTGTTAAATTGAGTGACAGGATTAGAAATAGTGTGATAAGAGAACGGTGCGGCGTAAAAGAAGACGTAGTGACCAAAATCGAGAAAGGGATGCTGAGATGGTTTGGTCATGTAGAGAGGATGAATGAACGAAGATTGACGAAAGAGATCTACCAGGCGAGAGTGAATGGAAACGTTGGAAGGGGAAGGCCTAGGCGAACGTACCAGGACCAAATTCAGGACGTTCTGAATAAAGGCCAGGTTAAAAGTACCCTAAACCGACGAGCATGTATGAAAGGATTGATGAAAGTACAGGAAGCAAGGGAAGTATGTCAAGATCGTAGCAGGTGGAGGACTGTGGTCTCTGCCTACCCCAACGGGAAAGAGGCGTGATGTTATGTATGTATGTATGTATGTATTACTCCTGGATTGGTTGTCTACCTGACTGGATATTCTTTATGATTTTTTGAATAAAATTTAGTACACAGGGTGTACCAAAAACTGAAAGGGCTTGCTCAGTAGACTAAACTGAACAATAATCCATAAGGAACATGTGTTGGGAAATTAAAAAAATCTCTATGCAAGTATCCTACGGTAGTATCTATTGATCTTTGAAAATTCATATAAAGGGTGTTCCAGTACTACCAAAAGTTAAACATGTGATTTACTCGAAATCGTTTGATGTTTGTTTGTTGTAATGTTTGACAATTTGAATTCTGAATTGATCTGTATATTTCATTCGAACATTTTTTTGGAAAAACGTAAATAAAAGTTTGTATTTCCATAGTATGTGTATGGCATTACAAATTTAAGTTCGCGGTTGATAGTTTTTCCTTGAGTATTGCGAGAAAGTAAGTGCAGTGCTGCTGTACCATTTATTTTTACTTGCAATGGGCTTACTCCTGACCTCGATCTAGCCCTGAGGACAGAGATGAGGTCGACGACGGAACGACCTTGCCCAGAAGAAGCCTATTCAAGCTCTTGGATCGTTGGCCAGACTGCTAACGAGTGGGCTGGTTGACGTGTATAACTGTCCATAGAACTTCTCGACCTCCCTCAGTAGCTCAGGCTTGGACGATACGGTTCTGCCATCCTCGGCCTTCAGCTTCGTCAACTGGCTCTGCCCAATAGACAGATCTCTTGCGAACACTTTGGAGCCCTTGTTCCGCTCAATCGCTTCTTTAATATGGTTAGTATTAAATAGCCGAATGTCGCGAGTCAGAGCCGCCGATATTGAGAAGCATCTCCCGAAGACTGCAGAACCATTTCGCTTCTTTCTTCCATTAGCTTGAGGGTATTATCTGAGATCTTTTTGGTTCTTTTAGTACGGTGGGGTCTGAAGTACTTTGACCCAATTGTATGGACAGTTTCCACGAACCCGTTATTGTAGTCGTCCACATCTATGCATTCACCAAGGCATTCGAAGCGATTTTCGAGCTGAAAGCCGTCGGGATTTTGGATATTGGTGGGTGCGGGTCGGAGCGTAGACTTCATCAGTCGAGTTCTTTCCAGCTTTACGTTGATATTCAATGTGCCTCTTACCAACCGGTGATCGCTTCCGGTTTTAACCGCATAGATCACAGAGACATCATTGAATATTTGCTTCTTCGTCGACATGATAAAGTCAATCTCATTTTTTGTAACACCATCGGGACTGATCCAGGTCCATTTTCGGTTTTCCGACTTTTTGAAGAAGGAATTCATCATAAAGAGTCCTTCTTTCTCCAAAAAGTCGGCTAACATGTGGCCCCTGGAATTCCGATATCCAACACCAAATTGCCCCACCCTCAGCTCACCATCGCCTCGCTTGCCCAGTTTCGCGTTGAAGTCCCCCATGACAACGGTATAGTGGGTCTTAGGCGTGTGTATGGCTTTAGAGATATCCTCATACATAGCCTCGACTTCATCATCAGAGTGTGTCGATGTGGGGGCGTATACCTGTATGACCTTCAGCGAATACCGTTTGGTAATTCTGAGTATAAGGTACGCTACCCGCGACGACACACTCTCGATCATGACGACGTTGTTCACGAGAGAATTGTGGACCATAAACCCGACACCTCCCTGGGACAGTTGGTCGCCCTCCCGGAAATAAAGCAAGTTACCTGATTTTAGGGTTATCAAGTCCTCCCCCTATCTCCGGACTTCAGATAGACCCAAGATGTCCCAGTGTAACCTGCTCAATTCTTCCTCGAGTTCAGCAACCTTCTCGTCGGTCCGCAATGTGCGCGTGTTGTACGTTGCCAGGGCCAGAGGTCGTCGTTGTTGGTAGCCTGGCATCTGCCGGGGATTCTTCGCACCCCCTGCCCCACCGTTACCATGGCCGCTACCAGAGCCAGGAAAAGCGGGGCCGCCGGGGACTAGGGGCCGGTGCTTATTGACGTGATTCATAGAATTTTCAGGGGGTTTTACCATAGTCGCCACGCTTGGCAGACGGGTTGGCGTTCGCAGTGTGATGGGATAATACACTGAAGGACGCTGCTGCCCATCCTCTGGATTTCATTCCCTTAGTCACCTCTTACGACACCCATTGGAAGAGATGGGTCGGTACTATTCTATTCTGGGCCGGCACCGCACGGGAAAACCCCTTCATACCTTCTTATATACTACGGTCACCAACAACCGTGGCCCATGGTGTCGTCTAACAAGCGTGGTGGCTATAGTACCCTCCTCAACAAAAGCTGGAATTTCGGAGGGAGCGTGTCCTGCAGTGGACGTTTCTTGGGATTATATGATCATGATTAGATTATATTTTCTTGTCATATCATTACTTTTCCAAAAACGTCTAAAATTATTTTAACAATGGTACAGTAAATAGCACGTCAGTGGAAACATTTATAACTCTACTACAATGCCATTAGGTCTAAACTTACTTGCTGTTACTTAAAGAAACGCCCTTTTATGGCAAAAAAAAATACTTGGAGATGAATAAAAATCTCGTCACCACTAATTGCTAAGGATTTGTATCTGTAATGAAAAAATGTAATCGAAGGAGGCAAATTATTTTTGCCCTAAAATCTTCTGAAGAAGCCCTACAATAGCGCTGTCGTAGCAAATTACTACAGCACGTGTAACCAGTTGCTACACAGTAACACCGAATCTATCGCATTTATAACACTAAAAATAAGCTTTAATACCCCAAATTGGAACGGAACCTAACCAATCTTCCGAAGAAGCTATATTATAAATTGCTACGAAGCTTGTAGCGGGTTGCTACGTAACCACTCACATTTTTAAATTGGCAAGAAACCGCTTTCTCACTTGACCATTTTATTTCGAATCGAAAATGCCCGCACATTTCTGATTCAATATTGGTATGTTTTTTTTTTCAAACAAGTGGAGATAATAAGAGCTGAATTACTTTTACGTACAAATATATGTGCTAAACTTCAAGTCAATGATGTATATTTATTTGCTTGCCCGCGACTCCGTCAGCGTGGGGTTCAGAAAAAGTAGCTAATGACTTTTCCCATGGTTCAAACTATCTTCGTACCAAGTTTTTATCACAATCAGTTTATCGGGTTAGTCAAGCGTAACAGACAGACAGACAGACAGTGCAGTTCTCGCCTTTATATTATTAGGTATACAGAGTACCGATAATACGGATTTTTGTAAATTAAACACCTCTAATTTACGTGTGGACTGTTAGGTCGCCTACTATCCTCGTAACTGTAAAATCATAATCGAATTCCACGCGGAGTAACTATGATACGGGTTTCGTTATTTCTCATAAAAAACAAAGCCTAACTAAATCTGAGGCCTACGACACTCTTTAGCTACACAAACAACTGGACCGGATCAAACGGAATTTTCAACAACTTATTTGGCTTTCTTCCGTACAAAATTAGCTTATTATTAGCTTTGTTTGATTTCAGCTCGGTTTTACAGCTTGATACTTTGAACTCGCCTATTATCTGTTTAAATGAACCGATTGCAATAGAAAAAAGTTCAAATATTGCACGAAAGCAACCCAAATACGTTATTGAAAACCCCGTTTAAGTCGTTCAAGTAATTTGTGAGGTATTGGTGCAGCCGCTTAAAATTTCGCGAACCCTCTGTCTGAGTGAACCGTTTGCAATGAAATAAAGCTTATATGATGCACAGGAGTAAGCCAAACGCGTTATTGAAAGCCACTTTTGAATCTGCTCAAAAGTTTTTGAATTATTCGTGCCTTCGCTTGAAACTTTGCGTAACTTCTATCTGAGTGAACCGTTTTCAACTAACCTAAGCTTATATGTTGCACGGAAGTACCTAATCCAAACACGTCATGGAAATGCTAGTTGGAGTCGGTACAGTAGTTTGTGAGCTATTGGCGCCGCCTATTGAAACTTCGGATATTTTCTGTCTGAGTGAACCGTTTTCAATGAAAGTAAGCTAATACATTGCAAAGAATTAAGCTAAACACGTTATTGCAAAACCCCGTTTAAATCCGTTTAGTAGTTTGTGAATTATTGGTGCCGCCGCTTGAAACTTAGTGTATTTTATGTCTGAGTGAACCGTTTGCAATGAAACTAAGCATACATGTTGCTTGGAGTAAGCCAAATACGATACTGAAAACCTCGTTTTAATCGGTTCAGTTGTTTGTGAGATATTGGCGCCTCCGCTGGAAATTTCCCGCACCTGTCTGAGTAAGCCGTTTTCAATTAAAGTAAGCTAATATTTTGCAAAGAAGTAAGCTTGACAGTTTACTGAAAACCCCGTTTGAATCCGTTCAATAGTTTGTGAGTTATTTGCGCCGCCGCATGAAACTTGGCGTACCTTCTGTCTGAGTGAACCGTTTGCAATGAAACTAAACTTTTAGGTTGCACAAAAGTAAGCCAAACTCGTAATTGAAAACTCAGTTTGAATCTGTTTGTGAGTTATTATCGTACAGGCAATTTGATACTTAACATTAGTGTAGCTTCTGATTAAGTGAACCAATTTGAATGAAACATAGCCTATATGTTGCTAAGAGCTAAACTTAATCTATCTGCGAAAACCGCGAGAAAATCGGTGCAGTAGTTTCGGAGTTTATCGAAAACATACAGACAGACAGACAAAAAGTTCAGAAAACATATTTTTGTGTTCTATTAGTCGTTTCTTATCGCCCACACTATTTTTTTTATAAATTTATCAAAAGTACAGGCACGCGGTTTCTACTCTTTTATTATATGTATAGAAAACCTGTTAACAATTAGTACATACATACATAACATCACGCCTTGTTCCCGTTGGGGTAGGCAGAGACCACAGTTCTCCACCTGCTACGATCTTGACATACTTCCCTTGCTTCCTGAACCTTCATCAATCCTTTCATACATGCTCATCGGTTTAGGGTACTTTTAACCTGGCCTTTATTCAGAACGTCTTGAATTTGGTCCTGGTACGTTCGCCGAGGCCTTCCCCTTCCAACGTTTCCATTCACTCTCGCCTTGTGGATCTCTTTCGTCAATCTTCCTTCATTCATCCTCTCCACATGACCAAACCATCTTAGCATCCCTTTCTCAATTTTAGTCACTACGTCTTTCTTCTTTAACAATTAGTTTCTAAATTTATATTGTTTTTCAATTAACCACTACATTTAATCTGTAACTTTTCGTTAATTCTGTATTGCAATTAAATTTTCCACTATATAAAGTTTAAAAATTAAACTTGTAAAACGATATTTCATTTTTATAAAGTAATTTCTGTGAACTTTTGATTCTTTCACTTAAGTAATATTAGTTAAGATTTGCGCAGTGGTGCTAAGTACAGTCTGGAGCATGTCGAGCTTGACACATTGAACTTGTACCTAGCTGACAGCAGAACTCCTGTTGTCAGTTTTTACTGAGTCTGACTCCTCTCTACACATGTTAACAAGCTGTTATATATATGGGCAAAGGCTTCTGAATACATGAATTGAATTCTTTTATTAAAAAGTAAGTTTTTATTTTTGTAACAAGTATGGCAAATATATGGTTTAAATAATTGGTGGCTACCACATTGACCACATTGACCATCACATAAGCCAAAAGACGTCAACTACTGGACACAGGCCTCCCCTCAAGATTTCCACGTCGTCAGAGGCTTCCAGCAATCTTAACCAGATTGGCGGGTGATCGGGCCTCCTGCCTACGCTATTTCTTCTAGTTTGTAGTCGCCACTTTAGAACCATTCTGCATTTTTTTTTATGTAGTAGGGCTTTTGTGCAAGGTCCATCTGGGGAAGTACCACGAACTTTGCCTATTTATCTATTTGCCTAAGAAAACGTAAAAAAAATTAACCTTTTCTTACAAAACTGCCGCCTGGCTTAGGTTTGGAAAAGCCACTTGTTTCTTTTAAAACTTCTTCAGTTTCGTCTACTGAGTGCACCGTCTTTTACTTACACTCTGTATATCCCTTCATAAAATAAATAAGTATAATATAATTTCGCGATTTCCAATTTTTAGCATGCATTATTTTTACTTAAATGTTTACAACCAATTTACATTTTCATCCGCTTGCAATCCGCGCATTCATCCGTTTGCCAATTTTTCTTTATTCAATTACAGACTATAACCGAACTAAAAAAATATTATACTATTTCAGGCTGATGCCGAAAATCAAATAGAATTTTGCGCACATTTTTCGGAGCAATCTCGCAACGATGCGGATTAATAAATGGCTTTACAAAATAAAGCCTATTATTTGCCAGCGGCAGGCTCGAACAATGCAACAGTCGCCAATTGCATTTACTCGTATTGAACCCGTTACCCCCTCCCACCAACCAACCCCCTACTGTCCATCCAACATTCAGATAACGCGCGCGATCCCTTTTACCGGCAGATGCAGTGCGATTTTCATCCTATACGGTCACTGGAACGGAACAAGCTCGCTCTAAATGCTGCATCACTTTGTCCAATTTAAAGCAATTAACTATTGAGTAGGTTATGGCATTTTTATATTCGATTTGTAAACCAAAAGAACTCAAACGCGCTGAGGTATCTACATACTGACTAATCAGAGGGTTTTAAACTTTTCTTTTGAAGGTAAAAACAGTTTTGTCGCAATTTCCCCTGCAACCAAAGTATCGCTAAGATTGTGTAGTACATAGTGTTTAAAAATTAACAAATCAACTGTATATACTGTACTATTCATGCGCACAAGCAATCAAGACTTAAACTGACTGAAATAAAGTTCGTAATACAAGACGTACATGTTAATTTAGTATTTGATAATCAACGTAGTGTGAATACCTATTTGATTCTTATTATTCCTATTTTGACCTTTAAAACATTCCTGCTTACAGGTACGCAACGTTGTTAATGTCCAACTTCGTTGAAAAGTAAATATTTATTTCATACAATATTTGAGCAAACAAGCCGTGAGAGCCTACATTGTGTTTCACCCGTGCGTGTTCCACCTCTGCGATGTTAACATTTCAATGTAGATAACCAAAAAGATGCTTAGAATTGCTTCTAAACATTTTTCTTCAAGACTTTTTGGTTATTATTTAGAAAAGAATCTAGAAACTCCCCACCAATTATAGGGTACCTTGACCGCTACCTGACGAACTTATTTGGTGTTGAGCTACGAAAACAAAGTTTGTTTAGTCTTTCTCTTCTTGTCGACGACAGCGCGAAAGGGGAGGAACGTCTGAGTCTGCTGAAATTAATTTACTCCTGTCACAAGTTTAAGTCAACATTATAATGTTCTTTATCAGTGTTTACCTATTTCTTTACATACTGGCATCTTTTATTGCGTTTCTATACGTGGGACCAGTAGCTCGCCGTGTGACAATTATACTACTGTAATACAATTACAGTAATTGAAACATAAACGAATCGTTGCCTTCGCATCACGCATTCGCACGCTATTTCCGGAAGAGACCAGCCCTACTCAGCATTCCTCTCTGCCAAAATGTAAAAAATATTAGAACTGTTTGCGTACTCCCTTACCGGAATTCGTGTTGTAAAGGCAATGTTCGTCCCAGATGAGAGTGTACAATAATGGAAATTTACCTAAGCCCTTGAACAGGTTGACGGTTACGGGCTATTGTTATGTTGGTCATTCATATGCACTGCATCTATTATGATGTAGAATAGATCTAACACAACGAAGTCGATCTTGTTTTAATACAATCATTTGATTGATTCTCTTTTATTTCTTCTTTAAGATCTCATCCTAAAATCATAACATCCCATAAAGTCCACTGCTGGACATGGAAGTAATATAGTCACCCCCGCATGGCGATGCGGCTAGCACCATGAACCCTAACAAGCTTGCATGATGATGTGATATGCAGAAAGAAGCTACAGTCTATCTTCTGGTTCTAACTTCCTCAGGCGCCTTCTATGACACCAACGGGTAAAGATGTGTTGGCACTATTGTTATCCGGTACCACAAAGACAAAAACCCATAAGTTAATATTTATACACAACAACAGCCATTGTTTGTTCCTAGAACCCATTCGCTTCATTTATATGCAGTTCGAATGAATGCACCTCTAGTTTCACTGTTCAGAGCGTCCAGTTTGCGCGGGTGCCGAAAATTGACAGTTTACTCTACAGTTTACCCTTTGTGGGTCCATCAGTCCAGTTAGTATAGTCGTCCAATCCCGTTTACATAGTTGCTGTAAATTCAATTATAGTTGCATGAGTCAGAGCCTTTGGTAAACAAACGGGCTGTTATATTGAGGGCATCCCAGCCTACAATTCGGTATCTTTCCTGATACACTAAAGGTATCAATTATCAAACCGATATTCAAAAAAGAAAACCGAGAGATCATGAATAATTATAGACCAATAGCATTGATTACTATATTTTCAAAAGTATATGAAAAAATTGTACATAACAGCCTATATTTTTTTTTGAACGTTTCAACTTATTGGCGAAGAAACAAATTGGTTTTCGAAAAGGCAAATGTACGAATCAAGCAATATTTAATTTCTTACTACGAGTTATGTCCGATGTCAATGCTAGAGTGCCAGTGTGTGCTCTATTTATGGATCTAAGCAAAGCATTTAACCACGTGGATCACTTGATTTTGTTAAAAAAGTTATATGCTCTTGGTGTACGAGGTAACGCTTTAGAATTGATCAAATCATATTTAACAAATAGAATTCAGGCAACTGAAATAGAATGTTTGTGCGCACGAAATAAAACCAAAATAAAGCATCGCTCCGAGTACAGACCAGTGTCTGTTGGTGTGCCGCAGGGAAGCATTCTCGGCCCACTATTATTCGTGATATATATCAATGACTTTCCCGCAGCCATTAGACATGATATAGTACTCTATGCGGACGATAGCACTGTAGTCTTTTCAGATAAAGATGATAAGGCGCTCGAGGCCGACATCAACGACACAATAGTCAAAATAATTAAATGGTTGAAAGATAATAAGCTTCACCTTAATCTGGGAAAAACCAAATATATGCGCTTCTATAATAAAATACCACCAAAAACTAAATTAAATACATGAATATGGCAACGAAACAATTGAAGAACTTGATACTAATAGATTTTTGGGCGTTCAATTAGATTCACAGATCAAATTTAAAGAACATGTCAAAAGTGTATGTGGCCGCTTAAATCAGTTTTCATATGCACTTTACCAACTCTCAAAAGTTGCTAACAGATCTACACTTTTAACTTCATACCGGGCACATGCTGAATCAATATTGAGATACGGTTTGATCTTCTGGGGAAATTCTACGGATGTACAAGATGCTTTTATTGCACAAAAAAAATGTATCAGATCTGTATGTGGCTTGAAACCTTGGGAATCTTGTGAGCCTAACTTTAAAAGCCAGAACCTCCTTACATTGCCATGTCTATATATTTTAGAAGTTTCTGTTTTCGTCAAAACTAATCTCTCTTTGTTTGTATCGCATCGTAGTGAACGTCACAAAACTAAAATTCATTTGCCATGTAGCTACAAAACTGCATTATTTCAAAAAAGCATACTGAACATGTGTGCAAAGATATACAATAAGTTTCCCTTGCGTGTGGTTCAAATTGAGAGTATGAGCATATTTAAACGCAAACTTTATAAAATCTTAGCATGTAAATGTTATTATAATGTTAATTCATATTTAAATGACAAATTTTAACTTAATTAATATTTTTTTGATTTTGACACTTCACTGTATTTCATGTAACATTATTATTTGATCATGAAAAGTTGACATCCTATATTTTGATAATTTTGACTTCTACATTTATTTTGTATTGTTAATATTTGTATGCCGACTGGCTGAACATGTTGAGCTGTATTACGGTATTACCTAACTATTAAGATCCTATTATACACATGTTTCACAAATAAATGAATTGAATTGAATTGTATCTTTCATACAAGAACGTTATATGAACAGGGTGCCTTAGAAAATTTTAAGAAGTTGCTTAAGAATCCTGTTCAGTAGAAGACAGATATTGACAATGATAATGCATTTTTACAAACTACAAATACAGCGCTATTTTTTTATCACCCCGGATAGGTATTTTAATATGAAACAGCTACTTTTCCAAAAACAAGGTCGTAAACCGAAAAAAAAAAAAACATTCGTCTTCCCTTATAAAACGTGCTGTCAGCTGATGCAGTTTGTATGGAGTGTCGAAAGTTTTTTTCATTGTAAAAATTTTTTTTCTTTGTTTATGTTCCTTGGGAAAAGTTGTTGAGTTTCATGGACCGAACCTCTTAAAATGTCACATAGGTGAGTAGTAACGAGGAATAGGTGAGCACTCTATTGCAAGATCAATTATTGGTTTTAGGACATTAAGCGTCGAGATGGAATAATGGACTTCTTCCAATGAATTCTTAAAACTTCTTGACTTGGGTTTATCTTATGCCCATATGATGCCAACCCAAAAAGTGCTTGGTCAGCTCCGGAAACGCTATACCATTTTTCGGTAAAACATCCCGTAAACTGTGATCATGACTGCTACTTAGACAATGTTCTCCAAAAATATTCACAACGCTGCGTTGAACTGGAAACTCATTGAAAGAGCTTTCGAGCATGGACCGAAAGAAGATAACCTTTAGTCATTATCATCATATCAGCCAAAAGACGTCCACTGCTGATCTCCATGACGACCGGTCCTGCGCTGCTCGCATCCAGCGGCTTCCCGCGACTTTGACCAGATCGTCGTTCCACCTATTGGGGGGCCTGCCTACGCTTCGTCTTCCGGTACGTGGTCGCCACTCTAGAACCCTTACGCCCCATCGGCCATCGGACGGATGTGCCCTGCCCACTACCATTTTAGTACCAACGAGTTCTACTTCGTTCTTTGGCAGGTAGACTTTGGTTGTCATCGCCCGCGTGGCACCTTATGCATGGGCTATCCTAAACTGACCTAAATTTTTAATTTCAATGTACCTGATATAGGAGCCCACAGTATATTGAATAACTATAAACTTGGTCGTGAGAGTGTGATCATTTTGTTATATAACCGGTTCCCGCCGTCGTAGTATAGCGAAATCTTATTTTATCAAAATGTAAGTCTAATTATAAATCTTTTAACACGTTCGGACGCGGTAACCGGACCCTGATGTTCACTAGAGAGACACAAAATTTTTTCATATAAATATTAAATACGGTCAAAGCCGTACGGCCAAGTTGTATCTTCATTGGTTATTATCTACGCAAGGTTCGGCTATAACCGTAGTGCACTCAGCGAAGCACTAAACCTCCCCGCCCCACTTCACTTCATACAAGGACTACGGCCTTTGCCGTACTGTCAAATTTCGAAGTTCTTTCGCAAATGTGCGTCACCTTGTGAGACGTGTAGTAAATTGCGTGACTATTCAGAATGACAGTAATTCTGGGCTACATACTATACTCCAGTAAAAATACGGTTTTGCAAAACATTAAATGTTAATAGCTACTTTTTTGTGTATATCGTATTTAAATATGATGTTAAGACGCAATATTTACGAATCCACCTAAAATTTAAAGCGAAATATTTTTTTCGAATAACAGCTAAGGCAAAAATAGTAATAGACAATTATATACTTTATATCATAGATAAACGAATTCTTTACAAATAGGCATAAAAATCCACCATAAATATATTTTAAAATATAAAATCTACACTTATTTTTACATGTAAGATCCAATAAAGTCGAGGTAAAATAATATAAATAAACTGAGCTAAACTCAACCTTTTTAAATGTAAGTGATTCTTATATATATTCACAAAAATGCCATACTAAATAAAAAAAAAAGTTTTTTGTAATCGCTGGTTTACAATGATTTTGTAAACATTTATGTTGAATTTGCCAAAAACATGATTACTGAGTACTATTTAAATTATTAAAAAGCAAAACGGATCTATTACTATTTTTGGTTGCGAAGATAAGCTTTATTTAAATTTCATGCTATAAAACAATACAAAAAAGCTACTATTTTAGGTGGATTCATGTATAATATGAAATTATGAATACATAGCAAGCCGTAAATAAAAAAAATAATCTATTAACATTTTTTTCTGAAATTCCATATTTTTTAATGTTTGGACGGCAAAATAAATAAATAAATGGAGTAAATTTAGGTGGATTCCATTAAAAAGCTTTACACAGAAATATAATCTATCGATCTGAAAAAAAAATCACGGCTATTATCAATTATTTCCGTTTCGCCATACAATCTCTCGTAATTTTACTGGAGTACTAATTCAATGCATCCTGCACGGCGATAACCGTAGTGGCTTTTAGAGAGGGCGAAGTAAATACGGCATACGCCGTACTGTCACTATGCATTTTCATCCTTAATACGGCTAGTGCTGTACCGCGTCCGAACATGTTAAACAACAAAAAACATATATCAAAATAAGACGGACATTACGTTCAGTAATTTGCATCTAGAGGTACCTACCATTCTAAGTGTATAATCTTCTATATATGTACATACAGTCCATTGGTTAACAAGCATACAATTGACAACCGCTCAATTTCGGTAACCACATAAAATCTCAAAACCATTTCGAGGTTTAGTTCCACGCTTCTCGAAAATTTTATTTTTTTTACGTTTTACTTCGTAATTTCAAAGAATTTATGAAAATTGTATAACTCCTGCGATGACGTCACAACTGAGGCTCCAATACAATTTTGATATAAAATTCTTAAGGAGCCTCAACTGTGACGTCACTACTGGAAAAAATTGACGACATTTTAAACTCAAATAAATATAATAAAGGATAAAAGTTTCATAAAATGAAAAAATATGTGTAATATAATTTTGCAGAAAATCCAGTAAAATGGGTTGCATGTCACAATGAATGGTTGTCAATTGATTAAAGAAAGAATTTTGCAGATGAACTCTCTGCGAATGCATGCTGCCCAGTATACTTACGCAATTACATAATTACTGTGCACGCATCAGTCAATCAATTTTCCTATTAGGTACGTCAGATTAATAATGTATTTGACAGGCCTAAATTACCACCGCTTTGCCATCTCATCAATAACGGCACCCTGCGGGCGAGATTTCAAAATTCAAACAAAATTGAAAGCTGCCTCGAAAGTAATTTTCTGTCCCTTGTGCGTATTAAACTGAACATTTAGGTAGAAATACGTTCAGGCGGTGTTCGGTTAATGTATCGGTACAAATTACATTATTAGAGATCATATGTAGCATAGCGTATTTTGCCTGGTACTTTCTTTTTAGGGTTCCGATACCAAAATGGTAAAAAAAAGGAATCCTTATGGTGCCGCTTTGTCTGTCTGTCTGTCTGTCACACCTGTATATCTCAGCAACCACTCATGCTATCGACTTGAAATTGGAATAGTTTTAGAATATGGTTGTCAAGCTTAATTGCACGTGAAAGAATTAAGAAAAAAATATGATTGTTAATGTAAAGGAGGCCCAAACAGTGGGGTATCATTTGAAAGGACTTTACTTGTACATTCTAAAATTTATTTTATTACAACTCTTAGTTTTCAAGTTATGATGACAAATGTCAAAAAAATACCGTTCAGTTTTTAACTCGCACTTGACCGGTTTTTTAAAACCGTTTACAAATATATATACAAATATATTCATGTACAAACAAATGTCCCGTTGGTGCCGGCAAAGAATAGTACCAACCCATCTCTACCCGTAGGTGTCGTAAGAGGCGACTAAGGGTTAATGCACCAGAGGATGGGCAGCAGCATCCTTCTGGGTACCATACCATCATCATCTGGGTTTTTATTGTCACTTCTTTTTTTTCCCACAATGGCGCCACATTATTTGTGAAGCGATGTAGTTTAGCTGACGTCATTAAGAGATTTTAATATCCAACAATGAATAAACGATTTTGATTTGATTTGATTTGATTTGATTTGATCACCAAAAACCGCGGTCCATAGTGCCAGCCGTAACGCTAACAAGCGTGGTGACTATAATACTTCCCGTCCACATTGTTACAGCAAAAGCTGGAATTCTGGAGGGAGCTCCCTGTTCTGTAGAGGATGTTATGATGATGATGATGACCAACATATATAGTTATACCAGGTGTAACAGAAAGGGTATGTCAACCCTGAAAGAGTTGATTCTGCCCATGAAACTGAACAACTTTCCCTAAGGAACATAGGTCGAAATACGAAAAAAAAATTTTACCTCCCATAGAAGCTGAATCAGCTGATCGCGCATTTTGTATGGGAGGTAAACATTTTTTTTTTGTATTTCGACCTATGTTCCTTAGGGAAAGTTGTTCAGTTTCATGGGCAGAATCACATCCTTCAGGGTTGATATACCCTTTCTGTTACACCTTGTATACAAATATTGTTCTATAGGTACTTGTTAAACACGTTTTTTTACAGAGACGTATATCTAACAAATCGATGAGTTTGCAAAAGCTTTATTTTCTTGTCAAAGTTAAATTAGTTGACTCCAAAGTTTGTTTTAAACTTATACATTTGTCGACATGTTTGTTTTGATCGCTAAGCGAGGTAGGTATTTATATTGATACAATGGGTAGGTGGATTGCTCATCGAGAAGAGAAAGTGACCGATTCGAACTTTCTTGCGAGACTTGCATAGATTTCACCTTTTTGATGGTAAGTGGTAACCACCGCCAATGACACCCACTGTCCTATTAGTGAAATAATTTAACACTAATAAGACAGTAAAGCGTTTTACCCACCCTGAGAACTAAGATAGTATGTCTCATGTAACGGTAATTTTACTGGCTCCCTTATCCTTCAAACCGAAACACAGCAGTGCAAACACTACTGCTTTACGGCAGAAAAAGGTAAGGGGGTGGTACTTCCCCGGACGGACTATACACAAAAGCCCTAATACTCGTACCAATAACCTAAGAGGAAAAAACTACAAAAAACTAAAACACGAAATTGGATATTCAGAACTTCATTCTCTTTTATTAAATTGTAAGTAATTCTGATGTTCGTTCGTACTTCAGCTGATCATTATTAATTTAATAATAACCTAATATAATTATTGTTATCATTGAATTTGTAGTCTTTAGTAATAGTGTTGTAAACTTGTAATTGATCTAAATTAATTTTGACTTTAAAATTTGCATGCTCTTTAGGCAGATTCTCGCAGTACTTAAAATAAATCTTATTTTATCATCTAATTATACCGACCGGAAATCAGTGCAAATAAATTATTTGATTTGATTTGATTGTTTTAATGGCGGCGTTCACATTTGCGTTTAGGGCGGCCACATACTGATGGGTAACCTTCCACGGCCATAAATATAAACAATCATTTATTTGCGTGAATATACGTGCGCGTGAGTTAACAACAAAACAAACACCTACTCGCGGATAATTATCGAAATTTACGGATGTGTGTTGCGACACTTGCGACTCGTACATATTCTATGGAGGAGGTGCGTTCGGAACGGCATTATTCCGTACGGAATTCCGGACCCACAGGCCACCATTCGGAATTTCGAAACGGAGAAAATTCCAAACGGAAAACTACTGTATGTATGTGGTAGGTCTATAGATTTGTATGGGTTTATACAAATGGAGAACTAAAGACACGATAGATGACAGCGACGCCGCCGCCACCTGAACTTTGGTATTTCTGCACCTTGTAGATACTACACTGTCGTCCTACGTAAGAAAGCGTCTACAGGAAAAATCACTTTTTCAAGTAAAATGCAAAAATGTGCAAAATTGGTTTTCAAGGAATTTTGAAGGACGACTATAAAACTAAAATTTTCTTCTATAGATAGATGATAACTAGTAGCAGGTTTTTACATTAAACTAAGCAGTAAGGCTTTACATTGTAAGCGCTTTACAATGTAGTATTAGAAGAAAATAAGTAAAAGATCTGCAAAATCAAGGGCCATTAAAGTACTTTAACGTAATTATAAACTAGTTTTAGCGTAGTTTGTCCCCAAAAATACGAATACCCGCCCCCCTATTTGGGCCTCCTTTACATTAATAATCATTTTTCTTTTATTCTTTCATGTGCCATTAAGTTGGACAATCGTATTTTAAAACCATTCCTTTCAAGTCGATAGCACGAGTGGTTGCTGAGATATACAGGTGTGACAGACATACAGACAGACAGACAAAGTCGCACCATAAGGGTTCCTTTTTTATCATTTTGGTATAGGAACAAATTAACTAGAGACGACTGTATCTGAAGGGATAAGACACTTTGTCAGTTTTTTGCACTTCTGACACGGTTGCCCTCTGAATACTTACATTAGATACTTTGAAATTCGTCTTCTTCTACCCTGTAGTGTGTGCAATTAAGAAGTTTCTATAAAAGTCTAGGACCTAGCTAGACCAGAAGTAGAAGCCGAGAACGAGTTGCGTAAGATTGACTTGAATGGTGTTCATTCGGAACTTTTACATGTGAACTTTTAGTATGTCATTGTCATCACTGCATCCCATTAAAAGACTTCTGGACAGGGACCCCCCCCAAAAGATCCAAAGGAACATAGGTCGAAAACGTCGTTATTTGTTATGCAAGGAAATAACTTTGCTGCCGAACGAAACACACAATATTTCATCGCACTGCAGCGAGGAAAATGCTAATGAATCGTGCCAGTACCTAATACCATAATTCATCATCACATTATAATTCCTAAAATCTTTTCCACACTAGCGGCCAAAAATTACTTCTGCTCGCAGATTTCGATTGATAAAGCTAAGTTTTCTGAGCTTGTGAGGTAAAAAAACTTTTATTTAATTAATAACAAGTGTTTCCAAATTATTCAAAGTTATTGATGTAGGTACATTGGTCACCAAGACACATAATTTTGATCGTAAATTACTCGTACTTTACCAGCTCTTGTGTTAGAGCGTGCTGAAGTTCCTTCCAGTTATTATATTACAAGCCGCATCTCTCAGCAATTTTTATAATCCGGATATCCGGTCTGAGCCAGCACTCGCGTTGTAAGCTTAACAACCTCGAGCGTACAAAAATAAAATGTAATCATTTGTTTCGTAACTGCAACTTTATTAATCAAATATTTTAGCGGCTGTCCAAACTTTCCATGTGGAAAGTTTCTACACAAAATATAATTGCAAAATTTCGAAAATTCAAACCACTGCCTGGCTGCTGTTATGTACTATTGAGGAAGGAAAAACGGGCGCGTATTTTTCGAAATCTTTGGCTGCAGCTTATCCGAAATATAAGAATTGATTGGTATACAGTTACAGTCTAGTTTCAAATTAGCATGCGAATAGAGGAAGAAATTAAGCAAATTCAGGTTTAATTAGACATTATGTTCTAGGCTGGTGAAGTTTTTACAAAGGGCTTTTGTGTTGATACGGAACCCTCGATGTGCGATTTCGATTTACGATTGTCCTATTTTCTACTACTTTGTCCATTGGCCCTACAATAATCTCGGACAATAATACCCATGCAAAGTTTGACATTGAATTATTCAGGGTGTAATAACCATATCCGGTCGAAGCTACAAGTTAATCCGGGGCTTTTGCAAACCGGGCACGCGGAAAAACTGGATCCTTCAAAAATACGAGATTGGAATCGTATGGAAAAATTTCTTTTTCTACTCCCATTTGTTAAAGTTCAAAATACGAAACCGGAAACAGTATCACAAATATTGCCATTCCGGCAACAGTTGCGTAATATTTATAAATGCTACTGTCTACAATACGGTAATATAATTTTTTCACCTTTTTAAGGCTTCCGTACCTCAAAAGAAAAAAACGGAACCCTTATAGGATCACTTTGTTGTCCGTCTGTCTGTCTGTCAAGACCCTTTATTTCACGAACGGGTAAAGGTATCAGGTTGAAATTAATACTATATATTATGATCCATGAACCACACAAGATCTGAAAATTTCTATTTTTTACAATGACGTAATCAAAAGATATTTTATGTCCTCATCTCCATACATTTATTCAAAAATGCAAAACCTACAGGGTACTTCTAGTTGACCTAAAATTATGAAATTTGGCAAGAAGCTAGGTCTCACAGTACAAATAATGGGAAAAGTCTGAAATCATTAAATATTACAACTTTACCCACAACTAATGGTAACCAATTGTGGTGAGCTCCCGTTTCAAGAACATTCATATAAGAGAGGGGTCAAGTTGAATGGTAGCTGAGGCGATTTTTGTTTTAGTTCTATTTTAAAAACGGGAACACTTACAAACTTGAAAATTGGTATTTTTATAGTGCATAAGCTATAAAATAACAACAAATAGTAAAATTTGGTCAAGCGCGTGTCGGACTAAAAAATCTATCACATTAACTTACTGAAATTTCAACTAATACAATTATGATTATGTGGTGGTACGGAACCCTCGGTGCGCGAGTCCGACTCGCACTTGGCCGGTTTTTTTTTTTAGGTTTGGCAACAAAATTACGTTAATACTATGTTGTATCGGATGCTATCGGCTAAAATGCTAGTTTCCAAGCCATAAAGGACAACTTCAAAAGAGAATTTATGCAATTATGAACTGAAGGTTATTTCCATAGTCTCATGTCATATGGCCTTTTTTATGGGGTCATGCTGCGGATGCAAACAGCATTTTTATACTACAAAAGCGAGCTGTTCGTGCAATTTATAAAATGAAGCCTAGAGAATCTCGTCGAAATAAATTTAAAGAAATCAACATTTTGAGTTTTGTGTCGCAATACATTTATGAGAATTTAATATATGTTAAACGGAATATACATATTTTTGAGAAAAATTGTGACAGGCACAGTGTCAACATAAGAAACAAGAATCAACTTGCTTCTCATGTCAGCCGTGTTCACAAAATTAGTAAAACATGTAAAGGTCAATGTATACGCTTCTATAATAAGGTACCCACTGATATTAAAAGTTTACCGTTAGATAAATTCAAAATTGTTATCAAGCAGAAATTGTATAAGAAGGGTTATTACAAAATATCAGATTATCTACGAGTAGAAGAGAATAATCCATGGGATTAGGCTACGGTTCTAACAGGCTAATTCAAAATTAAAACTGACTTATGTTTGTTGTATATCAAAACATATTTAAAAGAGCGCGTGGGTTTTTATTGTCGCTTCTTTTTTTCTCACTATGGCGCCACATTGTTTGTGAAGCGATGTAGTTTAGCTGACGTCATTAAGAGATTTTAATATCCAACAATGACTTTGACTTTGAACTGCGCCTCACAAACAAGCACTCATGTTACAATGACTATATTTACCTGACAGTGGCACAAACTACTATTGCTTTATTGTAAAATATCCAACCGTTATTTGATTTTTATTTGTTTAAATGAAATAAAAAACATGTCAACTAAATTACAACACAAAAAGAAACAGTCAACAGACCGCCCCAGGTCGCACCCGGTCCAAAGGTGCCCATCACGCTACTAGCATTACCACGCTGTATCGCAATGGACAACCTCTGGACAAGAAACGAGCCGGAGCGGGGGTCAATACCTCTCTCCTTTAGCCTCCGCGCACCAACTACCCGCCGTCTCAACAGCCAGCGGGACGAATTCGTATTGGCGGGTGAGGTCGGCGTACTTGGCCCTCTTTTTTAAGGCTGCGGATTCAGCGGCCGCCCCTGCTGCCTGGGTTGCCTGGCCTAGATGGCAAGCCGCAAAAGTACTGACGCAGGTGGCATCCTATAGCAGGCATCTGCCTTTATGCCACGGGACCAGCGTCAAACCATCCGGTCTCTTGCCATCTGTGCGGCTCAAGCCAGGGGGCTCTAACACGCAAGGGACATTCGCCGATACGAGGGCTCTACGGATGATATCGTTGAGAGCGTGGTGACGCGGAAACCTACCTGCACAACGACAACAGCTCAATCCATGATGGCCATTGGCCTCCACCATGGTACCACAGACGCAGCGATGTATGTTCATTTGGTATGGGCAAGTAAAGTTATACCTATATTGTCTTTGGTATGTCTGAGTGAGCTCGTTACATTATCGAACTCATCTTTAACACAGTAAATAGATGGGCTTTCTTTAACCCTTTCACTCGCAAATCAAAATGGTCGCATTTTTCATACAAAAGAAATTTTTAGAACATGGAACCTTGTAACAGTTAAAACATTTTGAGTACAAAAATGTGAAGAAAGGGTTTCACTAAGGCTAGATGGAGCTCAAGAGCAAGCCCAAAATAGCTAATGTCAGTTAAAATAATTGTCAAACACTTGAAATAATTTATAAGCAAAATCAAGGTTAAATATAGGTACTACGAGGGCCACACCGAAATGATCGGGAATAGAAAAAAGTACAAAAATAATACAACAATATTCACTTTCATTGTTTTTCGAAGTATTCTCCGTGACAATCGATGCACTTTTGCATTCTATCAAACCAATTATTATAACAGTAATTCCAGTCTGAAGTGGATATAGTCGAAACGGCCGATTTGTAAGCTTCGACTGCCTCTTCTGGGCCTTGAAATCGTTGACCACGTAGCATATCTTTAATTCTTGGGAATGTAAAATAATCATTGGGGCTCAAGTCAGGGCTATACGGTGGATGGTCCATTAACTCCACGTTTTCCTGATTTAAAAACGCGATCGTTTTGCGAGCGGTATGTGAGCTCGCATTATCCTGGTGAAGAATGATGCGACGATTCGGATTAATTTTACGAAGTTCTCTTATGACTTCCGGCAAACAAACTATTGTGTACCAATCAGCAGTAACCGTTCTGCGTTCTTGTAAAGGAATCGTAGCCACATGACCAGTTTTCGATACAAACGAAGCGACCATTTTTTTCGACACGCTACGAGAGCGGACAACTTTTGTTGGCTTGACGTCGCCTTCGAAGACCCAAACGGCCGATTGATGTTTTCTTTCGGGCTCATATGAATAAATCCACGACTCATCACCAGAAACGATATTGTAAACTGCATTTGAGCTCCCTCTATTGAACCGTTGCAGAGTAGACCGACACCAATTAACACAAGCCGACTTTTGTTCCTCGGTTAAACGATGGGGCACCCAGCGGGAAACTAACTTCTTGACACCCAGTTCATCATGTAAAATAGTTTGAATCGCTGTCATACCAATGCTGAGAGAAGCCCGAATCTGCTCGTATGTCACATGTCTATCTTCTTTTATTAATTGGCGCACAGCATCGATGTTATCTTGTGTTACCGCTGTTTTTGGTCGACCAGTAGAAGGAACTGTCGTGAGAGAGGAACGTCCACGACGAAACTCAGAATACCAACGATATATAGTCGTTTTACTGGGTGCTTCAAGTTCATAAACAGAAACAAGCTCGGCGAGACATTGTTCTTGAGATAAACCTCGACGAAAGTTGTGAAAAATTATGGCACGGAAATGTTCCCGCGTAAGCTCCATTTTCCCCACTGACTTGTCAAATTCAAATGGCTACTACTCTTTTCTTTTTTACTTTTTTTAAAATTCAAAAATGGAATTGTGTTTGAAATAATACTACATGTCATAAACCAAAAAGGTTTTAATCTAATTTATTCCTGAGTATTCTATTCCCGATCTTTTCGGTTTGACGCGTTGTTCTAAGGTTTGGCCCTCGTATTACCATTAGACACATAATATGTCAGGAAATGCCAGGACTCTTATATGTTTAGTTACACTTATTCCAATCAAACAAAAAACCGGCCAAGTGCGAGTCGAACTCGCGCACCGAGGGTTCCATACCACTAAGGTAAAAACACCGTCTTAGTTATGGACGCCCAGTCACGCTAAAGTGTATTAACACGCGCGAATCCGACCAGATTTTAGTATTTGTTTTTATTCTATAGCTTAACCACTATAAACATAGCAATTTTCATGCTTGTAAGTGTTCCCGTTTTTACTTAAACAAAAATCGAGCTAAAATTGCCTAAAAACTCGTTTATAGTAGGGGAGGAGCCCTCTTTTCTTTTTACTTTCGAGCGGAGCGAGGAAGGTATTGAATTCGTGAAAAAAAAAGTTTTTCTAATTTTCTCAAAAATGTGATCTATATCACTTATACATCATAAAAAACAAGTCTCCCAAAAATGTCCGTCCGTCGGTCGGTCGGTCGGTCGGTCCGTCGGTCGCTCGGTCCGTCGGTCGGTCTGTCCGTCACGCTTTGGCCTAGCGACAAATAATCTAGAAAGTAATTATTGTTTACCGAGTATTCTACTGAAAACGTTTCAACAAAAAGAAACGCTTTTATTCATATGTTTTTAGTAGAATACGTACTCGATAGACTGTAATAAGTTTCCTGATTATTTTTACTTTTCCGGGTTTCGATTTTTATAAGGGGATGGACAGTCCTTTAGCATCTTTTTATCACAAGTCATCATCACAACATCTCAAAATACGAGTATGTCCACAACAGGACAGGGAGCTCCCTCCAGAATTGTAGCTCTTGCTGGTACAATGTGGAGGGGAAGTAACTTTGTCACCACGCTTGTTAGCGTTACGGCTGGCACCATGGACCGCGGTTGTAGGTGACCGCAGTGTGTAAGATGGAACGATACACGGAAAGTCGCTGCTGCCCATCTTACGGTTAACGAACCCTTAGTCGCCTCTTACGACACCCACGGGTAGAAATTAGTGTAAATTAGTGTATTTTAGTAACTAAGTAGCTATTTTAAAGCAGTTGAAAAATGTAATGAGCGCACAGCGCCATCAAACTGCTCCTTACAGTTTGGCGCATTACTTGTAAAAAAAATTTGTTTGTTTAAACTGTTTATTGAATAAATAATAATAATAATAATAAATGGGTTGGTACTATTATTTGCCGGCACCGCACGGAACACAAGTACATAGGAAAAATATCAAGGTGACTACGGTTTGATAAAATTGACGCTATAACAAAACAATAGGCTAAACAAATGTAGATTTCAAGATAAGAGAGAGATAAAATTAAATTAAATCTTATAAATTATAACTAAAATTATGCTTAGTGATCTATTATAATATTCCTAGATTATTTAATTATTTAACTAGCCTCCTATGACTAGGGGTGGGCTTAAAATCAGCCTGTTGCTGTGCCCATGCCCATTTTCGGTAATGTTTTTATTTTTATTGTATTAACTAAATTGTAATTCAATTCTATTGATGTAACTTTGTATTAATGTAAATAATGTAATTTAAAATCGAAAATAAATGAATTTGAATTTGAATAAGCTACTCGTAGCTACGGAAATCTATCGAAGACAGATTGTCGTACCTTCATTTTGATGATCATAATGGTTTATTGCTTAGATATCAGCTAATGAGTAAAGGAGTGATCACACCTAGCTGAATTCTAAGACTAATTAAGCCTCCCAGCAATGTATGCCGAATTAGTCTTTAAATTCAGCCAGTTGTGATCACTCCTTAAGGTGGTTGCTGAGCAGAGGTGCTGCCACTTTGAGAAATAAATTTATTGCGTCATAAATACAAAACATTTAATAAGGATTGTTTGTTTGGCGGCAATTTTGGGTAGTTCTATATTTTTTCATCCATCACATCACACTGTGCACTTGAGGAACCCTAAAGTATTGTTTTTGATATAAAAACCTATTTTGTTGATATGGAGATAGCGGTTGGAGAGCGGTTATGAAATATCAACGAGTTTAGCCATATAGGAAAAAGGAAGAAAATAACAACAGTTGACGTTGGGGCTTTGAATAGGAAAGGAAAATATGGGGATTTTTAAAAAAAAAAAACAAATCGTTTGGTGAATCTATTGTGATAAAGCTAGGTTTTTCGTAGGAATTTGGATATTAAAAATAGGAAGAATATCTAATAATGGGGTGGGTAAATGTCTCCTCTGCGGAGATTAATATTTTTTTTTTCAGATCTTTATCTTGGTGTGAATTCATGTCAGGGCTCACAGAAGATTTTATAGAAGATGGTTATTTATTTCATTATGAAATATAACATATTGGGAATAGAACTCAGGACCTCTGAGTCAAGACACGAGCCCTTTTACTACTGGACTATAAACGCTGGATCTCAGTAAGTTTTATGATTATTTCAAAGGCCGCGAAAGAAATTGTTATGTATTTGTGTATTGATTCTGTTGAAGGAGACAATAGTCATTGACTGTGGTTTCATTTCAATTGAATTGGAAGGGACAATCTGCTCCGTTTAGGATATAAGATAGGCAGGTTATGTTTACTACTATAACTAAATTGCTTTCTTTGGTTAATATTTTCAAAGTGTATAAAATTAGGGGAGTTCGAGACTACCAATTTGTAAGTATTTGAATTTTTTATTAATTCATTCCTCTAACAAAGGTCTTTTTTCAGAAAATTGATGATGATGGTCATTACGTAAATTAAAACTTGAAACTATAGTATAAATAAATTGTTAAACAAATGGATAGAATGGAACCATAAACAAAATCAAGATCTATAATAAAAGTTCTTTCAAGATATTAAATAAAACCAAGTTATTAGTTTTTGTAAAGATAATATTTATTAGAATAAACAATAACACTACCAAATGTGTTTTTCATTCATTAGTCAACCTCTCTACCAAGTAGGATCTGATACTACAAATTAATATTACATTTTAGATTAAACACAACAAATGGGTTAAAATTAACATAATTTTATTGGAGTTATGTTGCTAGACGAAATAATTGGCCAAATCATAAAGTATTTGACTTGAGGATTCTAAAGGAAGGATTCTCAGATCAGTACAACACCTTAGCTTATGGTGAATAGCTTTGTATTGCAAAAGTGCTAAAAACGGCCACTTTTAGCACTTTACTAATACAAAGCTATAAATGATAAGCTAAGCTATGATGTTATGGGTTATAACATACATAACTACCCCATATTGCCGCCAAACGAACAATACTAATGAAACGTTTTGTATTTGCGACGCAATAAATTTATTTCCAAAAGTAAGGTGCTGCCACTCAGCAACCACCTTAAGCGCCATTTGCAAGAGGAAAGGCTGTAGTTATAGTTGCGAAGAGATAATGAGGAAAGTGTATCTCACGTCAACCGACACCTAAATGGCGCCGTTTTGGATTTCTGAATGACGTCAGCATAAAAGCTTGGGTGTGTCTAATGCAACCGGATACGTGAGGAAAAGGCACGGAACGGATACCTTACGATGTGTTGGAAGCCCGAGAAAGGGTGGAGATCTGAACGCTTTTTAAAAGGAGTCACCGACAATAGCAATGAATAACTATAATCCGTTCCACGAGTCAATGCAAAAGCTTACCAACACATTTTGCAGCCGTAGAACCAGACAAAGTACGACGAACCAGACGAACCAGAGTATATTTGACGGAAAAAAAACCGGCCAAGTGCGAGTCGGACTCGCGCACTGAGGGTTCCGTACCACCACATAATCATAATTGTATTAGTTGAAATTTCAGTAAGTGTATGTGCTAGATTTTTTGAGTCTGACACGCGCTTGACCAAATTTTATTATTTGTTATTATTTTATAGCTTATGAACTATAAACATACCAATTTTCAAGTTTGTAAGTGTTCTCGTTTTTAAAATAGAACTAAAATAAAAATCGCCTCCGCGACCATCCAACTTGACCCCTCTCTAAAATGAATGTTCTTGAAACGGGAGCTCACCACAATTGGTTACCATTAGTTGTGAGTAAAGTTGTAATATTTAATTATTTCAGACTTTTCCTTTATTTGTACTGTGAGATCTAGCTTCTTGCCAAATTTCATAATTTTAGGTCAACGGGAAGTACCCTGTAGGTTTTTCTTTTTTGCATAAATGTATGGAGATGAGGACATAAAAAGCCATCTTTTGATTGCGTGGTTGTAAAAAATTTAAATTTTCAGATCTTGTGTGGTTCATGGACCCTAACATATGGTATTAATTTCAACCTGATACCTTTACCCGTTCGTGAGATAAAGGGTCTTGATAGACAGACAGACAGACAGACGGACAACAAAGTGATCCTATAAGGGTTCCGTTTTTTTCTTTTGAGGTACGGAACCCTAAAAATAACATTGTCTTACAAACTTGTTTTTTCTGACAGCTTTAGCTGATCACTATTGAACATGGAGCACAATAGCCTTGATATAGCTGCAAAATGTGTTGGTAAGCTTTGGCATTGACTCGTGGAACGGACTATAGGGAGAACTTGTCCCGTGTGGTGCCGGCTATGAATAGTACCAACCCATACATACCCGTGGGTGTCATAAGAAGCGACTAAGGGTTATAAACTGGAGGATGGGCAGCAGCATCCTCCTGTGTATCATACCATCTTACATACTACGGTCACCTACACCCGCGGACAGTGGCGGACAATTCTCCCTGTCCTGCAGTGGACGTTTTTCATGTGATGTTATGATGGAAACGTAAGGGGGAGGCCTTTGCTCAGCTGTGGAACAGTGCAGGCTAGACAAAACAAAACTACCCACTAATTTTGCCACTTTGCCAGGAACGACACAAGAATTAATGCTCCATATAAACTTAAAAAACTCACATTGATAGGGTTATATTTTTGGCAAAAAAATCTTATCAGAAAATGTGAATCATTCAATGAAATGATATCTTCAGTGAACCAATTATAGGGATAATTTTTATTTTATTGGCTTGGCGGATGAAAGGAAACCTAAGCAAAATAATTTTTAGCAAAGCTTTGTTGATGCTCCCACAACATAAATTGTCCGATACTCCACTCCGCGAGGACCATTTTCCCCGACCCCGACATTAATTTTATGTGGTTTAGAAGGGTATTAAAGAAGGTAATAATCATGCCAATATTACAATTTTGTTTTCGCCTCCAAAGTTGGGAAATATTTGGTTTGTCTTAGGTGATAGGTGGAAGGGCTTTTGTGGAAAGTTCGTCTGGGGAAGTACCACCCCCTTGCTTTTTTCTGCCGGTTTGAAGGCAAGGGAGCCAGTGAAATTACCGGCACATGAGAGATACCATCTTAGTTCTCAAAGTGAGCAACGCACTTTGCTGTCTTATTAGTGTCAAAATATGCCATTAATAAGAAAGTGGGTGCTATGGGCGGTGGTGACCACTTACCATCAGGTGGCTCACCTGCTCGTTTGCTCACTTGTACATAACATACAAAAAAAGTTTTGCGGCCAAAACGATTTTCGGCCTAACGGGCAAAAGTGAACGTGATTTACTTATTTTTTTTGTATTATGGCAAACGTCCATACTGCAATAACTGGCCGCTAGTAAAACCAAGGAGTTTAGAACCTCGCTCCGAGTAAAACCAGCTACGCACTATCGTTTTGCAAGATGAGCAAAGAGGGATGCAGTTATAGGAAAGAAAGAAATAGTGGTATGAATAGTGTGTCCCTGTGTGGTTATATGGCTGATAATAAAAATTAAGTTAAAATACGATAGGCTTTTTTTCTGTCACTGAATATACTCTGTATCCACATTATTGGGATCCAATGAAAATGAGCCTTGTTCTGCAAATTTATCAAGTAGTTTATATATACGAAAGTCAAAAACATAAGCATAAAAGTTCCCAAAAAGAAATTTTATAAAACTTGGCGCCACCTAGCTCGTTTCGTACAATCAACAAAAAGTGTTTTTTTCGTTTTTACCAAATCTTGTACCAAGAAAGATTAGTTCATACGAAAGTACTAATCAATCACCATCATCATCATGACATCCCATGAAACGTAGTGGACGACAGGACAGGGAACTCCCTCCAAAATTCCAGCTGTTGCTGAAACAATGTGGAGGGGAAGTACCATAGTCACCACGCTTGTTAGCGTTACGGCTGGCACCATGGACCGCGGTTGTTGGTGCTGCCCATCCTCTGGTTCATTAACCCTTAGTCGCCTCTTACGACATCCACCGGTAGAGATGGATTGGTACTATTCTTTGCCGGCACCACACGAGGCACCACACTAATCAATATAACGAAATAACCAGCTGGCTCAGCACGAGGCCCTAGATAAGATTATATCTCGGAGAAATGTCTCTTTATTTGGGAAATGACGTCATCTTTATCTATAACCGGAAGTAGCGATCTAAACGCAAAAAAAATTCAGTGGAAGAAAATGGTTTGTAAATCCACAATAGTAGAATTACCCTTTACCGCAAGAATACAATAAATGACAAAAAAAATTACACCAAAAACTTGTTTTAGTATGTTAATATAACAAGCACAATATCCGAAAAAATCATATTACCCACAGAACTATATATAAGCTAAATATTACCTATTATATGAGAAAATAATATTTTAAGCCATATATATAGCTTTGTATGAACGTAACGAAAATCGATCTATATCGTTAACAGAACTTACCCTTTAAAGTCGAATGTCTTTAAAGTAGTTCTCACAGATCGTGAACGATAGACCTATTCGTTTATATCTATTCTATTCTATCAGCCTGCACAGATAGCAAACGTGGATTTTCATATTTTGCTGGAATTTTTCTTGACTTTTTAGCTGGTACAGACGAATTAGGAAATCTTGATGATTATATTCAAATTATGAAAAGAAAAAATGGCCAGAATATTGCTACTACTACTGACGAAATCTATCGCATCGAAGAAGTTCCTATTTTTTAGGAAAAAAACCGGCCAAGTGCGAGTCGGATCGCGCCCTAAGGGTTCCGTACCTATCTACCATATGATATACTAAAAGCTTTTGCTCTTTGATTTTGAAAACTCCACGACCATCCAACTTGACCCCTCTTTTATAGAAAAGTTCTTGAAACGGGAGCTCACCTTAATTGGTTACTATTAGTTGTGAGAAAAAATTAAATATTTAATGATTTTAGACTTTTCCCTTTATTTGTACTGTGAGACCTAGCTTCTTGCCAAATTTCATAATTTTAGGTCAACGGGAAGTACCCTGTAGGTTTTGCTTTTTTGCATAAATGTATGGAGATGAGGACATAAAAAGCCATATCTTTTGATTGCGTCGTTGTAAAAATTTTAAAATTTCAGATCTTGTGTGGTTTTAGACCTTAATATTCGTTATCAAATACCTCTTCTCGTTCGTGAGAAAAAGGGTCTTGACAGACAGACAGACAGACGGACAACAAAGTTATCCTATAAGGGTTCCGTTTTTTATTTTGAGGTACGGAACCCTAAAAAGAAGTTATTATTTAGGAACATACAAAACGAATAAAAATCCAGATTTTAGGTAGGCATGCTTTACTTAAAAAGGTATGATAAGTACTTTGAATACACTAAATCAAGAAATTATCCTTGTTAAGCAATTAGTCAAAATATTTACTACAGAGTGACTTCGAATTCTTTTTAAACAGCAAGCCGTCGAAATATCAAAGCACAGAGAATATAGCAACCTTAAGGTGATCCGTTTTCCATACAAAAATTCAAATGACTTGCATTCTTACGCGGGACATTAAATTCTGTTGAAAAACGAACGAATACTGCTATTTTTAGTTAAATTTTTCGCTAATTAATACAAAATACAGTTAATGTACTGAAAGTACTATTTTTGTTAGCAATTTTTGGTTCAATGTTACGATTGTGGGCGTGCAATCAAAACTGTACGGTTGTGCTTTGTGTGCATGTGTGAGTGATCGTACTCATGTAAACACGAACTGACGATAGTAATTGACTTTAGTGGACATATGGAGATATTTTTCTTATAGAAATTGTTGTTAGGCGTTGAACTTGCACGATGAAATTTACCCGAATCAACTTTTTGCACATATATAAGTAGTTGGTACTTATTGCATTAAAAAATAAAACCTTATATTTGCAGCAGTGGCTCCATCTAGTTGCGTTCGGGGCTAAGCTGGCCGTCACAGATCACCTAAATTCAAATGACTTGCATTCCTATACGGGACACAAAATGCTGTTGAAAAACGAGTGTATACTGCTACTTTTAACCGATTTCAAAAAAGGAGGAGGTTCTATGTTCCACTGTATGTATTTTTTATTTTTTTTATGTATGTCCGCCGATTACTCCGGTAGTTGTGAACCCATTAGCATAATTCTTTTTTTATCCGAAAGGGTACACTCCAGAGGTGATCCCATTGTCACCAAGTCAGGATCTGATGATGGGATCCTAGGGAAATCGAGGGCAACCCTCAAATTTTAAAGGCGCGTATAACGTTTTTCATATATTTTTAAAGCTACACAAGCATTTGCGTCTGGTATTCATCATCTCATATTGATTATCTGATGATGGAAGAAACAACTCTTTAACGGTTAGGAGTTGGTGGATAATTCTTCAAAATTTTAGTCACGTGTTGATCGATAGTTTGAAGCTGTCGCGGCGAAATCTAGCGAAAGAGAATATCTGAATGTTAAGCGAGTGAGCGAGACAGAAATAGAGAGTGCTTGTCACTTTACGTCATTATATAAGGCCAGTTTTGGCGGGAGCGCATCTTTAGTTCAACGCGCGCCGTCAACCAGTGAAGACGTCTGCCTTCGAACATAAATGTCGCAGAGGTTCATCACTGCAGAAATATTGGAGCTAAGTAATCTATAGTAGTTTCTGTTGGCTTTAGAGAAATAAGATTATGATGTGTAATGCACCAATAACGAGAATTATGTCTAGGTACTTAGGCAGGTCATAGAACAGCGCTTGCCTAACCTAGCCGCGGACTAATAGAACACTGGTCCAATAACAGAACAGAACAGTCTTGCGGACGGAGGAGCACTGGTCCGCGACCTTGGTCGACCTAGGTCCGGTAAGAAAGTACCGGGGGCGTGGATGAGCCTGGGGCGTGGATGCCAAGGGTGACGATCCTCGGACAGAAATAATACATCCAGGGAATCCTAGAAAGAGAATTCGCGAACATCATTCAGGTATTATGTCTCTGTAGGCTGACAGGATTGTAGAACTTAGTTTAATGTGGTGATTAAACCCACAGATGGTGCATGAACGATTACGCCAGGGACAAAAGGCTCCAGCAGCACGCGCAGGTCTAGACAAGGGCAGCGAAGAGCTAAGCAGCAGAGAAGTTGTCAGGTACTTGCGCCAAAAGCGAAGCGACAGCCTATAATACAGAAGCGGATTCAGGTATGACAATAAAGTAGAAGTAGATACATTCAGAACTAAAGTTAAATCTCTCTTGTGTGGCAACTAGAAATGGTTATAATTTAACCCAGGCATAAGAAACGCCGCCACAGAAGCGTTCGTGGCCAAGTGGCAGTTGGTCTTTCGTTGCGATCTCTAAAATTAAATAACGTCAGCCGGGGTGTAGTCAGCAACTCGATGGGTGACCGCTAGTGGCACAACAATTAGAGGGAACCCAGGGAAATCGAAAGGTGAAAATTTTACACAGGAAATTGTACATCTTAGAGATGCCATGGAACGCACGGCAGAGTACACGTAGAGACTAAACCAGTGTATCCTGAAGCCAGCCAAACCAGCGCTACGCTGAACTTGTTTACTATTATAGGACCTGGATGATCGAGCTTCGCTCGATCGATTTGGGGTGGTAGGGGCCTACCTCCTAGCGGTCCACCCCGGGCAACGGCGCCGCGGGACACTATGTTCTGTGGCGACGGCTGAAGGTCCCTCACAGCGGTGGTAGGCTTTGGCCGCCTGGCTCGCGACCACCCTCCCGCCGGAGCCCGACGCCAAACGGCTTAGCTGTGTTCCGTCGGAGTGCGGGAGTGCCAGTGCCATTGGGGGATGGGAGGTGGTCAGTAGCGCGGCTCTGATTCGGTCTTGGTCTCTAAGCAAGTTTGTACCGGGTAACTCATACTGGAGGGTAGCGGGATCCGAGGCACGGTCCCTGCCGTTGGCCGACCGCAGGTAGTAGGGGGCCCAAGTACCACGAAAGCCGACGTGGGAAAGGCTGCCCCGCCAACTAGCGAAAAATCCCGAAATGCTCCATCGTGCCAGCTGGCGACTGGACGGGAGGACCCGATGGACCCATTTCGGGGAGGCTCGGGCGTCCCCGGAGTCTCCAGATGAGTTCCCCACAGGTCAAATGAGCTGAAGCGTCCAATTGGAAAAAAGAGTAGCGTTCTTCCATTTCCCCACCACACACTCCTCAAAATGAAAAAAAGTAAGAAATGAAATAAGATTACCAAACGGCGGCACTTCCTCCCGCTTAAAGTGCACCTTACAAACATCAGGGGGTTGCACTCAAATATCGACCCGGTCTACCATCATCTCGAGACCGAGAAGCCGCACTTATTCTTTTTAACGGAGACGCAAATAGGAACACCGTCGGACGCGGCGTACCTCAACTACCCAGGATACTCGTTGGAACACAAGTTCAAAAAACGAGCTGGGGTCTGTGTGTACGTTCGCAATGACATTTGCTATCGGCGTCTCCGTTGCTTTGAGGATTCCGGGTTTTCTACAATCTGGCTACTGGTGGACACCGGGGTCGAGAAATCTCTCTACGCCGGTGTCTATCGGTCGCACAGCAGTGACGAGGAGACATCCAGGCTCTTTGAACAGCTAATGGAGAAGGCGGATTGTGCCCAACAACGGTACCCAACAGCGCAGCTTCATTTTCTGGGGGACTTTAATGCCCACCACAGCGAGCATGCAAAAATTTTTGCAGAGCAAAAATTACCATGCTGGGAGAGAGGCGCGCAAACTAGCACTGGCGCTAGATCTCACCCAGCTGGTGAATGTTGCTACGCGGGTGCCAGACGTTGACGGACACACGCCCAAACTTGCTGCTGACCACAGATCCGGACAGGCACTCCGTGTCGGTATCAGCCCCGCTGGGAACATCCGACCACTGTCTGGTGAAGTCCGTGTCGATCATCTCTCCTCCGGATGATAGCCCAAGAGGCACGAGGCGAGTTTGGCGATACGAGTCAGCAGACTGGGATGAGATGCGGCACTTCTTTGCGTCCTACCCATGGCAGCCAGTGTGTTTTTCTTCGGGCGACCCCACCTGTTCAGCTGAAGCGGTTGCAGATGTGATACGGCAGGGAATGGAATACTATATTCCATTCTCCGATATACCGCTCGGTCACAAAGCCCGACCTTGGTTCAATGCAGACTGCGCTCGCGCTGAGGCTCGAATGCAGTCTGCATACCAAGCCTGGGTTCAAGCCCGTGACCGCAAAGTTCGAGCTCGGCGGGTTCGCGCGAAGAAAAGAGCATTTAATGCTGCTGCAAAGTCCTGCAAGCGGGTGATCCGGAAGGCCCGTTACGACCACGTCAGTCGCATAGGGACCAAACTTGCATCCTACCCCTCTGGTAGTAAACAATTTTGGTCCCTTTCCAAGTCAGTCGAAAACAACTTCTGCCGTCCTACATTACCTCCCCTGCTGAAACCAGACGGGTCACTAGCCCACTCCGCAACAGAGAAAGCAAATTTATTTGCATCTCTATGTGCAAGCAATTCTCGCCTAGATGCAGACTCTAATCAGCCACCGACGATTCCTCGCTGTGATTCTTCGATGTCGGAGATCACAATACACTCAAAAGAGGTTCGTAGAGTACTTCGAAGTCTAGACGTGAAGAAAGCTAGCGGTCCTGATGGAATACCAGCAAGAGTCTTGAGGAAATTAAGATTTATATTATTTAAAAAGATGACGTGTAAATTTATATTTATGAATAAACGATTGAATTGAATTGAACTGTGCGCCTGAGTTGTCTCCTGTGCTGACGCGTTTGTACCGCCTCTCTCTTAAAACAAGGACGGTGCCTAAACCTTGGAAAGTTGCCGATGTACAGCCGGTACCCAAGAAGAGTAGTCGTGCCGACCCCACCAACTATCGTCCGATCGCCATCACCTCCATACTCTGCAAAGTTATGGAAAGGGTACTAAATGGAAAATTGCTGACTTACCTAGAAACTAACGACCTACTCAGTGATCGTCAGTATGGCTTCCGCCGGGGACGATCAACTGGGGATCTTCTAGTGTATGTTACGCATTTCTGGGGCGAGGCCATCGAGAAACACGGCGAAGCCCTTGCCGTATCACTGGACATCTCGAAGGCCTTTGACAGGGTATGGCACGCAAGTCTGCTGAGCAAACTTCCTGCATACGCCATTCCCGCTGACTTTTGCTCTTGGATTTCTGACTTCCTGAGTGAACGGTCGATCCGACCTCACGACCTCAACCTCTGACCTCATGGCTATTGACGCCGGGGATCCTCATGGGTCTGTTCTCTCTGCGACTCTTTTCCTGCTGCACATCAACGACCTACTTGGTCCTAGTATTGTTGGGTACGCAGATGACAGTACTGTCGTCGAGAGATATATGTCAAGCGCAAAAGCCAGCAGTGACGAAATACGTTCTTTGAGAGAGGCCACGGTAGAGCGTATAAACTCAACCTTAAGTCTTGTCTCCGACTGGGGTGACAAAAATCTGGTGAGTTTCAACGCCACCAAAACACAAGCGTGTCTATTCACTGCCAAAAGGAGTCCATTCAATCTGGCTCCTACTTTTCGAGGTACATCTGTACCGGTCACCGACAGCCTCGAGCTTCTTGGCATGAAGCTGTGTGCAAACCTGAACTTCGGCGCCAACATTGAGTCAAAAGCTCAAACTGCGGCCAAAAAGTTGGGTATCCTCAATAAGGTTAAGCGGTATTTCTCTCCTGGACAGTTGCTAGTTTTATACAAAGCACAAGTCCGATCTTGCATGGAGAATTGCTGCCACCTTTGGGATGGCTCAGCCAAATACCAACTAGCCGCTTTAGACTTGATCGATCGCAGAGCCAAGAAGCTCGTTGGTGATGAGATGCTAGTGAAAACCAAGTTTCACAGCCTAGCCCACCGGCACAAAATTGCATGTCTTTCGGTCTTTTACAGATTGTACTTCGGAGAGTGTGCCCAAGAGCTCCAGACGCACCGCAGGATATCACCCATATCTGGTTGATATTCCACACATTCGCACAAAGCGCTTTGAAACATCCTTTATAATGCGCATAGCTAAGGAGTGGAATTCTCTGCCTGCGTCTGTGTTCCCGAGCTCTTATAATCCGAATCTATTTAAGTCGCGAGTGAATAGGCTTCTTCTGGGCAAGCTCGTTCCATCGTCGACCTCATCTCTGTCCTCAAAGCTAGATCGAGGTCAAGAGTAAGCCCATACATAGTAAAAAAAAAAAAGTTACTGGTTATTAACGGCTATGGTTATTTTATACTTTTTAGTGCTAGTAAAAACCTTGAAATACTTTGAAGGAGCTGTGTAGTTTTTGTTAAAACTTTTAATTAGTTAAATTTTTTGCTGATTAATTCAAAGATACAGCTAATGCACCGAAAGTAGTAGTTATTGTTAGCAATTTTTGGTTCAATTTACCATTGTGGGTTTGCCATCTACATACTAGTACTACAGTAAACTAGTATAAGAATGCAAGTCGTTTGAATTTAGTATGGAAAACCGATCGCCTGCAACCTTTTTGTCACTAGAAAGGGAAGCACATATGCTACAAAGCGAAATAACGATAGAGCAGACCAGGAAATATAGCAGTATTTCCAAAGATTTTGGAAACTACGCCATGCAAACATATCGGCAATACATAACAAAGCGTAGGCCATACCAAAAATGTGTGGCTATATGGCCGGACCAAACTTAATTATTGCCGTATATTGCATAGTCTGGCTGACATACCTGGCAATGTTGCCAGCAATTGTATTGCAGCCAAATATTGCAGTGAAAATATTGCCCGTTTAGAAGCACCTTTACATTATCTGCGTACCCCGATACTGCAGACTTGTGCTTTGGGTCTAAGTAATTTCGACGTTGAGAAACTACAATAAAAAAGACGGGTTGCACTCCGGGAGTGCCGGCAGAAGTGAAAACTTAAACATCAAAGTTGTGCATTTTTGAATATTTTGGGATGGTTAGGGAATAATTTCGCACTAATTGTTTTATTTATCAGTATAAAAGTACATACAATATTCATTTATTGGGCTATCGTAGACAAACATGACAATTTATATTACATATATACAATCTTCGTCAGGGTGCGTACTCCGAAGTTTTATCGGAGCTCCGATATTATCAGATTGACAACAACAATTCCGTTCGGAAATTTACTTTGTATGGGTATTTCTTTGTGAAAAGTTTGTCAAAGGCCGACCGAACCATAGACTAATTATCGGCGCGATCACGGGGCGCGATATTATCGTAGTTTCGGAGTACGGCAGCTGATCTGACGCGCCGCTAAAGAAGTTTTCACTTCAAAACTTAAACATCTGACGCGACATCTGACGTGAGTTTAACATTTTTTATCCATCTAAAAAAGTGCCAAGCGCCGCGCTAAAGAAGTTTTCACTTCAAAAACGGAACCCTTATGGTGCGACTTCGTCTGTACGTCTGTCTGTCAAACCTGTATATCTCAGCAACCACTCATATTATAGAAGGTCATGACAAAATTCGAAACTATCTCCAAATTGGATGAATCTTGGTTTAATGGATAGAGAATGACTCTATTAAGATAAATATTTTGGTCTGCCTGCACACAGTGGTGCAGTAGAAAAAATATGGCACCTGAAAAACGTTTTATAGTATCAAAAAAAAAACGATAAGCTTACAGGCTGAAAATTATAACCAAGACCGTACTACTTGTAGTCAAGAGAACTGCGTAAAAACTGACCAAATATTCAATTGTGATAGGGAGCACTACCCGTTCAAAGATGGTTTATAGTATCAAAAATAATACGATAAGCTAAAAGGCTGAAAAGAAAGAACTAGTTGTGCTCATTAGAACTGTGTAAAAACTGACCATCAATTTGGATCCGATGAGGAGTAATGTTTATTTAAAGTTATAAAGCGTAAAAAAAATTATCGCCCCGCATACTTGACAAGGTAGTTCTGCCCATGAAACTGAACAACTATTCCCAAGGAACATAGTTCGAAATATTCGAATGTGTAAGGAAACCATACCCGTTCAAAGATGTTTGATAGTATCAAAAATAATACGATAAGCTAAAAGGCTGAAAATTATATCCAAGAAAGAACTAGTCGTGCTCATAAGAACTTTGTAAAAACTGACCAAATATTCAGTTCCAATAAGGAGTTATGTCTGTTTAAAGTTGTACAGCGTAAAATTTTTATCGCCCCGGATACTTGAAGAGGTAGTTCTGCCCATGAAACTGAACAACTTTTTCCAAGGAACATAGTCCGAAATATTCGATGTTAAGAAGCCATAATCGTACAAAGTAGGTCTATAGTATCAAAAATAATTCAAAAAGCTAAAAGGCTGCAAAATTATATCCAAGAAAGAACTAGTCGTGCTCATAAGAACTTTGTAAAAACTGACCAAAAATTTTTATCCGATGAGGAGTAATGTCTATTTAAAGTTACAAAGCGTAAATTTTTAGGGTTCAGTATCTCAAAAGAAAAAAAGGAACCCTTATTTATAGGATCACTTTGTAGTCCGTCTGTCTGTCTGTCAAGACCCTTTATCTCACGAACGGGTAGAGGTATCAGGTTAAAATTGATACCATATATTAGGGTCTATAAACCACACAAGATCTGAAAATTTAATTTTTTTACAACCACGCAATCAAACGATATGGCATTTTATGACCTCATCTCCATACATTTATGCACTAAAGCAAAACCTATAGGTTACTTCCCGTTGACCTAAAATTATGAAATTTAGCAAGAAGCTAGTTCTCACAGTACAAATAAAGGAAAAAGTCTGAAATCATTAAATATTACAACTTTTCTCACAACTAATGGTAACCAATTGTGGTGAGCTCCCGTTTCAAGAACATTCATATAAAAGAGGGGTCAAGTTGGATGGTCGTGGAGGCAATTTTTTTTAGTTCTATTTTAAAAACGGGAATACTTACAAACTTGAAAATTGGTATGTTTATAGTGCATAAGCTATAAAATAACAACAAATAATAAAATTTGATCAAGCGCGTGTCAGACTCAAAAAATCTAGCACATTAACTTACTGAAATTTCAACTAATACAATTATGATTATGTGGTGGTACGGAACCCTCGGTGCGGGAGTCCGACTCGCACTTGGCCGGTTTTTGTCACGAGTCCGTCACGCACTAGACCAGTTTTTATTAACTGTAGTTATTCTAAAGCTTACATACTTACCAATTTTCACGCGCGTACGTGTTCTCGTTTTTACGATAGAGCTCAAACAAAAACGCTTAAAAAAACACGTTTTTAGTAGGGAACTCCCCCTTAATTATTTTATTTTATTACTATGTATGGGCTTACTCTTAACATCGATCTAGCCTTGAGGACAGAGATGAGGTCGACGATGGAACGAGCTTGCCCAGAAGAAGGCTATTCACTCGTGACTTAAATAGATTCGGGTTATAAGAGCTCGGGAACACAGGCGCAGGCAGAGACTCCTTAGCTGTGCGCATTATAAAGGATGTTTCAAAGCGCTTTTTGCGGATGTGTGGAATATCAACCAAATATGGGTGATATCCTGCGGTGCGTCTGGATTCCCGATGATAGGAGGGGGATGGCGGAATAAGCTCATGGAGCTCTTGGGCACACTATCATATCATATCAATAGGGTCTGAATTTATGTAACCAGTCACCTGATTGTTAGATGATTCCTTGATTCGGAAGGCACGTTAAGCCGTTGGTCCCGACTACTATCTACGAATGTCATGTCAGAGGCCTTTGGCGGCTCATCCACTTTTGACACCAGAATTCGACGGTCATCGACCTTGCAACCTACACGGTATAACGATAATGAACTCACTATTTTAAATCCTGTCTCTCACTTTTTCACCTTACATCCTCATACTCATTTTTACCTTACTTACATCCTTATCAACGCTCTCATTTCAGATTTAAGGTAGCTAGGAGAGGTAAGAGGTAAGGTAGGAAGCCTATGCACACATAGTTTTACACTCTCCCTTTTCAACGAAAACGTTTTGCTTGCATTATTTTGTTACCAAAATGCCTCTACTCAGGTATTGGCAAGCATGACACCCTTTCATTAATGGGTAAGTTTGAATGAAACTTTTAAAAAGTTGTGTAAGTATATTTTTGTAGCGTCAATATAATTTAATCGGGTCGCCGGATGAAGTGATACCATACACAACACCCCGCACACTCATCACACCCACAAAACACAATCCAATTCGCTTGAATATGAAAACCACTTTACAGTCTAATCGAACCAACTATGTAAAAAGGAATCAAATTGTAGAAAAAGGGTTTAAAATATATCACGTGCAACTAATCTTATGAAATACTATATTTAATCGTCTTTATACAGTAACCACCTAATGAAAATTATTCCCGAACGCAAAAAGAAATAATACGAACCACCCCCGCCGCGCCGCCGTATCGTAGGGGCATGCGGACGAAAACACGCGCGCTCGAGTTTGGCGCGCGCGGTAATATTTCAAAAACATTTTGAATGGACAGAAAAAAATTCGCTGTGGCTAGTAGGCATACTGGAACACAAATGAAACTTACCTGTAATTCACGGTGCCTCCATGTGTTAACAGGTGGCCTTCGCAACAAGTCGAGCGGCGCTACAGGTCGGGGCGGCGGCAGCGTGCGGCGGCGGCGACGGCCGGTGGGCGACACGCGGCTAACCCGCGCTTGACGCACGCGCCAACTACCCTCCCGCCCCCATCGATTTTCGATGTACGCTGCCTAAGGCGCGGTATTTACTAATGCAGAGAACTGCCGGGTTCCCCTTCCCAAGATTTCCCCTATTTCCTAGCCCTCGTGAGCCGATCCCGCACCGTTGCTGCGGCCCGCTGCGCGAGGTCACTTTTTCCCATACCGAAACTCTGGAAAACTAATTCACTCGCATCATCCGCCTATTATGTAAACTTCTTGAAACTGACCCGTTGAACTTTGATTTACTACTTACCATGAATGAAATATGAAATGAATGAGGATTTTATTAACAATGATATTGTACTCTCGGTCAAAGTTATGAGACCGTTTCAAAGGGCTATTGTTCAAGTCAATTCCTGAACTTTGTTGTTATATTTAACTTGTAAAAGCACTTGTAAAATACAAATTCAGATAGAATTATAAACAAACTTGAACAGGGGTGACCAAGGGTAGATTAGCAAAAGGTGTTTAGAAAGCCGTTAGCAGAAGCATTGAATAAGCACTTTTCCTTAAGAGCACACATTACAATAAGTTCGATTATTTTTCTCGGGATGGAAAACGCGCTTGACTATCTTGTTAGTGTCATCCAAGTAGGTATGTCACAAATAAGACAGGGTGCTATGAATGTGGTGAGCACTGACCTCTTATTATCAGGTGGGGAATTTGCTCGTTTAGGATCTAAAAAAAACCGGTCAAATGCGAGTTGGACTCGCACACTGAGGGTTAAATATACCGTCTTAGTCAGGGACGCGCAGAAGTGTATTAAACGTGCACGAGTTCGACTCGCACTTGCCCACTTTTTATAATTTGTTGTTATTCTATAGCTTATGGGTGACGGCAAAGAATAGTACCAACACGTCTTTGCCCATGGGTGTCGTAAGAGGCGACTAAGGGCTTATTAACTGATGTATCTGTGTATGTTACCATCACTGATCTTTCTGTGTATCTTACTATCTTACATACTGCGGTCACCAACAACAGCGGTCGCCAGCTGTGCCGTTGCAATGCTTATAATGCTGTCACCGAAAGCTACTCAGCGGCAGGCAGAAGTTGAGACTCTTCAGGGTGGGGGATCCAAAATGCCAACATAAAGTTAAGAGTTTATTATGTAAAAGTAGGTAAATACAAGGCGGTGGTCGTGCTGCGCGCGGGCACGTCCGAGCACGACCAGAATCAAAGGTAAACTGACTGTTTTTGACACGAATGACATCGAAAGACAGAGATAGAAGACATTTGAAATAGGAATTTGGAATTTTGGGCCAGGACAATAGAGCCAGGATCACGAAAGGAGGCAGCATGCGAGGCATGCAGCCCCGCTCCGTGACAATGCAATGCTTATAAGCGTGGTGACTATGGTAAAACCCTTCCTAAGTGTCACGCGTTTTTGCTCGAGTTCTCGAGGGATTCCCTGTCCTGCAGTGGACGTTTCATTGGATGTTATGTTCAAGTGTTCCCGTTTTTAAGATAGAACTAAAACAAAAAGCATAAAAAACAATCCCCTTATTTGTTAACCTTCCTTTGTTTTTATTATTTGTTAGGTAATTCCATAGATTAGCGTGCTTTTGCTAGGTCTGTGGATAATTCACCATAATAACACATATTCTGTGAAAATTTTAACCATACAGCTAAGTACTACGGTTCAAAAGATACAGCCCTCGGACATACAGACCGGCGACGTAGGGCTCTATTCGGGCGCTTCGGGTACGGAACCCTAAAAATGTACTTGGAAGTTAATTGCTCGACCGGTCGCAACTCCAAGTAGTGCAACTCTACTCTACTAGTCTAGCCCTATCATTGATGGAATTGACTCATACCAAAGACGGCAAGACTACATTATTTTTAGTTATTATTTGATAGTACTTCCTAATCCTCAAGAACTTTTACATATTATTGATAATTTTTTTCCGAATATTTATTGGTTGTTTGAACACCGTAGGTAACGATATAAAGAAAAGAATCATCATAACATCCCATGAAATGTCCACTACAGGACAGTGAGCTTCATTCAGAATTCTAGCTTTTGCTGGAAAAATGTGGAGGGAAAGTACCATAGTCACCTCGCTTGTTAGCGTTACGGCTGGCACCATGGACCGCGGTTGTAGGTGACACAGGAGGATGCTGCTGCACATCCTCCAGTTTATAACCCTTAGTCGCCTCTTACGACACCCACGGCTATGTATGTGGCCAGAGCGAGAGAGCAACATCGCGGCAGCGCGATGAGTAAAGCGAGAAAATAATATTAGATGAATTTCAGATTTGTAGGTCTCACAAAAGTATGACCAACAATTTTATGCATAGTAATGACTATATCCTGACTCGCACTTGACCAATTTCCAATTTTCAAATTTTTGCTATACTTTTTAGGGTTCAGTACCTCAAAAAAAAAAAAAACGGAACCCTTACAGGATCACTTTGTTGTCCGTCTGTCTGTCTGTCTGTCTGTCAAGACCCTTTATCTCACGAACGGGTAAAGGTATCAGGTTGAAATTAATACCATATATTAGAATCCATGAACCACACAAGATCTGAAAATTTTAATTTTTTACAATGACGCAATCAAAAGATATGGCATTTTATTTATTTATTTATTTATTTAAGCAAAAATGTAAAACCTACAGGGTACTTCCCGTTGACCTAAAATTATGAAATTTCGCAAGAAGCTAGGTCTCACAGTACAAATAGTGGGAAAGGTCTGAAATCATTAAATATTACAACTTTTCTCACAACTAATAATAACCAATTGTGGTGAGCTCCCGTTTCAAGAACATTCATATACGAGTATAAGAGAGGGGTCAAGTTGGATGGTCGCGGAGGCGATTTTTGTTTTAGTTCTATTTTAAAAACGGGAACACTTACAAACTTGAAAATTGGTATGTTTATAGTGCATAAGCTATAAAATAACAACAAATAATAAAATTTGGTCAAGCGCGTGTCGGACTCGGACTCAAAAAATCTAGCACACTAATTTACTGAAATTTCAACTAATACAATTACGATTATGTGGTAGTACGGAACCCTCGGTGCGCGAGTTCGACTCGCACTTGGCCGATTTTTTTTAATGCTATAGTTAGTTGGTAATACTTCTCTAGAGAAGTATTACCAACATTTTATACATAATTTTGACCCGACTCGCACTTTACCAATTTCTAATTTTTGAATTTTTCCATTACTTTTATCCTAACGACTACCTAAATGCCAAATTTCATAACGCTAGGACAATTGGAAGTGGCCTGGAGGTTTTGATTACCGGTCAGTGAGTCAGTCAGTCATTAAGTGCCAAAATTAGCTATTTTCACGGGGTCATATTTCAGGATCTACTGTAGCTATATCTATGAAATTTGGCAAATTGCTTCAGTATCAGTATCAGTTTTATCTCTGTACTTGCAATAGGCACTGAGCTACAGGGGGTTCAAAAGTGGGTCGAAATGGTTCGTGTTAATAGTGCACGGCATGCGCGTGGCCTGTTGCGGGAACTTGGCCTGCGCACTGCCGAGCGCTTAGATACACAAGTTAAATAAAATGTTGACGTTTTCAACACATTTGCTCATAAAACAGCTCTATTTGCTTTGTATTAAGGTCCATAATCCAGGTTATTAAACACGAATGCTTTTTCCATTGCATTACAGCACGTGTTTTATTTTTTTTATTGGCTAGCTAGGAGCAAGGAGTTTCATCATGTCTATAACATTCATTATATTTCCATTTTCAATAAACTATGTTCGATAATATAATTAATATTAATCAACTTAATAACAACAAATTCGTCTTTTCGTCACTTCAGGCAATGCTTCTTGCGCGCGCATGTATAATATGTGTGTGCTAAAAGAGTAATACCCTGCTCTGCTCCGTGGTAATACACGTGCCATTTTTACAAATATTTGTGGTGTTTATTACAATTGTTAACAAAAAACAGTAATTAATGAAGTTCTTCAACGTAGAAAATACTAAGACATGAAACACAAGTCTGGAGTATCGGGTATATAGAAACGTAAGGAAAAAAAAATTTTTTTTTCGCTAGCCTATACTGTCCCACTGCAGGGCAAAGGCTTCCCCTTCGGTCCTCCAACTGTCGCGGTCCATAGCGAATTCTGGCCAATCGCGTCGGTACGAGTCTAAATCGTCACGCCACCTTTTTCGTGGTCTACCCCTGCGGCGTTGGGCATTTTGTGGTATCCATTGGGTGACGACTCTCGCCCACCGTCGCGGATGCATTGGGCTTATATATAAGCCGAAGCCGAAGGAAAAATACATACGAATTTTTCTTCGTTTAAAATGGTAAGCAAATACTTGTTTTTATTCGCAAATATCTTGAAAACGTCGTAAGTAGCGCGTACGTTTTGGTCATTACACTCTCGGCTCGGGCTGCAATTCTCGAGCCTCGAGTGTAATCATAAAAATAGCGCACTTGCATCTTAATGTAATATTTTCTATTTATTATAAAAAACCGGCCAAGTGCGAGTCGGACTCGCGCACTGAGGGTTCCGTACCACCACATAAACATAATTGTATTAGTTGAAATTTCAGTAAGTTAATGTGCTAGATTTTTTGAGTCTGACACGCGCTTGATCAAATTTTATTATTTGTTGTTATTTTATAGCCTATGCCCTATAAACATACTAATTTTCAAGTTTGTAAGTGTTCCCGTTTTTAAATAGAACTAAAACAAAAATCGCCTCAGCGACCATCCAACTTGACCCCTCTCTTATATGAATGTTCTTGAAACGGGAGCTCTCCACAATTGGTTACCATTAGTTGTGAGAAAAGTTGTAATATTTAATGATTTCAGACTTTTCCCATTATTTGTAGTGTGAGACCTAGCTTCTTGCGAAATTTCATAATTTTAGGTCAACGGGAAGTACCCTGTAGGTTTTGCATTTTTGAATAAATGTATGGAGATGAGGACATAAAATGCCATATCTTTTGATTGCGTCGTTGTAAAAAATTGAAATTTTCAGATCTTGTGTGGTTCATGGATCCTAATATATGGTATTAAAACTGGAATCAATCAATCAATGTCAATTTACGTCATTTTTTTTTTTAACTTATGTTCTTTTGTCTTTTTCGACGTAGTGTATGATTTTATGTGGATACTTAATTGGCTTATGTGATTACCTGTAACATTAATTTTTATGTATTCATTATAGCTGTATGTTTCCCTATGATTAAATAAATAAATAAATAAATAATAAAAATAGCAATAGCACCTCGCATGCACCTGGCTGAGCACACCCTTTAGTTTAAGACTGTAATGTTATAAATCACGAGTTAAATGAATTATGGATTACTAGCGGTCCGCCCCGGCTTCGCACGGGTAGATATAGGTTCTTGTTGCGTCGAGGGTTACTAAAAAAACCGGCCAAGCGCAAGTCGGACTCGCACCGAGAGTTCCGTACAACTAAGGTAAAAATACCGTCCTAGTTATGAGCAGTCATACCGTCTTAGTCACGCAGAAGTGCATTAAATTCGCTCTAGCCAACACGCACTTCATCATAACCATTATAACATCCCATAATACGTCCACTACAGGACAGGGAGCTCCCTCTAGGATTCCGGCTCTAGCTAGAAGAATGTGGAGGGTAAGTACCTTAGTCACCACGCTTGTTAACGTTACGGCTGGCATCATGGACCGCGTTTGTTGGTGACCGCAGTATGTAAGATGGTGCGATACACGGAAAGATGCTGCTGCCCATCTTCCAGTTTGTAAACCTTTAGTCGCCTCTTACAACACCTACAGGTAGAGATTGGTCGGTACTATTCTTTGCCGCTACTACACGGAACGACACGCACTTGTCCAGTTTTTATTATTTGTTGTTATTCTATAGCTTATGCACTATAAACATACCAATTTTCACGCTTGTAAGTGTTCCCCTTTTTACGCTAGAGCTAAATCAAAACTCTAGCAAAAATCGCTCAGAAAAAGTAAACGTCAGTTTACTATTATTTAATCTGTGGAAAAACACGTTTTTGTAGGGGAGCCCCCCATTATTTATATTTTGTTTTTAGTATTTGTTGTTATAGTGGCAACAGAAATAGATAATATGTGAAAATTTCAACTGTCTACCTATTACGGTTCATGCGATACAGCCCGCTGACAGACAGACATCGGAGGCATATTAAGAGGGTCCCGTTTTTCACCCGTTGGGTACGGAACCCTAAAAAGAGTACATTTTAAAGAAAATTTGGATAATATTTTGAATTAAATGAGTAATAGACAAAACTAGATTTCTCATCATCACATACACTCTTTGATGCCCTGCCTGCCTACCCCATGAGGAAGGGATATAGGCATGAGATTATACTCAATTACACATACAGGAAACATAAGCCAAATTTTTCGTGTCTATTCTCTTGTAAAACCATTACAGTCACTTAGAGCGCTGTTTCTTTAATTTCAATTTTGATAACGATTACACTCATGATAACTTTTGCATGGTATGTCCGATTTGAATAATTCAAAAAGTAATTTACAGGTACAGGATATAGCCTTGAATACAAAATCATTTATTTGGATAAGGATTAATAGGTACGAATAATGTGGCCTATATAGTTTGTACCGGCGTTACTATTGCATATTTTAACACGAAAAAGTAGTTATTGTGACATAACTGTAACAGTTAGACATATGATATCGCGGACTTTTTTGTAGATATTAATGTCTTCTATAAACCTGTAGTACATTACTTTGCTCTATAGTTAATAGTTTCAGCAGCGTACGCGATATAAGGATGCTATTTGGTATTTTTTTCACACCTTGGGTTACATTATCGAAGTTCTCATACGGAACCCTAACTTTTTTTTAAATATTTTATAGCCTATGTTCATCGCAAATAATGCTGGTTTCTAATGGTGGAAGAATTTTTCAAATCGGTCCGGTAGTTTCGGAGCCTATTCGATGCAAACAAACAAACAATCAAATCTTTCCTCTTTATAATATTAGTGTAGATAGTGTAGATGTAGATTATCACACCTTTCCGTTACACTTTTTATAGGTAAGGACATCAAGAGTCAAACTGTAGCGCAACAATTTTTTTAAATTATTTTTATATTAATTTTCACTTAGCAAATCACTTAACAAGTACTCAAAGAAAATCATGAATTTAGCTGGCAAATGTAAATAAATATGAATTGGAAGACTTGTGAACGAGTAACGAAAAACAATTTCTTTTAGTTTTCATAATCAAAATTCACAGACGGATTTCCACTCAAGGAATTACCCGCACATCATTATGCAATATAAAACTGTGTTCATAGAAAAAAAACCGGCCAAGTGCGAGTCGGACTCGCGCACTGAGGGTTCCGTACCACGACATAAACATAATTGTATTAGATGAAATTTCAGTAAGTTAATGTGCTAGATTTTTTGAGTCCGACACGCGCTTGACCAAATTTTATTATTTGTTGTTATTTTATAGCTTATGCACTATAAACATACCAATTTTTAAGTTTGTAAGTGTTCCCGTTTTTAAAATAGAACTAAAACAAAAATCGCCTCAAAGACCATCCAACTTGACCCCTCTCTTATATGAATGTTCTTGAAACGGGAGCTCACCACAATTGGTTACCATTATTTGTAAGAAAAGTTGAAATATTTAATGATTTCAGACTTTTCCCATTATTTGTACTGTGAGACCTAGCTTCTTGCCAAATTTCATAATTTTAGGTCAGCGGGAAGTACCCTGTAGGTTTTGCATTTTTTAATAAATGTATGGAGATGAGGACATAAAATGCCATATCTTTTGATTGCGTCGTTGTAAAAAATTTAAATTTTCAGATCTTGTGTGGTTCATGGATCCTAATATATGGTATTAGTTTCAACCTGATACCTTTACCCGTTCGTGAGATAAAGGGTCTTGACAGACAGACAGACAGACAGACAGACGGACAACAAAGTGATCCTATAAGGGTTCCGTTTTTTTCTTTTGAGGTACGGAACCCTAAAAACCGCCCAGAAGGTTCCGTACCTATCTACCATATGATATACTAAAATCATAAAATCATAAATCATTTATTAAAATGGTCCAGCTATCTTTAACAAATTTTACAATAGTACCCACACTAGGCACAGCCTGTGTCTAATAGCTCTTTGACTTATAACTCCGCGACCATCCAACTTGACCCCTCTTTTATAGAAAAGTTCTTGAAACGGGAGCTCACCTTAATTGGTTACTATTAGTTGTGAGAAAAATTTTAATATTTAATGATTTTAGACTTTTAATTATGTTTATTTGTACTGTGAGACCTAGCTGCCAAATTTCATAATTTTTAGGTCAACGGAAAGTACCCTGTAGGTTTTGCTTTAGTGCATAAATGTATGGAGATGAAGACATAAAAAGCCATATCTTTTGATTGCGTCGTTGTAAAAAAATTAAATTTTCAGATCTTGTTTGGTTTATGGACCTTAATATTCGTTATCAATTTCAACCTGATAACTCTACCCGTTCGTGAGAAAAAGGGTCTTGACAGACAGACAGACAGACGGACAACAAAATGATCCTATAAGAGTACTGTTTTTTTTTTGAGGTACGGAACCCTAAAAAACAATAACTATCAGGCGCGAGGACCTCGCTGAGCATTAGGAACGATATGAAATACTTAATCTAAACCTGCTATTCGATAAAAATCGTAAAATAAACTACGGAACCCTATACTGCGCGTGGTCCGACATTGACTTGGCCGGTTTTTTTTCTTTTTGTTTTAGATTGTACGGCGACAGATGCGGGGTACACTTGCTGGCAAATTCAAATACCTATAAGATTTTTTATCGGGATTTCCAGCTGTCTTGCAAAAGTTGTTTGATTAAATTTTTTGGTAAAATTTACCCCATTTTTAAAACAAAATTTAGCAAACAGGTGAGGAGGTATCATTATTGACGACATATACAGGGTGTTAGTGTAAACACTGTGATCCTTGAAACTGTGCATTGAGACTATGAAACTGAACAACTTTTCCTGAGGAACATAGGTCGAAATACGAAAAAAAAATTTTTTTTCCCATACGAAATGCGCAATCAGCTTGTGCAGTTTCTATGGGAAGTCAAAATTTTTTTTCGTATTTGACCTATGTTCCTTAAGGAAAGTTGTTCAGTTTCATGGTCTCAATGCACAGTTTCAAGGATCACAGTGTTTACACTAACACCCGGTATATAGTTATCATCATATCGTGTGTGGGTTGCAAGGTCGATGACTGACCTCACAAAACCTGGAGTTGTTGAGCCGCCAAATGCCTCATTAACGACTACATTCATTCGTAGATAGTAGTCGGGACCAACGGCTTAACGTGCCTTCCGAAGCACGGAATATGTTACTTTTCGAACAATCAGGTGATTCATTCTGCAATGGCCTAACCAAACTAGGGGTCACACAAAGGGATTTTTGTATGACAGTGTCCCCACCGGGAATCGAACCTAGAACCTCCGGATCGAGAGCCGAGCACTCTAAGCATTAGACCACAGAGGCTGATGCATATTCCACATAAAGTTATATTATAATATTATTATGTAGCCTCTAATGTGTCCCACTGCTGGGCAAAGGCCTCCCCTTTCTTTCGCCAGTTATCGCGGTCTTGAGTCTCTGTTCTCCAGTCTGATAAAAAAGCATCCAAGTCGTCGCGTCATCTTCTTCTAGGACGACCTTGGCGATGCCGCCCGTTTTCGGGGTCCAGTCCGTAGCTAACTTAGCCCTCCTATCTGGATGCATGCGTGAGACATGTCCTGCCCAACTCCACTTCATAATAGCTGTCTTTTTTCCAACGGTAATAATAAACCATTATTGCAAACGTGCAGCTTTAGTACCTAAAAGTTAACCCGATTACGTTTCTTTTCTATCTACCTTCTTTTTACTTGATAAACAAAACACGATTAACACGATTACAAGCAACTTTTTGTTGAAAACTTGCTTTCCATCTTAGCTATATGTAAAAACATTCGTAACCATACTTAGGAATATTATTTGTTAACAAATGTAGGCATCTATTTGTTACTCAAATGTAAAGAAAAATGTGTTATTCTGTTAGTATCATTTACTATTATTTAATCTGTGGTATCGTAGAAATTAGCATTTAATTTTAACTAAGATCTACAGCATTAATACTTAAAATACAAACAAATACAATAAACAGTACATTAGCCAATTACAGATCTTCACTACGAAAACAAAACATATTATCGAGTTAATTTAGGGTAGTTATAAAAAAATCTATATAAAAATTGAGACAATTACAAATAGGTTTTTCGCTCACAAATCACAATAGCAATGAATGAGACACGGTGTGTGTGAATGTATTTGAATTGAATGTTGTCAGTGTAATTGTAACTTAAAATGGGTTTGGGTGGTTTGTTCGTCCCCCGGTTCTGACAGAAAGTTGTCCAGGTCATTTCATTAGCGAGTAATTTATTTGAGAGTAAAGCCACGATCACTCCTAGCTGAATTTGAAGACTAATTCGGCATACATTGCTCGTTGAAGTAAGGATATTGCAATTAACATAACCAAGCCGGGAAGCAATGTATGTCAAATTAGTCTTTGAATTCATTTAGGTGTGATCGTGGCATAAAAAATAAACAAAGTAGTATTTGCAGCGGTTCTGTTAGTAAGCCGTAGTAACTCTCTGGCTATAAACAGTAGAAATGATCGATTGCGTAATATTGATTATTTACCAACATATAGACTACCTAAAACTATCAATGTCTACGGTATGAGGACTTGGGAATACTTTCTACCAGACATACTCAATTCATTGCCTGAGCATGTTCTGTCAAATATCCTTAATAATAAGGACAAATGTAAAACAATTGTAAAAAAGTTTTATCTAAATGCTAAATATCTAACTAGCGATTTAATATTATGTATATTAGCGATCTTGTGACTAATCACTTTTCGCATAAACCTCTTTAAGTTTTTAGATAAGTGTTTCACTGTAGTAATTTTCTGTATAAAAATTGTGTTGAATAAACAATATATATATATATATATATGTGGGAGATATCTCTTATTTTGTGATTTTATTAAGAATATTATCGGTTTTTAAATTGTCATAGTGGCAACACTAAAATTGTTTTAAAAAAAAAGACTGTGAGATGTCATTTTGAAGTTTAAGAGACGATTGGAAAAGAAACGTGTTTGTCTGAAGAAAATAAATGTTAAATATCAAGTTCTCGGCTGTTTTTCCTCAAGCTAATCCCACAGAATTTATGGGGGCTCGTCCGGGATTGTAAAAAACACCGAGTCCAAAGTATTTTTGAAGACTACGACGGAAGATTTGTGTTGAGAATTCACCGCACCGGCGGGCCATTTTGTGTCGCATTTCACGATGTTGAGGTATGCTGAGTGTCATAAAACAACAGAAAAGTGAATTGGAAGAAGTATTTCAGACGATTCGATGTTAAAAATGCTTCGGAACGCTGAAAGTTCTTGAAAACGAAGGCTACGGAACGTTGAAGGAATTCAAGACGAATGTTTCGGGACGTTGATGATATTTGAAGATAAGACTAAAGATTTACGACTTATAAGACTAAGACTTACACTTCTGATACAAGATGCCCCCGAAACAGAACAAAAAGGGAAAAGAAGACTATAAAGATGAAGATCCTGTTCCCAGAATGTCTTTCACGGACTTAGAAAAATCTATGACGCCATTCAGTGGTGATGACTCATTTGGGATTAATAACTGGATCAAAGATTTGGAAGATATAATAGATATGATGCAGTGGACCGAGCTAGAAGCTCTAATCTTTGCAAAGCGATTACTTACTGGAACGGCTCGTTTGTTTGTCAGAACTTTAGAAGCCCAAACTTGGTCAGCGCTAAAAGTTGCTTTGAAAAGAGAATTTGAAGTAAAATTTAATAGTGCTGCAATGCATAAAATGCTAGCTCGCCGCAAGAAGAAACATGATGAAAGTTATCAACAGTACTATTTACATATGAAAGAATTAGCTGCAAATGGCAAAATTGAAGATGAATCATTGATAGAATACATTATTGACGGTATACAAGACTCAGAATTGAACAAAGCAATATTGTATGGAGCTTCTGATATGAGAGAATTTAGGAAAAAGTTAGATTTGTATGCAGAAATAAAAAAGAAAATGGAATCGAAGACTCCGAGTGGATCTAAGCATATACCTGATCGAACTGGTACGAAAAAGACAATATCTACCAAACGATGCTTTAACTGCGGAGAAACCGATCATGAGTCACCTACTTGTAAAAAAGGAGTAAAGTGCTTTAGATGCAACAATTTTGGCCACAAGTCGAACGAATGTCCTCAAAATACTAAGAAAACCCTCAAGATTAAAAGAATTGAACATGAGTCATGTCACACACCCTACAAACAAGTTAAGATTAATAATGTTGACGCCAAAGTTTTGATTGATACTGGAAGCGATGTAAACCTGGTCAAGGAATCCTATTTTGGCAAACTTCATGGTGAAACGTCTAACTATAATCCAAATAGTGTATTGTGTTTGACAGGAATAGCCGAGCACGAAGTTCATACCAAAGGCTCATTTTCTGCCAACATTCAGATTGATGATTGCTGCTTTGAAGTGACTTTTTATATTGTCAAAGATGATGCAATACCAGTAAACATAATACTTGGTAATCCAATACTAACAGAAGTGGAAATAAGCTTTTCATCAGAGGGAATCTCCGCTAAGAGGATTTTACATATTACTAAGATAGAAAACCTTGAAGAGGAAGTGTACAATATTGGAGATATAAGATTTGCTGAAACGATAAAGAATTTAATTAAAGACTACAATCCCAACAATGCAAAGAAAGAGTCTAATGTTGAGCTTAAAATAATACTAAATGATGATAGTCCAGTATACCAGAACCCTCGACGTTTGTCACCATTAGAACTCGAGGTTGTAAACAAACAGATTGAAGAATGGCTCGCTGATGGTATCATAAAACCAAGCAAATCAGATTTTGCAAGTCCTATAACATTGGCTAAAAAGAAAAATGGTACATACAGGCTCTGCATTGACTATAGACGACTGAACAAGAAAATAATCAAGGAAAGATTCCCCTTACCACTCATCGAAGATCAGATTGATCGTTTGAAGAATGCTAAATATTTCACATCACTTGATTTAAAAAATGGTTTTCTACATGTTAATGTTAACGAAGCAAGTCAGAAGTATACATCCTTTGTTACACCCATAGGACAATATGAGTTTGTAAAGATGCCTTTTGGCCTCTGCACGGGCCCATCTGTATTTCAAAGATTTGTGAACGATGTGTTCCAAGATATTATCCTGGACGGTACAGCACTGGCGTACCTTGACGATTTGATTATACCTTCTAAAACAGAAGAAGAAGGGATTGAAAAACTGCAGAGAGTATTCAAAAGAGCAGAAGAGTATGGGCTACGGTTTAACTGGGATAAGTGCCATTTCCTTCAGAAAGAAATTGATTACCTTGGCTATATTGTCCGTGAAGGTGAAATCAGACCATCTAAAGAGAAAATAGCCGCTGTTGCTAATTTCAAAAAGCCACATGATCTTAAGTCCTTACAGTCATATTTGGGGCTTACTGGTTATTTCAGAAAGTTTGTCAAGAATTATTCTCTCATCGCCAAGCCACTAACAGACTTATTAAAGAAAAATACGATTTTCAACTTCGATTTAAATTGTGAAAAGGCATTTGAAGAACTTAAGAAAGCATTGTGTAATGCTCCAGTTTTAAGAATCTATGATCCCTGTTTGGAAACTGAGCTGCACACCGACGCAAGCGTTCTAGGATATGGAGCTGTTTTATTACAAAGAAACCCTAATGACAAGCAGATGCACCCAATCTATTACATGAGTAAGAAGACTAACGAAGCAGAGAAGAAGTATCACAGCTACTACCTGGAAATTCTGGCAATTGTAGAAGCAGTTAAAAAGTTTCGAGTGTACCTGTTGGGTATACCTTTTAAGATTGTGACAGATTGTTCTGCTTTGACAATGACACTGCAAAAGAAAGACTTACCTACAAGAGTAGCTCGTTGGGCATTACTGCTAGAAGAGTATAATTACACAATAGAACACCGATCTGGAACAAGACTGAAACACGCTGATGCTCTCAGTAGATATCCTGCTGTGAATGTCTGCTTGCTCACGGATACTACTGCACGATTCAAAAAAGCTCAAGACGATGATCCTAAACTAAAACTAATAAAGCAAGTTATGAAAACTGAACCCTATGAAGACTATTTACTGGAAAATGACATTTTGTGGAAAGTAAGAAATGGACAGAAATTAATGGTGGTACCTAAAAAGATGCAAAATGAGATTATAAGAAAAAATCATGAATTAGGACATTTCGGAATTAACAAAACAGAAGAACTGATATCCAGAGAATATTACATTGACAACCTGAAAGAGAAAATCAAATCTGTAATAGATAACTGTGTAGAGTGCATATTAGTGTCACACAAAAGAGGTAAAAAGGAAGGTTACCTACATTCCCTTGATAAAGGAGATAAACCATTATCTACTTACCATATTGATCATCTTGGTCCATTGACATCTACCAACAAGAACTATAAGTACATCTTTACGATTATAGATGGTTTTACCAAATTTACATGGATTTACCCCACAAAGACTTTGTCGACTGAAGAAGTGCTTGATAAGCTCAAGATTCAACAGCAGATTTTTGGCTCACCTCAGATAATAATTAGTGATCGAAATGCTTCTTTCACTTCCAATGCATTTAAAGAATATTGTGAAGCTGAAAACATTCACCATCACACTGTGACTACTGGACAGCCACGAGGCAACGGACAGGTTGAACGCATTAATCAAGTAATAATTAACGTTCTAAGCAAGTTGACTATAGATGACCCAACTAAATGGTACAAAAAAGTAAGTGCTGTTCAACGAGGCCTAAATAACACCTACCAGAGAAGCGTAGGGATGACTCCTTTTGAACTATTGACTGGTGTTAAGATGAGAGACAAGAGTGATGATATTTTAAAACTGATTGAAGAAGAAAATATCAACAATTTTAATGACCAAAGAGAAGAACTCAGAAAGAGAGCAAAAGAAAACATACAAAAGATTCAAGAGGAGAACAGAAAGAATTTTAATAAGAAAAGGAAGAAGGCAACTGATTATAATATTGGAGATCTTGTCGCTATAAAAAGGACACAATTTGTACAGGGGCACAAGTTATTCCCTAAATATCTCGGACCATACGAAATAACTAAAAAGAAAAGGAATGATCGTTATGATTTGGAGAAAGTTGGTAATGGAGAAGGACCAAATAATACATCAAGCTCAGCCGATATGATGAAGCCCTGGGTAACCCACGGAGAAGATTCATCTGAGACAGATGAATGAGCAGGACAGCCGTGTGGGAGATATCTCTTATTTTGTGATTTTATTAAGAATATTATCGGTTTTTAAATTGTCATAGTGGCAACACTAAAATTGTTTTAAAAAAAAAGACTGTGAGATGTCATTTTGAAGTTTAAGAGACGATTGGAAAAGAAACGTGTTTGTCTGAAGAAAATAAATGTTAAATATCAAGTTCTCGGCTGTTTTTCCTCAAGCTAATCCCACATATATAAAAAAGCCTGCTTTTAATGCCGCCGTGGGTCGCGGTTTCGATCCCAGGCAAACATTCTTGTCATGAACACAAGTGTTTGTTCTGTGTCTGGGTGTTATTTAGGTATCGTTAACAGGCTTTGCCTAGTTTGCGATCTCATTGTAGTCCGAAACGTCCACTACATGACAGGGAGCTCCCTCCAGAACTCCAGCAAAAACGCGTGGTTCTTTGGATTTGCGGCTGGCGGCCGCTGTTGTTGGTGACCGCAGTATGTAAGATGGTACGATTCAAAAAAGATGTAGCTGCCCATCCTCCGGTTCATAATATAAGCCCTTAGTCGCCTCTTACGAGACCCACAGATAGAGATGGGTTGCTCCTATTTTTTGCCGGCACCACACGGACTGAAATGGGGGGGGGATTTGATTACCTCGTGTGAAATGTCCTCCAAAGTATGTACCTTTTCATTCGTTATTTCTTTTGCAAACCTACTCGGACCGCAAAGACACTGTAGTCTACAATTACCTACGTATACTAATGTCTTTTATGTTGGTTTTTAATGTGAAAATATAAGAATCTAGGAATGAGTCTGGTTTACCCTCTGGGTTGCGAAGGTCAGATGGCAGTCGCTTTGTCCGCTGTCCGGCTGTCCCCAACTACGTAGGTAAAACGGAATAAGGCTACAATGGCAGATTATCTTTTTAGGGTTCCGATACCAAAATGGTAAAAAAAAGGAACCCTTATGGTGCCGCTCTGTCTGTCCGTCTGTCTGTCACACCTCTATATCTCAGCAACCACTTACGCTATCGAGCTGAAATTTGGAATAGTTTTAGAATATAGTTGCCCAACTTAATTGCACATGAAATTTTTTTGAAAAAAGTATGATTATTAATGTAAAGGGGGCCAAAATAGGGGGGGCCAAATTTCAAATTGTCGCTACTAGGTCGAATGGGGTATCATATGAAAGGGCTTTACTTGTACATTTTAAAATATATTTTTGTATTTTTTTAAGTTTCTTAGTTTTCAAGTTATGATGAAAAATGTCAAAAAAAATACCATTCCCCCCCCCTTATCTCCGAAGTTTGAGTAAGGGAAAATCTGAATTAATTACAGTTGACAGAGGTTTATGTAAACTTTACAGCAAAAATAAAACGATCTTTCTAAGTTGCACAGTTTTTCAGAAATCTGCAAAAAACCTTTACAAACAAATTTAGTTTTGCGGTCCTGAAAATGGACTTTATATTTTATTATTATGAAAATACTATAGGTATATCGGAACCCTCGGCGCGCGAGTCCGACTCGCACTTGACCGGTTTTTTTGTTACATTACAAGTGAGCAAACGAGCAGATGGGCCACCTGATGGTAATGATCTCCACCGCCCATAGCGCCCACTGTCTTATTAATGGCATATTTTGACAATGACAAGACAGCAAAGTGCGTTGCTCACTCTGAGAACTAAAATGGTATGTCTCATGTGCCGGTAATTTCACTGGCTCCCTTGCCCTTCAAACCGAAACACAGCAGTACAAACACTGCTACTTCAGACGGACTTTCCACAAAAGCCCTACCACCTCCAAAAATATTTATCTACTAATCTTTACTTAGGTAGGTACTGTGCACTTGCGGAACCCTAAAAAATTTTTAAATGCATAAAATACTATTTAGAGGAAGTGTCAAGAAGTGTAACGATAAACGGGGAGTAGAAAAATATGACAAGGAGTGACAGTCGTGACAGGGTCGGGAAAAGGGTCGAAAAAGGAAAATGAAGGAAAAAAGCTATTTTTGCTGATAAAAATGAATAGTTGCTAAAATTTTGATAAACGAAAGCAACAGAAGAAAACTAAGAATCAGGATTTGTTGAATAGTGAGGGCAATGGAGCACAAATAGAATTTTAACATGTTTTAAAGTTTCAGGTGAGAGAGATTTTGGACCGTCAAGCAAGGAAAATTTGGGAAGAACGGAGAAAAATGGAAGAATGGAATCGGTAAACGTTCCAAATATTCTTGATGTTACTTTGAGACGTCTGTGAAAGAAAAGTCGATAGTATGCTGGTTTTCTGTGAGTTATAATTTTTTTTTGTTTTGTAGCTCGCGAAAAAAATAGAATTCATACAGCTGATGAGACGAATCTTTTGAAGGAGGCTATGATCCTGGATTGTGGATTCCTTCAATTGAGATAAAGATAGGGATTGCTTCGTGTAGGATATAGTATAGGAAGGTTTATTTGCGCATAAATTCAAGATGCTAACATTCAGGGTTTGATTCCAAAGTGTAAAGAATAAGTGGAGTGAAACTAATGTTGTGTAAGTATTCAATTTTGTGGTTTTCCATCTTTTATTTATTTTCGGTTCAAAGTTGTTGTGTGTATTTGAGTTAAGGTGAAATGTGACTTAATGAAATTTATAGTTTCTTCCAGGTTATGTGAGCTAAATAACGTTGAGAAAATCAGATTTCAATGTCAAAAGAGGAAGAGTTGATTGGAGAATATTTGCAGCTTTACAGATCTACCTGCGAGGTCATAAGAGGCTTGTACTGTGTGATACTTTAAGTAAATTGATATTCCCACTTAATGATTTTCGTTTGTAAACATTAATAACTCTGCGGAAATTATAACATACTGTGTTTCTAATCTGAGTCGTTATTTGTAGATAGTAATAAAGATTTTCTTTTCCCATAATTAAGTATAAACTAGTTCTACAAGTGTCTTTGTTCGCGTATAGCTAGGCAGGATAATGTTCTATTTCTATACAGGTACAGGAATTACAAGGAACATTATAGAGATGGAAAAGCAAACCACAAATGATAAAACGTGAAGGCTAAAAAAAGGTATTGCTTGGATTGTAAAGGTAATGTAAATTTCATTGTGTTTAATTCTTTCCTTTACAGAGAAATTGATTAAAATAGTCCTTGGTGAAATCATGGAAACTGGACTCTGATGTATATATATTGTCATCGATTAGGGGTGGCTTTAGATGTTGTATATTTTGTCAACATTTCAAAAGTGACTTTGGACGATGTATATTATTATCATCAAGTCAAGGAGACTTTAAACGATGTATATTTTTATACTTTTTTAGGTAGAATTGTCTATTTGACATTATTGTCAAATAGTCAACAAATAAATCATTTTTGATTTAGTTTTACTCAAAGCTAGACGCTATTTTGAAATCTTTATAAATTTTTTATCTCTTTAACAAAAAATAAATCAAAACCCAAAATCAAAATGGAAGAAAATATTAATACATTAAATAATTACCATTTTTAGAAAATAATATAAAATCTTTGGCCCTAAATCAAAATTCCAGTTTTTAATATACTAATGTCTTCATATGATAAAATTTAAGAAAAATATTCCGTCAGATCAAAAGAATTAGAACGTCAATTCAAAATCTTAAAATAATATATCTGAAAACTAAAACTTGGATATAGATTGTGATATTTTATTGTGAAATAAAGGGTAAGTTTAAGTAGAGTGAATATTATAAATAATAATATTTCAAGTAATAATAAATTGCTTTGATAGTGATTTTGAATCTTTTACCTCAATTTCCCAAAATTGGAACATGCTGAGAGCATTACTACATCTCAGTACTCAAGCTCATAGGAGGTGCTTATCTTTCCTTTTACTTTCATACTATAGGAGTCCCAGATTTTGAGATTAAGAAATGCCTGCTCTCAGGTTTATTTAGTTCAACCAAGCTTGGATGGATGCCCTCGTGACTTGTGTCCCCGATGTCCACTATATTGGTTGTGGCTAATGTATGTCGCGTGTCTCTGGAGTATCTGTCTAAGTCTATCTGATAATATCAACCTTCGGATTTATTTATTTTAATCATTCTTGGGCCGGAGCCCTCAAGCCTAAAAGGGTCTGATACTAAAGTTCTTCTCGTTCTATTTGTGTGAGATTTCGCTGATTCATCCTGATTCTTCCATCTGTATGTATGGGATGAATTGGTGTTACTCCAGTACAAATGGAGGGATATTAGCAAGGTGTTTTAACGTTGGATTTTGGAAATAATGTTTCTTGTGTTATGTGCTGACAACGCTTGCCCACTATTGGTTGCGTCGTTTGAGTGGCATATACCGCGGGAGGACCTCCTGATCTTAGCGTTAGATTACCAAATGTAGAGTAGTTAGACAACATAAAACTTTCTTCTTATGTGAAGGGACATTCTAGTTTAGTCTAATGACATTAAATTGTTTATAAGGAATAAATTAGAATTGTCCTGAATCAATAGGAAGAATATTCTTGATGGAGACATTACGTTCGTTCGTGGGTTGCTTCTTGTAAAGTGTGTTGACAACGTTCGCCCATAAGGCTGCGACGGCTGTACGACACTCTGACCTTGGGGGACCTCTGAACTTTATGTGTGTCATCCTAAAGTAGTTAAATAATTTATTTAATCTTCATTGAATCATACAGGAATCTAAACTTTATAAGATTCTAAGTTTTAATTTTCCCTTAATAAAACTTGTCATAAATTATCATACTTAAAATTATACTTTGACTCAGTGTGAAACCACCTTAACTTTACTAAATAGATTCTTGAAAACAAAAAAGGAACAGAAATTATAATGTTTAGTTTCTTTTCATTGTAAATAAGTTCCGAATATTTAAGTATATACAATAACCCCATTTTTATACTTCTTTTGAGTCCTCTTTTAAAGAACATCGAGTTTTAGCTAGTGTTGTTTACGCTAAATTCTCCCAGTGTTCTTGGTTTTGAATACTCGATGCTTTTGATTTTCCCTTAAGATCTTAAATCATAAATGTTTGGCCCAACCTAGCTTAGATACTACTATCCCGTATCTTCTCGGTTCTGGTCATCATACTTCACTTTTAATTAAGGATTACCTTCAGTAATCTTTTGTTATACTTACTTCTTATATGTTCTTCTTCGAAATATGCTGGGTAATCCCATTATAGTTTAGATGCAATTCATTTTATTTAAATGAGTGTTTAGACTGGGGTTACTCTACATAATCCTTGTCCTGCGTGGGTTGGTAACGGAAAAGAGATTTAGCTACGCATCACAAGTGAGAGCTATGATGGATATACGGAGACCTTGTTGGTGCAATAAAGTCACTCAGTGACTGGGGGGAGGGAGATTGCCCTTCAAACTCTTTATGTCTCTCGTTATAAAACCGTTATTGATCTAGGCTGGCCATGCAAGCAATAATACTATACCCGTATCTAGTACAGACTTCACACTTGGACGTGTGGAGCTGGCTAATTATTTTCAGTTTAACTTATTTCAAAACAAACTAAGGGATTCGATGATGTCGGTCATTGTCTGCCCGGAGGGATTACAGGAAGAGCTCTTATAGCTCATGATGGAGAGTGCCCTGTTTTCCTAAAGGAAGACCGTATGCTTCGTGCGCCTGGCGGGCTCGGTGACCAGCTCTGGTATGGGTGACTAAAAGAAATAGTCAATACCCTGTGAACCCTGGATGAGTCAGTGATCGTCCCTTAAAGGTGGGCCACGTGGAAGTCGGGTTTGACGCGGGGCATGAACATACCGGGGGGAGACATCATCACCGTCTGGGTTGTACTGTGGTTAGTTAGTTCCGCTCTCCACATACATTAACCCTAGTCTTTACTGTAGTTTAAGTTTTCGGTGGGATTTCCAGCTCCGCGAGGATGATCAGAATCCTGACGATCCAGTTGGATTGTTAGGGTAGTTTAGCGTCATGTCATCGTGAGCTGGGTGATGATATGCCTCGGACCTAGGACTTAGGGTAGAGGAGGCCTAGGACGAGCTGCTTGGGGCGATGGCGGTGCCCCAAACCTGGGGATTGTCCCCACATTATTTTTATTACTTCGTTTATATTAACATAGGTTTCTTTTCAGAAACTTATCGGCTCTAATATTGCATTGTAAATGAGATGAAACCTTTCCTAAATTGATGAAACTACATGAATTCAGATGAACTACTCCTGTCAATATGAAACTAAATTTAAATAAATAGTGATATAAAATAAAATAAATAACATAAATTAGACATGTAAAGATTAGGTTTATATTCTAATATAAGTATTAAAATAACAAGTGTGTTTCTTTTTCATTCTTCTATTGCCACTCTCCACCGAGCAGAATCTGTAAATTACAAGATATTATAAATATATAAGACGGAATGACGTAGGATTCAGGAAAAATATAATATTCTTAAAGGATATTATTCTAAACGATCAACCTTGGCCAAAACTTTCACGTATCTGATTTGAGGATCCTATATGAAGGGACTTCAGATCTGTACAGCTGGTGCCGTGACCAGGATATGCTGGTTTCAAGCGAGAGAGGTATTGAAGAGTGAAAAAAGAAACAAAATGAAAAATACACTAATTTCGAGTTTTGAACTGAAGAAACTTGAGAGTAAAGTTTATCTAAGTTAAAGTTGTTAAGCGGGACGTTAGAATTGGTTTTAGCTTAGGGTTATTTGTTTTGGAAACCATAGAAAATATGATGCATTCCTTGTTTCAGAATAAAGATGGGAAATTTTACAGTCTCAATAGAAGGAAACATAGGGTCAGGGAAGTCTACTTTGTTGGCAGCTTTGGGAGGCAACTCTGATTTTGAGATAATACCAGAACCAATTGATAAATGGACTAATTTATCTGGCGTCAATCTCTTCCAGTTATTTAAGGAAAATCCTAAGAAGTGGGGTTTCTGTTTTCAAAATTATGTTCTTCTAACAATGTTAGAGAATCATACGAAAGAATCTAGCGCTAAGATTAAAGTTATGGAACGTTCCATCTATTCAGCCAAAAATTGTTTTATTAGGGAATTGCAAGAGAGTGAATTGTTGCACCCGGCTGAGTTTGCAGTTTTAGATGAGACCTATTCTTATTTCAAGGAACAGTTTGTTACTCGAATTAATTTAGTAGTTTATCTTAGGACTTCCCCTATGGTTTCTTATCAGAGAGCCCTAAGTCGTGGTCGACCTGAAGAGACAGGGATAACGTTAGATTATATAGAGAGGATTCACAACATTCATGAGGAATGGTTATTGAACCCTAATATAAAGGAAGATTTTGACAGGATAGAGATTATCGATGGAGATCAAAATATTAGCTCCATAAAGCAACAGTTTTGGGAAATTAAGGAGAGAATATTAGATAAACTTTCTATTCTTTAATTTAAACAAAAGTCCAACCAATAATTTGTAATAAACTTTCAGTATTCAAAGAAAAGAAAATGCCTCCTCGTTATAATCTTAGAACATCTCAGGGACAAGATGAATTAGAAAGGACAGGTCAGCAAGAAGAACGTCCACGACCTTCTTTACGCAACTCCACTATGTTTCGCCAACTTCGAAGAAACATGGGAATTCTGACACAGAAGGTGTCGAGTTTAGAGAATCAGCTGTCGCAAGCTCGGGAAACTAACGCTGCATCAGCTTCGTCTGGTAGGCATGAAGCACCGATTAATATTTGCCCGGTGATTGATACAAGAGTCGAAAAACCACGTTTTCCTGGAAGGTTTGGGGTACATCCAGTGTCGTTTTTGGAGGATCTTCAGAATTATTTACGGAGAATGCCTAATGAAGATGCTACAATTGAAACTATAATCAGTTGTTTAGAAGGTGATGTTCGAAAATGGGCCAGAATTTATAGACAGAGATGGTTTACACAGTCGGATTTCAAAAGAGACTTTTTGGATGCTTATTGGGGAGAAGCCGAACAAAACACCTTGAGAAGAATGATTGTGAATGGCACTTGGTCTAAAGAAAATGGAACAATGCTAGAACATTTCGTTAGTTTAGCAGGGCAAGCAAAGATGATGTCTAGACCAATTCCTGAATGGCAAATAGTGGAGGATTTGATGAGACACTTTCCGAAGGATGTACAATATGCTTGGCGGATGAAGAAAGGAAATACTTTGATTGAGGCAACAGAGTTTCTTCGTGAATTGGATGACGTGAATAAACAATGTGGATCTTCTTCCTTTGACTCCTCTACTGGAGCTGATAGGGGAACAAAGCGTCAAAGTCCTTTCGTTTCAAATAAAGACAAGCCATTTTATAAAAAACCAAAAGTGGTGGCTCACATCGAGGGGGAGACTTCAAGGGGAAGGATCACTGATGAAATAATTCAAGAAGAAGATTTAAACTAGTTGGGGCCATTTCCAATAAGCAGGAGGTGGCCGCAATTAACAAAAAACTAAATTATCTTTTTCCTGTAAAATATTTAATAAAACAAGGTTGGAAGCCAGGGGTAGGATTGGGTTGTGACCAAGAAGGGATCTTATATCCTGTTTCCTCGAATAATACTAGAACGAAATGTAATAGAAGAAGAATATAATAATAAACAAACAGTCTTAGATTTAATTAAAGTTTTTGACGTTTCCGTGATTAAACAAAATCAACCAATGTATAACCAGTTCATTAAAGAATATGAAGGTAATTCTTTATATGATGAAGAGGTTTGCTTTGAGAATGAGGGGCCCAAATTTAAATCAGAAATAGAGTTACAAATTTTGGGACAATCTATAGTTCTCTTGGTAGACACTGGAAGTGAAGTAACTTGTATTTCGGAAGAATTCTTAGAGAGTTTACAAGGAGAATTAAAGTTAGAATTCCCTGCGTTACCAGTTAGACCAATATGTGTGAGGGGAGCCGTTGGACAAAAGAGTCTCCAAATAAAAAACTAGTCTCTATACCGTTGACGTGTGGTTCATTTGATATTGATACGGGATTTTTAGTGATTGCTAAGTTAACTTGTTCTGCTATCCTTGGGGTAGATTGGTTAGTTGCGCACAACGCTGTTTTGCATTTAAAAGAACCACAAACATTAGAATTGGGTATCGTTGGACAAGGAGAAATTACTATTCCGTTTCGAAATCTTTCTAGTGGGTTTTTAGAAGAGAATCGAATAAATCTAATATCTGGAGTAGAGGAACAAAACGAAAAGGAAGGCGGTGAAGAAAAGCAATTATTAGATTTGTTTAAAAGTATTCGGTTGGGAATGGATTTGTCTGATGTAGAGAAAGAACAAATTTTTAATGTTTTGAGATCCCATATGCAAGTTTTTACAAAGAAACTTGGAAGGGCAAACTGTTATACTCATGACATTAAAATGATTGAGGGTATTCCAAGGATACAACGAACCTATCCTATACCATATGCACATAGGGCAAAAGTAGAAGAAAAGTTGAGGGAGATGGAGGAATTAGGGATTATATCGAGAAAAACTACAAATTTTTGTAGTCCTCTAACTTTCACTGGAAAACCTGATGGATCTGTTAGAATATTACTTGATGCTAGGGAAATCAATAAATATATGGTTCCAGAAGTAGAAGCACCGCCTTTACAGATTGACATACTTAATGCTTTCCTTGGTGTAAAATTTATAACACTGATTGATTTAAATAACGCTTATTTTCAAATACCGTTGACTGAGGACAGTAAAAAATATACTGGATTTACAGTTAATGGAAAGTCTTACGTATACAACGTGCTTCCGCAAGGACTTAAGACGTCAGTAGGGTCCTTTTGTCGCGCAATGGACATTATATTGGGTCCTGGTGTTAGAGAGTTTTGTGTCAATTATTTGGATGATCTTGCAATCCTAACGAGTGGGACTTGGCAGGACCATTTGGAACATATTGATATAGTTTTGGATCGTTTAGAATCAGCTGGAATGACTTGTAATTTTGCAAAGTGCAACTTTTTCTGCAGTGAAGTAAAAATGTTAGGGCATATAGTTACAACTTCGGGAATTAAACCTAACCCAGATAAAATAAAAGCTATAAAGGAATTGCCTATTCCAAAGAAACAAAAACAGTTAAGAGGATTTTTGGGGCTTTGTAATTATTATAGACGTTTCATTAAGAACTATAGTATTTTGACTGCTCCGTTAACTAGGTTATTAAAGAAAAACCAAACATGGTTTTGGGATGAAGAATTAGATCGAGCTTTCAATAAAATAAAGGAAGAATTTATTACAACGATTATATTGAGCCATCCTGATCAGGATAAATTATATTATTTACAGACCGACAGTTCAGGGATCGGAATAGCCGGATCATTGTTTCAGATTGGAAATAATGGTGAGGTTAAAATTTTGGGGTTCTGTAGTCGTGCGCTACGGGGTTCTGAATTACGATGGACTGTAACTGAACAAGAGTTGTGGGCTATTATTTATTCTGTGAAAAAGTTTGAGACTTATTTAAGAGGAGCGAAATTTGTTATCCGTACAGACCATAAGGCATTAACTTTCATGAAACAAATGAAATTATACAATAGTAGAGTCACACGTAGGATTTTATTTCTTGAACAATTTGACTTCGAAGTCGAACATGTAAAAGGTGTAGAAAATATTGGGGTAGATATTTTATCTAGATATCCGCCAGGGGGAGTTTTGCAAGAAGAGAAGGTGTGGTATCCAACTGTTATGTATGTAGGTGTTTCTACTGACCGTGACTTGAAAAATAAATTACAACGTATGATGGAATATCAACGGCTTGATAACGTCATATGTGGGATTAAGGAGAGAATAAATGGTTCTAGAGTACCCGAAAGAACAGATAGATTTACACGTATAACTTTGCGCTGTATTGTCAATAATGATCTACTTTATTTTAAAACTGTACGTGGAGATTACGTTTTGTTTATGCCCAAGGTTCTACAAGAAGAGATTTGTAAACAGGTACATATAGAGATGGGTCATCTTGGCGCATATAAAACTTTGAAATATTTACAATTAAGGTGTTATTGGATAAATATGGGTAAGACAGTGAAGTCTTGTATTCAGAAGTGTCATGTTTGTCAGCTTTCTAGACCTGACTATATAAAAGGGGTAGGGAAATGTAAATCGATTTTAACTGAAAACCCGGGTGAATTAGTAATGGCTGATATTTTCGGACCACTACCTAAAACTGAGGCTGGTTATATTTACATTTTTGTAATACAGGATTCTTTTAGTAAATTTATTAAACTTTTCGGACTTCGTGGAGCTTCAGCAGACTCAGTGCTTTATTGTATGAGAGTGCTCACTGAAATAATACAACCTAAAGCTGTTATGACAGATAACGGAAAACAATTTATTAGTCACAAGTGGGAAAATGGACTCAGAGCTTTGAGAATTAAGACTTTGTATACTACTATTCGTAATCCTCGACCTAACACTACCGAACGAGTGAATAAAGAATTAAACAAATTCTTTAGAATTTATTGTCATGATGACCATACTAGATGGGATCATTACTTGTTGGAGATTGAGGAATTGTATAATAATACGTTCCATGAGAGTACGAAATTTTCTCCTAATGAAATATTATTTGGAAATTCAGAGAAACTTAAAGTAGACCGTTTTCTACCACGGGCACTCACGAATAAAACATTAGACCAAATTAGAGAGGAAGTTAGAGAAAACCTTAGACTTTCGAGTCAGAAGCGGCAGGATAGATTCAATAGAACTCATAAGTTGATAGATTTTCAAGTTGGTGATTTGGTAAAATTAAGGAGGCTTAATAAATCGGATTCTAGTCGAAATAAAACTAAGAAATTTGATTTATTATATGATGGACCGTATCGAATTGGAGGAATAAAATATGCTAATGTGTATATTCTCGTTGATCCTGAAACTCAAAGTGTCAAAGGAGTTTATAATGCAGTCCATTTGGCTAAATATTATACTTAGGATGTTAGCTATTGAGATTTTCACGGGATTATATCATAAATTTTAACTTTAGAGGAATTGAGATATTCCTGGTCACAACCTAATTAATATAATTTTATTAGTTTTAATTTAATAATTAATATTAGAAGACTATTTTGATTATAGTATATAGTGAGTCAATTTGTTAGTGAATTGACTGGCATTATTAAATCGACTTCGTTTTAAAAATATAATGAATTATAATAATTTATAATTTAATACAAATTTAATTTGGTTATATAATCAGGGTTGAACTGAAATAAATCTAAATTTAGATAAACATGTTAAATAATTTTAATAATTTTGAATAAAAAATTAATTTAGTTTAATGATTTATAATATTAGTAGTTTAGTTATTTGTTTTGTTTATTGTATTTGTGAATAAAAAAATTTAAGGGCCAATATAGGAGGTTTTATTTTAATAAAATAATAATAATAATAAAAAAAAAAAATTAATTTAAAATTGAAAATTTTAGAATTCTCGAAAAAAAAAAAAAAAATGTTTTCTTAGATTTTTCGAAATAATAAAATTTTGGGGGAGGCTGTGCACTTGCGGAACCCTAAAAAATTTTTAAATGCATAAAATACTATTTAGAGGAAGTGTCAAGAAGTGTAACGATAAACGGGGAGTAGAAAAATATGACAAGGAGTGACAGTCGTGACAGGGTCGGGAAAAGGGTCGAAAAAGGAAAATGAAGGAAAAAAGCTATTTTTGCTGATAAAAATGAATAGTTGCTAAAATTTTGATAAACGAAAGCAACAGAAGAAAACTAAGAATCAGGATTTGTTGAATAGTGAGGGCAATGGAGCACAAATAGAATTTTAACATGTTTTAAAGTTTCAGGTGAGAGAGATTTTGGACCGTCAAGCAAGGAAAATTTGGGAAGAACGGAGAAAAATGGAAGAATGGAATCGGTAAACGTTCCAAATATTCTTGATGTTACTTTGAGACGTCTGTGAAAGAAAAGTCGATAGTATGCTGGTTTTCTGTGAGTTATAATTTTTTTTTGTTTTGTAGCTCGCGAAAAAAATAGAATTCATACAGCTGATGAGACGAATCTTTTGAAGGAGGCTATGATCCTGGATTGTGGATTCCTTCAATTGAGATAAAGATAGGGATTGCTTCGTGTAGGATATAGTATAGGAAGGTTTATTTGCGCATAAATTCAAGATGCTAACATTCAGGGTTTGATTCCAAAGTGTAAAGAATAAGTGGAGTGAAACTAATGTTGTGTAAGTATTCAATTTTGTGGTTTTCCATCTTTTATTTATTTTCGGTTCAAAGTTGTTGTGTGTATTTGAGTTAAGGTGAAATGTGACTTAATGAAATTTATAGTTTCTTCCAGGTTATGTGAGCTAAATAACGTTGAGAAAATCAGATTTCAATGTCAAAAGAGGAAGAGTTGATTGGAGAATATTTGCAGCTTTACAGATCTACCTGCGAGGTCATAAGAGGCTTGTACTGTGTGATACTTTAAGTAAATTGATATTCCCACTTAATGATTTTCGTTTGTAAACATTAATAACTCTGCGGAAATTATAACATACTGTGTTTCTAATCTGAGTCGTTATTTGTAGATAGTAATAAAGATTTTCTTTTCCCATAATTAAGTATAAACTAGTTCTACAAGTGTCTTTGTTCGCGTATAGCTAGGCAGGATAATGTTCTATTTCTATACAGGTACAGGAATTACAAGGAACATTATAGACATGGAAAAGCAAACCACAAATGATAAAACGTGAAGGCTAAAAAAAGGTATTGCTTGGATTGTAAAGGTAATGTAAATTTCATTGTGTTTAATTCTTTCCTTTACAGAGAAATTGATTAAAATAGTCCTTGGTGAAATCATGGAAACTGGACTCTGATGTATATATATTGTCATCGATTAGGGGTGGCTTTAGATGTTGTATATTTTGTCAACATTTCAAAAGTGACTTTGGACGATGTATATTATTATCATCAAGTCAAGGAGACTTTAAACGATGTATATTTTTATACTTTTTTAGGTAGAATTGTCTATTTGACATTATTGTCAAATAGTCAACAAATAAATCATTTTTGATTTAGTTTTACTCAAAGCTAGACGCTATTTTGAAATCTTTATAAATTTTTTATCTCTTTAACAAAAAATAAATCAAAACCCAAAATCAAAATGGAAGAAAATATTAATACATTAAATAATTACCATTTTTAGAAAATAATATAAAATCTTTGGCCCTAAATCAAAATTCCAGTTTTTAATATACTAATGTCTTCATATGATAAAATTTAAGAAAAATATTCCGTCAGATCAAAAGAATTAGAACGTCAATTCAAAATCTTAAAATAATATATCTGAAAACTAAAACTTGGATATAGATTGTGATATTTTATTGTGAAATAAAGGGTAAGTTTAAGTAGAGTGAATATTATAAATAATAATATTTCAAGTAATAATAAATTGCTTTGATAGTGATTTTGAATCTTTTACCTCAATTTCCCAAAATTGGAACATGCTGAGAGCATTACTACATCTCAGTACTCAAGCTCATAGGAGGTGCTTATCTTTCCTTTTACTTTCATACTATAGGAGTCCCAGATTTTGAGATTAAGAAATGCCTGCTCTCAGGTTTATTTAGTTCAACCAAGCTTGGATGGATGCCCTCGTGACTTGTGTCCCCGATGTCCACTATATTGGTTGTGGCTAATGTATGTCGCGTGTCTCTGGAGTATCTGTCTAAGTCTATCTGATAATATCAACCTTCGGATTTATTTATTTTAATCATTCTTGGGCCGGAGCCCTCAAGCCTAAAAGGGTCTGATACTAAAGTTCTTCTCGTTCTATTTGTGTGAGATTTCGCTGATTCATCCTGATTCTTCCATCTGTATGTATGGGATGAATTGGTGTTACTCCAGTACAAATGGAGGGATATTAGCAAGGTGTTTTAACGTTGGATTTTGGAAATAATGTTTCTTGTGTTATGTGCTGACAACGCTTGCCCACTATTGGTTGCGTCGTTTGAGTGGCATATACCGCGGGAGGACCTCCTGATCTTAGCGTTAGATTACCAAATGTAGAGTAGTTAGACAACATAAAACTTTCTTCTTATGTGAAGGGACATTCTAGTTTAGTCTAATGACATTAAATTGTTTATAAGGAATAAATTAGAATTGTCCTGAATCAATAGGAAGAATATTCTTGATGGAGACATTACGTTCGTTCGTGGGTTGCTTCTTGTAAAGTGTGTTGACAACGTTCGCCCATAAGGCTGCGACGGCTGTACGACACTCTGACCTTGGGGGACCTCTGAACTTTATGTGTGTCATCCTAAAGTAGTTAAATAATTTATTTAATCTTCATTGAATCATACAGGAATCTAAACTTTATAAGATTCTAAGTTTTAATTTTCCCTTAATAAAACTTGTCATAAATTATCATACTTAAAATTATACTTTGACTCAGTGTGAAACCACCTTAACTTTACTAAATAGATTCTTGAAAACAAAAAAGGAACAGAAATTATAATGTTTAGTTTCTTTTCATTGTAAATAAGTTCCGAATATTTAAGTATATACAATAACCCCATTTTTATACTTCTTTTGAGTCCTCTTTTAAAGAACATCGAGTTTTAGCTAGTGTTGTTTACGCTAAATTCTCCCAGTGTTCTTGGTTTTGAATACTCGATGCTTTTGATTTTCCCTTAAGATCTTAAATCATAAATGTTTGGCCCAACCTAGCTTAGATACTACTATCCCGTATCTTCTCGGTTCTGGTCATCATACTTCACTTTTAATTAAGGATTACCTTCAGTAATCTTTTGTTATACTTACTTCTTATATGTTCTTCTTCGAAATATGCTGGGTAATCCCATTATAGTTTAGATGCAATTCATTTTATTTAAATGAGTGTTTAGACTGGGGTTACTCTACATAATCCTTGTCCTGCGTGGGTTGGTAACGGAAAAGAGATTTAGCTACGCATCACAAGTGAGAGCTATGATGGATATACGGAGACCTTGTTGGTGCAATAAAGTCACTCAGTGACTGGGGGGAGGGAGATTGCCCTTCAAACTCTTTATGTCTCTCGTTATAAAACCGTTATTGATCTAGGCTGGCCATGCAAGCAATAATACTATACCCGTATCTAGTACAGACTTCACACTTGGACGTGTGGAGCTGGCTAATTATTTTCAGTTTAACTTATTTCAAAACAAACTAAGGGATTCGATGATGTCGGTCATTGTCTGCCCGGAGGGATTACAGGAAGAGCTCTTATAGCTCATGATGGAGAGTGCCCTGTTTTCCTAAAGGAAGACCGTATGCTTCGTGCGCCTGGCGGGCTCGGTGACCAGCTCTGGTATGGGTGACTAAAAGAAATAGTCAATACCCTGTGAACCCTGGATGAGTCAGTGATCGTCCCTTAAAGGTGGGCCACGTGGAAGTCGGGTTTGACGCGGGGCATGAACATACCGGGGGGAGACATCATCACCGTCTGGGTTGTACTGTGGTTAGTTAGTTCCGCTCTCCACATACATTAACCCTAGTCTTTACTGTAGTTTAAGTTTTCGGTGGGATTTCCAGCTCCGCGAGGATGATCAGAATCCTGACGATCCAGTTGGATTGTTAGGGTAGTTTAGCGTCATGTCATCGTGAGCTGGGTGATGATATGCCTCGGACCTAGGACTTAGGGTAGAGGAGGCCTAGGACGAGCTGCTTGGGGCGATGGCGGTGCCCCAAACCTGGGGATTGTCCCCACATTATTTTTATTACTTCGTTTATATTAACATAGGTTTCTTTTCAGAAACTTATCGGCTCTAATATTGCATTGTAAATGAGATGAAACCTTTCCTAAATTGATGAAACTACATGAATTCAGATGAACTACTCCTGTCAATATGAAACTAAATTTAAATAAATAGTGATATAAAATAAAATAAATAACATAAATTAGACATGTAAAGATTAGGTTTATATTCTAATATAAGTATTAAAATAACAAGTGTGTTTCTTTTTCATTCTTCTATTGCCACTCTCCACCGAGCAGAATCTGTAAATTACAAGATATTATAAATATATAAGACGGAATGACGTAGGATTCAGGAAAAATATAATATTCTTAAAGGATATTATTCTAAACGATCAACCTTGGCCAAAACTTTCACGTATCTGATTTGAGGATCCTATATGAAGGGACTTCAGATCTGTACAGTACCTACCTAAAATTTGTTTTATAGAAAAGTAAATCAGTAAGAACTAAAATAATGGCTTTTCTTACAATTGAATACCCGACTTGGTCGTAAAGTAGGTATAGTATAAATTGTTGTTTCAACACCACTCCTGACGCACGAACACTACTTTCATTCACTCAACGAATGAATAAAGTCAACGATACTACCTTAAAAATAAAAACTACATCCAGAAATTAGTGGTATTGAAAACAAAAAGCCTATCCGCAAAGAGGCGTGTTTAGACTCCTCTCAACAGATCCCGGTCCTCACAGAAAACTTCTGCAACCCAGGACTCCAGGGGAGTAGTTTCAGGGTGGAGGGTGGACATTTCTCCCCAGGATTTTAAATTTACCGACCTAAGATGGCCGCGGCTATATATTTTCCCGCTTATGTTATGTACCTTATGTAAGGACGGGCTAGGTAATTCTGTTTGGTTTGTATTTCGCAGTAAATAGAACGAAGATTGAATGAATGTCTGCAGCTTTGTACACACGGCCGCACATCAGTAGAAACACTTTTGGACCTTACGGCGTGGTAATAAGGTAGAAAAAGTTTCTACCGACAAGCGGTTGACCGTACGATGGAACTTTGTAGACGTTGTTTGTCAGGCGTGTACGGTTTGGTGGGAAAACGACGTAACAAGAAAATTTCTAACTCAAATTGTCATATTATTTAGGTTGAGATTTCTCGAAAATAATACGAAATGCTTTGGTGGGATTTATAATTAATTAACGCCTGCAAGAATGCTTTATTCCTATGCCCGATACAAAAAAAAGCAGTAACATTTTCACGGCCTTTCAGATATTTCAGACAGCGCTTAGTACGTACTTATAAAAACAAAATCTATTTATTAATAACATGGTAGGTTATTTTGTGTTCCTTAAGATAGCTACGTATTATGATGATGTGTATCCATGCTGTACCTATTTATTTATGAACACCTTGTAAATCTCATGGGATGCAATAAATGTATTGAGTATTATTTTTCACGGCATCCGGATCCTCAGTCCACGAAACTGAACAATTTTCCTAGATCAAGTTAAAAAACGATCGCACGTTTTGAGTAAATACCTAGGTAGGTAACTCTTTTGTGCACTTTTTTTAAGGTTTTAGGGGACTCTTTAATATCACCGAAAACCGAGACTTACGAAATTAAATTAAATTAAAATAGCCGCGATAAGGGCACATTGCCTAATATGAGTTTTTTTAATGTAGCAAGTGAGCAAGCGAGCTCAGAGTCTTATTGGTATCATAATTGACACTAACAAGACAGCAAAGCGCGTTGCCCACCCTGAGAACTAAGATGGTGTGTCTCATGTGCCAGTAATTTCCCTGGCTACGGCAGAAAAAAGCTAGCGGGTGGTACTCGTAGGTATCACTGTAAGGTTTTTGTCAAACAAAAATCTCTATCTGAGACTTCCCCGGTTAGGTCTTAGGATGTATCAAAAGATTTTTTGAAAAGTACAATGATTCTATGCTTCGGAAGGCACGTTAAGCTGTTGTTCCAACTATTATCTAAGTAGATAAATAGTTTATAAGCCATAGGTCTTTGGCGGCTCAACAAATCTGATATAGCTGATACCATTGTTACTCTCTGAGGTCCCCCTCATAACCAACAACGATGGTGGATGAGCTCTTGAAAGTTATTACACGAATTTTGGAAAATACTAATCAAAATGTTACACAAAAAATTATCAATTACATCCTTCTGCGCAAGAGTCACTGCGCGGCGCGTCGCGTCGTCAGTATAAAAGAGGTCGTGCGCAAGCGCTCCTCGCATTCGGGCGATGACGCGGAACGTAAGTGGACTTATTTTATTTACTTTTAAATCTTTCTTGAACGTCCGCCATTTTGTCGTGCTATTTGCAACCACGCGGTAGTTAAAAGAAACTGCATTTTCTTAAATGTTTTAACGTTAAATTTATCTGATTATGTGTTTATAGCGATTTTATTTGACTCGTTTGCGGAGATTTGTTGTATTTTTCAAGATTTCCGTAGTCCACGTGGTAGATTGAGTCTGCTTGTGTTTTAGTTTTGCTCATTACCTACGTTTTTCTTATTCGACCTTAAATACAACTGAAGGATTAAAGTACATACCTATATTAGCCTATATTCTCATTTTTTTAAAGTCAAGGGCGTGTTTCAATCTTCTAATCATTTTCTTTGATTTTGTTCACAGTGAGCCAGGGTTCCAGCAAATCTTACCATGACCTGCTGTAAAACCGGTAAGTTTTACTCCAATTTGTATGAAGTGTAATATTTTCTGAATGTGTGCTGTGTTTTAATGATCATAAGTTTTCCACTGGCCAATCCAGCTTTGCTGTCGTAGGTTTCAAGCCAACTATATTAATACAGGTTCTTGTTTGAACAGGTTAAGAACCGTATGGTTTAAAACCGTCATTGATTGGAAGTTTGGCTGCTTTGGGTCAGTAGGTACTTTTATTTCGATACTCGTGCCTGGTACTTTTATCTATTCGGTTCTCGTACACGTGTTTGTGTGTATCTAGTACCCACAATGCTGGTTTTCTAGTATGCGCGGCCGCAAGCAAGTGGAGACAAAACCGGTTTAAGCTGAACCAGCGCTACGTCACAAACGGTTGAAACCAGAGCTCCGTTCAAGGTCAAAAGTTTTTCCACTGCGTGCATTCTTCGTACAGTCAACGACAGGTCAAGCTTGACACTCTCAGTGCGACCCCAGCCCGTAAATTACCTTTATTGAAATAAGAACGGTACAAAATCAAGCTTGATTGCCCTTGACTTTTCAAACCGATTTTTTAGACACTGTGTTTCAAATGTACGATCACAAGTCTTGTAAAAATTACTAAAACGCCTTCCGAAGCTCTGCCACGCCACTGATTGGTTCAGATTCAGCCTGCTTGTCCTAACCAAAACTGTCATCATCATCAGCTTTATTGCATCGGGTACAATTCAGGGCGGCCTTTAGGTCTAAAGCTAAGGCTAGCTATACTTAATATCATCATCTCCAATCACCTATCTTCGTAATCAGTCAACCACTGCATGGCATAAACTTCTTCTTTTTTGTGCTTTTCCTAGCCATCCCAGTGTTTCAACTGCGCCGCTTACATGAATTCTAATTGTTTTTGTATTTACAGGCATTCCACCAGGGGTGGAGGACATGGCTCGCCCGGTGCCGCGGCCGCCAGCGTCCTCAGAGGCTTGGACGCTGCCCGGGCGCACTATCTGGCTGCGAAGCTGCTGCGACTCCCACGGAGCTGCACGCAGCGTCACGCCTTGCATATGTCATTATGCAAAAACAAGTAGGTAAGTACTGCTGCAGCTTTTCCTTACTCTACTACTGTCACGGCTAGCGTTTGCGATTCTCCCACACAATGTCGTGTTACCGGCTTTTTCGGGAGACGTATGCAGCATTGCGCGGTTACAACATCTTTATCCATAACATGCTATATTTTCATCACACTGCCTCTCTCGCTATCCACATACACGCCGCATAGCTGACAGAACTGGAATGTCGCACTCAGTATTACTATCCATAATGTGCAGCTTTTCATCGCGACGTGATCCTAGCGCAGTGTCACTTGTCCTCTATTCCTCACGTATCTGGCTTCGTTTCCCATCTCACTTGCTTCTTTTTATCATGATCAGCTTTATCAGACGTCGCTAAGTTTCGGTTGCTTGATAAATATAGGCAGCCAAATGAAGCACGGCCTGAATGTGTTTTTTTTTCTGTTCTCCCCTCTTACTTTTAACTATTTCCTCTGAATGCTACATTTGCTCGCGAAAGCTAAGACCGCTCCACTATACTAAGTAGTAGATGCACAAAGCTTCTTTAAAATTAAAGCTCTATTAAATCTATTGCTGTCACTTTGTTTTGCTGACAATGAGTGTCTGCAATAGATTTAATGGAGCTTTAACTGTATAGAAGCTTTGTGTAACTGGCGGTTAGTCTTTTTTATTAGGGTTCCGATACCAAAATGGTGAAAAAAAGGAACCCTTGTGGTGCGAATTTGTCTGTCTGCTGTCCGTCTGTCTGTCACACCTGTATATCTCGGTAACCACTCACGCTATCGACTTGAAATTTGGAACAGTTTTAGAATATGGTTGCCCAACTAAATTGCACATGAAAGAATAAAAATAATTATGATGATTGTTGTAAAGGGGGAGCCAAATAGGAGGGGCCAAATTTCAAATTGTTGCTACTAGGTTGAGTGGGATATCATATTATCATATGAAAGGGCTTTACTTGCACATTCTAAAATATATTTTTGTACTTTTTTACAACTCTTAATTTTCAAGTTATGATGAAAATGACAAAAAAGTACCATCCCCCCTTATCTCACGAAGTTTGTGGTAGGAAAAATCTGAATTACTTACAGTTGATATAAATTTATATAAACATTACAGCAAAAATAAGACGATCTTTTTAAGTTGCACAGTTTTTTAGAAATCAGCATTTAACCTTTACTTACAAACAAATTTAGTTTTGCGGTCTTAAAAATGGACTTTATTGCTTCTAAAAGTACTATAGGTATATCGGAACCCTCGCGACTGATTGCTTAATGCGAAGCTAACATTGGTATTTTTTGTTCCAGGTCAATAAAGAAGACTTTTCACAAACAATCCATTAATTAAGGTTGCAAATACGTTAGGTAGGTACATATTCGGGAACTATTTTATGTTGTTTTATTGTAATATTGTAATGTAGATATGACGACAGTCCTTCATTTCATTTGGTCACTTTTCACTGGAGTCACCTCAAGTCACCTCATGTTGTTAGTTGCGAGTTAAGATGATATAATGTTATAATCATAGTATGTAGGTGGTCATTTAGCTTCTACGTAAATTTTCTATTACTAAGTAGTTTACTTTACTTTTCATTGCCCAACAGCTAACACACTCACGCACTGTAATGTAGTCTTTTTTTTTAGATTTATTTTGAAACTCTCACATATTTTTCTTATGACTAATATAGGGTGACTTTTAATTAGTTCATGATACCAAAAGATATGCGTGTTCTCATGATATTGAACAACTTTTCCCAAGGAACATATGAAAAAAACCAAATTTGACCTCCCATACAAAATGCGCTATCAGCTGATGCAGTTTCTATTGGAGGTCATGAAACTTGATTTTCGTATTTCGACCTATGTTCCTTGGGGAAAGTTGTTCAGTATCACGAGTAAATTCATACCTTTTTCTATCAAGAACTAATTAAAAGTCACCCTATATAAGAACAGTGAAAGTTACACATGCACATAAGGATTAATGTTTTCTTTTTTGTTTTTGTAGTGATGTTAGTCGTAGCGACAGTCATTTGATAAAACACTTTTGTTTTAAGTTTATTACTTTAGTTTATAAGTTTGCTTTGCGAAAGTCGATTTGTATTCGTAGTTTATAAGTTTGCTTTGCGAAAGTCGATTTGTATTCGTAGTCTATAAGTTTAAAATGTTTCGTTACTAATCACTAGGTACAGGTATCAGTTTTTTGAGTTATAAATCACTTTATTAGTTCTAAGTTTATTTTGTCTTGCGATAGTTCATTTATATTCGTAGTTTATAAGTTTAAATATTTCCGTTTCTAATCACTAGGTACAGCTATCACGTTCATTTTGTGAGATTTAGAAATCACTTTATTAGTTAAGTTTATTTTTCTTTGCAAGAGTCCATTCGTAGTTTGTAAGCTTAGAAAACATTTTCAAATACACATTTTTCTTTCTATGTTGTTGTTTCTATAAACCCTGAATCCTTGAATTAATTAAGTAAGACCTTCCTTAGTTTACTGAAGGTCTCCGCGGGCTCCGGCTGCGGAGCGCGCGAAGACTTCCAATATTCTGAGTAAGACCCTATTCAGTATGTAGGGGCGAATTTGCTGCAAGATTTAGCGCGCAAAATTTAGTCGCATCTGAGGGATGCAGCTATACGATAGAAAGAAATAGTCGAATAGCTTTCTCTTTCTTTATTTATTTAACTGTTTATTGTACACATAAAAATACAAACAAAACATACATAAAGAGAACAGACACAACAGGTGCTGCTTATTTCAGCTTGGAAATTTCTTCCAGCAGACCTTTCTTTCGTACAGCCGCATGCCTCAGAGGCGTATAAATTTTGCCCCGTGTAAATCAGCCATAAGCCTTACTCTTAAGGCCATCGTAAGAAGTAGTTCTGTCAAAAAAAAAAGTAAACACAGCCGCACGTCAGTGGAATCACTTTGACCTTGAGCAGGTCTCTGGTTCCGCGCGTTTGTAGCATAGCGTTAGTTCAAATTATACTGGTTTTGCTTCCACTTTCTTGCTGACGCTTCTTACTATGGCCTATTGTAGGTATTAGAAGCATGGTCATTCAACGGTATTGAACTCAAAGAGATTTCCAAGTACCTACAGTCAAAATACCATCAAGCTTGTCAACGTATCTGAACAACTTTCAGTAAATAAAACTTTCCGGAAATGAAAAAAAAAACATCGGGCTCTCCATACAATCTGTCCAATCAAGTTTGCAATTTTGTATGGAGAAGCCGATTTTTTTTTTTATTTCCGGAAAGTTTTATCTACTGAAAGTTGTTCAGTTACGTTGACTGATCATGCCCTTTCAGTATTTGCCAGCCTGTCTCTTGCACCCTGTATAATCCGTTTCATTCTTAAATGCCAACGCTTACCAACACATCTTGCAGCTATTTCAATAGTAATCACCTAAATCTGAAAGAAAAAAAACAAGTTTGTAAAACAATGTTATTTTTTCCGTCAAATATACTGTGGTTTTAGAGTTGGAATTAACAAATGCAACGGATTACACATTTCATACACTTTCCACAAGAAACATTACCATCAAATACCGGCCAAGTGCGAGTCGGACTCCGTACTTCCGTACCTATCTACCATATGAGAATAGAATAGAATAGAATAATTTATTGGTCGAGTTAACATATTTAGAATTACAACCATTGTTTGATTCCTGCACTATAATAGTAAAAACTGTTCAAGTGTGTGTCAGACTCGCGCGTTTTTAATACACTTCTGCGTAACTGCGCGTCCATAACTAAGACGATATTTTTACCTTAGTGGTACGGAGCCCTCGGTGCGCGAGTCCGACTCGCACATCGCCGGTTTTTTTAAAATACAGGGTAGCGTCGCGTCGAACAACATTACTTTGGCCATGTCATTGATGCGCTAAGTCAGAAATTACTTATTAGGATTCCGATACCAAAATGGTAAAAAAAAGGAACCCTTATGGTGCCGCTCTGTCTGTCTGTCCGTCTGTCTGTCACACCTCTATATCTCAGCAACCACTTATGCTATCAACCTGAAATTTGGAATAGTTTTAGAATATAGTTGCCCAACTTAATTGCACAAGAAAAAATTTTGAAAAAAGTATGATTATTAATATAAAGGGGGCCAAAATAGGGGGGGCCAAATTTCAAATTGTCGCTACTAGGTCGAGTGGGGTATCATATGAAAGGGCTTTACTTGTACATTTTAAAATATATTTTTGTATTTTTTTAAATTTCTTACTTTTAAAGTTATGATGAAAAATGTCAAGAAAAATACCATTCCCCCCCCCTTATCTCCGAAGTTTGAGTAAGGAAAAATCTGAATTAATTACAGTTGACAGAAGTTTATATAAACTTTACAGCAAAAATAAAACGATCTTTCTAAGTTGCACAGTTTTTCAGAAATCTGCAAAAAACCTTTACAAACAAATTAAGTTTTGCGGTCCTGAAAATGGACTTTATTGCTTCCAAAAATACTATAGGTATATCGGAACCCTCGGCGCGCGAGTCCGACTCGCACTTGACCGGTTTTTTTTTAACTGACATGGCCATAGAATTATAATACACTCGCTGGCCAACGTTATTTTGTGGAACTAATTCCTTAATTAGTTCCACAAGAGTAGTAGTAGTAGTAATAGTTAGTAGTGGCTGACAAAAGCTAAATACGCTTCACGTGAGAAGGTTTTTAATGAAAAGTGATTTTGATGGCCGTGAAAAAAAGAAAAACCGGTCAAGTGCGAGTCGGACTCGCGCGCCGAGGGTTCCGATATACCTATAGTATTTTTGGAAGCAATAAAGTCCATTTTCAGGACCGCAAAACTAAATTTGTTTGTAAAGGTTTTTTGCAGATTTCTGAAAAACTGTGCAACTTAGAAAGATCGTTTTATTTTTGCTGTAAAGTTTATATAAACTTCTGTCAACTGTAATTAATTCAGATTTTTCCTTACTCAAACTTCGGAGATAAGGGGGGGGGAATGGTATTTTTCTTGACATTTTTCATCATAACTTTAAAACTAAGAAATTTAAAAAAATACAAAAATATATTTTAAAATGTACAAGTAAAGCCCTTTCATATGATACCCCACTCGACCTAGTAGCGACAATTTGAAATTTGGCCCCCCCTATTTTGGCCCCCTTTATATTAATAATCATACTTTTTTCAAAAATTTTTCTTGTGCAATTAAGTTGGGCAACTATATTCTAAAACTATTCCAAATTTCAGGTTGATAGCATAAGTGGTTGCTGAGATATAGAGGTGTGACAGACAGACGGACAGACAGAGCGGCACCATAAGGGTTCCTTTTTTTACCATTTTGGTATCGGAACCCTAATTATGTGATAATTAAGCATCTTTCCAAGAATATGGCCGACTCCGAAACACGATTAATTAAATATATTTTGTACGCCATAAAAAGATCCAAAGTTTTTTGCTTTTAAACCGTTTCTCTTAAGTACCCATTAATATATGATGCCAAAACTTTTACATATTATTCAATACATTATGCATAATAATATAGCTACATATTTTGAGAAAAATGCAAATATGAGCGAAAAACGTAAAACAGCGCGAATCCGCTCCGTTATAGCACGCGCATTCTGCCCTTTGTTAGAAAGGGAGGTAATTCAGCTCTTATCAGCAGCCGTAAAAAAACGCGCGCGATCCGCTTCTAAACGCCCTGCGGGTAGGTTTCCAGAATCTTTGCCCTTCTACCAGTTTTATAATGGCCACTACCTACAAACCATCTGCTTAACGTGCTTTCCAAAACAGGGAAATGGTGCATGGACCGATCTCCCGTGCGAATAATAAAAGTATAAAAAAATATTTATCGTCCCTCAAAATACTATTACAAATTAGTTATATTCTATGACGATGCTTTCTTTTCTACACTATATCCCTCTATCACTCAAGAGCATGTATTTTTTTAATTTTTTGGGTATGGATGATAAATAAAAAAATAAAATATACGTCTTTCAGGATATTTCATTTATTTTATTATTTAAGAAAAAAGATACAAAAATAGGGAGTGTTGCCTTGAGGCAACACTATGTACCTAATAAGCTTAACAACTATGTACCTAATCATCTTTGAGTTGCTGCTGAAAGTGGGCATTAAGAAAGGTGGAAGTTTCTGAAGCAATTCTTGGTTTTAGTATAACATAACGCCACTCCACATTTTTCGCATACTTTTTGAGTAAATCCAGTACACTTTGGAAACTTGCACCTGATTTTTTTATCAGACCATTGTGGCCAATGGCTAATCTGGTCTTGGCATACTGCAATTGGAGGTACGTGCTGCGCAGGTCCCTTGTGTTTTTTAACCTGAATTTCGATCTCAAGCGAAACCAGAAACGCTACTCAACACAAATATTTTATATCCCCATTTGTGTGGTTTATTGGGGTTGTACCTCTTCAAAGTATTCCGTGCTTTAGTGGAACACATTTGTTCGTCCACACAAGGATGTTCTTCCATGGGGACCTTCTTGTAGGCCTCATTCAAGGCGTCCACTACTGGTCTTATTTTGAAGATTCGGTCATGGTCAGGATCGCTTCTGGGAAGATTTTTACTGTTGTCACTGAAATGTACCGTATGGCACATTTTCTCAAATTTATTTCATGGCATAGTCTGCTGTATTATTGAAGTACCAAGTACTGGGCTCCAATCGTTATTCACTCTTGGTAATTGGATAAGAGACATTATATAGGGTGGCCAAAAAGTCGTGGATCAAACGAAACAGGGAGATAAAGGAGGTAATTTCCAACAAAAAATCTTTCCCCAGCATGGCCATAACTTCATTGCACGAAAAGATATGAATTATTTTAGTTTTTTCAATGAAACTACCGAGTCTTTTTACAATTTAATCAGTAAAAAATTAAATTGATTAAAAACAATAAAACAAAAGGTGTTGTATTATGAGTCGATAATGTATCAATACTACAAAAAATGTATTGCAGCTCTTGGTATCAAACTTAACGAGCAATGATTTTTTTTCCGTAAATTTTGAAGCGTTACAAAAAATTACTTCTCACTTTAAGAGCACCATTTGAAAAAAAAATGTATTAAGGAAAAGTGACCTTGTATTAAAAAAACTTTCTGGTTTAATGCTAATTCAAGTGAGGTACAACACTTTACTCTTTGATCTTTAGTTTTGGTTTTATGGTCGTTTTTTCGTATCAAGGTGCAAATTTAACAAAATGGCAAATTTAAAGATAAATGATTTTTTCGGATCAAACGAAACAGGGAGATAAAGGAGGTAATTTCCAACAAAAAATCTTTCCCCAACATGGCCATAACTTCATTGCACGAAAAGATATGAATTATTTTAGTTTTTTCAATGAAACTACCGAGTAACACCAAAACTAAAGATTAAAGAGCCACACCTATGAACTGCCTGATATCCATTTCTGTCACACGAAAAGTGCTGTTAGGATCATTCTGATCCTGATAAAGATTGGTCTCCTCCGAAATCAACTTGATGAGTTCTTGTGGATACAGGTAAAAGAAAAACTAAATAGAGGTTTCAAGCTCTAGAAGATAAGAACCCAAATCTTTGTTACCCTTGAACCTGAGCTTCTTGGTATTTAACTGCAAATTCTTCTTCTTCCAGCGTAAGTTCAATTTAGGGGGCTTTTAGTTTGTGACTGTTTAGCAGCATTTGGTCGACTGCTTTGAGCTGTTGAAGATTCAGAAACAGTATGGTGTAAGGGTTCCGTTTCTGCGTTTGAAGATTGGCTTTCGTGATCATCTTCTAAGGTTTCTATTAAAGAATACACGCCAATGCCCAATTCAGAAGGTTCATCGTCAAATGTTTCCAAATCTGGTATAAAATCTGGATTTGCCAGGCTGTCATCGTCGAAATCCAGTCCGTCCTCGCTGTCATCACCATTCGGCAACGCAGAGGCAATGTCCTCGTCTGCGAGGTGCCGCTTACGAGCTGTCCTGGAACATTATAAAACCCCCATGTACACTCATACCATCTCATATAAAACTAGTACAAAATAATACCCATATCAGTCAATGTATCCTAAAAGCAACAAACACTTTTTTTCTAAAATAAACCAAAATAATATAAATTATTGTTGAATTAACATCAAGCATTAAAGTTTATCATAATTACCTGTTCATGTTACCAAAAAAGACTCCAAAAACACTCAAAATTTTTTATTAATATTTTTCACTTCGGAGCACGCACGAATTTCTTCAAACCACCGACATTCGAAATATAAACTTTGATTTGAGACTAGTAATGCTATTTAGTGATTTTTTTTTGTATCAATTAGTTACTTCTGTTTGTAGACCACAGGTTACAATGCATTATAATGACAGAAAAAAAATCGTATGAATTAGACTGGAGGTCAAACGGTATGTTGCCTACAGTCTACACCTTGATATAGAGGGATATAATCACTACTCACTACATAGTATAAAACAAAGTCGCTTTCTCTGTCCCTATGTCCCTTTGTATGCTTAAATCTTTGAAACTTCGCAACGGATTTTGATGCGGTTTTTTTTAATAGATAGAGTGATTCAAGAGGAAGGTTTATATGTATAATAACATCCATTAAATAGTGGAGAAGTACTGTTATTTTTGAGGTTTCTAATGTGATGTCGTAAATAATTACATTTTTTCCGCTTACATTGCAAACGCAGGCTGAACCCTACGAGTTTTATCAAAATAATGTACTAAGTATGGTACACATTGAAAAGGTCTACAGAAAAGTCCGTGATGGTATATGTCTATCTCTTATGGATAACCCACAATAACTTTTTTTTGTCATTTACTTTTTACGACAAATAATGGCTAATTTTCGAAGCGATTTTAACCAATACAGCATTAATCCTTAACCAATTAAATACCTTGAATACATTGTTCATTTAATATAGATCTATATGGCCCTTTACACCGTATGATTTAAGTGAATATTTTCGAAGATATTACAGATTTAAAAATTGCGGGACGTAGCGTTTGCGGCGGTACCGGCCGGCCCCCCGGTGCGGCAAGAGCGTGCCTATAAATAGCGCGTCTGAGGCGCAGTTTTCCCTATAGCACTTTGGGATTGTTTTACTCCAAATTTAACGCGTGCGGGCCACGGGCAGTAATGAATAAATCAAAACTACTGGATCGATTTTAATCACAAAGGCTATATATTTTATACCCGTGCGAAGCCGGAGCGGGCCGCTATGTTTTTATATACAACGTTCACAGTTTTTCTGTAGTGTATTTAGTATCAGCATTGCACCCGTGCGAAGCCGGGGCGGGTCGCTAGTAATATATATACTTATATAATATTATAAAGAGGAAAGATTTGATTGTTTGTTTGTTTGTTTGCATCGAATAGGCTCCGAAAGTACTAGACCGATTTGAAAAATTCTTTCACTATTAGTATCCTACATTATCCCTGATGAACATAGGCTATAAAGTATTTTCAAAAAAGTTAGGGTTCCGTATGAAAACTTCGATAATGTAACCCAAGGTGTGAAAAAAATACCAACTAGCATCCGTATATCGCGTACGCTGCCGAAACTATTGACAATAGAGCAAAATGATGTAGTACAATCTTATAGAAGACATTAATATCTACAAAAAAGTCCGCAATACAATATGTCTAACTATTACAGTTATGTCACAATAACTACTTTTTCATGTTAAAACGCCGGTACAAACTATAGAGGCCTCATTATTCGTACCTTGGTATTAATCCTTATCCAATTGAATTATTCAAATCGGACGTACCATTCAAAAGTTATCATCAGTGTAATAATTATCAAATTTGAAATTTAAGAAATGGCGCTGTATGTAAGTGACTCTAATGGTTTTATGCAATAGAGAATAGACACGAAATGAGTGTCTCATCAAGCCTACGGGGTAGGAGCATTTAAGAGTGTATGTGATGATGAGAAATCTAGCTTTGTCTATTGCTTCAGGACCTAAACATTAAAATTAAAAATAATTACCAAATTTTTTTTATAATGTACTATTTTAAGGGTACCGTACCTCAAAATAAAAAAACGGTACCCTTTTAGGATCACTTTATTGTCCGTCTGTCTGTCAACACCCTTTTTCTCACGAACGGGTAAAGGTATCGGGTTGAAATTTATAACGAATTATAAGGTCCATAAACCACACAAGATCTGAAAATTAAGATCTTAATTAAAATAAGGACACAATCATAAGATATGGCTTTTTATGTCCTCATCTCCATACATTTATGCACTAAAGCAAGACCTAGAGGGTTCTTCCCGTTGACCTAAAATTATGAAATTTTGCAAGAAGCTAGGTCTCACAGTACAAATAAAGAGAAAAGTCTAAAATCATTAAATATTATAATTTTACTCACAACTGATTATATCCAATTAATTTGAGCTCCCGTAACAAGAAGTTTTCTATAAAAGAGGGGTCAAGTTGGATGGTCGCGGAGTTCTTAAAATCAAAGAGCAAAAGCTTTTAGTATATCCTATGGTAGATTGGTACGGAACCCTTAGGGCGCGAGTCCGACTTGCACTTGGCCGGTTTTTTAATAACCTCCGACGCAAAAAGAACCTATATCTACCCGTGCGAAGCCGGGGCGGACCGCTAGTTCTCTATAAAATAAAACTTCAGCAATGCGTACAATTAAGCTCAAGTCAGACAGAGGCGGTATGATTGCGAAAGCGGTCCGGGGCGGTTTGGCGGGAACAAAATACCGCGCCGCGACCGCTTTTCAATGTGACAGGGTGCATAAGAACTCATACTTTACAAAAAATACCGGCCCCGGAACGCTTCCGCTACCGCCTCTGTGTGACGCGGGCTTTATTGTCCTGGTCAAACACGTCTTTGATCGAGCTATAAAAAAATACATTCATTTGAATTCCCCACGGGGCTAATAAGTTACGTCGAGACGTAAAGATATTGTTGTTGTAATATCTAAGTATGATGTTTAGTTTTCTGGCTACATAAAAATAAATTAAATACGAAGTATGGGTAAAGAAGTCACTATTCTACTAATTTCTGTTCAGTAGGTAGGTGCACAGGTAGGTGACTGGTTAGAACTTCGATACAAAGCACACACTCTTAAAGTAAGTTGCGTTGCAGTTGGGCTGTTCTTTCTTCTTTGGGATGATGGTGGTAGACTTATGTATCCAAAAGTAAGTAAAGTTAGTTCATCATGACATCCCATGAAACATCCACTACAGGACAAGGCCCTCCCTCCAAACTTCAAGTTTTTGCTGAACGAAACGAGTCAACGAACACTACCGAGATCTGAAGCGAAGCATCCCACATGGTCCCACTTTATAAATAATATTAGAATATTTCCTGTAATAATCGAAAAACAACAGAATTTTAAGAACAAAACTTTAGCGAGATTCCCATAGTTCCAACATGAAAAAAGTCAAAGTGACAGCTGATCAGCGTTGCCAAACCCTGTGTTTTGGATTCCCCAAAACCCATGATCAAATTCCAAACAAACACCCGGCAGACTTTAAATATTTTAATTTCTAGAATTTCCTTTATTGATCAAAATAATCAGAATATTTCTAGTGTTGATTACTTGTTCAGCATTTTAATTGAGAGATAACTTCGAAGTGGCCAGTTTTCTTTTTTCATTACTGATTTAGTAAGGTAAATCCTAAAGCTCAAGTCACACAGAGGCGGTATGATTGCGAAAGCGGTCCGGTGTGGTTTGGCAGGAACAAAATACCGCGCCGCGACCGCTTCTCAATGTGACAGGGTGCATAAGAACTAATACTTTACAAAAAATACAGGCCCAGGAACGCTTCCGCTACCGCCTCTGTGTGACGCGGGCTTAAAACACCTGGTAACACGCATCGACGATCTCCTCTCAAATTCCCCAATCAGTTTAAAATTCCATGTATTTCAGGGAATTCCCCAAAAGTCGGCAACCCATCAGCTGATTACGTTTACGAATACGGCTATTGTACGCAGTTTTTGTCGGCTCGCTCTATCAACCAAAGATTTTGGAATGTGGATACATACGCGCTGCTTTCTTACGTCAATGCTATAAACTCAGTATTTTTTTTTACCCCAGGAAAATATGGGACGAAAGGTAGAGAAGATTTGTACGCGGACATGTCTGTCAGCGATAGGCTCGGCGACAAATCTGTCAATGCATGGGGATGGGCAAAGAGATTTTAACCTTGCTGCGCTCGGTCATAGAGGGATTTGAAGGCTTGTCAAGTGTTGCACTTTTGAAACGTCAAGTTGGAACCAGGTTTGTTTTGGTTCTTTTTACACTCCTGCTAATTTAAAAAGTTATTTGATTGTTCTCTTGACAAATAGTATGACATTGTCTTTACTTTCAGTCGTCTATGAAACTATTTGTTTTGATGTTGTCGTGAGCGAACCGGCTCTGTAGTTTTTATAATTTTACTGTTATTAAAATACTTATATCTAATCAAATAAGTGTTGTACACAAAAACCTAAATGCTGAACAATACATATATCGTACCGGCATGCGGATCTCATTCCTCTAGGAAGCAGGACATCGAAGAATTCTTATGCTTTCATTTGTAAGTAATATTTTATAAGCTTTTTTTGCAAAAATATGTGTAATACTCATTAAAGTGACAACAAATTATATTAAAGTTTAGGTAATTCAATTTAAAAAACCCTTTTACAAAGATATATACTGCAAATATCAAGAACAATTCAAGAATATAAACATATCGAGAATGGTTTTGATTATCCGCCATTAGAGATGTAAATAGTGGTTATCGATAATGTCTAAAAAGTTGTCGAATTAAATCAGACGCTAACTTTATTCTTCTAGTACGATCTCTGTAAATGGTTATATGGCCACAAGTCAATCTACCTAGTTATAAAAAAATAGTTAATAGAATCAGGCGTTACTTTGCGGAAGTCCATCTCAAAGAAATGAAACAAATATATAGCCACCTTCCGCAACAATGATGGATGCTATGTACTCACTGTGCACCGCCCGCCCGCCCGCAAATAAATGCGCATGCGCAGGCAACTGCAACACAGCAACCACCCAAAAACACTCTACACGTGTTTCGCCTCTACACGAGGCATCCTCAGGAGATGTTAGACCGACCAGTGCCAAACACCGAGTGAGTGGCACTGGTCGGTCTAACATCTCCTGAGGATGCCTCGTGTAGAGGCGAAACACGTGTAGAGTGTTTTTGGGTGGTTGCTGTGTTGCAGTTGCCTGCGCATGCGCATTTATTTGCGGGCGGGCGGGCGGTGCACAGTGAGTACATAGCATCCATCATTGTTGCGGAAGGTGGCTATATATTTGTTTCATTTCTTTTTATAAAAAAATAGCCAAGTGCGTGTCGGACTTGGCATATTTAGGGTTCTGTTGTGTTGTAATATTAAAAATGAGAGAATTATAGTTACAAAGAAAGAACGTGATTCATCAATATCTGTTATCAAATTATACATAATAATAAACATAATCACCAAAAGACAATGCAACTTTTCCCTAGACCTCTGGCTCAAAATTTTGAAAGGTAGAGTAAAACCTATGTCAAATAATAGACCTTATAATCATTAACAACTTTTTCTATGTCATCAGAATAATCATAGAGGGTGAAATTTTAGCCTACATCATTCTATGGTGTAGGCTAAAATTTTGTTTTTGTGACCCCATTTAGCTGTACGGGATCCCACTTTTAAAAGATTAAAAAACATTTTTGACAATTCGTATGGCTTTGAGTCAACAAGATGCTTTTACTGTTAAATCATTGTCTGGCTATAAAACCTGTGCGACAGACGACGGACACTCAGACGGACATAATATTGAAGTGACAACTATAGGGCTCCGTTAGGACCCTTCGGGTGTTTTTTTTTTTTTTTTTTTTTTTTTTTACTAGCCTGTACTGTCCCACTGCTGGGCAAAGGCCTCCCCCATACATTTCCATTCCTCCCTATTTATTGCGACTATGGGCCACTGGTCTCTAAAAGCATCCAGATCATCTCTCCACCGCTTCTTGGGCCTTCCTCTGCCTCGGCGTCCATCATGGGGTACCCATTCCGTGGCGCGTTTGGCCCACCTATCCGGGTGCATCCGACACACGTGACCCGCCCAATCCCACTTTAATGTGGCAGCCTTTTTGCCGACGTCAGCGATACGGGTTTTGGACCGCAGTGTTGTGTTCCGGATACGGTCGGTCCTCTTTACACCTAGTATGCTGCGCTCCATCGCCCTTTGGCAGACCGCAAGTCTGGACTTCTGTGCCTCAGTCAGTGACCATGTCTGGGCTCCGTAGGTTAGGACGGGCAAGATGCACATGTCGACGAGTCTCCGTTTCAAGGATAATGGGAGAGTCCCTTTAAGTAAATCCTTCATGGACCAGTAGCTCCTCCACGCGTTTTCTATTCGGCGACTGATTTCTTTATCTTGCCTGTGGTGGAAGGAAACTAACTGACCCAAATAGATATATTCGTCGACATATTGTATCTCTTGCCCGTCTACCACGACCCTACGTTTAGTGCCATTGGTCATAACTTTTGTCTTTGACTGGTTCATATGAAGTCCAACCTTGCGGCTCGCCACATCGAGTTCGATCAGCATGTCTTGCAGCTCATTGGCTGATGGAGCGAAAAGCACAATGTCATCGGCGAAACGGAGGTTTGTTAACCTGTTTCCGCCGACATCAATGCCCTTTCCACCCCATGATATTGCCAGGGTTTTGAAAATCTCTTCAAGAGAGCTTGTAAAAAGTTTGGGAGAGAGCGGGTCACCCTGCTTGACACCTCTTAGGATTGGGAATTTGGGGCCAGATGACTGAAGTTTAATGTTGGCAGTGCTATTAGCGTAAATAGTTTTTATCAAGTCTAGGTAGGTGGTATCTAGATCTTGAGCTGTTAGGGCATCAATCATCGCAGTGTGATGAAGGCTATCGAAGGCCTTGCTGTAGTCAACAAACGCTAGGTGTATAGGCTTATTGTGTTCTGTAGACTTTTCTATTATCTGGTTTATGGCTTGTAGGTGGTCTGTTGTTGAGAAACTAGGTCTAAATCCCGCCTGCTCAGGTGTCTGGTGTCCGTCTAGCTTGCCATCAATTCGATTCTGTAATATCTTAATAAACGTTTTGTAAATGTGGGAGGTGAGGCTGATAGGTCTGTAATTTGAAATGTCTGATTTGTCACCTTTTTTATGTAAAAGTATAATATTTGCATGACAGAAATTATCGGGAAGGCGTCCAGATAGAAGAATGGAATTAAATAGATTAGTCAGGTGGGGCAGTAAGGTCGGCTCTCCGATTTTTAGCGTTTCTGTCGTGACACCATCATCTCCAGGGCTCTTATTATATTTCATGCTTTTGAGAGCTTTGTGCACTTCGTGTCCCGTTATGGAGGGGATGGTGTCAGGACAGGAATAATTTGTGTCATAGCAGGTATTGTTGGGACTATTGCTGTACAAGGATTTATAAAAATTTGTGCATATGTTTGTAATTTTACCTTCGGGTGTTACAAAATAAAAATTTAAGTCATATAGAGACGGCTTGAACGTTCTGTTATCACAGGGGTGAAGTCAAAAATTGGTCAAGCTTGACAGTCGCAGCGTGATTTTAGCTTCTACAGATATTGAAATAATAGGTCTTTCACTATGAAATTGCCGAAATTTTCTTACAAATTAATGAGATCATAATTCCTATAATTCTAAAGCTATTTTTTCATTTGTCTTATATTTGTTGTTGTTGAATTCAAGATTAAGTATCAATTTTAGCATAAAATAAAGTTTTAATTATTAGTTTGATTTTTAAAATTAAAGGTTTGAAAACGATTCGTTTTAAATGTCTTCCGATTTCATCAATAGATTTGTTATATTTTTTACTGATAATATTTTTCGAAAATTGACTTTTAGCTTCTTTAAGAAGCTAAGTTAATGTTTTGCCAATCATGCTCAAAAAATATAGAAAATTCGCCATACAAAACGCCAATTTCATAGATGAAGACCCGATAAGAACGGTACAAGTCCAATGTGTCAAGCTTGACGTACTCTTGACTGAACCATATCATTGGTAGTCGATATTTATTTATTTTCAGGTCCCTTCAAGTTTTAAAGATAAAGTAAAACAGCATAGCAGTGGCATTGCAACTAAGCATTAAAACTACTAAATAAACAACACTTGCAGAGAGACTTTAGTGAAAATGGTGACAAAAAAAAGAATTATTTTAAGGTAGTAGGTAACTTTATTAGTAGATTCATAACTTTTTAAATATACTTACGTAACGTTCTGTAATTTTATTTGTGTCTTTTCATTTACTCTTCATTTTAAGTAAATGAGAGAAATATAAAGCAGCTTAATTCATTTCTGATGAATTCCTTTTTAAATAATATCAACTATAAATACAGAAATGAAAAAAAAAAGACTTTACGCACCCCTTGGAATAGACTCCTTCACCTAACGCGACCCGCGCCCGCGCGATTGCCGCGTTCTTTATCGAGTCTAGTTGTACTGCGCGGACGTGCGTAAGTCTCTGTCATTTTCAAATTCTGACAATTTGAGGTTTCGCGCTTGATGTATGAACTGTTCGGGGTGCGCTATTATAAACATAAAGCAATTTCCAGACAACATAGTGAAAACTGCAAGTAGTTTACTGTCGAGTATCTCATTTTGCAACGTCAAATTTTGGTTCTATTCATTTGATTTCTCTTCTTCAAAGAACATTATTGTGAATAGCATACAAAACATTCAAATTCAACGATTTTATTAAGTCACAAAATTTTGAATTCTAACGTCTGCTCAAAGCCTCGTCAATATTTAATGTGCGAGTGTTAATACTATCGTTTTAAAAAAGTCGAAATACTACATTATCGCTATCGTCATATCGAGTGCCTGCACATCTCTAGCTGGTCAAAAAGAATTACAGCGACGTTTGAAAGTAGATAATCAAAAACATGTTTATCTCTTTTTTTCTAATATGACTCTTAACATGAGTAAAAAGCCAAGCTATAGCCGACAATTTTCGGATCCCTCTATGAACGAGCGTAGCGAGGTTCAAATCTCTTTGGGGATGGGGGTATTTCGGAATCTTTGCTTATCCCTGTGGCTTGTTTGGTGTTGTCTGGAGTTCTTTCGTCAAGCTGTCAAGAGTATATTTTTTCTAGTGATGAAAAAACAACTCTGTATGTTAACGTTCTTTGTAAATGCAAAGCAAAAATACAGAGGCCGAAATTTTTCAATTTTTTCAACTTTAATTCTATTACAAATTTCCCGTACAAGATTTGTATAAGGAAGTAAAAAAAATGTTTTTCGTCCCATGTTTCTTTGGTAAAGTTGTTCATATTTGTATAGAGCAGCCTCTAAGGATTGTAGACTTTTTCATGCAAAATAAAACTATTGCGTACAAAATCAACATTGTTATTAATTTTTGATATAATTATTTGCGAGGTACATTTAGTACGTTAGGCTTACTTATCTATTCAATATATAATAATAGGTCTTTACCTATGAAATTGCCGTTTTGTATGGCGAATTTTAGGTAAACTCTTTTTTCAGTACTAATATTTTTGCATTTTTCTTAGGAATTATAAATCAATTTTTTTTCATTTTTTAAGAGTTATTGGGAAGACATTACGTTAACAGAAGCTGAAATTTAATTTTCGAAAAATAACAAAGTAAAAAATTATAACAAATCTAATGATGAAATCGGACGACATTTCAGACGAACAATTTTCGAACCTTTAATTTTATATATCAAACTAAAAATAAAAAAAATATTTTATGCGTAAATTAATAACCTTGAAGTCAACCTTCAAATATAAGACAAATGAAAAAAATAGCATTAGAATTATAAGAATTATGATCTAATTAATCTGTAAGAAAATTTCGGCAATTTCATAGGTAAAGACCTATTATAAATGCACACCGACTCAGACATATTTGTACTCTTGGTTTGTACTTATAGCAGTTATTGCACTATTAATACAGGGTGTAAGTGACAATTAAGCAAAAACTTAAAAAAGTTAATCAGTCAACGAAACTGAACAACTTTCCCCAAGGAACATATCACCGTACCGGAATGAAAACAAAAAGACAAAATTATAAATTTGGTTACACCCTGTATACGACCTAGGTTCTAGACCTAGGAATAATATTTAAATAGTAGCAGTGACTTAACTTTAATTTATTAAGTAGACAACAATTGTTTAATCAATATCTCACTAATGTTATGTCTAACCAACTTTTAACAACTTAAGATTAAAAAAATATAAATGTACGTGGTAATTTTCATTGGTTTTGCTCCTAAACCCCAGTGATTCTAGTCATAACAAGCAATGTTCCCGTAGAAATTTTTTTTTGACCGAAATAATTTTTTCGACACCCCATATAATAGCTGCGTGCCCCATAGTCGCAGAATAGTAAGTACTATCGTACACACGGCCGCACATCGGTAGAAACACTTTTGAACCTTATGGCGTAGTAATAGAATTGAAAAAGTTTCTACGGACAAGCAGTTGACCGTACTATTATACAGAACGGACACTCTCCGCCCCCTTGCAATACACCGTCTTACTACAAAAAAGATAGACATCTGTTTTTTTTTTAATCTTTATTTAAAGAGCTTAGTCACTAAGCGACTATGCCGCTCTATAAGTTTACAGTTATGGAAGGAGATGGCTTAAAACTGAGACAGATAAACTATCTCAGGTCGGATTTTTAATCAGACGGAGTAAACTGACAGATCGAAATGTCAATTAACGTAATAATGATACCAACTTTCACATTATAGTGAAGTATTTGACTCATTCATAAATAGTTCAAAAGATGTGACTTTGAATAAAATGCAAATAATTTTAGAGAATTTAAATTACCGTCAGTTAACAGTCAGACATCGCACATGGCTGTATGGACTCGAAGCTTTTTCTTAGTAACGAAAAAAAAGATGATGACGCATAAATGTCATTGTCTGTCATCCATTCCATTCGTCTCCTTACTTCTGTCTGATTGCACGATTGCGGTTTTTGCTGTTATCTGTTTTCATTATTACGCTGTTTTGTTGTTCTATTACGTTTTGTTTGTTGTTTTTGTTACGTTTTTTCTTGTTTGTGTTATTATTAACATGGATCCACCACCAAGTACATCAAGAAGCGATACAGCTTTATCGCCGAAAAAAAAGAGACCACGTATTTCTTTTAGTGTGACAGAGAAGCTGATGATACGCAACACGTACAAATACGTATTTGAGGAACAATCCAAGTTGCTTATTTCAACAGAATCTCCCAATATAAATGAGTGTGTGAACAAAACGGCGGAAATCTTGGGAATTGGTTAAACTGCTGTTTACAGTATTATGAAAGAGGTTAAAGAGAATGAAGAATTCAAATCTTCTGAAAAACCAGGGCCAAAACAGACTTATAAAGACAATTTGATGATTTTACATTCTCAGCCATTCGCCAAAAAGTCCATGGTTTTTTTCACAACAATGAACCTCCTACCATTGATAAGGTGCGTGAGTGAAACTTATTATTAATTATCTGAGTGTTTCACATTCCACCACCCAATCAAATCAAAATCTAATGTCTTTTTCTAAAGCCTATATTACACTACTCTATTCCATTTTTTGTGTTCTAGTTCCCCTTATTAGGTAGCAAAAACACACATTAGACAGATATTTTGGATTTTAGATCACTGAACTGAAATGATCAAATTGAGTGAATCATTTAAGCACAACATTAATTGCATTTTGTAAAAAAGCGGCAACATTCGATCTGTCAGTTTACTCCGTCTGATTAAAAATCCGACTTATATCTTGTATAGTGCTTTGGCTTCCTTAGACAAGGGAAATGCCAACGCACTATTACATGCACCCACGTCTCGTAAATTATCACGCCAAATGAGTAGGTACATTGCATCTTTCTGATTCGTTCCGAACACATTCCATCAAAATATGGTATATGTCTTCAACCACGTCGCATTCAGAACAATTCGGAGACACCGATTTACGCATCAAATAGGCAAATTTATTTAAAGGGATATGTCCAGAACGAATCCTAAATGCTATGACTATAGTATTTCTGTTCAAGCAGCTATCAATCCAAGGAGAACTCAAAGGTTCAGGTTGTATAGTCTTATACCATATCCCCAGTCTTTTCGACCTTTCGTCAAAATATTCTTTCCATAATAAACAGCAATGCCGTCTAGCTTCCTGTAAGCGCTCCGAAAAAAAAGGAAAGCACGTTAGTGGCACTCCATCTGTAGTTGCTTGTTTGGCTAAAATATCTACTTTCTCATTACCTACTATGCCACAATGAGATGGAATCCATTGGAGAACAATCTTTTTAGAAAGTTTCTGTAATGAATCAATAATATTTAAAATTGTGTAGGCAATCGGGAGACCTCGAAAATTCGAGGTACATCGAGCCAAATGGTAAAGAGCACTTCTAGAGTCTGTAAATAAAACGAAGTTGCTACCAGGAACTGATTGAATATAAGATAGCGCTTCCGCTATAGCCAGTAATTCAATGTGCATAATAGATAAATTAAAGTTAATTTTAAATTTTATATGCTCATCAAGCTAGGGGTCATAAACAGCTGCACCAGCCACACTAGTGTCTTTTGAGCCATCTGTAAATATAATATAACATTTATCATACTGACTTGTACACATCTTGTGGAAACAAGTAGCCAATTCTCCGACTTTATATGTAGCCTTTGGTTTATTAATAAAACTTATTGATGTCTTTATGATTTGAGAAATATTAATATAACTAACCCACACGTCTAAAGAAAACATTTCTAATAAATTACTAACATGTATAGATGTTTGTGGATAATTGTTACTAACTGTTACTAATTGTTGATAAGTGTTACTACAAAACAGCGTCTTGCGATCTTTTGTTTTTGTTAAACACGTTACTTTTAAATTTGTTTTTTTTTTGGGTCCACGCGACAAGCGTATTATTAACTCTGCGTTCCAATTTGCGCTAACAAACTGCTTTAGAGCACTGTGAGCGCGCTTAAGTCGGTCCAAATTGACCAAAAGCGTGCTCTAAAGCACTCGCTCGTTCACCGCCTTACGTCATTGATGACGTCATCGTTTCTTCTATCAGTGCTTTAGTCAAATAGGTGAAGCAGTGAAAGCGCTAATGTCAAATTCGATTTGACACATTTAAAATCCCACACATTTGCAACCAGCTGACGTTTTTCAGGTTTTGATTTTAATTAGCTTGTCTCTAATGGAAATGAGAGTGGTTTTAACGCCATTGTTTGAGGGATTAGCTCAGGCTTTGTTAAAGAAAATAAAATTTAAACTGACTTTTTGACAGATGGTCACGTGAGCGCGCTTAAATCCGTTCCATATTGACTAGAGCCACTAAAGCAGTGACAGCTTTGTGAGCGTGCAAAATCAATTTGGACCGTCCGTCAGTACTGTATACGCTTTTAGCAGCGTTTGTACATTTTGGAACACAGCGCTAATTTGTTCTTTTTTTACTGGGCCCACGCGACAAGCGTATTTTATTAATTTTGTTTTGAAGTAAGACCCGAGAAGACGGAGTGAGTTTTCTTTGACGTCTGTCAACTACGTCTTTCCAAGTGTCGATGGGTGGTACACTTATCACTGTTGGTAATTTATTTTTTTTAAATATTAAAATCTATGAAATCTACAAAAGAAAACATTTGACAGAAGTAATCAAACTGACTTCATTTACAAACTGATCATTTGAGGCACTATGATGGTTTTTCCTCGTGCTGATTTGCAGCGTCATCCAGTGGCCATTTTAAGATGGCTGATAACACCCTATTTCCCCCGCACCCCCGCGCGCACCCGACCGCGAGTTTCGCTTGGTTCTCCTGAGAGTAATTTGTACTGAATTTGCGGGAAATTTCAAATTTTAAATTCGCGCTCGCGTATGTAGTGCCCGGGGTGTGCCATAGTAAAGTGCCCATGTCATTTTGTACATATGCGAAAGGCGAAACACTTTTTTTAGTCAAAAACATTTTCTGAAATTGTATGTGTTCAGGCGAATCACTGGGCTTCGGGAGCAAAACCAATAAAAATTCACGTTGTATACAGCAAGAGGCAAATACAGGGTGTAAGGGACGGTGTACCGAAAACTGAAAGGGCATGTTCAGTCAACGAAACTGAACAACTTTCCCAAAGAAACATTTCTGGGAAATGAAAAAAAAATTTGACCTCTCCATACAAACTGTTCGACCAGAGTGAGCAATTTGTATGGGAAGGTCAAAAATCGGAAAGTTGTTCAGTTTCATCGACTGAATACGTCCTTTCAGTTTTCAGTACACCGTCCCTTACACCCTGTATAATAGGATCGTCGTCGCCATGTTTAATCCCTTTCTTATATTTGTAACACAAGCTGTTTAGAAATTTGACAGTCGGAAATCTTCGGTGAGCTTATAATGACTATACCCCGTTATCTGACGCTCAATTTGGTGGCACGTCAAAATAGTGCTGTAGCTTCACATTATTTGTTGATTCATATTTACTTATAAAGTTATTTGTCTTAATAAAATTGTTTTTTTGTGAGTATTTGATCGGATAGGAAGGCGACAATTATTGAATAGTATGATACGTTACGTACGAGTAGGTGCCTACTTTAGTTCGAGCAGTTTATTTTTTAGCAACATTGCATTTAAAAAATACAATTTACAAAAGCATATTAAATCCCGCTCTCATGAAGAGAAACAAGCTTCATGTTCAACACATTTGGACTATTTATTAAAAAATGTGTCTTGCCTCGTGAAAATGGATACCAAAATTTTTTGTTCCCTCTGTCAGTGCTACTTTTATGCTTCTAAACAAAGCGTTGAGAGACATTTAGGATCACAGACTCACTTAAATATTCCGAACCTACAAGCTAAATTCAATGAAGATTTAACTAAGTTTATGATTTCATGCAATATCCCTTGGTCTCAGCTGGAAAATCCAAACTTTAGAAGTTTTATAGAAAATTGCGTAAACAATGTATATGGCAACAATACTCTGTTGCCAAGTGAAACAAGTTTACGTTTAAATTATTTGCCTAAATTGTACAAAACAAAAAAAGATGCAATAATTGAAGAGTTGTCGAATGAATACATCTATTTGAGCATAGATGAAACTACAGATGCTACTGGCAAAAATGTCGCTAATATAATAGTTGGTGCTCTGAAGGAGACAATTTCTCAGCCTCATATAATTGCTTCTAGACCTCTGGAATCTACAAACAATGAAACGATTACCGAACTTGTAAATAAAACACAAAGAAATTTGGGGAGCGGAGTATGAAAAAAATCGAGATAAATAACTGTTTTTTATTACTGACGCAGGATCCTATATGCTTAAAGCAGGAAAAAAATTAACTAGGATTTATCCAAACATGACCCATATGACTTGCTTGGCTCACGGTCTAAATAGGGTGGCCGAAGCAGTGAAAGCGTTGTATCCAAATGTCAATAAGTTGATTAATTCCGTGAAGAATATTTTTCTAAAAGCCCCTAAAAGAATTAACAAATTTAAAGAAAAATATCCACATACCCCCCTTCCACGTCGACCGGTTATAACACGATGGGGTACGTGGATTGACGCCGTCAAATTTTACGAGGAGAATTATAGCAAAGTAAAAGACGTTGTTTTAAGCTTGAATACCGCTGACGCCGCTGCTATAGCTGAAGCACAGCGACTGCTGTCGACGGACAATGAATTAACAAACGAAATAAATTTTATACACACCCATTTCACAATTTTATCAACAGCCATTACAAAATTAGAAGATCCCAAGCTGTTATTGAAAGATTGATCTTTGAAGATTGTATTTGATGTTCAAAATAAAATTTCATTAGTTAGACTGCACCATAAAGGGAAATTAATCCATGCAAAATTAACAAATATATTAAATAAAAATCCAGGATTTAAGTCTGTAAAAACTATTAATCAGTTGATAGAAAAAAAGGAAGTTGAAATTGATAACAAAATTGTAAAGAAAAACTGCATAGAGCAAATACAAAAAACTACATTTTTTGCCAGTTACATCTGTGGAGGACGAAAAATCATTTTCATTTTTAAAATGGATATTTACAAGCAGGCGACGAAGTTTGATTTCATATAATCTGGAAAAAATCTTATTAATTTACTATGAAAGCTACAATCATAAATAAATAAATAAAAAATCTTAAATTTCTTAATTATCTACATAAATCACTATAGCAAAACTCTGTTGAGTTTGAATCAACTCTTTTGATATGTTAGTGAGTGAATCAACTTCCTTTTGTATCGATTCAGATTATCAAAATTGCCCCATCACTTGCCACCAACTTGAGCGTTAGATAACGGGGTCTAATAATGACATAGAGTACACACGGTCGCAGATAACTGGTAATAAAACCACTATAAGCAGAACCATAGACGAACAATAAGGACTGACCATCCCCTTATAGAAATCTTAACCCGGAGAAGTATATAACTAGATGGCGCTAATAAATAGTCCGAGAAGTTATTATGATTTATTTAGCAGAATATTCTGCTAAATAAATAAACCGAATTTTAATGTTAGCGTATCTTTACATTGAAACTATGTTGAAATTTTGAATGATTTTTTGGCAGAATACTCGGTAGACCATAATTAATTTCCAGATTATTTTAAAGCGCCACCTAGTTTCCATGAGTTTTATACCTTTCCGGGTTACTTTTTCTAGTATGGGGATTGTCAGTCTTATTATTATTCGCCCATGGCAGAACTAACGCAACGCTACGATACAAACGTTCCAGAGACCCGTAGCAGTACAACTAATGACTTAAGTTTCATATAGTGAGCCTGCGAGCGCGGTGTACAGACACGGTGACCCGAGCCTCAAACACGAGGTTATTATCACGCACAAACCCCCGTTCGGGACTCAACGCATTTTTCACTTGCATGAACAGCATTTCGCCACACTCCCGCAGTGCGCTGTAACAATCAGAAAATAATAATAACAACACTCATACATCACACACACACAACACACCCCAATCAGTGTACCTGGAATAAGCCCGTATCTGACTGAGAAATACCGACCTCCGGTCGAGTTCCGTTCGAATGACCTTTGATAATAATAATAATAAAAATAGCTATATCAAGCAGTGCTATATCAAGGCTATTGTGCTCCATGATCAATAGTAATCAGCTAAAGCTGTCAGAAAAAACCGGTCAAGTGCGAGTTGGACTCGCGCGCCGAGGGTTCCGATATACCTTTAGTATTTTTGGAAGCAATAAAGTCCAGTTTTAGGACCGCAAAACTAAATTTGTTTGTAAAGGTTTTTTGCAGATTTCTAAAAAACTGTGCAACTTAGAAAGATCGTTTGATTTTTGCTGTAATATTTACATAAACGTCTATCGACTGTAATTAATTCAGATTTTTCAATTCTCAAACTTCGGAGATAAGGGGGGGAACGGTATTTTTTTTGACATTTTTCATCATAACTTGAAAACCAAGAGTTGTAAAGAAATACAAAAATATATTTTAGAATGTACAAGTAAAGCCCTTTCATATGATACCCCACTCAACCTATTACCGATAAATTGAAATTTTGCCCCCCTATTTGGGCCCCCTTTACATTAATAATCATAATTTTTTCTTAATTCTTTCACGTGCAAATAAGTTGGACAACCATATCCTAAAACTATTCCAAATTTCAAGTCGATAGCATGAGTGGTTGCCAAAATATAGAGGTGTGACAGACAGACGGAAAGACAGACAGACAAAGCGGCACCATAAGGGTTCCTTTTTTTTACCATTTTGGTATCGGAACCCTAAAAACGAGTTTGTAAAACAATGTTATTTCTTCCGTCAAATATACTCTGGCTCGTCTGGTTCGTGGTGGTTTGTCTGGTTCTATGGCTGCAAAATGTGTTGGTAAGCTTCGGCATTGACTCGTGGAACGGATTATAATAGTTTGTTTTTGTTATGCAAGGCTGCAAAAGCGTTAATTGGCGCGAGTGAAGGATTTTAGGACTCGCTTTGCTTGTGGCTGAGCGCCAATCCTATACTATTAAACGAGCAATATTTGTATGTACATATATATATATATTTGTAATCGGTTTCTTGAAAACGACTCTAACGATTTCGATGATATTTACCATACGGAGGTTCAAAAATTAAGATTTAAAAAATATACATTTAGAGCTAAAATGACAAAACGGAGGTGGCTCAGCTTTATGCTGTGATGGGGCTCATGGGGCCGAGGACACATAAAGCGCTGGTTTTCAGCCACTCCCTCTTCCCTAAGGTGGTAAGCGGGAACAATATGTGACGAGGGCAACAACAACATTCATTAAAAAATGAAATTAAAACTAATAAAATAAAAACAAGCTGAATGGGTGTTCTTGAGGATATAGGTGTATATGGGTGTGTGTGTATGTTTGTTTGTTTTACTTTTTCCTACTTTATGTTAAAAGGGTTAATTAATTAAAGTAATCCTTCAATTTAAGCAATTTCTAGTAGGTTTCAGATTTTCCGCAGCATATTAGTTATACGGGTACGTGCGATATGAATCTTTGCATAATATATCAAGCGAAGCTCGGTCGCCGCGGTACTGTAGTATGAGAGTCTTACCTGGAGAAAGTGGACTGCAGACGCGCGACATGGTTGATCTTGTTCTCGCCAGACGCCAGTAGCACGAGCTCCACTTGCACAGAACACGACCACGACATGCCCGGCTCGCGGTCCTCGCATCTACAAACAACATTTATCTAAGTTGAATAAGATTTTAGTGAATCAAAGAGCAAGTCTCCTGAGGAACACGCACAGATAGTGAGTGGTCTTCATGCTCGTGTCAGTCTGTAGGTGCGGTATGACCCGGAGCGCCCAGGGCCGACCGGCTGCGTTATCAGAGCCTCAGAGAGCAAGTTACCTGAGGAACACGCCCACATAGTGTGTGCTCTTCATATTGGTGTCGGTCTGCAGGTGCGGTATGACCTGGAGCGCCCAGAGTCTACCGGCGATGCTGGCGCGCGGCGAGGTATGCGAGCGGTACCGCAGGTCGGAGGTGGGTACCGTCACTCGCAACACGCCCTCGTTGGTCACTTGCGGCGGGAGATGGGTGGCTGGCCTCTACAACGAATAAAATACCAACTGTCAACAATAACTTAGCTGTATTAGGTTCACTCTTCGAAACACCCTGAAAGCAGGATGGCTTTAAACAGGGTGTAAGGAACTGCTTTCCGAAAACTAATAATAATAAATAATATTGGGGGACATTTCACACAAGGTCATCTGATCTCGAACTAGGCAAAGCCTGTACTATAGGTACCAGAGACTTATATACATATATAAATAGATAAATAACACCCAGACACAGAACAAACACTTATGTTCATCACACAAATGTTTGCCCTGGGCGGGCATCGAACCCGCGGCCCACGGCGTGAGAGGCATGCTCCACGGAGTAGAGAAGGGGAAGGAGATGTTGATATCAGTCGAGCCGTAATTCAATCAATTGAACCATGACGTCACGAAAGTGGGCGGGGCATACGCCATTTCCTCTTTGAACTTACCAGTGATCACATCGAAACACGCTCTGCAAAAACCACTCCCATTATGAAGTGTTGTGTGCCTTTGTGTTTAAATTCGTCAGAAAGGCAAAAAGAAACTGCATTTAATGTGTCTTTTCACTTGTAAGTAAGATTTTTCAATAAAATTTGCATGTGGCCGTAACATTAGTTCTGCTTTATGTCGCTAGATGGTTTTGGGAATATTTGTAAACGATGGAAAATCACCACTTCTTTTTACTTTCACAGACTCAATTTACATTTCTGGCTTAGTTTTAACAATAGTTTCATATAAAATTACGTGAATATCGTGAATATTTTATTTATTTGGAGAAATATTGGTAGTTTGTAGTTATGTTGTTTGTAATAGCGCCACCTAGTATGCAGTGGACAAACTCGCCAGAGTTAGGTTCAAGAACCGTCTTCCAGATTTCAGCAAGTAAGTAGTATATAGGGTCTTAATTTAATAACGTGCCATACATAGCTTAGGGGGTGTTCAGTGACCCAGTACATTAAACCAGCGCGCAAGTATCAGTGAAACTGTTTCTTTTTTGTGTTAGTTTAGTTTCAATTTCAAGTTTTAGTTAGTCAAGAAGATTTAGTTTTTTTAAGTAGGATTTTATAAAATATGTTTTTTAGTGTTCCTTTATCGTTACTGAACTATCTCCTAAGCTTTGGCAATAAACACCCAGTAGATAGAGAGCGGGAAGTCAGCAACCCTACCTCATCGCAAACAAAATCGTGAACAACATACCTACTTCTCATAGTAGGAATAGCGAAATGCCTCTTATTTTTAATTTGATTACTAAGAAGGTATGCAAATGAATACCTATTGTTTTTTTTTAAATTATCAAATCAATATAGTTGGCTCTATATTTATATAGATAGGCGATGCATAACGCGTTAAGCTGCCACCACCTTTATCTTTTTAATCTATTTCAAAAAGAACAGGTTATCAATTCGACCCGTCCTGTCAAAAATACACAGTTTTTGTAGCTTAGCTTCAAAACAAATGTACTGTTTCATAAGTATTTTTGTATGTTGCAAACATAATTTTCATCTAAATCGGTTCCGCAACCAAACACATATTACACATATATTACACGGAAATAATCCAAATACATCGTCCAAAACACCATTTGAATCGGTTCAGTTGTTTGCGAGCGATTGACGAACAAACGAACAGGCAAACAGACCAGAAATCTAAAAATGACCTGTATGGATTCCATTACCTATTTTGAGACCCCCTATATCATATTTTTGCGAAAACTTTCAATGTAGGTAGATTCGCCGAGTTCACGATTTTATTATATGTATAGATTGGTCGCTATTTTCATAAGCAACGAGGAAGGGTTACCGACTGCCCGCTCTTAGTCTATACAGGTTATAATTTAATTGCGTGCCATAGCTCAGGAGCGAGATCAGTATCCGTAACTGAACAACTTTTTCCAAGGAACATAGGTCGAAAAACAAAAAATAATTTTGAACTTCCCATACCTACTGACTACTGAGTTACCAACACATGAAAGTCCAAAATTTTTGTCCTTTATCGAACTATGTTCCTTTGGGAAAGTCGTTCAGATACTGATACTGAACCCGCCCCTGAGCTATGCTATGGCACGCAATTAAATTAACTCCCTGTATTAACATTTATTTTTGTAGTAAAGTGGCTTTTACGCCATCTAGTAGAGTATAGCAGTACCACCAAAAAGTGCGTAAGGACAAAAGTGCTAGTAGTTTCACTATTTGCCACTAGATGGATTTTACATAAAGTAGGTGGAGTCTAGTTATTTCCCGCAAACTCGTGACTCGATCTTCACCCCCGCGCACTGTCACGCTTCATGTCGTACAAAAATTTCGTAGGGGCACCTCCTCTCCCCTTCTGTACTCCGTGGGCAGGCTCACTACCAACCACACCAACGGGCTTGTCTGAAAGGGTATGGTTATAGATTAGTCAACATAACTCAAGTATTTGTACTATCATACAGAACGGACACTCCGCCTCTTGCGCATCCCCCCCCCCCCTGCCAACGATGGTTGCTCCTGCGGGTCAGATAGATAGATAAACACTTTATTGTCACACACATAACACATTAACAATTACAAAAGAGAGTCTTAAATCTAGGGTGACAAAGGCGGTCTTATCGCTGGGAGCGATCTCTTCCAGACAACCTTTGCATGTAGGAAAGTGTGATAGAAAACTGCAGTAGTGTGTATACTATTACAATACAATATGTACATATACAAATAAATAGTTTAAACATAGGAATAAATATAACATACACAAAAATTAATATATTTACATGCATGTCAGTTGCATGTACTGAATATTCGATTCCAATTTCTAATTTCAAATTCGCGCCCGTTGTTATGTAGTGTCCGAGCTAGTTGGCTCACACCCGGTGAAGCTGTAACCCGGTGAAAGGGTATATTTTTTTACATTTTTCATCATAACTTTAAAACTGAGACGTAAAAAAAATAGTAGATTGTATCACAAGGCTGTAAAATAATATTTTCAAGGCGAGGGCGCTATTTTGAATCCAGAGCGAAGTGAAGGATTCTTGAGTAGAATCCCGAGCATGGCGAGGGATTCTAAAGTAGAATCCTGAACGTAGCGAGGGATTCAATAGGTCGCCCAAGGTAAAAATATTTTTGCAGCCGCGTAATACACTCTACTTTTCATCTCCCTCTATGAGAAAAGAATAAGAGGCTCATTGAGACACACACTCGTCATTAATTTTAAATATAAAATACTATTACAATATTATTACTTGATGTAGCAATAGTAAAAATCATATTAGGTATTATTTGTAACAACTGAAAATGTTATTGACATTTTTGTATCAAGGAACCACAGCAAGGAACAGAACCTCTTTGGTTGGTAGTCTTGTTTCTCTTTTTATATTCATAATAATTTTAATAGTACAACCGGCCAGTATCATTTTTCATACAATATTTTGGTTCGACCTCTATGGTTGACCTAAAATATCCATATGGTGGACCTAAATTCAAATTCTAATTTTAAATCCCATTTTTACCCGCTACGAAAGTCTCTTGGAGAAAACAGCTATTTTGTTCGCCTTTATTGACGAACCGTTCAGCGATTTTCGAATAGATGGGATGAAAAATATGTTTAAGAGTTTACAATTAAAGCCCTTTCATATGATACGACTCAACCTAGTAGCGACAATTTGAAATTTGGCCCCCCCTACTTTGGCCCCCTTTACATTAATAATCATAATTTTTTCAAAATTCTTTCATGTGCAATTAAGTTGGGCAACTATATTCTAAAACTGTTCCAAATTTCAAGTCGATAGCATGAGTGGTTGCTGAGATATACAGGTGTGACAGACAGACAAAGCGGCACCATAAGGGTTCCTTTTTTTACCATTTTGGTATCGTTACCCAAAAAAACCGGCCAAATGCGAGTCGGACTCGCGCACTGAGGGTTCCGTACCACCAGATAAACATAATTGTATTAGTTGAAATTTCAGTAAGTTAATGTGCTAGATTTTTTGAGTCCGACACGCACTTGACCAAATTTTATTATTTGTTGTTATTTTATTACTTATTCACTATAAACATACCAACTTTCAAGTTTGTAAGTGTTCCCGTTTTTAAATAGAACTAAAACAAAAATCGCCTCAGCGACCATCCAACTTGACCCCTCTCTTATATGAATGTTCTTGAAACGGGAGCTCACCACAATTGGTTACCATTAGTTGTAAGAAAAGTTGTAATATTTAATGATTTCAGACTTTTCCCATTATTTGTACTGTGAGACCTAGCTTCTTGCCAAATTTCATAATTTTAGGTCAACGGGAAGTACCCTGTAGGTTTTTCATTTTTGAATAAATGTATGGAGATGAGGACATAAAATGCCATATCTTTTGATTGCGACGTTGTAAAAAATTTAAATTTTCAGATCTTGTGTGGTTCATGGATCCTAATATATGGTATTAATTTCAACCTAATACCTTTACCCGTTCGTGAGATAAAGGGTCTTGACAGACAGACGGACAACAAAGTGATCCTATAAGGGTTCCGTTTTTTTCTTTTGAGGTACGGAACCCTAAAAATGGCCCGGCGTCATTTGTTAGATGCCAGTGCGCGAGAAACGACGTCCGATGAAAATGCCGAATTGCAGTGTTTTTGGTGCAAAAAAAGAATGGTTGACTGCTCTAAGTAACTCGACAACTTTCAGTGAGTAAACTCCACGAAATGAAAAATAACGCCCTCTCCATACGAAATTGTGAACTTGATTCACAGACATATCTTTATATCCCCTTTGGGGGTTATCCCTTTATATGTCTGTGACTTGATTCATGTGTTGGTCGGTTACGTTATCTTTTATGAATTGATTTTTTAGGGTTCCTATAACAAAATGGTAAAAAAAGGAACCCTTACGGTGCGACTTTGTCTGTCTGTCACACCTCTATATCTCAGCAACCACTTATGCTATCGACTTGAAATTTGGAATGGTTTTAGAATATAGTTGCCCAACTTAATTAAACATGTAAGAATTTTGAAAAAATTATGATGATTAATGTAAAGGGGGCCAAAATAGGGGGGGGGCCAAATTTCAAATTGTCGCTACTAGGTCGAGTGGGGTATCATATGAAGGTTTCTTAGTTTTCAAGTTATGATGAAAAATGTCAAAAAAAATACCATTCCCCCCCCCCTCCTTATCTCCGAAGTTTGTGTAAGCAAAAATCTGAATTAATTACAGTTGACAGAAGTTTATATAAACTTTACAGCAAAAATAAAACGATCTTTCTAAGTTGCATAGTTTTTCAGAAATCTGCAAAAAACCTTTACAAACAAATTTAGTTTTGCGGTCCTGAAAATGGACTTTATACTCCAGTAAAATTACGAGAATTGTATGGCGAAACGGAAATAATTGATAATAGCCGTGATTCTTTTTCAGATCCATAGATTATATTTCTGTGTAAAGCTTTTTAATGGAATCCACCTAAATTAACTTCATTTATTTATTTATTTTGCCGTCCACACATTAAAAAAATATGGAATTCCGGAAAAAAAATGTTAATAGATAATTTTTTTTATTTACGGCTTGCTATATATTCAGAATTTCATATTATACTTGAATCCACCTAAAAGTATTAGCTTTTTTGTATTGTTTAACTTTTATAGCACGAAATTTAAATAAAGCTTATCTTCGCAACCAAAAATAGTAATAGATCCGTTTTGCTTTCTCATAATTTAAATAGTGCTAAATAATCACATTTTTGGCAAATCCAACATAAATGTTTACAAAATCATTGTAAACCAGCGATTACAAAAACATTTTTTTTTATTTAGTATGGCATTTTTGTGAATATATATAAGAATCACTTACATTTAAAAAGGTTGAGTTTAGCTCAGTTTATTTCTATTATTTTACCTCGACTTTATTGGACCTTATATGTAAAAATAAGTGGAGATTTTAAATTTTGAAATAAATTGATATTTTTAAATATATTTATGGTGGATTTTGATGCCTATATGTAAAGTATACGTTTATCTATGATATAAAGTATATAATTGTCTATTGCAAAGTATGCTGAACTGGAAAGTCAGTATATATTTGTACCTTTGGCCGTGGAAACAAGCGGTCCGTGGTGTGAGGAGGCCAAACAATTTGTAACCGAACTGGGTCGGCGCCTGCGAGATCGTGGTTGCGACCCCCGCTCCGGAGCGATCCTAAGGCAACACATTTCGTTGGCCATCCAGCGCGGCAACGCGGCTGGTATTATGGGGACTTTCCAACCTGGCACGCTCCGGGGCGGACTTTTTGACTGAGAAACAGGCTTTTTATGCTGTTGTTTATAACTTTAATTTTGACTGTTATTGTTTTTTAATTTGTTATTGTATAAATCTTTGACTTGTCATTATGATGAAATAATTTAAAAACATATGAATAAAATTTTTTGTATCCAAATTGTCTATTACTATTTTTGCCTTAGCTGTTATTCGAAAAAAATATTCCATTTAAATTTTAGGTGGATTCGTAAATATTGCGTCTTAACATCATATTTAAATACGATATACACAAAAAAAACCGGCCAAGTGCGAGTCGGACTCGCGCACTGAGGGTTCCGTACCACCACATAAACATAATTGTATTAGTTGAAATTTCAGTAAGTTAATGTGCTAGATTTTTTGAGTCCGACACGCCCTTGACCAAATTTTATTATTTTTTGTTATTTTATAGCCTATGCCCTATAAACATACCAATTTTCAAGTTTGTAAGTGTTCCCGTTTTTAAATAGAACTAAAACAAAAATCGCCTCAGCAACCATCCAACTTGACCCCTCTCTTATATGAATGTTCTTGAAACGGGAGCTCACCACAATTGGTTACCATTAGTTGTGAGAAAAGTTGTAATATTTAATGATTTCAGACTTTTCCCATTATTTGTACTGTGAGACCTAGCTTCTTGCCAAATTTCATAATTTTAGGTCAACGGGAAGTACCCTGTAGGTTTTTCATTTTTGAATAAATGTATGGAGATGAGGACATAAAATGCCATATCTTTTGATTGCGTCGTTGTAAAAAATTTAAATTTTCAGATCTTGTGTGGTTCATGGATCCTAATATATGGTATTAATTTCAACCTGATACCTTTACCGGTGCGTGAGATAAAGGGTCTTGACAGACAGACAGACAGACGGACAACAAAGTGATCCTATAAGGGTTCCGTTTTTTTCTTTTGAGGTACGGAACCCTAAAAGTAGCTATTAACAATTAATGTTTTGCAAAACCGTATTTTTACTGGAGTATTATTTCTTCCAAAAATACTATAGGTATATCGGAACCCTCGGCGCGCGAGTCCGACTCGCACTTGACCGGTTTTTTTATATGTTGTTGGCAAAGTTGTCGGACAAAAGTTTTTGCTTTTGACCTCAAAGTGAGCAAACGGAAGTCAGGTACAAAAAGAATTACCTAGTGTAATGAACCTAAATTTCAAGTTTCTACACCAAAGAGTGGTTTGATAAGTCAGTCAATTTATTCTTTTACACGTTTAAAAATATAACATCCAGAGAAAAGTCCACCGCAGGACAGGGAGCTCCAGAACTCCTGTAGAAACGCGTGGTACTTTGGAGGAGATATACTATAGTCGACACGCAAGCGTTGCGGTTGGTGTGGTGACCGCTGTTGTTGGTGACCGAAGTATGTAAGATGGCGCGATACACAGAAAGATGCTGCTGCCCATCCTCCTGTTCATATACCTTTAGTTTAGTCGCTTCTTCAGACACCCACGGTTAGATATGGGTTTGTACTGTCCGTGTGGTGCCGGCATAGAATATCCAACGTGTTAATGGAATAAGCGAAACCCTCATACACCCCAACTGATTTTTATCAAAATAAATCCATTCCCGTAAAAAAAAAAGTTTTTTTTATCTAGCGATGTTGCTATCTTTGTTACTGCTTATAGGCTGAAAAAGACATCATCACTTTTAGACCTGTCAAATTTTAATCATTGCGGCCACGCTAGAATCGCTTTGTAATTTTAAAGTTCATCGTTGTTCTAGTCCGCGCAAGCCACGCGCACTTCCCTCCCCTCCTCACCGCTCATGAACCACGCGGCGCCGCCGCCAGCGCACGTGTCCACGGAAATATTTAGAATAGAAGCGGTAAAATCTTAAATAACAAAAATTAAAAAATTACCCCTATCAAAAACCCGTGAAAATGATTCTACTCTCGATTCTGAACAAACTTTTTTCTCAGTTTCGCTTATTCCGTTAACACGTTGTATAAATATAGATACAAGATAATCGCAAACTTATAAAGGAGAGAAGATAATAAGTATATGCTTTGACTTATATTTGGCAAAGTGGCTCCTAGAGCACTGTTTTTATAGTAATAAGGAATTTCTAGACGATAAGACTGACAAGTTCTAACATTCTATTTAAATTTTACTTTGATTTCATATTGACATATTTTTCCTTTGACATTCAATATTATTATTAATCTTAACATCTTTATTTCTTTGACATTGTATAAAATCTTGAAAATTTGCATGCTTTAATTTTTAGCTGAAAACACTGTACTTACCTAATTATATATAAAAATAAGACCTTTTTTACTCTTTTCTAACAAATAAACTCATTAATAGATTTGTTTTAATATGTATTTACGCTCCTCCTACCTGTAATCTATGCTGCTTACTGGCGGAGAACCCCGGGGGCAGGGCGGTGACGTCACCAGCGATGCTGACCAGCAGCCTCAAGGCGTCTCGTGTGCTCAGCAGGCCGCTCCGGGCTGGTCCGTGAGCAAACTGCTCGATGGAGAATGTGAGGAAGCGGATTTGTTGTAACGCTTTACGCACCAAGCGTTGGGTTACGGCTTCTGAGTACAAGAGAAAATAAATACTAAAGACCCTTAAGGGGCTATAGCGCGTTCAGGACAAGTCTATTTTCTGCGCATGGGTGACAGGCGGAGAGCCAATGAACGATTCACTCGCCTCATTTTCACCCCCGAACCAATTTTTTGAGTTCTGCGCATTAACGGTCACAGACAAAGTTATTTTGTACGCCGTATACCCGCCGTCCACTAGCGCCCCCATCAGTTAAAACAATATTACTCGCTAGAAAAAACTTATCGAAAACCGGAAAGACAAATTGAAGTAAAGGTATCCTTGTTTATTTAGAACCTATTACCTCTGTAAAGAGACTCGAGAAGATATGAAGGAATAGAGGTATCAACCGCAAAACAAAGATCAGGCTAATGCGGACACTCATATATTCCATCTTTTTATACGCGTCCGAAACCTGGACATTTAAGGCTCGAACCTTAAGAAGGATAGACGCATTCGAAATGTGGTGCTCCGAATATCCTCGACCGAGCGACGCACAAATGAATCTTCCTTAAGGAATTGAAAATTAAGACCAGGCTCTTCACCATCTGTAAGCAACGAGTCCTAAAATTCTTCGGCCAAACGGTCAGAAGAGGTTCAGATAACCTGGAAAGGCTTATCATCTCTGGCCGAATGGAGGATAAACGGAGCAGAGGACGCATGCCAATGCGATGGGCCGACGCTATAAAAGAAGCAACTGGAGCGATACTACAGGCCAGCATACACCATGCTCAAGATAGGGCGATCTGGAGAGGTGTGGTGGCACAAGTAGCAGCCCACGATTGTCACGTCCCTCAGTCATGATGATACGACTAAGAAGAGAAGAAGAACTCTGTAAAATAAAGTTCACTATAGTTACATACATACATACATAACATCACGCCTTGTTCCCGTTGGGGTAGGCAGAGACCACAGTTCTCCACCTGCTACGATCTTGACATACTTCCCTTGCTTCCTGAACCTTTATCAATCCTTTCATACATGCTCGTCGGTTTAGGGTACTTATAACCTGGCCTTTATTCAGAACGTCTTGAATTTGGTCCTGGTACGTTCGCCGAGGCCTTCCCCTTCCAACGTTTCCATTCACTCTCGCCTTGTGGATCTCTTTCGTCAATCTTCCTTCATTCATCCTCTCCACATGACCAAACCATCTTACACTTAAACCATCTTACACTATAGTTACAGGCATTACATATACAAAAACAGCTTTATGTGGTCGTTTTGCGCACTTTTTTATCCATAGCTACAGAGAACCACCTATATATTTTTCAGAATTGATAGGTTCTAAATAAACTAGTGTCGTAGCTCCTCCAAGACTAGAGTACTACACACCGCTCCGTCTTGCTCGCTCAGCACGAGCCCCTAGATAAAAAAGGACAAATGTCATTTGGCCTTAGATATATTTTCAGTGTTACGTACCAAAGGGTGGAAAGCCAGAGTCACACTGAGGCGGTAGCGGAACCTTTCCGTGGGCGGTATTTGTTGTAAATGTTGTATGAGTTCTTAGGCACCCACAATACACATCACATTGAAAACCGGTCGCGGCGCGGTATTTTCTTCCTGCAGGTCCGCCCCCGGACCGCTTTCGCAATCATACTGCCTCTGTGTGACTTGGGCTTAATATGCCTCCGACGTCTGTTAGCGGGCTGAATCTCATGAACCGTAATAGATAGACAGTTGAAATTTTCACAGATTATGTAAGGGCTCCCCTAATAAAAACGTGATTTTTAGGCGATTTATGCTCGACTTTTGTTTTAGCTCTATCGTAAAAACGGGAACACTTAAAAGCGTGAAAATTGGTGTGTTTATAGTGCATTAGGCATAGAATAACAGAAAAAAATAAAAATTGGTCAATTGCGTGTCAGACTAGCGTGTTTTCAATCCACTTCAGCGTGACTGCGCGTCCATAACTAAGACAGCATTTTTTTTTTCCATAGTGGTACGGAACCTTGGATGCGCGAGTTAATGTATGAAACAAACTTCAAGTTTTTCGCGCGAGTGAATGTGAAGCGTTTATCAAGGAACTCGTGGGCGCGGCTGCTGTTATTCTAATTAAGCTACATTAAGGGGCTGATAAGAACTAAATAAGCTTCACTTGAGCAGGTTTTTAACGAAAAGTGATGAATATGTGGTCGTGAAAAACAAAATGTGATAATTAATCATCTTTCCAAGAAGATGGCTGACTCTGAAACACGATTAAATATATTTTATATGCCATAAAAAAATCCAAAGTTACTTCTGCTTTTTTGCTTTTAAACCTTCTTTCTTAAGTATCCATTAATCTATGATGCTAAAACTTATTATTCAATATATTATGCATTATCATATAGCTGTTTTATAATTAATATTATGGGTACAGATTTTGGGAAAAATGCAAAAATGAGCGAAAAACGTAAAACAGCGCGAATCCGCTCTGTTCTAACACGCGCATTCTGTCTGTCCTTTGTTATAAAGGGAGGTAATTTAGCTCTTATCAGCCCCTTAATTCGACTTTAGGGTAGGAAGTAAATCTTCTGTCATATTACCTTGCCCTGATTGGTTAGGTAGAGAGCTGGAACTTCTTTTGCGACTCGAGTGCACTCTAGCGTAGCGTTCTAACGCCTGGAAAGGAAACTTGCATTCAGAAAAAACTGACTAAGAATAGTTTCATCATCATCATCAAAGCATCCCACGAAAAGTCCACTACAGGACAGGGAGCTCCCTCCAGAATTCTAGCTTTTGCTAGAAAAATGTGGAGAGGAAGTAACATAGTCACCTCGCTTGACAGCGTTCCGGCTAGCACCATGGACCGCGGTTGTAGGTGACCGCAGTAAGTAAGATAGTATGACACACAGGAGGATGCTGCTGCCCATCCTCCAGTTTATAACCCTTAGTCGCCACGGGTACCTATGTATGGGATGGTACTAATCTTTGCCGGCAACACACGGGACATAAGAATAGTTGAGTAAATTTTTTTGATATTGTAAAATTATACAAATTACATCACGTCAAATTATATGTTGCAAATTATATGCTGTATATAAAAACAATAAAATGATAAACAATATAAAATTCAATGTCAAAATAATCAAAATAAGTAATAACTAATTAAAATGTCAAATAGTAATCAATGTATAAAAAAGTTCTTCATTCGACTGCTGAAAGTTTCATCAGAAGGTTCATTTCTTAAATCAGCGAGCAGTTGCTCATAGTAGGTGGGTCCAATAACGCGAGGATTTTTCAGGAGCAGCGCGGTGCGCATAGGCGTATAGACACATTTTGGAAGCATCCGGTTTGACGAAGATGCTTACGCGGTGTTTCCACTCGCTCGAAACTCGACAGATTCCAACGGATGAATATTACGATCACATCTCATCCTGTGGGTTTTGAAGAAGGCGACTAGGGGATCTTGAACCAGAGGATGGGCAGAAGAGTTATTCCGCGTATCCTATCACCATACTTTTATTTATGTCACAAGTGGCTAAACGAGCAGGTGGGCCACCTGATGGTAAGTGGTAACCACTGCCCATGACACCCACTGTCTTATTAGTGAAATAATTTGACATTAATAAGACAGCAAAGCGCGTTACCCACCCTGAGAACTAAGATGGTATGTCTCATGTACCAGTAATTTTCCTGGCTACCTTGCCCTTCAAACCGAAATACAGCAGTGCAAACACTGCTGCTTCACGGCAGAAAAAAGCAAGAGGGTGTTACTTCCCCAGACGGACTTTGCACAAAGTCCTACCACCTCCTACTACTAGGTCTCTGTCACTTGACCTGCGATAAGCACCTACACTTTCGAGTGATTTTACCGCATCCACTGATTTTACCGCACTAAAACGAGAAGACTCAACATCATATCGCGTAGGTTGCAAGGTCGATGACCGACCTTACAAACCCTAGTGTCAGAGTTGTTGAGCCGCTCAAGGCCTCTGACTGGCTCATTTAACTTTTTGGACAATCGCAGGTGATTTATCCTGCAATTTTCTAATCAAGCACAAAGGGATTTTTGTTTGACAGTGTCCCCACGGGGAATCGAACCCAGAACCTCCGGACCAAGAGCCAAGCGCTCTAACCACTAGACTACAGAGGCTGTCGACTGAAAATTCGCCTTCTGATCGCAGCCGACTACTAATTATATTTTTATGGTCTGGTACTACATCAATCAGTATTTTGTAAATAAAAATAATAACAAGTAAGTACCTACTTAATTTTTTTTAATTTCATTGAGTTAAAACTGCAGTTCTGCACTTTGTAACGTGCGCGCGCTTCGCCGGTACGTCGGCGTCGCGCGCTACGCGAAGTAATAACAACGCTACATCAAGCACATTAGACACATTTTTGCATGTTTTGTTTAACACATGGGAGTGCAGTATCTGTATTCAATCAGTGATACTACGATCACCAACCACCTCGAGTTCCATTCCATTATCTTCGAATTTACTTTTAGTTCTGCTCTCGCCGTAGGTGAGTAAAGATTATTCTTTGGTCCTGCTAATTTGTAGTTCCGTTAACGTCGAGTACCGTTAACTTCAAGTTCTGTTAACGTGGAGTTCCGTTTACTATTAAATTCGAGTTCCGCTTACGTTGAGTTCCGTTAAGGCGATCCGTTTTCCATACTAAATTCAAATGACTCGCATTTTTATACGGGACATAAAATGCTGTTGAAAAACGAGTGCATACTGCAATTTTTAGTTAAAATTTTCGCTGATTAATACAAAGATACAGCTAATGCACCGAAAGTACTACAATATAGATCGCACACCCGCAATGATAATATTGAACCAAAAATTGCTAACAAAAACTAGTTCGGTGCATTAGCTGTAGGTATCTTTGTATTATTCAGCGAAAAATTTAATTAAAAATAGCACTATACACTCGTTTTTGATTGGCATTTTATGTCCCGCATAAGAATGCAAGTCATTTGAATTTAGTATGGAAAACGGATCGCCTCAAGGTCGAGTTTTATTAACGTCGAGTTTCGTTAACTTCGAGTTACCCTAACTTCGAATTCCATTAACTTCAAACTGTACAAATTTTTGGGTTCCCTTAGAGTTTCCTTAACTTCGAATTCCGTAAACAACAAATTCCGTTTTATTCCAACTCTATGAAATTAAATTTCCGTTAACGTTGAGACCGTTAACTTCGAGTATCGTTAACGTCGAGTTTCGCTAACGTCGAGTTCAATTAATATGTTAAATGCTACTCAGGAATTCATTAAACTAAAGAGTCACTGTGTGGTGTATTTTGCAATTTTTTTTCCATTTAAGATGATCTCAACCAACAATTGCTAAAAATAACAATAATTAATCGGTCAGTTACACAAAGCATCTTTAAAGTCAAAGATCGTTTAAATTTATTGTGTTTGTGGACAAAAATGACAAATATAGTTTTAAGGGCGTCCTTGCGTGTGGCGGTGGCTCTCCGCCTGGGCTGCGATGTATGCGAACCACATCGCTGCATCTGTGGTACCATGGTGGAGGCCAATAGCCATCATGGGTTGAGCTGTTGTCGTTGTGCAGGTAGGTTTCCGCGTCACCACGCTCTCAACGATATCATCCGTAGAGCCCTCGTATCGGCGAATGTCCCTTGCGTGTCGGAGCCCCCTGGCTTGAGCCGCACAGATGGCAAGAGACCGGATGGCCTGACGCTGGTCCCGTGGCATAAAGGCAGATGTCTGCTATGGGATGCCACCTGCGTCAGTACTTTTGCGGCTTGCCATCTAGGCCAGACAAGCCAGGCAGCAGGGGCGGCCGCTGAATCCGCAGCATTAAAAAAGAGGGCCAAGTATGGCGACCTCTCCCGCCAATACGAGTTCGTCCCGCTGGCTGTTGAGACGTCGGGTAGTTGGTGCGCGGAGGCATTGTCCTTTGTCGGGCAGATAGGGCGTCGGCTGAAGGAGAGAGGTCTTGACCCCCGCTCCGGCTCGTTTCTTGTCCAGAGGTTGTCCATTGCGATACAGCATGTTAATGCTAGTAGCGTGATGGGCACCTTTGGACCGGGGGCGACCTGGGGCGGTCTGTTTCATTGACGGTTTCTTTGTTTTAATGGAAATTATTATTATTTAATTTATTTGTAACTTATTTAACATGTTTTTATTTAAATATATAGTATACCGTTTTAAGGGAGGTTTAACTTTAAAAACGCTTTCTGCAATAGGCTTTATAACTTCAAACTACCTGAAAAAGTTCCATTTCTTCCACCTGGATGTCTGGGATACCAAAAATGGCAGCTACTGTGTCTATGTCGATTTCTTCAAAACTCCTGTGTTTGAGAATCTCCCTGATGTGCAGCTTTATCATCTGTAATATAATGTAACAAACAAGGGTGGAGCTAGGTTTTTTCACTGGAAGTCTAATCTTGACCAAATGACTGAATTTTTAATTTTTTTGCATGACTAAGGAGTGGAATTCTCGTCTGCGTCTGTGTTCCCGAGTGAATAGACTTCTTCTGGGCAAGCTCGTTCCATCGTCGACCCAGGGCTGGATCTTGGTCAGGAGTAAGTTCAACCATAAAAATAGAACATAAAAAGAACTGCAAGTGGTCTCTATGAAATTCCAACTAATATTATAAATGCTAAAGTAATTATGTCAGTCTGTTACGCTTTCATGGTTGAACCAATTTTGTTAGACAGTTTGAAAAACATAGGCTACTTCTGAATTCCAAGCGCAAGAAGTCGCGTGCAACAGCTAGTACTTTAATTGCAATTGGTAGTTCAATTATTTCGTCAAGTCAATGCAAACTACCCGCCAACACAGGGCGCTGTAGGTTTCTGTATAAAACGCGGTATTTTAAAAAAATGCTGAAAATCAAGGGGAAAACGAATTTTCTCAGACATGCGACCTAGCTAGATTTATTTATTTATTTATTAATCATGACATTTTTACAACATAACAGTAATAAAACCAAGGCGTTGTAAAAGCTAAACACAAATACAAATATTCTTAGACTAAATTATACTTAAGTTTTCTCAGCAAAGCCTAAGCATTTGGTCCGAAGCTTTGCCAAGGAATCCGCAAATAAATCGATGTCTGGGAACAAGGTCAGAAGAGTGTTGAGCTGTTTAAGCGCAAGCATAAGCGGGGAGTGACAGTATTGGCTTGTGCGGTGAGTGGGCACCGCGAGCAGGCGGTGGGAGCGCGCGCGCGTGTAGTTATCGGGCACGTACAGCCGACATGCAGTTGTTACTAGCTGCGGACAAGTGGAAGCTTCACCACGGAGAAGACCAACAGTTGTAAGAAGGGAAACAAACGTACGCCTAGTTTGAAGAGAATGGAAACGAAGGATGCCAAGTAGAAACATTGTAGGGTACAGAAAAGGATAATAGCAATATATTTTTTTGTAAAGGAATCTTAGAAATGCTTTCTGGACTTTTTCCAATAGTAATCGATAAGATGCTTCGTGCGGACTCTATACTATGGAAGCAGTTTCCAATTTACTGCGGATTAGTGCTGTATAAACCAAAATAATAGCTTTAGGGTCACGGAAATCACGACAGTTTCGCAACACAAAACCAAGTCGGCTATAGCAGTCAGCTGCGAGAGATCTTATGTGGCTATTAAAAGTAAGCTTAGAATCAAATTCTACACCTAGGTATTTGACAGAGGTACCGCGACTTATAATATCTGTGTCGAGAGTATAACAAGCCACAATGGGTTGAAGTGCGCGAGTGTAACTCATAACGCTACATTTATTAATATTAAAGAAGAGTTTATTATTAATGCACTACTGAAAAAGAGAATTAATATAACTCTGAAGCAGTTTACAGTCTTCCTGTTCATTGACAGCACGAATCAACTTAAGGTCATCAGCGTAAAGTAAACAGCTAGTATGTTGCAGGGATGTTTCTAGATAGATTTTTTGCCCCCGAAAACCCTCATATCGTAATTTCATCGAAATCTTTAGAGCCGTTTTCGAGAAACCGATTACAAATATACAACATGAGAGTAGAATCAATTTTATGGGTTAGTAGTTAGGAGTAATATTTTTCATTAATAATTATTTAATATGTATTATATATAATTACTAGCTGTTGCCCGCGGCTTCGCTCGCGTGGATATCGTATTTATGTTGTTACCGGTTTTCCGAAGCAATGATATATTTTCCCGTCATTTCGGGGTAATTTTAAACTAAGGAAAAACAGGACTAACCCTGCGCAAATCAATGAGTATAATTCAAGATCCAGCTGAATTTTATATAATATACAGACGTTACTCATAAATTACTCAGAACAAAGGAACTTAGCAGCAAATGTAAAGAGAGAGATGAGGGACACCTTTATGTAATATTTCAAAACAGAGCCAATTCGCAGAAGTAATTGAGAAAAACTAAAACCCTCTCCCTCTCTCTCCACCCTTCCTGTCCCCCTCCCCCTTCCTCTGTCTCTCCCCCTCCCCATCCTCCCTCTTCCCCTGCCCCTCCCTCGCCCCCTCCCCCTCCCTTCCCCTCCTTCTCCCTCTACCTGTACCTCTCTACATCTCTACCTCTCTACCTCTCTAGGTATCTACCTCTCTACGTCTCTATCTCTCTACCTCTCTACGTCTCTACCTCTCTACGTCTCTACCTCTCTACCTCTCTACCTCTTTACGTCTCTACCTCTCTTCCTTTCTACCTACCTCTAGCTCTACCTCTCTACCTCTCCCTATCCCTGCCCCTATCCCTACCCCTCATGCCAATTTAACCGCTATCCCTAACATAGAAACGACACCCATATTTATTTTTAGACATTTCAAACCTATCGCACCCCAAATCCATCCCCAGGGGATGATGGTATTTCACGTCCACCACGTTGGATTTCAAAGTTGTTGTACCTTTCGTAATCAGTGACCCGATAAACCATACAAACGACACCCATATTAATTTTTAGACATTTCAAACCTATCGCACCCCAACTGCATCCCCAGGGGGATGATAGTATTTCACGTCTACCACGTTAGATTTCAAAATTAATGTAGTGTTCGTAATCAGCGACCCGATAAACCATACAAACGACACCCATATTCACATTTCAACCCTATCGCACCCCAACCCCATCCCAAGGGAATGATGGTATTTTATGTCCACCACGTTGGATTTCAAAATTGTTGTAGTTTTCGTAATCAGCGACCCGATAAACCATACAAACGATACCCATATTGGTTTTTAGACTTTTTCACCACATTTCCCTTTTTTAGGGGTTGAATTTGGGGTGAAATTTCAATAACAGTGATGAACATTGCATAAAATTACATCATTAATGCCTAAATAATAAATTATGTGGATTTTACTTTAAAAATAAAGAATTTTCAACTTCATCCCCCTTTTCACCCTTAAGGGTGTCGAATTTTCAAAAACCCTGAGACTTCAAACTTAATTTTTAGTCATCAGCTGAAATACAAATTTTGAAGATCCTAACTTCAAAACTGACGGACTTTCATACAAACTTTCATCCCCTATTTTACCCCCTTAGGGGTGGAATTTTGTAAAACCCTTTCTTAGTGCACCCCTAGACCTCATAAGGAACCTACATGCCAAATTTGGAATCTCTAGACCCAGCAGTTTGGGCTGAACGTTGATGTCAGTCAGTCAGTCAGTCAGTCACCTTCTTCTTTTATATATATAGGTTAAATATACAGGGTGTAAGGGACGGTGTACCAAAAACTGAAAGGGCGTGCTCAGTCAACGAAACTGTACAACTTTCCCAAAGAAACATGTTGGGAAATGAAAAAAAAATTTTAACCTCTGTATACAAATTGCCCACTCTGGTCGAACAGTTTGTATGGAGAGGTCAAAATTTTTTTTCATTTCCCAATAAATGTTTCTTTGGGATCCTTTCGCCTATTATTCCTCGCCCCTTTAATATGGATTGTGTTTTATGTTCCTTGGATTCCCCTCTTATATACATTTTATTTAAATATATTGAAAGGTATAAAATTAAATTATGATTACCCTTTTTTTTTTCTATGATCATTTATTTATATGTTTTTATTTTATCCAGATTATGCTAATTGACCGTCCATTTATCTGGTCATTGTAGTGCCGTGTATTCTCCAACTTCGACACTGGCAAAATTGTCCATGTTGACAGAAGCCATATTACAAATATTTGATTTAAAGTTGTACAGTTTGGTTGACTGAGCACGCCCTTTCAGTTTTCGGCACACCGTCCCTTACACCCTTTATATTATATATTATATATAATTATTTATTATATGTTATATAATTATTTCATATTATTATTAAAAGTACCCTAAACCGACGAGCATGTATGAAAGGATTGATGAAAGTTGAGGAAGCAAGGGAAGTATGTCAAGATCGTAGCAGGTGGAGAACTGTGGTCTCTGCCTACCCCGACGGGAACAAGGCGTGATGTTATGTATGTATGTATATTACCATCCACTTGCAACTTATGTTCTAAAAAAAAAAACGGACATATTCACATCTTAGTTTTGCTTTTTAAAAAACAATTCAAAAAGTTTTAATGGCTGTGTAGTACATAGTGCAGCTGCCTAATGGGTAGGGTAATTATGGGTAGGGCAGACATCTTTAATGATGAATTTAGGTAATGTTTAGGTGGATTTGTGTGTGTCTACCATGACACATAATTTTCTTAGTCTCAGACAGTTGCACAAATCATCTTTTAAGTTGAAACTCTTTTAAATTTTCTGCTGTCATTTTTATCAACAAAACAGGAAGTCTTCTTTTTTCCAGTCTATTCTGGCGTGATTTATACTGTATTGGACCAATACTCCGCCACACAGACAGCATTATGGGCGGCATTGCAAAGGTCTTCGCGCAAGCAGGTAGAGGGGCACGCAGGGCAGAGCAAAAGGTGTGCCATATTTTGTGGAGAGAAGCCACACAGACAAGCAGGATCTGCGCCAAAGCCCCACTTGCACATGTTTTCGTTACTCTGACCGACTTGGGTCTGGAGCCTGTTTAATGACAATTGCTCAGATACTGGGATAATTGATGCAGTGGAGTATCTCTCCTACCAGAGGCTAACACGGATTTTGGAAGCTTCGTTATTTGCTGGACGCTGGACAGGAAGTGACAGCAATAGATTTAAAGGAGCTTTAACTTTAAAAACGCTTTGTGTAACTAGCCATCAGTCTGCTAGTTTGATCAATGTTAAATTAAAGAAATATCTACAGTTGAAATTATGTAGCTTGCTTAGAATGACTGCAACACAGAGTTATAAGTGAGTGCAAGATGGAGTGGTACATGTCTCTGTCGCTCCAATATCATACGCATCGCTTCATCCTGCTCACACACTGCTGTCATTCTAATGAAGAAACATTAATTCAACTGTGATTATCCTAGACATGGAAAAAGAGCTAGAGGCCATCAAAAGAAAAGGTGGGTGATGAAACGTGGAAACAGACAAGAGTGGCACAAGACGGAGAAGATTGGAGGAGGTTTTTGCCAAGAGGCAGATAGAAATAAATTTGAATAAATAAGTAATAGGTCTTTACCTATGAAATTGCCGTTTTGTATGGCAAATTTTAGGTAAACTCAATTTTCAGTACTAACATTTTTGCATTTTTCTTAGGAATTATAAATCCAATCTTTTTTATTTTTTTTAAGCATTATTGGGAAGACATTAAGCTAACAGAAGCTTAAATTTTATTTTCGAAAAATATTATCTGTAAAAAAATATATCAAATCTAATGATGAAATCGGACGACAATTAAGACGAACAATTTTCGAACCTTAAATTTTATATATCAAACTAAAAATAAAAACTTTATTTTATGCGTCAATTAATAACCTTGAAGTTAACTCTCAAATATAAAACAAATTAAAAAAATTGCATTTGTATTATAGGAATTATGATCTCATTAATCTGTAAGAAAATTTCGGCAATTTCATAGGTAAAGACCTATTATTTAGTTTACAAAATGAAAAAATTTATGAAAGACTATATAAATAAAAAAATATACAATATCTTACTTGCAAACTTTCAGACATCAGCACATGGTCTTGGTTCTTACGGCCAGCTTCGTACATAGAGCAAGCCGTCTCCATACTAACATAAGAACACATGAACTCTGCACAAACCCGAGTTAATTGTGGTATCAGATATTTGTTAGCTGCAAGATACAGTCTGTTGGCCTCTTTGTATGTGCTTATGTTTATATTCTCTGTGTAAATATACCTGAAATATAATAAAAATATATAGAATTTCTAAATAAATTTTAGCATAAGAGACATGTAACAAATTAATAAAAGAGCCCTCAATCTCAAACTGGTGATTATCAGGACTCAATTCAATTAAATTTTTGATGGTTAGTTTTTACAACATTAAGGAAAACCGCGTCAGGAGGAGACGCCAGCAGTCGCGGAAACGGCTGCTGCCTCACTGATGGCCCCAGCCAATGACGCCATCCCACGTGGCGCCACCGGCAAGAAACCAGGCAAGAAGGGGAAAAAGAAGAAAAAGGGCTCACAACCAGCTGCCACAGCTGCTACCTTAGTGCAGTTATTTAAGTTTCTTTTGTTTATGTGTTAACATATTGTTTTCTTTTATATGTGTACTTTATTGTACTTTGGTTTGTAGTGTCACAATAGTTGAATAAATAGTTTTTTCTTTCTTTCTTTCTTTTCTTTCAGCTGAGCCCGCTCAACCTTCCTCCGCCCGCCAACCATCAGCAGCCACACCAGCTGCCACAACTTTCGAGCCCCAGGGCCATCTCCTGCAGACCCTGGAGGCCATACAGTTGGTGCTCAACGCCGCCATAGCCGGCGCCAAGATCAGCCCATCCGCGCTCAAAGCATCCATACAACAGCCTTCCAATGGACAATGAGTTGCGGATGGTTCACTGGGATTCCTCGTCCCTTATCAGGAAGGGCCGAATCTTGGGTCATTTCCTCCGAGGCTGATCAGCGAGACGCACCTTCGGCCATCGGACTCGCTGAAAATCCCAAACTACGTCTGCTATCGGACGGATGAACAAACGCCGGAAGGAAGAGCATACCGAGGGCTTGCAGTACTGGTCAAACGACGCATCATTCACCAGGAAATCGACAATGTCGCACTCTCATCTGTGTACGCCCTCGGTATTGAACTTCACTACGCTGGGAGGAACATGCATGGCAGCAAGTTCTCAAACTACCTTCAGCAAAAATAGGTGGTTTCAAAGTTCAGGAAAACTTCTAAAGCTACTTATAAATTAAACAAGGAATATTCTACTCACAGAACTAATGCTTCAAATGTTGCAGGGTTGATGTCTGGACTTACTAATCTGGGATGTCTGGTGGGAAATTTTTTTTTTTTTTTTTTTTTTTTTTGGCACTAGTGTTATCTTTGTGCCAATTTCAAGTAAAAGGTAGGGAATCTATAGAAGATTAAAGGAATGGAACGTTAAAGTTAGGTAGGGATCAGGAAAGTCTAGGATAGGATTTAATAATCAGATATATGATACATATGTACAAGAAACATATACAGACCAATAAGAAATAGGCAAACACATACATAAAAATTTAAAACTTAATATCGTTGTGAAATAAGAAATCAGAGATCAGACTGTAATATAAATGAGGTGACATAACAAGGCAGGAAACTTTAGTAGGTAAAGGAACTTGGTTTGATACAAGGGAAAGCAGGAAGGGATCACGGTCGTATCGAGAACAGGAGAAGAAAATGTGGTCTAAGTCACCAACATCAACTCCACATTCACACATGCTACTGTCGACAATACGTAATTTTGCTAGATGGGAAGGAGTACATACATGACCCAAACGCATACGGATAATCATACTCGTAATTAATTTTGGACATTTCACTTTGAAGAACCATGGTTTTACGGGGATAGAACATTGAATTTCAAAATATTTCTTGCCCTTGTTCCGACTGCTACTCTCCCAAATTCCACTCCAAGAATCCCGGAGATAGGACTCGGGAAGAGACAGTAGGTCATGGGCATAGTTTGTGTAAGGAAACATGTCACCATTTTGCACCGCATCCTTGGCTAGCTGATCTGCTCTTTCGTTACCCTTGATGCCGCAATGACTTGGGATCCAGACAAAAACTACTGAACATCCCTTTAAACTAATCTCGTATAGAATTCGCCTAATTTCAAATACGATGGGGTAAAACGTTTTCATTTTAAATGGATATTTTTCTATAATTTGTAAAGCACTTTTTGAGTCACTGAATATTACTGTTTGTTGAAGTTTCGCAATTCTTATATACTCTAAAGCTTTGAACAAACCAAAACATTCTCCTGTAAATACCGAAGATTCAGGGGGGAGTTTGATTTTTTGTATTATATTATATTGAAAATGGAACATACCTACTCCAACACAACTTGAAGAAGTTTTAGATGCATCAGTGTAAATATGATGCCACTGTTGCCAGTTATTATCTAATTCGGATTTAAATTTGATACCAGCGGCTACATCATTCTTTTCTATGTCTATTGAATAAATAATTTTGGGAGAAAATAGTAAAGAAACATAAACCTGATTATGGAATAGGGGAAGAGAAGGAATGCGGTGTATTTTCGAGTTAATAGAAAGTAATTTTCTATAGCTGTGGATAAGACATGGAATGGATCTACGTCTCCAGAATCTAAAATTTTGTATGACTATATCGAGCTCTTGAAGTTTGGAATATAATGGATGATCGGAAAACTGTATTAATTTATATAAGAACCTATCCGAAAGATACTGGCGTCGGAGATGAAGTGGAGGCTCTACACACTCCACCTGCAATGCATTGAGAGGGCTAGATCTCATAGCGCCAGAAATTATTCTTAGTGCCTTAGATTGAATATTATCTAAACTTTTAAATCCTTTTTTACTTCCGCCTTCCAACAAAAAAGTGCCGTAGTCAATAACACTTCGAATAATACAATTATAAAGAAGTTTTAAATTAAAGGGGTGGGCACCCCACCATACACCCGAAAGGCATCTCATAATATTAAGTGACTTTTCACATTTTTCTGCAATATAACTAAAATATGGTTTGCCAGTTAGTTTACTGTCTAATATGACTCCTAAAAATTTCGAGTGATTTTTTGTCGGTATAGGTTGGTGATCATAATATACTTTAGGTTCTGGAATATTTCGTCGTCTAGTAAATAGAACTACAGAGCTCTTATCAACTGACAGACTCAAACCGTTATTATTGAGCCATTGTTTTAATAAAGTAAGAGATGATGTTAAATTATCACAAGCAGCATCTACATTAGTGTCAGAACAGTATAAAAGTAAATCATCAGCATATTGAAGTACGTTAACTCTTCCATTCAATGACGATTCTAAATCGTAAGCATATATGTTATATAATAAAGGACTAAGGACAGATCCTTGGGGTAATCCCTTGAAAACAGTACGAGTCATTTTGTTACCATCACTAGAAACTAAGGAGATGATCCTTACAGACAAAAAATTTATTATAAATTTAACTAAAACTAAAGGGACGTTTAATTCTAACAGTTTATCCCGCAAAACTGAAATAATAACGTTATCATAGGCTGCCGAAATGTCTAAGAAAGTAGCTATAGTAGCTCTATTGTGCGAAAAGTCTAAGTGAATATCTGTGGTAAAAATGCTAATACTATCCATTGTACTTTTTCCCTTACGGAAACCAAACTGGCTTTTAGCTAACAGTTGTTTACTTTCAATATACCACTCCAGCCTATTTTTGACAAGGTGCTCAGCAACCTTAGCAACAACTGATGACAACGCTATAGGTCTGTATGATGCAGCATCGTTAGCCGGTTTATTAGGTTTAAGTATGGGGATTATTTCTTGTGATCGCCAGGATACGGGAATATTACCAGAAATCAGAACTGAATTAATCAAATCTAAATAGTATTTTAAAGCCGAATCGCTAAGCTGAGCCATGAATGAGTAGGGTATCCCATCTTCTCCAGGAGATGAATCTGTAACACTAGATAAAATTCCCTTTAACTCGCTCATACTGAAAGGAAAGCTAAGTGATGAGTGGTCGTCGTTTTGAACGCTAGATGGAAATATACACCTAACTGGTACGGAAGGTGGAGCTAACCTGTCAAGAAAACTATCTGCTAAGAAAGGGGGAAGAGGGGACGAATAAGAGGCATCATTAAATGCTTTTCTGAAACGCTTAATGCTACGCCAGACCTCTGAGGGACAAGTTCTAGGCGAAAGGGAGGCACAAAATGCTCGCCAACCCGCCCTTTTCTTGTCCCTTAGGAAAATTCTTGTTTCTCTAATTATATTTGTCAAGAGATCTAAGTTTTCCTCAGACATATCCTCGGCATAATCTCGTTCAGCCTCTTTCCGCTTCATTACCGCTTCAGAACACTCTGAGTCCCACCACGGTGGCATAGGAATTCTGTCAGATGAAATATTTTTTATATGGAATGTTTGATCAGCTACTTCTATTATTAATTGTGCCAGGGCATTGGCACAGTCGTTTTCGCCATTAGCAACAATTTCTGGCAGCTGTGACAGTTTGGCTTCTATTAGATTACGAAACTTAGTCCAATCAGCTTTATTTAGCTTATATTTCAAACGAGGGGGACGCCTATTGTTTGGAGGAGATCTTACAGGAGAAGATATTATGAGTGGAAAATGATCACTACCCAAGGTAGATGATGAAAATGGAGACCATGATAAAGTGGACGCTAAACTAGGTGAACAAATTGATAGATCCACAGCGCTTACAATTTCCCCATGACCTGATCGTCGAGTTGGTAGGCCCGTGTTTAGAATACATAAATTATGTTCATCCATCATTTCTAAGAGTCGAACACCTTCTCTTCTTGTTTCCCCACTACCCCAAAATTGATGATGACAATTAAAATCACCCATTGCCAAAAAAGGCCTATTTAGATTACTAAAAATATTATGTAATTCAAGAAATGAATTATTATTAGCACGTGGAGTGTAAATTGAGACGTAGTTTATATTATCTACACAAACACCAACAATATCAACATGAGAAAAATTATTTGTGAAAGAAATGCGTGAAAAGGAAACACTATTTTTAACTAGTATGGCAACACCGCCATACCCATCATCCCTGTCACTACGAAGACAGGTATAACCTGGAATACCAAATATTAATCCGTGTTGTAACCATGTTTCTGATAAAGAAACGATGATTGGTTTGAATTTATTCACAAGATAGTACAGATCAGTTTTCTTAGGGATTACCGAACGGCAATTCCATTGAATTATATAGTCCATAGTTAGATTTTTTGTGTTGTAAAGCATTAATTAGTAATTCAGCGTAGTTCGGTTTTATGATATTGGACTTCAATAGCGTATCTAAAAGATCCAGCACAACATTTGTTATTTGCTCATGTTCATCGGATTGTTTATGCTTTTCAGTATCATTCAGTGCACAACCATTGGGAGAAGATGGCATTTGATACTCTCGAATGATAGCACTATGAGCTGCTTTATCATAACCCTGAACTGATTTGGGAGGCAAACGAGGCTTCAAAAACACTGTTTTTCTGTATGAGGATACATCAGGAGTGGGGGGAATGACAACATTATTACTTGTATGAGAAGGAGTGACCGAGTTTGGATGTGAAGAGGATTTTAAGTAACTAGTGGTTACATCTGCATAGGACCTAGTGGCAGGGGGATGATGTTTACTAGCTTCAGCATAAGATACACATGAGTGGGCCATTGTAGATTTAATATCTTTTTGCCTTTTAAATTCAGGACAAGCCTTGTCTGTGGCAAAATGGAACCCTGAGCAAATAACACAAGATGCTTGATCCTTTTCAATATTGCAAGAGGAACCCAAATGGTTTTGACCACATTTAAAGCACCTAGGCTGAGAGGCTCGACATTGATCTTTAGTGTGTCCGTATCTACAGCATCTGTAACACTGAATAGTAGGATAGATATATATTTCCACTGGTAATGCATTGTAACATATGTACACTCTTTTGGGGAGTACCTGTCCATCAAAAGTAATAACAATTGTCTGAGATGGCTTCCAAACGGGACTATCATTGACTTGGACTTTATAGTTGAGACGTCTTATTTTTAATATTTTGCCACATCCTGTAGGAGTTGATAAATTTTCCATAACTTCTTCAATAGTCCAATCAGCAGGGACACCCCTGACTAGACCCATTCTTGTTACATTATACGTAGGCAAAAAGGCCTTAAATTTATTATTTATCAAAGCCTGACTGTTCAAGAATGCATTGGCATCTTTTGGAGTAGTAAATGCTACAGTACATTTGTTACGGCCTATCCTTTTAACACTACCAGGAACTATATTTTGATAACAGTTTTTCTTCAAGAAATTTCCAAATGCAATAGGGTGCAAAATGACGCCATCATTGGGAGATTCCATTATTTTTTGAACATGAACAATATACGGTGAAATATCATTAGGTAAGTACTCCTTCCGACCTACCTGTTCACGAGTGTCAGAAACCGGTGGTGTTTGCTGGTGCAAGGTCTGGGAAGCCTGGCCTTGAGTAACCTCCTGTGTGTGTGGAGTTGATGATGTGTTCTGCTGTGTAGCATGCTTTGAGGAAGGCGAGGTATTTCTTTGGGTTTTTGGGATAGGATCTGGTTCAATAAAATCACAAGAACATTCATTGAGTGAGTTTTTATCCAATCCTGAACTGTCAGAACGACCCTTCCTACTTTTCTTGTGAGGTTTGTTACATTCTTTACAAATTCGTCTATGCTTTAACCGTTTTCTTGAGGTTTCTTTACATACAGACCCATCTGTTTCCATGCCACTTAAAACATTAGACCCATCAGTATCCATATCTCCTTGAGATGGATATGTTACATAGCTACCAACAAGGGGATTTGGGCCAGGGCCAGAGCCCAAATCCCCTGTTGGGACTTTTGGCGGGTCGTTCATCAGACGACCCAAACCCCGCGAAGACGTATCATACAAATTATATACAAACTTACCGAATAATCAGCCACTCTACAAATAAATATAATATATACACTTATAAATATTAAAATTTAGACTCAACTGATCCTATTTTACAATAATAATTCAATTTAAAATTTTAAGCAAGAAAAATTAGAACCGCTCGAACCGAAGATTCCCGCGCTTTCTCAGGGAAAATTTTAGAAAGCAGCCAGCAGCCACCAACCTTTTTTTTTTTTTTTTTTTTTTTATTTGGGCTACTACAGATAGTTTAATTTTATTTTTTAAGGATGTGGACCAAGAATGATGACATACAGCCTAGTTCATTCGTTTAGAAAAACAAGAAAAAAGTAGAAATTTTGAATTTTCACAGCTCTGGAGCTGCGGGAAGTGCAGCCCCTTCGCCCTACAACTAATGTGGATACTACTATGGATCCAACTAACAAACAGTTTTTTCGAGTCTCATAACTTAGATTATAAAAATGTATATAATTCGGATGTAAACGCAAAACAATTCCATATTTTTCATCAAAACATAGCCAGTCTTTGTAGCAAATTAGATTTAATTGAAATTACCTTGTCTGAGTTTCAAGATAAATGTATAGATTTTGATGTATTATGTTTTACAGAAACTTTTATTAAACATGGTATGGAAAAAAACATTATATTAAAGGACTATAAATTAGTATCTTTCTACAGTAGAGACAACCAAAGTAGAGGAGGCTCTTGCATTCTTGTAAAAAAAAATATTGATGTGAAAGCTCTTGTTTTAGACATTAAGGTAGCTTCAAAATTTTATTTTGAGTTTTGTGGTGTTGAAATTACTAAGTTGAACCTTATAATTATAACTATTTACAGAATCCCTGAACATACAAAAAGTCATATAGGTATTTTCTTAAATAAATTAGATAAGTTACTTTATACTTTGACAACTAAATATAAGAATAAAAAAATTATCTTGTGTGGTGATTGGAATATTGATGTGATAAAGAAAAATGCTTTCACAAATGATCTGGTAAATACTTTGAAAAACTATAATTTTAAGCTACACATCAATTCTCCAACAAGAGGTGAAGCATGCATAGATCAATTTGCGAGCAATGTTAGAGGTATTAAGGCGTACGTGCATAAACTATGTTTATCTGACCACGAGACTGGGCAGAGTGTTTCCTTTAAAATTAACAAGGAAAAATCTTTTATGACATGGTATGAATATAAAAGGGACCTAAATAAAGAAAATATTGAAAAGTTTGTTCAATGTATTTCTGCTCTCTCTTTTTCCGATCTCTATGAGAAGGAAAATATGTCGGATGCCTTTCAAGATTTTTATGAGTTATTGTGCTTGTTTTATAATTTATCTTTTCCTATAATCAGAGTCAAGGTGTCTAATCGTTTTAAAAAAATAAGATGGCTCACAAAAGGTATTAAGAAATCCAGTAAGAAAAAAAGAGTACTCTACTTAAATTACCGAAATAACAGTAACAACAAACACAAAAACAAACATAAATATAAAAAATATAATTCCATTTTGAAAAAATGTATAACGGTAGCACAACAGATTAATAACAAAAAATATATCATAAATAATAAATTTAGTTCTAAAGCCATATGGAATTCTATTTCCCCATTTTGCAGCAATAGCTTAAATAGTAACGATATACCTGAAATAAAAGTTAAAGATAAATTACTAAATTCACCGCATGAAATATGTGAAGCTTTTAATAACCATTTTATAAACTTACAAAATAATTCAAACTCTTGCAATAAAAATAATTATGACTCTTCAAAGTTAAATCAGAACCAACATACAATATACCTAAAACCAGTTAGTGATTCTGAAATATTTAATATAATTATGTCACTCAGGAATACCAATACATGTGGACATGATGACATATGTACAAAGGTACTAAAACTAGTTGCCTGCTATATTTGTCGTCCCCTATCACATATTATAAATTTATCATTTATTGAAGGGGAATTCCCCGAACAGTTAAAATTATCAATAGTTAAACCACTACACAAAAAAGGCGATAAATTAGATTTAAATAATTATAGACCAATAACAATTATTCCCATAATATCTAAGATCTTTGAAAAATCAATATCCAAAAGGTTAAATGAGTTTCTAGTCAAATATGGTATTTTATGTCCGGAACAATTTGGCTTTCGTAAAGGATCCTCCACCACTCTGGCATGTTTTAACTTAGTCAAAACTTTAACAGAAAACAACAACGACAAAAATTCTACCATGTCTATCTTTTTAGATATGTCGAAGGCGTTCGATTTAGTTAATCATAAATTATTATTGTACAAATTAGAAAAATATGGTATTAGAGGAAAAGCTAACGAATGGTTGCAAAGTTATTTAAAAAACCGACAACAGTTTACAGAGATTTTAAAAGTTACTAAAAATCAGAAACATTACATAAAACAAAAATTCAAGTCACACTTACTCATCAGCGACACCGGTGTTCCTCAGGGAAGTATCCTCGGGCCCCTACTCTTCCTAGTTTACGTAAACGATCTTCCAACTGCCACCTCTCATAAATCGCTATTATTTGCAGACGACTCTACTCTTATTATAAAATGTGACAGTAAAGATACTTACGAATCCACTATAAATTTAGGTTTAAATAACATCATTCGTTGGTTAGATGATAACTATTTAAAAATTAATTTAAATAAAACAAAGGTCATGCAATTTTATTCGTACAATAGTAGCCCTCTGACAATAAACATCAATCACAACGGCCAAACAGTAGAAGAAGTTAATTCATACAAATTTTTAGGCATCACCATAGATAGTAATTTAAATTGGAAAGAACACATTAATAGAATTTGCAATAAATTAGAAAGTTTCGTATTTGCACTAAAAAGAATAAGGCAGAATGTTTCTGTTGAAGCTGCAATAGTTGCATACCATGGATATATATCATCGGTACTTAATTACGGCCTTTTAATATGGGGAAACTCAACTGACATAGACAGGGCTTTTAAATTGCAAAAGAAATGCATAAGAGCCATATGCAATGCTTGGTTTATGGATAGTTGTCGACCTCTATTTAAGAAATTAAAAATATTAACTTTAACATCTATGTATATAAGGGAACTTAGTTGTTTCGTAAAAATGAATCCGGACTTTTTCAAAATGCGTCAAGAAGTCACTACAAGACAAGTAAGAAATAAATACAAGGATCTATTGTATCAGCCTCCATGTAAAACAGCAATATATAAGTCAAATGTATATAATATGTGTATAGATGTTCATAATAATTTACCAGAAAATTTAAGAAATATATCTAATGTAAATACTTTTAAAAAAAGTCTTTCGGAATGGTTAAACATTAAATGTTTTTATAATTTAAAAGAATTTTTCAACCACAAAAGTGAATTTGTGTTGAGATAGTTATAGTTACTTACCGTAGTTTTGTTAAAATTGTTACCTATGTAGTGTTAAGTTTTTCGTAAGATTGTTTTTAGTAAGATTATTAATTGTTGTTAAGGTAATAGTGTAGTGTCAGTTTTTGTTAAGTTTTTCTATATATTTTATATTTGCACGCTCGCTTGCGAGCAGAATACCTACTAAGTACCATGTACCTATTTACCACCTAAGACATTATGTTCTTGTTAATGTATTCTTGCAAATAAACGTCATTCATTCATTCATTCATTCATTCATTCATTCATTCATTCATTCATTCCTTGCGTAACAAGAGCCAGGCACCCACGTTCGCCTCCGCAGCTTCGGCATTTTGGTCGCCTACGGCGACCAGCCTCAGCCGCTGCGGCTCGCGTGGTGCCTCCTGGCTCTTGTTACGGCGGGCGGGGGCTGCTCTCCCTCCGCTCCTCCGGCTTTATAAAAACAAACTCCATCCATTAAAGTCGGCAGTTTGGAATCGGGGTTGATCAATTCGGTTTTATTACCAATTTATGGGTAAAACACTTGGGTAGAACACAATTTTCTTGGTATTGCCATAACATATAATTCTTCCAGAGAGAGATACAATGATGTGAAAGAAAGAGAAAGCAATATCGATAAAAAAATATTTGGGTAAACTGTGAACAAACAAGGCTGTATGAACATGATGAAAAGTCTCGGTAGCCAAGCCAAAAATCTAAAATTAAAAAAGAAAAGGAGGTGGCTGGCTTCTAAACCTTAAAACGCCCCATACAAAGCCCTGCCTGCAGGGCCCTGCTTGCAGTGCGCACTGCCAATCGTACCGTGTGTGGTGTTGCAGGGCCGATGTAACGGCCATTTTGTCGGCCCTGCATGCCCACACAATGTACGATTGGCAGTGGCACTGCAAGCAGGGCTTTGTATGGGGCGTTTTAGAGCAACGCGTCAAACCGCGCAAGCCCGTTTGGGCTTTGCGCGCGAAAATCGTGTTACTCTATGTTCTAAACCCATGTCTGGTATATGAACATAGCCCTCTACATATATACTAATCTGTGGAACATTGATTCAAATACACCAGCTAAAAACATTGATTCAAATACTCGTACAGGTACAGGCAGGTACAGGCACCAGCTAAAAACATTGATTCAAATACAGGTGATGCCATGGCAAGCATTGAAAGCCGCAGCCTCCGGGCCAAGGCCCCTCCACTGTCAAACACGTGTTTGTACCCACTAAAATATCTATGTGTGGGTTGAGCAGGTAGCAGTGTGAACTACTTCACTAACCATGGCTGACAGTAGTAGTTTTAGATAATTCGTTTTATCGCGTAATGATTTAAAATAAAACTCATGACAGAAAAAGTGTAAAATATGGTATATTATCTTAACATTTTTTTTATATACATGAAGATTTCAATTTATAAATTAACAAAGAATATGAGGTTCTGTAGAAATGTTAAATACGTCTTTGGCATCCCAGTTCGCTGTTTAGCTGCTGTCAAAAAGCAAAAAGTTAAAACTGCCCAAAAAATTTTCTAATTGAAATTCCAAACTATAACAAAATCACAAACTCAAAGTTATTACTGTATTTAAGTAGTGAAAGCTTTAAATTAAACCCTGAGAGTAGGTGTATCCCTATAAAGTCACTAACGTCTAACATCGTTCGACTTTTTCTTTTAACCGGGTATCAATAATGTGGTAAGTAAGTTTGTTATTCTTGTAAGTAAGTGTGTTTTAATTAAATTGAAAGTTGTTTACGGTGCATGTAATTACGTCTGTAAAACAGATATTTTAATGTTTTAATATCCAAAACGTACAGTTAGTGAAACATATATTTTATGAAATTAACCTCATTTTTTTAATAAACCAACAAGTGGTCAGTACCTACAGTATTTTAACACATTTTAGGAACAATCCCATAATTACCTAGTTCTAAGCGGAAGACAGCAAAAAAGCTCTGACAGAAATCAGAAGTAAATTATACAGCGTAAACATGTCGACGTGGTTGTATAGAAAGTGCTGTAATGTGGAGCAACTGCTACTCAGGACAACACTGTAAGGTTCTTTCGCTCCCCTGGCCCTGGCAAAACAATTAGATAAAGTAAGTTCATATCTATTTGCTCAAAATGTGTATAGGTAATACAGAGTTACAAATTGTCTAATTTATTATCCGTGGTGTTTAGAGTTGCAGCTATTTTTGTTTTGGAAATCGCATATAAGAATAAAACTGCCAAATCTTATCACAATATTGTATTGAAGCAAATACCGTGTTGTTTTCGGACCCCAAGCCAAATTTTAATACCATGCTACTCAGAACATAAAACTGAATAACTTTCCCAAGGTTGAAAAAAAAACTGGTTAAGTGCGAGTTGGACTCGCGCGCCGAGGGTTCCGATATACCTATAGTATTTTTGGAAGCAATAAGGATGATTGCAAATAATAATAAATTTTTTGTTTGAAAATTATAAAAAAAATACTAGCGGGGGGATTTTTCTAAAACTTTGATAAACCTTTTTCTTTATCATAGTTACACCACCCCTAGAAATATTTGGGTCTAATTAAAAACACCTTACATAGGTAAGTACCCAATTGCCCATGTCAAAAATATTTTTGGTTTTTCTTTTATATTTTTCAATGATAATTTAGACTATTCTAAGAAACTAATTATAAGAAATAATATCCTTTAGATCATTAATTATTTTTATATAGCGATTTTAAGTTTGTGACCGTGAGACGTCATAATCTCACAAGCCAAGAAATAGATTTAGAAAACTACAATGAAAGAAAGCTACTCGAGAAACATTACAATTATAAGACAGTATGATAGACGTGATAAGCAATGAGCTGTATTCATAGTCTAAAGAGCATTTTGTTTTAAAAATATCAAGTTATTTGTAAGAACGTGAGCATGTGACGTCACCGGGTCGCAAACTTAAAATCGTTATATAAAAATGATTAATGATCTAAATGATAAAATTTTCAAATCAGTTTCTTAGAATAGTCTAAATTATCATTTAAAAATAAAAAAAAATATCAAAAATATTTTTGATATGGCCAATTTGTTTGACAATATTTTTGTATTATATTTTTATTTTTTAGGATGACTCGGTATCTGTCGCAGGACCTTCAAATAAGAAACATATTCTCACTCCAGGGACTCAAGACCAAATGTAAGCATTTTTTGTCATAGTCTTCATGGTTTTGTCACAAATTTTAATAAAAACCAGGTCCTAATGAAATAGTGAACATAATTTTAGTATGTTACTCAGACAATGTGGTGCCGGCAATGAATAGTACCAACCCATACAACACGTGGGTGTTGTAAGAGGCAACTAAGGGTTTTAAAGTGGAGAATGGGCAACGGCATCCTCCTTTGTATCTCACATCTTACTAACTGCAGTCACCTTCAACCGCGGTCCATGGCGCCAGCCGTAAGGCAACAAGCGAGGTGGTTCTTCCCCTCTACATTTTTCCAGCAAAAGCTTGAGTTCTGGAGGGAGCTCCCTGTCCTGTAGTGCACGTTTCATGGGATGTCATGATGACTCAGACCATGAAACTGAACACCTTTTCCCAAGGAACATAGGTCGTAATACAAAAATCAATTTTTGACCTCCCATAAAAACTGCAAGAGCTGATAGCGCATTTTGTATGGGAGGTAAAATTTGGTTTTTCGTATTCAACCTATGTTCCTTGGGGAAAAGTTGTTCAGTTTCAAGGTCTGAGTAACATATTAAAATTATGTTTACTAGGTACCTATTTCATTAGGACCACCTGATTCTGAAATGTCTGACTATACTTGAGTGTGGTACTTAGTACATGAAACTGAACAACTTTCCCCAAGAAACATGGGGTGAAAAGTGAGATTTTTATTTGGTTGTCCCAAACAAATTTCAGAATTGACGGCGCAAGGTTTGTATGGGGAAGTCATTTTTTTTTTCATTTTACAACATATGTTTCTTGAGTAAAGTTGTTCAGTTTCATGTACTAAGTACCATACTCAAGTATGTCAGACATTTGAAAATCACGTTGTATAGGTTCTCGATAATTTTCTTCTGTCAAAACTTTATTTTTATTTGTATTTATTTATTATTAAGTACATTATTTGTTTAATAAAATTTCAGTATTATGTATTTTTTTTTTCAGGATGACTCGATACCTGTTGCAAGACCTTCAAACGACGAACATATTCTCACTCCAGGGCATTCAAAACAAAATGTACAACAAACCTGCGAGTCACGGGTTCAAAAAGAAATTGCGAAAACGACACTGCAGCTCTTGTTGACAATTTGAAAGCGTTTTTAATGACGCCTGATTCAGAAGATGCAGCAGGCGCCACCAAAAACGTTGTCTTACTCCATGACACAGAACATGAAGAAACTGCGATAGATATGGCCTCACAAGAATCCCAAGCATGTGCATATGTGTGGGGTTTAATGAAAAAATGCGCAACACAACCTGCGAGGTTTGCAAGACAGCGCTTCTAGCAGTAGGTGATACTGAACCTGCACACATATTCACGAGGTTCAAAGAGTTCAGAGACTGTAAAAAAGTCTGTATTAATCATCATAATCATCATCCAGTGCTGGACATAGGCCTCCCCTAACGATCTCCATTAATCGCGGTCCTGCGCTGCTCGCATCCAGCGGCTTCCCGTGACCTTGATCAGATCGTCGGTTCACCTTGTGAGGGGCCTGCCAACGCTTCGTCTTCCGTAAATATGTGACTGTCGCCTCAGATCAAATAAATAGTCTAGATGTAGCGCTGTGAACAGAAAACTGAGGCCAACTTTTTAAACATGTGTGCATGGACCGGTGTTGCCATAATCAAATTGTGCCAATGTAACAAAAATAACGTTACGTAATAAAGTTATCACATACTATCGAATCTTCTTTATCTTCTTGTAGGTATAGAAAAAAAGAGAGAATAGATAACGATTGAGTTCGGTTCTAGCGCCTGGTAATACAATTAATTAAAGTGATGGCGGTAATAGAAAGGAAATAGGGAGTTTTAGGAAATAAAATTACTGGGTAATTTGTATGTGCATTTAATAATAACTGACTTGTTTTTCCTGTAATATTTACATAAACGACTATGACTAACATATTCAGCTAAAAGAAAAAAATATAAGCAGATATTTATCAGTTACCTAGCATCTAAGTACAAGCTTCGCTTAAAAAAAATAACTTTGGATTTTTTTTTAAACTCGGCTCATACTAAAGTGGTCACCTGACCGACCCATTTGTGCTGAGATATTTTATATTTATCTTAGTAGTACTAGCGGTATACTCTGATATACAGTGAAATTGCAAATGATGGAAAAAGAACATTTGATCTTAAGGCCCTATTAATCAATGTGACCCGTAACACATCTAAAAGAACATAGTAAAATGTGTAAAAATTCTTAAATTCTGGTGTTTATTTTATAAAGGATCAATTTTGACTATAAAAATGTTATTGAACATGACTTTGTTTTTTTGCCATTAGTTTTATTTTTTAACATTAGCATAAACTTATCAAAGTTAACTATGTAAGCGAGCTTTAAAATATTCGATTAAACTATCACGCAGGACTTAAACAAACAACCCAAAAAAAAACATCATTTAAAATTAAACCGACTTTAAGACTATAAAAGATTTTGAGGTTTGTGCCAGTCTGATTATTATGAATAAAACACGTAAACGTGTCACTTGTTAGTCATGGTATTGGTATGCATATGTTTTATTTCAAATAATCAGGCTGCCCCCACCCTCACAATATTTTATTTGTATCTTTTAACTCTTAAAGTCGGTTTAGTGTTTTAAATTACTTTTTTTTGATATCTCTAAAAATAATACAAATAGAAATACAAAATCATTTATTTCTCAATTCAAATAACATCAGTATGTCAAGAAAACAAAACATTTGAGAAAATGGCATGGGCACAGCTAGTGGCTGGTTTTAAGCCCACCCAGAGTCAAGAAGAGAGGGACCTATATAATAATAGTAAATAATAATAGTAAATAATTATAGTAATTTAGAAAGAAGCATCAGTCTTTTTACATACAAATTTATAACAAAAGTAAGGAAAGGAAGAAACAGAAATGCATACAAAAATTATTGAGATTAACAACATATTATGATGTATAGTCATTTTAAATAAAATTGACAGCTATTGAATCTATTATTTTTAAAAATTAATCCTACATAATCAAACCTAGTCCTAAAGGGACACCGCACATTTTCAAATTTAATTTGCATATTTAAAAGCAGACGTTTATAATTGATTTTGAAAGTACGTAGTGTTTTACAAGCTCGTATAGGTGGTGGAATATTGTTCCAAATGTTGGCTGCAGCCAACCGAAACGAACCAGTAGCAGCGTGCGTGCGGTGCGGCGGTAGCACCAACTGCAGGGCGCGGGCGGCGCGCTGCCGGCGCCCGCCCTCGTCCTGCAGCCGCAGCTTGGCCGCGAGCCCGGCGGGGGCGCCCGCAAGTAACACGGTGTATGTGAGGCAGGCCAGGTGTAGCTGCCTGCGAGACGCCATGTCGCCAAATAACACTACTTCTAAAAAAAATTTTTCGATTACCATTACTCAATAATATCTTTGTCTTTTGTATTTATAATGAACTGCTGAACCAATTTTAATGACACTTGCACTATACCCTTAAAGTAATAAAACTTTGTTCAACTAAAAAAGAATTATTGCAATTAGTCTTTTAGTTTCTTAGAGATGCGTGGACAATTTTTAGGGTGCCGATACCAAATTGGTAAAAAAAGGAACCCTTACGGTGCGACTTTGTCTGTCCGCCTTGTAGCGTCACTGATGTTAGTTGTTAAGCTCTTTATTTGGCTCGCCAACGCACACACCACGTTGCACTACCTACTCGCTGTACGGTCGGTTGCAGCCTGAGTATGCACGCTCGAGACAAAGGCTATACACTACACGCCTGTCTGTCACACCTGTATATCTCAGCAACCACTCATGCTATCGACTTGAAATTTGGAACAGTTTTAGAATATGGTTGTCCAACTTAATTGCACATGAAATAATAAAAAAAATATATGATTATTAATATAAAGGGGGCCCAAATAGGGGGGGGGGGGGGGGGGGGGGCAAAATTTCAAATTGTCGTTACTAGGTCGAGTGGGGTATCATATGAAAGGACTTTACTTGAGCATTCTAAAATAAATTTTGGTATTTTTTCACGACTCTTACTTTTCAAGTTATGATGAAAAATTTAAAAAAAAATACCATTGCCCCCTTATCTCTGAAGTTTGTGAATGGTAAAATCTGAAATTATTACAGTCAATATAAGTTTATGTAAATATATCAGCAAAAATAAAACTATTTTTCTAAGTTACACAGTTTTTTTAGAAACCTGTACAAACAAATTTAGTTTTGCGTTCCTAAAAGTGGACTTTATTGCTTCCAAAAATACTAGAGATATATCGGAAACCTTGGCGCGCGAGTCCGACTTGCACTTGACCAGTTTTTTTTTTAAATGAACCGATTTTGATGAAACTTGCACTCAACTTGCACTGTACCCTTAGCAGAATATTACGTAGTTCCTGTCTTGAGATACGCGTCAACGATAAGTTTTACTGAACCGATTTTAATGAACTGCTGAACCGGTTTTGATGAAACTTGCACTTTTAAGTTGAAAAATACCTAGTTAAATTAAAAAAGAAATAATTTAAGAAAAACATACATACACTAATGAAATTTTCTGTTTAGAAGCTTAAATGGACTAACCTACGCGAAAATTGTGTATTTTGACAAAACTACATACTTACGGATTGAATTGATAACTTCTCTTTTTGAAGTCGGTTAAAAACAGAATTATTTGAAATTTTGTTCTGTGTGCTTAGCAAATAGCGTAACTGAGTGCATCCCATTTTTTTTAAAGTATGTTTAAAATATGCAAATTAATTGAAAAGAACATACACATTTTTCTCGTGAACTTAATTTAAAACATGATTTAAATTTAATTCATTTTATAGCTCTACCATAGGACTACTTCATTATTAATACTAATCTGTAATAAACACCTGAACTGTAGGATTTTTTACATATTGTTTTTGTTTGTACCGGTCAAATTAATTATATGGCTCAAAATCAATCATTCCGATGCTTTTAACACTAATTACAGCTTTTATGGCAAACCACTAGCACTATATAATACATTTTTGTGTAGACTCTTGAAATACTCACAATATTTGGAGGTTGTCTCAGCTCCACTTCACCTAATCCCTCTACTACGATGTTTGGTAAAATCTGATAGGCAAAACAAATCAGTGTTGTATAAATTATATCAACATGTCTTATAAAAGTGTAAAAATTGCAATTATTAGAAAGTTACCGTTGGATATCCGGTTTTTGATACACGACGTAACCCTTTCTTGGTGTAGTATAAATCGGTGACTTTAAAATGCTCTGAGCATACTCTACTGAAGTAAGTTGGTTGCCATAATGGTCCCTGTCGACTTTGACGTATGGCTGCTATCCATTTTTGTTTCATTTTTTGATCTCGATCCGGAAATCTGAAAAATAAACGATAAGCGTTAAATATATGATTACTAAGTTTTTAAAATATTTATCATATCTTCATTCCTCATAAAATAACGTTACTTGTCACAGTTACCAATACTAGGATATTATTTATAATGGCAACACTTACTGTTCCAAGCAATTAAAAAAAAAAAGCAATGACCTAAAATTTTATTTTATTTACTAAAAATATTAGTTTCTAAATTTACTTACGCGTGAAATGTGATTCCATCCCACTTTTTATCTTTTGTAGATTGTTTATTGCACCCTTATACAACACTCACTGTTCCAAGCAATAACCTCAAATTTTATTTTGTTTTACTACAAATATTAGCTTCCAAGTTTACTTGCGCGTGAAATATGACTCCATCCCGCTTTTTATCTCTTGTGGATTGTTTATTGCACCCTTTAACAACACAATTTGGCATTTTACATTGAAAAAACTGAACTTTTTACCACAATTTTTGTACTTGCCGCGAAACTCGACTGACTGACAAGTCCACAGATTACAGATAGAATATCGAGTCATAGTTTTGTTGCATTAGTGTGCGTGACTGTGTACGTACACGGCGAGTCACAGTTTTACCGGCCTCACTTTTTTGTTCACAGCGCTCCATCTAGACTATTTATTTGATCTGAGACTGTCGCAGGCAAATTGTATAATTCGTCGTTTTACATTATGCCTTGGCATTCTTTAAAATGCCGAAAAAATTTTAATTCGTTATATGCCGCGGCATTTCACAAAATTTTACCGACCGTTTACAGTTTTTCCGCCGTAAACGGTGAATTATACGATTTGCCTGCGACATCACTATCGAGCTGGTGTACGTAGTAGAGGTATCTGATTCCATATTAAAAACCTTGTTCGTAGCAAACTTATGGAAGAAGAACCTAAAAGCAATGAAGTTTTTAAAGGTTTGTGCGAGTCATCTCAAAGAAAATGTTTATTACATAGTATCTGCCGTTTTTCACATTTCCATCAAAAGGCACATTATTTTAAAAAAATATAATTTTGTGAAGATAATGACAAAAAACAGTTAGAAAGAAAATTAAAAATCTTAAAAAACAAATAAGGTTGGGTTATAATAAAGGTGAGGTTATAATAAAGTCAACATTTTCTTTGAAAAGACTTGAGTTTTAGTTTATTAATTTTTTTTTACTAAAAAAATGCTTCTGTTTGAGTGAACCGATTGCAATGGATCAAAGCCGACTTATAAGTTGCGCGAAAATAAGTAAAATAATTTGAATAGTTTTACTAGTTTGTGTTGTGAGTTAGAAGCGCACAGACAAACAAGCAAAATTCCAAAAATGACCTAAATGGGTCATTTTACTTTTCTTGCTATCCCTAGATTACATTTTCGAGAAAATTTTCAGTGTACAAATTCGTCCAGGGTCGATTTTATTTGTATATACGATTTTATTATATTATATTGTATTGCCTAAATAGTTATCACAAAAAAGTGTACATTTTTCGCTTGTGTATTATACTGAATTCTGTGAAAAATCAATCAAAGTCAAAAATAATGAAACCTCAATAAATCAGGCTTAAGAAGACGTTTTTGTTTTCCTATACTTATTTGACAAAAACTAACGCAAAATATTTATTTCTTTGATTTCAGATGGAGTTGCAAGCAATGGAGTTAAAATTCACATTTCCAGTTTCATGTTTATGTGGTCTTAACTCATGCATGCAGTTTCATCTATTACTATTTTTCCTGAATGCTTAGGTCCCTATTCAAAAATTCCCGCTCAAATGGGTTTGAGCACCTACCACGGCGTTAGTAGTATAAAAAGTGGCGCGCTTTTTAGGGTTCCGATACCAAAATGGTAAAAAAAAGGAACCCTTATGGTGCCGCTCTGTCTGTCTGTCTGTCTGTCCGTCTGTCTGTCACACCTCTATATCTCAGCAACCACTTATGCTATCAACCTGAAATTTGGAATAGTTTTAGAATATAGTTGCCCAACTTAATTGCACAAGAAAAAATTTTGAAAAAAGTATGATTATTAATATAAAGGGGGCCAAAATAGGGGGGGCCAAATTTCAAATTGTCGCTACTAGGTCGAGTGGGGTATCATATGAAAGGGCTTTACTTGTACATTTTAAAATATATTTTTGTATTTTTTTAAATTTCTTAGTTTTAAAGTTATGATGAAAAATGTCAAGAAAAATACCATTCCCCCCCCCCTTATCTCCGAAGTTTGAGTAAGGAAAAATCTGAATTAATTACAGTTGACAGAAGTTTATATAAACTTTACAGCAAAAATAAAACGATCTTTCTAAGTTGCACAGTTTTTCAGAAATCTGCAAAAAACCTTTACAAACAAATTTAGTTTTGCGGTCCTGAAAATGGACTTTATTGCTTCCAAAAATACTATAGGTATATCGGAACCCTCGGCGCGCGAGTCCGACTCGCACTTGACCGGTTTTTTGCAGGTACTTGAATTTCTTCTCTCGGTTAGAGAGTGTATATTTTCCTTGATTGCCATCTTAAAGTTGAAGAACGGAAAGGAAAGCGGTATTTTTTGTATCAAAGTTCAGTAGCAGAAAGCGTCGTAGAAGACTAGCTTCCATTCAAAGTTATGTGAGTTGCACGTACTTTCGTTTAACATCACCAGACACGGAGAGAACAATGGCTATACCAACTGATATTTCAAGAACTTTTCGCCTTTACGTTACCCATGTGGATGGCGAGGGTCACTTTCTGAAAATAAGCGGTGGAGTGGTCCAATTGTGGCGGAAGTTTAATTCTGTACTAGTTAGAAACGAACTCCTAGGCCGTGTTCGTCAGTACAACAAGGAACGCGCCGTCCAGGAAAAGCTTAATTCAGTAACAATTGGGACCGTCTATGAAAAAGCTTCTTTATGAGGCCCGACAATATTCAAATACAAAAAACTACTCTTGCTGGCAATATAATGGCAGGATCCTCGTGAGGAAGGCACCCGACGAAAAACCTATCTTGATCAGGACTGAGCAGTGCCTCATTAATATCAAAAAAGGAAAACATCAAGAACAATGACTATCTATATATTTTATTGTTTATTTGAATGCTTGCAACTATACAATGTTACCTTACCTTATTATATTCAACCGCTTTTACCCACTTACTCACATATGCAATGAGGATATAATTACTGACGTGACGTTTACACATATGAAAACACGAACACACACACTGTCACTTATCCACCTACTTGTACACACACGAATACGTCCGCTGCGTAAATTCAGTTGGCAAACATACGTGCAATATATTCTCATCTCGCCCTGTACATCCTTTTGTATTTTAGGACTTTCATTTTATCTTCTTAGATTATTTTTAACAATTAAAATTCGATAATATAGACTACCTAAATAAAATTGATTCTTTTTCTGTATCCTATTCAGCTCAATGTGACATTGAAGATTGCCAGAGTCTTATTGAATATCCGACACATTTTCTTAAATTGCTTAACCAAATTATTCGCAGTAGGTATATCTTGTAACTTTCCCGGGCTAGAAACTCTTATTGCAAGGTCTAAATTATGCTGGGATGTTTTAGTTTTGACAGAATGTTGGTTGCAAGGAAATTCATATCTACCAATCCTCCAAGGATTTTCAAACTACATGTAACGGATTTCAAAATGATGGGGTAGTACTTTATATAAAGAATAGTATTCCTGTTTTAGTAGAGGAACCACAATTCTCTGACGTAAACGCCTTGTTACAAAACTGTATAGTGACAGTTTAACGGACATTATTCTGTCGCTGTATCTTTCCACGGATATAATGCGTTGTTTCAGTTGTTCATCTAAGATAATGCCCACGCCGTTTCGAGTGTTTGTTGTGCCATGGTATAAAAGCTGGTAGCCCATTCCGATGTCCCTGGATTTGGACCCTTTCCATTTCAATTCCTGAATGCAGCATGTGTTAATATTGCGTCTGTGTAGTACTTCTGCCAGTTCTTGGCTGCGTCCGGTTAGAGATCCTATATTCCACGTTGCTAAGCGCATATTGGTAGCGTTGCGTCTATTTCCGTCGCTTGTGGGGGACGCCCTAGTATTTTTCGCTACTGGAAACCTCTGACCGTCGCTTGAGGGGGACGCCCTAGCATTTATATCTCTTTTCTTTGGTTTTACTTTCATTTTTGGACTAGGAGAAAATTTTTGGCTATGAGTTTTACGGCCGGTTGCCACCTGACGCCAAGACTGTGATCCTTGAACGCCGCCGTTGGTCCACTTGGAACTCTTCCACCGCCGCCTCTCCTGAACGCTCCAGCCTAAGCGCCCAGTCCACCTACAGCCTCTACTCCGAATATGTCAAAGAAGCCTGTTGGTGGAGTTTTTTTACGAAGTATGCTCTCCGGCCTGTATGGTCCGCGGGAGGTATTTTATTTCCCTCCAGCCCTTCCATTGGCACACATGCGCACCGCTGGACGGGCACCCCCTATCCGCCACCTGGGGACGCGCTCTCTAGGGGAACAGGCTCCCCCGAGAGTTTGTTTTATTATCTTTATGTTACATTTTTGACGATCATATTATTCACTGACATTTGAACAATGTATATGTACTTTTGTATCTGATAATATGAAATAAATAAATCGAATCTAATCTAATCTTATCTTAACTGGTGATATAAATATCAACATTACAGGTGATACTTTAGAAAACAACTCTTGTGAATATTTAAATCTAACAGCTCATCATGGTCTGCTTCCAGCCCATACCCTTCCTACCCGACTTAACAAATCCTTAGATCACGTCCTCTTGAAAACTAAAAACAAAGCTTTTACGTACGTTGCCCAAACCTCATTGGCAGATCACGATACAGTACTATTTTTCTTAAAATTAAAATCTGACATTAACCTAAATGCTAAAACTACTTCGTACATTATCGACTTTAAAGGCCTTGCTTTAAGTATGAGTAAACTAAACCTAATAACACTTTTTGAATCAAATGATGTTGACTTTGCTACCGATTTATTGATATCATCTGTTAATAGGGCTATCGAGACTAATTCTAAGCGCTTCACTATCTCGAGAAGGAAAAGAACACTAAAACCATGGATCACACCTGGATTGTTGCGATGTATGCGCAATAGGGACAAATTACATAAAAGAGCTAAAAAGGATCCAGATAACGAAATAATTTGCAAGACATACAAGCGCTATAGAAACTACTGCAACAATATACTAAAAAATGTTAAGCGAGATTATGAAAGAACTGAACTTAATAAGGCCAAGCACAGCCCGAAACTGTTGTGGAAAACTGTTAACGACATAACAAACCGACAAAAACCTAAATCCTCTGCAACTGAATTGATCGCAATAGCTCTGATGCCACTGATGCCGTTAATAACGTTAATGAGTATTTTGTTAAAGTTGGCAAGAACCTAGCAGAAAACATTGTAAAAAAGTCACCCGCTGGTCAAAAGGGTTTCGGTAGTGTTCCATCCTCTACATCTAATTCATTTGTACTTCTGCCTACCGATGAGGATGAGGTGGGAAGATTAATAGACTCTTTGAAAAGTGATGCAGTGGGATGGGACAATATTAGTGCCAAAATATTAAAATTGTACAAGGAAGTTTTGGTCCCCCCTCTTACACACATATGTAATCTGTCTATTACATATGGCACATTTCCATTAGCCTTCAAAAAAGGTTTAATTATTCCAGTACATAAAGGTGGACCTAGAGACCGTGTCAATAACTATAGGCCAATAACTTTACTGCTTTCTATGTCTAAAATTCTGGAAAAGATCATGAATAGTCGACTCAAGAAATACCTTGAAACATATTCGTTGTTATCCCCCATGCAGTTTGGATTCCGTAATGGTGTTTCTACTGGGGAGGCTGTTCATGCTCTTACAGATTTTGTATATTCGGGATCTTCAGTTTGGCAGGCAAAGTATTCATTCGGAGTAAGACACGCAAAAATGGTGTAGATAGGCAATGTTTCAAAGCAGCGGCATTTATTTACGACTTGACTTCCTCATGCATATTTTTCTATTTACAATTATACAAATGCTAGGTCTTTATGTGGGGTGTGTAATAAATCATATAACAACTTTTAATATAACATTTAATTGATATAACAACGTTTCATATAATTTTGTTTCATATAATAATTATTTCATATAATCGACATTTCACATATTTTCATTTCGTATAATTTCAAAACGTATAATAAACATTTCCTATAATTTTTTCTCATATAATCATCATTTCGTATAATACCCATTTTATATAATATCATTTCGTATAATAATCACTTCATTTAAAATTCAAATGTAAAATTAACAGACCTGAAAAATAAATTCAATTAATTAAATTGCAACTAAAACGCCTGAATATTTAAGAAAAGCAATATAAAATATGAGCTGTTAATTTAATATTTCTTAAGTCCAAGTCTTTCCACATTAATTATTAAGTAAATGAACAAGCAAGCATGCATTATGCAAAAAACCGGCCAAGTGCGAGTCGGACTCGCGCACTGAGGGTTCCGTACTACCACATAAACATAATTGTATTAGTTGAAATTTCAGTAAGTTAATGTGCTAGATTTTTTGAGTCCGACACGCGCTTGACCAAATTTTATTATTTTTTATTTTATAGCTTATGCACTATACGAGTAAACATACCAATTTTGAAGTTTGTAAGTGTTCCCTTTTTTAAATAGAACTAAAACAAAAATCGCCTCAAAACCATCCAACTTGACCCCTCTCTTATATGAATGTTCTTGAAACGGGAGCTCACCACAATTGGTTACCATTAGTTGTGAGAAAAGTTGTAATATTTAATGATTTCAGACTTTTCCCATTATTTGTACTGTGAGACCTAGCTTCTTGCCAAATTTCTTAATTTTAGGTCAACGGGAAGTACCCTGTAGGTTTTGCATTTTTTAATAAATGTATGGAGATGAGGACATAAAATGCCGTATCTTTTGATTGCGTCGTTGTAAAAAATTGAAATTTTCAGATCTTGTGTGGTTCATGGATCCTAATATATGGTTTTAATTTAAACCTGATACCTTTACCTGTTCGTGAGATAAAGGGTCTTGACAGACAGACAGACGGACAACAAAGTGATCCTATAAGGGTTCCGTTTTTTTCTTTTGAGGTACGGAACCCTAAAAAGCAAGCAAAGGCATTCAGGCATGCATGCAAGCAAGCAAGCAAGCAACAAAACTAATTGGGCAATTTGTGGTTTTCCATGCATGATGGAGTGTCAATTTGCATTTAATGTCATTAATGATGTCTGGCGTGAACCATATAGGATAACGTTTATTCGTCTTATGAAGTTGCCTTTTTTTCTTAATAATAATAAGATAATAAGATAATAATTTATTCGCATAAAACATTGTATAAAAAGATCTTAAAAGTTATGGTACAGTACATTAATGTTTTGCTTACTAGTGCAAGCATGCAAACAATAATAGCAACTAAAATTATAAAAATTAAGAAATTAAAATTTAAAAAAATAAAAACAATTTAGGACATGCCACAGAATCATATTATATCAAAATTATAGTAGGTATGTCATATTTAAACGTATTTGTCAAATCAATAAATATTTAGCGCAATAAAATTCAAATATAAAAGTCAAAAAATAAAAAAAATTGTATCAAACAAAGTCCATAAAATTCTTAATGTCATAGAAGAGTTTTTCGTGCAACCATGAGAACAAGTATTTCTTAAACAATCTCATATTGCTAGACTTAATGTAATTAGGTATTTTATTATAGATTCGGACGCACATAGTAAGACAGCTTCTATCATACATCCTAGTCTTTGGTATTTCATCAAACACAAGCCTATCCGGATCTCTTCTAACGCGAGTATTTACATCAGATACTTTTGTGAAAAGCTCTTGATGTTTTTTAACAAAAACCCCTACTTCGTAAATGTAGAGTGATGGCAGCGGCAGTAAACCTAGTCTTTTAAAGAGTGGCTTGCATGATTCGAAAGCTGGGATTCCACATATTGCCCGAATACTTTTTTTTTGTGCTATGAAAGCTCTACCTGCGTCCGTGCTGCTCCCCCAAATTACGAGACCATAGCGCAATATTGATTCTATGTGGGCATGGTATACAACTAAAGCTGTTTTAGAGTTTGCTATATTCCTGACACGTTTGAGAGCATAAACGAAGCGGTTTATTCTAGTACAAACAGTTTCAACATGCATTTTCCAATTTACATTTTCGTCAAGTACTAAACCAAGAAACTTAATATGATTATTTTCTTCTTTTCTTCACAAATAGGCACAAATAGTTCAAATATGTCATACATAATTTTATAAAAATGTTTTGTTGCCTCATTCACGCTAGTTGAATTAAAGACTGGCGACCAATCAACATTATAAATTGCTTGGTACATGCCAGCGAAGTTTGCCTTTGAGAAGTTCCAGTCCTTCTCGGTGTCAATATTACTAGGTGGGATAACCCCGCCGTGCTGACGTTTTGCTCTGATTGCAACTACTACGTCTAAAGGAGGGTGGTATTTATCTATAGGAACGATTCCGCCCCCTTCAGCCCAAGATACAGAGACGCCATCAACACACTCCTGCGTTAAAACAACATCAAGTTTGCCACCGTGTGCATTAAAAACTTGGTTCCTTTCACAAAAGTTACAATAGGACAAAAAGTAACAATAATAATTGCAAACATTGGCAGAGGCACTGTATAAATTAGTTTCCTTTCAGTTCATGTATAAAACTCTCGACCTTACAGAACCAATTAAGATAAACAGCATCAGATGCTGTTGGATTTATATAAACTACACACACGTAAACCACAGTCCCATTCAATTGAAATGATGCCCACAAATCTTCACAGGAATCGGTTTCAAGTTCGTGCCTACGCTGAAGAATGATCCCTGGACGGGCAGCAAGCAGGACTCCACCACCCCAAGTAGCTCTATCTCTTCGTAGAATGCTCCATCCAGTGCAAGCTAGCTCAGCGTCCTCGACAGAACTATCCAGAAAGGATTCCGTTACTGCGATGATGTCTTGATGCAAGAGATAAACGGACGCGTTCCATTTGCGAAGCTTGGTCTTTAAACCACGTACATTTTGATAGATCAAAGATACCTCAGATGTTTTCACTTTGGGCGGCCTAATCAGATTTTTTACTGTTGCTGGTGGGTCCTCTCGCTGAACGAAAGGGCTGGTTCCAAAACTTAATGCAGCTGTCACTTGGCCAATTATTTGAATCAAGAACTTTGTCGGAGATTTTGGATGGTACGCTAAGCTTGAAAGACGCATAGTTACCGCGAGCTTTTAGACTTTCAGCCGTACAGTAATGACGTCCCATCCAAAATATACCACGTATTTTGCTATGAAATTCTCAAGGAAGCAACCTGTCTGTCCAGCAGGTCACTTTTAATTAGATGTTATATGATGATGATAATATCCTCGACAAGATGGCTGGTGCTGCAGATTTTGAATCCGTTTCCGAACTGAAAATTGGATCACTCTGCGCCGCGTTCTGGGACGAAGATGAGCAATGGTACAGGGGAAAGATTCTAGAGTTTTGCGATGGAGGCTATCATGTACAATTTATCGATTACGGAAATAAGGCGAAATGCGAGGAATTTAGACAGCTACCTGAAAATTTGAACGTGATAGAACCGGCAGCTAAGTGTTGCCGTCTCGCTGGTTTGGGTGGTGAAGCCTCATTGATTGATGCCGCAAAGAATCAAGTAGATGAATTCGCGTCAGAGACCGTTACATTCCAAATAGAATTCATAGACAGCACGAAAGAACCCGCCCTCGTAAAACTATTCTTAGATGGGAAGGACTTCTGCTCTATCATCCCTACAGAGACGAAAAATGATTCTCTGAGTGAGAGTATTGTTTTGGATAATACGCCCAAAGTAATTATACCTGAAGTTGAACCTACAGATAAAGAAGAACAATAAACGCTCGACGAGAGGAAAGACGAGGAGTCATCAGAAGAAAAGACATTAGAATTAGACACAAAAGTCAAAAAGAAAAAGTAATAACTGAAGAGATTATACAAGAACAATCAAATATTGCAGAAATGGAAGAAGAGAGGTCACTAAATGAAAAAGAAAATACTGTAGACGATACTAAAACAGTCGAGAAAAGCCAAGAAACAATACAGGATACAGTAAAAGCAATACAGGAACAATCAGAAATCGAAGAAATGAAAGAAGAGAAGTCATCAGACGAACAAGAAATCACAGTAGAAAAAACTGAAATAGTAGAAAACAGTCAAGAAACAATGCAGGATATAATGACAGAAAGTGAAAGTAACATACAACAACAATCAAAAATCGAGAAAATTAAATAAGAGAAGTTATCAGTTGAACAAGAAAATACAGTAGAACAAACTGAAACAATAGAAAACAATCAAGAACCGATACAGAATACATTTAAAGAAAGTGAAAGTAACGTACAGGAACAATCAAAAATAAAAGAGATAAAGACAGGGAAGTCATCAGATGAAGAAGAAAATACTGTAGAACATACTAAAACAATAGAAAACAGTCAAGAAACGATGCAGGATACAGTAAAAGCTAGTGAAAGTAATATACAAGACCTATCAAAAATCGAAGAGATCAAAGTAGAGAAATCATCAGATAAACAAGAAACTACAGTAGAACATACTAATTCAATAGAAAAAAGTCAAGAAAAAATACAGGAATACATTAATATAAAAATAAATAAAGAAAGTGAAAGTAACATACAAGAGAAAATTGATTGCAAAGAAATAATTAAATTAAAGGAAAGTATTAAAGAAGATGAAAAGGAGAAAGAGTTGCCATCTTCAAATGAGTTACTGACAGATATCGCTGAGGAAGACAGTGAATTAAATACATCACTACCAGAACTAAACGACAGCATAGGCCGCAACAAAACGGTCATAGAAAACAAGTCATTTGAAGGAAAGGAAGATTGCTCAGCGGAAGAATTCGCAGATGCAAACGATGCCTCGCAACCCTCTTCACCAGAAAAAGATATATCCGGAGACACTTTAGAGAATTCCAACGAAACAAGTAAACTCCAGAACGCGACGATTCTAAAGATTCATTGAATACCGATACCCAACCGATAGACAACCTATCTCCAATAAAAAAGAGGAAATGAGCACCTCCCCAATGAAAACATATTCTCGCCAAAGAAAAAATCGACTGAGATTATAGAAGACAGTCTCGACCAAACCAATGAAGACTATGGTAAAGTAGAAAAGAAAGAGTCGACCGAGATTCAGGAAGAAAATCTCAACAAAGTCGACGAAGCTAAGAAAGATAATAAAATTGAAAAATCTTCTGAGATTAAAGTAGAAAGTATCGACTAAACCGAGATACATACTGAAGTGGAAGCTGCTGAAAAAACCTAGAAATATGATAAAGTGGAAAAGTTGTAAATAATACTGAACTAAAATCAGTGAAGTGAAATGTGATTTACTTGATTTACTTTACCGCATACACAAGATTTACTTCACTTTATTTGATTTACTTTAAAGTTAATCATTTACTTGAATTATAATAATAAGGTCAATCAATCATAAATAAATCACATTTAACTCCACTAATTTGAGCTCAGTATTATATTTACAACTTTTCTTTCACTTTTATCATCTTTGTCGAGATTATCTTCTTAATTTTTCTTCTTAAAATCTCAATAGGAGCACATAGGACTATTGCGAAGCAATGCTCTTTGTGATGAGTGTTAACTTATAGCTTTCCAACCTCTTCTTGTGTACGGAGAAGCCACAGTACTGAATTACATAAGTTTATAGTGATATGGAAGTGGATTCTCTGTCCATTTTTAAAGCATTAACTTTTTTATTATTATAAGTAAGTATTTTTGTTTAAAATACGATGATTTTTTGTTAATGTAAATTGTGATGATGGTTGAAATTTTTTAATGTTTTTCTTCATTGGAATATTAAGTTGGCATATTTCCCAGTTTATTCTTGTCACTGGGTGCCGTTTATTTTCCAGTGTCATTTAAACTTAAATATTGTGCATACCTTCTTTGTAAAGTCACCTTTTCTTAAAATACTCATTTTTATTAATTTTACAATTCGGTATCTTTAGTCGTTATTTATAGCTACTAGGTGTGGCCCAGGCCCATAAAAATTAACATCCCCTATTTGTCCTTTGGGGATGAATTCTCAATGATTCTTTCTTATTGCTGATCTGTAAATTTATTAACCCGGGTTTACACCGGAGCGACTACGTGCTTCATTGAGGCATGCCACGTCATGTTGCATGGAACAGTAATAGATAGACATAACCTATGTTTTGGTTATGAGAAATACAATCTACACGTTTCAAGATTGATGATATTAGACAGGCAAAAATGCGGCAGGCTGCCACACACAAAATATGCCGCATGGTGTTGTTAACAGTCGTTGTCGCATGTGGCGTAGCATGTGGCCTGCCCGAAAAGCACATCTTGTGTATGCTAGAAAAAGATGGAAGGGCCCTTATGTAGAGTTCTTCGGAAAAATCAGGGACGTTTTTGCCAACACGCTCCGCTTCTACAAGTACTTGCGAATCTCTTTGGGCATGCATGTCGCAGTGTCCCACGTAGTTGCTCCGGCGTAAACCTGACATGCTTCATTCACGTAAATTAAGAAACAGAAGAAGAGTATATTTTGCCTCTTAATATTTTGAATATTGTATTATTTGCAACTGTGAAACTAACAGCCAGTTGCAGAAGATAAAGTTCCTTTAAATCTGATTACAGGGAGCTTTATCTTAAAAGAATTTGTGAAGTAAATGGGGTTATTACTTACCTAATATTGATTCACCTTGTCACCCCTGTAATACGCAACCGATTATTTCAAATGAAAGTTTTGTTTTTGAAATGTTTATTTGTTTTAGAAAGATAAAAGTCTTGTATAAATTATACCTTCTTTTATTTTTTACCATCCGCTTAAAATCATCCGCTTAAAATTCTATTTTATTCTAAACATTAAAATTCTTACAAAAATATAAGTTTTAATAAAAAAACATTTGTACAGTGGAGTAAGTTTGATATACACAACTTATTTTTCTCTTTGCGTCGTTGAATCACTGGGCTTTGATACTCGTAACAAAACCGAAATGCACAGCGTTATATACTTTCTATTCATTATATGAACACTGCAAATGATCCTACGTCATCGAGTACACGGAATAAGCTTCTTCGTGGCGAGAATAGTGACCTGACGCGCTAGCACCGAACTCAATCGTTATCGAATCTCTTTTCTTCTTGTATAGAAAAAAAAGAAAATTCGGTGCAAGCGCCTCTGGTCTGCCAGTGCGCAACCTGGCAGATTCGGTACTGTCGAAAAGTTTCGTAGTAAAATTTAAAGAATTGAATAGGATCCGCGCAGACCGAATGGCAGGGCTGCCATGCCAATGTGACTTAGTAGCGATGTTCGAGTAGTCCGTTAGGAATATGTAAACCGCATGCGTGAATATGATGGTCTGGGATATAATAATAATGTTCTGGTGGAAGAGCCTTATCAATATAGTAGAAATAAACTATTGACATGAAATTAAGGCCTTTCTCCCACGACGCTATTCCCAATCGTCGCGACTGCGATGCAACCTGTTTGTCGGATACTAGTATGCAACTTTTTGAGACTCGGTTCCGCACACGGCGCTACTTTTTTTATATATACTTACCAGTCGAATTGTTTTTTTTTACAAATTTTATCCCCGCTATATCTGTTATAAATATCCTTTCTCACATACTCCGGAAGTTTATAGTTATATAATAAACAGGGATATTTTTCTACTTCTAACAATGTATGTTTTGATGTTGCTCGGCAGCCACTTTTGTATCCGATAGCGCATGCGCGTATACGACTCGGGTTGCATGCGACCAGCAAGGGTGCAATGCAACTGGTATGCAACACGTTGTCGACAGGTTGCGTCGTGTGCGGATGTAGGCGAATTTGTATGGAGGCTACTCACGAGCAACTGGTAGCATACGCGTATTCGACTCAAGTCGCTTGAGAGTAGCGTCGTGGGAGAATGGCCTTATGGAAACAATCATAAGTGACAGTAATAAAACACGGTTATTACAACTATAATAATAAACTTCGAAGTTAGAAAAAATTCTATAAAATACACTTATAACTAAATACGTACCTATTTTCCAGTAGTAGAGTTGACAGTACACACGGCAGCAAGTAAGTAGTAACAACACCAATATAAAATGAACCACCGCTATGCTACAAGCGCCCGAACCAGAGACCCGCTCCAGGTCAATGTTGCCATTTACGTGCGGCCGTGTGTAGGTACTTTTACAATAACGAATGCACTTCTGAAATGCAGAAAATCCTAATTAAAACATTCTCTACAGCTATTTTTTTATTAATCCAACTATTCCAAAATCTGTTAAATCGTCTTTCTGTTCCAAAATTAATCCTTTTTCATTGGCCAAGTGCAACACGGATAATAAGGCTAGTGGTACACTGAGCGACTCTCTCATGCTCGGAGTTAGTTTCTGTGGTAGTCGCGAGTATATTGAAGAGAATGTTGTCGGTTGTACTTCGGGCTTTTCCTTGTCGGTGGATGTTTCGGTGAGTATTTTCCACGTACAGTGCTTCAGTTTTTTCATGTCCACCTTTTTCGGTCGCGTCGCGTACGGGATGAAGATTTTTGCAATCTGTAAGAAAAGACGCAAAATCGTGATGTTGCTAGAGCTCCATGAGCTTATTCCGCCATCCCCTTTCTACCATCGGGAGTCCAGTCGCACCCCAGGATATACAACGTGTTAATGGAATAAGCGAAACCCTCATACACCCCAACAGATTTTTATTAAAATAAATCCATTCGCGTAAAAAAGTCTTTTTTATCTAGATATTGTTATTTTAAAGTTTCATCACTGTTCTAGTTTCATCGTTCTAGTCCGAGCACTCCGCGCACGCCACAGCCACTTCCCTCCCCTCCTCACCGCTCACTAACCGCGCAGCGCCCGGCCGCCAGCGCGCGTATCCACAGAAACATTTAGAATAGAGGCGGCAAAAATTTAAATAATAAAAATTTTTAAAAAATTACCCCTATCAAAAACCCGTGAAATTGATTCTACTCTCGATTCTGAACCAACTATTTTCTCAGTTCGCTTATTCCGTTAACACGTTGTATATGTCTCAGCCTACGAATAAATAATTAAGGTCGCAGGTAAATAGTATATTTCACTGTTTACAAACGGCGGGCAAATTTTAAAAAAGACGCCGGCAGATGTACACAGGTTTAGATCACTGGTGCATTTTAGGTTCGTTAGCCACGGTAAAACTAACCTAACCGATCCCTGCTCGGGATCCGTTAGGTTATGTCCCTCAACACAGAATCCTCAGAGAAAAAACCTGCATAAAAATTTATTTTGACGATGCCAAAAAATAGTCATAAATAGTCACCATAAGGAAAAAAATAGTCGCATTACAATTCTAGAGTTATAGCTCTGGTTTGCTGAGGATTATGGGCATAGGCTATACACAGAATCCTCAGCTTTGATGCAACTAAACCGTAGGGACTATCGACTTGGTTTTTATTTAAAAAAAATAGTCATGGAATAGTCGTCTTGACTTCCAAATTCTCGAAAATAGTCGTTCAAGGATTTCAGAAATACAAGGGTAGCTTGCTGAGGATTCTGTGCATAGCATTTCTCGGACGCTGATTCCTGCCGAACGTTTAGGTTTTTCTGTTTGATACTGATGTCAAAAAATAGTCAACAAATAGTCGTCTCAAACTATAATAACTTTGGTCTGGTTTACCTTGTAGAAGTATGTTAAAATTGCATGCTAACTTTGCCATACATTTTTCAACTCAAGTACAGTCGTGTTCAAAATGCATATCATCTTTCATGGTAACAACACACATCAACTATGCCTAGGGATATTTTAATTTTACTAAATTTTTAGAAAACCTGTTGATTATTTCTTAGGACATGTTTATACAGAATGAAAGTGTATTTTATGCTTTACGCGTTTAATAAAATAAAGAGCTGTAACAGAGATGTTTCGTTGTTTCTTTTTTTAATTAATTAAAAGTCAGTATTTCCTCCCCTAACGTTAATAAGTGTTCGGCATCGGTTATTCACACTTAAAATTAGGTTGTCCAAGTCTTGCTGCGGTATAAGGTCCCAGGTTCTTTTTAAGTGCAAGAAAAGTTGCTCTTCAGTCCTCAAATTTGGAGGGAAATTGATCAAAGCCCTTCTTTGTAACATGTCCCATGCATGTTCTATGGGATTCATGTCAGGGGACTGAGCAGGCCAGTTCATAACTCTGACATCATGTTCCTGAAGCGCAGTAGATACCAACTCTGCTGTATGTGCTCGCGCATTATCGTGCATGAGTTCGAACTCCTGGCCCATTTGGATCCTGTGTGGGATAATAACAGGTTCCACTACCTTTTCTCGGTATTTCCTCGAAGTCATACTCCCTCTAATCCAAATGAGATCGGTTCGCGCTCCCATACGAATTCCAGCCCATACCATGATTGTCCCGCCTTGATACGAATAGACCTCTTGAGGATGCTGGAGACGGTTCCGTCTACCTGGAAGTCGCCAAACTCTTATTCTTCGCGAATCCGGATGAAATCCGAACCGAGACTCGTCTGAAAAGAGAACCGTTGACCATTGCTTGTCTTGCTTGCTTGAGCCCACAAAAGTCTTCGCCCGCGATTGCCAAGCCGCAAAGCTGGAACTCGCAGTAGTCTGCGAGAATGAAGACCGGCTTCATGTAACCTTCTTCTCACAGTTTGGTCACTTACTAACAATTGTTGTTCAGATTGAAGCCTTTGAACCATTTGCATAGCCGTGACATTGGGTTGTCTCCTGGCCATATTTTGCAGAAAACGGTCCTGTCTTGGAGTGGTGACACGATTTCTGCCGGAATGCCGTTCCGCTACGTCTCCTGTGACACGATAGCGTGTTTGGTGGGTTCGTGGAGTGTCAGCAACCACGCGCTGAATAGCGCCAGCTTTTAGCATGCCTACAGCTCTAATCTGTTCTTCCCTTGTTAAATGTCGACGTGACATGACAGTAAACGTAATAAACGTTCAACAACGATTCTTTCGTCCGTAGCATTCTGGAATACGGAAGTGTGGCTTGGTGTCCTCTGTATAACGTTCACGATTTGCGCATTGAGCGTATCCAGAAACGTTTTTTAAGGCATTTGACTTACACCTGCGGCAAATTGAGAACCCTTCCCAGATACAGTGATAAATTAGAATACTTTCACATGTACACCTTGAAGGCTAGAAGACAACTCCTGTATATGTCTTTCCTCTTCAAATTATTTAGAAATTGGATTGACTGCCCTCAACTTCTCAGTCTATTTCAAATACGTGTTCCACGTAGACCTCCGCGTTACCCTTCTACCTTATTTAGTGTTCCTATTGATTCAGATTCAGATAATTTTATTCAATGTAGATTCTTTACAGAATACTTATTGAATGTCATGCAGAATACAATGCAAATAGAGCGAGTCTACGCCGTTTCTTGCTCGAACAAACCTACGCAGCCATCACGCCGTATGTCGTCTATCAAACTTATACAATACCCTTGGACAGTTGGTTGACATTTTCAGTGTCTCTCTCTTCTTTTAAGAAAAAAGTTTTGGATTTTTTTAGGGATGCTTAGTTATTCTTTCGTTAGGTTTTGTTATAGTTTAAAATTTAAATTTAGGAATTTTAGTTAATTTTAATATTGTACGTTTCTTTTAGTTTAGGGAAAAATGTCTTCAAATGTGCATGCTGTGATTGCCTTAAATAGAATGCTACATTTGCATCTTTTTTCAATAATCTTAAAACACTATGAATGTTTCAATGTATCGTTCACTGGCAGTCCTTAATAAATAAAATAAAAATAAAACATGAATTTAAAAAATGCGCAATCTGCTACAATTCACAAAAACTGCACTTTTTAATTGTAACAGAAACTAACAGCTAAAGTCAAATTCAAATTATCGCGCATTCTTTTGTTTTGACACGAACTTATATTTTTATTTTTTTGAATTTAGAAAGAAGGAACCATGTAGATTATTATTCATATACAAACTTTTTCTAAACCGTTAATAGTTTTTGAGTTATGACGTCAATAGCATAATATCCCTAGGCACAGTTGATGTGTTTATTTAGTTACTTCAAATTTTTTTTTATGTATTTGGAACCCATGCAATATAATTAATTCTGTAATAAAAAGCGAAGCTTTTTCATGTTTAATAATAAAGCTTAATAAACTACAATAATTGGTTTTAAACTAAAATAATAATAAAAAAATTCTTAATGAATATATTCAGTATAGATTATTTTTAAGTTAGTTTTTTGTATAAATTACAGTCTTCGTACTTATGTAAGTTAAATGAGTAATACAGGTGATAATTTTATTGCGTGCGATAGCTTAGGGGGTGTTTCAGTAACGATAAAGGAATACAAAAAAAAACTGCTTTCAAAAAATTCTGAAAATTTTAAAATTAGCCCTACGCTACGCAATGACCTGACCGAGGCTGCGCTTTTAACGAGCCAGCCGCTGTTAGTTTTGAAATTTACATCAAATTTTTAAGTAGGATTATTGAAAAAATGGAAATTTAATTTGGAATAACGCGTTGTATATTTACTACTTCCATAGGCTGTAGTGTAGGTTAACTTTACATTTCATATAATTACCGTAGAACACGGCAATTGTCGTTGGAAGAGCAACATTGTAGGGCACTTAAATACGCGCCGGCGGCGGCGAGCGCTAGGTCGGTCATACAATTCGGCCGAACCGAACGCCGCCATGCTATTCGTTAAACATATTTCGTCGCAGAATATTGGTGCTTTTTATTTTATACGATCGACGTTAAACATTTCCTACTCTGTTACTATGCCATTAAGTCACTGATATGTATTACTCTACTGATGTGCTATTGGGTAAAAGAAAGACATATGCAGCGACATTTGAATTTTTTAATGAATAGTTAAATGCGTAGACAAACAACATTGATCAATCAAGAAATTAGTAGTTAATTTAGTAATATTTGCGAACCTACCAATTACTATTAAAGTATTTTTTTTTACTATATGCATCTGGGTGTAAGCTCGATATTCTAGTTTTACCTTTCATTAAACGTGGAACCTACATTATAAGTTTATAGACCAAAAGGTTGGGGCTGTGCAGTGATATGTCAGTCGGTTTATCTCTTATTTACCTAATAAAATAGATAACACAAAAATAGGGTCTGCAACAACATATCAAAATATCGAAACATATCAAAATCCATTTTCTTTGATAACTTGAAATCAATATCAAATAATTTTGTGTACGCGACTGTACAAAGAAAAAATGTATGGCGAAGTAAACATGCATTTTTAACATACTTTTACTAGGTAAACCAGACCGAAGTAATTATGGTTTGAGACGACTATTTCTTGACTATTTTTTGACATCAATATCAACCAGAAAAACCTAAACGTTCAGCAGGAATCTGCGTCGTGAAATGCTATGCACAGAATCCTCAGCAAGCTACCCCTGTAACTCTGAAATCTTTGAACGACTATTTTCGAGAATTTGGAAGTCAAGACGACTAATTCATGAATATTTTTTTAAATAAAAACCAAGTCGATAGTTCCCACGGTTTGCTTGCATCAAAGCTGAGGATTTTGTGTATAGCCTATGCCCATAATCCTCAGCAAACTATAGCTATAACTCTGGAATTGTAACGCGACTATTTTTTTCCTTATGGTGACTATTTATGACTATTTCATGATTATTTTTTGGCATCGTCAAAATAAATTTTTGTGCAGTTTTTTTCTTTGAGGATTCTGTGTTGAGGGACATGTTAGGTTGGGTTAGCTTATCTTACGACCACAACCCGTGACCACAACGCACAAGCCGAGCGAGGTAGAAACCCCTGTTAAAATATCCGGGGCAGCGAAATACAATACTATAGAACGATAACTACGCTTCAAACTTGACCCCACGAAATAGTTACCTAAGTAGGCGGAGCTAAAATAGTTACCTCTCAACTACCCACTAGCTGACATTGCAGCACGCGCGCGAACCAATTGATTCGTATTTTGAATATACGTCCTTTTGGTTTCACCTGGCCACTTTTTGTCTGGAATTTGTTCTGAGTTAGAGTTCCATAGTATTGTAGTTCGCTGATCCGGGGTGATAAAAAGATCCCGTGAGGTGCCGGCAAAGAATAGTACAAACCCATTCATACCCGTGGGTGTCGTAAGAGGCGACTAAGGGTTATAAACTGGAGGATGGGCAGCAGCATCCTCATGTGTACCATACCATCTTACTTACTGCGGTCACCTACAACCGCGGTCCATGGTGCCAGACGTAACGCTGACAAGCGAGGTGACTATGGTACTTCCCCTCCTCATTTTTCTAGCTAAAGCTAGAATTCTGGAGGGAGCTCCCTGTCCTGTAGTGGACGTTCCATGGGATGTTATTATGATAAAAAGATAACGCCGTATTATTTAGACTGTAGTCAGCTGTAGTTTGGTCATGTAGAGAGAATGAATGAACGAAGACTGACGAAAGAGATCTACCAGGCGAGAGTGAATGGAAACGTTGGAAGGGGAAGGCCTCGGCGAACGTACCAGGACCAAATTCAGGACGTTCTGAATAAAGGCCAGGTTAAAAGTAACCTAACGACGAGCATTTATGAAAAAGGATTGATGAAAGTACAGGAAGCAAGGGAAGTATGTCAAGATCGTAGCAGGTGGAGGACTGTGGTTTCTGCCTACCCCCACGGGCGATAATCTTCATACATGAAAAACTCGCCATATAGTCTATGGATTTAAACTAGAGGAATAGACAAAAGACCCTTTATTACTCAAATTGACAGTACTTTCCCTCCTTATTTTAAAAAGTAAAAATGAAAGAAGCCTGTGAAAGAATCCTGTAGAGATGAGAAAAAATGTCTGCTTTTGTCACTAAGTAAAAGTGCATTTGATTGTGAATTAAAGTAATAAAACGAGTTAAAAACCAAAATATCTTTGTTTTAAAACACAAAATCTCAAAACGATGTAATGCGCGCCAAGTTTTTTATTGTGAAGAAGCAAGAAGAAGGAATTGTTGGTAAAGCATCAATTGTCAAGAATTTGTAATCAAGAAAAGTCGGAACCTTCAGTCAGTTATAATATAGTGGTGAAATTGTGCGTATTTAAGAAATTCGGTGACATTTCCACAAGCATCCAGATTGCCTCCGGTGCTAATTTGCGCCTTTTGGGTGCACCGCTTTTAGATGACTCGGTCCCACCATTCCTCATGGAGCAAATAGACAAGTTTAAAAACTCCTCCGAAAGGTTAATAAATATTAACTCACACATGGCTTTGACCATTATAAAGTTCTGCCTTTTCGTAACAAAATTCACATACGTCCTGCGATGTTGCCCTATATGGAAATTTCAAGATTTACTTTCACAGGTAGATACCAGTACCTATTACTGACTTGCTGACAAAAATCCTTAATTGCCAATTTACGTCGGAATCCTGGCCGCAGGCGGCACTTCCTGTCCGTTTTGGAGGTATAGGCATACGTAGCGTGTCGTCTGTTTCTTTGCCCGCTTTTTTGGCCTCTGCTTTCGGCTGCAAGAACCTCTTTAATGAAATCATCCGACCATCTTTAAACTGCGCCGAGGCGGCTTATAGATCAGAGGCTCTGGCGGAATGGACTTCTCGTTGCGGCTGCGAGCCCCCGAATACACCACGCTCTCAGAGGCTCTGGGATGAACCTGCACTTTGCAGAAAAGTTCAACAAGATTTATTGGCCTCGTGTCAAAACATAACTGAACGTGCGCGTCTTCTAGCAGCTTTTGAGAGGCAGTCGGGGCTTTGGCTGAACGCACTCCCGTCGGCTAATATTGGCACTTGCTTGGACAATTGTTCTTTGTCTTTAGCAGTCTGCCTACGTTTGGGCCTCAGAACGAATCAGCCACACCGGTGCAAATGTGGTGCAGCTGCTGATGAGTTAGGCCACCATGTCTTATCGTGCCAGAGAAGCGCCGGTCGCGTCCCACGACACGCTGCCCTGAATGATATTGTCCGTCGGGCTCTTGCCTCAGCGAACATTCCGGCAAAGTTGGAGTCAAACGGAATTGTTCGGTCTGATGGCAAGAGGCCCGATGGACTAACGCTCATTCCCTGGAAGCAAGGAAGATGCTTGGTCTGGGACGCGACCTGTGTAGACACACTTGCCCCATCGCACGTGCGGGCCTCTAGCGAGCGAGCCGGGTCAGCGGCTTCGTTTGCGGAACGTGGCAAAAGCCTTAAATACCAAGAGCTAGCCGGGAGCTACATGTTCTTACCAGTGGGTTTTGAGACGATGGGCACCTGGGGCCCTTCTACAAAAAAATTTTTGAGAGATATTTCGGAGCGTCTCATCGAGACCTCTTGCGACCGCAGAGCTGGCAGCTTCCTGGCCCAGCGTTTGAGCCTCGCTGTACAAAGAGGCAATGCTGCCAGTCTGCTTGGCACAATGTTTTGCGGAGACGCTCTCGACGAAATATATAATTTATAAATGTGGGTTTAGACTTAAATTATATTTTAATATTGTATATGTATTATAATAAAGTACCTAATAAAATCAAATAAATATTTTGAATTTGCTTTGAATAAATAAAACTATAGCTACATATGATGTCTTTTATTGTTTTAAAACTAAGAAAAGTAAAAGAATAATATTTGTAACTTAAGACTAGTATCATATCCAAAAAATAAATGTAGCCAAACTAGGGAATTAAGATTCCAAATCAGAACAAATAAAAAAAAACCGAGCTGTCAAAATGATTTGAGAAGGGCATCAAACCTCCTTGGAAGGAAGGAATTCTTTAAGCGAGTTTTGACATAAAGGAGATTCCCGTCTGATGCGTTAGTATCCCTAAGTAGTTTATCCCTAAGTAGTTTGTGCCTACCCCGACGGGAAAGAGGCGTGATGTTATGTATGTATGTAGACAGCTATAAGATCATTGATGCTAGTTACCTTGGGGGGTGGTTCGATTAAGTCCCCGATTTCCGCGCGCTCGGGCGCGGGCGCGGGCGCTGGCATCTGGTCGTGCAGGTCGCCGGCCGCTGCTGCCTCCTCGTTGCCCCACACGTCGCCATCCTGCGCCATACAAATTATACAGGGTGTTAGGGACGTTGTACCGAAAACTGAACAGGTGTGCTCTCAGTCAACGAAACTGAACAACTTTCCCAAAGAAACATTTTCGGGAAACTAAAAATGTTCTTGACCTTTGCTTGAAAAAAAAATTTGACCTCTCCATACAAGCTGTTCGATCAGAGTGAGCAATTTGTACCAAAACTTTTTTTCCATTTCCAAAAATGTTCTTTGGTTCGTTGACTGAGCACGCTCTTTTCAGTTATCAGTACACCGTCCCTTACATCCTTTATGCATAGAAACATAATATATTAGGAAATGAAAAAAAATTATGACCTCTCCATACAAATTGCCCACTCTGGTCGAACAATTTGTATGGAGAGGTCAAATTTTTTTTTTCACTTCCCAACACATGTTTCTATGGGAAAGTTGTTCAGTTTCGTTGACTGAGCACGCCCTTTCAGTTTTCGGTACACCGCCCCTTACACCCTGTATAATAAAATCGTAAACTCGCCAATTTTGTACATTGTTAATTTTCGCGAAAATATATGATCTAGAGGTCATTAAAAAGGTAATAGAACATAAATTCGAGTCAGAACCCATTCGAGTAGTTTATGGATTTTTGCTCTGTTGCGCGATAAACTAGCAAACCACCGAACGGATTGTAACGAGATATTCGAGAATGTATTTGGCTTATTTCCAGGCATCACCTAAGCTTTAGATCATTGCAATCGGTTCACTTGCTGACTGCTTGCAATGAAACAAAGATTATATGGTGCACGCAAGTAAATCATATACCTACATTATATAAAACCCAGTTTGAACCCGGTCCGTTTGTTTGTGTATACTGTAAATTACCAAATCCAAACTCCACGAAGACGAAGTCGTGGGCACAGCTAGTCTATCTATATTGTTGTTATATGGCAGAGCATCACTTGAGAATGTTTTGACGTTTGTTTATTTTATTTATTTATTTATTCCATAACAATTGACACTGTGTTGGAAATTACATTAAATTTAGCAAAAAAACAAATCATATCAACAATAACATCAACACTAATTTTTCAGAATACAAATATTAGATAACAATAGTACAGTTATTCAAATTAAATCAAATTGGTTCAGTAAATTCAATAAAAGTACATTACAATTTTTATTATAAATTTTCAGCCTACATTACGCTTTATTCCAATTCATATATTCGTCAACACTATAAAAACAGTTTTCCACCAGGAAGCGCCTCAGTTTGTCCTTAAACTCTATTATATTTTACTTTATAGTTTATTCATTGTTGGATATTAAAATCTCTTAATGACGTCAGCTAAACTACATCGCTTCACAAACAATGTGGCGCCATGTATGTAAGGGTTGGTACTACTCTTTGCCGGCACCACACGGGGTATAATGATGTGACATTGCAATTTGAGACATGCTGGCAGATGTCATCCCATGGTAAAATAATTTAGCACGGTTTCTATTCTGAGCGAAGCAAGGAGATGAGGAAGCAAGAATTCGAGGATCGCGCGGGTGTGTGAGGGGGCGGAGTCCAAGGGGGGTGAAGAGTGTCCGTTCTGTATGTTAAGTACTACTAGGTACTATATTGTGTGACATACCGCAGCATTGGTCTCGCAATAAGAGGCGTCGTTCTCGTTATTATAGTCGTAGTCCCTCCCGGGAACCTGCAGGGAGTCAGCAAGTCTCCGCGCGGCCTGCTTGGAGGCCTCCAGGTCGCGCTTCCTCGTCATCATCACGTTGCGGCGGAGGAACAGCTTGCGGAAGTGGGATTCATCGAGACCTCTGAAAAACCAAAGTGGACAAATAATGCACATTCAGATTAATATACTAACATAGTTTTTTTAGTCAGTGGGTGCTATGGGCGGTGGTGACCACTTACAATCAGGTGGCTCACCTGCTCGTTTGCTCACTTGTAACATAAAAAAACGTCTTACTAAGAAAAAGGATCATTGTAATCTGAAATTAATAAATAATAATAATGTATTCTTTTCAGAATACTTATTGAACGCCATATCATGCAGAATACAGTACAAATAGAGCGAGTCTACTATCGTTTCAGATCGTGCTATGTCAACGTAAAAAAAACCGGTCAAGTGCGAGTCGGACTCGCGCGCCGAGGGTTCCGATATACCTATAGTATTTTTGGAAGCAATAAAGTCCATTTTCAGGACCGCAAAACTAAATTTGTTTGTAAAGGTTTTTTGCAGATTTCTGAAAAACTGTGCAACTTAGAAAGATCGTTTTATTTTTGCTGTAAAGTTTATATAAACTTCTGTCAACTGTAATTAATTCAGATTTTTCCTTACTCAAACTTCGGAGATAAGGGGGGGGGGGGGGAATGGTATTTTTCTTGACATTTTTCATCATAACTTTAAAACTAAGAAATTTAAAAAAATACAAAAATATATTTTAAAATGTACAAGTAAAGCCCTTTCATATGATACCCCACTCGACCTAGTAGCGACAATTTGAAATTTGGCCCCCCCTATTTTGGCCCCCTTTATATTAATAATCATACTTTTTTCAAAATTTTTTCTTGTGCAATTAAGTTGGGCAACTATATTTTAAAACTATTCCAAATTTCAGGTTGATAGCATAAGTGGTTGCTGAGATATAGAGGTGTGACAGACAGACGGACAGACAGACAGACAGAGCGGCACCATAAGGGTTCCTTTTTTTTACCATTTTGGTATCGGAACCCTAAAAACGGCAAGAAACCACTGCAGCGCGGCCTACTTTAAGAGTGCTTTTTACAATGTTCCCAATTTAGTGGCAAATCTGTGGCTTTAGCAGTTTACTAGTATTAAACAGGATTAATTTACTATCACTACAAAATTTTATGATATTACTAAGATGTTAAACTAAACAACTTTATAAAGGTCGAAAAATGTTGAATTTTGATATTGTCAAATCAACAACGGCATCTCTCGTAAACTCTCTGAATTCTCACCTGTCGATAGGCGTTTTGTAGTTAGCCTCGTTCCACGTGTGTCCCGTGGTTAGAGTCTTCCTGCTGATGATTATTTTAGCCGGTTGCGTGGGCTCGTACTCGCCCGTCCGTCCGTCCGCCCTGCAGTCGAAGGCGAGTCCGGCGCCGAGGAAGTCTATCGGCCGTTTGGCTCGCGGCGACTTCTTCTTGCTGGTCCCGTCTACTGTGAGGCGCCCGCCGGCTGTTGACTGCGTGCGTTCCGACATTTTTGAAGCTGTGGATTTGATATACGAATTTAATGTTTTCGAATCTGTTAAACTTACCGCCAGTTGCACAAAGCGCCTTTAAGTTAATGCTCCTTTAAGTCTAATGCTGACTCTTTCTGTTTTGTTGACAAAGAAAGCGACAATAATAGATTTAAAGGAGCTTTAACTTTAAAGATTATTTGTGCAACTGGCTGTTAAACTTGTTATTCATAAATTTAGAGATAAACTACGATAACTTGGCGCGCCACTCCACATGGTTTTTAATACAAACTACCATCTACACTTGCAAAGCAACAGGAAGCTCGGGCCATAATATCAATTTAGCTCTACCTCTATTGTTCTTCACCCTTCACCTATTGTTCTTGAACTTACCTCTATTGTTCTTTAACTCACGCCTGTTGTGCTTGAACTAAACTCTATTGTTTTTCACCTCACGCCTATTGTGAACTTACTTCTATTGTTCTTCACCTCACGCCTATTGTGAACTTACCTCTATTGTTCTTCACTTCACGCCTGTTGTTCTTAAACTTACCACGATTGTTCTTCACCTTACGCCTGTTAGTCTTGAAGTTACTTCTACTGTTCTTCACTTTAGGCCTGTTCTTCTTGAACTTACTTCTATTATTCTTCATATTAAGCCTGTTCTTCTTGAACTTACTTCTATTATTCTTCATATTAAGCCTGTTGTTCTTGAACTTATGTATATTGATTGTTCTTCATCTCAAGCTTTTTGTTCTTGAACTTGCCTGTATTGTTCTTCACGTTACGCCTGTTGGGCTTGAACTTACCTCTATTGTTCTTCACATTACGTCTGTTGTTCTTGAACTTACCTCTATTGTTCTTTACATTACCAGGCCTGTCTCCGTTTTAATTAAGTACCTACCGCGCGGCGCGCCCTACGGGCGCAATGTTTTTCGGGCTATCACGTTTTTGGTGTTTACATATTCGATACGTTTTGCGCACTTTGTGTTAACGTACATTCATGAAACAAATATTTTTTTTTTCCAAGTCTGGGATGTTTTTAGATAATTATAATGAGGAACAGAAGTAAATTTTGTGTATTGGATGCATGAACTCGAAGAAAAAGTAAAATTTTATATCTTTTAAGATACCAACTGATTGTAATGTGTTTTTATTGTTTTTATTATTAAATAGGTATCGTTTATAAAACATACTTACTCTAAATATAGATAAGTCGGCACTCAGAAAATATGAGGTTATTTGTTGATATAGTGTAAAGCTTGGCGTGCTTTTGACTGTACAAGTCCAGCAACATATAATAAATTTTAGTTTGACGAATAAATGAAACAAAGTAGGTATAATAGCAATTGTAGCCGACACTGGAGTCAACCCTGGCAATCGATAGCGTCGACTCGGTATATCGAGCTGCATTGCAAACAGGGCCCTGACGCGTGAAGTTAAGATGCAATTTAGCTTTGACGCGCTATGTTTAGGTATATTAAAAGGCGGCTTTTTCCAAGATCAAAGGAGTGCGACTTCTGTAAACTTGCTTACTATTATATATTCTGTGACATTACGCCTGTTGGTCTTGAACTTACTTCTATTGTTCTTCAATTAAGGCCTGTTCTTCTTGACCTTACCTCTATTGTTCTACATTTTAGGCCCGTTGTTCTTGAACTTACTTCTATTGTTCTTCACTTCACGTCTGTTGTTCTTGAAATTACCACAATTTATCTTAAAACATTGGTTGTTTTTGGACGTACCATTGTCGTTCTTTAACTAGCACCTGGTAGCTACGGTTCCTAAACTTACCCCTGTTGTTCTTGAGCCGCCAGTGACTAGGCCCGGCCCAGGCGGCCACTATCGCCCCGCAGTACGAGTACTCGAGCCGCGTGTCCCCGCTGGCCGCAGGACGCATGTCGGTGAGGCGCGCGAGATGTAGATGACACTCTCTCTAGGATCTTACCCATGTTGTTCTTGAGCCGCCAGTGACTAGGCCCGGCCCAGGCGGCCACTATCGCCCCGCAGTACGAGTACTCGAGCCGCGTGTCCCCGCTGGCCGCAGGACGCATGTCGGTGAGGCGCGCGAGATGTAGATGACACTCTCTCTAGGATCTTACCCATGTTGTTCTTGAGCCGCCAGTGACTAGGCCCGGCCCAGGCGGCCACTATCGCCCCGCAGTACGAGTACTCGAGCCGCGTGTCCCCGCTGGCCGCAGGACGCATGTCGGTGAGGCGCGCGAGATGTAGATGACACTCTCTCTAGGATCTTACCCATGTTGTTCTTGAGCCGCCAGTGACTAGGCCCGGCCCAGGCGGCCACTATCGCCCCGCAGTACGAGTACTCGAGCCGCGTGTCCCCGCTGGCCGCAGGACGCATGTCGGTGAGGCGCGCGAGATGTAGATGACACTCTCTCTAGGATCTTACCCATGTTGTTCTTGAGCCGCCAGTGACTAGGCCCGGCCCAGGCGGCCACTATCGCCCCGCAGTACGAGTACTCGAGCCGCGTGTCCCCGCTGGCCGCAGGACGCATGTCGGTGAGGCGCGCGAGATGTAGATGACACTCTCTCTAGGATCTTACCCATGTTGTTCTTGAGCCGCCAGTGACTAGGCCCGGCCCAGGCGGCCACTATCGCCCCGCAGTACGAGTACTCGAGCCGCGTGTCCCCGCTGGCCGCAGGACGCATGTCAGTGAGGCGCGTGAGCGGTGCGGGCGGAACCCGCGCCACACACGCCGCCACCGCTAGATCCGCTTCCTCCCCGCACTCGATACCGCCGAGGGCCTCTTCGTCTGGAAAACGTTTCTACGTTGATCATTCAAGCGTCGTCACTGCTCTAGCCTTACTCTGTTGTTAATGGAGACTCATGAGTAATCTCTGTATGCCAAATAATATTATAAATGTAGCATAAATGTCTGTTAGGCTTTCACGGCTGAACCGTTAAACCGATTTTAATTAGGTATGAAGTATTGTAGACCGATAGGTAAAATTTTAGTCCATCATTGAGAACATTTTCTTAATAAATATTTATAATATATATTTAAATTTTATTTTATAGAAGAACTAATAATAAATGAAACTAATAAGTCACTAAGAAAAGGAAACAGAAAGAAATATGTTGAAATAAGCGCTTGTAATTATTATGGTGAGAGGACAAGGATGTATTTATTGCCAAAAATCTTTAATGACATCAGTTTTGAGATGAATCCTAGTATAAGTAAAACTGTTTTTAAAAAAAGACTATTAGATGAAATTATTAGCAAATTGTAGAATCGTAAATTTTTATATTTTAAATTTCACAACTTAACACTTAACTAAAACTAAATTTAAGATTACCTTATTCAAATTCAAATTCAAATTCAAAATTTTTATTTCAGACAAAGTCCATAGTATGTTAGTAATACAAAACACTTATACACTATTGTTAGTTAAAATTAAAACTAAAACTAAAAATTATTATTTATTTCTTAGCCTATGTAGCTGGTCCCAATGTTGCAACATTGGAGAGTCCCAGCGGTACACAAACACCTTCAGGAGACTGTTGGTGCTGGTGCAGAGCCGGTTCATGAGAGAGGCGCAACGTTTTCTCATGATGGCGTAGAAGTCATCCGTGTGCTTCTCCGCGAACATTGCCGACGCACTGCAGCGCCACTCCAGCCCCATCAGAATCCTGAATGCGTTGTTGTACTGCACACGAAGGTCGCTGTATATCCGTTTAGTGTAACTGACCCAAAGGCTGCACGTGTAGAAGGACTGACAAAATGCTTTAAAAAGTGATTATTACTAACTACTATTATTACTATTATTACTAACCCATTATTTTATTTAAATATTTTTAATGAAAATTGCACCTTCGTTTTTGTTAATTAAAATAAGAGTGCTGATATATCGCCAACAAACTGTCATGCAGTTTGGCGAATATTAATTGTAAAATGAATTGTATACGTATTTTTCAGAATAAATTCTTAATAATAATAATAATATATTATAGTGGTATATATTTATATTCGCGATTCGCGATAGTGGTATATATTTAGATTAGCGACCTTGGTGTAATTCTTGACTCCAAACTCCGCTTTAACGTTCACATTGATACTGTTGTTGTAAAAGCTTTTAAAACTTAGGTTTCTTGCTACGCAACATTAAAGAGTTTAAAAATATTTCCACGGAAATTGTTCTTTATAATTCTCTCGTTCGTTCAGGTTTAGAATATTGTTCAGTAATTTGGAACCCTCACTATGATATTTATGTAAAGCGACTGGAGAGTGTGCAGAAACGTTTTCTTTGGCATTTATCGTTTGGCTGCTTCATGGCTAAAAAGCTACCTCGGTACACTGACAGGTTGAACTATTTTCGAATCAGTTCTTTGTCCGATAGAAGATTATTTCTTGACAATGCATTTTTATGGAAAATTGTAAGAGGACACATAGACTCCCCTGATTTGCTTGGTAGTATCAACGTTAGTGTGCCGACGCGGTTACCGAGGCCAGGTAAATACAAACCTTTTTCAGAAAAGTCTGCTTGTACTAACCTCGGGTTCTTCTCGCCTATAAACCGTCTAATGAGGCAATACAACTCATTGTGTAAAAGCAAAGATGTCGACATTTTTGCCGACTCATACATTTCATTCAAAAACGCTGTTCTACCACGCAAGCAAATAGCTTAATTTTAATTTTTATATCTTTTAAATTTGTATTATTAATTTATTTTTTATACGTATTTTTTTTTTATTATTACAATTTTTTTTTCTAATAAGATGATACTACTTTTGTATACACATGTCGTAGTTGCCTGTAATTAGAGTAGCATTAAGTCTCATGAATTTATATGTTAAAAAAAATATATTTGATGTATACTCTGTAGGTAACCAAATTAAATAAATAAATAAATAAATAAATATATTAGATATTTGTATAGCTTACTTTATTTATTTATATATATATATATATATGGTCACGGGCACCAGCTAGTTAATAATATTGCAATGAAATGAAAACATACTGGGTATTTTAGGACCGATAGGTAAAATTTTAGTCCATTATTGAGAACATTAGTATATATTTATAAATTATAGTGGTATATATTTATATATTAGATATTTGTATAGCTTACTTTATTAATATATATATATATATATAGAGTTGTAAATAGGTTTTCTTTTTTATGTCTCACTGCACTTTTGGTGTCCCGCTTATGAACACTCTCTTTCACTTCCATGGGTTGGCTGGAAGAAATCTCTTGTAGAGATAAGCCCGCCTTTTTGAATGTCCTGTTGTGTGTAAATTTCTATTTGTTAATTGTGCAATAAAGATTTTTTTTTTATTGTCAATGGGCTTACTCTTGACCTCAATCTAGTCTTGGAGACAGAGATGAGGTCGACGATGGAACGAGCTTGCCCAGCCTATTCACTCGCGACTTGAATAGATTCGGGTTGTATGAACTCGGTAACACAGACGCAGGCAGAGAATTCCACTCTTTAGCCATGCGCATTATAAAAGATGTTTCAAAGCGCTTTGTGCGAATGTGCGGAATATCAACCAAGTATGGGTGATATCCAGCGGTGCGTCTGGACTCCCGATGGTAGAAGGAGGATGGTGGAATAAGCTCGTGGAGCTCTTGAACACACTCTCCGAAGTACAATCTGTAGAAGACCGACAGACATGCAACTTTGCGACGGTGGGCCAGACTGTGAAACTTGGTTTTCACCAGCATCTCATCACCAACGAGCTTCTTGGCTCTGCGATCTATCGAGTCAAGTGTGGCTAGTTGGTATTTGGCTGAGCCATCCCAAAGGTGACAGCAATTCTCCATGCAGGATTGGACTTGGGCTTTATATAAAACTAGCTGTGCCCGCGGCTTCGCCCGCGTGATTTTCAGACAATGTGCAGTCCCTCTCCCCCTCCCTCTCCCCCTCCCTCTCCCCTTCCCACTCCCTCAACCTCTCCCTCTCTCTCTACCTACATCCCTTTCCCTCTCCTTCTCCCTCTCCCTATCCCTAACCCTACTCCTATCCCTATCCTTAACGCCGTCTTAACCGCTATCCCTATCCTTATATAAACAAAGAAACGACACTCATATTGATTTTTAGACATATCAACCCTATCGCACCCCAACCCCATCCCCAAGGGATGATGGTATTTCTCGTCCACCACATTGGATTTCAAAATAGTTTTAGTTTTCGTAATCAGCGACCCGATAAACCATACAAACGATACCTATATTGGTTTTTAGACTTTTTCACCCCATTTCCCTCTTTAAGGGGTTGATTTTGGGGTGGAATTTCAATAACAGTGATGTATGTTCCACAGAATTACAACCCTAATGCCTAAATAATAAATTTAGTTGATATTACTTTGAAATGAAGGAGTTTCAACTTTATCCCACTTTTCACCCCTTAGGGTGTAGAATTTGAAGAACCCTGAGACACGTAAAACTTAATTTTAGTCGTCAGTCTAAATAATAAATTTGATGACCCTAACTTCAAAACTGACGGACTTTCATACAAACTTTCATCCCATATTTCACCCCCTGAATTTTGAAAAATTCTAAAACACGTACTTTTTTTATTTTTTTTACCAAAAGCTCAAAAACAAATTTCTATAATTCTACCTTATAGACCAACATACGGAAAAAATATCATCCCCTCTTTCACCCCTTTTTAGGGTGATTTTTAAGAAATGCTTAAACACGTGTTTCTTTATTTTTTACCAAAAACTTAAAGTTAAATTTGTGTGAGTCTAACTCAAGAAACAAAGGACTTTCATACAAACTTTCATCCCTTGTTTCACCCCCTTAGGGGATGAATGTTGAAAAATTCTTAATTCTAACTATTTTATTTTTTACCATGAGCTCGGTACCAAATTTCTATAAATCTACTTACTTAACGACATATAGACCAACATACGGAAAAAAACATCCCCTTTTCACCCCCTTGAAGGGTGATTTTTAAGAAATGCTTAAACACGTGTTTCTTAATTTTTTACCCGAAGCTTAAATTCAAATTTGTGTGAATCTAGCTCAAGAAACAAAGGACTTTCATACAAACTTTCGTCCCTTATTTCACCCCCTTGGGAGATGAATTTTCCAAAACCCTTTCTTAGTGGGTGGTTTTGACGTGCATAGAACCTGTGTACAAAATTTCAGATCTCTATCTATAGCGGTTACGGCTCGGCGTTGATGAATCAGTCAGTCAGTCACTCAGGACATGCTCTTTTATATATTTAGACTAGAAGCTGTCCAGGAGTGAAGTAACGCCTAACCTTATTACCCGACTGCCCCAAAACAGGAGGGTTATGTTTTTCGAGTGTATGTATGTATGTCGACTTCTTTGTCGCGCTCTGTAGCCTAAACGGCTTGGTAGATTTCAACATGTGAGGTGTCGTTAGGTTCGTATTCATTGTAGGAGTGTCATAGGGTATATAAAAAAAAAAATTACTAAATAAAAAAACTATTTCAAAAAACAAAATACCAGTCTGAAAAGAGAATCTTAATCGGTTTCCGTTTGAGATGAAATTTTGCATGCGTATGTGAATCGGATGACAATGCAATATTATTGAAACTTGGAGCTGATCTGATGATAGAGCCGGAAGACATCCATAAAAAAGTGGAGATAATACCGCGTTTCAGAATCCTACAGCGCCATCAGTTGGTGGGTTGCGTCGCTTGCTCACCTTATAATATTTTATTGATAAAACAACTCTGGGAGGTTTCTTAATAAAATATTTGGGCTTAGCTAGGCCTTTTGGGAAAAAAAATCACTTAGTTTTAACATACAAAGCAATGACTAAATTTCCCGTGCAAATGAAGCATTCATTACACCTGCATACATTACATATTGCATTTCCACCTGGGGTGGTGCTGCGAAATCTAATATGCTTCCTTAGGAAAGAGCCCAAAGAAGCGTTTTGAAAGTCGGTGCATCTTTGCCATTTCGTCATCCCACTACGGAACTTTATAAACTATGGGAAGTATTGACGGTGCGTCAACTTTTTGTTTTCGCCTTAATCTTAAAACAACACACTGCTCTGGATACAGATCTCTTAACACTAAACCGTTACAAACGTCCAAATCGAGGTGACATTGTCCCAACAAAGGCTATAACGTGTAAGACTACTTTTGGGCAAAGATTCTATTACTTCCTAGGTCGTTTTTTGTACAACGCCGTTAATAAAAAGATTAATGTAGCTAATAAAAATATATTTGAATGTAAAAAAATAGTACGTAATTGGCTTCTTAATTTAAACTACACAGAAACTGAAAATTTACTTCGACCAATACAATAATATTATTCCCAAGGCTCATATACACACATACACACACATACACACACACTCACACACACACATATTCCGATGATTAACTATTATGTCAGATTTCATTTTTGTTTTATTAGTTCATTTATTCTCATTTATTTTCTTACATTTATTTTTGTTACTTTCAATCAGTATTTTAATTGAATCGCGGTTCAGATACCTATGCTTTTATATTGTTATTTCAGCGTCATTTTAGGAAGAATGCTGGTGTTTTAGCACAGGATTTAACCTTTTAAAACACTGGCAGATCATTTTAATCAATGTGCTTTATCTTCAATAAACCTAGTTTTAGATACCTAGCCGTAAGAAAAACTTTTGAATGAATAAATTTATTTATTTATTATTTATTTATTATTACTTTTGTAATATACCGTAGTTTTTCTACTCCATACCAGAGGCGCGGGTTTTATTACCGCGTTTCAGAAACCTACAGCGCCATCTGTTGGTGGGTAGCGTCGCTTGCTCATCTGGTAATATTTTATTGATAAAACAACTGTGGGAGGTTTCTTTATAAAATATTAGGGTTTAGCTAGGCCATTTGGAAATAATTTTCTAAGTTTTAAAATATAAAGCAATAACTTTTCCCGTGCAAGATGCAGCATTAATTACTTTTGTGTTATACTGTTGCTTTTCTACTCCATACCAGAGGAGCTGTTTTTTGATGTCGACTACCCAAGGAGGTTTTAGCCCATGCTTCGCCAAAGCGAATCACCAGCGACTAAAACCTCCTTGTGACTACTACAATTCAACCATACCCTTAGACTATATCTTACGTACGGTCAACCACACGTGAATGGAAAGATTTGCAACTCTATTACTATGTCACAAAGTTCGAAGTGTTTCTACTGACGTGCTGTTGGGTGTATGTAGATAAATATCTTGGGTTTGGGCTCGTCTGATTCTAGGGTGTGTAAATAGTTGTTTTTACCCGACTGCTCCAAAACAGAAGATATGAATGGTGCTGTCGTTGCTGGTGGCATTAGATCTGAGCCGTTCAAAATGCGCAGAGGTGTCCGCCAAGGTTGCGTGTTAGCACCCACTCTGTTTGGTATATTTTTCTCATTCATCCGCATCCGGGATCTTACTGGGGTTGGTTTGGGAGTCAATTAATGCGTCTTTTTGCAAAAAATCTACTGTAAAAAAAAACTTGGGTACCACCGGTACCCAGGGGCACGTGAGTGGTTAAGAGAAGCATTTGGCAATGACCAGCAGGGTATATATCTACATACAAGAGCTGATGGGAAGTAGTACAACATGATTCACTTCTTAAGTCCAAGCGCCATCGCGAGGACGTATTTATTGACAGCCTTCTATTTGCTAATGATGCAGCCTTTGTGGCCAACACTGCAATCGATTTACAAATCATCGTCGATAAGTTTTCACGGGCCTGTTCCTTGTTCTCCATATCTATAAACGCCAAAAAGACAGTTATGCTGATGCAAGGGAATATAAGATAAGCCAGTAATAACCCTGGATGGTGCCATATTGGAAGTAGTGTACAAGTTGGCGTACTTAGGGTCGACTGTGTCGAACAATCTCTCACTTGACCTGGAGATCGATGTTCGTATCGGCAAAGCGGCGACCATGTTCGGCAGGCTGAATACAAGAGTATGGCAAAACAAACATCTTACGACGAACACCAAGATGATCGTTTACCAAGCATGCATTTTAAGCATACTGTTGTATGGAGCAGAAAGGACGACGTACACAAAACAAGAGCGTCGACTTAATGCCTTTCATATGCGCTGCCTCCGAAACATCCTAGGCATCTCCTGAAAGGACAAGGTAACGAACAAAACGGTCGTACAACGAGCACATCTGCCCAGTTTCTTCGCATTGCTGGAGCAGAGACGATTACGATGGTTGGGGCACGTGCACCGCATGGAACCAACCCGTCTACCCCAGCGTGTATTGCTTGGTGCTATAGCGTACGCAAAAAGAAGTGTTGGTTGGCCAATGCTGCGCTTTAAAGATTGCGCCAAGCGAGACATGATCACTTTTAGTATTGAACTCCTAGACTGTGACCAGACAGCTGAGGACAGACCCAAATGGCGTAAATCATTACTGGATGGACGCAAGGTACACCATGAAGCCTGGTTTTGTGCCCTTTCCGAAAAAAGCGAGAAACGTAAGAAAAATAACGACACAACATCAGTAATTGTTAACACAAACTTCACCTGCAGAGCGTGTGGCATGACCTGCCGCTCCCGAATAGGCTTATTCAGAAACGAAAAACGGTGCAATCGACAGAATATTGCTTAAATCGTCTGACATAGACGGCTAAGGCCTATGATGATGATGTATGTATGTCGATTTATTTGTCACGCTCTGCAGCCTAAACGGCTGAATAGATTACATGTGAGGTGTCGTTAGATTTGTATTTATTGTAGGAATGTCATAGGGTAATATTTTATACGGCACCTTTGAAGAGAAAAAAAAGGGTGAAATATTTTTTTTTAAATCATTACTTTTACAACATGGGTATCAAACAATAGCTGGTAAGCAAATGTAACAACATAACTTGACGTAGCAAATTTAAAAACTAAAAAGTTTAAAATAAAAAATTATTAAATAACAAAAAACCCAACTGCTTAGCACAAGAGAGAAAAACAAGCTTAAATATATTGGATTTGGTAACTTGAATTGTATAAGATACTGCAGGCGGGGACGAACAAAATTAAGTCGTCCACAAACACCACAAAACGTTTTTTCGTCCCCGCCTTCAGTATCTTATACAATTCAAGTTACCAAATCCAATATATTTAAGCTTGTTTTTCTCTCTTGTGCTAAGCAGTTGGGTTTTTTGTTATTTAATAAAAAAAAATTAGTACAGCTAATGACGGTTTGTGGCTAGAAATTCTTTCAAGACAGATGGATTTTGCTGAAATTTTGACAGTAAATAGGGAATACCCCAAGAAGCACAATCTATAATATGCCAAGGTGCGCTTTTTCGCTGGGGGTGACTACTACCCCAACTAGGGGGTGGTAATAAAAAAAATAAAAAAAACTCCAGGAATCGATAGAAGGATGGATTATAAGCTTAAATGTTGTACAAAAGTTTTTCGAAAAATCAATACTTTTTGAGATATTCATGATCGTAAATGTCAATTTTTTTCGAAAATAATCACGTTTTTTGACGATTTTTCACATATTACTCATAAAATATTTATTTTTGAAAAAAACTGTAATGACTAAATTGTAGGTTATAAAAAAACAAACAATTCCGTTTTTTATTTTTTTATGTAGACCCAATACAAACAAGTATAGCTCATTGAAGGTAGGCCATATTTTTTTAACGAAAAATTTACACATTTCAACATTGAATTACGAAAAAACAGTACGTTTTACGATGAAGTGCTCATAATATTTTTTTAAGTACATTAAAAAGTCTTTAAAATATGTTTTTTTGAAGTCATCTAGCATAAAAACTAATATTGGTTGCTATTTTTTTTTTTTCAGATAAATCAACAATGAAACGCTTCTAATTCCTACCCTAATTGGAATTAAATACTACAAATGTACACGTTACTTTATCATACGAGTAACATTATAAATATGATCCAAAAGTTTGACTGATTTGCAATGCTTATTTTTGAAAAAACATTTCATTAAAGTGAACTAGGTATTTTTGAATTATTCAAAAAGAGTGACTATTTTAAATTTTACTCAGAAAATAAACCATATACGTAAAAATTTATACAGTACAAAAAGTTAGCATTTTTATTTTCAAAATGCGCATGTTTTTCTTTTTACTGTAGCTTAAAAATTCTCCGAGATGTGGCTTGTAAAAGTTAGCATTAGTACAAAATCAGTACCGCCCTTGAGCCCTTTCACCGTTGACCTTTATAAAGAAAAAATGTGAAACTTACATGAGCTTATAGGCGATGAAATTTCCTACAAAATATTTTTTTTATTATCTCTAGTCCAAAATGCAACCGAGAAAACTTATAAAAACCAAACGCTTTTTTTTTTAAATTTCGGAGCAGCTATATTTTGGAGCAGAGAAATGCGTATACTATAGATGTATACTACGTATATAATACTGTTCTCATCATTGGCACCTTGTGAAGGGGTCTTATGTGTGTATGTGTATATATGTATAAGTGTTATATAAATGTGACGTCTCCCCCCTGACAAACTCAACGCGCGGCAATACCAACATCTACCAGCCGAGCTCCATAGCTTGGTCATAGCAGCGCTGTTCACACAGGGTTTGGCTCTCACACGAGAAGGCACGTATTATGTTACGTAAGGACCTATTTATATATATATATATCTATATATATAAAAGAAGAAGGTGACTGACTGACTGACTGACTGACTGACTGACTGACTGACTGACATATCAACGCACAGCCCAAACCACTGGGTCTAGAGATTCGAAATTTGGCGTGTAGGTTCCTTATGAAGCCTAGGGGTGCACTAAGAAAGGGTTTTACAAAATTCCACCCCTAAGGGGGTAAAATAGGGGATGAAAGTTTGTATGAAAGTCCGTCAGTTTTAAAGTTAGGATCTTCAAAATTTGTATTTAGGCTGACGACTAAAAATTAATAATTATGTGTTTCAGGGTTTTTGAAAATTCGACACCCTTAAGGGTGAAAAGGGGGATGAAGTTGAAAATTCTTCATTCTTAAAGGAAAATCCACATGATTTATTATTTAGGCATTAATGATGTAATTCTATGCAACGTTCATCACTGTTATTGAAATTCCACCCCAAATTCAACCCCTAAAAAAGGGAAATGGGGTGAAAAAGTCTAAAAACCAATATGGGTATCGTTTGTATGGTATATCGGGTCGCTGATTACGAAAACTACAACAATTTTGAAATCAAACGTGGTGGACGTGAAATACTATCATCCCCCTGGGGATGGAGTTGGGGTGCGATAGGTTTGAAATGTCTAAAAATCAATATGGGTGTCGTTTGTATGGTTTATCGGGTCGCTGATTACGAAAACTACAACAATTTTGAAATCCAACGTGGTGGACGTGAAATACCGTCATCCCCCTGGGGATGGAGTTGGGGTGCGATAGGTTTAAAATGTCTAAAAATCAATATGGATGTCGTTTGTATGGTTTATCGGGTCGCTGATTACGAAAGCTACAACAACTTTGAAATCCAACGTGGTGGACGTGAAATACCATCGTCCCCTGGGGATGGAGTTGGGGTGCGATAGGTTTAAAATGTCTAAAAATCAATATGGATGTCGTTTGTATGGTTTATCGGGTCGCTGATTACGTAAGCTACTACTACTTTGAAATCCAACGTGGTGGACGTGAAATACCATCGTCCCCTGGGGATGGGGTTGGGGTGCGATAGGTTTGAAATGTCTAAAAATAAATATGGGTGTCATTTCTATGTTAGGGATAGCGGTTAAATTGGCGTAAGGGGTAGGGATAAGGACAGGTAGAGGTAGAGAGGTAGAGTGGTAGAGAGGTAGAGAGGTAGAGAGGTAGAGAGGTAGAGAGGTAGAGAGGTAGAGAGGTAGAGAGGTAGAGAGGTAGAGAGGTAGAGAGGTAGAGAGGTAGAGAGGTAGAGAGGTAGAGAGGTAGAGAGGTAGAGAGGTAGAGAGGTAGAGAGGTAGAGAGGTAGAGAGGTAGAGAGGTAGAGAGGTAGAGATGTAGAGAGGTAGAGACGTAGAGACGTAGAGAGGTAGAGAGGTCGAGAAGTAGAGAGGAAGAGAGGAAGAGAGGTAGACAGGTAGAGGGGTACAGGTAGAGGTAGAGGGAGGAGGGGAAGGGGGAGAGGGAGGGAGTGAGGGAGGGGGAGGGGGTAATGAAAAGGGAGAGGGAGGGGGAGAGAGAGGGGCAGGGGGAGAGGGAGGAGGGGGAGGGGGAGAGACAGGGGGAGGGGGAGAGACAGAGGGAGGGGGAGAGGAAGGGGGGAGAGGGAGAGAGAGGGAGAGGGTTTTAATTTTTCTCAATTACTTCTGCGAATTGGCTCTGTTTTGAAATATTACATAAAGGTGTCTCTCATCTCTCTCTTTACATTTGTTAGGATACTGCTGCTAAGTTCCTCTGTTCTGAGTTATTTATGAGTAACGTCTGTATATTATATAAAATTCAGCTGGATCTTGAATTATACTCATTGATTTGCGCAGGGTTAGTCCTGTTTTTCCTTAGTTTAAAATTACCCCGAAATGACGGGAAAATATCTCATTACTTCGGAAAACCGGTAACAACCTAAATACGAAATCCACGCGAGCGAAGCCGCGGGCAACAGCTAGTATTTATATATATGTACAGTATATACCGGTTTCCATGTGTTTTTCGATTGAGCTGTGCGTGAGCAAGCCGAAGCCATATTGTGTCCGTTTGACAAACGAGCGAGCATACGAAACGATGTTATGTGCAGATTCAAGTTTGGCTGAGAAATAAAATTATAAAACCAACTCCTTGGGGGTGGACAAAAATTAAAGGGTCCTTGAAACCTACGGCAATGAAGAATAATCCAGCACCACAAGAAAATTTTAAAATGATATTCTGCAGTTGCAAAAAAGGGTGTGGAGCATCTTGTAGATGTAGAAAAGTTGGACTATTCTGCAACTCAACTTATGGTGGATATTCTGGTGAAAACTGCAAGAATAGCACCCCAATTACAGACCAAGACGATGAAGAAGACATGGATAGTGATGATAATATGTAATTCTATTTTTAATATTCATGTATTTTTGCAAATTTTTTAATACTTTCTTTTTATATTGGCACAAATAAAGAAGTTGATTAAAAAAACATAATACTCACAAGGATTTAACCTTGTAATTCGTTTCCTCATTTCTTCCTGGTGAGATTTACTTTTTAAAGAATGAAAATTTTAAAATACATGTTTTGAGATAATGAACTAAAAATAATGTCTAATTTGTTCTAATGAAGCATCATATACATATAAAAAAATTTTTTTTTGGATAATTTTTATATGTTCATGTAATAGGGGTGGTTTTAGGGGATGTAAACTAATTATAAGGTGTCCATGATTTAAATATAATGATTTATCAAAACAAGAATAAAATTTCAAAAATGTGTTTGTATTTTTCAATTTTATGTAAAAAAGGGTGTTTTAAAAGGGTGTAAGGAACAAAATAGGGGTTGAAAAATCACAAATAATTTTTAAAACTATATAACTATCATTAATCAAAAGCTTTAAACATTTTTTCATTAGTTAAATGTCTAAATTTGTGAATTTATATTTTTTTGTCAATTAGGGGTAGTTTTCACCCCTAAGAGTCAAAAGCACACATCGGCATACTATAGATTTTGAAGTGGATGGTAAGTAGAGCTTAATTCCAAATTTTGAAGAAAATCCATGGGTCTCGAAAGAATTTCTAGGTTGTACAGTCTTTTCACCGTCATTTCCTGTACTGATTGAGGATGCCCAGCTTTTTTGCCGCAGTTTGGGCTTTATACTCAATGTTAGCGGCTCCGAAGTTTAGGTTTGCGCACAACTCATGCCAAATAGCTCGAGACTGCCGGTAACAGGTACAGTTGTACCTCGAAAAGTAGGAGCCAGATTAAACGGACTTCTTTTGGCGGTGAACAGACACGCCTGTGTTTTGGTGGCGTTGAAACTCACCAGATTTTTGTCACCCCACTCGGAGACACGACTTAAGGTTGAGTTTATTCGCTCTACCATGGCCTCTCTCGAAGAACGTATCTCGTCACTGTTGGCTTTTGCGCTAGACATATATCTCTCGACAACAGTACTGTCATCTGCGTACCCAACAATACTAGGACCTAGAAGGTCGTTGATGTGCAGCAGGAAAAGAGTCGCAGAGAGAACAGACCCCTGAGGAACCCCGGCGTCGTTAGCCATGAGGTCAGAGGAGCAGCCATCAAGAACTACTACGAAGTCAGATATCCAAGAGCAAAAGTCAGCAGGAATGCCGTATGCAGGAAGTTTGCGCAGCAGACTTGCGTGCCACATCCTGTCGAAGGCCTTCGAGGTGTCTAGTGACACGGCAAGGGCTTTGCCGTGTTTCTCGATGGCCTCCCCCAGCAATGCGTGACATACACTAGAAGATCCCCAGTTGATCGTCCTCGGCGGCATAAAACTGAACAGCTTTACCAAAAATACAAGGGTCGACAAACGAGAAAAAAATATTGGTCATCCCATAGAAATTCCAGTATTACCAGAGCAAGGTTTGTATAGGACAGCCAAAATAAATCTAACTTCCTAACCATTTTTCTTTGGATTGTTCAGACTAGTTTTTGCTTTACGTTTTGGAACGCTTTTTCAAGAGTAAGAGAGCCACCGCACTCGTTCAGCACTTAGATTCAGCTGCCCGAAATCTTTAGTCTTCACTATTTCAGTCATTTTTAAAGATTAGGTGGTAGGGCTTTTGTGCAAAGTCCGTCTGGGAAAGTACCACCCTCTTGCCTATTTCTGCCGTAAAGCAGCAGTGTTTTCACTGCTGTGTGCAGTGTGCACTGCTGTTGCTGTAAGGGATCCAGTGAAATTACTGGCACATGAGACCTAACATCTTTGTTTTCAGGGTGGGCACCGCGCTTTGCTGTCTCATGGGTGCTATGGGCGGTGGAGATCACTTACCATCAGGTGGCCCACCTGCCCGTTTGCTCACTTGTAATATAAAAAAAAAAAAAGATAAAAGCACCCAATTTTTCTTGGAAATTTCTCTAGCTTTGTTTCCACAAAACAAAAAGCCTATGGCGAAGCTCATTCAACGAAGGCGTTACTAGATTTTACGCAGTGCAACTGCCTTCTGACTTCCACATTTATACATTTAATAACAATTATAATGTCACAGTTTTTGCGAATATAATTTTTTTAAGGAGAAAATTTTTAAATTTTAATTTAACGTTTAAAGATAAAAACATTGCTAATTAATAAATACAAATCAAAGCCAAGGGACTGCCTAAGTGATCTTTAAAATCGTAAAACAGTGAAAACTTACCGTACAAATAGTTGTGCGCCTCATCGGGAGGTATTGGCTCCACTTCTGCATTGACATCGAACGCGACCGCTTGCTGTGACAAGTTCAATCGGTTTTCTTCCAACCAGTTGTTCACTCGGATGTTACTGAGGACAAACAACTTGAACTTTCATTGGGTTAACTCCCAAAGCCTAGTCACTGAAAAGCTGGTCACATCATCGACTCGTTTTGTATAATACAAGAAGTAGAAAAATACATTCTGATAGAAACAGATAACTTACGTGTCCTCAGTATCAGGGTCCCAGTTGCTGATTGAGAACCCTGTGAATGGTTCACAGATCTGGTCATTGCTGGTAAACGCAGGCAGTAACTTCTTCGCTAACGTGATGCGATCTTTTAACTCTAAATCTTCTGGAATGTTCTCTATTATTGGCTCCAGGAATAGACTATCAGTTCTGTAAAAATACAAACACAATACAGTCTAAATACACTGAACGGAACAACTTTCACCAAGGACCATAATGAAAATCTAACAAAATGCTCAGAAAAAAAATGACTTAGTTTCAGCATAGATGAATAAGAAAGGACTATGTCATACAAAATAACTCTGGCTGTGACCGTTAATGCGCAGAAGTCACAAAAAATCATCGCGGGGTTAGCGCGGCACGTGGAATCGTGTATTGGCCCTTCGCCTATCACCCATGCGCAGAAAATAACCGTCAGAGCCAAACTTATCCTGCACATGCTATAACAATCTGTAACAGAAATCATTACCCGCAAAATCATCGTAAACCTCACTAAAACTAGATGGCACTGACGTAAATAAAAAGCGCTGTTGATAATCTTTTTTTTTATCGTCAATGGGCTTACTCTTGACCTCGATCTAGTCTTGAAGACAGAGATGAGGTCGACGATGGAACGAGCTTGCCCAGAAGAAGCCTATTCACTCGCGACTTGAATAGATTCGGGTTATATGAACTCGGGAACACAGTACAATAAAAAGAAAGAAAGTCTAGTACAGTCCGCGCGACGAGTTAAGAGCTCTGGGCGGACTGCGCATACTCGTCGTACATAATAACTCTATGACCGTAGATGCACAGAACTCAAAAAAATTATCGCGGTGATGAACGCGGCAGGTGGGCGAGGCGAGCGAATCGTTCATTGGTTCTCCGCCTGTCAGCCATGCGCAGAAAATAACCGTCACGACCTATCCTGCGCACGCTATACCCCCTGGTATGCGCAGTTGCTATTAGCTTGTCGAGCGGACTATCATCATCATAACATCCTATGAAACGTCCACTACAGGACAGGAAGCTCCCTCCAGAATTCTAGCTTTTGCTGGAAAAATGTAGAGGGGAAGTACCATAGTCACCTCGCTTGTTAGCGTTACGGCTGGCACCATGGACCGCGGTTGTAGGTGTCCGCAGTAAGTACGATGTTAGATACAAAGGAGGATGCTGCTGCCCATCCTGCAGTTTATAACCCTTAGTCGCCTCTTACGACACCTTACGACTCAGAGCGGACTATAACTAGGAATATTAGTAGCCGTTTGGAGTTGGAAGCTCGACCCCGTTACACCAAAATAAAAAATAACATTACCTAAGAATAAGTCCATATGTCTTGTCATCTATAGGTAAAGTAGCGTTAAAAGCACGGTTCGACGACGTCACGTCCCCTTGTGTCGACGCAAGACTTTCGAAAAATGGATCTGAAAAAAGGTTAAAAATGACGTAAAAATCTACTATGTTATGATATGGCTTAAAAGATACAGTACATCACCATATAGGCTAAGATCCACGACAAGATTATGCACCTATCTGTTATTTGAACGAAATGTGGTTTATATGGAAGGTTATACATGGGGTCATACAACGCCCTAGGGTTGCCTGTTGCCGCAAGTACCTCAAAAACACATATCAACATTTTGGTTGTATGGGAACCACCCTTTCTTTAATTTTGGCATAGCAATGGATATTGCCGTAAGATACATTGAATAGAGATTCTCGGTCATGCAAAGTTTTATCAAAATCGGTTCAGCTGTTTCCGAGATAATTGCAATTTTATTATTTTTTGTATGACAGCTACCCTCAAAATGAGAGCCAGCAAGAAACTACTCAAAATGCTGTAATGAATTTGCCTAAGACTCCTTAATTTTAAATTTGGTTCGATTCGGACCTGTCGTTTAGCCGCTAGGCTCATTTTAGTGTTGCTGTCATACAAAAAATAATAAAATTGCAATTATCTCGGAAACAGCTGTAACGATTTTGATGAAACTTTGCATGACTGAGAATCTCTATTCAAGGTATCTTACGGCAACATCCATTGCTCTGCCAAAATTAATGAAAGAGTTGTTCCCATACAATCAAAAGGTTGATATGTGTTTTTGAGGTATTGCGGCAAGAAATTTATAGGCAACCCTAGAGCGTTGTATGACCCAAAGTATAACCTTCCATATAAACCACATTTCGTTCAAATAACAAATAGGTGCATAATCTTGTCGTCTCTTAGCCTATTAGAATATATTCTGTACCATTCGTGTTTCAGTGGCCGTAAGAGCTGAAATCGCGATGTGAGTGTCAAGCCTGATCTACTCTTGCCCGTACAACCTTTCCTCTTCTACTCAAAAAACAAAATTTCAGCATGATCTACCAAACTCACCTATGCAATCATTGGCATCAAAATCCCCATTTAAAACTTCAGGGTTAGCAGCGATGGCACCTTTCGAGCGTTTCTTCTTCTTAGTAGGAGCAGCGGCATTTTCTCTATCCGCCGCGCCCTCGTTTTGAGTACAACCATCGTCGTCTTTCTTGCCGCGTTTTGTCTGTGGAGTAAGCAAGGATGAAAATGTATCTCTTTCTCGAATAAAATTTAAGTACCTGGGCGACCGAGCTATGCTCTACAATAGCCCCCTTAAACATTAAAATATCATCGGGTGAACAAGCTATACTACCCGCCAATAGATGGCGCTGTAGGTTTTTTGTCTAAAACGCGAAATTTCAAAATTGCTTAAAACACGGGGAAAACGAATTTTCCCAGACGTGACACCCAGCTAGATCGATTTTTCGCCCCCGAAAACTTTAGTAAATTTCATCGAAATCGTTAGAGCCGTTTTCGAGAAACCGATTATAAATATACAAATATTGCTCGTTTAATAGTATAGGATAAACACGCTTATTACTATTCTATAGCCGAGTTGGTACTTTTAACGTGGCATTCATTTAAAACGTCCTGAATTTGGTCTTGGAATGTTCGCCGAGGTCTTTCCTTTCAAAAGTTGTCATGCACTCTCGCTCTTTCGTCAATCTTCAATCATTCAACCCACAGAACAACGATAGGGCCACTCCGCCTGCGCGCGCACCCACCCATAGAAGCGAAGAGAGTAAAAAAAAACCGGTCAAGTGCGAGTCGGACTCGCGCGCCGAGGGTTCCGATATACCTTTAGTATTTTTGGAACCAACAAAGTCCATTTTCAGGACCGCAAACTAAATTTGTTTGTAAAGGTTTTTTGCAGATTTCTGAAAAACTGTGCAACTTAGAAAGTTCACATAAATCTCTGTCAACTGTAATTAATTCAGATTTTTCCTTACTCAAACTTCGGAGATAAGGGGGGGGGAATGGTATTTTTTTTGACATTTTTCATCATAACTTGAAAACTAAGAAACTTAAAAAAATGCAAAAATATATTTTAAAATGTACAAGTAAAGCCCTTTCATATGATACCCCACTCGACCTAGTAGCGACAATTTGAAATTTGCCCCCCCCTAGTTTGGCCCCCTTTACATTAATAATCATACTTTTTTCAAAAAATTTTCATGTGCAATTAAGTTGGGCAACTATATTCTAAAACTATTCCAAATTTCAGGTCGATAGCATAAGTGGTTGCTGAGATGTAGGTGTGACAGACAGACGGACAGACAGACAGACAGAGCGGCACCATAAGGGTTCCTTTTTTTACCATTTTGGTATCGGAACCCTAAAAATTGGTTCCTTATTGACTAGGTATACTATCCAATTTATGTAAGCGCTTATTTTGAATGCACATCATAAACACATTCGTTGCCATAGAAATGCTGTCACTGGTTTTTTGCATCTTACTCTCTCGCAATAATGGTACTATGTTTATCGCACTCAAATGACGCTAATAGTGTGGGTGCGAAAAGCGTGTTAGTTTTAGTAAATGGTGACACTGATTTGTATTGAATGAAATAAAGAATTCGTCTCTTGATGCAGAGCAAGACGCATGGACTTCAGAGCTCTTTGATTCAACCTCTACACATGACCAAACCATGTCAGAATTCCTTTCTCAATTTTAGCCACTACATCTACTTTTACGAAACAAAGTTCTCTTATCACACTATTTCTAACCCTGTCACTAAATATCCCAACGATCATACTCCTCAACACCCATTTATGAAAAATTACTCCCTTTTAAACTGCATGGGCTTATTCAGGACAATCTTTATTTTTTAGATAAAAAAATAGACTAGAGAAAAATTATATTATGTAGATAATTCATTACCTGAGCAGCTTTACTGAGTTCGCTAGCCATTTTCAGCACATCATAATGAACAGCGTCAACTCTGAATGAGTATATCCTGGCTGAGGCTTCAACCACTGTTGAGGCAGTCTGCAGATTTTCCATGCGGGGGTCATGGCGACGTAACATCTTCGTCATGAAGTCTATCAGGTGGAGATCAAAAGCATTGTTTTTGTTTATTTTCTGAAAAAGTTGAAATAGGTACAAACAAAATAAACATTATTTCTACTAGTTGGCCAAAGAAAGGGAAAAGTAGAAAGATAAGAGATAGGCCTTTGCCCTGCAGTGGGACTCAACAGGCTCATAGATAGATTGATAGGTGTACAGATAATTGCGCACATTAAAGGAAAAACCGGCCAAGTGCGAGTCGGACTCGCGCCCTAAGGGTTCCGTACCTATCTACCATATGATATACTAAAAGCTTTTGCTCTTTGATTTTAAAAACTCCGCGACCCCTCTTTTATAGAAAAGTTCTTGAAACGGGAGCTCACCTTAATTGGTTACTATTAGTTGTAAGAAAAATTGAAATATTTAATGATTTTAGACTTTTCCCTTTATTTTTACTGTGAGACCTAGCTTCTTGGCAAAATTCATAATTTTAGGTCAATGGGAAGTACCCTGTAGGTATTGCTATTTTGCATAAATGTATGGAGATGAGGACATAAAAATCCATATCTTTTGATTGCGTCGTTGTAAAAAAATTAAAAATTCAGATCTTGTGTGGTTCATGGACCTTAACATTCGTTATCAATTTCAACCTGATACCTCTTCTCGTTCGTGGGAAAAAGGGTCTTGACAGACCGACAGACAGACAGACGGACAACAAAGTGATCCTATAAGGGTTCCGTTTGTTATTTTGAGATACGGAACCCTAAAAACACACAACATCCATGGAAAACTTGTCCTAATGTGGCCTAAGGTGATCTTACGGAGAGCTCATCATAATAGTTTCTACTTAGTTAGCAACACTCTTTTCTTTTTTCCGTGTTTTCTTGCGAAATTCCAAATTTTACATATCAAAATTTGAAAATGAAGACACGTTCCCAGACAAAGGCACAGTGTGGTGAGGCAGATAATGCCTCCCGCACCGCACACAGTACCAGGGTAAGTGAGCGAACTACTTTAAGTGCCAGAAGGGCAGCAGAGGCCGGCCACCTCCGCCGCTTGGCAGACCTAGAGGAGCAGCTGGCGGAAACTAAGATGAAAGCCTTGGAGGCAGAGTATGAGGCGGAACTAGCCGCCATCGGCTCAACTGCAGGCAGCATCGCTGTTGATCCCATCGTAGTCATCGACACGACAAACCCACAGCTCCCTGCTACCGAGCCAACCCCTCTACCACCAAATGAGCCCTCTTCACCCGCTCATCGCCCTCTACCACTCACTCATACTAATGTTAATCAAGTACCTTTGAGTCCCGGAAATGGGCCGGGACGTTTTACAGATTGGTTGTGTGATGTACAACGCAAGTGGGAGGCAAACGATTCCCCACCGCCTCCACCGCAGCCCACCCACGTCCACCCTGACTCCAACAGCAGCGTGTTGGCTCTGGCCCAGGCTATCGCAAGCCTAACGAGAGAGCAGAACACCGCCGCTACGAGGAAGCCAGCAGTAGTGTCATCGCTGCCTACCTTCGCTGGAAATCCGCACGAATGGCTAGCTTTCAAGCGTCAGAACGATGACACAAAGAACTCATTCTCGCCAACTGAGAACCTGAATAGGTTAAGGCTAAGCCTCCATAATGAGGCGCGCGAAGCGGTTGCGTCCTTACTTTACACTGCCGAGGACCCTACCCGTATAACCGACACGCTTCATATGCGTTTCGCCAGACCCGAAATAATTATTAACTACGAACTCAATATTTTAAAACTCTCCCCGAAACTAAATTCAGAATGTTTCGGTCGTGATTTAAATATTTTGGCATGTAAATTAAATAACTTTTTGGCAACAATAAATTTTATGAAAGAATTTAGCTATATATTTTCACCTGAATTGTTTCAGTGTATACTCGTATTAGGCAAACTAACACCATTGTTATTAGAAAGATGGCAGGACTATGCTGCTGACTATGAGGCTTCCCATCCTCTGGCTCCTCGCCTAGAAGTCTTAGGTAAATTCCTAACTAGAAAAGCTGATAGGAGTTTAAGGTTTGGCCCAACACAGCCTTTCTCTTTCTCACCTCCTACTTTCCCAAGAGAAGGTTTAGGAAGGGAAGGACCAGTGGTTTTATCCCACCTAGGCCTAGTCCAGCAGTGGGTCTTAGTAACCCGAAGCAATCTAACGTACCAGAAGCAGAAATAATATCTTGCCTCTACTGCAAGAAGGCTCATTCAGTCAAGGTGTGCGATAAGTTTACTGCCTTGTCTGTAGATGATCGATGGCAGTGGGTGATGAACCACAAGGTATGTGCAAGATGTCTCAAAGACAACCACCTGTGGCGCACTTGCAAGGCAAAACCGTGCAGTCTATGCAACAAACCTCATCATAGGCTACTCCACAAAGAGAGACCCGTACAGCACGAAAGGCCTATGCAACCGTGTCACAACACAACAACCATACCGACATCATCATCATCACAACCCATCCCCTTACAGTCTGGAACCACATCTGCTGCCGTATCACCTTCCTTGCCGTCCGCGACCGCCAACCCTGTATATACTACAAACATTCCTAGTTTTCAGCCAGTATACCTGAAAACGCTCTTCGGACCGAAAGCCTCAGTTGATACTTATGCACTTTTGGACGATGGCTCCACCGCTACACTGATGGATACGGACATTGCAAAACAGATTGGTGCAGAGAGCCACCAACAGAGATCAGTCTCGAAGGCGTTACAGGAACAAAATCAAGCATAAAATCATTCATTTTTTCTGTAGAGCTGAAAGGTAAACATTCATCTGACATAATAAGTTTGACAAACGTCCAAACCTTAGATTATGAATAACGGCAGCTTACTGCCTATAGATAAACAAAGAGCCCGAAAACGCGTAACCAATTTTGATTTGTCAATGTGTGCGTTAGATAGTGATGTACATTTTGGTATCGATATTCGTGTACCCTGGCGACATTGACTTGTCTGTTAAGGCGGTAGCGTCGCTGTCAACAAACGCAGTGTTTCACTTGTAGTAGGTAGTAGTGTCGAAAATCCTCCATTTCTCCGCCTAGGGCCGTAGATAAGTGGATTTCTACTATCGTAAATGCCAGTAGTATAGAACAAAAATGTATGAGATTGATATTCACTGACGAAATGTTGCGTGACGCCTATGGCTATATTATATGCAACTACCGTTTACAGAAAGCCCCTTTTCTAGGTACCAACCCAAAAAAGTCGGTGGAACTGTAATTTATGTTTCTTTGTTTAAACCTCATTTTTTTATCTTCGTCACTGCACGACCTGTGCCACCAGCATGAGCCCCTATCTTAGGCCAAATGTATTTATTTTTATTTTTAATATATGGAGCAAATGTCAAATTATAACTTTTGAGGCATTTGAGGCTCTTTAACGACTACATCCATAGGTAGTAGTCGGGACCAACGGCTTAACGTGCCTTCCGAAGCACGGAATCATCCAACTTATCGGACTATCAGGTGATTCATCCTGCAATGTAACCTAACCAAACTGGGGAAGTCGCACAAAGAAATTTTTGTCTGACAGAGTCCCCATCGGGAATCAAACACAGAACCTCCGGACTCCGTATCGAGAGCCGAGCGCTCTAACCACTAGACCACGGAAGACGTCAATGGCTGATAAACAAAGCAGAAAATCGCTAAATTTCACAACCACAAACGCAACGTAACGTTGGAATGCGTCTTGAAGACGCATATTTCACAACATCAGACAGAACCACATTTTAGCCTAGTAGGTAAAACGTCTCCGGTACTTACGGAGAAGACGCAGGTTCGAATACTGTCTGTGGTTGTGAAATTTTGCGATTTTCTACTTTATAAACAAAAATGTTAAAATAGTCAGTTTTTAAGGAAGGAATGACATTGTATTTTGGTAACAATTTGTTTGAGCCGATAATAACTATACGGAAGTGCCTCCGCTGCTGCCGGCGCCGGGTCCCATATGAGCTACCGACCGGTGCCGGTTGCTGAAATGGCTGCCGGCGCTGATTTTTTTTTTTAATTGGTCAACCCCGATTCCAAGCTGCCGAATCTGTTAGCTCCTTTTAATAAAGTTGTATTTAGTCGACATTTTCTTTTATATACCTACATCTAGAAAATGTTTGCTACAAACTTAAGAGTATTTTTTAGGATTCCAACTCGTCCAACTACTTCTGTTTATTTCAAGACGAAAATGTTAAATCAAGTATTTCAGTACGCGACGCGTAACAATGCGTCTGTGAGCTCGTATTATAAACATAAAGGAAATAGGTATCGATAAATTTGAGTCAAGCCCTAGCGTAAATGTGAGCTATATTGATGAAAAATATAACACTAAAATTCAGAACATTATCAACAACTTAACTTATTTCAATGCAAAATACGAAAATTAGCAATTCAGAAGAAGCTATTCTATATTTTAAACATGAAATATAAGTTATTTTAAGCAAAAAAACATATAGTTCAAAAGTAATAACGTCCTAGGAATTTACCCGTGAAATGTACATTTCTCTGGACTATTTTTGTGATTAACACCACATCCAACTACACTACACACCGTCATAATTAAAAGTATCCTTATTTTTATATCAATATGTATTTTTTACGCAATATTTTACAAAAAACTGGAAAGCTGTTTTTTCGCGTGGCCCAAAGTGACCCCCTGTCATCAAAATCGGTTACAGAGCTATTCGATTCGCTATCCTTTGCTATATTGCAGTATCACCATAAGATATTTGTTTCTCGCTCGCACTCATTGTTGGTCTTCTATGCTTATGTCTATGGTCCAAACCAAACCCCCCGTGTAAGCCGTCTCAAATGCTTTCAGCGCCTGACATTTGTGACGTCACACTGTTTAACTGTCATAATCAAGTAGTGATGAGGTATTGTCGATTTTTATATCGATGAATTTTGGATACAGGTGACAAAATTTGTGAAAAAAAAAACAAATACTATCAGATTTTTTTTATTATTATGGATTACTTATTTTTAAACTTGTATTATGTAAATAAAAAGGCCGATATAAGTTTATAATTTTATTTTTAGCTTAAAGAAAAAAGATCCTTAAATAGGTATATCCTTAACAATAACTATCATTATGACAATGGATAATCATTTTATTATTTTCCATTAGGCAGTGTATTTAATACTTAATAATACTACTAATACTTAAATAAAATGTAGGTACAAAAAGCTATTATTAGTACAGGTTTCACTCATGATTCTTCATGACCAGCAGTTGTCTTTTTCACTACGTACTCAAGATTAACAATCGTAATAATCTGTAACAAAACGCATTTTTAAGTACAATATCATAAGAATATTCTATTTTAACACTTCCTGTGTTCGGATAGATCTACAAAGTAGACAATTGCCAAATTCTCAGTACCGGAGACGCTTTACCAACTAGGCTCAGGGTCCCGCATGATGTTGTAAAATTTGCGATCTCTATACGTATTTCAACGTTGCGTTTGTGCTTCCACCTAATAAGCATTACCTGTACTAGCTCAACAAGTCCTATTTTTGTAAATATAATTCAAGTCAAAAATTGGTAACACTACGTATAATTCAAAATGATTAAATTTTGCAATTTTCTACTTGGTAGATTTATCCGAACACAGGAAATGTTAAAATAAAATCATTTTCAATCAATACGTAGTGTTACCAATTTTCGACTTGAATTCTTTTTGCAATAATAGACTACTTGAGCTAGTAGTCAAGTACAGCTAATGCTTACTAGGTGGTTGCACAAACACAACGTTGAGATGCGTATAGAGGTCGCAGATTTCACAACATCAGGCAGGATCACAGTAGCCTAGTTGGTAAAGCGTCTCCGGTACTGACGGAGAAGACGCAGGTTCGAATCCTTCCTGTGGTTGTAAAATTTTGCGTTTTTCTACTTTGTACATCATCATAAGTTCAAAACTATTCTATTAAAGGGTTTAGAACAAAACTCAGTTTATTGGCCTTCCAGGCTCCGATATTAATACCACCAACAGTTGTCGTTTTCTCTCCTTATTTAAAATGTACAAACATAAACACCTGTAACAAAATACATTTTAATGTACAATATCATAAGTTAAAAACGGATGTATTAACGTGCCACCAAATTTGAGTAAATTTTTACCAAATAATATCCACCAAATTTTGTCTACCAAAATGGATGAATGTACACCGAATTTGCTTCTGGCACTTCGCCGGCAGCGGCCGCGGCACGCTCGCTCCGCTCGCTCGGCTCATGCGTTGTGGTCGCAAGATAACCTTACACAACTTAACCGAAACGGTTATCCAAATTTGGTGTACGTTCAGCCAATTTGGTGTATTTTCATCCATTTTGTCTGTAGTGTATTGGGGTATAAAAAAATATTTTGGGAATCATTTAATTGGTTGCCGTTAAAAACTATTAAAACATAACTCACTTTGTTGTCCTCTCCAATATTGATTCCACCATCAGTTGTCTTTTTCACTATGTACTTATTGATTAACAATGATTAACCTGTAACATAATATATTTTATGTACAAAGTCATAAGTTATAAACTATGCTATCAAAGGGTTAAGGGTGTATCTCAGTTTATTGGTCTCCCAGGCTACGATATTGTTACAACCAACAGTTGTCTTTTTCAATATAGATAAACAATCATAATAGCCTTTAACAAAACGTATTTTATGTACAATACCATCAGTTGAAAATATGGCATCAGTGTTTAAAATTTTACTAAAACCTAGCTGAACACCTCATAAAATTAAAATATAATATATCAAGCCATTTGGTAGGTACGAGATTTGTGCTTCGCCGCAGTTGGATAAAAATATATCGATGTAAGAAATCCCATCACTATATCATGTTTTGATATCAATGTTTATCATCATATTTTTATGTAAAATTTACTAATAAAATGCGATATTGAGCATACACCTAATATACCACAATGTATTGAGTACTACACAATATTTCGTGAAGCAAAATATTGCGTATTATCAAAAATAAACTAAAAAATACTTACGCATGATACGATATGACTTCGGCACTGTTTTCTTTGTAATTTTCTCGGGCATTGCAGCCTAATACGCAACAAAACATTTTTCACTAACTTTCTGAGCAATTTCTGAGCTCAAAACATTGGCTGAAACACACTTTTATACTAAAATTTTGCAAAAACAACCACTAAGCAAATAAACAACAACTTGCACAGTCTGACAGAAAAATGGAGGCATAAACCTTCCAAATTAAGTGACACCTTACAGGAGGGGTTTTGTCCCATGTTTATGGATCCTGCATTTTTAGTCGGATTATGCTTATCATTATAATCCGACCAAAAAATGCCTGTGGCGGGGGAGAATCGAGTATAACCAGACGATATATTTCTAGCTCTTTCTATTACGATGAATCACTTCTAGTTGAAGTGAGATAAAACGTGGTTATGAACTAATGCTCAATACAATCTGTCTTTTATACGTTAGTATTATATAGTCTAAGGTCCAAACCGTGCCAAACCTGACATTGACGACACAGTCAATCAAACACCAGGACATAGATAAACTAAATAACCTTTCAGACCTCTTTCCACAAATTTCACGACCCCAAAGGTTTTAATCGGTGCAAATAATTGGCATGCACTTTTATCACTTTTATAAATTTGGCGCAAAAAACAACAATTTGTTACAGCGCAGACGTCGAAACGCAGCCGGTGCAACTTCTGTTCCTCTTGTCGATGACGTCACTTTATCTTGTAATGATTTACAACTTTCGGAGCAGATGATTTGGCGACAAGTTCAAAGGAAGACGTTTCCCGAGGAGTACGAAATCCTTCGCAGGTCTAGTTCTCTCCCTTTGAAATGTAATATTCGAATTCTGAACCCTTATATCGACGAAGAACAGTTGTTGCGGATGCGTGGGCGAATTGACAACGTTAACAACGTACAAATTGTTAAACACCCTCTCATTCTTCCCGGCCGAGACGCCGCAGTACGTTTATACTCGTATATAAAATATTTACACGACAAGTTCGGTCATGGGAAAAATGAGACGGTGCTCAACGAATGCCGCCAAAGGTTCTGGGTAATAGGCCTTCGAAACGTCATACGTTCCGTGGCACACCAATGCACATATTGCCGTAGAAGAAAAGCGTCGACCGGAAGGTACCTTACCTACAGAGCGTCTGGACCATCACACTCGCCCGTTCACTCACGTCGGTCTAAATTATTTTGGACCCCTCATGGTAACGATTGGACGTTGACACGAAAAGAAGTGGGTCGCCTTATTTACATGCATGTCCACTCGCGCCGTCCACCTTGAAGTTGTGAATGAACTTACAACAGATGCCGCGATAAACACGCTCCGCCGCTTTATTGTAAGAAGGGGCCGCCCAACAACAATCACAAGCGACAACGCAATCGCATAGGAAACGTATGTGTAAGGTACCTCGAAACTTGGCTCATAGACAGGGATAAGGTCAATAAGTAAAAAAAAATATATGAATTTTTTTTCGGTGGCAAATAATAAAGTTAAAAATTAAATTGATTTTTGTCAAATATCGATTATCCGTATGGCAGAATGAAACGTAGCCATGGCCAGTCTTAAAAATAAACAAAACTGACAACTGTTCTAAGTAGTCTGTGGTCGGTTTATACAGCTGTTAGTTCTTTTTATGATAGGCAATCAAACATTTCGGACCTCCTTGCTTCGCTCGGAATAGATACCTTGCTAATTTATTTTACTATGGGATGACATCTGCCAACATGTCCCAATATTTTATGTCAAACTATCAGTGATCACTAGGAAATATTCAAAATAACCCGTCAAATCCATAGAACGACGCCTTCGCTACCTTGTGACGAATTATTTCTTTAATCCTCCTTCTAAGTACCCTTATTTTTCTGTGTAGGCAATGACTAATCTATTGAATGGCAACTCTAATTTTAAAAAGTTACTTTTATACTCTATGCTTTGTCTGTGCTATGCAAGATGGCTGTGTAAGAACGTTTTATCCGCATTTCCATATGTGTATTTTTCTAATAAATATAGAAGAAAAGAAGTTGTTTTCTTTAGAAGACCAGAGAAATTAAAAGGTTATGGGCCCAGAAAAAAGAGAACAACCAGAAGTGAAAGCGGATGAAAATGGATGAAGATTCAGCGGCGGCGTCGAAAAGAAACAAATTTGGTATCATACCATTTTGTGGAACAGATTTTGAAAATTGGCTTTTTCGCCTAGAAATAGTACTGGAAGAATTCGACTTGTGGGGTGTGACGTTTGGGAAAGATGATTGCAAAAAGAAAGAAAAGTAAAAGTAATCATTCAATGTATCGCGGACTCACACCTGGAGTACGTCAAAGACACGCCAACCCCGAGAGAAATGGTCGCAAAACTAAGAAATACTTTCGAAAAGAAAGGTATAGCATCGCAACTACATATAAGAAAGAAACTTCTCACATTGAAATTCCACAATGGACCTTTAGAAGACCATTTCAGAACCTATGACACCCTAATACGACAGCTAAAATCCACAGGTGCTGAACCTAATGAGTCAGAGCTGGTCTGCGGGCTACTGTTAACAATGCCAGAAATTTTCAATACAGTAATCACGGCCATAGAAACCATCCAGGAGGAGGTAACACTTGATTTTGTTAAAAGGAGACTCTTAGATGAAGAATTAAAACTTAAAAGAAAAGAAGACACAGTTAATGAAGCCTTTTTTACAAGAGGAAGAAAAGACAGAAAGCAGTTTCAATCATCAAGTAATAAAGAAAAATCTTCCCTTTTGAATGTTATAATTGTGGCATAAAAGGCCATATGAAAGCGGACTGTAGATTCAAAAACAGAAAGAATAAAAAGAAATCATTTGGAAATACAGCAGAAGAAAACGAAGACGGAAACCATGAAGGCGTGAGCTTCTTAAGTGCAGTTTCTAGTAAAGTGATGAATACAAAAAGTAATGTACAGTATCTAGAGTTTATTGCTGACTCGGGAGCGACAGACCATATGGTAAATGATGACACGTACCTTGAAAACTGTGAAATTTTAGAACCACCAATAATAATCAAAACTGCTCGACAAGGGGATAAGATCATTGCAACAAAGAAGGGAAGAATACAATGCGCACATGGAATTGAATTAAAAAATGTGCTGTATGCCCAAAAACTTAGATGCAATTTACTGTCTATAAGTAAAATTGAAAAAGCAGGATACAGTGTCAAGTTTTGCAACAATAGTATTACCATTTATGACAAGGAAAGAAAAATTAAAGAAGGTGCAAGGGAAAATAATCTTTACAAAATAGAGTTCACGGTTAAAAGGAAAGAAGAGAAGAAGGCAGAAGCACAGAAATCATATAGCGTGAAAGAAGAAGAATATGAATGGCACAGACGCCTCGGACACGCTTCTCAAGAAAAATTAAGAATATTAAGAGAGAGAAAACTGATATCTTTTGATGAAGAAAATAAAAAGGAGAATTTATGTGAACCATGTCTGAAAGGAAGACAGTGCAGATTGCCATTTAATAAAGAAGAAAAACAACATAGTAAGAGACCTTTAGAAATGATTCATTCGGATGTGTGTGGCCCAATAACACCACTAACCCACGATAATAAGAAGTACATTTTAACATTCATAGATGACTACAGTCACTTTGCTGTTGTGTATCTACTAGAAAATAAACCGGAAGTCCTTACATGTTTTAAAAAATATGTTAATGTGGCAGAAGCAAAATTCCAATCAAAAATATCAAGATTTCGATGTGATAATGGCGGTGAATATAACAACAGAGAATTTAAAAACTATTGTGCAGAAAAGGGAATAAACCTAGAATTTACAATAGAATATACACCACAACAGAACGGCGTATCGGAAAGATTCAACAGAACTGTAGTAGAAAAAGCAAGAACAATACTAGCAGATGCTCAATTCGGAAAGGAGTTATGGGGAGAGGCTGTTTATACTTCTACCTATATTATAAACAGACTGCCTACAAGACATGGCATAATACCAGCAGAAGTATGGTATGGAGAACCCCCAAAGTACAAGAAGCTGCAAGTATTTGGTGCTGAAGCTCATGTTCACTTGATGAAACCACAGAGAGAAAAAGGCAAATTTGAGGAAAAATCAAAGAAATGCTACATGATTGGATACTGTGACAACGGATACAGACTATGGGACTGCAAAGAAAAGAAAGTAATTCGAGATAGAGATGTCATATTTAATAACAGAGAAATACAAGGAAAAGAAGAAAGAAAACAAAGATACTCAAAGTACTATCAAGATATAGAAGAGAATACAGAAGAAGAAATCTATGAGGAAAAGAATAAAGAACAGAAAGCAGATGATTTGCCAGAAAATAAAGAAAAGAAACCTGAAAATACAGAAAAGAATCCTGAAAATACAAAAGCAGAAGATGCTATACCAGAAAACAAAGGAGAGAACCTAGAAAATCCTGAAGATATAAAAGAGACAGACGAAATCCCTGAAATGGAAAAAACAAACGAAAAAAGGACAAGAAAACCACCTAACTGGCTAAACGACTATGAAACTTTTCATTGTGCGTTATCCTGTATGGAAGAACCAAACACACTTGAAGAAGCAATAAGTTCACCTGAAAAGGAATTATGGAAAGAAGCAATAAATAAGGAACTAGATTCACATGAGAGACATCAGACCTGGACCGTGGTAAAACGACCAGAAAATAAGAAGGTAATAGATAGCAGATGGGTTTTCAGAAAGAAAGAAAATACCTACAAAGCAAGGTTGGTTGCTAAAGGCTACCAGTCTCAAGAATTTGAAGAAACTTACTCACCTGTAGGGAGATTGACAACCCTGCGATCCTAACTTGTGATTGCAAATTTCGATTCGCCATCAAACTACTGTAGTTTGGCGAGACTTTAATCTTTAAGCACTTAATGTAATTATGATGAATAAGTAATTAAAAAAAAAATCTCAAAATAGAACAAATGGATGTGAAGACGGCATTTCTTCATGGCCAGCTACAGGAGGAGATTTATATGAATCTACCTGGAAAAAATTGTGATATGGTGTGTAAACTAAACCGTTCAATTTATGGACTTAAACAGAGTCCACGTTGTTGGAATCAAGCGTTTCATGACTTTATGTGTAGTAGAGGCTTTAAGTGTTCAGACTATGATAACTGTTTGTACATCAGTGCAGACCAAGGTGTTAAACTATTTGTGTTTTTATATGTGGACGATATACTCATAAATAGTCAGTGTGAAAAGAAAATAAATCATTTAAAAGGCGTATTAGGTAAACAGTTTGAGATGGTCAGTCTGGGATCAGTGAAAAAGTTTTTAGGCATTGAAGTGGAAAGAGACTGTAAGAAGAAAGTGCTAAAGCTACATCAGAAAAGCTACATTGAAAAGGTGCTACAAAAGTTTGGAATGCAAGACTGTAAGACTGTGTCTACACCCTGTGAAGTGAACCTAAAGCTGGAAAAACCTGAAGAGTATGTATGCAGTATGCCATACCGTGAGTTAATTGGCTGTATCATTTATTTGGTTGTGTGTACTCGACCAGATTTGGCTTATACTTTTAACTACTTTAGCAGATTTCAAAATAATGCTTCAGATGAACATTATAACTACTTAAAGAGAGTGGTAAGATACCTGAGATTGACAGCCAACTATGGTCTAGTATACAAAGATAAAAGTTATGATAATGTTGTGTCAGGATATTGTGATGCCGACTGGGCTTCAGATGTATTAGATAGAAAATCAGTGTCAGGCATGAAGGAAAAAAAAATTACGCGCCCAGATGGAGTAGTAATCAAAACGTACTATGGGCGCGTAATTTTTTTTTCCTTCATGGTGTCAGGGTATTGTATCTTGTTGTATGATAACATTGTATCTTGGTGCACTCAGAAACAGAAAACTGTATCACTCTCAACCGCTGAGGCTGAATACATGGCCTTAAGCTTGATTTGTACTGAGGCAATTTGGTTCAAGGGATTCATAAATCAAATAGGCATAAATTGTGGAAGTATCACTATATTTGAAGACAATTTATCTTGCATACAAATAGCAAAAAATAGAGAAAACAGCAGGAGAGTAAAACATATTGACATAAAGCATCATTTCATCAGAAACCTGTTGGAAAATAAGTTAATCACATTAAAGTATGTAAGTTCCTCTCAACTACTATCTGATATTTTCACAAAGGCACTGTGTAAACCAATCTTTAATCATTTGAGAAACCTTATTGGTGTTGAGGAATGTTGATTTCTTATTATTGCATTTAAGAATATGTAGGCACATACTAGCAGCACCTTCTTAGCGACACCGAGTGAGGCCTCCTTGCTTCAGGAATAGACTGGCAGCTGAGTATTTAGTTAGCTGTCGATCTTATGAAGCGTCAAGGTGAAAGGACGTCACAACAAACCATCTGAGTGGAGGGTTGCGATCGTCCTGAACCCAAAACGAATCATAATAACAACTCCTGAACTAATGATTAGTGGTATCACAGCACAGGATGTGCAAACATGGAGTCAGCTGTAATAGCTACCCAGGGTCAGACTGGAACAGAAGGGTCCGGGTGCCTCATCATAAGCCCGGAGCACGAAACGTGATGTGACAATAATTCGATCCTGGTTAATTATACCTCAACCCACTATATCCTTGTGAGACTTGGGATTATGATATTATGGCCTCCTGCGCCGATATCAGAATGGGATAAAGAGACACAGCTCAATATTTTAATCATGTGTGCAAGCATTTCAGTTTCACGGATCTGCGTAAAAGTACAGTCGTGGCGAGAAATTGTTGAGCAAGTACAATCAAGAAAATTAAATGCTGTACATATATTTTATGATAAAAAAGGAACCAAGTTTAATGAGTTTTAATACCTGATATGTCGTAATGTTCAAAATTATATGCGCTTAGATGGTGACAAAAAGCGTAATTTGCAAAAGTATCGTAAATTAGAAAGGCGTTGATGAATTTTAAAATAGTGGATGTTAAAGGCGCTTACGGTACATACGAAGAAGACAAGTCTTGCTTGTGGTTGTGAAATTATGTAATTTTCGACTTTGTAGAATGGAATCAAAGTTACGTACGGTATCGACGATGTGTTCCTACGGTGTTTTTATACAACATTAACCAGATTAACCAGATGTCTGTAAAATTTAAATGGAAATAAACGAAATCTGAATGAATACCGATTAAATAAAAACAAAATGAAATTAAATTAAACGAAACAAAATAATTTGATCACACAGCTAATGCTGACTGGTTGAAATGGTAATCGCTGTTAGGCATGCTCTGTGACTGAAGGATGCCAGTTGAAACCAAGAGCACTAAATACAAGTATACAAAATAGTGGAGAAGCAACATTTTTGAGTCTCAATGATAATGAGCATCTTTATTAGCAATTTCGTGTCAACTCAGTGTGTGAAAGACTCAGTAGATTCGTATTTGCGTCAATGGGAGTTTCCCAAACAATATCAAAAGATGCTACACTAACTGCATATCATGGATATCAGGTCTGTCGTCAGTCCTTAGCTACGGTGTGCTATTTATGGGGACACAGCGTTAATCTAGAGGATGTGTTCAAATTAAAAGATGTTCTTCTAGCAAATAAACGATTTGATTGATTGTTTGAAAATCTGTGGTAGACTCGCGATGCTCTACAGGGACGAATGTTGGATAATTAATAAAACTATGTAACCAAAATCCATGTAACCGAGATGAAAATGCTTAAATGGGCCGGTGGAACTTAATTGGATAGACTCAGGAACGTACATGTTAGTGGCAGTTTCAAAGTATCGCCTATTCTAGACAAAATTCAATAAAGTCAGCTCCGGTGGTACGGATTATGTGATGCGCTGAGAAGAAGAGCACCACTTTGAGTCTTTGCTAAATATTGACAAAGGGAAACAAATCTAAATAACCCCTGGGATGCCAAAGAGCTATTTGGTGGATGAAAATGCAAGGTCTTACAAAAAATATTGTGGTCGATTATAACGACAGAGCCAACGGTTGAAAATATATTCAGGGGGTCGATTCCAAATTAAAATGGGAAGAGGCATGGAGGAAGAAAAGAGATAGACAGTGTACTGATTTTGATACATTATGATTGATGATGAAAATCAACAAGCCAGAGCCATATTCTTAGCAATATCGAACAGCAGAAATGGAATATATGGGAATTTCGAATAATGTGGACTGTCTGTACATAGACAGAATTATGTTGTTGATACCTACCTTATGGATATCTGGTGAGCATGTTCCTTATTGTGAGATAGTATGATATTGTGACGCACGTAATTTGAAATTGCTATGTTGATAATATGATTTGAAGTTACTCAGTTGGTTTGGGTGGTTGTAGGGTGATTACTGTTGAGCTGATAGAAAGGACAACGTCGTACGGGCCAGCCCGATTCGTTGGGTGGTTGAAGGTTCGCATTGGTCCAATCTATGTTTGTGGAGTTGATAGAGAGGGCAATGTCGTACGGGCCAGCCCGACTTGGTTGGGTGGTTGAAGGTTCGCATTGGCCCAATCTGTGTTTGCGAAGCTGGTCGGACAGTGGCGGATCCGGTCCATGCCCATCGGGGCTGGTCGAAGGGACACACTGGTCCGGGCCAGGCTTTGTTGATGGTTGGAAGGACAGTGGTGGATCTGGTCACCGTGCCCATTAGGGATGGTCGAATGGACACACTGGTCCTGTCCGTGATTTATGTGGGAAAGATGTCATCCGGTCCATAGTGAGATGGTCGAAAGGGTACATGCTTTCAGAGTTGGGTTGAAGGGGCACATATATGCCTTCAGAGTAACTTCACAATGAGCGGTTTCAGTTTTGTGTGTGATGATGATCTTGATTGTCAGGATAGACGAGCGGATTGCTTGGTGATCTTGTTTTTATTTGTTTTAGGACATTGTTAATGGATTAACGCCCGAGGACGGTCGTGTTGTCAGGACGGCCGTGTAGGCACATACTAGCAGCACCTTCTTAGCGACACCGAGTGAGGCCTCCTTGCTTCAGGAATAGACTGGCAGCTGAGTATTTAGTTAGCTGTCGATCTTATGAAGCGTCAAGGTGAAAGGACGTCACAACAAACCATCTGAGTGGAGGGTTGCGATCGTCCTGAACCCAAAACGAATCATAATAACAACTCCTGAACTAATGATTAGTGGTATCACGGCACAGGATGTGCAAACATGGAGTCAGCTGTAATAGCTACCCAGGGTCAGACTGGAACAGAAGGGTCCGGGTGCCTCATCATAAGCCCGGAGCACGAAACGTGATGTGACAATAATTCGATCCTGGTTAATTATACCTGAACCCACTATATCCTTGTGAGACTTGGGATTATGATATTATGGCCTCCTGCGCCGATAAATATGTTTTTTCAACTTCAACTTCAACTTTTAATAAGATGGCAATATGTTTTTTGGTTTTGTATGTATATTTATTTAATGGCATCACATCTCATCTCAAGGTTGCCTGGAAGAGATTGCTCTAAGCAATAAGGCCGCCTTTGCGCGCAATTAGATATAAGGTTTCTTACGCAATTACTCTTAATTTGTGTGCAATAAAGAGTTTCTATCTATCTATCTATCTCATTACAAAACGTATTTCGCCAATGTCAAAGTAAAGGAATTGTTACAAAAATATGGCGACACGCGATAGAAATGTCAATTTCATCTTGGAGTATAAATGTCAATGTCATTTTAGGTTGCGTTCAGAAACTGAATATTTTGAAAAATTAAGTTGCGTTCAGAAATTGTTTGTTGCGTTTTTAGTCGCCGATACGGCGACATAAATAAATAACAACTAGATGATGTAGATTTCACCGGCGTGTATTACTGAATCAATTATAGCTATATATTTACATAAGCTGAGATAAAAAAAGCGTGCTTGACATAAGACGGTAAAACAATGACAAGCTCTGTGCTATAGACAAAGTCCCAAAGGGAAGTGGTTGCTTTTTAAAATCAGGGCAAAGGCAGCAGAGCCCATACTGCCACAACCACCCCCCTACGGAGAAAAATAGTTACACAAAAAAATTTACAAAACGTAACAAATAACAAAAAATCAAACTTCGCAAATGCAGAAAATGCATACAAATGTAACAAAGATTTGAAGTCACATTACAAAAAATGTTCAAACCTAAACAGCTATACGTCATAAACAGTTTTAAATCTAACAGTTCGTCCTGACCGAGTGATAACAGGCTGCTGTACTGAGTGTTTACCAGGTGCGGAAACAATAGGAGGAGCTAAAGGACGAGCCGACGCGGGCGGACCCACGGGTGGCGCGGAGGGCGCTGCAGCAGCTGCGGGAGAGGCGGGCAGGACGACTATATCAGGGTCAGGCGCGATGAAAGCCGGCTTAATGCGGTCGATACTGACCTCAACCTTCTTTCCGGCAGAGTCCAAGGTTAAAGTTTTGAGGGAGCGACCAACGACTTTGTATGGGCCAGTGTAAGGTGGTTGAAGGGCTCTCCGAACAGAGTCATCGCGAAGGAAAACGTGAGATGAATCCTTAAGATTCCTAAACACGAAAGTTGCAGGTGTGGCATGTGCAGATCCAGGAACAGGACGGAGGCCGGCCATCTTGCGACGAAGTCGGCTCACGAAATCGTCCGAGGGTTCCGGCTGAGAGCTGCTGGGTATCAAAAGTTCACCGGGTAACCGCAGCGGCTCACCGTACACAAGCTCCGCAGAAGAACATTTTAGGTCCTCCTTTAGGGCGGCCCGAACACCCAACAGGACTAATGGTAGAGCCTGGTGCCAGGTGTCTTTGTGACACATGAGAGCAGCCTTAAGCTGGCGATGAAAACGCTCGATCATACCATTAGCTTGTGGGTAGCTAGTAGTCCGTGCGCGTTTGGTGGCGCCAATGTCCAAGAGGCGGTTGAATAATGCGGACTCAAATTGGCGGCCCTGGTCAGTAGTGACCGTGCAGGGAACGCCAAAGCGCGCGATGCAACCGCGCACGAAACAATTAGCCACCTCTTCCGCAGTAATAGACATCATCGGCCAAGCTTCTGGCCAACGGGTGAAACGGTCTATTGCCGTCAGGCAGTAGGAATAACCGTCGGAAATGGGAAGTGGACCGATGATGTCTATGTGTACGTGCCTGAACCGTGCCGAGGGTGTTGCTATGGTACCGAGCGGCGCGGAGACGTGGCGCGTCACCTTACAGCGCTGGCAGGGCAGGCACTCGCGCGCCCAGCGGCGGCAGTCCTTGAGCACGCCGGGCCACACAAAGCGATCGGCCACGAGGCGAGCAGAGGCACGCGCACCCGGGTGGCTCAGGCTATGCAGGCGCTCGAACGTCGGCCGGCGGTGCGCAGGCGAAAGATACGGCCGCAGCTTACCCGTCGACACGTCGCAGAGAATGGTAACGTCGGTCCCTGTAATAGGCGTAGGCACAAGTTTTAGCGACGAGTTGTCGCGCATGGCCTTGAGCTCGTCGTCAACTGCCTGGTCTTTAGCCAGAACGACATAGTCGACGTCGTAACGATACTGCCTCAATTCGGGACATCGTGTCAGCGACTATGTTGTTTTCACCTTTTACGTGTTGTATATCCGTGGTGAATTGTGATATAAAGGTAAGCTGATTCAATTGCGGCGGTGGCAGCTTCTCTCTACGTTGAGTGAATGCGTATAACAAAGGCTTGTGGTCCGTATATATACTAGCATGTTGTGCTTCTAATATATGACGGAAGTGCTGCACCGCAGCATAAATAGCCAGCAACTCCCGGTAGTAAGCCGGCCAGGTAGACTGACTTGCAGTCAGTTTCTTACTAAAGAAAGCCAATGGTTCCCAACCCCGGTTTGACCACTGCTGGAGACAGGCTCCCACGTGCGTGCTGGATGCATCCGAATACAGCCCAAGGCGGGCATTAGGTATAGGATGAGCGAGCATAGTAACCTGGGATAAGCTGTCTTTGCACGCGTGGAAAGCACGCTCCAGGTTTGGTGTCCAAGGCATGGGCTTGTTACCTTTCAGTTTACTGGCGGTAAGGAAATCAATAAGCGGCGCCTGTGTGTCAGCGGCTTTAGGTAGGAACTGTCGATAATAGTTGATCATACCTAAGAACCTCCTTAGACCTTGCGCCGTCTTAGGAAGCGGGAATTCTCGCAGAGCAGAAATCTTTTCTTCGGGAGGACGAATGCCATCTTTGGAGACTTTATAGCCAAGGAAAATCACCTCTGCAGCACCGAGCACGCACTTTCCAGGGTTGATCACTACACCATAATCACACAACCTCTGGAAAAGGATTCGGAGATGCGAAATATGCTCCTCTGCGTCACGCGAGAAAATTAAAATGTCATCAATGTAATGGAAACAGAATTCCAGTCCTTGGACCATCTCGTCCATGAATCTCTGAAATGTCTGCCCTGCATTCCGTAGCCCGAACGTCATATAGGGAAATTCAAAGAGACCGAACGGCGTGATGATAGCAGTTTTGCAAACATCCGCTGGCTCTACAGGAATCTGTTGGTAGGCCTTCACTAGATCAATAGTACTGAAAATGGTAGCACCAGCTAAACTGTGGCCAAAATCCCCTATATGACGCACAGGATAACGGTCTGGCACTGTACGAGCATTTAATGCCCTATAGTCGCCACATGGACGCCATGTTAGATCCTTTTTAGGCGCGAGGTGGAGCGGTGACGACCACGGGCTCTTAGAAGGACGCGCCGTACCGGACTGCACCAAGTCGGTGAACTCTTTCTGGGCGATGCGCAGCTTCTCACGAGCGAGACGACGGGGACGCGCAGCGACGGGCGGTCCGTTGGTCGTCTTAATGTGGTGAGTAGTGTTGTGTTTCACCTCGCGGTTGATGCCAGGTGGTTTCGTTAGAGCTGGAAATTCCAGAAGAAGTTTTGAAAAAGGTGAATTTGTGTTTGTGGTTACAGTGCGAATGCTAGGCTAATTAAAGTTTGAAACAGAAACTGGTACAGAGAGCCCAGTCAATCCATCTCGAAGAAGTCTATTGCGACAGTCAGGCAACAAATTAAAGTAGGCTAAGAAATCTGAGCCAATGATGGCAGTATCAACATCGGCAATTATAAAATTCCACTTGAAATCTCTACGTAGCCCGAGGTTCAAAGTCAATGACCGACTGCCATATGTTTTAATTGTAGTGCCATTTGCTGCACATAGGTCATAACCAGAAGACTGGCATGCCCTAGAGGAAAGAAACCGTCGAGGGAAACAACAAAGGTCTGAGCCAGTGTCAAGAAGGAATCTATACTTTGTTTCCTTATCTGTAACAAATAGACGACGACCAGTATAAGTGCAGTCAGCCGTCGCCATTACTGACTGCCTTGTTGGTTTTCCGACGATCTTGCAGACCAAGAACAAGGCTTTGTGCATCTACTGGCCTTTGCAGCAAATCTGCGATGGTACCAGCACATACTGTCAGGTGAAACCGATCTAGTCCTAGACCTAGATCGAGACATGCGTCTAGACCGAGGCCCAGACTGCCTTTCAGTAAGCGCTGCCACCTGCCGCGTTAGTTCTTGCACCTGGGCAGCAAGACCAGTAGTATTCTGATCAGTCTGGACTGCATTGACCGATGCACAGTTTACTTCTAATATGGCATCAGCCAACTCAGCAACATTGTCCAGGGACATGTCAGCCTGGGTGGTAAGAATTTGCTGGGCCGACTTGGGTAAGCGCTGCATGAAAAGTTCACGAAGAATAGTATCATCAGATAAATTACCTGCCAAAGACTTTAGGTGTCTGAGGAACTGGCTAGGCTTGCGGTCACCCAGTTCTTCCCCAGAGATCAGTTGGCGGATTCTCTGAGTGTCCGAAATACTGAATCTGCGGATCATTTCCTTTTTCAGCCATTCATACCTTTTCTCACCTTTCTCTGGTGGCTTGACAATAAGGTCTTCCATTTCTCTGGACATCCTGGAATCAATCTGAGAGACAACATGATTGTATTTCGTGTCATCTGCAGTAATACCACAGAGACTAAATTGAGCTTCGATGTGAGCAAACCAACCCGCAGGTCGATCGAGCCAAAAAGGAGCCAAATTAGGACGGACCCCATGAACAGCAAATGGATTAGTATTTTTACTCTGAGCAAGCCTATCTTGAAGCTCCTTTTGTTGAAAGGCTAGAGTTTCATTTTGCAATCGAAGCTTTTCAAGCTCAGCTAAAGCTTTCTCCAACTCTGCCATATTAGTATTACACACAAAAACAAAGCAAAGTGTTAGTAAACCAGCAACTTGTTATCACCCAGTCAGAAAAACAATAACCTAAACAATAACTAACTATTATAACAGTCCGGGTTATAATTATTATAGAAAAAATCAAAATAAAACACACACAAGCAATAAAATAAATGTTCGCACTTGGGCAATTAATAGGTGTAAATACAAAAATAAAAGTTTCGCCTTGAAGCTCAAAGAATTGGCAACTTCACTTTTCTTAGGCTATAAATGGAAATAAAAAACTGCATGGTCTACTTCACCAAACAAGGGAACGAAGCGTCGTGGGTGGACCTGATGAAACGCTCCTCAGGAAAACAGCGGCGTACAAAAATCTCATACGAAACGGGCAACTCTCACAATTTCAATTTCAAAAGTCTCCAGACTTGCACGGTGATCGTTTGCTCCGACCACGGTGCTTGGGCGCCCCGATTTAAAAGTAAGGCGCCGTCAAGATTCGCAGCTTGCTGGATGAAAAGGCAGCGCGGAATTTTGCCTCGCACCACCGCGCCAACGACGCTCGCCGAAATAAATTATTTTTGTTTAGAATCATTTTAAAATGGCGTCAGCTAAACGCAACTGTTTTTTCAAATTATCACGTCGGAGTCACCATTTTAGTCGCCGATACGGCGACATAAATAAATAACAACTAGATGATGTAGATTTCACCGGCGTGTATTACTGAATCAATTATAGCTATATATTTACATAAGCTGAGATAAAAAAAGCGTGCTTGACATAAGACGGTAAAACAATGACCCAGATTAGTAAGTTAATGTCAAAGATTTTGGAAACTACGCCAGGGGGCGTTTTTTCTTACGTCAATGGTTAATGTACAGAGTAAACAATGACAAGCTCTGTGCTATAGACAAAGTCCCAAAGGGAAGTGGTTGCTTTTTAAAATCAGGGCAAAGGCAGCAGAGCCCATACTGCCACACGTTCAATAAATTTGAAAATTATTTTAGAAAGTTAAATTATATTTTTGTGTTTAGAATAAGATTTTGAATTAAGTTAGAGTTGAGGAGGAGTATTGAATGGCAACTTAATGTTTAATTGTAATTTAATTATTTTTTTTTAATTTTAAAAAGTTACTTTTATACTCTATGCTTTGTCTGTGCTATGCAAGATGGCTGTGTAAGAACGTTTTATCCGCATTTCCATATGTGTATTTTTCTAATAAATATAGAAGAAAAGAAGTTGTTTTCTTTAGAAGACCAGAGAAATTAAAATAATCATCACATTCTGCCATACGAGCTATCGATATTTGACGAAAACGATTTTTGTTTTAAAACTTCGTCATTTATGGCCGAAAAAAATTGGTATTTTTTATTTATCTTTAATGATCCTATTCCTGTTTATGAGCCAAGTTTCAAGGAACCTTACATATAAGTTTCCTTTGCGAGAGCGAATTTTCAACTCAGCGCGGCATCATATGGAAAAATATACTGGCGGAAGTCGAAATAATTTTGGACTCCCGACCCCTGACCTACGTTCCAACGGAACCTGAGAGTGAAGAAGCTCTAACTCCGTATCACTTCCTCATTGCTGCGATCCATCAGACCAGTTTGGAAGACGTGAGTGGCGGAAAGCTTAAGCCATGGCGACTCAGTTTTGAAATCGTTGGGTGCGCGAGTATCTACCTCAGTTGCGACGCCATCATTTTGCAGGAGCCAGAACGGAAATAGAAGTAGGAGACCTGGTGCTAGTGGCTGATCCTAACATGCCACGGAACGTATGGCCGTTGGGGCGGGTCACCCAGAAGCTGACCGGGAGAGATGGGATCGTGCGTGTGGTAGACGTGCGAACCCAAGGTGGCGTCTTACGATGTCCTATGCGAAAGATCGTACCTCTCCCGATCCGCTGAGCCTGATGGGCAACCTGCGCCGTCGGAGTACTTTTGGTGCCACTGGTCGTGCCACCAGGAGGGGGAATGTCGACGACGGAGGTTGCCTGCTAGCCTGATGCTGGCAGGCTTCTGTAAATATGTATATATAAACTTAGACGTAAGCAAATTTTAAATTACGACATTGATTAGTTTTGGCAGTCTCTACTTGGTTTACTTGTAAATACTGTGTGTTTCACCGTTTTTAATTATATTTTATTAACCTAAGGAGCCGTCTTCTAATTTCGCAGCCAACCAGCGCAAATCAGTAATACCCTTTGGGGGATGATATCTCAAAATTTCTAAACACATGTTTCTTTATTTCTTATTATTAGCTTAAATCCAAATTTTCAAGTAAGTACCACATGACAAAACTATAGAATTTTCGCCCATCGCGTTAGGGGATGAAATTATAAAAATGCTAAAACACGTACTTTTTTATATTGTATATAAAGTTCAAAACCAAATTTGTATAATTCTACTTTTAAAAATGAGACTTATAGACCAACATACGGAAAAAAATCATCCCCTTTTTCATCCCCCTAGAGGGTGACTTTTAAGAAATGCTGATACACTTGTTTCTTTATTTTTTAATAAAAGCTTAAATTCAATTTTTTGTGATTTTAACTCAAGAAACAAAGGACTTTCATACAAACTTTCATCCCTTATTTCACCCCCTTAGGGGATGAATTTTGGAAAATCCTTTCTTAGTGGGTGGTTTTGAAGTACAAGAAACCTGTGTACAAAATTTCAGATCGTAGCTATAGCGGTTACGGCTCGGCGTTGATTAGGACAACGAAACCCTCATACACCCCAACTGATTTTTATTAAAATAAATCTATTCCCGTAAAAAAATATGAAAAAAGTTTTTTTTTATCTAGATATTGTTACTTTAAAGTTTTATCACTCTTCTAGTTTAATCGAAGTTCTAGTCCGCGGACTCCGTCTTGTCTCAGTAGTTCGGTTATTTTGTCCGGGACCGAACTACTGAGACTTTTTTCGTCTCAGTAGTTCGGTTGTCAACATCAACCGGACTACTGACAAAAACGTCTAGTCTCAGTAGACTCGTTCAGTAGTTCGGTTAGGGATGTCGGATTTAAAATTTTTCGTATGTCGACCATGAGAAAAGTTATTCAATTTCAAGGGTATACGGGGTTGTTATACCCTTTATGTTACACGTTGTACAGTCAAGAGCACGTCAATCTTGACACATTGGACTTTTTACAGTTCTTATTTCAATAGATGTACGGGCTAGAGTCGCACTGCGAGTGTCAACCTTGACCTGTCGTTGGCTGTACATAGTTAAAAAAATTGGCCAAGTGCGAGTTGGACTCGCACGCTAAGGGTTCTGTACCTATCCATCATATGATATACTAGGTGCTTTTGCCCTTTAAATTTAAAACTTGTTTATATAATGGGAAAAATTAAAGATATCGCTGATCTTAATTTCGGTTGACAGCTGTCAAATTGTAAACCGCTATAACTTGAAAACTACTGACCCTAGACCACTCATGTGCTGGGACAAATGATAGATCTCGTCGAGATCTTCATTTCGGTTGACAGCTGTCAAACTTAAAACCGCTATAACTCTTAAACTACTGACCCTAGACTACTCGTATGTTCGGACAAATGACAGATCTCTTCGAGATCTTTATTTCGGTTGACAGCTGTCAAACTTAAAACCGCTATAACTCGGAAACTACTGACCCGAATACTCGCGTGCTGGGACAAATGATAGATCTCGTCGAGATCTTCATTTCGGTTGACAGCTGTCAAACTTAAAACCGCTATAACTCTTAAACTACTGACCCTAGACTACTCGTATGTTCGGACAAATGACAGATCTCTTCGAGATCTTTATTTCGGTTGACAGCTGTCAAACTTAAAACCGCTATAACTCGGAAACTACTGACCCTAGACTACTCGCGTGCTGGGACAAATGATAGATCTCGTCGAGATCTTCATTTCAGTTGACAGCTGTCAAACTTAAAACCACTGTAACTCGGAAACTACTGACTCTAGACTACTCGCGTGCTGGGACAAATGATAGATCTCGTCGAGATCTTCATTTCGGTTGACAGCTGTCAAATTTAAAACCGCTATAACTCGGACACTACTGACCCTAGACTGCTCGCGTGAAGATAAAATTCCCCCCCTTATCTCCGAAGTTTGCAAAAGGAAAAATCTGAATTAATTATTGTCTATAGAAGTTTATGTAAATATTACAGTAAAAATGAAACGGCGGCAAGTAGAAACAAAACCAGTATAAGCTGAACCTGCGCTACGCTACAAACGCCCGAAACCAGAGACCCGCTCAAGGTCAAAGTGTTTCTACCGACGTGCGGCCTAAACTTAATTTACAATCATATATTTACGGAACATCTCTAACCGAACTACTGAGCCTTTTTAGGGTTCCGTACCTCAAAAGAAAAAACGGAACCCTTATAGGATCACTTTGTTGTCCGTCTGTCTGTCTGTCTGTCAAGACCCTTTATCTCACGAACGGGTAAAGGTATCAGGTTGAAACTAATACCATATATTAGGATTCATGAACCACACAAGATCTGAAAATTTCAATTTTTTACAACGACGCAAACAAAAGATATGGCATTTTATGTCCTCATCTCCATACATTTATTCAAAAATGCAAAACCTACAGGGTACTTCCCGTTGACCTAAAATTATGAAATTTGGCAAGAAGCTAGGTCTCACAGTACAAATAATGGGAAAAGTCTGAAATCATTAAATATTTCAACTTTTCTCACAACTAATGGTAACCAATTGTGGTGAGCTCCCGTTTCAAGAACATTCATATAAGAGAGGGGTCAAGTTGGATGGTCGCTGAGGCAATTTTTGTTTTAGTTCTATTTTAAAAACGGGAACACTTACAAACTTGAAAATTGGTGTGTTTATAGTGCATAAGCTATAAAATAACAACAAATAATAAAATTTGGTCAAGCGCGTGTCGGACTCTAAAAATCTAGCACATTAACTTACTGAAATTTCAACTAATACAATTATGTTTATGTGGTGGTACGGAACCCTCAGTGCGCGAGTTTGACTCGCACTTGGCCGGTTTTTTTAGTATCAGTAGTCTGGTTGATGTTGACAACCAAACTACTGAGACAAAAAAAGTCTCAGTAGTTCGGTCCCGGACAAAACAACCGAACTACTGAGACGTGCGGCCTAAACTTAATTTACAATCATATATTTACAGAACATCTCTAACCGAACAACTGAGCTTTTTTAGTATCAGTAGTCTGGTTGATGTTGACACAGATCTTATCTTATCTTATTACTTGGGGCTGAGATCCTTGTTGGACCTCAGAGCACTTCGACCCTATGGGATCTTTTGTGCTTCCCCTGCCTTATTGCTCCTGTGATCTTCTGCTGTCTCCGAATATGCTCGTTATGAGCTTCGATGTAGATTTCAGCGGAAGGAGCCTGTAGTCTTCTGGTGTCGTATAAGCCTGACCCAGAATCAGACCTACTTTTGTGGTCCCTAGAAATTTTTTCGAATGAGTAAGTCCAACAGTGTTTGCCCACTCAGTGCAGTGCTTTCTCTGGGATTGTCTTGACGCAGATAATATAATACTATACTAGTACAGATGCCTCACGTCATAGAACGAATTTGTGCCGAAAATTGTTCGGGCTATTTTTTCCATAAGGTATTTTCTTAGATTAAATTGATATCTGGATGTTAAAATTGAATTAATGTCATAGTTTACACCTTTACCTACCAACCTAGTAGTAACATTTAGTTTAATTATTAGAAACAAAAGGGCTAAATGAATTCGGGCTATTTACTCCGTCGAAAAAACCGTAGTACGGAATGAGACCCCATGATGTTGACAACCAAACTACTGAGACAAAAAAGTCTCAGTAGTTCGGTCCCGGACTAAACAACCGAACTACTGAGACTAGAGGGCGCACTCCACGCACGCCACGTTCACTTCCCTCCCCTCGTCGCCGCTCATTAACGGCGCGGCGCGTCGCCCGGCCGCCAGCGCGCGTATTCACAGAAATGTTTAGAATAGAAGCGGCAAAAATTTAAGTAATTAAAAAAAAATACCCCTATCAAAAACCCGTGAAATTGATTCCACTCTCGATTCAGAACAAACTATTTCCTCAGTTTCGCTTATTCCGTTAACACATTGTATATTCAGATATGTGATTTTTGCAGCTTTTATTTGTAAAGTGAGACAATTATTCTAATATGAATAAAGAAATTGGTTTCGCTTAATTTAGATTTCTGACAAAATTATGACCTTATAAGTCAGGGTAAAAAATTTGCCCATGGTAATATTAGTAGGACAAACGCAAATAGTACACTGCATACAAAAAAGCTTTGTCTGTGCCCGTTAATGTGCAAAAGTAAAAAAATGAGTTGCGTGGTGAGCTCATTGGCTCTCCGCCTGTCACCCATGTGGGGAAAATAACCATGATAGACAAACTTGCTCTGACCGCGCTGTACCACAAGCAATAAATCATATCGAGGCAAATAATACAGTCATATTTATAACAATCAGTAATGCCATAGTTGCACTAGGCTTTTATTTATTGATTTTTATTCAAAACTATGCTAAATCTATTACTGATACTTTCTTGCCGAATAAAACAGAAAATGTCAGAAATAGAGATTCCAGTCTTTTATCTTACATTCTCAGCATAAAGCTTAAGACACCCCTGGAAGTGTTCTTTTTGAGGTGAAAAGGTCATGGTATTCCTGCCATGTTGAGGTGACTGTGGCGTTGATGTTGCAACTGCCCGCTCCGAGGCCACCAGGGAAGAACGCTCAGCGTCATCATCATTGCGGTCCTGGAATTGTTTTTAACTCATTATATGACCATGTCCTTTCTACTGGCCTTCCATCTCAGTAAACCAAAAAATTTTATTCATGAAACACAGATTAATTTGTGATTTCTACCAAACCATACAAACACAGTATATGGGCAAAGTAATGCTAATCCTATCACTTAAGGTGAAGTGCAACATGGACCTATTATTTTAAAACATCATCAAGCTTATCTCTGTAACTGTCACTAAGTTCTAATTTAAGTTTGTGGTTTCCGCACTTAGTCCTATGTGGTCCATTGTGCGTGTCTCTGTAACACTTCTCGGGCCTTCATTGACCACATACAAAGCCCTTATTACTTTAAAATTAATAGGTGGATAAGGGCTCTATCTGTGCAAGCTGCTTGCCTGAACAAATACTGTAGGTAAAACCAAACACAGCTCTATTAAAGATGTTTTTAAAAATTGCAGTTCTTATTATAATTCCTTTATGCACTACAATGCAGCACACGGCTAAAAAGTTTCAATGGACCTTTTTTATGGAATATAAGTGTTTCATGGTGTACAAACCTCTACTCCACCTCTAGATATTCGAGAAGGCGATATCAAACTCCTCCTTTCGATAGAACTCACACTACTCCCGCCAAGACTTTGCCTAGCTAAAGGTGTGGACGTTATGGGGTTCTCTAGCATTTTAACACAAACAACAACTACAAAACTTCAAATATTATAAGATGAGTTACTTTTTCATGAATCTATTATTTAGCGTAGTAAATGAATTATTTTCGCAATATTTTCGTTCAACAAAAATCAAAAGCAATCATAACTCAACCGTCAAAACCATTGACGTAAGAAAAAACGCTGCGCTTCAAAACATAGACTATAGTTTTTATTTTTTCCTTTTTTCTTGGACCACGCGGCTAGCGTATTTGCCACAGACATATCTTAAGAGTTTGTAAAAAACGGGGAAATGGAAAACTAGGAAAAAGGAAATAATTTTGAACGGGTTTGGAATTAATCGGAGGAAAAAGATCGAGACAGTATTACAACTTACAGAGGTAGAAAATCTGAGATCTCGCATAATAAATGCTGCAGACGTTATTAGACAATATCGTTGTAAAAACTTATTTAAGAACAAGAATGCGTGTGTGCATCAGAAACAGGGGTTCACATTTCTAACACCAATTGTAAAAAAATACAAATAAACAAGTTAAATTTTTTTTTTACTCTACCTTATTTTTTGATTAAATCTAATTTATTCAGTCATTTTTCAATGTATTCAAAATGTTTGTACCTCGTTGAATAGCTAGTAAAACGGAGAAGTTTTTAAAATGTTCCGCCAATGAAGTTACATGGAGATTATTTATAATAAACTTGCAAGTAATCATGGAAAGTATCAAGAATTATGAACCTGTTAGGAGTCAGTTCTTAATATTGGTACGAGATTTGTGTAATTTTATTACTTATTATTATGAACTGGAGTAATAACTACTTCCGAAAAAAAATTTAAGATCTAGGTGCAGTAGTTTTTATTTTAATATTTTTTAAGTTGAATGTCCTCCTTTTTTTGGAAAATGTAGATTATTTTAATGATCTCGAAGGTGGTTCACTTTTGTCCCGTTTACCCATGGGTAATTCGATAGCTCATGACCTCTGATATCACCCCTTAACGGGATCGTGACGTGTTTCCAGTAACCCAGGGTTGTTATAGGAAAGAAGAACAGGAACAGAAATCAATCTTAACTTTTGAAAAGAAAAATGTGATTTTGAATTTTTTGAGTGATATTCAAGAATTGGTCCCCTGGTATAGTTTATTAACGACTACTTCCTAGCAGGACCAACGGCTTAGCGTGCCTTCGAAGTAAGGAGTCATCTTACTTTTCAGAAAACCAGGTGATTCAGCCTGCGATTTCGTATCCACCGGAAATCGAACCCAGAACCTCCGGGTCGAGAGACGCTTTAATCAATAGACCAAGGAGGCTGTTATTGTGATGCCATTTCTTACCTGTTAAAATTCCTTACGTCTCTCTCTTTATGTAGACTCTCCAAGCTTACCCATGCTCTAAAAAGCGGTATTCCAGTCAGTAGTTCACGCTCACACCTTATTCCTGAAGAGCTGGTTGCTCTTCCTTCACGTATTACACTTGCATAGATTGCTTGCTCGCAGGTCATGAGCGCTGTATTTTAGGTAGGTATATAGGGTGACTTTTAATTAGTTCTTGATAACTTTTCCCAAGGAACATAGGTCGAAATACGAAAAACCAAATTTGACCAACCAAAATACAAAATGCGCTATCAGCTGATGCAGTTTCTATCGGAGGTCAAAACTTGATTTCCGTATTTCGACCTATGTTCCTAGGGGAAAATTCTGTATCATGAGTACTTACATGCATACCTTTTTCTATCAAGAACTAATTATAAGACATTCTATCTATATTTTCATTTGGGAGAGAAAGCAACCGTACGTATGTACATTAAAGAACGCGTCGAGCTAGACACATTCTACTTAGTGCCGTTGTTATTTCAGTACTATAGTCGTGCTGGCTGCGAGTATCAAGCTTGACCTGTTCTTGATTGTACATACTTAAAATGTAAACAAACAGCTAAAACTGTTTTTTTGCCTTCAAGGCCCTGTTATATATTCATTGGCACAGACCAATCTAGATGGTTGTATATTAGAACCTACTGCATTATCCAAAAGTCATAATTTTTGAGTCAGCCTTACCTAAAAAGAGCAACGCGAAACACAACAGGACCACCCAGCATTTAGCTAACCTTTTTAAAGAACTATTAAACGCACTTTTTACTGTCTTGGTACTCAATACTCAAGGACAAACATAAAATTTCAGCTGAGTATACAAATTGTGCCAGGTCGTGCAGAGGTAATCTTGCATTTTTTCTAGACACATGTATCTGAAGGGTTGCCTACGGCCCGGTCTCCATCTAATTGTGGCTCTGACTTAGATTTATTATTAAGAGAGAAGATTAAGTGCATCACACTTTAAAGAAAATTTTGTAAATTTGTCGGACGAAATCTCTTCAACTATTAACCATTCAAAACCTTTACTACCCCACCCATTGTGGCTATCTTGGCATAGGAAAACTTCTAATTTGAACAGGAAATATGTGAATCAACTCTGGAGCTACTATTAACCCATCTAAAGCTAACAAAATAGGCTTTTTCTACCACGCGACAGCGAGTTCTTTTCCCACTAAAACAGCGTTTAAGGCGAACGAAGTCGCGGGAAACAGCTAGGAAATAAATAAATGGGACAAATTTAAAATTTAAGTGGATTCTATTAAAAAGTTTAACAATCTATCTGAAGACAATTGGCTTTCTATTATCTTAAACGCTATAGAATCATTATAGAATAGAATAAAAATGTATTGGATTGAAATTAGCTGGCACGCAACCTTTCGTTAGATAATGTCAATCCTTTACATTTTCATTCTATTCTATTAGCGATTTCGAAAGTGTAGAAATATCAACCAGAGGAATAAATACAAATAATCTAATTAACCTTTTAAGTCATGAAGCTGGAGACGCAATAGAAAATTATAAGTACGAAGTGTGAGTACCTACTGATCCACATTTGAAACACAAAATTTAGTTGTATTTGTCTATTAATTTTATTACTTCTGTACGCCTTAATTTCGAAAGTTGGTGAGACATCTGCGTAAATGAATCCTAAAAAAAAGAGTATACAGGGTGTTAATTTAATTGCGTGCCATAGCTTAAGGGGTGTTTTAGTTACGATAAAGGAACACAAAAAAAATATTAAAAAAAATCCTACAAAAAAAAACTAAAACTGCATTGAAACTTAACTAACGCGGAGCACCGTCGCTAGCGCGCGAGTATCAGTGAATAAGGTAGGCACATCATCATCATATCAGCCGAAAGACGTCCACTGCTGGACATAGGCCTCCCCTAAAGATCTCCATGACGACTGCATAACGCGCGCTTTTGATAGCGCACCCATTCGCGCGGTGATTGCCCTCCGCGTTAGTTTAGTTTCAATGGAGTTTTAATTTTTTTGGAGTAGGATTTTTTTAAATAATTTTTTTGAGTTTCTTTATCGTTAATGAACCACCCTTTAAGCTATGGCACGCAATCAAATTAACACCCTGTATAACCAAGCATGTTAGCACGCATGCCTGTTATTTAAAAGGTTTGAACAAGCTTAAATCAGTTTTCTTTATATTTTCCTGATGACATAGATGCGTAAAGATGTTTATGTCTCATGAGACTGGCCAATTACTCAAGCAAGTAAAATATATTAAAAAATAATGATAAAACAACCTTAACTTAAATTCTGTGGGACTTCAGGCAAAAATATTAAGGTAACAAGAAAAATATTTGATTTCGTCCAAGACAAATATGGCTTAAAATGGTCTTATTGGTCTCAGCTATCATTGCACCCGGCTTCTTAACAAGTACTAGTAAAGAGCGGGCGTAACCAGGTCCAGATGGAATTACGCCTTACGCATGTGTGCCTCGGCAGCGCCTCGGCCCACATTATCACGCTGATGGACATCATTTTTCATCAACTTATATTTCCCTCTCGGATCCGTGTTTTCCAGCCTTTAGGCCCATAAGGTCCACTTTCCTTAAGGTCCACTTCCCAAAAGGTCCACTTCCCATAAGGTCCACTTCCAGTACTTAGATAATAGGCTAGGCTGTTTTTTTTTGTATAAAGGGTTTTAAATAATACAAAAAATATTTCTTTTAATGGCCGTCTAGATTGAGGAACAAATCTAAATTCAATTATTTTTCAACGATCATTAATTTCCATCATTATTAACATTATCAAGGACTCGGGCGTTTAGTTTTGCTCCCCAATGTTCCATTACTCATTTATTGTAATGTCCACTGATAGTGTAGTTAAATACAGTTACATATTTTTACATTACACAATGACTATGTGTCGCACGCATTTGATTGTCTGATTTTAATCGCTACAAAAGGACTTTGAAATACCTCAAATGCGTTCACACATCACGGCAAATGATAAGAGAGTAACTATTTACAGCTTTCAACAACGCTAATAAGAAGCAAAAGACCGTAACAGCCATACTTTACCATCAAATATCAAAGTTTTACTTTATGCTTGACAAAAATTAAAATACAAATTCTTGATCCGAACGAATCGACGTCTGTTACAATATTTTGCCGGTTCACGTTACGTGATTGAAATTTGATACATCTAAGCTTAGAAAGGTTACATAACTAAAGAAGTCCTGTTAACAATATTATTACCATCCCCGAGACGCGGTGTGTCGCTTACTTTTTGACTGGATCTTTTTATATATATTTAGAAAGAAGGGTGAAAACGAGATTAGTGTCGTATACACATTTCTTCGCCTGCGTCCGTTCAACCTTATTTCAAAGTCATTAGCATCGAATGTCCTGTACATAACTTTGAACTACAAGTGCTTAAAATATCTAAGGTTTGCAACGTTAACAATACAATCGTCGTTAGAAATTTTTGAAAGACCAGCTTCCTTTATCGAAAATAAGTCGAATTTGGAATGAACCATGTCGTAATAGCCTACCGCCAGCCGACGTCATCGTCTATTGTTCCAAAATAACTAATTAACCTGGTATCCGGAATAATATTTAAAAATTAATAAGTCGTAACATTTAGCTGTGTAGCTCACCGCCTTTCAGTTCATTGAATTTGCAAAACGTCGAATTCATATGAATTGAAGTCACAAAATGTTGATTTAATTATCTATGAATACGGATGACACATTAGTGTTTTTGAGGGCAACGGAAAGGGAGACATGGGGCGGAGCCCATTTGCCATAAATATCCAACAAGAATGAAACAGATAGGGCGAAAAACAATAATGTGCCATCCGGATACACAATGCACCGAATTTGATGCATTTCATTAAAGTAACAGTTTTTAAGAATAAAACACTTTCTATACATCAAAATCTTATATGAATCTAAGACTTAATGTCTTTACTGCTTTACAATCTATAGCAATAAAAACGTTAAGTCCTAGATTCAGAATTATTTCTTCAATTAAGATTCTTTACAGAATACTTATTTAACGTCTAACATACAGGCATACAGAATTTAATGCAAATATAGTGCCAATAATCAAACATTATGGGAATCCAACATTTGGGGAAACGAATTTAATTAACAGTTTACAAATTCAACTTACTAATCTGAAGGCTCTCCAGCCGACGCAATTTTTTTTTTTTACTTTTGAATCTATTGCTAACACTTCCTTTTGTCAACAGACTAACTTTACAACCTTAACGCAACTGGCGGTCAACCTATTGATTTGATTTTAAAGGCTTTGCCAAAGACTATCGCAAGTCTTATTAAAAAGAATAACTTCAAATATTGTGACCAACTTGTCTTCATTATCAGCATTTTCAGGATTGGTCTCACTATCAAATAACTTTTACATGAGAATAACTCTGAACTTGAAAATAATATCGGCTCTATCATAAACTCTCAAAATGTAAGTCAATCATTTTACTTTTTGCATATCTTCATTTACAATTTAATACGTTATTAAGAGAAACATCGATTACTTAAGGAAAATTTATATATTTTTAATGAAAAAGAATCAAGATAAACAACTGGGCGTTTCAGAAACCTACATTACTCACAAACAGCTGCGGGCACAGGCATGGGTGTCATTCAGACACATTTCTCTAGTATGTTAATAAGTACCTAAGTATCACCTTTAGCCCTTGCCAAGAACCCCTTGGCCTATGCCCGTGATAAGAAAAAAGATTTTCAGTGTGATAGGTTGTCGCTAGTAATCATCACCAGTGATAAGGTTAGACCAGGGTTTTGTTTGCGCGGTTTTGGCCCCGTGCTAGAGAAACTTCTCTGAATGACACCAATGAAAATACTAAATTTAAGGTGAGGCTGATACGGAAAGCGTATATTATAATGTAAGTATAAGATAGGTTTGAGCTTTACAACCGAGTTTCAGGCTACGAAATGAATAGCTTTTATGTAACATCTTAATTTAGGCCGCGCAGCGAAAGTCAATGCGAGCAACTAACTATACAGGCAGGGTGAAAGTATTACCCATTAAACTAAACAACTTTTCCCAAAGAAATACAATTTTTTATTTCCTAAACCAACGTAGTTTAAGTGACCTAAAAAAATTGTAATAGTTGTATTTTTTTTTGCTTTTCGACTCATGCTCCCTGGGAAAAGTTACAGTTTCACAAATAGAAGCACAGAATATATAATAGTGTAGAAGTTATTGTTTAAACTTTATTTACAGGATTGCAATACTTTTCCTGACACCCTATAAAACGTTTCATTAGCTATACAGTGAAAATGAAAATGAAAAATATATTAATAACATTAGTTACAAGTACAGAGTGTATAATATCATTAAAAAAATAATTATTATAATATAATTATGATTAAATAATAATCCATTTAACATTTTTCAGGTCATAAATATATGATAGTAATTGAATGATTCTAAAGCGTCATGTCTAATTTCAAGAATTCATAAAGGTTATAAAATTCATTGTTAATTAACCATAATTTGAGTTTATTTTTAAAAATAGCTATGGTAGTTGCATCGCGTACCGGTTCGGGTATTCGATTGTAAACTAGGGCCCCGAAAAGGTAGACACTGTCCTCTGATTTGGCCAGTCTGTGCGGCTCGACCACCAGTCGGTTAGGGTGTTTATTACTGACAGTGTGTAGGGATCAGAGGCAGCAACTGGGATACGCATATACAGTGTGTAGGGAACAGCTTTCTGAAAACTGAAAGGTCATGCATGATCAGTTAACAATACTGAACAACTTTCAGTGAAAGAAAAAAAATGCATCTCCATACAAAATTGTTAAGTTGATTGGACAGTTGTCGTTGGATAATTATGCCCTTTCCGTTTTCGGACAGCTGTGTCTTACACCTGTATAGAAATGCGTCTCTGAGTTGCACGTTGCCACCACACCAACACTCCATACAACACGCGATAAATTACAACATTTATAAAATTTATAAAAAAGGAATCTTCTTTCAATACGGCTCCGGAATCTACGAGGTCAAAGGGGTATATTAAGCTTGGAGGATGTGAATCTACCCGTAAAACTAACAACTCTTCCTGAGTATAACGTGCGCAGGCTAAGTTCGGCTTTGACGGTTATTTTCTGCGCATGAGTGACAGGCGGAGAGCCAATAAACGATTCGCTCGCCTCCTCCCATCTGCCGCGGTCTCCCCTGCGATTAATTTTTAGAGTTTTGCGCATTAAAGGTCAGAGTCAAACTTAGCCTGCGCTCGCTACTACATAGGTAAAAACACGATTTTTTTTTACTTCCTAATATCATTTTTTTTCAGGTTTCGATGTTTTTTTTTTGCATGGGAAAAGTTGTTCAGTGTTCATATGTAGATTTACATCCTTCTGAATTATGATATGCTTTATATTACTCAACATCAGATCTCTACGAACTGTTACCAATATTTATCAGAAAACCTTGCGTGAGACCTGTAGAACCGTCATTGAATAGATATTACAAGAATATACTTTTTTATACTGATTACTGTGCCACTGCTGCGCAAAGGCCTTCCCTTCGGCCGTTATCGATTTTATTATATTTTCAATGTATTTTCATCCCCAAAAGGTTAGCTCAGTTGCATATGACCAGAATTTTATCGGCAAGGGTATATTATGATGTTTTTACTTTCGAAGTTTTTAGAAAAAGTAAATGGAATTCATATGCGGGCAAACGCTTGTTGGAATGGTTTTTTGAGGGTTTATTCTTTCCGGGGCCTAAATGCAACAAATTTTGTTCTAAGACTTTTAGTAATTCGCAAGAAAATAAATTATTCGCCATAAAAAACGAGGTGTTCAGTCGTATTAGTTGTATGTTTATTTTGGGAATTATATGTTTATTTTGTGAATTTAAAAAAAGCCATAAAGCAGCATTTAGCCTTGATTTCACTATACTCTGTTTGTTAACTAATCGACCTGGTGACTATTTTACTTACCGCGCCTTAAACATTTTCTTTATCTAATCAATTTTATTTAACAATAATTCATTAATATATACGTCTTATTTTTTTATGGAATAGATTAAATTGCCGTTAGTGCATGGTGGTACGGTCAACCGCACGTCGGTATAAAAATTTTCAACTCTATTACCACGCTATAAGGTCCAAAATTGTTTCTACTGACGAGCTGTTGAGTGTACACTTAAAAACCTAAAAAGTCCGTGTACATTAGCTAACAGGTCAATTAGCTACCAACAGATTATGGTAAAATTAGGGCTTAACCTTCAAAATTAGCCCTTATAATGTTTGACACGAACTATTAAAGCCCTGTATAAATTTCAAACAACATTAACACCTAATCTCGCGCCAGTCAACTTACTTTGATTCGCACTTTTTCAATCTTACTCTGACCATAAAACTCAATAACTTTTCAAATGGATCCAAGGGTTAAAAAAGGACTAAGAATATATCTAATACAGTGTGTTGATAAACTGAACAAATTATAACTTAAATCGAAAAACAAACAAAATGTGATACTATATCAGCTAATGCAGTAGATTTTTTTTCGTTTTATGTTTTTGGTTAAAGTAGCTCAGTTACTGCTACTAAACCTGCCCCTGAGCATAAAATAGGATGACAGTCATTTTGTAAGAAAATAGACATGGGGTAGGCCGATTTTAAAAGTTGCCCTTTTCATATTATAAAATCTATCCGCCAGAGTAAACCTTTATGAATCATGTGCTGCCACCGTCTGGTTTGTGGAATAAAAGTAAAGATTACAGTTTCAGTCTGGCATCAGTTCATTCCATGGTAAGATTGCAAGGATGCTGCTATAGGTAAGACAGACAGACGGACCGTACTGATGTCAGGCTAAACATGTAACCTTTGTTAGGCTACTTTTCCACCAGTGCTACGCAAGGGAGCTAAGCTGTGAGCTAGGAAACCAATAAGATTGCGCTATTTTTCTAGCTTGTCAAAAGCGCTGTCGAATGAAGCAATCCTATTGGCTGGAATTTTCCAGCACACAGTTTAGCTCCCTCGCACAGCATTGGTGGAAATTCACCCTTAGGCGCTCAGCAGATGAAGGGGCGGACATACGCGGGCAGTCACGGACATTGTCGCCAGTGTGGCCGGTATTGCGAAAATTATAGATTTTATCGGAATAAAATTCATTAACAAGTTTAAAAGTTGCTCTATCATATCAAAATCAATCTGAACAACCTTTTCGAGTGATTAATTCTTTGAATTCAAGCTGTTTTTCTTTCCAAACTAAAGATTTTGGAAAATACGCGCATAGAAACGGAGCGTTTTTTTCATGTCAATGACTATAGTAATACGAAAATAATTGCAGTACCGGCCACACTGGCGGACTGTCAGAACAAAAAGTCTGTCGTCTGCTGTGCCACTTAAAAACGTGCCTTTAACTGACTGCAGATCACACATACTATCATGAAATAAATATTGCGTCAAAATCATAACTCATGCATGCCATAGAAAATATTACGCTGAACATCACATGAAATTTCGACGATGATAATAAATGAACCGCCATTTAACATTGGCTTCTTTAAGTCTATTTTTGATTTTATACACCTAAGGTTTTAATAACTAAGCTTAAAAATACCACCTTAAAGGATACCTTAGTGAGTTTCATGAGGTATCCTTACCGGTTCACATGATTAACTAAATTAAATATAACACAGCCAAGTATGGCTTGACATCTTTTTTTAAAGCAAGACAGACAATAATCCAACTATTTTTTAGTTTATCCCTACATTTTCTAAGAACACGTTCAACGCGTTAATTTTTATTTACTTCCTAAAGATGTCGAGCCCATTCGGCTGAGAAATGTATGAAAATTGGTTAGTTGAATTAAATAATAGAAAATTCAGGAAATAACTGATCCGTCATGAAGGGCGTCACATACGGTGATAATTTTTCAGCCAACATATGTAAGTATGTGTGCTTCATTGAGAGTAGCAAGCAATATTTCACCAAAACAGTGATAGAATCTTCACCTATCTATCGTCTAGAAGGAAAAGCGTCATTTGTTTCATACACTACTGATTGGCATTGCTGACATAACTTTGACGCGAAACATTAAGGCTTTGCAGCATAAATCTACATTTATAGTATGTATGACAAATATACTTAATGTCTCGCCTTCTCCAAAACATCCGCAAAGGTGAAACGATCATATTTCTTAGTATGATGATGCAAATAAACCTTAATATGTATCTCGCTTATTAACATCACATTTAAACAATGAACAATAACAATACTATCTCACATAGGAGTCGTCAAAAAAATATATGCTAGTAAATTTTTTTGAAATGTGGCAGGGCACGGAAATATACCCAGTAAGGAAAAGTTAAAATATATATTCCCTTTTGCAAATAAGTATAGGTACCTCTTTTTCTTTATCCCAAATTTTTATCAAGTAATCACAAACAAATTTTTATCAGTATCAAATAAACACTTCTGCTTTTTGCTTTTTCCCGATATTAGTGTAAGATCCAAATGAAATTGAAGCTAGTTCCGTCGAAGTTACCTCCACCATAGCGACTACTGGTATGTACTTGTTCAGGTTATTTTCTGAACATCAAAAATTGGGTAGTCGCTTTCTAAAAGGCTCATCATTAATAGTATATTTTTTGAATAGGTAGGACGTAATCTTGTACGTAACCTAGTATCGGTTTCTGATCAATATTTTTTAAAGAAAAAAAGTCCTGTTTTCAAAATCTGATATTCTGATATGATATGAGAATATATCGAGACATTGGACGTATATTTTTGGACTTGATATATTTTGAAATAATTTATTTGATTTAAATATGGCAAGGACCTTTAATGTGTTAATGCAATATATTTTTAGAAACAGCTCTTAAAGCCCCTTCATTCAATATATCACACGTTAGGTTTCCAGTAGAATATTTTTTAAATCCCACACAAAAAATTGATGACGTCATAACTATCCCCTCCTCTCTTTTAGAAAGCGACTACCACTTCTGTGATGTTCACAAGAACAGCATGAACAAGTACATACCAGTAGTCGGTATGGCGGAGGTAACTTCGACGAAGAGCTTTTCCTAAAGGATTTGGAGATTTGGATCTTACACTTTATCAGGTCAACATCGATAAACAAACATACCATTCTGTTTGAAATGGTAGAGCTTCAAAGACCTGAAAGTAACGGACCATATTTTTTTTAATGACCAAACAGTGTTGCCTAACTCTGTTCCCAGAATTCCCGTAGGATTTAATGTAGCCATTGGAGTCGATTCTGGCGTGGCCGCTAAAGATGAGTCTAAAGTTAAAATTATTAAATTTAATCCAGATTTTAACCACACTTTAATGAATGTGCTATTTAAGAGTGACATGTCAATTAATAAAAAAATAAGTGCCGTTTAGCCCTGCCGGCTCAGCACGTTGCAGGTGTTACCCGGCTTGCCTGGGACAGGTCCGCCTGGCTGGATGTGGTGCTCTATCTATCGAACTGAACACCATCGATTTTTTGGGGTTCAGCTTTAGTAACCGACCCAAAAGCTTCCGGCCAAAAGTTCTGATCACTGGTTGTTCTTTTACTTGTGCATCCTCATCAACAACCATATCGTTGTTGTTAATTTCGACTGCAATGTCATTGTAGTTGTCACTTTCCTCAAGTTTGTAATTTCGCCAATGTGGATAGTGTTTCTGCAGAAAATTTAGAACTTGCGAGGGGTCCTTTACAAATTCTTTGCGCAGCTGTACCGGCCCATCGGCTGTGAGAGTCAGTACAAGGTGTCAGGCAGGTCGGGCTGTGCCCCCCAATCCTCTATACCGCGCTCCAACTGCTCTAGCAGGGTCACGCCTTCACACAACGACGCGTTTGAGGGAAAAATTTCATTCAATACATTCACCAATAAAGTGGCACATCCGAACATCTTGATGAATTTGTTCGAATCTAAACTTTATTTCAGACTTTCTCTAAGCCAGTGCCTAATCTATCAACGAGGATCCGAGCAGTGCGGTGGTTTCTACCCTCTGCATCAAGTCCTGGAGGAGGCTCAGCAGGGGAGGTCTCATGGGGTCCTCAACATTTGACGAATCCTTCAAAATTTCCGATAAGACAGTTTCCATAATCTGCGTAAAACAGCACATGTACTCGTCCATTTTCGCCACAATCAGGTCATTCATATCTTCATTCTTGACACTAAAGCGTTTTAAGTTCCAATTCTACTATTACAAGTTTGTTGCTAGAAATGTCTGTTGCCGATTTTTCTTTGTTTACAATAAATCCTTCAATTTCAGAACAATATAAAACATCTAAATCTAGAACTTCGTCAGTAACATTTGTGTGTTTATTTTGATCAGAGGGTTTAAACTCAAAGTTATTTTCATTTTTAGATTATTTTATGTTCTCTAACGTGTGATGCGCTTTTATTTGTGATCTTTTTATTTTGATTTCTTGTACAATGTCCGGTTTCCCTTTTTGGTTTTAAATCGTTGATTTTATTTTCGTTATAATTGTCCTTTTCTATATCAAATACAATCTAAATCGTACAACTTCGTTAGAAGTTTCGGTGGGACTGTACAAGTTACCATATTGTTTCATGGTAACATTTCTAATAATTCTTGGTTGACAGTCTCTCTTTATTCAAAAACATTTTTTTTCATTTTTGGCGGCAAATTCGTTGATATTAACGCTAGTTTTCTTATTATCTTTCGTTTATTAGGCTTTGATCTGTTTTTACTTGTTCAGTATTTTTTTCAGTTTCTTTTTTAGGTATATCCTTGTCAGGAGAGTTTTCTTTAGAACTACTAGCCGGGAAAATTTATTTATTTTGTAGTTTTGTTGCCTTTTCTTTCTTTCTTTCCTTCCACAAGTTAATATAAAGGAAATTGTACGGCGATTAAAAACATGCGTGTTAAAGTTAAAAAGAGAATTTTAATTATACTCGTAACACATGTTTTTAATCGCCGTCAAAATAATATAAGTACAGCTGTACTTGTCTATGGTTTCGTATAAAGTGAGACATTTTACAGTTAAACGGAAACTTAGTAAATCAGTTAAAATATTTTAAAATCAAAATAAATTTACTTATGTCATTTAATTTTGACAGTTGCGCACAGAAAGCAACAGGTTTAGCGAAACTTAAATACTTTTAGGAAATTTAGCAGCCGCGCCGGAATCGACCCCTTTATCTAAATTCTAGTTTTCGTTATCAATTTCATAGCTTTCTTCTTATCATGGCATGGCATTTGCTCACACCAGTTCGTCACCAAATAAACTCAGTCACAAAGGTCAAAAGTTAAAAATATATATTGCTGAGGATACTGTTGACACTGAAATAATCGCAAACGCAGAGTTTTATACATCCAAATTTGGCAAGTATATAAGAAATTATACTATTGCGAAATCGATTTCGAATTTCAGCATGCATAAAAATTTGGGATACCTAATTAGCAATATGATAAATACATCATAAAAAAATCTGTCAGAATTTCTTCAGGATACCTCATAAATTTATAGTTCTAGTTCATGTCATCAATAAGGTCGTCGTGCAACTTTAACGAAAATATTAAAGATCCTCTATTCGTGTCATCAAGCCTTTTCTATGTGCAATTGTGTGCATTTCGAGACTTAAAGGCTTGATTACGCAAAATCCGCAGTAACTGATATCTAAGACGTGGATCAGATTAACTTGGAAGATCTTTAGGTTTCGGACACTTACTAGATAATACAGGCGGTATTGTTCATCGCTGTGTGCGTCGCACCGCTTTGCGCATGCGTCGTGTCGTCGCCATATTAGGTGCGCTGCCCATACTAAACTGCGGCGCGCCTGGTGGTGAAGCACCGAAACTGTACACGTTTCCGCTCTGGGGTTGCTGCTGTTGTTGCTGCGATTGCTGCAAAGCATTCGCAAATTAATAATAGTACGACATCGACAGAGATTTGCTGTGAAATCTTAACCACAGCGCGCCAACAGATGGCGCTGTAGATTTTCAGAATTTACTTAAAAACTCTATTTAAAAAATATACTTAAAAACCGCGAAAACTAATTTTCCTAGAAATATTTAGAGCCGTTTTCGTAAACATGATTACTATACTATGCATACGATATTTATTTATACAGGGTGGATACTTCAGCGGGGCAGTAAGGGGAAGTACCTAAAACCCTTCAGGTCCATTAAGTTGAATTCCCATTATGTTGAATTCTCCGAACGTTGGATTCCCAATAAGTTGAATTCCCATAATGTTGAATTCCCATAATGTTGAATTCCCACATGTTGAATTCCCATTATGTTGAAATCCCATTATGTTGAATTCTCTAATAATGATTATTCGATAATTTATAGAGAGAAACTGACGCTAAAATGTATCTGAGTCGGGGCCGCCGCCGAATTAAAAAAGTAGGATAAGAGACAAGAGATAAAAGATAAGATAAAATATTTTTATTTTTATGTTTTTCTCGATAGCTTGTGCAAGTATGTTGAGATTCCCGTTTTATATTTTTTTTATCTGCACTGAGAGTAACGCTAGCCAAAAATGTGTTTCTTTGGGTACATTTCCAGCGCGTGGTGCCCAGGTGGTGCCATTATTTTTAGTTTTTCCATCTTTAATAAGTGTAAATTTCCCTCTAATTATAAGAAGTTCCTCTCTTTTCTATTTTTTGTTTTAAAAAAATTATTGTTCTAAAGGATACGCATATTTTTTGTGCAAGTTACATGTGCAAATTACGAGTAGGTACAAGTAACGAGTACAAGTTGCAAGTGTAGGGTTCAAGTTCCAAATAACTAGTGCAAGTTACAAGTACAAGTTACAAAAATATTCAAAATGGCGGCCATTTTTTTTTTTAATCTGATATAAAATTATCTTGGACACTCACATATCGATTTTGAAGACAATCGGTATTTTTTTTTTATTTGCCATCTGATTCGTCATTCTAGGACCCACACATCGATTTCGAAGACAATTGGTCCAGGAACAAAAAAAAACAAGATGGCGGCCATTGTTTCCAATTTTTACATACAATTAGTTATGGGAGACCTCTCGGACCCTCAGATATCGATTTTGAAGACAATCGGTCCAGACACAAAAATATTGAAAATGGCGGCCATTTAAAAAAATATGACATCAGATTCGTCATTGGGGTCCTCTCGGACTCTCAGATATCGATTTTGAAGACAATCGGTCCAGAAACAAAAGAAACAAAGATGGCGACCATTTTTCCAATTTTTACATTTGATTCGATATGATAGGCCACTTGAACCCTCATAATATCGATTTTGAAGACAATCGGTCCAGCAAAAAAATATTTAAAATGGCGGCCATTTTGTTTTTTTTTCTTAATATTTCCCCCCCCCCCCTTTACTACTACACATTGCCTTCCACCACCTACACATTGGGCCATCCATCTACACATAGCCCCCCCATCACCCACAAATTTCTCCCCACTGCCAACACATTTCCACTCAATCCAACTTTCAGAGAATTCAACATAATGGGATTCAACATATTGAGATTCAACTTAATGGGAATCCAACGTCTGGAGAATTCAACATAATGGGATTTCAACTTAATGGTCCTGAAGGCCTAAAACGTTGCAGCTACACTAAAATGAGACAATCCATAATTTGTCGTGATATTTTGATCTCCATACGAACACAGATTAAACAATTTTTGTTTGCAATTTCTGACATTATTAGTACTCCAACTTGTTGCCTATTATATTCTGTGCCCATGATCCCTTGGAAGTTTTTGTTCAGTATTAGAAATTAGATTTGATTTGACTATTTTCGTGTAGCTGTAACAGTGGAGGTTAAACTTCCCTTTCTGCCCTATAAAAGTTTCCATCTGTATAGTGCGGGGCAAACAACTTGAACAATAATCGCGTGGTGGGGGAAGCTTTGCGCACGTGAATTTGTATGTAAAATCGACTCTGCTCAGCCAAGGTCATTGTTCAAGTAGCTTTCCCAATAACAAGTGAGTTTTCGTTCCCGAAGCTCATTGGTTCGAATTATTTCGGTCACGTCGATTTCAAGTAGAAAAAAAAAAATGTCTACGAAATAAATTTTTATTCGAAATTATTTTTACTACTCTCGAAACTAAAAAGGTCACGTGATCGACCCATTTTGTGTAGGATTTAAATGTTTTTTCTTCGGGAAATTTGCTTGCTTTGACGAGAAGAATCACTGATCTTCGGGAACCAAACCAATAAGTATTCACATTTAATACATGCTCTTTTAATAGTACACGATTGATTGCAAAAATATACTATTCGTGGAAACCGATACACATATAAATGGTACAGTAGCACTGTACTTACTTTCTCGCGATATACGAGAGTCATCATTCAACAGTGTCCCCGCCGGGAGTCGAACCCAGAACCTCCGGATCAAGAGCCGAAGGCTTTAACTACTATATTATAAAGGCTGCGGATAGTAATGAGTAAATAAGTACCAACTGCAAACCTAAGTTTGCAATTCCATATAAATAATATGAAAATACAAACTTACCTATACCAACTAGATTTATGTAAAAATGATTTAATGAAATATGCAGTCAGGTAGAAAACAAACTTAGAATCCAAATTGTAGAACATCAAAATAAGCTCAACGAAACCGATTTTTAGAAAATCGCATTTTTAAATTTTAGTAGTAAGGGAACACCCCTTATATGAATTTCTAGAGACCAATTGATACTGCCGCAAATACCTTAAATGGAGAGGCTTGGTCATTCAAAGTTGCATCAAGATTTTATGAGCCGTTTTTGCGAAAATTTCAATTTTATATTTTCGTTGTATGACAGCTACCCTTGGCTCAAAGAGAGCCAGCAGGAAACCACTCAAAATCCTTCGATGGATTTGCATAAAACTCTTAAATTCCAAATATGGTGTCAATCGGACCATTCGTTTAGCCGCTAGGCCAAAGCGTGACAGACAGACCGACCGACCGACCGACGGACGGACATTTTTTTTATGATGTATAAGTAATATAGAACACATTTTTGAGAAAATTAGAAAAAGTTTTTTTTTTCACGAATACAATACCTTTCTCGCTGCGCTCGAAAGTAAAAAAGGGCACCACCACGGAGTTGGGATAATGGTGAAGAACGAGCTAACCAAATATATCATCAATTTCATTCCATATTCATATAGGGTGACTTTTAATTAGTTCTTAATAGAAAAAGGTATGAATGTACTCATGAACAACTTTCCCCAAGGAACATAGATCGAAAACAAAAATCAAGTTTGGACCTCACATAGAAACTGCATCAGCTGATAGCGCATTTTGTATGGGAGGTCAAATTTGGTTTTTCGTATTTCGACCTATGTTCCTTGGGAAACGTTGTTCAGTATCATGAGCACATGCATATATTTTGTTATCAAGAACTAGTATACAAGTGTACGCCTATGTCCAGCAGTGGACGTCTTTCGCCTGATATGATGAAGCGTACTCCCCCACTGCCCAGAACAATGACGTGGTACTGGAAAGTTTCTACAAGGACCTTGATGATATTATCGAAAGTACCGGGTCCCAAGAAATCACAATCATTACTGGCGACACGAATGCCAAAATCAGCCAAGGATCAGTTGGCAAGATTGAGGGTAATTTTGGACTTGGTGACCGCAATGAAAGAGGGGATAGATTGCAGCAATTCTGCACGGACAATGATCTGATCATAGCAAACACTTGGTTCCAACACCCGCCAAGAAGACTTTACACCTGAGCCTCACCTCAGGATAAACCTTGTCATATTGTCAGAAACCAAATTGACTACGTCATGGTTCCATCACGCTTCAGAAACTCGGTCTTTAACGCAAAAACTTACCCGGGGGCCGATATAGGGTCAGATCACAACCTCTGCTAAATTTAATTTCAAACTGAAAAAAGGAAACAAACCAAAGGAAGAAACAGGAAGAATAGACAGAGAAACTTAAAAGGCTCCATACGTTGACACATCTGAATAGAGTAAAAGAAATCACACCTAAGACTGCCAAAGTATGCATTGGAAAAAGGCAAAACACCACGAAACTGGAATGTATAACAGACAAAATATTGGACCTTATGGAGGAACGCAGCTGACGTAAGAAAGTATAGGGAACTAGATGGAATAATAAGAGTAGAAATTCGTAAAGAACGGGATAAAGACGTAGAGAATAAATGTAGAGAAATTGAAAACTTGCAGAAACGTCATGATCATTTTAACTCACACAAGAAAGTAAAATAATTTACTAAAACAAACAGAAAACGTACAGTATCAAAATTAGTAGATGTAAATGATCTGCCTACCCCGACGGGAAAGAGGCGTGATGTAATGTATGTATGTATGTAAATGATAAAACTCATTATTGAAAAAGAGAATGCTTCGGCAAAGTACATACAGGCACTTTTCAATGATGACAGATCAATATGGAATTTTACAATGGAACTGGAAGGACCTCCTATTTTGCTAAGAGAGATAGAGAGCGCATTAAAGAAAATGAAGAATGGTAAAGCGGTTGGCCCAGATGGTGTATTCGTTGAAACTTCTAGATAAAGATAGCATGCAGGTTTTAGTGTAATTGTTTAACAACTTAGATGACTCCGGAAAACTCCCATTAGACTGGCTCAAGTCCACGTTCTTGCCTCTTCCCAAAAAACTTAACGCTAAAACTTGTGGAGAACATAGGCTATTGATGAAATTCTGACTCAAGATGCAATTTTTGTTATGGTGTTGTGTCCATATAATCAACAATGTCAAATATTCCTCATAAGGGCGCTTTCCCTGTCATACGGATTTCTCTCCGGATCCGGACCTCGTGCGCATCCGGACGACCTCCGGTTGCGGACCGTCCGGAGAACAACTAGTCGCTCCGCATCACTTCTATACGGATCGCCATTGAGTTAAGTCATGCCGAAAAATGGACTTCTTAAAAAAGTAATAATATCGTAAGATCAATAAAAAGCGATTCAGGGTTAATATGAAGGCAAGTTTAGGCATTGCTTTCGAATGACCATTCGTTGTATTGACGAGCTATTGGGAAGAATCTATTAAAAGTTAGCGGAATACGATATAAATTTACGATTTTCTACTTTATAGATAAATCCGAAAACAGAAACTGTAATAATAAAAATATTAGCCTCTACTTATGTACTTGACTGTACACACGCATGCGTGTAACCTGCGCTAGAGTAAAATACAACACACGATCGCCCGGATACGGACGGTCCGTACGGATGGTGCTGCTGGTCCAGGTCACGCTTCCGGACGGCATGCAAAATGTATGAAATTATCAAGTGGGTCCGCACCGGACGCGGAGGGATATCCGTATGACAGAAAAAGGGCCCTTTCGCCGCATCAATAGAAAATCGGTTTCGAAATAACATACTTTATAAGAAAAACGGATAACATGATAAATGAAACGGAACATTGTATGTTGTCTATGCTTTTCAAAAGTTTTGACAAATTGTCATTTTGCGAGTTAATTTGAATTCGACGTTTATTCTAATTGGTTACACGCGTGGTCAAACTTACATACTGCAGTCGAACTATACAGAAATGCGAAACTTGGGTCTCGAACGAAAATCTGCACATAAGCATCGATCCTTGGGCGGCAAGCGAATCAGAAAAGAGCTATAGGCTAGGTAAACGCAACAATTGAGAAACTATTCAAAAAAGGTATACTAAAAAAAACAGCTTATCAAACAAATAAATGTTCTAGAATAGGTGAAGCCATTGGTCCCGGCTATTTATTATACATATAAGGTCTGAAATAGTGAACATAATTTTGGTATGTTACTCAGACCATGAAACTAAACAACTTTCCCCAAGGAACACAGGTCGGAATACGAAGATCAATTTTTGACCTGCTATAGAAACTACATCAGCTGATAGAGCATTTTGTATGGAAGGTCAAATTTAGTTTTTCGTATTTCGACCTGTTTCTTTAGGAAAGTTGTTAAGTTTCTAAGTAACGTGCTACAATTATGTTCACTATTTCATTATAGTGGTCAGGTCACTTCAGATGAGATGTGTCGGTTTGAAAACTATAAAATCAGGATTAATTATATTAAGAAATACGAAAATATGAGTGAAATTACCTGACCAAAACCGAAGACCCCACCAGACTGCTGCTGTCCGAAGTTGAAGGAGGGTGCCGGTGCAGGTGTGAGCGAAGGCGCCTCGAACGTGGGGATCGACGGGTTTGGGGTGCCAAACGTCGGCGTGGCACCAACACTCGGCGTCCCGAACATGCCCAGCGCTGGCGCCCCTTGAGGAGCTCCAAACACATTCGCAGCCGGCTGACTCTGTGCAGGACTCGCGAACAAATTCGTCTGATTCGTTGCATTCTGACTCCCAATTCCAAACACGTTAGGCATCGAAGTTGTGCCTCCGAACGCCGGCGTGCTATTCGAGCTAAAAGTCGTCGATGAGCCGAACGAAAACGCAGGCTTTTGTACAGGATTCACCGAAGTGTTTGTTGTTTGTGTTGGAGCGAAAATATTGTTTCCAGTGTTATTTGGCGGCGTCCATACGTTTTCTTTTTGCACTGCCGCTCCAAATATACTGGCCGCCGGCGTCTGCAGCGCGTTGCTCGTTTGTAAGCTGTTACCGCTCGTAAGTGAGTTGCCCATTTCTGTTCCTCCTCCCAGTGAGTTAGTACTCAGACCGTTACTACTTCCGAGAATGTTTTGCCCTAGAGCGTTCCCAGTGGTCATTCCGTTGCCGCCCAAAGCGTTACTAGTTATAGGGTTTGCGTTCCCTATCACGTTAGCGCTGGGAAGAGTAAATTTCTCCGTCGACGCTCCAAACGGAAATTTGTTTTCTTGCGGCTTGAATAACGATTGCGTTTCGGTTTTGTTGTTACTACCAAACGTGAAGTTGAATTTAGGTTTTTCAGCGGGTGCCGGTTGGCTTGGAACGGACGCTGCGCCGAAGCTAAACATGGGCGCGGGAGCAGGCGCAGAAGCGGGGGCGGTGGTAGGGATGGGGGCGAGAGCGGACACAGTCGCGGGGTTGGGGGCGGCTGTGCTCACTGGAGCATCGCTTTTCTGGAAGAGCGACACAGACTCGTTCTTCGGAAACGCTGGCAATGATGGCGCGCTTGTCACCGGTTCGTTCTTCGAGAATATTGTGCTTGTGTTCGCGGTTGCGCTTTGTACGGGGGCCCCGAACGATATGGTACTGCTTGGCGCGGTAGTGGCGGCCGGAACGCCGAACAGGGTCGGAGACAGCTTGATATTGCCAAATGTGAAGCCAGGTGCAGTGGCCGCGCTCGCTGCCGGCTGCGGCACTTGCGGCTCGCTCTTCTCGGCGGCGGGAGTACAGTTAACCACCGGTACTACCGGTTTCTGTGACGATTCAGCTTCAACTCCGGTCGTCCCCGTCGACGCTTGGCTAACTATGGGTAATGCGAATATATTCGCTAAAGGATTCGACGCTGCCTGCGTCTTAGGTACTGTCAAGTCCACTTTTGGCACTACTTGTGGTTTCTCTGTATCTTCGTCTTTCTTTAGAGTAGAATCTGGTAATTTACTAGACGTTCCGAAAATATTAGTAGGGGCATCAGTCGTCGCCGGTTCTGGGGCCGGCGCGGATGTCTTTGGTATACCAAATGTGAAACTCACTTTAGGTGCTGTATTCGTTATCTCTTCTGGTTTCTTAACCGAATCTGCCAGATCTTCAGCTTTTTTTGCAGGTAAGCCAAAGGAAAACGATGGAGTTTTAGCCAAATTATTATTATTGGTTTCAGATTCCACCTTTTTAGGTTCAGCAGACATTTGATTTTCTGTCTGTTTAGATGCGCTAGTTTCTTGTGTTTGAGTTTGAGGAAATATTCCAAATTTAAATGTGGTGTTTGCGGTCGTACCGAAGTTGAAAGACTTCTTTTCACTTTCTTTGACATTGCCGTCTCTGACAGCATCGCAGCAGACGCATTTAGTTCTGTCGCCATCGTTTCGTACTAAACAGCTGGAGCACTCCCACTTGTCTGTTTGTGATTTGACGATGTTTTTGAAGGTAGTGTCGGTGGTTTGAGGCTGTTTGATCTCCGGTGGAGGCGCGCCACACGCCGCACATTGTTCCAAATTGCTCTTATTCTTGATCCAGCACACCTCGCAGGTCCAGTCGCCCATCGCAATCCTGACAGCGTTCTGTTTCGCTTGTTTATCATAGTTCTTTGCACCGCAACATGCACAGTTCTCCACGCTCGCCTCATTTTCAACCCAACAATCGTCGCACTTCCATTTCAACGACTCCTGCGACTTTGTTACTGGTTTACTAATATTATTAATTTTAATCTTTCCACAGTTGACACATTTATCACTGAGCGGATCACTGTCTGCTAACTTACAAACTGTACATTTAGCGGGTTTTTTGCTTTCAGACGAAGGTTTTTTGCTTTCAGACGAAGGTTTTTTGCCTCCGCAACACACGCAACTGTCCTTGTCTGGCTTGTTGTAAGCCCAGCAGTCCGCGCATTGCCAGACCTTCTCTTTCGTTTCTTTTTTCTCTGTATCTTTTGGCGCACATACAATAGGAGAAACGTCAAAGTCTTTCTTTTCGCTTATTTTGTCAATACTCCTCTCGGGACTTCCGAATGTGAATGTGGGCGGCGTCGTATCAGGTTGATCGGCGGATATCCTAACCGGGCTAGAGAATTTGAAGGGAGTCGCGCTAGTGACAATGTCGGGCTTACGTAACGGTGATATTTCTGTCATTTTTGTTGTAGACTTAGTTTGTTGTACAGATGTGATAGTGAAGGTTGCGGGCGTAGAAATACCAGGCGTAGAAATAGCAGCCGCAGAAGAAACAGGCGTAGAGGTGGCAGTTGCAGAAGGAACAAAAGTGGTTGATGGTGTGCCGAAGGAGAACTGGGGTAGATTGTTGCGGTCGATCTGCAGCACCGCGGAGGGAAGGCTGACAGGTGCAGGCATTTCTATATCGGCATCACAGCTATCTCCACGCTTAGGCCTGGTTAATCTTGATTTCACTTTCGTGGTTAACTTAGCGCTAGTGTAACTTTCTGGTTGGGGTTCCCTGTAAAGTCACCAATGATTCAATTATTATTTTTCTTTGCCAATGTTATTGTAAATAAATTTTTATTGTTACTCTTTTTTTAGGTAAAGAAGGCTTAACAATTGCCATTACCCAAGTTTTACGTCATAACATTTGGATTACAGCAAAATATGGTTCTGATTAAATAATTTTGGACCTGGATACGTCTATGCTTTCGTTTTATTATTTATTTAGGAAATCTTACAGCATTTACTGTGTTTTAACATAACCATAATACATCAAACTTGCCAATTGGCAATTTTCAAAAAATAAAAAATCTCACAATTAGACATTTAGAAGTTTATAACAAATATTTCCACAACAAGAGGATGACAAAGAACAACACGATATAAGTACAAAAAAAAGAAAACTACGCTAAACAGCTAGTTTATCTACATGAAAATGCAGAAGTGTAGTGAGTGTGAAAGTGTGTGCTGTCACGTAACGCCCGTAGGGGCGCTACGGAAGCCTAATAAGAAAGAAAAGAGGGTAGAGAGGGAAAAGAGGGGTTATTATGAAAGACGGAAAGGGAGTTCCTACCTACACCTATTCCTACCTAATTGGGAGATAGAGGCCCTAGCTAGTTGTTGGAGTTCGTAGATCTTCTGTAGTGGCGAAGGAGTCTTCAAGGTGAAGAGGTCACCGGCGGGCAGACAAGCGGAGGCCCAGCCTGGTGACGGCATGAAGATGAAGTAGCTCGTAGAGGTAGTGCGTGAAGTACGTTTAGTAGGCCAGGAACGTTGAGGCGTCCCGGGGTCAGCTCGGCCCCGGGACAAGGCCTTAAATTAGAAGTAGCATATTTGAAAGCGAAGACTAGACTGGAGTATTCTTGAGCTGCAGGGCTATTCATATGCAGCAGCAGTCTGTGTTCCTGAACGCTGAGGAATTCGAAATATGAATTCAAGTTCTATCAGCCAGCATTAGTTCCAAGTTTCCATTCAGCCAGCCAGCAGTAGCAGAGCTAATTCATGTCTTCATCTTCATCATGAGGATTTCAGCAGGTCTTCAGAGTCTACGGGTCTTCAGCGGAGCCCTAAGCTAAAGTTGAAGTCCTAAATTTATAGCCAAAGTACTAGGAAAGCATGATTTACATTACAATACAAACTCCTTTTATAAATCTGATAAGAAAAATTGTTGACAATGTTAGTCAACTGACATTTTGAGTTGTTTACCTAACTATAAAAAATGTTATAAAATTATGAAAAATTAGCCCACTACGGGCTTGAAAAGACCAACGCAGGTATGTATACCACAGTGTGTGTAAGAATGATAATGACAGTGAAACCATATTGTGATGTCTTACGCGACACTTTTATCTGAAAGTACTTCGAACGCTTGTCTACTGAAGCTTATCTTATTAAGACTAAAAATGACCATTACATAGGTAAGGGTGAGGTTGGGGTGAGGAGAGATGGTGTGAGGTGAGGGTGAGGGGAGTGGGGCGAGGGATGGGGGTGAGTGTAAGAACGCAAAGAGGGAGGGGGGTGAGTGGACGTGGGTGGGGGTCTTGACGTGCTCTTGAATGAACCTACCTACATAGACGTACCCACGTAAAATTTACCACCGTATCGAGGATACAGCCAAATAGAGATATAACTTTTTTTTTCAACCTACCTATTTGTATTTTTTGTGTTCACCGACGTATAAGGGCAGTAGTCAGAAGTACTGCTATGCGAGGCAATGATCTGCCGCGCGGTCGTGGTCGTGTCCATAAGCCGCGACCTTTGCTTCAGACGCATGATCGACGCCATAGTTGGCATTTGGAGCTCTTGCGTCTTGTTTGCTGTAATAGTGACAACATATTTTGTACATTATCTATCATGAGGAGATTGAAGGCGGGTTAAATGACGTCCAAACCGCTGTAAGGCCAATTTCTTATAACGATTACATTTTGATCGGCTAAACTGAATGGCGGGCGACAGATGACTAGCATCTCGTCGATTTACAGTCGAACCAACTGATTCATGACCCCTTTTTGACAAGAACTCATTTGAAACTGTAAAAGCAAAGGTCTCCTTCTTTGTCATTTTGAAAACATGTTTAGCGAAATTCGATCTACTTGTATTTGACTGTATGCCCGAAAATAAACATAAAACTGAACATGATTTTAATTGATAGACTGTACCTTTAGTTATCACATCAAGGAGCTCCCTCCAGAAAAAATGTGGAGGGAGTACCATAGTCACCACGCCTGCTAGCGTTGCGGCTGGCACCATGGACCGCGATTGTTGGTGACCGCAGTATGTAAGATAGTACGATATACAGAAGGACGCTGCTGCATTCCCTCTGGTTCATAATCCCTTAGTCGCCTCTGACGACACCCAAAGGTAGAGATGGATTGCTACTGTTCTTTGCCGGCACCACACGACACGTACGCTACGCTACTGGAAGTCGGAAATACGATGTCAATTTAAAACGTGACTTAAAAATGTGTCGCTTATCTTTATATTCGACCGTGTAGTGCCGGCTCGGTAATGTACCACCCTATCTCTCCCGATGGGTGGCGTCAGTCACCTGTTGCACAAACCGTCTTTCTTATTCATTACAATAAAAAGAGAATGCAATATAATTAACAAATGTTTAGCTTCAAAGAAAAATACAATAAGTTAGTGCTGGTATCAACCTAGGCAAACAGTTCTGGCCTTTCGGAGCGCTAAGAGAAGGAGCTATGGGCTATTAAAAGATACTTACACATGACTTTATTCGATGGCGGTGATGTGCTACTGACACTGCTACTCAAACTGTTATTCCTCGGTGTGCGCGTGTAGTGTGGTATCCGCTTAGCCTCGTTTAATGGAGACGAGTATTGTTCTAGCAACTCCATAATCTTTCTTGTCGAACTGCTTAAACTGCTAATGGTGCTATCGGTATTTGAATCCTTCACATGAGTGTTTTTCCGCAACTTGATGTTTGGGTGGTTTATGTATGACGCCGACGCCCCTCCATACATAGTCCGACCGGGATAGAAAGGGGATCCAAGAAGGCTGGGTTTGAAACAAGGCTGGCTCGGGTCTCTTATCGTGTTGCACTCTGATTTTGCTGTAAGAAAAGTATTTACATTAAAAGAGGAAGAGGGGCTCAGACAGAATATTCGTGCCTGAATTCGTAACAAGGATACGAACACGAGTTCCTTTATTTTTAAATTAACTGCAGAGTTAAATGGAGTCAAGGAAATCGTGAAACCACAATAAAACTTACTAGTAGTAGATATAAAAAATATATTTTTTCAGACTAACCAAAAGCTTTAGCGGATACTTCAGCGCTTCTAGGCGAATCAAATAGTGACTTTCGTTTAGACGCGACGGAGGACCCAATTGTCGACATTGAGTGGTATTTTAAGGTGGAGTCCTTTTCAGTGCTCTCACTGGTGTCAGTCCGATTGGATCTGACGATCCGGTCAGACATATCGTCTCGGTCTGATCTGTCGGCCCGGTCGCTTCTGTCGACGACACTGTCGTCAACGGGTCGCAGCGTCGTCGACTCGAAGTTACGCCGAACAGAAGAACGGCCGAGTGGCGACTGCACCGCCCCGAATAGACTAGGTTCCACATCGGTGATGTCAGTATTTATGCAGTTTGTCTGAAGCAATAAAGAAGATTTAATTCACCTTTTTCCTTCTCTCATTTCTGCCCTCAGAGTTAGATCGAGGTCAAGAGTAAGTCCATTGCAAGTATAAAAAAGCGTTCAGGTTAGAATAAGTAAAGTGCGAGCGGGCATGTAATGTTTCTTTTGGCGCAAATCGAACAAAAAATTAAGTCATACTTTTATAAAAATACTGCAATGACCTGAATAACGATGTGCAAAAATTGGCATACTGTCAGAAAGTGGCCTGATTTTTGCCACATGTGACACAAATCAGAAAACTAAGTTCGTTGCATTTTCGTTACTAAGAATAGCTCTTTCGCATCTTTAGTTTTTCTATTCGGAAAACGCTTATTAAATAAAAGACCGGCCAAGTGCGTGTCGGGCCACGCGTAGTATAGGGTTCCGTATTATTTTTATAGGAATTTTGATAGCAAAGCAGGTTTTGATTTAGGATTTCACAACGTTCATAACATAAACTTTCTACCTCCTAATGCTCAGCGAGGTCCTAGGCGCTTGATTATTATTGCAATTTTTATTATTTTCAGTACTTCGGCGGCTTGTACCTACTCTACCGTGAATTTTCATAAATTTCCAATAACAACCGTTTTGCTGGCAGGGAAAGAGGGACACTCAACTCCAACAAAAAATTGCGCTTAGTAGCTAAATATTTCGCAAACGGATCCCGAAATCGAAAACTGATGTATACAGACTTTAATTATTTTTTATAAGAACTATCTGACCACACAACATGAAAAGAAAAATATTCACCTCCACTTTACTTTCCTTAAAAAAATATATTTTTAAGATTTTATTTTACCACTTTGTCGGCGTGGATGAAATAAATGTCCGTACTAATTTACAGCTTTCTAGTACTAAGGATCTCTGAGCTAAGCCGCGAACAGACAGGCGGACATGACGAAACTATAAGGGTTCCTTGTTGACTACGGAACCCTAAAAATGCCGATAATACGTGTATCGAGATATTTTGGATTAAGTACCTCCACATTATGTTTCAGCGCATACAAGATTGTTTATAAATAAAATACCTATGTGTAACTAACTGTGCCCGCGGCTTCGCCCGCGTGATATTCAGACAATGTGCAGTCTCTCCCTCTCCCCCTCCCACTCCCTTTCTCTACCTCCATCCCACTCCCTCTCCCTGCCCCTAACCCTACCCCTCCTATCCCTATCCTTAACGCCGTCTTAATGCTATCCCTATCCCTATATAAACATAGAAACGACACCCATATTGATTTTAAGACATTTTAACCCTATCGCACCCCAACCCCATCCCCAGGGTATGATGGTATTTCACGTCCACTACCTTAGATTTCAAAATTGATGTAGTTTTCGTAATCAGCGATCCGATAAACCATACAAACGACACCCATATTGATTTTTAGACATATCAACCCTTTCGCACCTCAACCCCATCTCCAGAGGATGATGATATTTCACGTCCACCACATTGGATTTTAAAATTGTTTTAGGTTTCGTAATCAGCGACCTGATAAACCATACAAACGATACCATATTGGTTTTTAGACCTTTTCACCCCATTTCCCTCTTTAAGGGGTTGAATTAAGGGTGGAATTTCAAAAACAGTGATATATGTTCCACAGAATTACAACCCTAATGCCTAAATAATAAATTTAGTGGATATTACTTTGAAATGAAGGAGTTTCAACTTCATCCCCCTTTTCACCCCTTAGGGTATAGAATTTTCAAAAACCCTGAGACACGTAAAACTTAATTTTTAGTCGTCATACTAAATACAAATTTTGAAGATCCTAACTTCAAAACTGACAAACTTTCAAACTAACTTTCATCCCTTATTTTACCCCCTTAGGGGATGAATTTTGAAAAATTCTAAAACGTACTTTTTTATTTTTACCAAAAGCTCAAAAACAAATTTCTATAATTCTACCCTTTTTTATTTTTACCAAAAGCTCAAAAACAAATTTCTATAATTCTACCTTTAAAAATAAAAGACTTAAAGACCAACATACGGAAAAAAATTCATCCCCTTTTTCACCCCCTTTTAGGGTGATTTTCTAGAAATGCTTTGACACGTGTTTCTTTATTTTTAACCAAAAGCTTAACGTTAAATTTGTGTGAATCTAACTCAAGAAACAAAGGACTTTCATACAAACTTTAATCCCTTATTTCACCCCCTTAGGGGATGAATGTTGAAAAATTCTTAAACACGTACTTTTTTGTTTTTTACCATGAGCTCGAAACCAAATTTCTATAATTCTACCTTTAAAAATGAAAGACCTATAAACCAACATACAGAAAAAAATCATCACCTTTTTCACCCCCATGAAGGGAGATTTTTAAGAAATGCTTAAACACGTGTTTCTTTATTTTTTACCAGAAGCTTAAATTCAAATTTGTGTGAATCTAGCTCAAGAAACAAAGAACTTTCATACAAATTTTCATCCCTTATTTCACCCTTTTGGGAGATGAATTTTCCAAAATCCTTTCTTAGTGGGTGGTTTTAACGTGCATAGAACCTGTGTACAAAATTTCAGATCTGTATCTATAGCGATTTTCTATAGCGGTTACATGACGCAAGTACAACTTGGTCATCAGCGTAGAGAAGACATTTGATGAGTAACTCATTCATTCTCAGTCCACACATACTGTCTTTCAGTTCAATCAAACAATTATCCATGAACAGGTTAAACAGCCAAGGTGACGCTACACATCCCTGCCTAACACCTTTTTCGATGTTAAACCATTCAGTGTGCGCCCCGTTTATTCTGACACAAGCACTGGAATCCTCATAGAGAGATTTCAGTGCTTGAATCAGATGTCCGTTTACCCCATACATAGACAATGCTGACCACAATTCATTCCTGACCACTCGGTCATAGGCCTTTTCCAAATCCACGAACGCGCAGTAGATTTTTTGGTTTTTAGCCAAAAACTTTTCAGCTATGCACCGCAAGGAAAAGACCTGATCTGTACATCCCATTCCCTTTCTAAATCCCGCTTGTACATCCCATATTTTTTCGTCAGTATCTTTCATCACTCTTTCAATCAAAACCTTTGCATACAGTTTGCCGACGACACTAAGAAGGCTTATCCCGCGGTAATTTTTGCAGTCCTGTTGTGACCCTTTTCCCTTGTACAGCGGCACAATCACAGCCTTGCACCAGTCGCCTGGTACTTGGCTGTTCGTCCAACACAGGTTGAAAAGGCGGTACAACTGACTAGCCACAATGCCTCGCCCAGCCTTCAACATCTCGACCGACACTCTTATCATACCCAGCTGCTTTACCTGATTTCATACTATTCATTGCTTTCATAATCTCATCCATGCTTATCTCACTTACATAATTATCATCTTTATCGATGTATATCGTAATATCATCATGACATCCCATGAAACGTCCACTACAGGACAGGAAACTCCCTCCCTAAATTTCTATAGCAAATAAATATCTTTATCTTATCTCCAAAATTCCAGTTTTTGATAAAACAATGATCAGGAGAAGTACCATAGTCACCACGCTTGTTAGCGTTACGGCTGGCACCATGGACCGCGGTCGAGCTCCGCGAAGAACGAAGCTCGGAGCGTCCCTCCTTTTCCTTTGCCTCTCCACAACCCCTCCCTCCAAGTAATTGAAACCAACATGGCGAGGCCGAAGGCCGAGCTCCACGTAGGGCGAAGCCCGAAGCATCCCCCTTGGCCGCCATCTTGATTTTTTTTATGTCTGGACAGATTGCGATCAAAATCGAAATCTGAGGATCCTAGTGGTCTCCGATACCCAGTCAAGAATAACATTTTGAAAAAATGGCCGCAATCTTAATTTTTTTTTTTAAAAACATGACAAGAATTATCGTCTGACATCTCACATTTCAAAATCGAAGCAGCCCATTTGTAATTACAATTTATTTCTTATACAAGTGACGCCATCTGTTACTTAAAGCATAAATCTTGTAGTTTTTTGGGGGCAATAGTTTATTTTTATTCCATTCATTTAAATTTGAAGTGCCATAATTTAATCTTGAAAGACAACGTTAGTTTTATTGTTCCTGATGATGATGATGATGATGATGACTTCTTTCGTCCTATAAAATTATCTCAGGGTGTTTGATGTAACTCGCTGTAAATCGAGAACCAGTGCTGCAATAATGATGAATTATGTCTCGTTTTATTTCTAAATGTATCAAGATGCACGTTCTCTTACATAATTTTGCCACAACTCCAGTAGTTTTTGTTAAAAATTAGTACAAAAAATGATTTAAAGATAATTTTTAATTTTTGGTGAACTGACTGTAGCTATATTTCAGGTACTGTAAATCAGATCGAAATAAAACAAGTGTTTGTAGATTGGTAATTTTATAACAATTAAGTCTTACATTGACAACTTTCTCCTAACTTCAACCGTTTTTGAGATAAATAGAAAAAACTAAAATTAGGGACCCGTGCGAGGGGTGGGAGGGGGGAGCGGTAATGGGATCGCTGGGGAACATTCTGGATATATTTTGGGGGACCTAAGGAACACTTCCATTAAAAAAAAATTTCGGCCGTAATTTGTCCTGGGTTGTCAAAGAACATCTGGAAAAAAATCTTAAGCTAAATATAGGATAGTTATAAAAGGCTTTATCCTTCCGAATACAGAAACAACGGAAAACTGAAAGCTTTTCCTATATAAAAAAAAATTGTTGCCAAAGTGAGCTTGGAAAAAAAAAGTTCAGTTTCATTGAATCCAAAATTTGGTTTCAGGGTCAACAGTCAAATTTTTAAGTATGTCCCACTGCAACGACTTACCAAATCCTGTAAGAGAGTCAACATATTGGGACTTAAAATCTATAACGTACTTCCTAACGAGATTATTAATTCTTCAAGCGACGCTGTATTTGCGAATAACATAAAAAAGCTACTGCTTAGATTGGCCTGCTACAGTATAGACGAATTTATGAAAACCAAAAATGTATCATTGACCCACGCACGAATAAAATAAAAAGTAAGAAGTATTTCATATTAAATTACGATTTTTATCAGTTGTAACATTGATATTTTAATTTTATAATTTCAATTGACAATGTTTTATTATTAGTAACCTATGTATTTATTGAAATTGTTTAAAATTGTTATATTAATAAATAAATGAAATGAAATGACTGTATTCTAGCAAAATTAAAAAAAAAACAAACAAAACAAAGATGTCATCAATGTTGGAGCAAGCTCACCCAAAATAATAGACTTGAATAGACTATGCAAATATTTCTTATATTAAATTTAAACGTACCTCTGTAGAACCATAATTGTTGAAACCTCCTGGCGACGTAAACCGCATACGCTTGAGCGGTGGTTGCGTTGCGACCGGACTCTCTGGGCTCTCGTCTTCGGTAGAGGAGTCTGTCACATCGGCCGTGGGCGCCGACCCATTACCGTTTGACGAACTGGGACTGCTGAACCACTTCGTCACGGCCGCCGGAAGCAGCCCCGACACTCGTGACGTCACATTCTTCACAAAAGACTGCAACAGAACGTTGGTTTAAGGTTCTTACAATGGACACGTGGTAAATCTATATAAAAAAAATATTAATTGCTACATGTACATAATAGAGTAGGATATAAGTTATAATTAAATTTTCTCAAAACTAAAACAGGACCATTTTTGACAACAAAGGTTTTATGGGGTTTTGGACATCACTGAATCCAGAAATCAATGTTGTCAAGCCGAAATCCTACTAGTTCAAAAAAGACAAAAAATAACCTAGGCTAATCCTACTCATTTAGACAACTATTACCAGCAGCTTGCTAATAGGTAATCAGTAGTAAGTGCAAACTTAACTCTATATTTCAGATACTATAGGTCACATTGGAATAAAACAAGTGTCAACCGGTCGGTAATTTCATAACAATTAAAGTAAAGTTAACTATTTTTATCTATCTTTAACCGTTTCTAGGATAAATGAAAAAAACTAAAATTAGGGACCTGTTTGAGGGCGGGGTGGGGGGAGGAGCGTACGTTGGATCAACGGAGAGTTTTGTAGATACGAGTATGTTCAGGGGGACCTAAGGAACACTTTTAAAACAAGAAACCTCCTGCCGTAATTTAGCTTAGGTTATTTTTTGTCTTTTTTGAACTAGTAGGATTTAAAAATTGATTTTTGAATTCTGCGGTATTCAAAACCCCAGAAAAACTTTATTGTCAGATCTGGTCCAGTTTAAGTTCTGACCCTAAGAAGGAGAGCCAAATTCTGAATTTCATCCTAGTCTATAACGCTCTACCGCTTTGGCTAATTCTATTCTGTTTCGTTCAAAATTTTAAGGACATTGTTTGTATGAAAAGAAAAATCGGAAAAGTTTCCCGGAATATTTACAAAATCGGGAAAAACTGAAAGTGGCTTTTCTATGGAATTTTTGTATGAACTAAGTAAGTACGGTTAAAGGTTATATTCGTGCGAAGCCGCAGGGCAGAACGCTTGAAGTTTATAAAATAAACTATAGTTCCATTTGTTCCATCATGCTGATTTAGGCAGATAGCTCAACTATATCGCAAATATTTTTAAAAATTATCAAAGATTCATTCGCATAATTTAATTGCAGTCAAACATCACAGTTACGCTGCGAAAATCGCGGAAGCAGCAAGCAGCAGCGCGGAATTACGCTATTCGCGACTTAGCAGCGCTGGAATCGCCGCGCCGCCGTATTGGAAAAGGGTCTGCGGTTGGCTGCTAAACCGCCTAATATGAAAGGGCTCTAATAATATAATCCAATAGTGTTGGCTGAATACGGTGGCTTTGCGATCCCATAAACCCTGTCAGAGCTATTGAGCCGCCAAAGGCCTCTGTTTGGTTTCGTACTTCCGTAACTTTCGTATTTTCGTAATGGTGTTTTATTATATAAATTCGTAACTTTTGTTTACTTCCGTAGAAAGTAGTTGGGGCCAACAGCTTCATGTGCCCTCCCAAGCAAGGAACTATCTTACTTTTTAATCTTTATTCTTTATTGTACACGAAAACGTAAAAAAATACAAGAGAAAACACAGAAAAATGAAATTCAGTCTATCCTGCAATATTCTAACGAAACTTGCGACGTTGCCATAAAATGCTTTTGTTTGACGGTGTCCTGATCGGGATTCGAACCCAGAACAACTTCCAGATCTCAATGGATCCAAACACCTTAACCACTAGACCACGGAGGCTTAAACCGCTATTAAATAGGAAATTCGCTTTAGCAATAAAACTACGGAACCCTAAAATTTTTGGAGTGGTTAAATTAAATGGTGAAACACACAATAATGAGTGTGCGTACAAACAGTAGCCCTCTTAACTGACCATTGAAAAAAACTAAAATTTTTGCATAACTATGTCGCAAGATATGATAAAATAGAGACTCGGCTTTTTCGTATTTTCTATTTGTTCTTGATTTTATTACAATCTCGCGACATTAAATACACTTGTTCAGCAATAATAATGTATCTCTATTTTGCTTTGGTGCTCATCATGACATCCCATGAAACGTCCACTACAGGACAGGGAGCTCCCTCCAGAATTCTAGCTTTTGCTGGAAAAATGTAGAGGGGATGGCTTTGATGGTCAGTTAAGAGTATTTCTGTCAGTACCACATTCTCCAACACACATAAATTTGCAAAATATGTCTATTAGCTGAAATTAATCCTTGTTTACTATTTACAGGCTAAAACATATTTTGTTATCATAAAACTCTATTCATTCTTTTACTCAAGGGGGGAGCAATGGAAAAACTACTTTGTTATTTAACACAGTAACAACTCGCGTCACAAGAGATCTATAAAATCGATAGCTTGTCGCTAGCTTCACCCTCACTCAGCCCAGCCAACGAGAACTTTATTTTAACATTAATTCCTTATTCACTAAGGGCGTCAAAATAAACGATGGAGAGAACAATACTTCAAAGGATGTTATTTAGGATTAGTTGTATTAGTTATATGTATCGTGGGCCAATCGTTGAACTGGGCCGATCGAGATCTGCCGGGGCACATCTCAATGTGCCGGAATTTCGTGATCTGGCCAATTATTTCATGATGTACCCAATATAAAATTGGGCAGTTCGACGAGAGCAACCTATTTGTTGGTTTGCCCTACTAGTCACTTGGCCACATCGAGATATGACTGGGCGTATTGTCAGTATCGTAATAGAGTTCCGTTTTGCGGCTCTTGTGGCGCTGTTTGCGCTCTGTTACACGGATAAAAAGGATTTCTCGGACCAAGAAAATATATTTTCTTGAAATATTTCGTAAAAGTAAGGAAATATGTCTCTGTTTAAGAAATATTAATTTAATTAAAGAGCACGACGTACTTAAAACAATAATAAAATTTACTTGACATATTTGTTCCAACCAAAGAAACCAATCTTCAACTAAACGAAAAGTGTCTTAATCTAAGAACACCAATATTTCTTATATCAACTTATTATAAATCTTAATCTGACACAAGATATTCTCTAAATTAATAAGAAATGTTCTTATGGCAAAAAAATTTTATCTTCTTAGCTACCAAGAAAAACAATTCTCATTAAAAGATATTACACTTTCAATATAATGTAAACGTATCTCAGTTGAATTTGAATATCTTTCTTATTTTTAAATGTGATTTTACTTTATGAGAGAAAAAAAGACTTAGATTTACATCTTTTTTCATTTAAAATAAGTAAATATTTTTACGGTAGAATAATATTTATTTACGGGCATCACCAATGAACGACGCTTAAATTACAAAAAGTTATCTGAGAGAGTTCTACGAGAAATGTAAAACGTATTCAAAATGTGGATATATTCTGTGTGGGTTTTCCTGTGTGGGTTTTCCTGTGTGTAGTTACAAACGTACCTCGTGTAATCTTCTTCTCTCTCTCTGTAATCGGGTTTTCTTAACCGCAAAATGTTGTAAGATATTTGTAAGAATAAGGTTGTAAGATTTGTATGTCATGTTGTACGATTTTTTATTTTATTATTGGAGCTAATAAAATAATGTTAAAAGAAGATATTTACACATCTAAAAACAAATATTATCTCGTAATGACATTTATACTATCTTGATATTAATTCGTGGTTTCTTAAATTAAGAAAATACAATTTTATGAAAAGTTACACTAACTCTTATCACAAATCAATATTTTCTTGAATAATTAACTCTTGTATTAAGAGAACTGGGTTACTTGGGACTAGAAAACAAATTATTCTTGATGATAGATACATTGTCTCTGATCAAGTCTTAATTTTCTTAATACAAAAAAAAATCATTTTCAATTCAAGTAAATACTTTTCTTGTAGCAAGTAAATATTAGTTTCACTATATATGAGAGCACCATGTTCTTGGTTCAATGCAATTTATCTTGGTACAAGATAACGTGTCTTATTTTGAGAAATCGTTTTTATCCGTGTAGCCGTGTGTTAGGTTAGGTTAGTTGGGTTAGGTTTTATTATCTCGTAAATTTTTTTGCGCTGTTAGCTGTGTGTTAGGTTTGGTTAGTTAGGTTAGGTTTTATTATCTCGTAAAATTGTTTGCGCTGTTAGCTGTGTGTTAGGTTTGGTTAGTTAGGTTATGTTAGGTTTTATTATCTAGTATAATAATAATCTAAACTTCATTTTATTTCCTTGTACTTTGGTCACCCTACAGAACCGTGGCTGGGCAAATCGTCAAACGTTATGCTTTGAACGATATGACGGGTATTATATAGGCAAATCAGGAAATGCCTGCGTATCGTGATGTGCCCAGGCAGATCCCGATCGACCCAATTCAACGATCGGCCTACAACATATGCTTAATACTAAGTAAAAAGCCAGTCGACGTAAAGAGCATAATTTCCCTCATCCATATCCATCACATAATAATATTATAAAGGTGAAAGTTTGTGTGTTTGTAAGTTTGGATGTTTATTACTCTTTCACGTCCTAACCGCAGATCAGAATTTGCTAAAATTTGGCAGGGCAGAAAAACATAAAATTGCCTTTTACCGCAGAAAATTTGAGGATTTCCTTGGGAATATGTGTTTTCTTAGTTTTTCGATAGATCCACGCGGAGGAAGTCGCGGGTAACTGCTAGTTCTCAACAAAATACAGCAATAATGTTGACTAAACTAAATGTATACTTTTAATCGATTTGTGTATGTCGTTTATGGTTTCATAACGTGAAAGAAATGAATTAATGTTCTTCATTATTTTCTAGTGACCTATTTTCGAAGCGATATTAATCAATATTCGATTCTACAAGTAAACAACTACTGTGCTGTGTACTACTGTGAAGTCCAGGAATGAGTTAGGTAAATGAAAATTTGCGCATAAACCACAGGTGTACTTTCGGAACAACGTAAAAACTTTTGAATAGTTTGTACCTATTTCAATACAAGACACCCCACTAAATAACAATTTTCCTGCCTTGTTGCCTTTCCAAACAACTATTAGAGACCTAGCTTCTTGCCGAATTTAGAGGTGGACGTGCCTCTCTACAGGTTGGCCAAAAACAGCGGTAGAGCCTGGTAACATCGATGTTGTGCGCCAAATGATACAGAAAGACCGACATGTGACATAGGAGCAGATTCGGACTTCTATAGGTATTGGTATGACTGCATTCTAAACAATTTTACATGATAAGCTGCGCGTCAGAAAGCTGGTTTCCCCATAATCTGTCCAAAGAGCAAAAGGCAGCTTGTGTTAGTTGGTGCCGGTATACTATGCAACGCTTCAACGGAGGAGAGTCAAAGGCTGTACATAACATCAGTGATGGATTTATTCATACGAGTCCGAACAAAAGCATCAATCAGCTGTTTGGGTCTTCGCAAGTAAGATCAAAGCAACAAAAATTGTTCGTTCTCGCAGCGTATCGAAGAGAATCGTCGCTTCCTTTGTCTCAGAATTTCCCTAACAGAAACAGTTAGCGGTGATTGGTACATAACTGTTCGCTTGCCAGAAATTCTGACCGAACTTCGCAGAGGTAACACGAAACGTCGCATAATCCGTCATCACGATAATGCAAGCTCCCACTCCGCTCGGAACACAAGCGGTTTTTTGAAGCAAAAAATGTGGACTTGATGGACGATCCTCCGTACTGCCCTGATCTGACCACAAACGACAATTTTACAGTAACGAAAATTAAGGATTTATTGCGTGGTCAACGGTTACGGTTTGTGGATCCACAAGAGGCAGTCGGAGTACAAATCGGCCATTTTGACTTTGTCAACTTCAGAATTACTGCTATAATCATTGGTTTGAGAGAATACAAAAGTGTATTGATTGTACCACATCGCATACCAAAGAGCGACGTATCTAGGCTACTGCAGCATGAAAAGGTGAGTCTAAAAAAACAGGGTTGCCTGGGCGCAACCAGGCATGTTTTGTACAGTCAAGAAAAACTGGTTTTTTTTTTACCACTTCATGTTCCAAGTTCCTCCATACTAACTTGTATGGATTTTTTTCAAATCCTAAAAACGTAAAATTTTTATCTTTCTCTCTGAGAAATACGAGTATGTGACATGGGACTAATAAATGCTACTACTCGTACCACAGTTTTTCTGGTGAAAACACTTACCATTCAGGAAAAAAACGGTGTTAAAAATCACGCATAAAATGACTATTAAGGATTATTTACTCATCCGTTCTTAGTATGAATAATCAATTCACAAGTAAAAAACTATATATTTTCATTTTCGCAAACAAAGTTTATACTAAAACATTAGATTTTTAAAGATATCTTGATTTTTGTAAAACTTAACTGAGTTTTTTGACCGACTAGCATGGGCGACAGTGCGACGCTTTACCCTTCACTAGCTCATACAGAATATGTATATGGCAGACTCTATAGTTTTATACTCTGAGTACATAGTAGATGCATAAGTACTAATTAATATGTACCAAAATAACCAGGGTTGTCTTGCCGAAATCCGGTGATTTAGGGAGAGATTTGGATTGTAATTTTTAGGTTATGTCAACTCAATAAGTATCAGAGTTGAGCAAAACAATTCTGTTGGTTTTGGTACTTCTTAATTAGTACTATGCATGGACTAAGTATATTGTAATACCTACTGACTTATAATTGTAAGATTATAAATAAATAAATGAATGATTATGTACTTAGTTAGTAAAAAAAACTGTTTTTTGTCGACTGTAGAAAGGTTTTTTATTGTTTTTAGACTCACCATTTCATTGTGCAGCAGCCTAGATAGGTCGCTGTTTGGTATCTGATGAGGTAGGGCTGCCAACTGCACGCTCTTAGTTTATTAGAGCAATATGAGTTGCAGCATTGGAAAATCCGTTGAAGTTTGGGAGAGTTATGAAGTCATGATTTTTAGGGTTCCAACTTATATTCCGTAGTCAACAAGGAACCCTTATAGTTTCATCATGTCCGTCTGTCTGTCTGTCCGCGGCTTAGCTCATAGACCCTTAGTTGTACGGATATACATTTATCTACGCCGACAAAGTGATAGTAGTGATAGTGCAAAAATGTGAGTCTGCAGAGACCAGTTTTCGATAGGATGTGTTTGCGAAAGACAGCTTGAAAGTGCATTTTTTTGTTAAAGTTGAGTATCCCTTCCTGGTATGAAATGCCTGAACGAATTTTTGTTAAATATGCACTAAATGACTCGTTCTATTATATCAGCAGTCTCAGACACTACACACATGGATGCTATATAAAGCTATCCTGATGTCAGGGTAATTTTTCCCTGTTTTGAAACATGTCCCTGATTGTACTGATTGTAAGATGCCTGTCTCACACATACAATATCCACCATATTATCCATACAACTTGTTCTTGAACAAAGAAACAATTAGTAAAGGAACATGTCCTGGCTTAACAGATTATTGATGTCACTAATAATTTTTTATTTTATTAACTATAAGCAATAATATGTAGTCTGGTTTTATACTGGAATCTGATTTTATAAACTATTTTTATGTGGTTATTTTAAACATTGATAGACTATTATTTTGGGCATTTTCCTCTGCCCCGGGGTCTGCACATTGCTAAGCTGACCGGGTGTATTGGCAAGTTTGTTTTACTTTTTGTTTTGTATTTGTTTTTCCTAATCAATATTTTCTTACTGTTTGGACTATGTACATGTATGTTATTGCATGAACTGAATAAATCTATGACTATGTTGATTAACTCCTCACCTGCAGATAATGCTTGCTTTCATTGATAATGTATGTCTATAGGCTTATTTGAATAAATACATTTATATTGTACAATCAGAATCAATCTTCATTATAAGATGAACTTCAAAAATGTAATTAAGGCATTCCTCATTACAAATTAAGAGCGTGTCCCAAATTGGGTAGAAATTACACTGTCAGCAGGATAGCTTTATATGATGTCCATCACTACAGTTTATTTCTCGAATACATTGCACACATTACATTCACTGAATATATTCGGTTTATTTCTATATGCGTGCATTCGTCGAATACGATCAAATACTAATTTAAACCGGACTAGAGCGCGCTTATGTCAATGTCACTGAGAAAAATTAAAATTCTGATATTTGTTTTGGCAATTGAACTCTTTTTCTTTATATGATATTCTTCCTAGTTGTATTCCGCGTCCTATTAATTTTCAATCTTTACTTTCATATGTATTCACTCCCTTCGTCACAACTCTTTTAAAATATAATGATTATCATGACATAAAATTGTAATTTACAACATTCTTAGTATTTTTTGCCTTTTCTTTTCTTAATCTTCTTTTTTCCACTCACTTTGTCTGCTCTGAACATCAAAATTACTATACCATTCCTCTAACGTGTGTGTCGAGTCTATATTTACTATGAATTTGGCCATATAATAATATAGCCTTTTATTCCCAAATTCATGCTTACAAATTATATCATTAAAAATTTTTTAAACATGCAGATAAAAATAAATTAAATTAATTCAACATTATTAATATAGTTTCATTTTATATGTATTTCTTTGGTTATATTATTTTTGGGGCCCATTGCTGGGTGAAGGCCTCCTCAAAATTACTATACCATTCCTCTAACGTGTGTGTCGAGTCTATATTTACTATGAATTTGGTCAAATACGAGGTGCATTCAATAAGTACCTAGCCTCATCGCCAGAGGGCGCTGTAGTTTCAAAAGAGTTTTACCACAGTGTAGCACATTCTTTTTTTATTCTTTTTTCAAATTTTCATTCCAATCCCTTCATTCGTTTTAATTTTATCACCTATGGAAGCGAACGTGTCGATCGGTTTTACAAAAATGGAAAAAGAGCAATATCGTTCGGTGATTCAATTCCTATTTTTGGAAGGGAAATAGCGCATCAAAATCAAAGAGCGCTTGGATGCTGTGTACGGTGACTCTTCTCCATCGATGCCACCGTCAAGAATTCGTTCAACAAGTTTGCACGTGGCCGTACGTCGGTTTTTGATGAACCACGTCCAGGTGCACCGAAAACGGCTGCTTCGGAGGAAAACATTAAAAAAATCCATGATCTCGTATTGGCAGATCCCCGATTGAAGGTTCGGGAGCTAGCTGAGACTGTAGGCATTTCAGAAGGAACAGTGCATCATATTCTTCACGAGGAACTCGGCATGAGAAAGCTGTCGGCGCGATGGGTGCCGCGTTTACTCACACCGGAAAACAAGCGCAACCGTGAGACCACATCGGAGACGTGTTTGGCGCTGTTTAAGCAGAATCCAGCGGAGTTTTTGCGTCGTTTTGTGACCGTCGATGAAACCTGGATCCACTGGTACACACCAGAGACCAAGGAGCAATCAAAACAATGGATCCAGACCGGGGAACATGCTCCAAAGAAGGCGAAAACTGTAAAATCGGCCGGAAAAGTTATGGCCACCGTTTTCTGGGATTCACAAGGTGTGATCTACATTGTTTACCTCGAGAAGGGTAAAACAATTACAGGGCTTTACTATGCCGATTTATTGGGCCGATTCGACGCCCAATTAAAGAAAAAACTACCCCATCTGGCAAAGAAAAAAGTGCTGTTTCACCATGACAACGCACCGGTTCACACGTCTGCCGTTGCCATGGCCAAATTGGTCGAATTACGCTACGAATTGCTGCCCCATCCACCGTATTCTCCAGATTTGGCCCCTTGTGACTTCTTTCTGTTTCCTAATCTGAAAAAATCACTCGCCGGGAATAGATATGGATCAAATGAGGAGGTCATCGCCGCCACGTAGGCCTATTTTGCAGAGTTTAACAAAAACTATTTTTCGGACGGGTTAAAAAAGTTGGAGCATCGCTGGGCTAAGTGTATCGAACTAAAAGGAGACTATGTTGAAAAATAAATTGCCACTTTCCCAAAATTTTCGTTTACTTTTTGTAGGCTAAGTATTTATTGAATGACCCTCGTACGTCTTAATAAAAGATGTGAAAACCATATTGAAAAAAAAAAATTCTTTTGCGTTTTTGGAATTTATTGAGAGATAATGATTATTCAGTAAGATAATTTAATCCAAAAAAAGTTGAAAAAATCTATCAAAAACATGATTGACAACAAATGACATTTGAAAAATTACTAACAAGATTCAATAAATGTTGAAGTTAACATAACCTCAAGACAGTCTGCTAAACAGTCATACAGTACTGAATTGTACATACATAACATCACGCCTCTTTCCTGTCGGGGTAGGCAGAGACCACAGTCCTCCACCTGCTACAATCTGAATTGTGATTTGCATAATTGCTACAATTTGTGTAATAGGCAGGTCGGATAACTTTGTTTTTGGCAAATTTATCTTGAAGAGTAAGAGAAAAATAAGTAAAAACATGCTAGTGAAAGTCTGTAAGGCAATAATAAAGGCAGAGAAACTTGTCTCCTGACATATAAGTTATTCAAAAACGAAATTGAGCTGGAAATGTAGTACCAACAATGGTTATCCTATCCTTTTATATCAACTTCACATAGCCTAAATGCATTTCTTAGCCAAGTATTCTAGAGTTCTGGCAGTTGGTAGGTTTCTGTTTATGTACTTCTCAGAGAAGCGTGGGAGTCCTACCATCGAATCGGCCAAACATTTTGCTGAAAGCGTGGACTTTGACAACTTGAGGTTGTCGCAAGTGTAAGAAGTTGTAAGTTAACACGTACCTACACCTATTTTGTATAATAACACATCAAAATTCGAGAAAATCTTTCGCTATGCAAAGCTTCGATACAATAAGGGTAAAAATACAAATCTATGCATGGGGTCGTACAGTTATCAAGGACTAAACAGCGATGTCGCAGAGAGCGGGAACTTGCCGAAAACTTACACTGTTAGCTTCGCTGGACGACGAACTGGATCGTTTCTTCTTATTTTTTGAAAACGATATACTCATATTGGCGAACAAATACAGCACTGGTTATTAACTACATGCGGCGACGCTACTGCAATTTCAACTTTTATTCACAACTACAACTGGCAAAAACGTGACAAACATGGCGTCGACAGAAAATTAAAATGTCAGAATAGCGCTTGAAAGGATAACCTAAAGTCTTTCCAAATTATCTGTTCAATGTAATTTAATAAATTATTTAGGTTCACTAGATTTTCAGACACATAATTCAGTATAAAATGCACTGCACGTGATTTTCTATATACAACACAAATCAAACGACATTACGCGTTGCATTTTGATCTTAGTTAGATTTTGATATTGCTATTATAAAAAAAAATTATGTCTGTCTGGCAGTGTTGCCAATGTGTAAATCCAAAATTATCCCAAATCACCTTAGAGTGAAAATCGTGTTACTCTATGCAAATCACACACAAAATTATTGAGTGTCCGTCTCCCCAGCAACCCATGCGAGATATGGCCAAGTGGCATACACCAAAATTTAGTGGAAATTGGTTCATTCCATCAGTAAAGTGTCAGATTCAGTGCATCAAAACTGATGACACTACGAGCTGAAAACTTTGGGTGGCTGTAGAGACGTCTCGTCAGCCAGCCCATTCTATACAGGGAAAACTACGAAGATTACATAAAAGCAACATAGTTCCACATTTACTGCATGTCTAGTGCAATTGATTGTAAAAAAGCCGAATCGAAAATGTCCATATGGTAGGAGCCCTTCATCAATAATTATGGGTGGCTGGAGAGACGTTTTCCCAGCCAGCCCATGTGATATCTCGGAACATATAGTAGGTAGGAAGATGAAACAAAGCTTAATATTTACTACCTACTCGGAACAGTAGGTAGCAAATATTTCAAAATCCTAGCTCCACTAACTTTTGAGATATTTGTATTTTTTCATGGGCTTGCTGGGGAGACGTCTCGCCAGCAAGCCCATGCTGTAACTCAAAAAGTACTGCACGTAGAATGCTGAGCGATATACCAATAGAGAGTGCATATTTGATGCAATAAGCACCAAGAAAAGTGAGTCCCTAGGTCTTATGGTTTCGGTGCTAGAAACAAAAATCATTTTCCCGCTGAAAATTTGGAATGCATGATGTGAAGTGCAACGTTGCCATTCTGTGCAATTCTACATGTTGCTGTTAGAGCATTCAAAAATCAATCTTGTGTCCTAATAGTTAAGAGGTCCTGTAGACGCACGTGTAGATTATTTGTAATTTGAGAATAGTTCGGGAGACGGTGTACTTAAAAGGCTGATTGGTTAACAAGAAGTTTTTATTTATTTGTGGACAATATGTGAAGAACAAAAGACATAATATGTATTTTGGCTCACGTATTTATTTAATAAATCAGTTTTCTTAACTTATTAATTACAGAACAATTTAAGAATACTTTAAAAATTTTAGTTTGTTACTGAGACCATTAAACCTACATCTCCTCCTAGAATACAGTTGTCACGGTTGCTAAAAAGAGATTGAGGCACCAGTTAGTCTTCACGTTAGCTAAAATACATATTATCTCTTTCGTTCTTAACATGTCGTCCACAAATAAATAAAAACTTCTTGATAACCAATCAGTCTTTTACTAAGTACACCGTCTCCCGAACTATTCTCAAATTACAAATAATCTACACGTGCGTCTGCAGTACCTTTTAACTATAAGGATACAAGATTGATTTTTGAATGCTCTAACAGCAACATGTAGAGTTGCACAGAACGGCAACGTCGCACTTCACATCATGCATTCAAAATTTTCGGCGGGAAAATGATATTTGTTTCTAGCACCGAAACCGTAAGACCTAGGGACTCACTTTTCTTGGTGCTTATTGCATCAAATATGCACTCTCTATTGGTATATCGCTCAGCATTCTACGTGCAGTACTTTTTGAGTTACAGCATGGGCTTGCTGGCGAGACGTCTCCCCAGCAAGCCCATGAAAAAATACAAATATCTCAAAAGTTAGTGGAGCTAGGATTTTGAAATATTTGCTACCTACTATTCCGAGTAGGTAGTAAATATTAAGCTTTGTTTTATCTTCCTACCTACTATATGTTCCGAGATATCACATGGGCTGGCTGGGAAAACGTCTCTCCAGCCACCCATAATTATTGATGAAGGGCTCCTACCATATGGACATTTTCGATTCGGCTTTTTTACAATCAATTGCACTAGACATGCAGTAAATGTGGAACTATTTTGCTTTTATGTAATCTTCGTAGTTTTCCCTGTATAGAATGGGCTGGCTGACGAGACGTCTCTACAGCCACCCAAAGTTTTCAGCTCGTAGTGTCATCAGTTTTGATGCACTGAATCTGACACTTTACTGATGGAATGAACCAATTTCCACTAAATTTTGGTGTATGCCACTTGGCCATATCTCGCATGGGTTGCTGGGGAGACGGACACAATTATTGAAACAAAACAAGGCAAAGGCCGCGTTCCAAATCGCGCTCACGAGAGCTAAAACGACTCACGCTACTAAACGCTACCAATTTCATAATACTGAGTTACTGGTGATTGTTTGTTATGAAGTTGCAGCGGAAACGTTGTTCAATCTCCATTAGGGCCATAGACTATGTTTTGATTGAATATCTAGTCTTTGAATGCTTTGAGGCTCACATTGTTCACTTCACATTAAGTTCTCAAATATATCGTAATATTTCATAAATTATCGTATAAAACAGTGAAATTATCGTGCGATACTCCGTTATTATTTTATATCGTATAGGACTTACAACTATCCTATAATTACGATAATTATCGCATGGTTGGCAACGCTGCTGTCTGGTGCTGTGCGTTCCATTTTGCGCTAAAACGGCCCATACAAAGCCCTGCCTGCAGGGCCCTGCTTGCAGTGCGCACTGCCAATCGTACCGTGTGTGGTGTTGCAGGGCCGATGTAAAGGGCCCCATACAAAGCCCTGCCTGCAGGGCCCTGCTTGCAGTGCCACTGCCAATCGTACTTTGTGTGGGCATGCAGGGCCGACAAAATGGCCGTTACATCGGCCCTGCAACACCACACACGGTACGATTGGCAGTGCGCACTGCAAGCAGGGCCCTGCAGGCAGGGCTTTGTATGGGGCGTTTAACGGCAATTTCGTCGGCCCTGCATGCCCACACAAAGTACGATTGGCAGTGGCACTGCAAGCAGGGCCCTGCAGGCAGGGCTTTGTATGGGGCCCTTAACAGACTGCTTTAGAGCACTGTGAGCGCGCTTAAGTCGGTCCAAATTGACCTAAAGCGTGCTCTAAAGCACTCGCTCGTTCACCGCCTTACGTCATTGATGACGTCATCGTTTCTGCTATCAGTGCTTTATTCAAATAGGTGGAGCAGTGAAAGCGCTAATGTCAAAATCGATTTGACACATATAAAATCCCACACATTTGCAACCAGCTGACGTTTCTCAAGTTTTAATTTTAATGAGTTTGTCTCTAATGGAAATGAGAGTGGATTTGGCGCACATTTTTCAGGGATTAGCTTAGGCTTTGTTAAAGAAAATAAAAACAAAACTGACATTTTGACAGATGAACACGTGAGCGCGCTTAAATCCATTCCAAATTGACTAGAGCCATTAAAGCAGTGATAGCTTTGTGAGCGTGCAAAATCAATTTGGACCGTCCGTCAGTACTGTATACGCTTTTAGCAGCGTTTGTACAATTTGGAACACAGCGTTGATCAGAGACTCAGAGTTGCCAATGCCTTTGTTTTAAATTCCCTAATACCCATGATGAAATTCCCCATAAACCCGAAGAATTATTGAAAATTATGGTTTTTACAAATGAAATTAAATCATCTTTTTGATCCAACGATATTGAACCAATTAATATATACCGCCAATTTGCAAAAATATTGTTTTAGGCGCGGGACATATCAATGAGGCGTCGGTCGTGGGTGAGGTGAGGGTATGGCGTGGTTATAAAAAAAAAAAAAAAAAAATGTGTTTATTGAATACAAATAACAACGATGGTCATTAATTCATTACAGCCAATTATAGTCCCACAAACCGAAAGAGTTTGTGGCATTATACAATGTTGAATAGGCCATCACAAACAGGTTGTGAGACCCACTGAACTAGTTTGCACTGTATCTCGATGATGTGGTTATATTCATTCAAAGAAGACGTGTTTCGTTTTGTTCCGCGAATTTTATTAGTAATCACTGTTTTAAATTAATGTTCTCGTTTGCAAAGTATTACAATCCTAATCTATAAAATCTGAGCTAACCCATAGTGAAAACCGTTTTGTAAAATCTTTTCACCTTATGAAGATATCTTCGATTTAAATTACTCATTGATCCTGTCTGACTTATCGCTAATCGTACGAGTACGTACCGCGCTCGCTGCAGTGAGTCATCGCATGCGCATACACTGACCAGCCCGTTTACTACCAACAACTGTTTTTATTCGCTTGAGTTTAGAGTTGGATTCCCGACAAATAAATATGCCTCTCGACTGCAACGGCTGCGGTAAGAAAATTCTTTCTAGTTTTTTTATGAAATGTGCCGAATGCAGTAAGACGTATGACACTGACTGTCTTGGAATTTCCAAGGAGGCTTTTAAGATAATAAGTTCAGAACAGAAAGATATATGGTCCTGTCCTGCCTGCATATGCGCTAAGCCAAAGGTGAGCGATATCAACTCGCCCATTCGGCCACACAATACCACAATACCGTGTGATAATAATAACATTAATATGTTGCGTGGAAGTGGAGGTAAAGCGAGTGGAACAAAAAATCCGAAGATACCGGTATCCGAGCAGCAAATGAACTCTAAATCACCAACATTGCTTACAAAGGATGATATTAGAGAAATCTTAAGAGAAGAAATAGATAGCTTGAGAGTAAGTTTACTAAAAGATTTACAAGGTAGTTTAAAACAACTGGTGATGTCAGAAATAAAAACGATTACGCAAAATGTCTCTGAATTGGAAAATACGGTATCCTTTCTTAGTGAGGAGTACGATAGTGTAAAAAAAAATCTTGACGAACATATAAAAGACATCGATGGTTTGAAGAAAGAAAACGCTGTCTTAAATGAAACAATTAGGAGTTTGAATGGCAGACTACAGGGTGTAGAGCAAAGCAGCCGTTCTTGTAACTTAGAAATTCAGTGTATACCCGAGCATAGGAACGAAAATTTGGTTACAATTATAAAGCAATTGTCCAAATCGGTCGACTGCGAACTACAAGACTCGGATATTCATCATTATACTCGGGTTGCGAAAAATAACAATAATGACAACCGACCCAGATCATTGATTGTAAAGTTAGCTACACCTAGAATACGAGATACCCTATTAGCCAGCGTTATGAAGTTCAACAGAACTAATCCTAAGGATAAACTCAACACTAGTCACATAGGTTTTGGTGGAGACAGAAAACCAATCTTTGTTATGGAACATCTATCACCGACTAACCGAGCTCTTCATGCTGCAGCAAGACAAACTGGAAAGGAAAAAAAATACAAATTTGTGTGGATTAAAAACGGAAAAATCTTTATGAGAAAAACAGAAGACTCTGACTTTATATACGTGAAGGATAGGGCTACTTTGGACAAATTAGCTTGATATATATATTATGTGCACGTTTTAAAAGATTATTATAAAATTCAATCCGTTAAATTTATATTATCAAAATGTTAGAGGTCTGCGCACCAAAACACATGAATTTTATTGTAATTTAACTAACTCTAATCATGATGTCATAGTTTTAACGGAAACTTGGTTGAATGAAGGTATTCAAGACGCTGAACTTTTTGACTGTCGTTACGTAGTTTATAGAAAGCACAGGAATACACTTAACAAAAAAGGCAAAATCAAGGAGGGTGGTGGTGTGCTTGTTGCTGTCTCAAAAAACCTCAACTCAACTCGTTTGTTATCTGCTGAAAGTGTAGATCATGAAGACCTTTGGGTTCAAATAGACTTGAACAATAGGCACATTGTTACCCTATGTGCCATTTACTTACCACCGCCGATAAATAAAAATACACTTGGTTCCTTCACAGACCACTTCAATGGAGTTTCCGAAAGCTTTGATAGGTTATGCTTGCTTGGGGACTTTAATTTGAGCTGCATCGACTGGCCTTGTAAATGTTCTAACAATAACCTAATACCCGATCATAATGGTTCATCCATCGCTCAGTTATTCATTGACTTTGTGTCTTTAAATAACTTAACCCAATTTAATAGTATTTCCAATAAGCAAAATAAAATATTGGATTTAGTATTAAGTAACATTTCCGAGACCAAGGTAACCAAATCCTTTCAAAGCTTATCTAAAGTGGATGGCTACCATCCACCATTGCTTATCTCGTTGGAGGATTCTGGAACTGATGAATTCAAACCGAATGACAAAACAACTAGATACAACTTTCATAAGGTAGATTATGCGTTAGTTAATGCTGAGTTGGATAAAATCGACTGGCTTGGTGAGTTCCTGAAATGCCAAGATGTCAATGATATGGTTGGAGTTTTTTACATTCACTTGAATCGCATAATAGAGAAAATTGTCCCTAAATCTAAACTTCGCAACAAAAAGTATCCCATTTGGTTTACAAAAAATCTGATGAGAAGACTAAAAGAGAAGCATAAGCTATTGCAAAAGTACAAAATTCATAAAAATCCACGTGACGAAATATCTTTGTTAATAATAAGCAACCATTGTTCTGCTCTCACAACTAGATGTTATAAAATTTATGTAAATAAGATTGAACAAAGCATCTCTAAAAACCCAAAATATTTTTGGGCATATATGAAATCGAAAAAAAAATCTGACTCCTACTATCCTGCTAAGATGACTTACTCCAATAGAGTGTCAACCGATGAAAAGAAAATTTGTAATATGTTCGGTGAGCATTTTTCCTCTGTTTTTTCGAAGCCTGTTGCTAATAACTTTAATCGACGTGCTAATAAGGGCTTCTCTGGCGAGTGTAGTTTCAATAATATCAGTTTACTACAGTTCGAGATACTTAGACGCTTAAAAAGACTTGACGTCAACAAAGGAGCTGGCCCTGATGGTGTACCTCCAGTATTTATTGTCAACTGTGCCTATTCGCTCCGCCTTCCACTGATGCTTATTTATAACAAATCCCTATCCTCTGGCATCTTCCCACATGAATGGAAAAGAGCTAAGATCGTTCCAATACACAAAAAAGGCGATATGGACCAAGTCATAAACTATAGACCAATTTCATTGCTGTCCACATTCGCAAAAGTTTTTGAAGCCCTGATTTGTCCTTATATGAAAAGTCATATGAAGCAAATGCTAACTAATTACCAACATGGTTTTGTACAGGCGAGATCAACCAATACGAACTTAGTAACGTTTATCGATTCCGTGGTTGAAGCAGTGGATAATCATAAAGAAGTCGACGCCATTTACACAGATTTTTCAAAGGCATTCGACAGAGTCTGCCATTCCACGTTGATCTCTAAACTTTCGAGGTACTGGTTTGGTGGTCCAATGCTACTTTGGCTTGAGTCCTATCTCGCAGACAGATCTCAATACGTGGTGATCAGAGGTTTTCAATCTAGCTCTTTTCGTGTGTTTTCTGGTGTGCCACAAGGTTCACACTTGGGCCCTTTGCTCTTTAACATCTTCGTTAATGACATAATTGATGTTGTAAAGTATAGTAAAGTATACCTTTACGCTGATGATCTTAAGGTAGTTAAGGTTATCGAAAAAGATCAAGACTCCGTTAATCTTCAAATGGATTTAGATAACCTGGCCGAGTGGAGCGCACAAAATAAAATGCCATTAAATGTGGACAAATGCTATCATATTAAATTCACACGCAAACAAAATATCCTTCGGACTCTTTATTACGTTAATGGGAAATGTTTAGAGGAAGTTAATAAGTTGCGCGATCTGGGAATACTAATTGACTCTAAGCTAACTTTTGTTCCACATATGGATGACATCATTTCAAGAGCTTCAAGAATGCTCGGATTTATAATTAGAAATGGAAAAGTTTTTCAAAACCCACGGACCAAGATCCAATTATTTAATTCTTTCGTCCGTAGCATTCTGGAATACGGAAGTGTGGCTTGGTGTCCTCTGTATAACGTTCAGGATTTGCGCATTGAGCGTATCCAGAAACGTTTTTTAAGGCATTTGGCTTACACCTGCGGCAAATTGAGAACCCTTCCCAGATACAGTGATAAATTAGAATACTTTCACATGTACACCTTGAAGGCTAGAAGACAACTCCTGGATATGTCTTTCCTCTTCAAATTATTTAGAAATAGGATTGACTGCCCTCAACTTCTCAGTCTATTTCAAATACGTGTTCCACGTAGACCTCCGCGCTACCCTTCTACCTTATTTAGTGTTCCTATTGCTCGAACAAACCTACGCAGCCATCACGCTGTATGCCGTCTATCAAACTTATACAATACCCTTGGACAGTTGGTTGACATTTTCAGTGAGTCTCTCTCTTCTTTTAAGAAAAAAGTTTTGGATTTTTTTAGGGATGCTTAGTAATTCTTTCGTTAGGTTTTGTTATTGTTTAAAATTTAAATTTAGGAATTTTAGTTAGTTTTAATATTGTACGTTTCTTTTAGTTTAGGGAAACATGTCTTCAAAGAAATACTTTCAGAGGCTAGTTCAAAAAAAAATCATAGATGGCGTTCTGTAATGTAAAAATATTTGACTGTATGGATTTCATGTCTTTGCCTTATACGATTGTATAAAAAAATCTATCTATCAAATCTGTGGTCTGACGTCTGTCTGTTTCACAGTCTGTTTGCGGTTACGTACAAATTGTTGATTTGATTTCTGTTTACGTTTTTGGATGCTTTTTTCTACTTACTGGCCTGGACTCTGACACCGACAATCTGCTACATTTGAAGACTTGGCTACACCTACCGGACACCGATTATCTGCTGCGCGAGGACTTGGCTACGAATAACGGACACCGATTATCCGCTGCACTTGAGGACTTGGCTAGCTACAACCAGACACCGACTTTGATTGGCTCGCTACAATGAATAAAGATTACGGATCTTGGAAGCAAGCAGAACTACAAGCAGAGCTGCAAAGGCGCAATGCTAAACGAACTGGACGAAAGGCTACACTTGTTCAAAGGTTAGTAATTGAAAGTACAGTTGTTGTTGTTGTAGTAGATCGAATGGTCTTTGTAATATTTTAGTAAATGAAATATGTAATAGATTACTTTCATCTTTTCAGGCTTCAAGAATATGACATCCTTTTTGGAGATATTGTGAACAACCCTGATGTTACCTACAAAGTACAAACTCCTCATTCTGGTTTGTTCAAAGATCTCAATACAGACATGTCGATACCAGTTCTGGATCGCAATGATTTGGCCACATTCTGTTCTCTAAATGAACAGGAAGATATTGAACATGCGTCCAATATGTACAAAGATTTTTTTTTATTAACTTTCCGTGTGGCCTCCGAAGGATCTTATCACTTTGTTATGGCAAGTTGTGCTGCAGAGATGAAAAAAAATATTACTTACAACATAGTAATAAAATATGAGTCACACACTGTTATTGAAGCTCAGTGTGAGTGTGCAGCAGGTGTATGGCCGCACGCCCAGTGCAAACATGTAATATCAGTGCTGTACGGGTTGATTGATTATACCGAAAACAAAAATGTAAATGTTCGTTCCAGTGCCACATCCGAATTACAGAAATTTCACCATCCCAAAAAGTTTTACAAGGGTGAACCAGTTAAAGCTGAAGACATTAAAATAAAGGAAAAAGATATAAATTTAAAAAAAATTGTGAATTTTGATCCGGGGCCTTCAGTTTCAGGAGATGCAAAATATATAGAAAGCTTTAAAAATCACTGCATTAACTTCTCTGCTCTAGAAAAAAGGCCTATGCCAATATTACAAATAATAAAACCCGCAGACAAAAGGGCTTTATATGCTGACCATGACTACATGGAAAAAACCATGGAAGAAAAATTTCTTCAGAATCTTCTGTTGACATCCGATGACATAAAAAACTTAGAAGAACAAACAAGAAAAAATAATAAAAAATGGAAGACAGAGAACAAAACGCCTGCATAGCTCAAATTTTGGAAGGATTTGTAAAGTGAAAAATGAAAATAAAAAAAAATTAGCTCAATCACTATTAAAAAATCTTGAATTAATAGCTCCCGCTATGGAGAAAGTATGAAAAAAAAGCTCTGATTACTTTTACCCACAAGACAGGGCTAGAAGTAAAAGAATGCGGTATAATATTGTCAGATGAACAGTTTTTGGCATCCACACCTGATGGCCTAATTGGTGATACTGCTGTTATAGAAGTTAAATGCCCGTTCACAGCAGCAAATAAAAAAATATCTGCAGAGACTATTAATTATATAGAACTGTGCGATAAAACTGGCCAGTGGGTACTTAAAAGGGACCATGAATATTTTTACCAAGTACAAGATAAATTATTTTGCACAAAGAGAGTTAAATGTTATTTTTGTATATACACAATAATAGACTTTGTTATAATAGAAATAGATAGGGACGATTCTTTCATTAATCAGATGCATGAAACTCTTAAGAAGTTCTATGAAGAGTATTATAAAGAACAATTTTTAAATAGATATTTATATAAGTGAGTAATTAAAATAATCCAAAATTTTTATGCATTTTTATTCATAATATTTAATCTAAAATTAACCAACATTGCCACAATAAATACAATATCACTTGAAAGTAAAGTTTCTGTTTGATTCAGAGACTGTCTTAAGATTTTAAAAGTTTTTAACATGCCAATGATACGTTCTATATGAACTCTTTTACTCGCAACTTTTCTATCATTTTTAAGTGTCTCAGGATTAATCTGATTGCCTTTCTTGAAGAATGTTGGCATGTTTACTTTCACACCCTGTGACAAAAATATGTCCTGAACATTTAGTCCTTTATCTACCATGATCTCATCATTGTAGTCAAATTTGTTGAGTATTGAGCTCCTCTCTATCATTTGTCTGTCAGAAGCGGAACCACCATAGCATGGTGAAATATATGTTATGAGCCCACTTGGTGCCATGCCTATCAAAAATTTAATAGTATTTCTGTTTTTATAACTGGAAAATGTTACTTGCTGAGCTGTTGGCAGGTGTGGTTTGTTGATGGGACATTCTGTGGCGTCTATAATCACTCTCGTGTGTGGATATTTGTCGTTAAAATCTAAAGGCATATAGTATGAAACTGCATCTCTATCAATCCACAAATTTATTGATCGCCATTGTAAAGCAATGAAGCGAATCCAAGTGATAAAAATATTTGTAACTTGCTTTATTGTAGTTTTGTAAATCATAGCTATGTCTTCAAACTCCCTATGCCTCCTTAGAATTAACAATGTTATACAAAACTGTTCTAAAGGATCAAGATGAACTGGTGGTTTTTCATAAAAATAATTGAGGTTGTTCACAGTATTTCCTAAACTATCAAATACAAACATTAATTTAGCGAATGATTCTAAGCCTGTGTAAAAATGCACTGCTTTAGCATTTTCTTTATAACTGTGAACACTATATGATGGAATTGTACTTTGTCCACAACTTTCACATACAGCTACGTTTTCTGTGTTGCATTCTTTTTTTATGTCAATTTCAGCATTGACACCATCATCTTCATCTGTAATACTGTCATCAACGTCTATGATTTCAATATTATTTCCGATTTCCATATCAGGATTTGCAAAGTGTTCATCACCCAAGTTCTTTTCTACACTCAATGGATCTATAGTGATTTCTTCCTCTTCAAAATATGGCAACTCTGGATGCTCCAGTACAAATGCGACAGGAATATCTAAAACAAATGCAACACATTGTTAATGGGTACTTTGTTAGGCTTAATAGGTAGTTTAAAAACTACCTTTAGGATTTGTAATATTGGTTGATTCAACAACCCAAACAAATAAAGGTATGTGTTGGATACTTACTTTGTTTGCTATATGTTTTTGATGTTGCTGAAGTATTTAATTGATTGAATATTTCATTATCTAATTCAATATCTGATGATGGTAATGAAGACTGAATTTCTGAGACTGATGTAGCGGAACTGGCTGAACCAAGCAGAGGATCTGTTGGGTCTTGGTTTTCTTTTTCGGATTCAGATGACTGTGATGGACTTTTTAAATTCTCAGTAGCTATAAAGCTTATTTCTTCACTTGCAGTTTCTGGACTCCATGGAAATATTGAAGGGACTGCTGTCCTCTTGAGAATTCTTCTTTTCATATCTTGAAACACAATTAAAAAAGAAATGAAATTTGCTATTCTTCATTAGTACCTATTATGAGTATTATGAATGCGAAATTTCATGCACGTATCATTCTTTTATTTAGCTTACATGTTGCTTGAAGTAAGTCGAATATGTTGTTGAAAACCCTGTTTTAATCAGTTTAGTAGTTTGAGAATTACTTGCACAACTGCATGAAACTTCGCATACCTTCTAAGTAAACCTTCTGCAATAAAACTAAACTTTTATGTTGCACGAAAGTAAGGCAAAGTTGTAATTGAAAACCCCATTTGAATCGGTTCAGTAGTTTGTGAGTTATTGTTGCACATGCAGTTTGATATTTTACATTAGTGTAGCTTCTGATTAAGTGAAACATAGCCTACATGTTGCTCGGAGCTAAGCTCAATCTACCTGCGAAAACAGCGAGAAAATCCGTTCAGTAGTTTTGGAGTTTATTGAATACATACAGACAGACAGACGAAAAAAATTAAAAATATTATTTTTGTTTTCTATTAGTCCTGTCTTATCGCCCACACTCTATTTTTGATAAATTCATCAAAAGCACATGATTTCTACTGTTTTATTATACAACGTGTAACGGAAAGGTCTGCCCATGAAACTGAACAACTTTAATGCTCAATATATATAATAAGTTTTATCAATTTTGCTCACAAAACCACCTGCTATCTTTTTACTACTAAGACAACTTCTTTTAAAAGAAATATTTTCTTTTCGGTGAGAAAACTCATTTAATTAACATTGGGTGACTACAAAGCAAACTAGTAATGCTTGTATTTTTCTATAGAATACAGAATCAAAACTCAACTATCTCAATTAGTGGGTACTACTGTTATGCATACTTACTTGTGGGGTCCAAGTGCATATCATAAAAAAAATCGGTTTCCTTGAAGTGAACAACGCAAATGGCCCGCGTATCCTTCTTGATTTCTTGTCCCTCTAACCTCATAGCTTTCAGCCACATAGTTTTTTGCTTGAAGTTTTTGGGTAAACTATGAGATCCAGCATTTTTACAGCCCGGTACTAGACACGTTGCTTTTGGGCCTACCATAGTAGATGAGTCGGTGTCCTCCGGTTGTCGAAGCAAATTATTCCAGCACAGCAGATATTCGGTGTCCGGTCGATGCAGCCAAGTCTTTGTAGGTATAAAGCAGATTATATTAGAATTAAGTCCAAGTTGTAGAAATAAAACGTACAAGAAACGAAATTGATAAATATCACGCCCGTCAATTCTTCTTCTGCGTCTGTCACACACAACACAGATAAATATTCAGGCTGCGTTCCGTAACGTGAATAAATTACCCGAAGTCGGGCGAAATTTACTCTTTGACGTTCCAAAACACTCCCGAGTGAAACCGACGGTAACCGAACAGTTTACTGAAGTGTTCAACAACCGGAGGGAGGGTAATTTTTACTGACAGAAGTTCACTTCACTTATTAAAATATATGGCAATCGGCCGTGTCTGGCGTTAATTATTACCCGACAGATGAGTGAATTGATATTGACAGTAGGAAATGTTGTGAAATTGCTAGCGACGGCGCCATAAAAACTTCAAAACAATGAAATCGTTATTGAATCGAAATTAAAGTTATTGCTGTTTAGCGGAATTTATATATGCTTCCATGCTCAATGCTTAATGCCTTTTGTTGAAAAGTTGAAAGTGAAAATAATGAATTAAAGAATATTATTTTTATTATTTCTTTTAGAGAAAATTCTTCGTCAATCCATAGTCTTTTGTAATCAGAGCGAGGACGAAGACTTCGAGGAGGATAAGATCCTGAAAGGGCTTTTTACTTGTACTAACTTGGCTCAGCCGGCGCCCTCAGTGTCAGGTGAATAGGCTTCTTCTGGGCAAGCTCGTTCCATCGTCGACCTCATCTAAGGTTTTAAAACCATGGTTTCTTTCTCTTTTCCTCCTGCATGTCAATGCTGCTGTGTTTCCTCTTTCTAAAGATCCGAATGAAGAAATTTTCGTTTTGGAACGCCACCCATATCCCATCAATGAATCTTATACAGTCAAATATTTTTACATTACAGAACGCCATCTATGATTTTTTTTTAACTAGCCTCTGAAAGTATTTCAATGTGCATGCTGTGATTGCCTTAAATAGAATGTACATTTACATATTTTTTCAATAATCTTAAAACACTATGAATGTTTCAATGTATCGTTCACTGGCAGTCCTTAATAAATAAAATAAAAAATCTCAGTGGACCTCTCTTCCCGTTGGCATGACAAAGGCAGAGGTGACATGTTTTTGACATCATTATTATGCAATAACTAAAGTTAATTACCATAAAAACAAAAAGGTATATCAAAGTGGCCATGCGTTTAACTAAGATGAAAGAGAAACAACATGCACTAAGTGAAACATAAAAGTGTTGCTTCCTGCCTTAGATTAATTTGAGAAGAGTTGGTAGGCGATTTATTTGCTACAATTTTCTAGCGTGTTGTGTTTGTAGATTGGTATGTTTGTGTATGAGTTTAATGTTTGTTAGAGTATATGTGACATGAGTGTATGTAAAAGAGTGAATTTGAAGTTTGTAGATGTTACTGGTTCAAATAAAATGGTCAACTTGAGATTGTAAGAAGCATTTCGGTATCATTATAGTTAAGACCATTTAGGTATTTTATGTTAGGTATTTTATGGTTATGGCGCGGTTATGGTGCGGGTGCGGTGCCTCAAAATGGCGGCGGCAGTGGAAATATTTAGGGCATTCTAAAATTCGATTTTTGTGGTAATTAGTAAATGAAAATTTATACAAGTTAAACGAAATTGTTAATGGTTAAATTTATTGTAATCAAAACCCGACCTTGTAACTAAATAATTATTTGCTATAAGTTCCCATGCTTGATCCTGCATACATCTATTATTTAACCTGATCGATTGTAATCGTATATAACGGGATATTTTTCTATTAACTCGCAATACTGCGGACGGATCTGTGTGCATTCGTATGGCGTGCCAACAAAAACTGCGGCGCGGCGCGGGCGGGAAGCGACGCCTGCGCTGCGCCCTCACCCCACCCTAACTAAACCACCACAATATGCACGGCGCCATATCACTTCTATACATTTTGTATGAAACACGAAGTGACGGGCGCCACGACCGTGCCATACCTTCGCCTCGCCCTCGACCGACGCCTCATTGATATAGCCCGCGCTTTAGACGCTCTCACACCGAGCGATAAGACCGATCAGAGGCGCTTTAAATAGCATCAAACTCAATCGTAATCGATTCTCTCTCTTTTTCTATACAAGGAGAAAAGAGAGATACGATAACGATTGAGTTCGTTGCTAGCGCCTCAGGTTTTTTATGCCTGCCACCGGATAGGAAAGTTTGAAAACTCCGCCTGCGTGCCCACCTAGTGTATTTTGGCAGCTGAGGGCTTAGCTAGCACACTGTCCGAGAGAAATTATATTACGGAGAAATGTCAATTTATTTGAAGAATGATGAGTGTTTATATCCTCTTTGATCTAATCTATCACCTCTAAAAGCAAGGAAGGTTCGTTTTTCAACATTTGAAGATGGCAGTCGTGTTTTTATTTCAATTTTAGTTTTATATGTTTATTTAAGTGTTTAATGAATAATTTTGATTGGGGATTATGCAGTAAACAACATTCAAAGTGAACATCTATTAGAAGATTGGAATACATGCATTTTCCGAAATTTTTGGATGGAGAGAAGCGGACTTCGTTACTTCAATAATTTTCCCTATCAACTTATTGGAGTCATCGTGGTGCACAGGCTTTCCTCGTCGGCGATCTTCGAGATGTGGATTCCTGTGTAAATCAATCTTTCACTGGACATTGGCGTGTCGCCATAATTTTGTAACAATTCCTTTACTTTGACATTGGCGAAATACGTTTTGTAATGAGATGTGATGCCATTAAATAAATATACAATACAAGCAAGGAAATCAGCGTTGCCAACCATGCGATAATTATCGTAATTATACGATAGTTGTAAGTCCTATACGATATAAAATAATAACAGAGTATCGCACGATAATTTCACTGTTTTATACGATAAGTTATGAAATATTACGATATTTTAGAGAACTTAATGTGAAGTGAACAATGTGAGCCTCAAAGCATTCAATCAAAGAGATAAGAGATATTCAATCAAAACATAGTCTATGGCCCTAATGGAGATTGAACAACGTTTATTTATTTTATTTATTTTGTTTACGCTGCAACTTCATAACAAACTATCACCAGTAACTCAGTATTATGAAATTAGTAGCGTGAGTGGTTTTAGCGCTCGTAAACGTCATTTGGAACGCGGCTTTTGCCTTGTTTTGTTTCAAAAAGTATTTTTCTTCATTTTACATACTCTAAACAATAGGTAATTCTTTAGATAAACCTTACTTTTTCATAAATTACATGAATAAATGTATGCGATAAAAATACGATAATTTTGTGTGTGATTTGGGATAATTTTGGATTGGCACATTGGCAACACTGAAGGAAATGTCAGTGGAAAAAAATGTTTAGCTAACTCACAAATAACTCACCCCCAGATTAGTAAGTTAAACTCACCTCCAAAGCTCGGAAACATTTGTTTTGTCGGTTAAATTCTGCGGCCAAAAGCGATTTTTGGCCCCTAGCGGGCAAAACGTTTTTCTGCGGCCAAAAGCGATTTTTGGCCCCTAGCGGGCAAAAGGTTTTTGAAATTCGAACGTGATGCAGTATGGCAGACCTCCACGCTGCGGTACTGGCTGCTTCCTCGCTTTAGTGAGGTGAAAAATTTTGTGTTTCGCTCGGCAGCAAAGTTATTTTGCGTTTCGTGCCTTGAAACCTTCGCTACGCTCAGGATTCTTCTTTCTCTCTGCTACTCGCTTCGCTCGTGGTTCAATTCTAGAATCCTTCGCTTGCTCAGGTTTCAATACAAGGCACTCACGCCAAATAACGCTTTTGCTGCCTTGCATAACAAATAACTACCTATTTTGATATTTCAGACAGAGGAAGCTTTATACACGAGTACATACAGGGTTACTTTTTTACCCTAGTGTTCCATTAAAGCACTAGAGCCATTGTTGAAAAGGGAAATTAAAGCAGTTAATAATGTTGACATTTCTTGCAATTTGTAGACCACGTTAACAGGCACAGAGGATGGGGAAGGAGTACTATTTAAGAAGTAGGACATAATTTTATTGAGTTGGTCACATACTACGGATGGGTCAATATCAATAGGTTCGGTGGGCTGTGATGGGTAACCGCAGCCATTGCGCAGAGGGGGGGAGTGAATTCATTTAGAATAGCTTGGTGAGTTTGACGGTCATAACCAGGCTGTAGGGGAGCATGGGGGCGTCTTTGTTGAAATACTGTCTTCCGGTAAGACTTGTTTGGTGACGACATGTTAAGTATTGGTTGACTAGATTGACTATTGAGGTATAGTGGGTTCTCAGGTGCTGCACTCTTTGCAATGGAGGCATATGATTTTCTGAAAGGAACATGTTTTTTCGCAGCTTCAACAAATGAAATGCCTTCATCTGTCATGGTGGTTTTGATATTTCTTTGCCGAGCATGTTCGGGACAGACTTTGCTGATAGCTTCATGGTTTTCCGAGCAGAATATACATTTGATAACCCCTACCGTGCATTCGCCGCCCGAGTGGTCATCGCCACTACATTTGAAGCAGCGGGGACGAGACCTGCACTGGTCTCTGGTGTGGCCAAATCGGCAGCATTTAAAACATTGAATGACCGGGAGATTGTATGGCTCGACTTTTAAGGAATTGTTCATGTAGAAAATGCGCTCAGGGGTCGTTTGGCCATCAAACGTCAGTACTATGGTTTCAGAGTCTGCTCGGGAAGTAGTTCTGCTTTCGATATCGAATTTTCGGTATTTTAGGCGCCTTGCTTTGATGATCTTTCCTAGGTAGTGGAACGGAAAATCAACCCCTTCTAAGAATTCTTCAACTGATAGTTCAGTAGGAACCCCCTGATTACACCCAAACGGGTGATGTTATATAAGGTGTAATTTAATTAGACCCAAATATTGTTAGGGTTATCTCAAGCATCTAAATGAATACCATTGGTGTTATTTTTATTGATTTCTATTCGCTAGTTTTCGAGAAAAATCCCAAAAACAATACCACTAAAATTCGTAAAATGAACACTCTGTAGTGTCACGTGGCACCATCGATACATTCACACTAATAAAAAATATGAATGAAATGCAGTGAGCGGTGCGTAAACCCCGCCCTCTTTTTGTCCAACCGCCAACACACGCATGCGCACGCGCGACCGGCCCGGTGCATCGTGCCGCCGCCGCCGCGTGCGCCCGCCCGCCCGCCAGCTTCAGTTGCTCTACTTACCTTGTGCATTACGCATACGTCTTATGGCCGCGATTGATATTTGGCAAAATGCCTTACGGTTTTACGAACCAAGAATACCAAAACATGGCAATATGTTACCATGAAGTCGGAGAAATAGTGACAAGTGCTGTAAATTTGTACCGATGAATGCACGTTCACTCGTGTAGGGATGTTCAACATCCATAACGCCCATTACTGATGTGACCACAACCCGCGAGTGATTCGTCCGGACCACTTCCAATACCGGATAAGTGTCAATGTGTGGGCTGGTGTGCTGAACGGGGTGTTATTCGGACCCTGGTTCCTCCCAAGACTAAACGGGGCGACGTACCTGGACTTCCTGCAGCGTGTCCTCCCTGAGCTGCTGCTGAAAGTTCCGGTGTGGAACCGCCGCTGGTTGTATTTCCAGCACGACGGCGCGCCGGCGCACTACGACCGGACGGTGCGGAATTACCTGACGCAGGAGTTCCAGGCAGTGCTGCCACCTTAGCGCTTTCGGAGTCAGATCTGGTGCTTTTTTGGGTCACTTAGCGCTGAAATTTTAATTTTAACTCCTAGCGGAAAATCTAGCGCGTTTTGGCAAAAAGTAGGAAATAAGCAGGCAACACCGCAAACCGCAATTCGTTCGTTCGTTTAGGTTCCGTTCCGTTTTATAATATGTTTTGGGTAGGGAAATCCCCGAAAAATATAAATTGTTTCTGGTCGTTGGTTTACAATGTGCCTTGCAGTAAGAATAAAGTAGAATTTAGAATATCAAATAGTTTTTATTCTGCGACTATTCACGCAATTCAATTACTCTTATTAAAGTGCATGTCTTGCTTTGAAGTGTTTGAACCAAAAATATAAGTGGAAATTACAAAATGTACAAAATCTTCAAACACCGCAACGGACCTTCAGGAATTCAGTCACCTTTAATAATTACTGAACCTTTAGCTATCGAAATCGATTAGCCATTAAACTTAAGACTAACTAGACTTTAAGATTATAAATACAATTTAAATTGAAATAAATAAAAACTTCTTCCAATTATGCCTTTTTTTAATCATGCAATCTAGCGGATTCTAGCGCTTTTTTTTTTATTGTGCAGTCTAGCGGAATCTAGCGCTATTTTCAAGCGCTTTTAGCGCTCTTTGGCCTCAGAGAGGTGGCAGCACTGGACTTCCAGGGGCGTTGGATCGGGCGCGGTGGTCCAATCGCCTGGCCAGCACGTTCGCCGGATCTCACGCCGCTAGATTTCCACGTCTGGGGTAGGGCCAAGGACCTTGTGTATGGCAATGACGGCCATACTATTCGCACCGAGGAGGAACTGCGCGCCCGCATTACCAGGGCTTTTAACTTCATGGCCAGTGAAACTGATGTTTTAAGTGAAGTGCGCAGACACGACATTGACCGTGCAAGACAATGTATCCGACAAATAGGTGGTCACGTTCAACATTTTGATGTGGTGAAAACTAAAGTGACTCGTGTAAATAATTTTGTAAATAATCTTGTAAAACTGATTTAGTAGGTTACACTACAGTAAATAACACGTAGGTAGGTATAGGATTTCAAATTAACTACAATTACCTACTTTCGTTACTTACGAAAATCAAGTTGTATTAATTTGACAGTCCAAAGCCTGAAAGTGTGATGGGAAGTTAAAGTTATGTCGATTTCATAGCTTCACCTTTGACAAATGCCGCCCGCACGTGTGCTACCGCGGTCAAAGCATGCCGACAGAGCCGCCGAGCCGCGGTCCCCTATTTGACTTTACTTGTTTCGAATAAATATTAATCAATCAACCGACGCTAAAAACTGTAATACCTACCTACCAGAGCTTGTCAATAAATAAATAGGTACCTACCTACTACAAAATTGTTTTACTACGGTACAGTCAAGAGCACTTCAAGCTTGACACATTGGACTTTGTACCGTTCTTATTTCAATCGCCGGAGGAGCTAGAGTCGCGCTGCAAGTGTCAAGCTTGACACTGCTCTTGACAATACCTGCCTTCCACAAAAATCTAGATAATTAAATTACCTACTGACACGTTAGGTACAGTCCGCGCGACGAGTAAAAGCTGGACGGAGTCTGGACGGGAGTGGAGGGGGTATGTGCAGTAGTAACTATTTTGCTTGCAAATATTGCAACTGCGCATACCCCCTCCACTCCTCCCAGAGGCCTTAAGTAACTCGTCGCGCGGCCTGTAAGTAGGTACTTACACCTACTATTGATTGTCTAATTAAAAACGGAAATGCAATGTAAAATGAATGATACAAAACAACTGGGAGTCGTAAAAAGCGACTAAGGGATATCCAACTACGGGGGCTTATCGTACCTACCACACCATACTACGGTCACCAACCTCTGCCGACCATTGTGCCAGTCGCAACGCTAACGGCGCGGCGGCGGCGGCGTGGTGAATGTTGTAGGTAGTTATTTCCAAATGTATTTAGATAGATACCAGCTAAGCATTCTTTTATGTGAATATCTGCGTGGATTTTTTCGTCAACTTGTTCGATCCGATCTTGGTCCAGCTAGAACGAGTTGATAAAAGACAATGTTTCTGTTCCCGTGTCGTCCCACAATTTGTTTTTCTACTCTTCAGGTAAAGTTGATAAAAAGCTTAGGTAACCAAAGACAATCCATACCTCCTCATGCTTGTTCCGCTGATTCGATTTAGATAAAATTTGCTTTTACCCTGGGAAGGACATCTTTAGGTAGGTACCAGCTAAGCATTCATTTATGTGAAATTCTGCGTGGATTTTTTCGTCAACTTGTTCGATCCGATCTTGGTCCAGCTAGGACGACTTGATACCAGACAATGTTTCTGTTCCCGTGTCGTCCTACAATTTGTTTTTCTACTCTTCAGGTAAAGTTTAAAAGAAAGCTTAGGTAACCAAAGACAATCAATACCTCCTCATGCTTGTTCCGCTGAACCGATTTAGATAAAATTTGCCTTTACCCTGGGAAGGACATATCTAGGTACATAGTACCTATCTATCCCGGAAATCTTCTATGGGAGTAAAAAGGGGTGTGGATGTTTGTATGGGAAATTATTTCTCAAGTAAGTGATATAAAACTCATCATAATTGTACTTTTGATAAGAAGTGAGGCAAGATTACCCTGGCCTCCGTACTGTAGCTAGCCGCCGTCTTGACCTGGAACGGTACGAGACGGTACCTGTCCAAGAGCTGATGTTGTTTATCCTTTGTTCTGTTCGTCCATGCGTGTGCCGGCGCAAGAATAGCACCAACCCTTTCTCCCCATGCATGTCGTAAAAGGCGACTTAGTCGCCGGCGGTATCAACCAGAGGGCGGGCAGTAGCGTGCTACCACCTTGCTGCTGCGGTCACTAATAAATAACAGCTGTCCGTTGTGCCAGCTGCAACGCTAATAAGCGTGGTAACATAAAACTCATCATAACTGTACTTTTGATAAGAAGTGAGGCAAGCTGCCCCTGGTCGATTCTGGTGCAAAGGTGCCCATGGCACCAGGAACGACCCAGAACGGGCGTCACCACCTTGCGCCCTAAGTCGACGCCCGATCTCCCTGGCCTCCGTACTCCAGCTAGCTGCCGTCTCGAACGCGAACGGTACGAGAAGGTACCTGTCCAGGAAGTGTGCCAGCTGCAACGCTAATAAGCGTGGTGACTTTTGTTGTCGATGTAAAATTAATTGTAGAGCAACTAAGGGGGGTGTATTTTGAATTTTATCAACTCGTCCCAGATGGTCCTAGTTCGGATCGGACGAGTTGACCAATAACTTTTTATGGGATCTTATGATAATGATATCCTAGTTCCTTCTCATAAGTATGGTAGGTTAAGTAAACTGATGGACGTAGCAAAAACGGTGGTAAGTAGGTAGGTAAAGATTACCTACTCTGATACCGTCGTAAGAGCTTAATTGAGAGAAGTAGGAACCTACGAACTTTTCTAGTTTTAATTGGATTGAATTGAAAAATAGGTTCTTGAATATCTAGGTACAGCCAGGAGCAAGTCAAGCTTGACACGTTGGACTTTGTACGGGCTAATCATGATGAAACTATGAAGCTTGACTTGTTCTTGACTGTACCTTAGGTCCTTAACTATGGTCCTTAATCATGTACAGTCAACGACAGGTCAACCTTGACACTCGCAGTGTGACTCTAGCCCGAATGTCTATTGAAATAAGAACGGTACGAAGTCCAATGTGTCAAGCTTGATGTGCTCTTGACTGTACGTGCGCACGTAAGAAGAGGTATAGGACGCAACAGCTCGGGATTGCGGGCGAAAAGTAGGTAGGTATGACGTGCCATACATTTCGCCCGCAAGTAGGTACAGTCAACGACAGGTCAAGCTTGACGCTTGCAGTGCGACTCTAGCTCGTACGTCTATTGAAATAAAAACGGTACAAAGTCCAATGTGTCAGGCGTGATGTGCTCTTGACTGTACTTTACGTACGTATTATAGCAATAGGTACTTGTAAATTTGTTATGTACCTACAGCCTCCGTGGTCTAGTGTTAGAGCGCTTGGCTCTCGATCAGGAGGTTCTGGGTTCGTTTCCCGATGGGGACACTGTCAAACAAAAATATTTTTGTGCGACCAGCCCAGTTTGGTTAGGATATTGCAGGATGAATCACCCGATTGTCCGAAATGTTACATGATTGCTTCGGAGGGCACGTCAACCCGATGGTCCCGACTATTACCTATCTACGGATGTAGTCGTTAATGAGCCATGTCAGAGGCCTTTGGCATCTGGCGGTACCAGGGTTTGTGAGTACGGTCATCAACCTTGCAACCCACAACGATATGAATAAATGAATGAATTTGTTATGTAGGTACCTAACTACCTACTCCTCAGGCAAGTAGCTGCCTAGGTAGGTATGGCGGCTTAGGCTCCTTCCTCCCTCTGCCCACGGCACAACCCATGGTCCGTTTATAGGACAGTTAGGTACCTATGTAGGCGATGGTAGGTAAAGGTCCGGCCTGTCGTCGCTCATCCGATCCTGCAAGGCGTAGCACGAGGCGCGAATGCTAGGTTTCTAGTTTATTTCGTAGGGACTCGGTCGGTGCGTGCGTGGCATGCGCGATCCACACAGAGCGTCCCGCGGCCGCAGACGTCGTGGTGCTTGCCCCCCCCGCGCTGCCGCCCTTTGAATTAATTGAATGAATAGTCGTAAGCCAATCGCGCGCAAGGCGGCCGATCTTGTGTGTGTGAGTGTGCAGGTGCCATACTTGTAGTACGGTGGAAATCAATACTACAGGATGATTGCAAAGATTTATTATTTTTTTGTTTGAAAATTACAAAAAAAAACCAGCGAGTCGATTTCGCTAAAACTTTGAAAAACCTGTTTCTTTATCAAAGTTACACCACCCCTAGAAATATTTGGGTCTAATTAAATTACACCTTATATATTGGGATAAATGTTTTGAATTTATCACCAAACGAGTTATTGAGGAAAGCATTAGCACCCTCAGCTGACTCAAATTCAACTGAAAGGCGATTCCGGCCAATCTTTTTAATACCATCAGTTTTTATGTTTTTAATGTTTTTGGAGAAGAGAAACTTCCCAAACATTATTGGGTGGACTGGGCGGTCAGACTCACCTTCCTTGACAGCATGAAGTGTAGGTCTGTAGTGTTCCCTACCAATGCGTTTGGCTTGGGTGCCTTGAGTGTCTTGAGTAGACTGCTGAGTTGACTGGCTTTGATGATGTGTAGTAGCCGAGGAGGTAGCTGAAACTTCCGCAGGCCGATCTGCGGGTGAAGACGAGGGGGTAGCGGTTTTTTTGGCAGGACTACTGTCCACTAAATCATCTGAGGGATGTTTTACAGTTGAGGCATCAACCTCCATCCGTGTTTCACCAAAGGTCTGATTCACATTTTCCTCATTCAGTACTTGGGAAGCCAGGGCTAATCTAATACTGATAAGGGACTCACAGGACTTGCAAAAAGGTCCGCCCCATCACTATAGGGATCGGGGGGTTTAGGTTCAGGCGGTTTATAGCCGTTCATTCTTCAGGCTGTCCGGCAACGGATAACCCAAAAAACAAAAGGCCCAAAAACCCAAATAATAAGCAAAACGGCACAAAACTTACCACCACCTTAACAATTGGTTATCACATAAGCAAAACGTTCAAGAAAAACTCAGTAATAGCAGGTTTTAACGCCGAAAACAGGGAAGTAAGACAAAACACGTGATTCACCTCAAGAGTTCCCGACATCGACCCTATCTGTACTCTGTATATTGGAAAAGCGAAAATTGCTCTAATTTATCTGTTACGCTTTTACTACTAATCCGATGAACCGATTTTGATAAAACTTGGTAAGAACATAGTTTGATCCATGGTAAAAGTGGGCGGAGTCGCGGGCAACAGCTAGTTGCGAATAATATTAAAGTACAGCTACTTATACGTCCGTGTGGTGCCGGCAAAGATTAGTAACCCATCTCTGCCCGTGGGTGTCGTAACAGGCGGCTTGGGCTTACGAACCAGAGGATGGGCAGCAGAGCAGCATCTTTCTGTGTATCGTACCATCTTGCATACTGCGGTCACCAACGACAGCGGTCGCCAGCCGTAACGCTTACAAACGTGGTGTAACCTAACCTAAGTACCATGCGTTTTTGCATGAGTTCTGGAGGGATGTTATGATGATGATGACCTACTTATACTAGATATGCGAGGTGAAAGACAGATGTTTTTTAACCATTTGAAATCAATGTAAAGAGCTTGTCACTAGGTTTTAGTTACGTTCCGGCGGTTTTAACCATGTTCAGATATTTTTCTATCGTCGGGTATATGAAAATATTAGTTTAAGGTACAAGTTCCGTAGGTAGGGTTATTTATTGCAAACGAATTGACGTTTCGTAAGCCCGAGACGGAAGTCGAGGGTTTACCATCGTCACGAGTTTTGTAATTGACGTGTATCTTACGATAATTTATTAATACATTTGTGAGAAAAAAACTAATTAAAAATTGTGTTAAACAAAAAAGGCGCGCACTTGCCATACCAGCAAAGAATACGTTAATACTTCTCTGACGTTGTACGTATAGTAGGTACTTATCTAGTCCCTGTCTCTGACTGACCTCAATTTTTTTTCTTGACCTCAATTTTTTTTCTTAGAAAAGACAAAGCCGAACATCCAAGACTCCTTTGCCAAAAAAAAAGTTGGTATATAAGTAGCAAGTACGCGCCTTTTTCGTTAAGTTTGCAATTTGGATGATTTTCTTATATGGGCATATCACATTAATAACAAAAACATATTTTTCTAATACAACAGTTTTAATAAATATTAAATTATTATTATCACAATTAATTACACTTTTACCTAGCCAACTGTATTTACATACTGGGTTTACTAAGAAACATGTCTTTTTTGGGCAGTTGTTCAATTTTGTTTAGAGTATCATTCAAAAATTTTGCTAGCTGTCCAAAATAGCTCGGTATGACGATCCGAAAGAACATGGGCTCATTTTAATTGGTCTATAACAAAAAAATTTAAAAAAATAGTTTATACAGGGTGTAAGGGACAGGTTTCCGAAAACTGAAAGGGCATGATCAGTCGACGTAACTAAACAACTTTCAGGAAATGAAAATCTGCCTCTCCATACAATTGTCCAGTCAAATGAGCAATTTTGTATGGAGAGGCTGACTTTTTTTTTTATTTACTACCTACTTTTGGGCTTTTTTTGCAGTCGGGTAAAAATATGAGTACACTCGCGCCGGTGCCAGAATCAATCATACCAACATCTTAGTACAAGAAACAGTACTGCCAAAATGTTACGTTTGGTATAAAATAAGGTTTTGTCTGTATTTGCCACTTACGAGTTTTATATTGTACAGTTCTTATTAAAACAAAACTCTATAGACATTTTACAGATTTCATCCCGTCAATGTGACAAATAACTCAATAATAAGGTGATAGACGGCAGACAGTAGTGTATATCAAAGAAATTTGACCTCATAGAAGCAAGGAGGTTTTTGTTCTGAGGTGTATATTAAGTAAAGCTGGCGTTTAATTCAGTCAACGAACTCTCAAAAAAAGGTAATAGAGGGAAATGCATGGAACACAATTTTTGACTTCGTAACTTTGTTTGGACCCCAGATTAGTAAGTTAATGTACAGGTTTGGACTAGTTAGAAGGTAAACATATCAAAAGTCACCGCCCGTACCCCTAACGCCTGTTTGAAGGACCCATTTTTCGGTTTTTCACATATATCTCGGAAACTATACGTCCTAGCAACATAAGACTTTTGGCAAAATAAAAGCTGATTAAATTTATTCGAGATATTCGCAGTGAAGTTACATTGGCTAGTTGACTGATTTTGCCGTCACCCCTCTCTTTACTGGCTATTTTTAAAGGGAATTATCCCTTTTTCACCCACTTTAGAAACATCTGAACTCGATGCAATCGCTTCCTCATCATAAACAAAACACTTGCTGTTCATTTTAATGACACAAAAATAGACTTCCAAGAGCGGATATCTCGAAAACTATTCAAGATATCAAAAAACGTAATTGAATAAAACTTGTAGTTAATTTAATCAGCTTAAATTTTGCAAAAAGATTTCGATACCTTGTATAGTTTTCGAGATATTCGCTCTTGAGTCTTTAATTTTGGAAAAAAAAATGCTTTAAATGTTTTTTCTTTTCGACCGGATAACTCTTCAACGATGCACCGATGATGTCTTAATAGCGCAGATGGGTAAGGCCCCGTAACTTTGCACAATAAAACACTGGATAAGTAACACAACAGTAACACACATAGTATGGTAACACAACGGAACTGTGTAATGTTTAGTTTATAATACCTATGTAGGAAGTGCCAATCTATCAAAATGACTATAGTACCTACATCATTTGTAAGTGTCCCTACTTATAACCTGAAAAATATAATGGTAAGGCATGATAAATGGCAAGAAGCTTTAGGTAACACAACGTAACACACTGGAATGAATCGCGTGGCAATCCTCACCTCAATTTGATTTTTCACTCTTGAATTTGTTTTTTCTATGCGATTCACACAGGAATTCATGAACTTCGAACAGTTTCTATATTGGGAAACTCTTAGGTAATGTTTTTATTTACCCACTTTAAGAGAATTATCACTTTTTCACAAATAAAACAATATCTGAATTTTCTGCAGCACACATCGACGTCACCGTAAACCTCCAAAGATGGCTACTAATGAGGGAAGAATGATAATATTAGCGGAACAAATTAATTGATAACCAAAAGTTTTAGCTTTGGGTAGTCTTTGACTCTCTTTACAACCTCAAATAAATTCCTCTCGATTATTGTAAGGGCTACTCGCAGGACAGGTCGAGAAAGGTCCTTTTTTTAGGACTTTCGCTAGTAACTTGAAAACGGTGCGTCTTAGAGACAAGGCTTTCAGAGATGAATTGAAGCCTAGTAAATTTGCCACAACTTTTTCCTTATACATAACTAGCTGTGCCCTACGACTTCGCTTGTGTGAAGTGTTGATTGCGGCTGCGTCGCTTTAAACTTCATAATCGCATATCTTCTGTTACAGTTATTCTTTTGCAATGAAACAAAGTTTATATGATGCACAAACGTAAGCTTCATACATTATTGAAAAAAATAATTTGAATCGGTTCAGTAGTTCGTGAGTAAATACCAGACAGCCACTTGAAATTTAAAATTCGAATATTTCGTCTTATGGTGAACCGAATTCATTGAAATAATACTCGTGCATTGCAACAACTTACGGTTGACACATTATTGAAAACCCCGTTTAAATCTGATCAGTAGTTTGTGAGTGAATCGAATCTGTGTGTTTGTCTGTTTTTCTCTCTGTCGGCGGCATAGCTTAGAAGGCTTCAGTACTAGAAAGCTGAAAATTGGTATGAATATACGTATTAACCACCCGGACAAAAAGTAAAAAAAAAAAAGCATTATCTCCCCTGCCCGTGAAGCGGAGATTTTTTTTGTTTACCCAATAGTGTGGGGTATCGTTAGAAAGGTCTTTTAAAAATATTGTGAGCTTGTGAAGATCATTTTTCGAATTAGGGATCCGTTTGCAAAATATTAAGTTTCGAAGTGCAATTTTTTTGTTAGAGTCAATTGTCGACGTCGGCGTCGTCGTCGTCCCTGCCAGTTAAACGGTTGTAATCGAATATGTGAGAAAAATCACGGCAGTCAGTAGTATGTATGTCACAGGCAAGTTGTGAAATTCACCACTTTGTATAATGCCTAGGCGTTTTGCAACACGTCACGTTTAGGATCTCGTTACGCTAATTCGTTTCTAGCATTTGGCTGTTGTGATCGGTGAAAAATGAAATGCACCAGATGCCTAAACCCATGTATCACCTGCTGTGCTAATAAATAATAATAACTAATAATTACGAAACAGATGAAGAAAATAAATAATAAGATAGTGTAATTGGGTAAACAAAAAAAAATCTCCGCTTCACGGGCAGGGGAGATAATGCTTTTTTTTTACTTTTTGTCCGGGTGGTTAATACGTATATTCATACCAATTTTCAGCTTTCTGAAACTGAAGCCTTCTAAGCTATGCCGCCGACAGAGAGAAAAACAGACAAACACACAGATTCGATTCACTCACAAACTACTGATCAGATTTAAACGGGGTTTTCAATAGTTTAGTTTAGTTTAGTTTATTCATTTATTGCAGTCATGTACAAGTAAGTAGGTCTTAAATATAGCTTAAAGGTAAAGTACATGCACCCTGTCAAATTAGGGTATAGCAATTTAGACTAACAATATCTTTAACGTTCATCACTTTAATGTCATGTTGAATAAGAATGATCATGCATTTGAAGTTAACAATATCATTATCATTAAATTAATTATTTCATTATTATTATTAGTCCAGATTACATTGTTAAATTAAATTGTTGAATTAATATCGATCCACAAAATGTCGTTAAAAAAGAAGGAATAAATTATAAAACTAATTGTTATGTCATTTACCTAAAAGTTAAATATAAAAAAAAAAAAAAAAAAATTGAAATAAAATATGTCACAAATATCACAATCTACAATAATGTGTAAACCGTAAGTTGTTGCAATGCACGAGTATTATTTCAATGAAATCGGTTCACCATAAGACGAAATATTCGAATTTTAAATTTCAAGCGACTGTCTGGTATTTACTAACGAACTACTGAACCGATCCAAATGAATTTTTCAATAATGTATGAAGCTTACGTTTGTGCATCATATAAACTTTGTTTCATTGCAAAAGAATAACTGTAACAGAAGATATGCGATTATGAAGTTTAAAGCGACGCAGCCGCAATCAACACTTCACACAAGCGAAGTCGTAGGGCACAGCTAGTTATGTACAAGGAAAAAGTTGTGGCAAATTTACTAGGCTTCAATTCATCTCTGAAAGCCTTGTCTCTAAGACGCACCGTTTTCAAGTTACTAGCGAAAGTCCTAAAAAAAGGACCTTTCTCGACCTGTCCTGCGAGTAGCCCTTATAATAATCGAGAGGAACTTATTTGAGGTTGTGAAGAGAGTCAAAGACTACCCAAAGCTAAAACTTTTGGTAATCAATTAATTTGTTCCGCTAATTCCCCTTATATGGCTCAATCTTCCTGGGATATACTTGACAAAGCTGTCAAATGAAATGTTATGAAGAAATGTTGGTATACTAATAAAATATATTACGGTAGCCATAACAAAAAGAAAATAATATAAAAACGAGTAACACACGCCAAGGCAACACACTGGAAAAAAAAGTGGGGTCATGACTATTTTGTGGATAAAATATGATGATAATTATTTATAACTACATAAAAAACACTTTTGAGGCTGAGCTACAGGCTACCAACGAGGTCACAGGTGGCGGATAGTGAACGGCCACCAGATATGGTGGTTAGCTGCGAATATATTGAATGAGCAGTCCCCGACCAAGCAGCGGCAGGATTACCAGGACGTGGTGGGAAGCCCAGTGGGGTGGCCTTACCTAGAAAATGCCACATGTGTCTGATGACGATTTTGTGACATGGCGATTAAATGCCGCCATCAGAATAAGCATTCCTCTAGCATCGGGCAGCGGCGGTGCTAGTACTGGCAGAAGGCCGAAGATATGGGATCCGGTAGGGCTTCTGTCCGGATAACAGTAGGCGGATTCCCGGTTACTGAACTGCGGTGCGTAAAACGAGCGGGGACACTACCGCACTATATTTGTCCTCAAAAAAGGAGTAATGAAAATGTCAATAAATAGTAGTACGGTTCTTGACAACGGGTTTCCACGATGTAACATGCCGTGGCGGTCTGAGTCCGACAGGTTTAGACGCAAGGCTGAATCGGTCGTCATCATGCGAAATCCTTGCTAAATTGGAACGTGGAATGTGAGGACGATGTTGGCAGAGGGGAAAGTAGAAGAAATGAAGATGGAGATGGAAAGATTAAACATAGACATTTTGGGGTTATGTGAAGTAAGATGGTAGGGAAGTGGAGATTACTGGGATGGAGAGTTTAGAATAATTTACACCGGATTAAAACAGGGATCTGAAAATGGGGAGAGTTAGTTGAGAATACAATACATCACAGTGACCGGATAACTGCCATAAAGATAAAATCAGCACCAGCAGCTACAATAATTGTCCAAGTGTATATGCCTACAGGAAACCACAGCGATGACGAAATAGAAGAGTTATACAATGACCTGGATTTGATATTAGATGCAGTGAAAGAAAAGGGATAATCTCATAGTGATGGGGGATTTTAATGCAGTGGTTGGAGAAGGGGCCGAAGAAAACATAGTAGGGAAACATGGGTTGGGAAAGAGAAATGCAAGATGAGATCGATTAGTACAGTTTTGTAAGGAAAATGGCTTAATAATAACAAACACATATTTTAAACTACCAAAGAGACGGCTATACACTTGGAAAATGCCAGGAGATATAGGGAGATATCAGATAGACTTCATACTTGTAAAAACAATATACAGAAACCAAGTAAAGTCATGCAAAGCCCTGCCGGGAGCTGACCTTAATACCGACCACAATTTGCTGCTGAGCAAAAATATTTTTGAGAAGACTAAAAAGAAAAAGAAACCAAAAAAATTTGATCACAATAAAACTAAAGGACAAAGATAGTGATAATAGAGTGCAATATTATAATGAAGTAGGAACTAAGCTAGAAACATATAAAATGGAAATAAATAGTAACATAAATAATAATATAAGTTGAAATGAAAGATGGAATAACGTAAGAGATATATTAAAAACTACAGCGAACTATTGCTTGAACAAACAAAAAGTTATACCAAGAAAAACTGGCTTACTCAAGAAATTATTGATTTGATAGTAGCAAGGAGACAACTGAAGAATAAAATTGATGATGAGAGCATAAAGGAATATAGAAGACTCACGAACCAAATAACAGTTAAATGTAGAAAATGCAAAGAACTTGACGCAATACAAATTTGCAACAAAATAGAAGAATATTTTCAAAAGGGACAAATAGATAAAGCCTATAATACAATAAGAGATTTGGATACAAAACACAAAACAAAAAGTACAGCAATTTTGAATGAACAAGGAAATATTAAGGATACCTATGCCTCCTAGCGAGATAAAACTTTTGCAAAATTAAAGCTGATTAAATTTACTACAAGGTTTATTCTGTAAGTTTTTTGATGTCTTGTATAGTTTTAGAGATATCCGTTCTTGAAAGTCTAAAATTTAGGAAAAAAATTATTTTGCCTTAAAAGAGATTGACAGTTTTGGGCCCAGTATGCTGCCCAGACATGTGGGTACTTGGGATAGATTCTACATATTGATATATATGTATATGCCAAATGTTTCGAAAATCGGTTCCAGGAATTTCGTAATAATTAGATTTGATTATTTATTTGACAAGCCCGTTGGTGTGGTTGGTAGTGAGTCTGCCTTTCACGCCGTGGGCCGCGGGTTCGATCCCCGCCCAGGGCAAACATTTGTGTGATGAACACAAGTGTTTGTTCTGTGTCTGGGTGTTATTTATCTATTTATGTATGTTTATCAGTCTCTGGTACCCATAGTACAGGCTTTGCGTAGTTTGGGATTAGGTGACCTTGTGTGAAATGTCACCCCAATAAAAAAAAATTAAAAAATATATTGATGATTTTTTGTTATACCTTGTTCTGTTTACATTGCTACTACGGTGATCATATCTTTCAAGCATGTTCTTTAATTACATAACTTTGCAGTTTATTCTCTAAAGTAACTTCTCAGAAATATAATTTAAAGGTATTTTCGTCAAATAAGCAGTTCCTGTTCGATCCCAGCGAATAGGTGTCCATAACAGAAGAGGCGTCCCCCCGCGTTGGATAGCGACAGACACTCTTTGCACCAGGAACGATCCGGAGCGGAAGTCGCTGCCTTCCAATCCGCAATTTTGACCGTGAACGGTTCGCAAAAGTCCAGGAGAGCAGCATATTTGCGTCGCTTGGTCGTCACTGCCAACTTGGCAGCTGCACCGGCGGCTGACTGTTAATTGCGACTAAAGGTGACGTTCCACAAGAGGCGCTTCCCATTCTGCCAGAGTCAAGCCAATGGGTTAGAGCGGCTGAGCCCCGGTAGCTTCAACTCGCACGGGATGTTCGCAGACACGAGAGCTCTCCGGCGCTGTATCCTCCACCATGGCCACAAATGTATCGATATGGTTCACATACAACGCTAGGCTGAAAATCAGGGCCACGAACAGAGAGTCGTCGTCAAGGAGCGTTCCAGCTGAGGGGGCAGCGCACATTTTGACCGCGACACCGCTTGGAGTCTTACGACAGCAACCGCCGCAATCTCATATAGATAGATTATAATCACACGGTATTCACGACAACACGCGTTTAACTCGAGTATACTCGCCAAGTCTATAGACACGCATAAAGTTGCCACACTTATAAAAGCCACGATTGTAGACCCTATGGTTTCCACTATGGCATCAGCGAGCACTTTGTGCTCGTTGCGATAATCTACCATTATTAACTTTTTATGTCTATTGATTAATAGACAACATAAATTTTTGGCTCTTTAGTAATTTGAATTTTTGGTGGTTAGCCGTGAAAAAAAAAAGTCCAACATACTAAATTGTGTCATGTCATTTTAACTTACAAACTGTTTAGACACACTTTCGACATTTTACTCTAAATGGTGTAGTATTGGAAATATTGACACCAGTGTTGCGGTAAGGGAAATATTGACATCAGTTTTGCAGTAACAAAGGTAAAACGAGATGGTGTGGTTTAAGGCCGTGTGGGAGCAGTTGCGGGTTAGTGCGGATAGCTGTGGTTAGTCAGGAGTAGTTTGTGGGTAAGTGTGCAGTATCAGGATGGTGAGTGTGCAGTTATGGGTAGTGTTGGGGCAATTGTAAGGATGATGCGTGCCTTGGTAGGGCTAGCTGTAGGTCAATGTGAGTAATGTAAGGAACTGTTTAGACAGTGGTGGACAGGGTAGTGGTAACATATTTTTTGAGAGTTTCGCGGTCACTAACACTATTTAAAACAGTATAGCGGGTTTTGTAATGATCACCCGATCAGCAACATGATCAGAGGAAAAACTTCGGATGTCTAAATTCAGTCAGAGATGAGAAGTAAAGTAAGACGTCAAAGCTCAAGTCCTAAGTGAGATTAGAATTTAAGACAGTGGTCAAAAGTCAGAAGCCAGTCAAAGATTGAGGGCCGTTTCCACTAAACTTAAGAATCGCCAAAGTTGTTGCTTAAGGGCCGTCAAACTATTTCTAGGAGTGTCCTAAACAAGTTAGGGGCGATTCTTAAGTTTAGTGCAAATGTCCCCAAAAGTATTAAGTTAGAGGTCATAAGTCCAACAGTTAAAAGCCAAATCGAATTTGGAAGTCAGGAGTCTGAAGTCAGGGATAAGAGATCAAAAGTTCAAAATTAGGAATGAGAGGTCTGAAGTTTAATGACAGGAATGAGAGGTCATAGAAGTTAAAAGACAGAGAGAGGTTAGTCAACATTATCATAATATCACCCGAAGGACATTTAGTGCTGGGCCTATTCCCATTCTATGATTTTGGTCTATGCTGGAGATCACCACAACAATGGGTCCTACACTGCTGCCTGTATCCAGGCTTTCTCAAACCTTGAGCAGATCATCGATCCAGCAAGTGGGGAGCCTGTTTGGTTCCTGTTTCAGTTGTTTATTCACTGAAAGTTGTTCAGTTACATGATTTATACTTGCGATTGTCGGCGCTTGGTGAAACTCCATATTCAGTTTCTGTATTGAAACACTTGTACACTGGTTCACGAATTTTTATTTTTCTCAACCGGTTTCGCTAGTTATTTAGCATCTTCAGGAGAATACGAATTGCAGCGTAGCACGATGTTAGATGTCCGACAAATGTGTTTAATTTATTCGTATTCTCCTAAAGATGCTAAATTATTAGCGAAACCGGTTGAGAAAAATAAAAATTCGTGAACCAGTGCACAAGTGTTTCAATACAAAAACAAAAAAAAAACATTGTTCAGTTACGTTGACTCGTGCCCATTTAGTTTTCGGAAACCTGTCCGTTACATGCTTTATAGTATAGTTAGTAATATACGTAGTTATTTTAAACTTGCCTTTTGATGTTAGATATGCGTATATTAGGAGGCGTATGTATAAGCGCCTGGAGCAATCTTGGTATGTTTAGAAACTATTTCATGGATTTCTAGAAAGATGGCCGCAACTGACTTATTAAGCCCTTTCACCACACACGATACTTTTCTGGCGATAAATTCAACTCCCATACAAAATACTTATGACGTCATTACTTCCCCCTTTAGGGATTTTTTTAAAGAACTGCTACTCAAAATAATTATTTCAATCTAAAGTACCTTTATACCAAACGGTTATCCTGTATATAGATTTGCTGTGTTGTATCAATATTGGCTTTAAAGACCGTCCACTAATTGCTAGTTAGGAATATTTAAAGCCTGCATAAGCGCTGAGCCAATTACTATAAGTTTTTACAAGGTTAAAACATATGTACCAGTTGGATTATAACACTAATTCCAATGCTGACGGATACTAATAACTGTCAGCATCGGAGTTACAATAGCCCAAGTAAACACCGACTATCTTTTCTACAACAAAAAAAAAACTATATTATGCACACGAATATCTGTACAATACTGCGTAACGAGGTAGTATCAAGTAACTTTGTGTCATTAATTAATCTACAGACTAAATATAAGTTTGTATAAAAACGTACATGAACGTACTAACTTTCGTCAACTGGCCTGTAAACAGGATTCCACGTAATTTCAGTAAACAAACCAACGTCAATTTTGAACGTAAAATATGGTATGAATAGAAAAATTAATGACCAGTTGTGTGTTAAACGTTAGTTCAAAGGATTTTCTGTGCGTGTATTGTGGTTACGAACGTATGTCTCGTATGACTGAAAAAGAATCTGGTCTAGCTGTCGAAATGTTTGTTTACTAAACTTACGAATCTTTCGTGGAATCCTCTTTATATCAGTTCTTCATTTACGCATAGCTATTCGCTTTGTACTGCTCGTAGATTTCTTGGAATATGGCGCGGCAGTTCATTTTGATCTTCATTTTCGAACATAACAGAAACACGCCCGAGAGTTTCCTGTGCAACGAGTAGATTTCTTCTGGAGGTGGGCAGAGCCTGAAACGAAGAAATAAGCAGTTTATTTAAAAAATAAGTGAAGGAAATACTAAGAAGTTACCGTAAGCGCCCTATGGAGCTTTCACTACAATGTAATTTATTTTATCGAATTCAAGGGTCTTAACAGTGTGTGCCACCGCAAACTACTCAGCGGCAGGCAGAGAGAGACTCTTCAGGGTGTAGGTAGGGGATCCAAAATGCAAACGTAAGGAAACGTGTTTATTGCGACAATGTACAAATCTCGGGTACAAAATACAAGGCGGTGGTCGTGCTGCGCGCGGGCACGTTCGAGCACGACCAGAATCAAAGGTAAACTGACTGTTTTTGACACGAATGACACCGAAAGACAGAGACAGAAGACATTCGAAATAGGAATTTGGAATTTTGGGACAGGACGATAGAGCCAAGATCACGAAAGGAGGCAGCATGCGAGGCATGCAGCCCCGCTCCGTGACAAGTGACCTAATTTATGGCGACAAAACTGGATAATAAAATATGTCACAAAATTTTTGTCTTTACATTTGGACATCTGAAGGAATTATGAATTCAATAACCTTTAGTAGGAAGCTCAATTTGTTTACCTGTGGTTGAGGATGGTAGGCACTAGAGCCTGTATGCGGCGCGTGGATGGTAGGAGTTACCTGTGGTTGAGGATGGTAGGCACTAGAGCCTGTATGCGGCGCGTGGAAGTCTGCGCCCCGAAGTCGAAAGCCTCGTCTTTGGTGAACACCTCACCCATTATCATCACCGTGTCAACGTGTGTCTCTTCCATAAGCTGTCGGCAAAATAAACATTATAATGTTAGTAGCACTGTACGAGATCTTAATATAGATTCTTTGGGTATTGCCTTAGATAGTGTTACCTTAGATTCATAGCCGGTGAGGAAGTTCATTTCGCGGGACATGCGCAGTACGGCTTTGCGGTCGCCGTCGGCTGCCGCGCGGATAATCTCGATGTACTGCTCCATGAACTCAGCAGAGTACTCACGGGTGGCGCCGAAATCTAATAGGATCACCTGCAAATATCAATCACATCTATATTTCTTCGTGTACTTCGACGAATAAACTCACGTTTTTATTGACGGCTTGGGCCTACAGGTTTCGATCCTTAACGCGGATCTTCTTCAGCAATTTCTCGGGCCGCCGTCTGTCGCGTCCCTATGCCGTCAAAACAAAACGTGAGTTTATCCGTCAAATGCATAATTATCTGTGTAACACTCACGAGTCACTCAGTCACATTTATATTGTGTACGCAACCTCAATGGTCTAGTGGCTAGAGTTCGGCTCTCGATCTGGAGGTTCTAAGTTCAATTCCCTGAGACATTGTCAAATAAAAGTCACTTAGTGCGACTGCCCTAGTTTTATTTTATTAGGCTTTCCAACAACGAGTGCACATTGATTACATAGGTTGCTTACAATTTACAAGAAGAGGAGCCTCATCACTTACAGGAGAGCACGGCATGCACAAATATGTCCAACGAATTTAGGAACAAAAGAAGAGCAAATTTTGGTAAAAGTAGGTACTTGATTGAGAGGACATAGAAAAGTTACTTTGTACTCTCAATCAAATAGCCACTGATTGATACTGCAATTAATTACATATTTGAAATTTGAGATTTTACCAAACATATTATTAGTATTTAGTTTGGATGGAGTATTGCTGGATGAATCACCTGATTGTCTGAACAGTAAGATGATTCTGTGCTTCGGAAGGCATGTTATTAAAATTTGAGATTTTACCAAACATATTATTAGTATTTAGTTTGGTTGGAGTATTGTTGGATGCAGTGGCGTATTTAGGCATCTGGCGCCCCGGGGCACAATTTTTTTCGGCCCTTCTAGATGAGAAAAAGTCGGCCAATCGCGAGTCGGACTTTCGCACTCAGAGTTCATTACCAAGCACGTAGATATAGACGGACAGGTCGTAACACAATCAGATGAAAACGCGAGCGCATAGAGCGCGAATTTTCTCGTTAGCATTAATGCAAGTTGGTTACTTTCGCTAGGAAAGCGAGCGAGAAGTTTTTCGCTAGCAAAGCGAGCGCGAAGTTTTTCGCTAGCAAAGCGAGCGCGAAGTTTTTCGTTAGCGAAAACGCAAATTGAAAGACGATACATTTTGATGTAAGTGCGGAAAATATGTTGAGAAATATGGGAGTAATCGAACAAATATGCGGGATGGAATATTGTCTGAAAATCCATTGTTAACGTGCTGTTTTTATACTTTCGAGCGGAGCGAGAAAGGTATTGCAGGTATTCGTTAAAAAAAGTGTTTCTAAATTTCTCAAAAATGTGTTCCATATCACTTATACATCATAAAAAGTAAATATAAAATTAGCAATATAAAGTTATCCTATAGTATTAAACGAGCAATATTTGTATATATATATAAATATATATATTTGTAATCGGTTTCTCGAAAACAGCTCTAACGATTTCGATGAAATTTACCTTACGGGGGTTTTCGGGGGCGAAAAATCGATCTAGCTAGGTCTCATGTCTGAGAAAATTCGTTTTCCCTGTGTTTTTAAGCATTTGCGTTTTAGACAAAAACCTACAGCGCCATCTGTTGGCGGGTAGCATAGCTTGCTCACCCGATGATATTTTGATGTTGAGGCAACAATCATAGAGCGAAGCTCGTTCGCCCAGGTACTAATTAATTATTTGCGTAATTAATGTACCTATTGTAATAATTCTGAAATAAAAAAACATAAATGCTTAGGGCTATTCAAACTTCATGCTTGCAGTAGCAAAACGCCTCTGTTCTGAGATGGATCTTACTATTATTGATCTTTCTACTGTTTATTTCTTAATGTTGTTCTCCTTTCGGAAAAAAAGGCACCGAATCATAAAGAGGGCGGCGGTTTGAACCCCTTCAATATTCATAACAGCTAAAAATATTTTCCACTAGTTTTTATTTTGTAACTTTTCTGTATCGAAATTGTTTTTAAAAAAATTTCAACACATTTGCTCATAAAACAGCTCTATTTGCACTGCATTAAGGTCCATAATCCAGCTTATTAAACACGTGTGCTTTTTTTCATTATAATATAACAAGTGTTGTAATTTTTGTCTTTTTTTTAACCGGCAAGATGCAAGGAGTTTCTATATCTATAACATTCATAATATTTTCATGAATAAGTAAACTGTGTTCGATAATATGATAAATAAATGTTAATTACATGGAAATACTTATATTAATCAAACCATCTCACTACAAATTTGTCTTTAAAGTAACAAAATATCCTTTCCTTTCTGAATAAGCTGTTTGGCAGGTTAGTGTTTTATTTTTGTTTTTTATAGCGGCAAGGTGCAAGGAGTTTCATAACATTCATAATAATTTAATGAATTAAGAAACTGTGTTCGATAATATGATAAATAAATGTTAATTAAACGAAAATATTGATTTTAATCAACTAACTAACTACAAATTTGTCTTCAAAGTAACAAAATATTCAATTTTAAAATAATTTGAAAAGTAGTCTGTTTGATAGTGTAGTCATTCGCTGTGTTCCAAATTGTACAAAAGCTGCTAAAAGCGTATACAGTACTGACGGACGGTCCAAATTGATTTTGCACGCTCACAAAGCTATCACTGCTTTAATGGCTGTAGTCAATTTGGAATGGATTTAAGCGCGCTCACGTGTTCATCTGTCAAAATGTCGGTTATGTTTTTATTTTCTTTAACAAAGCCTAAGCTAATCCCTGAAAAATGTGCGCCAAATCCACTCTCATTTCCATTAGAGAAAAACTCATTAAAATCAAAACTTGAGAAACATCAGCTGGCTGCAAATGTGTGGGATTTTATATGTGTCAAATCGATTTTGACATTAGCGCTTTCACTGCTCCACCTATTTGACTAAAGCACTGATAGCAGAAACGATGACGTCATCAATGACGTAAGGCGGTGAAAGAGTGAGTGCTTTAGAGCACGCTCTTGGTCAATTTGGACCGACTTAAGCGCGCTCACAGTGCTCTAAAGCAGTCTGTTAGCGCAAATTGGAACGCACAGATTGTCTCCTGCGCGCGCATGTATAATCTGTGTCTTCGAAAAAAGTAATACGCGCGCCATTTTAACAGATTTTTCTTGTTGTGAAATCTGTTTAATGTAATTAAAAAATAAATAACTTCCACAAATAAAAAAACAGTGATAAGTGTAGAACGTCGAAAATACTTGAACAAAAAACACAAGTCCACATCGGGTGACGTAGAAACGTAAGGAAAACGTCTACGAAATTTCCTTAGGAAAAAAAGGTAAGCGAATTTGATTCGTTTTTATTCGCAAATGTGTTGAAAAACGTCGTAAGAAGCTTGTGCGCTTTGGTGATTACACCCTCGGCTCCATTACGCCCCTCGCCTGCAGCTCGGGCTGCAATTTCTGAGCCTCGGCTGTAATATCCAAAATAGCGCACGTGCATCTTAATGTACTATTAAAAAATTAACGAATAATTTAGATTTTTCCCCAATTTTCTACATCTCTGGCCGCCCCTCGTATCTTGCCGCCCTGGGGCACGTGCCCCCCTGGACTTAGGGTAAATACGCCACTGGTTGGATGAATCACCTGATTGTCTGAACAGTAAGATGATTCTGTGCTTCGGAAGGCATGTTAAATCGTTGGTTCCGGCTACTTTCTACGGAGGTAGTCGTGAATGAGCCATGTCAGAGGTCTTCGGTGGCTCAACATCTCTGACACTGGGTTTGTGAGGTCGGTCATTGATCTTAAACTCCACATTATTATGATGATGGATGATATAAACAAAGGTTTTGTTCTGTGTCTGAATGTCATTTATTTATTCATGTATGTAATTAGCAGAAAGGTAGTCATATCCGTAAGATAGATAGTTATATCTCTGGATGGGGTTGGGTTAGGTAAGGTTAGATAAAGTTACGTCATTTTGAACACCATAGTTTTACCTGTTTGGTATTAGGGTTGTAGAAAAAATTAGCCCAGTTGGGGTCCGTCTGCATACACCGTAACACGAACATCTCTCGCAGGCAGAGCTGCATGATCTTGTACGCGATGTCGTGTCTAGTCTCATACGACGCCTCGAACAGCTTGTCTAGTGGCACTCCGTCGATTAGCTCAGTGGTTATCACCTCGGAGGCACACAACTCATCTTAAACAAAGTAAAATTCTAAAATTCCTTAACACTTTATTACCTTACTCATAATAAGACCTCTGAGGACCTTGTGTCCTGGGTGCTAAGCAACAGAATATAAATTTACTAGCCGTTGCCCGCGACTTCGTGCGCGTGAGATTTGAACATAATTTACAATTTTAACGAGTAGCGACAACAAATGAGAGAGAGGGGTTTAACCTACTTATTACGGAAATAAAACATGGTCTGGAAATATATTTTTTTGAACTAGAATCTTATTTAGATTTCGTCTTAAATAAAAAAAATTGAAATCATTTTTTTTTGTATGATTTTTTTTATCCTTAAAAGGAAGGCTAGGTGCGTAGGTTAATTTTGGAAATACATGTTTAAGTTGGTGCCTACTCTATGATGAATAGCGTTAGCTAAAACTCGGACCTTAGGCTAGGCCTATGTCCAGCAGTGGACGTCTGTCTGCTGATATGATGATAAATTAACAACTAACAGGAGGTTTAAACACGCCTGGTTTTTACACTATACGCGGTCAACTATGAAATTATCAAAAGTCGCTCGATCAAGGGAAATAAAAAAAAAACATTTATCTATATTTAAGGCTTTCAGGTAAAATCCATCGTAGAGTTTTCATAACAATAGTATGAAACTCCTAGAATAACGTATTGGAGACCTTTACTCTGCAGTAGAACAATAAACGCTAGTAAAAATACCGGTCAAGTGCGAGTCGGACTCTCGCGCTGAGGGTTCCGATATACCTATAGTATTTTTGGAAGCAATAAAGTCAATTTTTAGGACCGCAAAACTAAATTTGTTTGTAAAGGTTTTTGCAGATTTATAAAAAACTGTACAACTTAGAAAGATCGTTGTATTTTTTCTGTATTATTTACATAAACTTCTATCGACTGTAATTAATTAAGATTTTTCTGGAATGGTATTTATTTTACATTTTTCATCATAACTTGAAAACTAAGAGATTTGAAAAAATAGGTGAGTGTTTATTTTAGAATGTACAAGCAAAGCCCTTACATTCAATACCGCACTCAACCTAGTAACGATAATTTGAAATTTTGCCCCCCGTATTTGGGCCCCCTTTTCATTAATAATCATATTTTTTTTATTCTTTCTTGTGCAATAGTTAGGCAAAAAAAGAAACTATTCCAAATTTCAAGTTGATAGCATAATTAAGCATGAGTGGTTGCTGAGATATATAGGTGTGACAGACAGACAGACAAAGTCGCACCATCCTTTTTTTACCATTTTGGTATCAGAACCCTAAAAAGACAGTTTCTTTAGTAAATGTTATTCAGTGCCAAAATTACGTTATTTCAAAAGGTTTCATAATTATAGGAGTCGAAGGCAAGATTGTATGAGAATATCATACAAGATTGATAGAAAATTTCGGTTTAGACGTTCATCAAAGCATAGCTCCTTTCAGTAGGTTGGGGACAATGGATTAAAAACATATATATTTACCAATAACATCAGGCACGTAGTACTCAGGGTATGGCCGCAGCAGTTGTTTGAACTTCTTAGTGCACTGCGCCTCTCGGATGTAGTCTACCTCCCACGCCAACTCTTTCTTCGCCACCTCCACTATGTTGTCAATGAACATGCCTTTGGGGAAGATGTTCCATACCTGCGAATCACAGAAAATATGTCATTAAGTGAATTTATCTATGATTAAGGCCTGGATAAGTGTGACGCTAACGTCCGACGGACCGTAAAATGTATGAAGGACTTTTTGGCAGGAACTCGGCTTGGGCTCTTGCCTGCAGATTCAGATAATTTTATTCAATGTAGATTCTTTACAGAATACTTATTGAATGTCATGCAGAATACAATGCAAATAGAGCGAGTCTACGCCTGCTCGGTTGAAATTCTTGTTTTTTGTGTATGTAGTGATTCAGTGGATAATAAAGATAAGTGTTTTATGCAGTGAATTAACTAAGGAGTGCGCAGCTGATGAAGATTTCAAGCGATCTCGTGTTTGAGCCCCGTTTGTGTTGTCTCAAAAAGTCATGGACATTTCCTTCGTAAAGTCCACTATCATCGGTTTACGGGGGGAGCAATGAACAATTTCCCCACTCGACACTGGCGGTTCGCCATATTTTTAACTTCAAAAAGTGAAGAACTTCCAAAAACTGAAGAATGTTCTTGAACACGACACTGGCAGAAATGTCCCCAAATGTGGGTTGACAAAAAAAAAAGAAATAATAAAGCACCTAATAATAAAATGTATAAAGCCTATACAGTACAATCCCCGTCGGATGTCCGCATCGCAATGATCCAGACGTAAGGGTGAGATAGTTCTGCACATGTGACCGAATCACTCGTCTGACTTGGTCGCGACGTCCCTACTAGACATTATAATGTTATAACTCAGTAGTAGGATTCAAATGGTGTCGATGCTACCACTATTTCCGTTCCTATTCTAGCACATATCAGCACCATTTTCTCTCCTTGACTTATTATTTTATTCAACGCAGCGAACTACAATACTATGGAACTCTAACTCAGAACAAATTCCACACAAAAAGTGGCCCTACGTGAAACCAAAAGGACGTATATTCAAAATACGAATCAATTGGTTCAAATTCAGAACAAGAGCGGGGATTGGTTCGCGCGCGTGCTGCAATGTCAGCTAGTGGGTAGTTGAGAGGTAACTATTTTAGCTCCGCCTACTTAGGTAACTATTTCGTGGGGTGGGCCACCTGGTGGAAAGTGGTCACCTGGTGGTAAGTGGTCACCACCGACCATGAAACCCACTATCTTATTAGTGAAATGATTTGACACTAATAAGACAGCAAAGCGCGTTACCCACCCTGAGAACTGAGAAGGTATGTCTCGTGTGCCGATAATTTCACTGGCTCCCTAACCCTTCAAACCGAAACACAGCATTGCAAACATTGCTGCTTTACGGCTGAAAAAGGCAAGGGGGCGGTACTTCCCCAGACGGATTTTGCACGAAAGCCCTACCACCTACTAAAAGTTGTACTGAAAGTTGTCCAGCGTAGTTGACTGATCATACCCGTTCAGTATTCGGAAGGCTGTCCCTAACACCCTGTATATGAAATCACACCTGTATAATTAAAAAAAGGCAAAGTACGAGTCGGACTCACGCTGTGATTTTTTTCAATTTTCCAATTACGGCCGTTTAGCTGGCGGAAGCTTGATTCTAGGTACAGAAAACATCCGCTTTAAAGCTAGATATTTCACGAACAGATCCCTTAATCGAAAAATAATACTAACATACTCACAATATTTTTAAAAGACCTATCTAACGACACCCCGCACTATAGGGAGACGAGAAAATATATTTTTCTCCCCACCCATCCTGGCTGCTGCAGCGCCCCCTGGTAGTCTACAACCGTAAACCATATCTAACAACATGCTCTGAAACAGCAGCCATTAAATGCAGAAAACCGCATTGAAATCGGTCCAGTAGTTTAGCTGGAAAATGGTAACAGACATACAAACATACACACAAACAACCTCTAACCCCAAACGCATATACCGCCTCCGTTCCGTCGTGTAGTCTAGGTAACGAAGCGGATCGTTGTATGAAGACTCCCGCATTAAATCCTCAGTCGATGAAACTTTGCTGGGGTATTACACTATATGAGACAAACCTTCTATAAAAAAATCCAAAAAAAAATCGGTACTTTTAATTTTTCCATATAAAAATTACAAAAAATGAATGAAAAATATTTTTTGAAAATATTTTTTTTATTTTTTGAATTTACGTTTAGTTCATGATACTTTATCATCCTGTCAAATAAAATCTGCCCGAGAGAATTATGTTGGGGTCAACTGCTTCGTTGCCTACACTAATGGGTAAAAACCGAATGAAATGTGCAATCTGATTGTGTATGTGTGGAAGGGCAATCTGATCGTAAAGTCAATTCAATCGGCAATCAGATTGGGTGTCAAATCGGCCGTGTGGAACCCAATTTAGAAGAGCTATTAATATGCTTTGTCGCTCCAATATCTTATACATTCCTCCGTCCTGCTGTTACACTGCGGTCATTCTAATCAAGCTACATCAATTCGAATGTCTACTGCTGGGCAAATGCCACTGCTGGGCAATCACCACTATTAGCCAAATGTCTAGTGGTAACTTTTACCAATCAGTAATCATTTGCCCAACAATGTTCATTCGCCCAACAATGGAAATTTATTGGACGTTTGCCTAGGAGTGTTCATTTGTCCAGCAGTGGTCGTTTGCCCAGCAGTAGTCATTTGCCCAGCAGTGGACATTTGCGCAACATTTCTTTGTACCAGTCCAACATTGGACATTTCTGTGCACCAGCCCATTAGTGGGCATTACTTTGTTGGACTGGTCTCTCTAGTAGTAAATATGTAATACATAACAATTTACAATCAAAATTACTGGTTAAATTATTACTTCGTAGACGGTCGTGCATAACGAATTTCGAAGGAAAAAAATTATTTCTTTGTAGGTAACTAGTTTCGTAGGAATAAAAAAAATTTTTCACACGAAACTGGTTACGTAGCATTGGTTTCGTAGGCGGCCGAAGGGCTTCTTGCTACTTACTTTCATAACTCCAACGAGGTTGTCGATGTCGCTGTTGATCCCTTTAGCCACGCCCGGGTACTGAACCTTCATAGCCACTTCCTGTCCACTGTGCAGAACCACTAAATGCACCTGCCCTGCAATTTTACATATAAAAAATTATAAGATAAGCTTTGACAAAACATCTGAATACTTGCGTCTTAACTGCGGTTCACATACGTCACGCTTTTTTCCCGTAGGTGTATGCGGAAGGCACACCTACCACCCGCTATGATCTTGACACATCTTTTTTTTTACTTTCGAGCGGAGCGAGAAAGGTATTGTATTCGTGAAAAAAAAAAAGTTTTTCTAATTTTCTCAAAAATGTGTTCTATATCACTTATACATCATAAAAAACAAGTCTCCCAAAAATGTCCGTCCGTCGGTCGGTCGGTCTGTCCGTCACGCTTTGGTAGGCCAAGCGAATGGAAACGAACGAATTTAGGAGTTTTATGCATTTTTATGTTTTATGCTATGGAAAGGGCTATGCTCGGAGTCTCTCTGCGAGATCGAATCAGAAATGAGGAGATCCGCAGAAGAACAAAAGTAAGTGACATAGCTCTGAGAGTCGCTAAACTAAAGTGGCAGTGGGCAGGGCACATCGCAAGAAGAACCGATGGCCGATGGGGCGTGAGGGTTCTAGAGTGGCGACCACGTACCGGAAGACGAAGCGTTGGCAGGCCCCCCACAAGGTGGACCGACGAGCTGGTGGCGGTCGCGGGAAGCCGCTGGATGCGAGCCAAGCAGGACCGGTCGTCATGGGGATCTTTAGGGGAGGCCTATGTCCAGCAGTGGACGTCTTTCGGCTGATATGATGATGCAAATCCATCGAAGGGTTCTAAGTGGTTTCTTGCTGGCTCTCATTTTGAGGGTAGCTGTCATACAACGAAAATGAAAAATTGAAATTTTCTCAAAAACGGCTCATAGAATCTTGATGAAACTTTGCATGACCAAGCATCTCCATGTAAGATATCTTGCACTAGTATCAATTGATCTGTGTAATTTCATATAAGGTGTGTTCCTGTACCACCAAATTGTAAATATGTGATTTACCCAAAATTGGATCCATTGATTTTATTAAAATTTTCTATAATATTAATCCTGGATTGGTTGTCTACCTGACTGGATATTCTTTATGATTTTTTTTTAATAATATTTTGTACACAGGGTGTACCAAAAACTGAAAGGGCTTGCTCAGTAGACTAAACTGAACAATTATCCATAACATGTTTTGGGAAATAAAAAATCTCCATGCAAGTATGTTACGGTAGTATCCATTGATCTGTGAAAATTCATATAAAGGGTGTTCCAGTACTACCAAAAGTTAAACATGTGATTTACTCGAAATCGTTTGAGGTTTGTTTGTTTTAATGTTTGACAATTTGAATTCTGAATTGATCTGTATATTTCATTCGAACATTTTTTTGGTAAAACGTAAATAAAAGTTTGTATTCCCATACTATGTGTAGGGCATTACAAATTTAAGTTTGCGGTTGATAGTTTTTCCTTGAGTATTGCGAGAAAGTAAGTGCAGTGCGGCTGTACCATTTATTACTCTCATCGACCCTTTCATACACGCTCGTCGGTTGAGGGCCTTCCCCTTCCAACATTTTCATTCACTCTCGCCTTGTAGATTTATTTCGTTAGTCTCCGAACGTTCATTCTCTCTACTTGAATTATTTTCTAAATTTGTTAGCACTAAATGTTCTTTTACGCTACAAGGTTATCTTTTCGTATCACACTATTTCTAATCCTGTCTCTCTATTTCACTTTCAATATACTGCTCAACGCTCTCATTTCTTTTCCACCGCAGCAATTCTACACGCATATTGAAACTGCCATACTCAGCACTCACTGCCGTACGTACATTAGCCGGAAGTGGCCGGAACAAATACTCAAACATCCAGTTTTATGAAGCTAATTAAAATAATTAATTATTTATACTAAGTAACTTGGGCGATCAAGCGATGTGTCTCTTAGGGTGCTTCTCCAGTCACGCGGGTTTTACCCCACCTGCGAAGGAACGCGAACCAACAAGTCGCGCAATTTTGTTTCTTCAGAAAAATTAAAAAAAAAACGAGAAACCTAATTTTCCCAGACATGTACACTACAATAGTGTAGGCCCCAGAAAATGTTAATAGTATAGTCACAATGATGAGTGAATAATAATAGGACTGATAACTCCAATATTAGAAAACGTAACCCGAAAAAGATATAACTCATTGAAACTAGACGGCGCTTTCAAATAACCTGGAAAGTAATTGTAGTCTACAAAGTAGAAAATCGCAAAATTGCACAACCTCAGGCAGCATTCGAACGTGCATCTTCTCCGTCAGTACTGGAGACGCTTTTACCAACTAGGCTACGGTGGGCTAGTAGAGCAAACGCTTACTAGATGGCAGCACAAACGCAACGATGAAATGGGTAAAGAGGTCACAAATTTCACAACAACAACAACACGGTAGCCTAGCTGGTAAAGCGTCTCCGGTACTGACGGAGAAGATGCAGGTTCGAATTCTGCCTGTGGTTGTGAAATTTTGCGATTTACTACTTTGTAGATTTATCTGAACACAGGAAGTGTTAAAATAAAATCATTTTTAGGGTTCCGATACCAAAATGGTAAAAAAAAGGAACCCTTATGGTGCCGCTCTGTCTGTCTGTCTGTCTGTCTGTCCGTCTGTCTGTCACACCTCTATATCTCAGCAACCACTTACGCTATCGAGCTGAAATTTGGAATAGTTTTAGAATATAGTTGCCCAACTTAATTGCACATGAAATTTTTTTGAAAAAAGTATGATTATTAATGTAAAGGGGGCCAAAATAGGGGGGGCCAAATTTCAAATTGTCGCTACTAGGTCGAGTGGGGTATCATATGAAAGGGCTTTACTTGTACATTTTAAAATATATTTTTGTATTTTTTTAAGTTTCTTAGTTTTCAAGTTATGATGAAAAATTATTATCCTTATCTCCGAAGTTTGAGTAAGGGAAAATCTGAATTAATTACAGTTGACAGAGGTTTATGTAAACTTTACAGCAAAAATAAAACGATCTTTCTAAGTTGCACAGTTTTTCAGAAATCTGCAAAAAACCTTTACAAACAAATTTAGTTTTGCGGTCCTGAAAATGGACTTTATTGCTTCCAAAAATACTATAGGTATATCGGAACCCTCGGCGCGCGAGTCCGACTCGCACTTGACCGGTTTTTAATTATGGTCTACCGAGTATTCTGCCAGAGATCGTCGGTCTACCGACGACCAGAACGACGATCTGATCGTCGGACCGACTATCTCGGGAAGGTCGCGGGGAGCCGCTGGATGCGAGCAGCGCAGGACCGCGAGTCATTGAGATCTTCAGGGGAGGCCTATGTCCAGCAGTGGACGTCTTTCGACTGATATGATGATGAGTATTCTGCTAGAAACCATTAAAAATTTAACATCGCTAACATTGAAATTTGGTATGTTTTTTTTAAAATTGGAATAAAAAATCGTAATAATAATAACTTCACAGGCTATTTATTAGCGCCATCTAGTTTTATTTTTTCCGGGTTACGATTTCTACAACGTGTAACGGATAGGTGTGATAATACTAAAGGGTTTTAATCTGTCCATGAAACCTAACAACTTTTCCCAAGGAACATAGGTCTAAAAATGGAAAATGAATTTTTGACCTCCAATAGAAACTGCAACAGCTGATAGCGCATTCTGCATGGGAGGTCAAATTTGGTTTTTCGAATTTCGACCTCTTAAGGATAGTTTTTAAGTTTCATGGCTGTCCATGAAACTTAAAAACTATCCTGTATCTGTTGTATCTGTATACATGTTATAGTCAAAGTCCGATACACAGTCTCTTCGCGGAAGGACTGGTTTATCCTAGGTTTGGCCAAAGCCATCAGGCAATCCCCGAAATACATTTCAATTTCGCCCTTTGCCTGAAGTATTTTTAGTCAAACCCAGGAGCTCCTAACTTTTCAGTCAAACGTCGAAAGTAAATTATTCTGTTTCGGTTTTGGCCTAGTCAATCCTAGAAGCGACTGCAAAACTCGGTCAAACGTTGATCTGAACATGTTTAAACAGGTTCATAATGTCTCTTTAGGTTAGGTTAGGTTAGGTTATACTTTATTGCACATCGTACAAAAGGCGGGCCTAATGCCACACGGCATTCTCTCAAAGCATCTCAAATATAAAAGTGAAAATCACGTAAGCTGACCAATCAGGTGTCAGAACTGGCAGAGTTAAGCGGTTCTTAAGACTTGAAAGCTGCTTAAATGATAAAATGCTTCCAAATATACGAAGATAAGACACTTCATACCTATATCGGAGTTTGACTCGTCAAACCCCGATTTAATAAAATTGTGTTTTGACGTTTGCCTGACTAAATTAGTCTCTCCCAGGTTTGACGAAAATTGTTTAGTCAAAGGCCGAAAATTTACATTTGTTTGGGCTTTGACTAAGTCATTCAGTCTGACCTGAGGATTGACCAGTCCAACCTAGGAGCGCCGGAGCTTCGGAGTTTGCCTATAACATACACACACTTTAGTATCATCACACTTTTACGTTACACGTTGTGGTCAATCCTAATTATTGATTGTTACGTAAGCTTTGTTTTATATGTTTATTTCATTCCGGGTCTTAGCGCGATACTAATTAGGAAAAATAAATTACCTTACTATTCCCGACGTTTCGGCTACGTTGCATCAGCCGGGTCACGGGTAGACTCGGGTAGTATCGCACTAAGACCCGGAATAAAATAATCATGTTACGTAAGCTGTGAAAGAGGAAGAGTACAGTACCAATAGAAGCAGCAGCAAATGGTTTCTCGTCGAAGTGTTGCACCTTGGTCTTCCAGTGTTCGCCGAGCTGCGTTGCGAGCACGTGGTTCACCTGCCATGCCGGCATGAAGTCTGCCGACTGCCGAACGCGCTCGAAGATACGCTGTAGCTCCGGCGAGATCACAGACTCGTCTTGGATGCTCAGCAGCTGGCCCAGCTTCAGAGCTGCTCCTGTATTGTACAAGATGAAAAATGTTAAAAAAAAACACAAATTTATATCGAGTATATTTTACAATACAAAATAACTTTTTTTTTGCCAAAAAAACAAAAGAAATTAATTTTAAATTTCATACGTAGTTTTAGATTTTTAATAATTAATTTAGGGTTAAAAAGTAACTAAACGATGGCAAGAATTATGACGTCATTGTTCAAAAACTTCATACAAAATCTATCTCAGAGTAAAAAACTATAGAGTCCGCCATATCTGTATGAGCTAGTGAAGTGTAAAGCGTCTCACTGCCGCCCATGCTAGTCGTTCAAAAAACTCAGTTAAGTTTTACAAAAATCAAGATATCTTTAAAAATCTAATGTTTTAGTCGAACGTACCAGAACCAAATTCAGGACGTTCTGAATAAAGGCCAGGTTAAAAGTACCCTAAACCGACGAGCATGTATGAAAGGATTGATGAAAGTTCAGGAAGCAAGGGAAGTATGTCTAGATCGTAGCAGGTGGAGAACTGTGGTCTCTGCCTACCCCGACGGGAACAAGGCGTGATGTTATGTATGTTTAGTACAAACTTTGTTTCATCATCATCATATCAGCCGAAAGACGTCCACTGCTGGACATAGGCCTCCCCTAAAGATCCCCATGACGACCGGTCCTGCGCTGCTCGCATCCAGCGGCTTCCCGCGACCTTGACAAGATCGTCGGTCCACCTTGTGGGGGGCCTGCCAACGCTTCGTCTTCCGGTACGTGGTCGCCACTCTAGAACCCTTACGCCCCATCGGCCATCGGTTCTTCTTGCGATGTGCCCTGCCCACTGCCACTTTAGTTTAGCGACTCTCAGAGCTATGTCAGTTACTTTTGTTCTTCTGCGGATCTCCTCATTTCTGATTCGATCTCGCAGAGAGACTCCGAGCATAGCCCTTTCCATAGCTCTTTGGGTGACCTTGAGCTTCCTGATAAGGCCCATCGTGAGCGGCCACGTCTCGGTTCCATATGTCATCACTGGCAACACACACTGGTCAAAGACTTTCGTCTTGAGACACTGCGGTATTTTGGACGTGAAGATGTTGCGGAGCTTCCCGAACGCTGCCCATCCGAGTCGGATTCGACGAGTAACCTCTTTCTCTAAGTTGGATTTACCCAGCTGGACTGTTTGTCCCAGGTATACGTATTCATCGACAACTTCGAGCGTAGAGTCTCCAACTTTGAGTGGAGTGGGTACAACAAGGGCGTTAGACATAATTTTCGTCTTATCCATGTTCATTTTAAGACCCACTTGTTGTGAAACTCTACTGAGGTTATTGAGCATCGTGCCGAGATCTTCCAGGGTCTCAGCCATTACGACAATATCGTCGGCAAATCGAAGGTGGGTCATGTACTCGCCATTGATGTTGATGCCAAGTCCTTTCCAGTCCAGGAGTTTGAAGACGTCTTCCAATGCAGCGGTGAACAGTTTAGGAGATATGACGTCTCCCTGTCTCACTCCTCGATGCAATTGGATAGGTTTCGAGTCCTGGTCCTGAAGACGGACTGACATAGTGGCGTTTTTATACAGATCCTTTAACACTTCAATGTACCGATAGTCGACTTGGCACCTCTGGAGAGATCGTAGCACAGCCCACGTCTCGATCGAATCGAAGGCCTTCTCATAGTCCACAAACGCTAGGCAAAGTGGCTGGTTATACTCTTCGGTCTTCTGTACAACTTGCCGTAGCGTATGTATGTGGTCTATGGTACTGAAGCCTTTACGGAAACCGGCTTGTTCGGGAGGCTGGAAGTCGTCGAGCCTGCGTGCGAGACGGTTCGTAATGACTCTCGAGAACAGCTTATAGACATGACTCAGAAGTGAGATGGGTCTGTAATTCTTCAGCAGGGTCTTATCACCCTTTTTAAAGAAGAGCACCACCACACTTCTGTGCCATGCCTGTGGCGTTTTCCCTTCGAGTATGACAGAATTAAACAGCTTCTGAAGAGCTTTTAGCACTGGCCTTCCGCCTGCTTTCAGAAGCTCAGCCGTAATTCCATCGTGCCCGGGTGCCTTGTTGTTTCTAAGCTGTCTGAGAGCCATTCTAATCTCGTACAAGCTGACGTCCGGGATATCTTCGGTATGGTGTCGGGTAAGTCTAGCTCTTGGATCGTTGGCCAGACTGCTAACGGGTGGGCCGGTTGACGTGTATAACTGTCCATAGAACTTCTCGACCTGGATCAGTAGCTCAGGCTTGGACGATACGGTTCTGCCATCCTCGGTCTTCAGCTTCGTCAACTGGCTCTGCCCAATAGACAGATCTCTTGCGAACACTTTGGAGCCCTTGTTCCGCTCAATCGCTTCTTTAATATGATTAGTATTAAATAGCCGAATGTCACGAGTCAGAGACTTAGAGATCTGTTTATTGAGCCGCCGATATTGAGAAGCATCTCCCGAAGACTGCAGAACCATTTCGCGTCTTTCTTCCATTAGCTTGAGGGTATGATCTGAGATCTTTTTGGTTCTTTTAGTACGGTGGGGTCTGAAATACTTTGACCCAATTGTATGGACAGTTTCCACGAACCCGTTATTGTAGTCGTCCACATCTATGCATTCACCAAGGCATTCGAAGCGATTTTGCAGTTCGAGCTGAAAGCCGTCGGGATTTTGGATATTGGTGGGTGCGGGTCGGAGCGTAGACTTCATCAGTCGAGTTCTTTCCAGCTTTACGTTGATATTCAATGTGCCTCTTACCAACCGGTGATCGCTTCCGGTTTTAACCGCATTGATCACAGAGACATCATTGAATATTTGCTTCTTCGTCGACATGATAAAGTCAATCTCATTTTTTGTAGCACCATCGGGACTAATCCAGGTCCATTTTCGGTTTTCCGACTTTTTGAAGAAGGAATTCATCATAAAGAGTCCTTCTTTCTCCAAAAAGTCGGCTAACATGTGGCCCCTGGAATTCCGATATCCAACACCAAATTGCCCCACCCTCAGCTCACCATCGCCTCGCTTGCTAAGTTTCGCGTTGAAGTCCCCCATGACAACGGTATAGTGGGTCTTAGGCGTATGTATGGCTTTAGAGATATCCTCATACATAGCCTCGACTTCATCATCAGAGTGTGTCGATGTGGGGGCGTATACCTGTATGACCTTCAGCGAATACCGTTTGGTGATTCTGAGTATAAGGTACGCTACCCGCGACGACACACTCTCGATCATGACGACGTTGTTCACGAGAGACTTGTGGATCATAAACCCGACACCTCCCTGGGACAGTTGGTCGCCCTCCCGGAAATAGAGCAAGTTACCTGATTTTAGGGTTATCAAGTCCTCCCCCTCTCTTCGGACTTCAGATAGACCCAAGATGTCCCAGTGTAACCTGCTCAATTCTTCCTCGAGTTCAGCAACCTTCTCGTCGGTCCGCAATGTGCGCGTGTTGTACGTTGCCAGGGCCAGAGGTCGTCGTTGTTGGTAGCCTGGCATCTGCCGGGGATTCTTCGCACCCCCTGCCCCACCGTTACCATGACCGCTACCAGAGCCAGGAATAGCGGGGCCGCCGGGGACTAGGGGCCGGTGCTTATTGACGTGATTCATAGGATTTTTAGGGGGTTTTACCATAGTCGCCACGCTTGGCAGACGGGTTGGCGTCCGCAGTGTGATGGGATAATACACAGAAGGACGCTGCTGCCCATCCTCTGGATTTCATTCCCTTAGTCGCCTCTTACGACACCCATTGGAAGAGATGGGTCGTTACTATTCTATTCTGGGCCGGCACCGCACGGCTTAAACTTTGTTTGCGAAAGTGAAAATATTTCTTTTTTTACTTGTGAATTGATAATTAATACTGAGAACGGAAGCGTAGCGAATAATACGTAATAGCCAGATTTAAACTGTGGTAGTAGCATTTATTAGTGCCATGTCACATATTTCTCAGAGAGAAAGATAAAAAGTATACGTTTTTAGGATTTGAAAAAAATCCATACATTTTAGTATGGAGGTCTCTCGCAAAAAAGTGATACGCTTATGGGTCCCTCCTTGGCAGATAGAGCTGCTACTTAAACCTCCTTGAAATCTATGGAAGATTTCTGTTATGAAGTTCAATAAAGAGTAGGTCAATTGACTAGGTTGGAAACTTGCGGATTCTATAATCACCAAAACCGAAAATGACAATAAACTTGCCATCAGCTGGATAGAAGTTAATTTCTTACTGGACACTAACAAATAGTACTGTAGTGATCCTCCTCGAAAGCCTCTTTTAGCAGAGCTGGCTGGCGAGTATTTCCTAAATTGAATTTGATTTTGAATAATGACGTCACGTTCCGGAAACAATCGCCAGTCAACTCCTGCCCACGGCTGGGTACGGACGTTGAGGGAGGATAATGTAGTGATCCTCCTCGAAAGCCTCTTTTAGCAGAGCTGGCTGGCGAGTATTCCTAAATTGAATTTGATTTTGAATAATGACGTCACGTTCCGAAAACAATCGCCAGTCAACTCCTGCCTACGGCTGGGTAAGGACGTTGTTATTCTCTAAAACGTTAAAAAAATAATATATCAAAAGATCGAAGCGTAACCGATTTGTTTCTTTTATATGCCAGTACGCTATAGTACATTCATTAGATTGAAGCAAGAAACTTAGAAGTCGCGAGCTCGAGATCCCTTTGTCAATCAACAAACATAATTATTTTTTCCAAAATATATCCGTACGAATATCCAACCATCTCGAGCTTCTTGAACACCAATTTGTCAGTCTCACTCGATACCAACTGGCCAGACTTAGTGCTTTGGATCCTTATGACACACAAAGCGCTTTGCTGCAGAGTGCACAGCTAAAGTCCCCCCCTGTAGTTTTTTTCCCCAAACTACAAAAAATACACTAAGTAGCTGATTGTGCATTTTGTATGGGTAAAATTATATTTCGTATTTCAACCTATGTTCCTTAGGGAAAGTTGTTCAGTTTCATGGTCTATGTAACAACAGGCTAAAATAGTGTTTACAATTTTTTTTACACCCGATATTTTCTGTATTTTAAGAGCCGGCAGATTCAGTCGCCGTACTAGACACCTGAACGACGACGGTCTGACCAAGGTAAGTAGTTTACATAACATATAACAGCCTCTGTGGTCCACTGGTTAGAGCGCTCAGCTCTCGATCAGGAGGTTCTGGGTTCGATTTCCGGTGTCTGACAAAAATCCCTTTGTGCGATCTCCCCAGTTTGTTTGGAACATTGCAGGACGAATCACCTGATTGTTTAAAAAGTTAGATGAATTCGTGCTTCGGAAGGCACGTTAAACCGTTGGTCCCGATTACTATCTACGGATGAGCCACGACAGAGGCCTTTAGCGACTCAACAACTCTGACACCAGGGTTTGTTAATTTATTTTTCTCAAACATGCTTGGTAATTCAATCATTATTTTGACAACCTTCTTAGAGCAAAATCGAAGTATCCGTACTGGTAAAAAACATGCGAGCAGCGGCCGGGAAAGTTAGTATGAAAATCCATTTCTTCCGTGCCAAACGGTCGGGAAAACTGCTATGAAAACTCATTTCTGTCATCTAATTTCAAAATGGAACCAGCTTTTTCTCCATGGTAACCAACTAAAGAGTTCTGTACAAGGAGGTCACACATCGTTTATTTCGCGCAAGACCGTAGTAACTAGTATATACTCGTAATCTGTAGAGCAGGGTCCTAGTTTTGAACTCATCTAATGACAAAAATAATTTCCCTAATTTGAAATGCCTTGATCAACTCTAAAAAAGTAAATTATAATTATTTGTGTCATTAAGAATCAAATATTACTTCATAATTAACAAATTTTATTCTTTAATTATATAGATTTGATTAAGATTTTGTTTTAATTCTATATCTATATTAATCACTAGAATAGGTTCAAGAATAGGTACCCCGAACATCATTCTTTATTAAAAGTTATTAGCGGGAACATCATATTGACTTATTGTATTTAATTTATTGCAATTTAGGTTGTCATAGTGAATAAAATTAATAAGTCAATGAAATTTAGAAATATAAGTTCTCATAAGATTTTAAATAGTCATGTATTTCATGACTATTTAAAATCTTATGAGAACTTTTTCAATGGCAAAAGAGAAGAGACTGAAAATGTAAGTAATTTATACAAGAATTTAAATATCCGCGCATTGTTTGAGAAAAGCACTATACAAGCCTTGGCCGAAACCAGGTATTGATGGACTTACGTATGTGGGCCTCGGCTGACGCCTCTGCCCACATTATCACGTTCGTCCCTCAATACCCGTTTTTTCGACCGCTGCAGTAATGTACTATATTATTAACATAGACCTTACACTAACAGCTTAATCTAAACATGTAAGTTTAGACAAATAATAAAAAACTTATATTTATTATTAATAGGTTACACAGTTTTTTGGCATTATAATAATAGAGCTCTTATCATCGACTCTAAGTATCGCCCAGCAGATGCCAAGAAGGCATTCTCTGCATATCTGAATATATCTACATCAGATTGCCCCAAGACATTCAGGATTTTTAGTGCTTCCATAAGGGGAGTGTGTGTATAAGAAATGGTACGGTCACAGGGTATAGCGAAAAGAGTCCGTTGACGGGGGCGCAGGTTGTATTTATCAGGTGGAGGTAGATGAAATTGTATTTGGGCAAGTAAGAACGGGTTGCAGGTAAAGCCACGCAAAAGTCTATAAAAGTATTTCAACAGTGACAACTTGCGTCTTATTTGTTAGGTCGGTCATCGACTTGCAACCCACACGATATGATTACGAGAGAATTCTTACCTCTGACTTTGCAGAGCGTATCGACAATCCTCTCAGCGTTGGCGGGCGACATGAAGGCATGGCTGGCGTGCTCCTCCTGGCGCCGGCCCGCGATGCTCTGCAGCGTGTTGCGAGTGTACTGAGCCACCGTGCCCACGCCCAACCCCGCCGCCAGCGAGCCGAACGAGAACATGCGGCCCAGGCGCGACGACGGCACCACACGCTCACGGGAGTTCTCACTCAGCTGGAGAACACATCATAACATCCCATGAAATGTCTAATAGTGGGTTTAAATTCAGCCCCTGCCGCTGCTCCTCGCGCTGCCGGCAATAATTCCCTGAATAATGCCGCAGCAAGATCGAGAGAAGTGCGTGGTTACATACTGCCCTACCACTCACATCGCTTTGGACGTTCCATGATGGCAGACGTCGAAATAATTTCAGCCGCCGCTCTGTGTCTTTTTTGCAATACATAATTATATTCGGTGTTTAAAAAAAGTAAAGAAAATTCGTCGTCGTAGAAGATGGTGGATGATATCTATCCATCGTAATAGAACTTTTTAAGTACCTACCAACCTACTTAACAGATTTTTAATGCATATCCGAATTCGTAGGGGTTTAAAAGTTGAGGCTCCATTAAATCTATTAAAACAAAAAATGTTAGGTACAGCCTTTAAAGAAATTATGTGATAAACAAAACACACACGTCTTTCTCCTCCAGGCGCTCGGCGAAAAGTGAGCGACAGAGCTGAATGTGAACACGCACTGCCACTCGCGCTGCCCGTCCTTTGACTTCCGCACAAAAAACCGCCTTTTTGGGGAGCGCCGGGCAGCGCGAGTGGCAGCGGCAGTGGCATGAGAAGTATCGTGTTTACATACTCGTCCTGCCCACTTCCCTGCCCAATTCCCTGCTCACTTCGGCTGAATGTAAACGTAGTATTAGGGGAGCGCCGGGCAGCGCGAGTGGCAGCGGCAGTGGCATGAGAAGTATCGTGTTTACATACTCGTCCTGCCCACTTCCCTGCCCAATTCCCTGCTCACTTCGGCTGAATTTAAACGTAGTATAACTACAGGACAGGAAGCTCCCTCCACAATTTTAGCTTTTGCTGGGAAAATGTGGAGGGGAAGTACCATAATCACCTCGCTTGACAGCGTTACGGCTGGCACCATGGACCGCGGTTTAGGTGACCGCAGTAAGATGGTATGATACACAGGAGGATGCTGCTGCCCATCCTCCAGTTTAAGAACATATATGCGCAAAAATTGTCCCATGGGTGAGCGTAGCAGGTGGGGGAGGCGTGCGAATCGTTTATTGGCTCTCCGCCTGTCACACACGCGCAGAAATAATCAGGTCAGAGCATTTGGTCAGAGTCAAACTAATCCTGCACACGCTATACGAAGGTGAATGATATCATTATTTATTGTACTTGTTACAAAAAAGAAGTCTGTGATAAAAAAAATAACAAAAATAAAGCCCATTTCAAACTACCAATTAAACCATTTTTTTTGTCTTATTATTTTTATTGCTCCCTTCCTCTCATCTGAAGTGACTCATCCAAACCTCGATGTATTAACAATTATAGCCGTCAGATATAGCTACAATCTACATCCCTTTTTACTCGTCGTGCATGATGTATGGTGCGTAGCTGGATTAAGTCAGTACTGCGATCTTTTAGGGTGGTCTTCCACCAGAGCTGTGCAAAGTAGCTATGCCGAGAACTGGAAAAACTCCAAACAATAGGATTGTCCCATTTTCATAACTTACAGTTGCGCTAAGCAAAGAAACTGCAACAATTCGATTAGGGTGAATTTAACAGCTCACGGGTAAGCCTTTCGCAGCTCTGGTAAAGACACCATTATTATTATTTATTATTATTAGGAGCCTGTTGTGTCCCACTGCAGGGCAAAGGCCTCTCTCCCACCTTTCCACTTTTCCCTTTCCTGAGCCAACTCCTTCCAGTTATTGGCGCAAGTGTCGAGCTCGTCCCTCCATCTTTTTCTAGGCCGACCACGACGACGCTTGGCGTTAGGTGGAATCCATTCTCTCGTTCGTTTCGCCCATAGTTGTGGTGCCATTCGGGCGACGTGGCTAGCCCAGTTCCACTTAAGATTTGCCGCCTTAGTCGCCACGTCAACAATTTGTGTTTTGGAGCATAGCGTAGTGTTTCGTACTCGGTCTGTGAGCTTCACTCCGAGTATGCTACGCTCCATATTATGCGGGCAAACCTCGAGTTTGGATTTTTGGATGTCCGTCAAACACCAAGTCTGAGCTCCGTATGTAAGGATAGGAAGAATGCACATGTCCATGAGTTTCCTCTTTGGAGTCATTGGAAGGTTTCCCTTCATGAGGTCTTTCATGGCCCAATAGCTCTTCCAGGCATTTTCGGTTCGTTTTTCGACTTCCTTATCTTGTCGTGCCTGGAACGAGACTATTTGACCTAGGTAAATGTACTCATGGACATATGCGATTCTATCTACATCCACTTCTACAATGCGCTCAGTGCTATTGACGACCGACGAAAGACACCCTAGGGATCAAAATCGCAGTACTTTTCTAACGTCAGATTTTGATGAACCAAATTCAGATAAATAAAATTTTATTAAACAATTAAAAGGTATTACAACATTAATAAAAAAAATTGAAGAAGTTCAAGAAAAATAAAACATTGAAGTCAGAAAACTGTCCATAGTCAACAAGGAACCCTTATAGTTTCGTCATTATCTGTCCGCGGCTTAGCTGAGAGACCCTTCGTACTAGAAAGCTATAATGTGGTACAGATACGAGTATACATTTCACCCACGCCCACAAAGGAGTAAAATAAAATCATGAAAAAATAATTATAGTGTACCTCTCGTAAAAGTAAAGTGTGGTTGATTTTGTTTTTCTTGTCTACCGCATCGCGTGGGGTTCATTGGATAGTCTTTTATATAAGTAAATAAATAAAATGAATATTACACAATTTTCCTAGATGGAAACACTATTTTACTTTTGACCTAGGGAAAAAATATTATTAAAATAAGATATACTTACAGAAACTCGAATTTTCTTTTTTGCTACAGGCTTTGGAATATTTGTATCATATGTGCTTGGGCTTGGCTTTTCTGTTATTCTTTCTGGTTGTCTTGGTGGAGTTATTGGAACTTCTGGTGGACGACTCAAATTTTCATCCAATTTTACACTTTCTTGTACAAGATTCTCCAACGGTGCTACATGTTGACTTTGCTTCTTCTCCACTCTTTTTAACATTTCAAATGTTTTATTAAATTCTCTGTTGAGCTCATCAATTTCATCATCCATTTTTAATGCAGGTTCTGGTGTGGAGTTGGGATTATAGCTGTTGTAGTTTGACATACCTTGAAAAACCACTATACTCCTTTCACATAAATCTTTTATGGCATTGATGTTAGGTTTTGGAAAATTAGTAGGACAGGATTGTAAGAGAGGCTTGATGCTAGAATTATTCCATATTAGGTTAGTATTTTGCTGTTGTTGTTTGATCCCTGCCTCCATTACCATTCGCATCCCTCGTAGTGCACCAATTAGTTCATTAATATATGACATTTCGGGTGTCCTGAAATTTTTTATTAATAGCAGTTATTGTTATAGATGAATACATCAAAATGTGTAAATATTTAAAAAGCTTATATTTGTAAAGCATAGATACATACATAATATTATAGATGTGTTTTGTCTTGTGTTTACAAGTCAGCTACCATAAAAAAAGTAATTGTTAAAGTAACAGTTTGCCTGAGGATTTAACTCAATTTAAAAAAGATTTGAAAAGTACTTCTTTGATTCTTGTTCTTTACAGCATGTTGCTCGGATCAAACAAATGAACTATTTTCCTTATTAGGCAACATAGGTTGCAAAAAAAAGAAAAAAATAGAAACCATAGAAACTGCATCAGCTGATAGCATCTTTTATATGGGAGGTCAAATTATCTTTTTCATATTTTGATCTATGTTTCTTAGGGAAGTTATTTAGTTTTGTTCTCCGAGTAATATACTGAAAGAAACACAGTTGGTAGGACTCACCCTATATAATTTAGCTCTTTATATAAAATTAATATTGTAAACTAGATACAGTCAAACTGTCTATGCAGTTTTATGGGACTTTGTCAATGTCTTAAGTTAAAAACTGTAGGTAAATATCAATAGATAAAAGAAATTAGGCAATCATAATAGACACGATATGGAATAATGTTAATTAGCAAAGAAAAATTAACCTTGTGTGTTGATGTTAAAGAAAGTGGACATTTTGGAAATCCATTATTTTTAGTGACTCATATTGATTGCCCTAGGTTCTAGGTGTTCCTCTACACTACAAGGCAAAGGCCTCAATGTTTTTACTTTTAAATTATAGTAGTTAGGGGCCTTTCCAAATTGATTTTACCTGACATCATATAATAGCTATCCTGATGAAATTACACTGTTTTGGTATGTGACTTATGAGAATATCATACATAACACTCACTAGTCAACACTAAAGAAAAAAATATTGCATAAGCAAAGTTGATGCTTGCTAGTCAAAGACTTGCAAGTTCTAGATTTCCAGAGATTATGCAGCAGCATAAGTATCAGCAATTGTAATCAATTATTCAAGCGAAAATAGCCTAAATATAATAAATTGTTAGAGCACCTGTAGAACACTTTTAGAACCTGTTATGCCCCAGCCCACTCACAAACGCCTCAACCTCACAAATTTCACAACTAGGAATCTTTTATTATTTGTTGAACTTGGACATCTCTTTCATAACACAGACACCGATATTAAACTAACTTCAACTATAAGAACAGTTAAAATAACCTGTAAAAACTAGTGAACTGAAAACAGACAGCAAACAGACAGACGTCCCTAAAATATACTCTATGGACAGCACAGCAGACAGTGCCAGTATTGCCGGAAGCACGTTTTAGTTTGTTCCGCTATCCTCCCCAAAAAGATCCGAAAAGTTCCGACTGAGTAAAAAAATATTGTGTGTTTTTTTAGGACGCCGGCAATAGAGTTTTTTACCATATATTGAAAATTTTGAAATGGACTCGCGAGCCCACTAAATAAGGCTGGTTTTAACGCACCTTTCATTCATACTTATTTCATTCCGCATCTTAGGGTGTCCGCACCGGGCACCGTGAAGCCTTTATGCGCGTGAAAGCCGCCCTTACATTATAATAGTTATATGTAGTCTGAAGTAGATATAGGTTGATAAATATTAAGTATGAACTTTTGTAGTGTAGAAAAGTTCTTAGGAGATAAGAATAATAAACAGCTTGGTTAAAGCATATAAAACGTTGTTTTATTATAGATTTTAAAAGTACATTTTCAAAGCAAATACTAAAAGATATTGACAAAAACACAGAGAGGGTAACTATAGAAACTAACCACAGATTTTTTTTTTCATTCTTCCTTTCGGAAAGGCAAAGAGTACAAAGCCCATGCAGCCATGTCTGATGTCTTTAATCTATCTTTCTTTTTGCTCCCCTCGTAAAGCGATAGTGAACTTTACGAAGGAAAATGTTCGTGACTTTTTGGCACAACACAAACGGGGCTTAAACACGAGATCACTTGAAATCTTCATCAGCTGCGCACTCCGTAGTAAATTTACTGCATAACACACTATCTTTATTATCCACTAAATCACTAAATGCACAAAAAACCAAAATTTCAACTAAGCAGGCAAACGCCCATGTCGAGTTCCCGCCAAAAAGTCCTAACCACAGATTGCGATACGCGATACCAAAGAGACGATATCCATACAGTGTCTCTTCACACCCTCGGAACTTTAAGAATTATAAAATTTTCTTTAATCCAATCTGTCCGCTTAAAACTTCCAATCTTGGATCAAAGAGCGGTTTGGTAAGCATATCAGCCAGCTGTCGCACAGACGGTACTTGCTTAACTTCCAGTTCACCATTGGTAACACATTCACGCACAAAAAGATGCTTTAGCTTGATATGTTTTGTACGTTTGTGGTATTCGTATTTCGGATTATGCGAAAGCTTTATAGCAGACTCATTGTCCAAATAAAGAATAGGCTTTTCCAAATCCACTAAACCTTTCAGAAGGCTGTTCAGCCACAATATTTCCTGTGCTGTTTCGCTAGCTGCAATAATTTCTGCTTCAGTGGATGAAATTGATACAACTGTTTGTCGTTGACTTTTCCAGCTGATTGCAGCTCCTGACAATAGGCATACCATTCCGGTTGTTGATCTGCCAGTTGTTTGATCTCCAGCAAGGTCGGAGTCGGAATAACATATAAGCTTTTGGAGTGACTCTTTTGATTGCTTGTATACAAGGCCCTTATCGTTCGTTCCTTTCAAATAACGGAAGATCCGTTTGACTAGCATGATGTCTTTCGTGCTAGGTTTCTCCAGGTTTCTGGATGCAACGCTCACAGCGTATGCTATGTCGGGCCTTGTACCCACCGCTAAGTATGTAAGGGCTCCGACGGCTTGCCTATATGGAAAAACGACATCAATATCAGGTTCCGTATCGTTGATACTTTCTTTGATTATTGGCGTCGGTGTTGATTTACTATTTGTCATACCGTACTTTTCAAGAACCTTCTTAATGCAAGCTTGCTGGCATAACGTAATTTTGCCTTTTTCAGCTTTTATTTCCATACCCAAGAAGTAGGAAGCAGGTCGGGTAGTTATCTTGAATCTAGTTTTTAGCTCTTTGATAAACTCGTCTCCTGCAGTTGGTGTAGACGATGCTACAAGTCCGTCATCAACGTAGAGTCCAATCAAAACTTTTGATTTTTCTTTGATTCTGGTGTACAGACAAGGATCAGCTTCACTTTGTTGAAAGCCTGTCGTTTTTAAGAATTCTGCAATGCAGGAGTTCCAGCATCGCGGTGCTTGCTTAAGACCATAGAGGCTGCGATTAAGTTTGCACACCCGCTTTGTCCCGTCTTGGAAACCTTCAGATTGTCTCATAAAAATTTCTTCTTCAACTGTCCCATTGATGAAAGCTGTAGCTACATCGAATTGGCGTAGGTTTAAATTTTCTTTAGCAGCGATTGCGATAATAGCTCGTATAGTACTGAGTCGAGCCACAGGACTAAAAGTTTTGTCGTAGTCAATTCCTTTTTGTTGTGAATAGCCTTTTATAACAAGTCTGGCTTTAAATTTATCAATTGAGCCGTCTGGATTAGTTTTCAGTGTAAATACCCATTTGCATGGTAGTGCTTTTCTTCCATCAGGCAAATTAACTAAGTTCCATGTGTTGTTTTCTTTTGGTGAGTTTATCTCGCTCAGCATGGCTTTAATCCATTGTTATTTATTGGGAGATTCCAATGCTTGTTTGTAAGTCAAAGGATCCTTAGGTAAATTTTGAATTTCAGCAACAGCAGCCAGTACAAAGTCATTATACCGTTATGGCATTTGTATTGCTGATTTGTCTCGTAAACTGTAGCTATTCGGTTCAGGTTCAGGTTCCGTGTCAGCGTGTTCATGATTAAGACTTTCACGAACAGTATTTTCGTAAAAAGAATCTTGTTCATCATTAACATTTTCGTCAACACTTTCATAATGCAGGGTAGAATCTGCGGCGACATTTTCATCAAAATCGTCTTGTTCTGTTTCGACGTTTTCAATTAGAATGTCTTGTTGAGTTTCAATTAGAATGTCTTGCAGAGTATCGTCAGCATCATCGATATCTACTTGCGTTTTCTTTGTTTCTGAAACCATATCACATATATTATTGTTGTATGCAAAGTTGTTTACATGTTCAGTTGGGCTTTTATAGTAGTTAGCCTTGACTACTTTGACATCTGAGGAAATAAGTGTCTTGTTTGGAACATAAACCCTGTATGCTTTGCTAGTATCGGAATATCCAACAAACATCCCCGGTATTGCTTTTAGAGCAAATTTGTGACCTCTTGGTCCTTTCTTCAGAATAAAAGCTTTTGAGCCAAAAGGGTGGAGGTGATTAAGACAGGGCTTTCTACCCATTTCTCAAATAGTGTTTTATTTTCTATAGCACTGTTAACACTTTTGTTTGCTAGGTAGTTAGCGGTATTCACTGCTTCTGCCCATAAAAGCATTGGCGCTTTTGCATCAATAAGCATAGCTCTAGCCTTCTCCACTAATGTCCGATTCTTGCGTTCAGCGATACCATTCTGATGTGGGGTATAGGTTGCAGATAATCGTCGTGCAATCCTGTGTTCTTTTAGAAAGGCTTGGAATTTGGCGTTGACGTATTCTGTTCCGTTATCTGTTTGCAAATGTTTGATTTTGTTGCCCGTAAATTTCTCCATTTCTTGTTTATACTCTTTGAACTTGTCTAATACTTCAGATTTATTTTTCAAGAAGTAGACCCGTCCGTACCTACTGTAATCGTCAATAAAAATAACGAACTATCTGTTTTTAGCATGAGTAGGTGTTCTGATTGGGCCGCACACGTCGCTGTGGACGATTTCTAGACGTTCAGTAGTTCGAGGAGTTATTCGTTGTGGAGGACTTGGCACTCGAGTCATTTTTGCTTGAATGCAAATTTCACTTTCAAAGTCTCATTTTTGTTGAAATTCATTCCAGTCACTGTCTCGTTGTTGAGAGCCAGTTGGAGATCTTTGTAATTGATGTGCCCAAGTTTTCTATGCCATTCTGGTATAGAACCTTGTTTCGTGTTTGTCGAACACGTTGCAGGCGTTGCTGCGAAGCTTTGTTCATCGTTTGGTTTTCTTACATAGTAGAGACTATTGTTCGACTTCTCTGCAGATAGCAAAAGATCACCTGACTTGTTGCGAACTAAGGCACGGAGGTTGTCGAACGTGACGGTGGCTCCATGTGAAGTCATTTTTGATACAGAAAGTAAATTTGTAGAGAGAGAAGGTACGTACAGGGCGTTTTCTAGATGTACCCGTCGTCCTTGTTGTTGATCAGAAAATGTAATTCTTCCTTCACCCAAAATTTCTGTAGAGTGATTTTCTGAAGCAAAATTTAGTTTTCTTGAAACAGTCTTCATGTCTTTGAAGAGCTCATGGTGATGGGTCATATGTGAGGTACAACCACTGTCAAGTACCCAATCATCCTGGTTGTTTCGTGTTGAAGTAAGTAAACATTCTTCAGCATATAGAGAATCAGCATTTTTATTAGTGTTGGACTTCTTTTTGTCTTTACTTTTCTTCCAGCAGTCAGAGCAAACTTTGTGTGTCTTCTTCTGAAAGATTCTTCTTCCCGTTCTCTTACAGATTTTGCAAGAAGCGAAGAGTGCGTTTTCTTCTTCATGTTGTTGGCCAGGTTCATAGTTTTCATTGTGATGACGAGCGTCGCTCTCTTCAATTATTTTTATTTTCAGATCTTCAGGCTTTGGCAATATGTCGCGAGACTCTATAGCAACGCGGAAGTTTTCGTACTCTGACGAAAGGCTGTAGAGCATCATAATAGTCAACAAATCCTCATTTATGGTGACATCCATGTCAGCCAGCTTATCGACGGTGTCCATAAACTTGTTTAAGTGTGTACGAACATCACTGCCTTCTAGCTTGGTCAGTATAAGTTGCTTAAGTAATGTGGCCTTATGAGCAGGACCTTTGCTCGCATGTATTTATTTTAATTTGTCCCACAAGTCTTTCGCAGTATTACATTTTTTTAACCTCTTTAAGTTGGGAAAGAGCGATAATTAAAATTAGTTCTGCCTTGGCCTGTTTGTCTGCTTCGATATCAGTAGCATCTGCTTTTTCATGAAGTTGTGTCGAGACGTACTTCCATAGCTTGCTTTTTACCAATACAGCTTCGGCCTGTATTGCCCAAGTGTCGTAGTTATCCTTATCAAGTGGATCAATGTGATACGTCGTTTTCGGCATGTTTATATAGCAAGAAACTTACGTAAAAATTTTCGCCATATGTCATTACGACTTTTCACTTCGATAAACCACGCTCTGCTACCATATGAACTTTTGTAGTGTAGAAAAGTTCTTAGGAGATAAGAATAATAAACAGCTTGGTTAAAGCATATAAAACGTTGTTTTATTATAGATTTTAAAAGTACATTTTCAAAGCAAATACTAAAAGATATTGACAAAAACACAGAGAGGGTAACTATAGAAACTAACAACAGATTGCGATACGCGATACCAAAGAGACGATATCCATACAGTGTCTCTTCACATTAAGCAATGTAATCTACGGCGGGCGCCCGGGCTAACTATATTTGTATGAGAGACAGACAGTCTTAATAAATAGGTCACTCTGTATGGACGTGGTTTGTTTTAAAATACCTTTTACTACCCCTTCTGTCATCAGAAGTGGGATAAATTAGTAAAATAAATACCATTAATTACCTACACCCACAAAATAAAAAAAAATATAAAGAATAAAAATATTTATTTTCAAAAACAAAAATGAACTCTAAAAAAACGAGAAATAAAAACAGTAGTGGTGAAGTGATAATACAAACAGTGAATAGTGGTGGACTGGAACAAAACAAAGAGACTAGTACAAGTAAGGCAATTGCTTTGCCTACATTTAACCCAAACGTTGGTGCTATCGAAGCAAGTGAATGGAGTGCGGAAGTTGACGCCCTAGCGTTGAGATAGCGAAAATGGATGGGATTATGTGGAGATAATCGCAAGATACCTGTGTGGATACCTGTACAGAGGACCTGGCCAGCATTGAAAGAGTCCCAAAGTGTCCCGAGTTGTGTCGTGATTTTAAAACAGCGGTTAAACATGACAAGTGAGCAATACAATACTGTGTCTATTTACGCTGCAAAAAAAACATAGAATTGTAAAGCAATTGAGATTACAATTTCGTGAAAGTGGAATTTTGGAATTGATTGCCAGAGGTATTACTGATCCACACGCAAAATCTATTTTGAGTAGTGCTGAAACTGTAAGTGGATTATTTGAAAAATTGTCCCGTTACATTCCAATTCAATCACCAAACCCGATAAAGACGAATACTGATACCGAATTTGTGCTATCTTCATCAAAAAGGCCAAGGATTATGACAAAATTGAAGCGATGTCATCGCTGTAATCGAGTCAAACACTTACGACGAGAGTGTCGTACCAGTGTTAATAATCTACCACCTACGAAATTACCGGCTATAACAATGGAAGAAAATAAGATACCACTCAACTTGAACACAAAGTCAAATAACTGTACATTTTGCATGAAAAAATGACATTCAGCTGATGACTTTTGGTTAACGCAAAGAATCGATGAAGAAAGATAAATACGGCCTGAATATGTAAAAACTAAGGCAAGCAACATCTATAGGTGCTCATTGTCAGATATTCATAAACCACCTGCGCGTACTTCAAAATGACACCTTAGTACATCCACAACTCACCTCACCTTTACATCAGTTAAAAATAAATGTACAAAAAAATATTGCCCTTGAAATAATATTCCATAAAGTTCAGGACAAAGAAAAATGCCACGAAGCTATTCTTGGTAAAGGCGCAGTAATCACAAACAAAATATTACGTTTGTCACACCCGGTACTACGGTTTAAAGGTGACCGTAAGAACAAACAAAAGTTCAGATTGCTTGCAACGTTGATGAATTAATTTCAAGTGCTCTGAGTCATGTCTCAAGACAACTTAAAACTGAGATAAGAGAACATAGCAACATATGAGAAATTGAAACCGCTGCCCTGCTATTCGGACTAAACTAGTCGAGCCCATTGTAAATTGTTTACAACCCATATCAGATAGCTTTATCCGAGCGAGAAACAGTCACCGCTTTTGTGACCGGACTGTTAAAGTACATATAACATAATACAAGAATCAATTTATGCCACCAGTATATTTAGTTAGAACAAAGGACAAAAGACTTTTATGATTGACTGATTTCTAATTGGACACCAGATATAGAATTTGAAGAAGTTTAAGATTTTGCAATCTGAAATCTAATATTTGAGATGAATGCTTAATAAACTAATTAGTGGGCACTGGACAATTCCCCGATGCAATGAAATATGAGAAATTCGTAAAGAAGACTCAAACTCAAAATCATTTAATAATTGTCGAATACTCTTAATGACGTCAGCTAAACTACATCACTTCACAAACAAAGTGGCGCCATGATGGAAAAAAGAAGCAATAATAAAAACCCACAAAAGTATTAAGAATAAGCAAGGCGTTTCGCTACACTTAAGATAGTCGAAAACTGTGGTCGAGAGCATCACCGGAAGAATCAAGGTTTCAAAGCTATGAATTACTAAACAGTTGCATTAAAGAGTTTTTGAGTGTACTTATTGGGAATGGTGTACTTAAGTTCAAATTGATTACTGACTGCAACGCCCTGAACTCCACTTCAACCAAGAGAGATATATTACCACGAGTAACTAGATGGTGGTCATACCTATTGGAATTCAATATGAAAATTGAGTATTGTAAATAATAATCAGTCGATTTATAAATAATATTAAGTCAATTTTTTAAGCAGATATCACCCCAGAAAAAAATTTAAGTACTAATAAATGATCAAATTACATGGTTAGAATCTACGCAAAAAGCAGACCGAGAAGTGATTGATATTGAAAGAAGAATACAAGGAAAATCAGATAGTTTAAAAGAGTATACAGTTCAAAATGGCATTCTTATGAGAGTTTAAAAAAAAAACAAGAGCGAAAGTTAAAATACTATGTCCCTTCAGCAGCCCGATTCAACTTGACCAAATGGTTTAACAACGAAAAGTTCCTTATCCGAGTAGATAAAACCAAGGGACAAAATCCTAGACTTAATGCGATCAAAATATTGATTTCCTGAAATGTTACCATTTGTACGTAAGTACGTCAGCCATTGCATCATATGTTTGTCAACCAAACGACCCAGTGGGCCAAAACAAAGATTACTACATCCTATAGAAAAGATACCAATACCAAAATAGCACAGGCCATAATAACAGATAAAAATAAAATAAAATCGAATCGGTCGATTGAGACTTAACAATAGATCAAAAGTTCCGAAAAGTTCCGATTGTACTGAGGTTCCACTAAAGTTCCGCCAAGGACCTAAAAGATTCGAAATTGGAACAAAAGATCCGCATCGGCATCACTGGACAGTGCCAGCCCAGCCAGTCTATTCCTTGGTCTGTACTATCAGCATATATAAGGGCTCCCGCACACGACCGAGAATCGGTGGGCGATTATCGGCCAGGACAAGGACGGAAGATCCAGGTGATAACACGTCAGAGCGGGATGCCGACAAAAAATCGGCCACCGATTCTCGGTCGTGTGCGGGCAGCCTAAATTACTGTGCGTTCCATTTTGCGCTAACAGACTGCTTTAGAGCACTGTGAGCGCGCTTAAGTCGGTCCAAATTGACCTAAAGCGTGCTCTAAAGCACTCGCTCTTTCACCGCCTTACGTCATTGATGACGTCATCGTTTCTGCTATCAGTGCTTTAGTCAAATAGGTGGAGCAGTGAAAGCGCTAATGTCAAAATCGATTTGACACATATAAAATCCCACACATTTGCAGCCAGCTGACGTTTCTCAAGTTTTAATTTTAATGAGTTTGTCTCTAATGGAAATGAGAGTGGATTTGGCGCACATTATTGAGGGATTAGCTTAGGCTTTGTTAAAGAAAATAAAAACAAAACTGACATTTTGACAGATGAACACGTGAGCGCGCTTGAATCCATTCCAAATTGACTAGAGCCATTAAAGCAGTGATAGCTTTGTGAGCGTGCAAAATCAATTTGGACCGTCCGTCAGCACTGTATACGCTTTTAGCAGCGTTTGTACAATTTGGAACACAGCGTTACTCTATGACTATATCTCTCTTTTCTTCTAGTATAGAAAAAAAGAGAGAATCGATAACGATTGAGTTCGGTTCTAGCCCCTCTAACCAAAGATTTTGGAAACTACGCCAGGGGGCTTTTTTCTTACGTCAATGCCTCTAACCAACCAATTTCCACTAAATTTTGGTGTATGCCACTTGGCCATATCTCGCATGGGTTGCTGGGGAGACGGACACAGGGAATCACAGTGGTTTAAAGCTAGCTTCACAGTGGTTTCCAAAACGAAATCGAAATAGAGTGAAGTTAGTTTGACAGCTACTACTTCCACAGAACTATATACTGTGACTACTTCATATGATTGCGGCTGCAAATCATCCCATTCTCACGAAACGCATATGCGTGCTTTAAAGCGCTGTAAGTGCATTAAAATGTTCCATTATCTTTCGTCGCTTCATACTCAAATATAAATAAATACATAATTATAAGGGTTACTTGTAGTATCCTTCACGTACTCGGCAATATTCGCACATTAAGAGAATGAAAACGACTACTTGTTTACCATTCAAAAAATCACCACTCCACTATCCCCACTACCCCCACCCGCAGTCTGCCTGGCGGCCATTGGTGCAGAGCTGCCTCATTCCTTTTCTGTGCGTGGCAGTGTTCGCACGTCTCACCACTTCTTTTTTCGAAGTTAAATTTAAAGTGGAAAAAAATAAATAAATGGCAAGAATATGCTTAAGCGATAAGCCTAAGAGAAATTAGAATATTATCGACACAAAATTCGTAAATACGAAATAAAACAAGGTAAGTGACTTATTTTTCATTCGATTTTATTAAATGCGCCTAGGGGTTAACCGTGAGTTAACACGATGGTAGTTTTTTCGCCGGGGGCTAGCTGCGAGCTAGCTCGATGTGTTGACTCGCAGGGGTTGACTGCGAGTCAACACAATGGCAATGAAAATTTACCCCATAAATAGGGTATTTTCCATATACTGGTCAACAAATTAACCAAGCTCCTACACCACCTATGAACAAGATTGATCTATCTGAAGATAGGATTGCGGCTTACGAGTAAGTCCTAAGCGATAGTGATTCGGATTTCTCGGGCTCTACTTCGGCTGCTGCTCAGACCTTGGCGGATGCGCAGCCACCACCTGAAGAGACTCCTACAGAGGTTTCAACTCAACCGATGTCTTCCGACAACCGAGGGGACGGCTGAATTCAGCGAAAAGATCCATGAACACCTAGCCCAACTCTGGACGCCTCTTTTAAGGAAAGGTGTGTCAAAACTCAAGGGAGTGGAAAGAAAAGTTGACGAAAGACTATCTCATTCCAGAAAACTGTAAGTTTTTACAAGCTCCTAAATAGAATGCAGAAATAACTGCAGCCATTTCTGAATTAGATAGGAACCGAGACAAGAAAATGGCTTCGACACAACAACAGCTATGTGTTGGTATAAAGGCGAGTAATAGAGCCATGACAATTCTTTTGAACACAGATGATAAAATAAAAAGCTATAAAGTGTCTGAGCGACGGTTGTCGTATTTTGTGTGACCTGCATTACTGGTCATTATCGTACAAAATTGATAACGCTTGTTCTTGACAAGTCTTTCTGCCTAGTCATTCAAGACACAGAAAGAGACGAGACGCTTTTTGGAAACAAGTTTTCCGACCAAATAAAAGCTTCCAAGGCCATTATACGGCAGAGCTTCCAAATAAAGAAGCCTTATTATAATCAGAAGCCGCTGACGTCTCAATCCACAGCTGGACGACCTGTCCCCACTTCGTGAAACTGGGCAGGTCATGCTCGCTCGTCGAACAGGGGGGGGGGGGTGGCGAGGGGGCAGTCGGAGAGGCTGCTCGGCCGCGAGCCCCAGTAGCAGCACCTCCAGCTCAAACGTCGCTCCCACCGAGCAGGTCGCGTGGACCGCCGCATCAACAGCAGCGCCTTAAACTAGGTACACGCTGGCCATATTTAGTTCTACTTATTACGAGTTTTTGGCTTACCGTTACAGGCCGTTACGAATTCGTAATGGAATAAATTCATGTGAAATATCACAAAATTCGATTCCCAAATTTCAATGATCAGCTAAAGATATGACAAAATATGATTTTATCTATCAACAAACTGCTCGAGTTAAGGGACATTACAAAATGTACTCCATGCAACGATCAGTTTATATCCAGAATATTTTTAGCCCCTAAGCCCAACAATGGGGAAAAAGATTTATTCTGAATTTAAAACCCCTGAATAAGTTCATTAAAAATTCTCATTTTAAAATGGAAGATTATAGGACTGCGTGTAAATTGATACCACAAAATAGTTATCTAGCAAATATTGACCTTAAAGAAGCCTACCTACTCGTGCCTGTTGATCCCCTGAAAATACTTATGATTTCAATTTCCTTACGAGCATGTCGGATCTGTCGATATGTTCGAATTTACAGCCATGCCATTCGAGTTATGCATATCACCACGAGTTTTTTAGTAAAATCATGAAATAATTATCATAAGTAAGTAACATCTTGAAGAAGTAGGGGATTCAAATCTGTACTGTAACTTGACGATATTTTGTGTATAGGAGGCGATTACAGTGTATGCAGGACAAACGTAACTGAAACTATTAAGTTACTGAAACGTTTAGGGTTTATTTTAAGTTACGAAAAGCGTTCCTGAAACGTTTAGAGTTCATTATGAGTTACGAAAAGAGTTCGTTAGTACCAAAACAGACTTGTAAATTTTTAGGTTTTGACTTTAATACAGTTAATTTGTCCATTTCTGTACCTGTTGAAAAACGAGTAGTAATAGAATCTCTGCTGAAAAAGAATTACAGCAGATGTAGTATCAGGGATTTTGCTAAATTAATTGATACGTTGACAGCAGCGTGCACAGCAACTAAATATGGTTGGCTGGACACAAGTTTTAGAACAACAAAAGTATTTGGCTTTAGAACAAAATCAAATAATGACTCTGTTATTATCTGACCTAAAATTATATTTCACGATATAAACTAGTGGTTGGTATAAAACATATGATCTTATGCGATCCTACCTTACAGTTTAGAGATTTTCACAGACGCATCCCGGACTGGCGATTAATTGCGAGCGTATTGTAATGGCATTAGAGCAAAATGGAAGGTGGAAAAATTAAAAGCTTAATTTTCACATTTATAAATTACTTAGAATTCTTATATCAACCGTATTGGTTGAATACAATTCCCCATCTAAATAGCGTATTTACCTCCATTTGGCAGTGGTGCGAGAAGCGTAACATTCGGTTGTTTGCGTCTTATATTAACACAAAAGATAATCATGAAGCGGATGAAGAATCGGAATAAAAAACTATCCTGACCCGGAATGGCAATTATCAAACGAAGTGTACAATCAAATCATCATAACCTTTTTGCTTCTCGAACTACTGCCAAGTGTAAAAATTATATTGAATGGAGACAAGACCAAGACGCAAAAGCCATTGACGCATTTACTGTTCATGGGAATTCATATTTTTACACGTTTCCACCGTTTTTCGTTACTATTGAAAACTATTCAAAAAACTTTACAAGATGAAATTTAATGGAAATCAAATTTTAGTATTTTAATTGTGGCAATCTCAGTCGTGGTACCCGCTCCTTATGGACATTCTTTCGTCTGAAATTGATTTTCGAACCAAGTATGAATCTTTTGTTCTCCGATCACAAACGAGTACATCCTCTGCACAGACAGCTTTCACTGGGTGCTGCGACTGTCTGTGGACGGCGTTCGTGCGAAAGGGGACGCCGACATTGGCATCGAATATGATGCTTGCTTCACTCTCTGATAACACTATATAGGCCGAGTCCTGAAGCTGTAATTTTTAATTGGCTGGACATAAATCTAAACCGTCAATTTACTATAAAGTTGCTATGTATTATAATAGGTGGTGGAACACTTATGTAAAAAATAATTTTTAATGAATTGGCTGGCTTTTAGATTCTCCAGAAAATCATTTTTTTTGTTTGTTTATGCGTGTGAAGTCAAGCCAAAAATTGTAACTAATATCTGATGGGGTAAACTTTTGATGTGGGTTCCAAGGTACCTACTTCAATTAAAACTAAGCAAAAAATATTTGCGCATATTTTTTTATTAGAAAATTTGTATGCAAGTTACATAAAAGTCCAGGCAAAAATGGCAACCAAATTATTTTAAATTTGATAGACTTTCCAGGACAGTTTTTGAGCAAATTACCTAAAATTAAGCATATTAATCTAAAGTTAAATATTTTCGTATTTAATGTTGAAGCAAAAATACCAACTGAAAAACTTTTGTTTAATTACAGGTTTCATCGTGTGTTCTTTCCTTTATTTATAAAATTAAGCATAATTATAAAAAGATAAAAAAGTTCATTTTTAATTCAATAGATCGCGTCAAGCGAGCGAGAACCGGCGTAATATTATATGTTCTTTGGAACCGGTATGGCGTGCCGTGCGCCCCGAGACTTTTTTCTTCTACGTAATGTCAAGAGTACGTCAAGCCTGACATAATATTAGACTTTTTAGTGTTCTTATTTCAACAGTCCAAGTAGCTAGAGTGGGCTGCAAGTGTCTGGTTGCCTGCTTGTACAAACAACAACACTTCAAACAGTCCATTGAAAGGAGAAAATATCATTGTGGGATACAGTGTTACAAAAAACCGGGCAAGTGCGAGTCGGACTAGAGTGCTAAGCTTTTGCTCTTGACCCCCCGATCTTGACTCCTCTTTAATAAGAATTTACTTAAAGTGGAAGCTAGCTAGCGTTAATTGGTTGTGAGAAAGGTTGTAAACTTTAATTATTTCAGACTTTATGGTTCCGTACCCATAGGGTGAAAAACGGTATCATACTAATATGCCTTCGATGTCTGTCTGACTGTCTGTCAGTGGGCTGTATCTCATGCTGCATAAGCTATAAAATATAAAACTGATCAAGTGCGAGTCGGACTCAAAAAAGGACGAGTTGCACTCCGAGAGTGCCGGCAGAAGTAAAAACTTGAATTTTTGAATATGATGTTTTTGTAAGGGTCAATCGCGTCATTGCTCGTGTACTTCTTCATCGAGACCTAAAATTTGTCTCAGTACATGAGTAGTCTAGGGTCAGTAGTTTTCAAGTTATAGCGGTTTTTACTTTGACAGCTGTCATCCGAAATGTAGATCTCATCAAGACCTATCGTTTGACTCAGCACACGAGTACACTAGAGTTAGTAGTTTCCAAGTTATGGGTTTTTTTTTAGTTTGACAGCTGTCATCCGTAATGTAGATCTCATCGAGACCTATCATTTGTTTCAGCACATGAGTATTGTAGAGTCAGTAGTTTCCAAGTTATGGGGTTTTTTAGTTTGACAGCTGTCATCCGAAATATAGATCTCATCGAGACCTTTCATTTGTTTCAGCACATGAGTAGTCTAGGGTCAGTAGTTTTCAAGTTATAGCGATTTTTACTTTGACAGCGGTCATCCAAAATGTAGATCTCATCGAGACCTATCATTTGACTCAGCACACAAGTACTATAGATTCAGTAGTTTCCAAGTTATGGGGTTTTTCAGTTTGCCAGCTTTCATCAGAAATGTAGATCTCATCGAGACCTATCATTTGTCTTAGCACATAAGTAGTCTAGGGTCAGTAGTTTTCAAGTTATAGCGATTTTTAGTTTGACAGCTGTCATCCGAAATGTAGATCTCATCAAGACCTATCATTTGACTCAGCACACGAGTATACTAGAGTCAGTAGTTTCCAAGTTATGGGGTTTTTTAGTTTGACAGCTGTCATCCGAAATATAGATCTCATCGAGACCTTTCATTTGTCTCAGCACATGAGTAGTCTAGGGTCAGTAGTTTTCAAGTTATAGCGATTTTTACTTTGACAGCGGTCATCCAAAATGTAGATCTCATCGAGACCTATCATTTGACTCAGCACACAAGTACTATAGATTCAGTAGTTTCCAAGTTATGGGGTTTTTCAGTTTGCCAGCTTTCATCCAAAATGTAGATCTCATCGAGACCTATCATTTGTCTCAGCACACGAGTAGTCTTGGGTCAGTAGTTTTCGAGGTATAGCGATTTTTAGTTTGACAATTGTCATCCGAAATGAAGATCTCATCGAGACCTATCATTTGTCTCAGCACACGAGTAGTCTAGGGTCAGTAGTTTTCGAGTTATAGCGATTTTTAGTTTGACAGCTGTCATCCGAAATGAAGATCTCATCGAGACCTATCATTTGTCTCAGCACACGAGTAGTCTAGGGTCAGTAGTTTTCGAGTTATAGCGATTTTTAGTTTGACAGCTGTCATCCGAAATGTAGATCTCATATATTTTGGATTCGCTATTTAATAACGATCAAAACCAGTACGTCAAGTCTGTCGTGCACATATCACGTTGTGCACAACAAAAAAAGCCGATACTATGACCACAGAATATATAATAGTAAACAAGTTTACAGGAGTCGCACTCCTTTGATCTTGGAAAAAGCTGCCTATTTCACAGACAGGCCTGCTATGACAAAGACAAAAAAGATGTTTTGGTCTTTATCACTTAGTCTAGGGTCAGTAGTTTTCGAGGTATAGCGATTTTTAGTTTGACAATTGTCATCCGAAATGAAGATCTCATCGAGACCTATCATTTGTCTCAGCACACGAGTAGTCTAGGGTCAGTAGTTTTCAAGTTATAGCGATTTTACTTTGACAGCTGTCATCCAAAATGTAGATCTCATCGAGACCTATCATTTGCCTCAGCACACAAGTACTCTAGATTCAGTAGTTTCCAAGTTATGGGGTTTTTCAGTTTGACAGCGGTCATCCGAAATGTAGATCTCATCGAGACCTATCATTTGTCTTAGCACATGAGTAGTCTAGGGTCAGTAGTTTTCAAGTTATAGCGATTTTTACTTTGACAGCTGTCATCCAAAATGTAGATCTCATCGAGACCTATCATTTGTCTCAGCACACGAGTAGTCTTGGGTCAGTAGTTTTCGAGGTATAGCGATTTTTAGTTTGACAATTGTCATCCGAAATGAAGATCTCATCGAGACCTATCATTTGTCTCAGCACACGAGTAGTCTAGGGTCAGTAGTTTACGAGTTATAGCGATTTTTAGTTTGACAGCTGTCATCCGAAATGAAGATCTCATCGAGACCTATCATTTGTCTCAGCACACAGGTAGTCTAGGGTCAGTAGTTTTCGAGTTATAGCGATTTTTAGTTTGACAGCTGTCATCCGAAATGTAGATCTCATATATTTAGGATTCGCTATTTAATAACGATCAAAACCAGTACGTCAAGTCTGTCGTGCACATATCACGTTGTGCACAACAAAAAAAGCCGAGACTATGACCACAGAATATATAATAGTAAACAAGTTTACAGGAGTCGCACTTCTTTGATCTTGGAAAAAGCTGCCTATTTCACAGACAGGCCTGCTATGACAAAGACAAAAAAGATTTTTTGGTCTTTATCACACTTTAGAAGTTTTGTATATATTGAGCCTGCTCTAACTTGGTATGATTATTTGCAAATCAATTTCTATACTTCATCCGAGATCTGACGCGACAAAGATAAAAAAGATGTTTTGATTTTTATCACACTTTAGAACTTTTGTATATATTGAGCCTGCTCTAACTTGGTATGCTTATTTTCAAATCCATTTCTATACTTCATCCGAGATCTGACGCGACTTCTGATGCGAGTTAATAATTTTTTCCCCATCTGAAAAAGTGCCAAGCGCCGCTGAAGAAGTTTTAACTTCAAAAATCGACCACAGTAAGTTACTGACATTTCAACTAATACAATTTATATCATGTGGTGGTACGGAACCCTCTGTGCGCGAGTCCGACTCGCTCTTGGCCGGTTTTTCCCTTTCATTAGATCAAATCCACAATTATTTTGAGTCTCATGTCAAACCTGTAGAATATTCATACAAACTTCCACCCCATTTTTCAACCCCTCAGGGGATGAATTTCAGAAAATCCATTCTTAATGTGTAGTCTTGACGTACAAAAAAACTACTTACAAAATTTCACATCTGTAGCTTTATCGGTTACGGCTCGGCGCGGAGTCGATGAATCAGTCAATCAGTCAGTCAGTCGGTCAGGGCATGCTGTTTTATATATTTAGATCAGAAGATCAAAAGTATTTTCAGCTTACTACAACCGATGTAAATTTTCATCTTTCATGTTTAACTTTAAATTCCGAAGCGCGTACCGAAAAAAACAGCGATGCAATGCGACGTTGCCGTACCGTGCAATCACGAGCCGTGTACTATGTTAATGTCAATTATGAACTTTATTTCAACTTCTTTAGGGTCGATATAAAGCGCTACATAATGTAATTTTTATATAAAAAGATACGCTATTCCCTGAAATGTTTAATTTTCAAAGTAATCAAAGTAAGTACACTTTTAGAGTATAATCAAACACTTTTCATTCAGTTAACTATTTTGGCCAAAGAGAAATCCCTCAATAATTATACGACTGTAAAGCTTTAACATATTGTGTTCACTTTTATGACTGTTTGATCAAGTACAACAAAATTTTGAAGTAAAAAAAGTCACGAGATAGTTATGTATTTTGCCCGAGCAGACAAAAAGAAATAAAACTTTTAGTGGGATTTTTTTAATTTTAGGCTTTACCTAAGAACTTAGGTGCTTAATTAGTTTGTAAAATACTAAAAGTTTATCATTGAACGAGCCCAGAAAACATTTCGTTTAGTTGGCATTTTTGCCACAGTAACTATTTATATAATAGGGTTTTTTTAATCTGCCGCCTTGTCCCATTTGATGATATGCTTAATTTTAAGTAATTATGTAATTACTTCCAAGACTTTATAAACCACAAAAAGAAAATCTTGGTTCCGATTTTTGTCTAGGCCAAAATCTAATTATCTTGGGGTAATAAAGCAGTATATGTAAGTCTTAAGTTATTGTGGCAATACCGTGCCACTAATAGCATTGAAATGTATGTCGCATCAGTTGAGACAGTTATAGATTTTTCATCAAAGCAGTTTGATAAAGGCGATTCTTATAGCTCATTGAATACTCATCGGTTAGCGCTTTCCTTGATGTAAGGTAGCCACATTACCTTAAGTGATAATATTAAACGTTTAATGAAAGGAGTGTTTAAACTAAGACCGGTGACACCAAAATACAATTTTATATGGAATCCTCAAACTGTATTGACTCACATCTCTGACTGGTAGCTTAATTTTAATTTGTCATTAGAAAAGATAACAAAAAAGAAACTGGTTATATTATTGGCATTACGTACCGCTCACAGGGTTCAGACATTATCCCTAATTAATTAATTAAATTAGAAAATATAAAAATTAATCTAAACTAAATTTTTATTACAATTTCAGATATTATTAAGACATCTGCTGCGGGTAGGGAACAACCGGTTTTACATCTCCCTTATTCTACTAAAAATCTCTCAATTTTCCCAGCCACTGCATTGAAAAATTACCTAACCCTAACCGAATCTATAAGACCCACAGGTGTAAGTTATCTTTTACTTACTTACAAAAAGCGTAGACAAAAAGCCACACAAGTCTGCTACAACACAGACTATAAGCAGGCAGATGGATCAAACAAGTTTTATCAGAGAGTGGAATAGACACATCAGTGTTTAGTGCCCGTAACACACGGCACTCGTCTACATCTGCCGCAGCTTCTGCTGGTATCTCCATAGAGACCATCAGACGCGGGGCAAGCTGGACTAGTTCATCAGACACATTTGCTAAATTTTACTATAGAATTTTTTTTACTGAAACTGATTTTGGTAATTATTTATTAAATCAATGAATTGTGTCTGGACTATAGATGTAAAACAACGGATTTAAAACGTTTTAAACAAAATGTTGCGGTTTTAAACCTAAAAAAAACCGTTTTAAACGGTTGAAAACTCGCCTACAAAAATAAAAGAACTGTGATTTACACGTCGTTATGGGGAAGTTTTGGTCACTTGACGTCATGTTTCGTTTAATTAGTTTTTAGAAAATCAATAGAAAATACCTACCTACTACCAAAACGAAAACTTAAAGTATGTAGGTATACGGTATAACACACAATACTTATTTATTATATTACACATACTAGATTTGAAGACATCATTAACATAATGCCGTCCGTTTTACTTTTAACCGAATGAAATTGATTATTTACATCGTTTGAAAACAATGAAAAACATATTTATTTACCAACACGCACGAGTTTTTATTACTTGTGTGTTGCGCTTCTTGGTCGGACGGACCAAACCCGCTAAGTATATCAATATCAGAATATCACACTTATAAAAAATCTTTACACAGTTGATAGGTAGGTACTCCGTTATATCCCTACTTCGGTAATACTTATCCAGAAAATGTAGTTATAATAAAGGAAAACATAGACATCCATCAACACCGTTTAAAACCGAAAAAAATTGTTTATTTCGGTTTTAAACGGTTTTTTTCGTTTTAAACGGATTGGTTTAATTGGTTTTAAACCGGCCTTACATCTATAGTCTGGACTCAACTCAATAAAATAAACCAGTGTTAAAGTTTATTGTCAGAAATGCATGCATATTTAAATGTATTTACATAATGAAGTGCTTTATTGAAATAAAGCTTCATTTAGAATAAAATATATTTTGCAAAACTTCCCCATCTCTCTGAACATCTATAAGTAAACCTTATAATTATGTATTTATTTATGTTTGAGTATGAAGCGACGAAAGATAATATAAGATCAAATGAACTTCTTGAAGTGAAGTTCGATCATTATTATCTGAGTCGCTTCGTACGAAAAATATAAATAAACTTCCCGCCCACCCAAAAGCCCTAAGGTCAGTTTTGCTGGTGATCTTAAGGTCTAAAGAAATGAGGCAGCTTTGCACCAATGGCCGCCAGGCAGACTGCGGGTGGGGGTAGTGGGGATAGTGGAGTGGTGATTTTTTGAATGGTAAACAAGTAGTCGTTTTCATTCTCTTAATGTGCGAATATTGCCGAGTACGTGAAGGATACTACAAGTAAACCTTATAATTATGTATTTATTTATTTTTTTCGTATGAAGCGACTCAGATAATAATGATCGAACTTCACTTCAAGAAGTTCATTTGATCTGCCTAAAATTTATTTATCAGAGGCGTGCTTTAAAGCGTTTAAAGCACAACTCAAAACTCGGAAATATTGTTTGACACATGTCATTTATTTTTTTGCCGTGTCGAATTACTGTGCGTTCCAATATGCACTAACAGACTGCTTTAGAGCACTGTGAGCGCGCTTAAGTCGGTCCAAATTGACCAAAAGCGTGCTCTAAAGCACTCGCTCGTTCACCACCTTACGTCATTGATGACGTCATCGTTTCTGCTATCAGTGCTTTAGTCAAATAGGTGGAGCAGTGAAAGCGCTAATGTCAAAATCGATTTGACACATATAAAATCCCACACATTTGCAGCCAGGTGATGTTTCTCAAGTTTTGATTTTAATGAGTTTGTCTCTAATGGAAATGAGAGTGGATTTGGCGCACATTTTTCAGCGATTAGCTTAGGCTTTGTTAAAGAAAATAAAAACGAAACTGACATTTTGACAGATGAACACGTGAGCGCGCTTAAATCCATTCCAAATTGACTAGAGGCATTAAAGCAGTGATAGCTTTGTGAGCGTGCAAAATCAATTTGGACCGTCCGTCAGTACTGTATACGCTTTTAGCAGCGTTTGTACAATTTGGAACACAGCGTTAGTGGTGGTGTCGAGTCGAGTGTCGATTTTTAGGATTTCGGTCAGTTTTGATTTATTAAGATTATTTATTTTTTGAGAAACTAATGTACTACTCCTTTTATATATTTAGATGAACTGTTTTTTAAAGAAGTAAATAATGAATAAAGTGAGACAATGCTATCAAAATTAGTGATTCTTTATTCGTGTTTGTTATTCATCTGTGTTTTGGTAAGCCGACACATTTTCCCGCAAATACTCTGCTTTTTTACTTTATTCAGACTTACGTGAGGCTCTGGTACTTGTATGCTTTTTCCTTTAGTATACCTTTGGGATGCCATAATAGTATATGATGTATAAAAATTTGAAGATAAGCACTATTTAATATTTGATTAAGTCTGAGATGTAAATTTATTTAAAATATATTTTATTATTATTATAATATTTAACATTCGAGCATCAACTTTGCTGGTATTATCTTAGCTGGTGTGTTGTTCACTGCACATTTTAATGTCATTTTACACTATCCATCTACATCCCTTACCCTAATAGATACCTATCCCTCGGACATAATTACTTGAGACTTCTCTTCCACACTCTCCCACATCCATTAATAATCATGGGTGATTTTTAATAAATATTAGGGCACATTTCATCTGATCCCAAACTAGGCAAAGCCGTAAAGGCTACGGGTACCGGAGACTGATAAATAGAATAACTCATTTTAACTGTCATCTTTTTCTGAGGGTTTGTGGGAGGACAGTTTCAGTTTACTCTCAACTATTTGACCTCCTTGGTTCCTGCAATCTCTGCCTTTTAAATTCTGGCAGCCTGATTTGCTGCATTCTCCCTGGTGATCTTTGCTCACTGGATTTGGCTTCCCAACTAATTTTGGCATTGACCGTTTTCCAGTTACCCTTAAATTCCCTTCTCTTTCCTTATCTAGGACTCATCTACCTAACCCTCTTTTAAAACATAATTTTGGTTCTGCAAATTGGAATTCTTTCTCATTACCATTAAGTAATAAGCTCTCCAGTTTACCACCTATTTCCACAGACAATATTTTCTTGTGTTCCAATACCTTAACTTGAATTCCCAGTGCTCATCCCTCATTTCACCTTGAACTGGTTTTATCTGGGAAAATTCCTTCGCTCCTTGGTGGAGCCGTGACTGAACTCGGGCTGTCCTTACCCGTAACGTAATGAAGCTGAACTAGCTCATGCTTCTAATCTTTCCCTGACAAATATTGTCATTAGACACAATTCAAATATAGTAAAAACACAACTTTTCCTATATTCCAAAAAACAGGAAGGTAGGAAATCCTTATGTTTATCCATTTCCCATTTGCATTTCTCAGTAGCTTGAAGAAGTATTCGCAGGTATTGCGGTACTTATAATCTTTCTGACCATTTTTGTCCTTCTACTCTCCATTGGGCTGAAAGCTTGGCAATCTAGTTACAACTTCCTTAATTTTCCACCCCTCTTATTTCTCCAGATTTGGGCTGCCCTAAAGATTCCTCTCATTGGATTAATGGAACTCAAAATAGTTGGAAATCTCAACTCATCATACCAATCTTGAAACCGGGTCGAAATTCGAAAGACCCTTACTCATATCATCTAATAGCTCTTTCATTTCGTCTTCATTAAAATTATAGAACACATCATAAAAAATAGATAGAATGGTTTGTGGAGAATGAAGGTCTGTTGGAACAATCCCAATTTTATTTTCAAAGCAATTTCTCCATCCAGAACTATTTTCCTTTTTGGTATGGTGTTTGTGGTATGCATTAAATTAGCACACACAATTTCAAACGAGTAGCTAAAGCGGTTGCTGGTCGGCGTCAGTCAATCAGTCAGTTAGTCAGTCAGTCAGGACATGTAATTTTAGTGAACTATATTTCATACCAAGTTTGATGCTCGAATTAATAACCGTTCTGATGACAGAGCAAAAACAAACAAAATACGTTTCTCGTATTGCGACCCCCCTTATTTTTTAAATTTTTATTATTATGTAATATATTTGTCTTAAAAACACATATCCTGTGAAATTTTCAACCAACTACCTATTTTGGTTCACAAGATACAACTATCGACATGGTAAAACACGACACATTTTCGACATTATGCCCCACTGTGCGTCTCTGTCGCGTCCTGCCGGGGAGCAACACTTCTTATATGTTTCCTATAAGCCAGCAGGTTAATGTGCAAGGTACGCCTTGTTGGATCTCCTAATGTAGTTTAGCTGACGTCATTAAATCCAACAATGTATTAACTATATATGATTTGATCATTCCCTATCAGTTTTTGGAGAAAGAAAGAATAATGTTTATTTCATTAGTTTGTGACACTACACAGATTAAAAATCATAAAAAAAGACTTCTTTACATCATAATATGTATCGTGGCACAACCATGAAAAAGGAAACGACTCAGCATTGTGTCTAGATCTCAAAAAGAGCTAGACGCTGTTTTTCAGTCGCACCTAATTTTGCAAGCTCAGCTTAACCATCGCGAGCGGAATTTACATAATGTGGCGAATAAATTATTTTATATATCATTTGCTTGTATTAGGGAATAACATTAATAATTATAGGTAAATACTAATATTAAATTAAAAAAAAAAATACTGTACAGGTACGGCAGTTATAAACTAGACTATGATAAAATAAAATATAAATGAAACAAAAACAGCATATTAAGATACTATAACAATACAAGTAATTGAAAACTGAAATCTTCCGGTATCAGGACCCACGTTGTTGTTTTAATAGTATAGTTTTAAGGTGTTTTTTAAATGTTTGTTTACAACTGTTTTTTCTTAAAGGAGGTCGTAGGTTGTTCCAGCATTTGGAGGCCTGATACTGGAAACTTCCTTCAAACACTCTCGTTTTATGAAATGGTGATACTAATAAAGGAAATGGAGAGCTGTCCGTTACACCCTAACATTTCCGAATTCTGATCATCTTTTTATCTTGAATAACTCAGTCATTTGCTTGATCCTGGCACATGCGTGGCACAAATACAAATGCCCATCTTATGGGTGATCATTATAAAAATAAAAATAAAAATTATTGTTTCGACCTACCTAGGGTGACCGTCACCCCAGAAGCCTCGCCTTAGGACTTGGGAGAAGTTGTTCTGTTTCGTCCTTTATGTTCTTTCCTCTATGGTTTAAGTAACATGCTAAAATTGTGCTTATTAACCTTTTTACCTTTTTTATGTTTGGCTAAAACACAAAAGAAGTAAAAAGTGCTGGTTTTTTTTTTCTATTTTTCTTTTTTGTTGATGTTTTTTTTAGTGCAGATTTGTTATAGGGTCAGCATCATGAAGACAAGAGATGTCGCTGCATCTGTCCAAGCCCTGCCGTAGTGATCAACAGCTCAATGAGCACCGACAGAAAGCTATTCATAGCTAATGTTCCTCCAAGCAAATGGTAAACAGTAAGGTTCCTGCAAGCAAAACTATCCACGTACGCCGCACGACATCAGCACAGTTATATTAATCACTTGCTTACATCTTGAATGCAAACAAACTAAACTGTGACCTAGCTACATAATCAATCACTTGCTTGATCATGCTTGCATACATCCTGCTATGGAATGTTTTCTGAAAAAAAAAAGTTGACTTATGCCACTTTTGCAACTTGTATATCCATTACGTGAACAGAACTAAAATGCAAACGATATTTGTAGCTTGGATGAATTCGACAAATGTCATTGCTGCATACAATAACTCTTTTTCTGCACCACCACAACATTCTGTTATGTTTACCTGATATTAGTTTGCCCTGTTATTACAATTGAGGTTCAAAGCAACAACATTGTTCTAAGCCTTTAACTTGGCAAAAAATATATATATCCATACCCTATTTTCCTAGCTCGTCAAATGCGCTGTCAAATGAAGAATTTTGTAGCTTACAGCTTACCTACCTCGCACAGCTTTGGTGGAAAACCACCGTAAGACCTATCAGCGGATTTGTTTATCTAAATAATAGGTCTTTACCTATGAAATTGCCGAAATTTTCTTACAGATTAATGAGATCATAATTCCTATAATTCTAATGCCATTTTTTTCATTTGTCTTATATTTGAAAGTTGACTTCAAGGTTATCAATTTACGCATTAAATAAAGTTTTTATGTTTAGTTTGATATATAAAATTAAAGGTTCGAAAATTGTTCGTCTTAAATGTCGTCCGATTTCATCATAAGATTTGTTATATTTTTTTACAGATAATATTTGTCGAAAATTTAATTTAAACTTCTGTTAGCTTAATGTCTTCCCAATAATGCTTAAAAAAATTAAAAATATTGGATTTATAATTCCTAAGAAAAATGCAAAAATGTTAGTACTGAAAATTGAGATTACCTAAAATTCGCCATACAAAACGGCAATTTCATAGGTAAAGACCTATTATATAAAAGAGCATGTCCTGACTGACTGGCTGACTGATTCATCAACGCCGAGCCGTAACCGCTATAGATACAGATCTGAAATTTTGTACACAGGTTCTATGTGCGTCAAAACCACCCACTAAGAAAGGATTTTGGAAAATTCATCTCCCAAGGGGGTGAAATAAGGGATGAAAGTTTATATGAAAGTCCTTTGTTTCTTGAGCTAGATTCACACAAATTTTGAATTTAAGCTTCTGGTAAAAAATAAAGAAACACGTGGTTAAGCATTTCTTAAAAATCACCCTTCAGTTTTTTCCGTATGTTGTTCTATAAGTCTTTCAGTTTTATAGGTAGAATTATAGAAATTTGTATTTGAAATTTTGGTAAAAAATAAAAAAGTACGTGTTTAAGAATTTTCCAAAATTCATCCCCTAAGGGGATGAAATAAAGGATGAAAGTTTGTATGAAAGTCCGTCAGTTTTAAAGTTAGGATCTTCAAAATTTTTATTAAGACTGACGACTAAAAATTAAACTTTTACGTGTCTCAGGGTTTTTTAAAACTTTACACCCTAAGTGGTGAAAAGGGGGATGAAGTTGAAACTCTTTCATTTCAAAGTAATATCCACAAAATTTATTATTTAGGCATTAGGGTTGTAATTCTGTGGAACATACATCTCTGTTATTGAAATTCCACCCCAAATTCAACCCCTTAAAGAGGGAAATGGGGTGAAAAAGTCTAAAAACCAATATGGGTATCATTTGTATGGTTTATCGGATCGCTGATTACGAAAACTAAAACAATTTTGAAATCCTATGTGGTGGACGTGAAATACCATCATTCCCCGGGGATGGGGTTGGGGTACGATAGGGTTGATATGTCTAAAAATCAATATGGGTGTCGTTTGTATGGTTTATCTGATCGCTGATTACGAAAACTACAACAATTTTGAAATCTAAGGTGGTGGACGTGAAATACCATCATCCCCTGGGGATGGGGTTGGGGTGCGATAGGGTTAAAATGTCTAAAAATCAATATGCTGTCGTTTCTATGTTTATATAAGGATAGGGATAGATTCAGATAATTTTATTCAATGTAGATTCTTTACAGAATACTTATTAAATGTCATGAAGAATACAATGCAAATAGAGCGAGTCTACGCCTTCTGATAGCGGTTAAGACGGCGTTAAGGATAGGGATAGGAGTAGGGGTAGGGTTAGGGGCAGGTATAGGGAGAAGGAGAAAGAGAGGGAGAGGGATGGAGGTAGAGAGAGAGTGGGAGATGGTGAGGGAGGGGGAGAGAGAGAGACTGCACATTGTCTGAATATCACGCGGGCGAAGCCGCGGGCACAGCTAGTAACTTATAGAGAAACAATAAATCTTTTGCAGATTTCTAAACAAATTAATTAACAAAAATTGTTGCTTTTAACCTTATGGCCGATTTACACAGGACAAAATTTAGGCACCTCTCAGGATGCAGAGGGAATATTTCTTTTTACTTTCGAGCGGAGCGAGAAAGGAGTTTTTCTTATTTTCTCAAAAATGTGTTCTATATCACTTATACATCATAAAAAACAAGTCTTCCAAAAATGTCCGTCCGTCGGTCGGTCGGTCCGTCGGTCGGTCTGTCCGTCACGCTTTGGTCCGATTGACACCATTTTTTGAATTTAAGAGTTTTATGCAAATCCATCGAAGGGTTTTGAGTGGTTTCCTGCTGGCTCTCATTTTGAGGGTAGCTGCCATACAACGAAAATGAAAAATTGTAATATTCGCAAAAACGGCTCATTATGTCTTGATGAAACTTTGCATGACCAAGCACCTCCATTTAAGGTATTTTGCGGCAGTATCAATTGGTCTCTAGAAATTCATATAAGTACGGGCTGTTCCCTTAGTACTAAAATTTAAAAATGTGATTTACTCAAAATCGGTTTCATTGAGCTTAATTTAATGTTCTACAATTTGGATTCTAAATTGGTTTTCAACCTGACTGCATATTTCATTAAATCATTTTTACATAAATCTAGTAGGTACAGGTAAGTTTGTATTTTCATATTATTTGTATGGAATTACAAACTTAAGTTTTCAGTTAGTACTTATTACTATCCGCAGCCTTTATTACATAGTAGTCAGAGCATTCGGCTCGTGATCCGGAGGTTCTGGGTTCGACTACCGACGGGGACACTGCTGAATGATGACTCTGGTATATCGCGAGAAAGTAAGTGCAGTGCTGCTGTACCATTTATTTTTTCATGCAATAAGCAGAAAAAAATGAATATTTATAAAGCTTTCTCTTTCTATCCTATAGCTGCATTCCTGAGGCGCTTAAATTTTGTCTTTGTGTAAATCAGCCATCAATAACAAGAGGACAAACGAATGTTAAGTCGAAAAAAATCTTGTACAAATCTCAAATCTTTATCTGGTGAATCTTGAATAAATTGTTATGCACAAAACCTTCCCACTACACCAATATACTACAAGTAGTTTTCTAACGTGTATAACGGCCGAAATTTTATTATATTTTTATAATAACTTAATTACCTATCCCTATTTATGGGTTTTTATATTTGGGGTCAAGTTTCGAGGTTCCTTACATTTGGGATTCTGTCGCGAATTCTTTAAATTCTACTTTGTTAATAGCAGAACGAGGAAGTCAGCAGCCATTATATGTTTTTGCATTTTCCCCACAAATTCAATAGGTACTCCATTAGCCATTTTGTTAGCCGTTAAGGCCACGGTGACTAGTTTTTCATCATATTTATACTTTTTTCAGCAACTGTGATGGTGTTATACTTCCTCGAGTGGGGGATGAGATACGGGGGAAGGAGCAGGAGTTCTGTCCCCGCTGTGAATGTAAATATGAGAGCAGAAACACCACTGTGATCATGGTAAGAGCCAAAACCTTTCAAGACATTTACATGAAGTCGCACAAAGCATGCTCAAAGTTAAAGCTCTGTTAAGTCTATTGTTGTCACTTTCTGTTTGGATTTAAAAAAATCAATAAACACAATATGGTAAACTAGGCAAAACCTGTTCTATGAGTACCAGAGACTGATTTACATTTAGTGTTATACGTGTTCCCGAGCTCTTGTAACCCGGATCTATGTAAGTCGCGGGTGAATAGGCTTCTTGGGCAAGCTCGTTCCATCGTTGACCTTATCTCTGTCCTCAGGGCTAGATCGAGGTCAAGAGTAAGCTCATAGACAGTAAAAGAAAAAAAACCGGCCAAGTGCGAGTCGGACTCGCGCACTGAGGGTTCCGTACCACCACATAAGCATAATTGTATTAGTTGAAATTTCAGTAAGTTAATGTGCTAGATTTTTTGAGTCCGACACGCGCTTGACCAAATTTTATTATTTGTTGTTATTTTATAGCCTATGCCCTATAAACATACCAATTTTCAAGTTTGTAAGTGTTCCCGTTTTTAAATAGAACTAAAACAAAAATCGCCTCAGCAACCATCCAACTTGACCCCTCTCTTATATGAATGTTCTTGAAACGGGAGCTCACCACAATTGGTTACCATTTGTTGTGAGAAAAGTTGTAATATTTAATGATTTCAGACTTTTCCCATTATTTGTACTGTGAGACCTAGCTTCTTGCCAAATTTCATAATTTTAGGTCAACGGGAAGTACCCTGTAGGTTTTTCATTTTTGAATAAATGTATGGAGATGAGGACATAAAATGCCATATCTTTTGATTGCGTCGTTGTAAAAAATTTAAATTTTCAGATCTTGTGTGGTTCATAAATCCTAATATATGGTATCAATTTCAACCTGATACCTTTACCCGTTCGTGAGATAAAGGGTCTTGACAGACAGACAGACAGACAGACAGACAGACAGACAGACAGACAGACAGACAGACAGACAGACAGACAGACAGACAGACGGACAACAAAGTGATCCTATAAGGGTTCCGTTTTTTTCTTTTGAGGTACGGAACCCTAAAAAACATCATAAATAGATAAAAACACCCAGACACAGAACAAACACTCGTTCATCAGATATATGATGTTTGCCCTGGGCAGGGATTGAATACGCGGCTCACGGTGAAGAAGGCAGGCTCACTACCAACCACACCAACGGGTCAGTGATAAGGAAAGTAATAGCAGTAGATTTAAAGGAGCTTTAACTGAATGACGCTTTATGACACTGGCTGTAATAATTCAATGCTTTCTAAGCGCAAAATAGGTGCAACGTCGAGTTGCAAAAAGCAGCCCGTCGCAAAATAACAATTGTGCCTCCTTTTACAAGGTGTAACAGAATAGTATATTTCATTACAAGTGCGGAAAGCCTGTCATTGCAAAGAGTTCCGACAAATGTCTACCTGTGCCGAGGCGCAGCCGAAGGCGAGGGTTGACAGTCGGAACAAGTTGCAATGACGGTTCCGCACGTGTACTGAACAACTATTTTTAATACAGTTGCGAAAAAATGAAGCAATTTAATAAAATAATAAAAACACAATAAACTCAACTAACTAATCATTTATTTCTTATAAAAGTTATAATTCACATATACATTGAAATTGGTACAGTTTTTGATACTAACTGGGGAAGTTTTAGGTTGCATATTTACTGTTTGAGACAAACTATTTGCTTTTTCCTCTTCTCTCCACGCAATAAATTCGTTGTATGTAGATATGTAGCGACTTTTTGACTTTTTGAGCGAAAATGTTCTCCAAAGCAATTTGTGCAATTATACTGAGTTCCGGTGGTGTTAATTCAAATAAAATATCGTCGAAATTACTCATTTTGTGCAACAAACCACTAAACTCGCAAAGAATATTTTTGGAAAATGGCGCCAACCGTAAAAGAATATAAGCAGAGATTTTTTTTTATTTCTTTACCCATTCTGGGTAGGCAAAGGGAACTATGCCCATACAGCCAAGTCTTCAGTAGAAGTTTTATATTGATATGAAATGAAAACGAAATTTAATGAAACCTAAACCTAACTCATTGAATCAAATCATTAAATCTGATATTGAAACAAATTAGTAGCTTCTTTTTAGAAAGATTTGCATGAATCATAAAAACTGCTATGATTTTTTTTGTAAAAACTTCGTGGTTGGTATTTTCTTTTTAATAGACATTATTTTGACAGTTGGGAAAGAAAACGCACGAGATCGGAAAAGGTAAAGAAAAAGCTCGAGTATGTAATAGCCCACATCCCGAACGCTATACGTCCCTGCAATACGCCACATTTTGAGCAACTGTATTAAAAACGGTATATCAACCCTGAAGGATGTGATTCTGCCCATGAAACTAAACAACTTTCCCCAAGGAACATAGGTCGAAAAACGATTTTTTTGACCTCCCATACAAAATGCGTGATCAGTCAGTTTAATTAGGAGTTCAAAAAAAATATCGTTTTTCGACCTGTGTTCCTTGGGGGAAGGTTTTCAGTTTCATGGGCAGTATCACATCCTTCAGGATTGATATACCCTTTTTCTACTCCCATTTGTTAAAGTTCGAAATACAAAACCGGAAACAGTATCACAAACATTGCCATTCCGACAACAGTTGCGTAATATTTATAAATGCAACTGTCTACAATACGGTAATATAATTTTTTCACATTTTTGTTAGGTTTGGCAACAAAATTACGTCAATACTATGTTGTATTGGATGCCATCGGCTAACATGCTAGTTACCAAGCCAAAAAGGACAACTTCAAAAAATAATTCATGCACTTATGAACTAAACCCCCCCTTACACATTATTATATGATGGCTGGCCGAGAGGGATGCAGCATAGATGCAGCAGTTTGAAAGAAAGAGAAATACATGAACTTAGTGATTTACGTTCTATATCCATTTTATTCGTTCACGCTTATTTAATCTGTCAAAAAAATAACTTCTAATTTATAACTTAACGATCAACATCTTGATTTCCATTGAAAATTTGTAAATAGAGTAAAATATTCACGCCGACCGAAATAATTAAGGCAGCGTACGAAACTCAAGAGGAATTTATTGTCAAAAAAGTGGAGGTGTTCTAGTGCTCTACTACTAAGACAAGTGTAAACAAAGTCAGCACGTTATTTTCTTCATGATTTTTATGCTCGTAGAAAAAGTAATGTATGCCACTGATTGCCAACTAGTCATTGTAACATTCGTGCTGTCTATTGCCTTAGCGCCTCATGTCACAAACAAGCACTCATGTTACAATGACTATCTTTACCTGACAGTGGCATAAACTACTATTATGTTACACCTTGTATAGCAGAGCGCTGTACCTCAATTCACTGGTTTGAATTTAAAATATAAGAATTCTAAAACTAAATAAAAAAATCATACAAATGCGCATCAACAGTGTGCAAAAGCTCTTATACATTTGTTGGACCCACAAAGAAAAACGTGCGTGCGCGTGGGTCCCAATGGCCTGTTAGTACATTTTCAAACATGCTGACGCTATTGCCATTGTGCAACTAGTAATAGAACTTGGTTTTTTATTAATGTAGTATAGGTAAGCATTTGACTCCTATCTCATCTTATGGTAATTAACGATGGGTTCGAAGATGTAGCATGCTTACCTAAATATGTCGGGAATTTTAGACCATTTTTTTACCAAACGCGGACATTTAAAATTACTAAACGGGACCTTTTGTAATATGTTCGGACACCTTCCAGGATGACGCTCAAAAAAGTCCCAGGACCTCCCACGTGGGAGAGCCGAGAAATCCTGGAAAAACTGTAATTTCAATGAAATTCCTGGAGCGTGCCTAAAATCGTCATAAATAACGCATATTTTTTTTAAATACAAGATATCTGAGATTGTTTATTTATAATCCAGTACATTCCAGTCTCAAAAAACCTGGAATTTTCCTGGAACTGGCCGGAAAAAGCCAGGATTTGTTTTGAGGAATGACAGGACGCCTTTTTTAATACTAAACGACTTTCTATTTTCTAAGTAATGTTGACGTTGAATATTTTCAGTTTCAGGATTCCAGGGCACCTGGAAGTAACCTTGGAGTAAGTTTAAAATAGTTTAAAAAAGCTAATTTGATAACTTTTTTCCATTCTTATGCGTTTTTTGCGCTCTGCGCAACCATTGCCTCTATACTACTCAGATTCAAGCCCATGCGTATTGCAGTACAGGATTCCTGGAAATCCTTTTTTGTCATGTTCATTAACTTTTCATAATACAGGATACTTATTATTATTCTTCTGAAATGATTCAGGAATGTATTGATATAAACAAAATTTACTATATTCTAAATGATAGATAAAAATAGTTTTTATCACCGCGAGCAAGAAATCTTCAGCATGGCTCAGTTCCATATCAGTTTCTGAAACAAATAAGTTTATAAATTACACATCCTGTAATAGAGAGATAGAATAGAGAGAATAGAGAGACGCGACTAAGTATGTTCGGTGACGTGCCAGTACACGGGATCGGCTCAAGGTCTCCATATGGATCGTCGTCGTTGTCCTCACCCTCTAATCTTAACATATTGAAAAAAAAACAGGAATTGAAAATTAATTGGAAAACTGGAATTTCAAGAAAATTTATGGAGCGGGCCTAAAATCGTTCCCACCTTAGCACCTTAAGAGGAAACTAAAAGACAAGTTTGGGGAGGGAGTTGTGTTCACTTAAAGACGGACGAATTTCTGCTGTATGTGAGAACTGGTACAGTAACAGAAATGCGGACAATCAAAGTGAGAGGTTGAGAATCATCCTGACAACAGCTCGCCTCATATGTCACTTCTCGTTATCCATCTGCTTCAGACATGTCAGGAGGGGGAAAGGACTTAGTCCCCGACTCTCTTCAATTATTTCTAGAGGAGCTCTTGCAAACAAAAGGCATGAAAGTGCATGCAATTAAACAGACAAAGGCAGTAGCCATTGGCCAAGTGATTGTTTCTACTCTTCGTCCGCGCTCTTTTCTTTCTCTGCTCTTATTTGGACATGGCGTAACTTTGCACAATATTCCAAGCTACTTGCTGTGGATATGACAAATGTAAATATAGACTGTAACACGCAAGATTTCGCACGTTGTCTTGACTTACTTTGTACCTCTCGACTGTGGAGTGTGTGGGCATCCAGGTTGGAGTGGATACATGGAGATCACACACCAATCTCAGCCCTATCAAATTCCCTATCAAAAAATAATTTCCATTAATCCTGTACTGCAATACGCATGGGCTTGAATCTGAGTAGTAAAGAGGCAATGGTTGCGTTGAGCGCAAAAAAGCATAAGAATGGAAAAGTTATCAAATTACCTTTTCTTTAAATATTTTACGCTCGCTCCAAGGTAACTTCCAGGTGCCCTGGAATCCTGAAACTGTAAATATTTAACGTCAACATTACTAAGAAAAACTGAACGTAGTTTAGTATTAAAAACGGCGTCCTGCCATTGCTCGAAACAAATCCTAGCTTTTTCCGGCCAGTTCCAGGAAAATTCCAGTTTATCCAGGTTTTTTGAGACTGGAATGTACTGGATTATGAATTTATAATCTTAGATATCTTGTATTTTAAAAAAATATGCGTTATTTATGACGATTTTAGGCACGCTCCAGGAATTTCATTGAAATTCCAGTTTTTCCAGGATTTCCCGGCTCTCCCACGTGGTAGGGCCTGGGACTTTTTTTAACGTCATCCTGGAAGGTGTCCGAACATATTACAAAAGGTCCCGTTTAGTAATTTTAAATATCCGGGTCGAAAATTTCCCGCCCGACATATGTTGGCAACTTTTTTTTGTTGGCGGCCTATGTTGGCGACTTCACTCATTAACACGGCGGAAAACTTTGTCGGCGACATGTCGGCGGCTCGGCATTTGTATGTACGCAAATCGCTGACATGTCGGCAGGCAACACGCGCGGGCAAATGTTGCTGACATGATTCTTTTTAATAGGCCGCCGGGTTGCCACGGCGGCTTTTTTAGTGTGTATTGCCCTTAAAAGATACCTGTTCTTATTCACTGTTGCTTGTCTTGTCTTGAATAGACTCAGATGTTCGGAGAACAAATCTAAAGGAAGGGAGTTCCAAAGCTTACCTGTGCGCATTATGAAAGACAAAGTAAAGCGCTTTACACAATTATATGCGCCTTGAATTTTTTGAATGTAACCTTTTTAGGGTTCCGTACTCAAAGGGTGCCAACTGGACCCTTTTACAAAGCCTACGTCGTCTGTCTGTCCAACCTATAAAGGGCTGTATCTTTTTAACCGCGGTAGGTGTATGGTTGTAATTTTCACAAATAAATGTGTTATGCGGACTACCTTGCAAATAATAAAACAATGAAAAATAAAAAAATAAAGGGGTTCCCATCGAAGAAACATGTTCTTTTAGTGTTTTTTTTATTTCAGCTCAATCGTAAATCCGGAATAAAAATGCATGCAATAAGCATGAGAATTAGTATGTTTGTATCATTTTTCGATTTAGGGACCCGATTTTTTTTAGAATAGGGAGGCAGACGAACAGACGGGTCACCTGATGGTAAGTGATCACCGACGCCCATAGACACCCGCAACACCAGGGAAATATGAAATCTAAAATATGTAATATATATCCGTTTGCGAAATATTTAGCTTGAAAGCGCATTTCTTGTTCGAGTGCCCCCCTTAGTAGTAAACTCCATCAAAACCTGCTTTGCGAAAATCGTAAAATCGCTACGGAACCCTGCACTGCGCGTGGCCCGACACGCACTTGGCCAGTTTTTATTTTTATCTTCATATTTTTTCAGGTGGTAGTTGTGATGGTGGTGTGGTTGACAACTCTCCTGTTTGTCTACATGGGATTCCTAATGTGTTTAGACCCTTTGATTAACAAGAAAAAGGTTAAGCTGTATAGGGAATGTAATGGTTCTGAAGAGGTGCGTATCTAATAATTAAGTACCTGGGTGACCGAGCTTTGCTCTTCGTATACAACGTGTTAACGGAATAAGCGAAACTGAGAAAATAGTTTGTTCAGAATCGAGAGTAGAATCAATTACACGGGTTTTTGATAGGGTTGTTTTTTATATTTTTGTTATTTAAAGTTTTACCGCTTCTAAATATTTCTGTAGCTACGCGCGTAACGCGCGATGGCGGCGCGCGGTTCATGAACGGTGAGCACGCGCGGTTCATGAACGGTGAGCGAGGCGGACGCGCCATGATAGCTTAAAAATCTATTAGAACAACGATAAAACTTTAAAATAACAATATTTGGAAGAAAATAAAAATTAAGATTTTTTTTTACGGGAATAGATTTAATTTAATAAAAATCAGTTGGTAGATGAGGGTTTCGTTTATTCCATAAACACGTTGTATATATTTGTAATCAGTTTCTCGAAAACGGCTCTTCACGATTTCGATGAAATTTACCATACGAAAATTCGTTTTCTTCAAGTTATTAAGCATTTTTTTAAATACCGCGTTTTAGACAAAAACCTACAGCGCCATCTGATGGCGGGTAGCATAGCTTGCTCACCCGATGATATTTGTTGAGGCGGCTATTATCGAGCGAAGCTCGGTCGCCCAGGTACTCTTGTATTAAGTTTCGTTATGTCACTTTTCTTGTCAGTGAAAACGAAAAAGACAGTATGATGGAAGAACAGCAAGTGACGCCTTTCGTGTGGCAATTGAAATTTTAATGTAAAATTTCTAGTATTTACCTAGTGATTGATTATGATATGATTCTCATCAAATTATCGTGAACTATAAATCCGTAGATTATGCAGTTTTTTTCTTATTGAAAATGGGCTTACTCTTGACCTCGATCTAGTCTTGAAGACAGAGATGAGGTCGACGATGGAACGAGCTTACCCAGAAGAAGCCTATTTACTCGCGACTTGAATAGATTCGGGTTATATGAACATAGTACATATTGATAGTTGTAGATATAAATGAAAATAGTACATTCATAATAATATCACGCCTTGTTCCCGTCGGGGTAGGCAGAGACCACAGTTCTCCACCTTGACATACTTCCCTTATTGCTTCCTGTACTTTCATCAATCCTTTCATACATGCTCGTCGGTTTAGGGTACTTTTAACCGGGCCTTTATTCAGAACGTCCTGAATTTGGTCCTGGTACGTTCGCCGAGGCCTTTCCCTTCCAACGTTTCCATTTACTCTCGCCTTGTAGATCTCTTTCGTCAATCTTCTTTCATTCATCCTCTCTACATGACCAAACCATTTCAGCATCCCTTTCTCAATGTTAGTCACTACTACGTACGCATACGTCTTCTTTTACGCCACAACGTTCTCTTATCACACTATTTCTAATCCTGTCACTCAATTTCACACCAATCATACTCCTCAACGCTCTCATTTCTACTGCATTAATTCTACTTTCATGCTTTTTCTGTCATACCCAGCTTTCGCTGCCGTACATCAGTGTTGGTACCAAAACACCTCTATGAAATGAAAATAGTGATAAGATGATTATTTTGTCATTTAATTTTATTATTTCAGGCTTGCAATCTTCTTGCACAGGGGGAGGACATTACAGAAGACTGATAAGAAATATTTATAATATTTGTAGTAGGTATGTGATTATCGCAATGCTGTTTGTGACGGTATTTTAAACTGGTGAACAACTTTTAGTGTCTTCTTATCGAAATATTCGCTGTAAAAAAATTATGATAAATATTCAATCAAAATTAAGTATAAGTCGGAAGACATCAAGGAATTCTGGCGCGTAACGCGTGACCGCGCGGCGCAAGGGTGTTTTTCCACCAAATATATGCCAAGGTGACCAATAGGATTGCTCCATTTTCGTAGCTAAAAGCTGCGCAGCTCCTATTGGTTGTAATTTTTCCAGCTCACGGCTTAGCTACCTCGCAAAGGTCTGGTGGAAACCCACCCTAAGAAGGTTAGGTAAGCGTGGTACTCGTGACACGCAGTGGATGCCCGCACAGTGTAAAATACCACTAAAAGTTGATTATCGTTTTTTTACCCATGCTAGGCGGCGTCCTTTTCAAAATTTTTACGATTTTACTAATGTGTCTTTATAGGTTCTCTTTGGATAATTAAGTTGTATACTGTATACGGCTGTTAGGAAGTTCAAGTATTCATTCTTTTATACTTATTTGATTGGTTCTGTTTCAATGGCTAAGAAGACTATTGATCCATTTCAGGCGAGATGATTGCTCGTAGATAAGCCCGATGTCATGGTAGTGTCGCGGAGACGTCTGTCGATTATTTTACGCGTGGGCCCTCTATCTAAACTTTTCATTTAAGACTAAACTGTTATACCGATATTGACAATAAGTAAACCAAACTTCCTAGGCTAGGAGAATTGAAATAGGTGAATATTGGTTGTAAATATAAATCAGGTATTCTGATTGATTTGGAATGGACCGGCGGCGCGGCGCTCCAATATGATAAATTTATTTAAATATTATTTAAATATGCATATACTCAATATTCTCTTTGCCATTCACTTTGTTTCGTTGAAGAAGACAAGACAGCCGTAGATTTAAGAATGGTTTAATTTTGGAAGGTGAACGTTATTTCCTTAACACGATTTATTAGGGTTCCGCTAAAATGTTAAAAAGAACGGAACCCTTGTGGTGCGACTTCGTTTGTCTGTCTGCTGTTTAAGAATACTTTTATAAAAAGATTTTATAAAAGTTTGACAACGGAAGAATAAAAATATATTTTATTATTAACACGTTGACGGACACTATAAACCCATGTGTTTGCACTGTATTTTTGTATGGAAGGCTAGAGCTGTACTGTGAACATTACATATTACGAAAGCTATAAAAACGGCACAAACGGCTCTAGCAGATGACGTCTATAGCAGTTGTGGCGTTTACTTTTCCTTCGCAAGGTATCAGTGCAGCAGAACTGCTATAACCGTTGACGTGTTTAGCAGTTGTGACGCTTACTTTTCCTTCGCAAGGTATCGGTGCAGCAGACCTGCTATAACCGTTGACGTGTATAGCAGTTGTGTTTGTAAAAAACATCGTTTTAATGTGCTTATTGACAGAACTGCTTTTGCAGTTGTCGTTAATGAGGCAAAGCTGCTGAGACCTTCGATATTTAAGCAACTCATTTAGCGCTAATGATAGTAGATGAAAGTAAATTACTGCCTCATGACTTGAATTCAAAGAACAGCAGACAAAATAAAAAACACCATAAGTGACAAATAGCAATTTTAATCATCTTAACAATCACAGAACTGAAGCTAATATCTAAATTTTTCAATTACCGCTTACTTTACTATTTTAAAGCATAAAATATATTGTGTTCTTAGTTTAAAAGTCTTATTTTTTATAATAATAATAACTATTAACTTTCCTCACTTAGACAAAAAAAAACTATAATTGAGAGATCTTCTGAAATTTAACAACATAACAATCACTTACATAATATTAAAGCAAACTTAAATCAATGGAAAGTATAACTGAGATCAAAATTATTATTTCTAAAATCAGAACAGAAACTGAAGTAAAAAACTTCACAAATAAAATAAACTTAATTTTCTAATTGAGCATGATACTCTTCGAAGCAACCTGGACACAATGGAATTTTATCCAAACAACCTTTGCATCGGTAACTAGTCTCTTTTCGGTTCTTATTCTTGGTACATTGTCGACATTTGAGAAACGCTTTATGACGCTTGTTTCCTGGAGCTTTCGGTATAGGTTCTGGCCAGTGAATTTGTCGTTCAAAACTGCCAGGGTTCGTTTCTGGTTCAGATCTCATAGTAGGCATGTGTAATCGGTTGTCATTTTTTTTTCGTCCGCTGACCAAATCAGAGCAGTTCAATGTTGTAATACCCAGGTAGGATTTAATTATCTCCTCTCGAAACTTCAATAGTCGAGCTTTCTTGTCACAATGTTTTTTGTATATGTAAAAAGCATTCCAAATAGCCATATCAAATAATCTAAAAAACACTTTTTTGTACCAGCGAATGCTTTTCTTCGGTGTTGAATAATAGGAGAGCATTTGGTCTGCTTTGTCGATTCCAGACATATATTTATTATAGTCTGCAACCTCAGAAGGCTTAATCTTTTGCTTGCCATACCTGTTTCTAGTTATAACAAGACGTGGTTGATTTTTTGTCGTTATCATATGGACAGGTCTCTTGTCCTTCCATATAGATGCATAAACTTTCCCTTGGCGCTGCCAGAAATGATCTCCTTTCTTTAACTTTTTTTTGAATAGGTCCTTTGGGTTTCCTTTCCTATCCTTCCGCAAAGTTCCTGTCGAGTGAGTTTCTCGATCCAGCAGAGTATTCGAAAGCTTTACACTGTTATAGTAATTATCCATGTATAGATCATGTCCCTTGAACAAGTATGGCTCCATCAAATTTAGAACCAGTTGATTTATTTTTGATTCTTCAGCAGGTTCGTCCATACTTTTTCCTTCATAAATTTTTAGATTCAATATGTATCCATCATAAGAACTAAGTATGTAGAACTTTATTCCATATTTAGCCTTTTTGACTTGATGTATTGCCTGAAAGACAATCTGCCCCGAAAAAGAAGCATAGACTCATCAAGAGAAAGTTGTTTAGGAGGCTTATACATTTCTTGAAAATTGGCAAGCATCTTTTCAACAAATAACTTAACTTTAGCCATACCTTTACCAGATTGTTCGTATACGCATAGACATCTCAATATCTGTTCGAATCTTCTGCAAGACATCACATATGGGAATATGGGATGATAATACATTGGGTCAGAATAAGTAAATAATTTGCGCACATTAGGAGTCTCAATATGGCCCTGTAAAATGCACAAACCAAGGAATTTCTTTAATTCTTCTGAAGTTACAGGACGAAACTTGCTTCTGCGAGAACCCCTGGTGTGTGGCCTGTTAGTGTTACATAGTACAGCGCCATATCTATTGGTACAAGAAACAATATAGTTGATCAACTCTGGCGTAACGAAATGATCGAGCATTTCAATTGGGGTCAAATTTTGATTTATCGTAACTGTTGGGCCTACACGATCTTCATTAAAATCAAACTCAGGAACCGGAGCAAAGGTATCCTTCCAGTCTTGTTCTGAAATTACAGGCGATGTGGGCCGCCTTCCTCTACGTCGACGGCTTGTATTTTGTGAAGACCCTGGTACATTTTGACGACTATTTTCGTCTTGAGTAGTTACATTTTGGCGGTTGTTATTGGCCAAAAAGCTAGGTGAATCCTGGTGGCTGTTATCGGCCGAAGGCCTAACTAAATCCTGGTGACTGCTATCGGCCGAAGGCCTAGGTAAATCCAAGTGACTGCTATCGGCCGAAGGCCTCACTAAATCCTGGTGACTGTTATCGGCCGAAGGGCTAGGTAAATCCAAGTGACTGCTATCGGCCGAAGGCCGAACTGAATCCTGGTGGCTGTTATTAGCCAAAGCGCCTGGTAAATCCTGGTGGGCGATATCGACCGCAGGGCTAGCTAAATCCTGGTTGCTGTTATCAGTGGAATGGCCAGGTAAATCCAGGTGACTGCTTTCAGCCGAAGGACTTGCCTGGTGACGATTGTGGATAGTGGACGGTGATGTATGATTATCAGAAAAGGTTACCCCAGTATTGCCGGATCCAGAAACGCTGCTTACATTTTCGTTTGATGCTGCTGAAGTAGGTAATGCGTAAGCATGATCATGTTCTATTGATTGAGAGCTTTTTTCAGTCTCCATTGAATCGTCTCGCAGGTTACTGGTTTCAGGCTCAATGTCTATGGGATTAATTCGGTTATCAAGTGGCAATACTTGGGTGTGAGGCACTTGCGGTGTATCGTTTTCAGCCGTCAGATGTTCTCGAAGTGGTGATTGATTATCTTCTGAATCATTAGCAGAAGTGGTTGATTCATATTCTTCATTTGGTTGATAATTAGGGTCAGAATCGTACTCACCATTGGGATCACTGAATGGGTCTTCTTCAGATTCATTTTCAGCGTAGGCGTCCTCATTATCGTCAGTTTCTTGAGCCTCGTTTTCCGTAGATAATTCTGGCTCTTCCGAACCACATGACATCTCTTCTTCGGATTCATCAGACCAAGCTTCTCGAAATAAAGCCATAACCCTCTGATTTTCACGCTCGTATGGATCATCAACTGGCTTGCACCGACGTTTTCTTTCTCTTTGCGACATCTACAAATAAGATTTTTTGGGTAAGTAACAAGCTAGTTCACCAAATAATTTTACTATGAAGTTAGTTTAGAACATACTTTACGGTAAAAGTACCTAGATTCATGATAAAAACAAGTATTTTAGATGCAATAAATACTTACTTTGACCGTTGGTTGTTTGCGGCTGAGCGACACACAGACGTCCACACGTAAGCGCACAGCGCCACATACTGAACCAATCACGAAGAAACTATGACGTGTATAACCGTTGTGCGCGTGTCAGTGTGCGCGGGCGTCGGGGGGTGGACATGTAAAGATGTGTGGGTAAAACTACTTTATTTGACACATATTGATTTGAGAGTTCTTGTACGGTGGCACTAGGCAATAATCTCCCTTGTGACGTACTACGAAGTAGACGGCTTGAACAGTTCTGTCGTAAAAGCGACAAAAAGAACGACGTCTAGAGCAGTTCTGTCACAAAAAGGAGCTCCAATTAGACGTTTATGACCGTTCTGTCCGTCAACGTGTTAATGTTAGTGGGACCGAAAAATTGGCATAATTATAAATTGTCGTTACTAGGTAAAAGGGTAGCATATGGAAGAGCTTTACGCGAAAAATTTCAAAATAAATTCCATTACCTCTTCTTATCTCCGAAGTTTTCTAAAAAAAAATCAAAATTAATTATAGTTGATAGTAGCACAGTTTTTTGAATTTGTAAAAGCCTTTACAGACAAACTTAGTTTTGCGTTCTAAAAATGGACTTTATTGCTTCTAAAATACTATAGGTATATCGGAACCTCGGCGTGCGAGTCCGACTCGTACTTGACCGGTTTTTGTTAGTTTTTTAACACTATCAAAAGCTAACTTTGCACTGTGAATCGGCGCAGGAAGCACGAGCTCGACAAAGCTATCTATACATGCTGTTTCTCGACTTCGTCTCGTCGCCAGCATTCACGTACGGATAGCAATGAGATAGCATGCGTCGATAAGACTTGCGTGCTCATGCTAGGCTTAAAAAGATTTATATCATACCTACTGATTATAAATTTTCTGGCAGGAGAGATAATATGTCTTTAACTATGAAATTGCCGAAATTTTCTTAGAGATTAATGAGATCATAATTCTAAAGCATTTTTTTTTTCATTTGTCTTATATTTGAAAGTTGACTTCAAGGTTATGAATTTACGCATAAAATAAAGATTTTATTTTTAGTTTTGATATATAAAATTAAGTATCGAAAATTGTTCGTCTTAAATGTCGTCCGATTTCATCATTAGATTTGTTATATTTTATACAGATAATATTCGCGAAAATTACTAAAATTCGCTATACAAAACGGCAATATCGAATACGGCAAATATTGAATCTAACCGACTGCGCCAGGCGCCCTGCTTTACGTCATTCAACATTTTCAGGGTAGTACAACAGTAAATATATAAGCTAAAGCAGTATGGAAACTCGGGCCTTTTTTTGAAAAAAGAACTATTTTACGTCGGAGCGTCAGGGTTGTAACCTTAGACTATATAATACTAACGTATAAAGTTGTAACCCAGAATTTTTGAAATAAGAATAGTATGATGAACTCAAATATTGGGTGCTTCTATCAAGTTTGTTCCTTTCAGCATGTTTTAAATTTTTCATGTTTTTTTTTCACACTTAGTCGCCTTTTACGACACAAGAAAACGTTAAGTCACTTAGTCGCCTTTTATGACACAAGAGCAGATTAAGATACTTAGTCGCCTTTTATCGCACAAGAACAGGGACATACTTATAGGGACCATATATGTACCTACCTATATTTGTTTGTATTATGGTTTTGGCAGCCACGACTGACTTCAGCGCGAAAACTGCTTATTTTCCTGTAGCGGTGTGCGCATGTGTGAGTGCGCCAGTTTTGGACGTTTGTTAGGAGCTTCCATACTGCTTTAGCTTATATATTTACTGTGGTAGTACACTCTCCAAACATTGGCACACCTTTGTATTGTCATAACCAGTCCTTAATTGGACCCAATTAAGTATGACTCGAAAGAACGAACTTAATTATAAGAAAAATTGTAAGAATAAGTAAGTATACGCATAGCGCATCTGGAAACTAAGATAAGCGTATTTTTGTAAGTTCCCAGTATTTGTAAATATTACAAATTATAAGTACCTTGTAAGGGACGGTGTACCGAAAACTGAAAGGGCATGCTCAGTCAACGAAACTGAACAACTTTCCCAAAGAAACAATTCTGGAAAATAAAAATAATATTTTACCTCTCTGGTCGAACAGTTTGTTTCTTTGAGAAAGTAAAGTTGTTCTGTTTCGTTAACTGAACACGCCTTTTCAGTTTTCAGTACATCGTCCCTTACATTCTGTATTTCTCGATAAATGTCTATATCTAGAAGATATATTTGGTTGTCTAGTCGTGTGGGTCAAGATGGTAGGTGTATTACCACCCAAATTTTACTTAAGTATGTACGTATATTTAATACCCATTCTCTACCTTTCAGTACAGCTCGATTTACGTATGTCTATCACTGAGAACTATTTTCTGCGCATTGGTTCCCCCACCTTCCCCGCTCAGCCGAATTACCCGTCAGCGCTAGAGTAACAGAACCTAAAATTTTTTCAAATTACCTATTTCAACAATCTTAAAAACCAAGTGACCGCCTACCGTCGCTAAAATAAATAGAAGTCCACCTACAGAAAATATAAGCTAAGCCAGATAAATCACATGGAAAGATAATAAAATCGGAAATAAAAAATTGTTTGGTGCCGCGAGCGCCTTATATCCGGACGTAAGGTTGGCGGCATATTTGATAAAAAAAATTGGTACTGAAAGGTAGAAAATAGGTACTACTAAATATTCATTCACACTGAATTAAAATTAGCCGGTAGTACACCCGCCATCCTGACACACATCGGTAATACTATACAGGGTGTTAGGGAGAGCCTTCCGAATACTGAAGGGGCATGATCAGTCAACGATACTGAACAGCTTTCAGTGAACAAAAGTTTCAGGAAACGAAAATAAAAATCCGCGTCTCCATATAAAATTGTAAACTTGATCGGGCAGTTTGTATGGAGAAGCCGGTTTTTTTTTTCGTTTCCTGAAAGCTTTGTTCACTGAAAATTGTTCAGTGTCGTTGACTGGTCATGCCCCTTCAGTAATCGGAAGGCTGTCCCTAACACCCTTTATATTGAACCTCTAAAGGGCGAATTATTCTGATGCAGAGTTATATGTTACCTACAACAAAAATACATATTTTGACTCAAAAGAATTGTACATTTTATTTCGTTTAAAATATTAATATAAGAATCCTATCGCGTTCTAGACTTTTTCCGACGTCCTCGATAGGCTATACCTAAGATTCTTTGGCATACAGTGTGTACTATCAACAAAGTTGGCGCCTGACCTGCCGTGCCTATTTGTGGAACACTATGCGATTCGCGTGGTGCTCCTGAGGGTCTTTTATTTTATTTTTATTTTATTTTATTTTTATTTTATTTATTTTGAGGGAGACTTACGGCTAAAAACCTACTAACAATAACATAATAAGTAGCTAAAAGCTAATTAAAAGTCTCCACCTAAATACAACTAAATTATCCATAACCATAAGTATTTATATGATAGATATAAAAATGAGATTTGAGAAAACAGCAAAACGAAACCATTCTAACCAAATTAAATAGTTGTAAAAATCTAAACAAATATGACTTAAAATATAAACTAAAAGCAAATTTTAACAAATTTTAGCCAATTGTGTCATTAAAAAAGCAAGTCGACATTTTTAGACGCAATGATGTTACACTAGAGCAAAATAAGTCTACATCAAACTCAGATGGTAAACTGTTAAAACTTTCTATAGCTCTTATGATGTATGTATTACGCCTGTAGTTCGTTTTCGCATACGACGCACTTATCACAGACCGCTGCCTTAAGCCGAGAGTGTTAGTTCGTAGATATATCATTGACGATAGTTCAGAGCAGTCAACGGAACCATTGGCTAAATTCATAAGTAATGATATATCCCCAACCTTTCGTCTCAATTCTAATGGTAAGAAATGATATCTCTTGCATCGCTCTAAATAATCCCGAGATTTAATTCGTGCCTTATAGTCGAGATAACGCAAAAACCGCTTTTGAATGTTTTCAATACGAGTTTTATAAATTTCATATTGAGGATTCCACACCTGCGATGCGTACTCGAGGTGACTCCGTACAAATGCGCAATATAATACTTTTATAGATTTAATTTTACGAAAGTCACTAGAAGCACGCATAATGAAACCTATTGCTTTGTTTGCTTTACCCACTATTCCGTCTATATGTTTGTCAAACAATAGCTTGGTATCATGTATAACCCCTAAATCCTTTATGTTATCAACTTTGACGATAGATTGGTCGTAAAGGGTGTAACCGATATCAATTGTTATAGCTTTACGACTATAAATCATGTAGAAGCATTTAGATACGTTGAGTTCCAATAAATTCAATTTGCAATACTCTTGGAATCTACCCAGGTCAGCTTGGAGATTACGAGAATCCTCAAGACTGTGTACTTTTTGAATGATTTTCATGTCATCCGCAAATAGAAGGATTTTGGAGTGGTGAAAACAGTGTTTGACATCCGATATAAATATGATAAACAACAAGGGCCCGAGTATTGACCCTTGAGGTACTCCTGAAGGTATCGTTGTCCAAGATGACGTATAGCCCCGAAGAACTACCGCTTGGCTACGATTCTCTATGTACGACTTAAACCACCGATACAAGTTACCATGGACACCAGCATATAGCAGCTTATTTAAAAGAACTTTGTGATCTATACGGTCAAAACACTTACTGTAATCAGTATATACTACATCCACTTGCGAGCCCTGGTCCATGCCACTAGTAATATACTCATTAGCTAGTATTAGGTTAGTAACTGTAGAACGTTTCCTTAGGAAACCGTGCTGCTGCTCATCGAATGTACTTTTAAGAGCGCTGTACAGATTAGAATAGACAAGTCGTTCCAGGATTTTCGCGAAGAGACACAACTTGGATATAGGGCGATAGTTCTCGACATTTGCCTTATTCCCTTTTTTATGTATTGGTGTTATGAATGCAGATTTCCAAATTGCTGGGACAGTTCCTTCAGAGAGAGAACGTTCAAATAAAATCGAAATTGGCGTAACTAAACTTTCTGCACACATAACAATAAACAGGGGAGGTATCAGATCGGGACCACCCGATTTAGTAAGATCTAGTGACTTGAGGAGCTTCACAACCACTGAACGGTCTACCTCTACAGAACTGATAAACGAAGAAAGTATACTATGATCAGTATTCATAGTGGTACTTAAATTTGAAACTTGAGGCTGTGACGTCTGAAACGTAGAATGGAAATAAGATGCGAAAAGATTAGTAATACCATCTCCAGTGTCAGATGACATGTTCTGGTAATTCATAACATTTGGGTAAGTATTGCCCTGTCTTTTACTCTTGACGTAAGTCCAGAACGCCTTAGGATTATTTATTATTTCTGATTCAATTCTATCGATATACCTATCAAAACAGTTTAACTCCAAACGTTCTGCTCGACCACGCAATAATGAGAATGTAATGTAGTCAGATTTATTTCCATAAACTTTATACCTAGCATGATATTTGGCTTTCTCTTTAATTATTTTTATTAGAGCACTGTTATACCAGGGAGGATAAGTAGTAATTGTGACAGTCTTTTGGGGTACGAATTTGTCTCTGTACTCATATAATTTCTCGTAGAAAAATTTTACCGCCTCCTCAAGCGTATTAGAACAGAGAAAGTGTGACCAATCAACCATATCAAGTGCAGATGTTATAGCAGAATAATCACCCTGATGAAACAAAAATCTATTACTACACAATTCTTTTATCTTATTAATCTCAACAAACGTTGCTTCTATAAGCAAAGATTTGTGGTGAGCATCTTCCGGGACTACAGGGGAGGGACAAGACTTTACTGACAAGATATCATTAGAGAAGACCAAATCTAAGATACGTTGATTACAATTACTTTCACCATTATATTGACACAAATTACATGTATTTATTATATCAAAGAAATTTAATAAATAATCACTAGAAAAGTTCTCTGGACACATTACCTCGGATCCATCAAGTCTCCGCCATGTTACGTCATCCTTAAAATTAAAATCACCTAGAATTATGAATTTGTCCGCAGGATGAGTGATCATTATTTCATTTAGTTTGTTTACAAAATTACTAACTTGAATTTTGAAACTGTTTCCCCCTAACTGATTACATAAATACAGAGTGCAAATGTGAATCTTCTGAACAGCGGTCGGCCTCCTTTTCTTAAATGAGATACTCACCCAAATATCTTCTGCAGAGCTCTGCCACTCTGGCCTCTCAACCACAGTTAGGTCCCTTCTTACCGCCAACAACACTCCACCACCAAGTTTTTGACCAGTTTGGTCGTAATTTCTATCACGTCTCCAAACAAGGTACCTATCGTCAAATAGTTCATGATCTGAGATACCGTCAAGTAACCATGTTTCACTTATAGAAATTACGTCAAAAGTATTCATACAGATATTCCTATAAAAGTTGCTGGTTTTAGTACGCAATCCCCTAACATTCTGGTAGTACAGTCCAAGAGTATTCATTTTGAATATTCATAATAATCTGTTGTACTGAATATGCGGGCCTACGCGACCTTCCAATTTCAAATTCGCGCTCGTTGCATGTAGTGTCCGGGGTGTTAGCTACTAGCACAGCTTTTTACTTTCGAGCGGAGCGAGAAAGGTATTGTATTCGTGAAAAAAAAAAAGTTTTTCTAATTTTCACAAAAATGTGTTCTATATCACTTATACATCATAAAAAACAAGTCCCCCAAAAATGTCCGTCCGTCGGTCGGTCTTAATTTAAGTTTGCGGTTGATAGTTTTTCTTTATTATATATTCTTTATTGCACATTGCACAATTAATATATAGATATATACAAAAAACAGGACATTTACAGAGGCGGGTATTTCCTTGAGTATTGCGAGAAAGTAAGTGCAGTGCTGCTGTACCATTTATTTTTATGTGAAATTTTGAGCTATTGACCCCGATCTCACCTCGTTCGTGGTTAGCGTTGGGGTCGAAGATGTATCATGCTTACCTGTTCACTCTAGTCTTGAAAAGATCCAGATTATATTGATCGGGGAAAGAGCGGCAGGGAGGGAGTTCCACTCCTTAGCTGTGCACATTATGAAAGATGAATCAAAGCGCTTTGTGCAAATAGGTGGTATGTCGTCGAGGCGGTGAAATCCCAACCCTCGTCTAGCTAGTCCCATGAAGGAGGATGGGGGATGGTGGTACGTAACAGGTCGTAAAATTCAATGTATTCAGTAGAATACCGACAAGTAGGCCACTTTGTTTATTTAGAACCTATCAATCCTGAAAAAAAATATTGTTCAGTAGTTATAAATACAAAAACTGCTTATAAGTGGTTGTTTTTCGCACTTTTTGTATTTACAGTGAACTATATTTTTCAGGATTGATAGGTTCTAAATAAACTAGAGTACCTTTAAATACAATTTTGTAAGACAGATTTTCGATAAGTTTTGTATTTAGCGAGTAATATCTTTTTAACTGATGGGGGCGCTAGTTGGCTGGGGGAAAGCTCAACTCCCCTCTTAATGCATGACCGTCTTTTACGCTCTGTATACAACTCTGCCGCAAAGTTGCGATTGATTAAAATCCATCAATTGCACTTTTAAGAGTTTTCCGTGTAAGTAGTTAAATTGAATTGTTGAAACTAAAAGTCTCATTAGTACAATGAATTAAACTGTTAATGAGAATAGACTGATTGCTCTCTCCACTATACAGAATGTATGAAAATTTGTAAGCACATGGTAAGAAACTCAAAAATGAAACAAAACATCTTTTCCCAAGAAATATTTCAACTTCTCATAGAAATTGCATCAGCTATTATTGGGTGATTTTTAGGGTTCCGATACCAAAATGGTAAAAAAAAGGAACCCTTATGGTGCCACTCTGTCTGTCTGTCTGTCACACCTCTATATCTCAGCAATCACTTATCAATGCTATCGACCTGAAATTAAGAATAGTTTTAGAATATAGTTGCCCAACTTAATTGCACATGAAAAAAATTTGAAAAAAGGATGATTATTAATTAAAAGGGGGCCAAAATAGGGGGGGGGGCAAATTTCAAATTGTCGCTACTAGGTCGAGTGGGGTATCATATGAAAGGGCTTTACTTGTACATTTTAAAATATATTTTTGTATTTTTTTAAGTTTCTTAGTTTTCAAGTTATGATGAAAAATGTCAAAAAAATACCATTCCCCCCCCCCCCCCTTATCTCCGAAGTTTGAGTAAGGAAAAATCTGAATTAACTACAGTTGACAGAGGTTCATGTAAACTTTACAGCAAAAATAAAACGATCTTTCTAAGTTGCACAGTTTTTTAGAAATCTGCAAAAAACCTTTACAAACAAATTTAGTTTTGCGGTCCTGAAAATGGACTTTATTGCTTCCAAAAATACTATAGGTATATCGGAACCCTCCTCGGCGCGCGAGTCCGACTCGCACTTGACCGGTTTTTTTAATTTCATATTTCGTCCTGTTTTTTTGATAAAATTCGTAGGCGCGCAGGCGGAGTTCATTGTTCTGTGGGAAAAAATATTTAATTTCATAGTCCTTAAGTCCTAAAGCATTGATGTAATAAAAATCCGCTTCTAGGTCACTGTAAGGGCATGATCAGTCAACGTAACTTAACAAATTTTATTAAATAAAACATTCAGGAAATTAAAAAAATATCTTCCTCCATGCAAAATTGCTTTGATTGAAGTTGTATGGAGTAGCTGATTTTTTCTTTTCCTGAAAGTTTCATTCACTGAAAGTTGTTCAGTTACGTTCAGTTTTCGGAAACTTCATGGATGGATAATTTTGTGAATGTGACTTCCGAATAATAAAATAAATGGTACAGCAGCGCTGCACTTACTTTCTCGCAATACTCAAGGAAAAACTATCAGCCGCAAACTTAAATTTGTAATGCGATACACATAGTCATCATCATCATCATATCAGCTGAAAGACGTCCTCCCCTAAAGATCTCCATGACGACCGGTCCTGCGCTGCTCGCATCCAGCGGCTTCCCGCGACCTTGACCAGATCGTCGGTCCACCTTGTGGGGGGCCTGCCAACGCTTCGTCTTTCGGTACGTGGTCGCCACTCTAGAACCCTTACGCCCCATCGGTTCTTCTTGCGATGTGCCCTGCCCACTGCCACTTCAGTTTAGCGATTCTCAGGGCTATGTCAGTTACTTTAGTTCTTCTTCTAGAAGAAGAGAAGAAGCTACACATAGTATGGAAATACAAACATTTATTTACGTTTTTCAAAAAAAAATATCGAATGAAATATACAGATCAATTCAGAATTCAAATTGTCAAAGATTAAAACAAACAAACCTCAAACAATTTCGAGTAAATCACATGTTTAACTTTTGGTAGTACTGGAACACCCTTTATATGAATTTTTACAGATCAATGGATACTACCGTAGGATACTTGCATGGAGAATTTTTAATTTCAATTTTTACAGATCAATGGATACTACCGTAGGATACTTGCATGGAGAATTTTTAATTTCAATTTTTACAGATCAATGGATACTACCGTAGGATACTTGCATGGAGAATTTTTAATTTCTCAACACATGTTCCTTATGGATAATTGTCCAGTTTATGCTACTGAGCAAGCCCTTTCACTTTTTGGTACACCTGTGTACTAAATTTTATTCAAAAAAATCATAATGAATATCCAGTCAGGTACACAACCAATCCAGGATTAATATTATATAAATTTTTTATACACTCAATGGAACCAATAATGGGTAAATCACATATTTACGATTTGGTGGTACAGGAACATCCCTTGTATGAAATTACACAGGTCAAGTGATACTGGAGCAAGATATCTTACATGGAGATGCTTGGTCATGCAAAGTTTCATCAAGATTCTATGAGCCGTTTTTGAGATAATTTTAATTTTTCATTTTCGTTGTATGACAGCTACCCTCAAAATGAGAGCCAGCAAGAAATCACTTAGAACCCTTCGATGGATTTGCATAAAACTCCTAAATTCAAAATATAGTGTCAATCGAACCAGACCGTACAGACCGACCGACGGACGGACATTTTTGGAAGACTTGTTTTTTACGATGTATACTTATAGTGTATAGAACACATTTTTGAGAAATATAGAAAAACTTTTTTTTCACGAATACAATACCTTTCTCGCTCCGCTCGAAAGTAAAAATTAGTGTTGTCAGAATTTGTCATAATAAACGTTCGTAAAAAATACGACAATTTAATTATCAATTTCATTATAATATTTATTACAAATAATACATTATTTACATACACGGTGTTAATTACGTCTTATAATACACATTTCAATGCGAAAATATACAAATTAGAATAAAATAAAAAATACTGATTGAAATGTACATTAGCTATATTATTATTATTATGTTTGTCAGAAATTAATAGGTTCAAATAATAAAATTAATTGTCATTTACAAAACTAAGTCGATTTAATTGTCTTAAATAGTCTTAGACAATCTGATTAAAAATTTGTTTCTAATCTTATCATTTAGACGAATTTTAGTTTCTGATAGATGGTGAGTCCACAGATAGATATACTCTAAAACTCTATAATGCTCAAATAAGTAAAAACAAACGTTCGGTCAGCCGCAACTCCGCAAGTCAGTGGAAACGTTTGCAACTCTGCAATATAATCCGAAGTGGTTCTACACCCAACAGCATGTCATGCCAGTGGAAACACTGGACTTTATGACACGGTAATAGAGTTGCGAATGTTTCCACTGATGTGCGGTTGACCGTACAGAAAAAAACTTAACCTATGTGCCATGCTAATGTGGGCAAAGGCAGCCTTATTGCTTGTCTTCAGTAGCAGCCACCAAACCCATAACCACCAAAAAACCATAAAATACAATCATTATTATTTTTTATTACCATAAAATTTGAGATAAACCATGGCTGTAATAACTGGCCTGGTCCACTTTCTCATTATAACAAGATTGCAACATAATATTAAATACTTTTCCAGTTAGATATTACCTCGTGATATTGCTCTGATTAAGCATAATATATAGAAATATAGTCTACAAGCTGCTCTATTATAGGTTTTTCTGGTGAATCAACAAGGTATTTTTTTTTCTAATTTGCACAACAAGGAGTACGGTCATTGATCAGTCAACGAAACTGAACAATTTTCCAAGAGAAACATGTCTTTAATAATGAAAAGCTGCTTTCGCGATTAAATGAACGCTGGGCGAAAGTGGAAGAGAAATCCGCAGTAATATTTTTTAAGGAAAATGACTATAGCACAGGGCTTCCCAAACTGGGGTCCTGGGGCGTCGCGGTCTTATCCCAGGGGCGTCGTGAGGCGATCTAAATAGGTTGGCTGTCTGTGTCAATGCGACCGAGTCGAGTGAGTGCCATGCGCATTGTGATGCGGCGGGAGCGGGCGGCCAGTGCGATGCGCACTTGTTTTCTTTGAGCTAACATTTTGAAAAATATTTTCTCGAATATCTGGAGCAATATGACTCAGTTAGAAACCCTTTCCAGTCGACCTCACCATCAACACTTTCGACAGCAGAAGAAGAACTAATAGAATTAGAACAAACCAATAGAACAACGATAAGCTTCCATTCCATCAGCACTGCAGCATTGAGGGCTTTATTATCGTTTGCGACATCATACTTGTACGAGACAGGTTTTTCTGCAGTTACAGTAATTAGGAACAAGTACACACGGCCGCACATCAGTAGAAACACTTTTGGACCTTATGGCATGGTAATAGAGTTGAAAAAGTTTCTACCGACAAGCGGTTGATCGTACGTACAGACCGAAAATAAATTTAGAGACGAGAGTGGCAATTTCGAAACTTGAGCCTCGTTTTGAGAAACTATGCTCAGAAAAGCAAGCCATCTTTCTCATTAATACCAAACGAAAAGAGATAAAAAAGGGCGTGCTTGCTTTTATCTTTTCTGTTTTCTTTTTTTATGTTTTGTTCTCTACTTTCTAATAAAAAACATTGGTGCTATTTGGAGCTTTTCTGACAAATTGTTATTAGGCTAGAACTACAATTAGTAGGTAAATGTATGGCAAAAAGGCCAGGGCGTAGCAAAAATTCGGCTATTTACCAAGGGCGTCACAGTAAAAATAAGTTTGAGAAGCCCTGCTATAGCACGTTTCCACTTCGCCAAGCTATAAGAAAGGCCATATGACGGCTTGAAAACACTAGGGTTAGAACTACGGTTAGTATGCGATTCCAGTGAATGCAAAATTAAAGAGCGTGGCGACGTGTGACCTATATGTAAGTTTTGTAAACTTTTGGATATATTATTTTGAAACTTCGATGAAAAGTCACCCGTAAATTGGTTTTTCACTCGCGTGAAGATGCCTACACGGTGACAATTGCAAATTCGCGAGATGTGATTGATGCTTTGACAAAATAGCATCACAGCATTACAATGAAGTTTTAGATGGTAACATGCTAGTTGAGCATTGTATGCCTATCGTAGATGTTGCGCCGCTGCTCTCGGACCTGGCGCTTCCACTTGTCCTGCTGATGGGTCACCCGGTTCAGAACATTCCCACGCATACCCATCTGCTGCGATGGGCCACCGAGTGAGCTTTCGTCCTGCAAAGTTGTGAAGTGTAAAGGATTTGTATTATTTATTGCTGGCAAGTAAGATTTATTTTGAATTTATTTTGACAAGCCCATTGGTGTGCTTGGTAGTGTCTGCCTTTTTACGTCATGGGCCGCGGGTTCGACCACCACCCAGAGCAAACATTTGAAGTATGCTTGTGTGATGAACACAAGTGTTTATTCTGTGACTGGATGTTATTTATGTATGTAGTTTAGAAATTTGATGTTTAAATTTTATTTAGATAAAAACGATACACATCGCAACATGGGCCACACAGACAGACTTCATGCTAATGTTTGCAGAGCTTCTTACGCTGACGTTTTGTGATTCAATTTAATCAACATTGACTAGTTAGTGTACAGAAGATAAAAGGTACTTACTTCTTCATTAGTGTGTTCCTGATAGGAAGCCTTAGCCCTCTTGTTGATGAGTGGATCCAGGCAAATGAGGAAACCCATGTAGATCACCAGCAGAGTTATCACCCAAATTACAATTATCACTACCACCTGAATAACAGAAACAGATGATGGAAAGTGAAAATCAATTACAACAATATTATTTATTTTCTGTTGACAACTAGGGTTGCCAGATGTGGTCGAAAAAAAAAACGGACATTTTAAATTTTTTATTTATTAGTAAAAGGCATGTATTTAACGCGGCGACAAATTGATACCATTCCGGGTCTTAAAAAAACTGAAAATGGATAGTAAATAAACTACTTTGGCGACTAATTTGAGGTAGCATCTTAACTAGAAGCGGCTTTGCGCTTCCCCATTTCTCTAAAACAAACATTTAATAAATACAAGGAAAGAAATATCTTAGTTTAGAAAATAGTAAAAAACAAAGTTACCTTGTTACACTATGAAAGCAGAGAATGTATATACGTTGAAACGCGATCTATAATTTTGGCGCGTCGCGGTGCAAACTGACGTGGTCTCACTTCGAGCTCTTGTGGGTCACTAGTTTATCGGCCGCTTGTCAGAGCTATTTATTAGACTTCGCGCGGCCATACTAAAAATGTATGGCGTAATCGTAATGGTTTAAAAAAAATCATATTTAAATATGTAAGCAATATTTCAAAAATGTGAGAACGGCTCATTGTTCTTTGTACATTTGTGTTTTGTTATAATTAAAGTTTATAATCGATATATGTATTAATATCGAATTTTTGTTGAACGGCAGAACGCCTTTTTCTAAGTTTTGTCCAACTTTACGTAGGTTTTATACGATAAAGGATTTTTTTTTTGCTCCGAAAAATTGTTGGAAAATTCATTGTGATGTTTTATACATGATTTTTATGTTCAATATAGAAGCATAATGAGCGAAATCCTTTAAACCGTGACTGCCGTTTTGGTAGTTTTTACGTAGTGCAGTCTTAATGAGTTTTGAGGTTTTATTTAAATTTTATGTGGCAGTGATTTTGTTTTGTGGCAATTGTGTTTCTTCTAAGGCGACAAATTATTGGCGGATAAAAAAGTAAAACTAGGTTTTCATAAATTCTAAAATGGGGTTGTCTATAAACTTGACCAAGGTCTGAAATAAATACAAACAAGATCTTAAAAAAAAAATACTTTTAGCTACATTTTTAGGGATCTAAATAAACCAAATTGTGACATGCTAAAAAACTATTCTTGGTCTATTTAATTTTTTCTTGACTATCTTAAGTGTAACAAAAGGCAGTGAAAAAATTATGTATCGAACGCAAAACTAATCTAAGTCAATCAAAATCGATTAATTTAACTAACCTAACCTACCATCATGCCGCCTTTTTCAAGAATTTACGAATCTGCAAACAATATTCTAAATCCAAATAAATTATTATAATACCCATTTTCAGTTTTAAAGCTACCTAACAATCGCTGCCAAATGTGTATTTTTATAATGAAAGCCATTAGTTGCCAGTGAAGAACGTTTGATATCCCCTCGGAAAAATTATTCGCCACATTAGGTTTTATAATACCTTAACCAGTTTTACACTGATCCCGCTTGATATATTTGATACCTTACAGTAGCAGCCGTTTTTTAGTTTTTTTGATCCTAGCCTTTTGTTGCTTGTATAGTTTAACAGTTGCTAAGATATTTAATCACTGCAAAGTTAGTTTTTTTGTGACCTAATAGAAAGTCGCCTAAAAAGGATTTCAGTTGCCGTGTTAAATATTTGCCTTAGAAAAAACTGAAAATTAATTTTCTGCCAATACTTTAAGTAAAGTTTCAGTGCCTGAAATAGCATCTTTGAATACAGTGCAATGAGCATTTGTATTAAAGAAAACGCACAGTTCATTTCTTAAATAACGGCAAGACGATTTCTTTCATCTGTCCATGCATATCCCATGACGCTAAAGACTCGCTTCACAAAAGCGTTAGATATGGGAATACTACACGCATATTGCACGATTTTCAATAAAATTGGTCATTGTTAAAATATTAACACCACATATAGACAGTCGCGGGCGCGGAGGGTGACGGGAGCGACCGACGGCGCGAAACATTCGAGCATATTCGAAGACCTGAAATTTTTTTGTCCGGTTCGCCAAGATTTTCTTGAACAGACAAATATTAAGAAAACCGGACTGTCCCGTCCAAAACTGGACATCTGGCAACCCTAACATTTATGCCAACACATATAGCAAAAGACAATTTTAATATTTTTTTTAATGAAATTTTCAAGAGAAAATCAAAATATTGAACTAATTTATCATCATTGCCCTAGACTTATTCCATTTTTACCAACGGATTTTACGGAATTGGGTTGCTAATAGGTTAAGTCCATAAATCAGTGCCTACATCAAATTCACTAGGAGTGCCATCTGACCTCCACAACCCAGAGGACAAACCAGACCCAATCCTAGATTAGGTTTTATTGAAATATTTAACAGATAATATTTTATTACCTTTATAATAGTGGTGTTCCTGTTTTCATACTTGCATTCACAACGGGGGCACAGCTCTTGTCCTCGATCCTTGATCTCAGCTCCCACACGGGGAAGGATCACTCCATCACAATTACTGCCAACAATAAAGTGTTGCAGCATGATTATCATGTCTATAAGATAGTTATTTCTCTATTGGATTGGGTTATGTAACATTATTTTAGGTTAAGGTTAGGTTGTAACTGTTAGGGCCGTTTGCACTAAACTTAAAAAAGACCCTGTTCTTGCTTAAGGTCCGTCAAACTATTGCTAAGAGTGTCCTAAACAAGTTAGGGGCGATTCTTAAGTTTAGTGCAAACGGCCCTTATAATACTAATAAATATACCTAAGCAAATAATTTACCCCTTTATAGTTATTCAATGGAAATGACTATTTCACTGCAACAAAAGCTTTGTGTCTTACAATGAAAAGAAGTGTTCATCCTCTTGTAGGTACTATGGTAATTTAATGACAGGGATGGAAAGCAAATGTAATTTTGTTTAAGTGATAAGGATCTAGGAACCACCTTTTCACTTAATCTCTCGTATCAGAAACTAAATAGTATGAAGTTTTTCTTGCTCACAACTTAGCTACCTCGCTCATCTCTGGTGGAAAGTCACTGTGAGAGTTGGCTTTGTACAAATGTGTTTCTTCTGTTTCTCTTATATATATAATGTCAGAGCACCAAAGTTGACCCTAAAATGATATCAGGTGTTTTGTTGTAATATTATACACTCACAAAAAGAAGTTTTGAGTTCAGCTAATTATAGTAAACTGTGGTTGATCCAGTTTACTTCTTTTTCATATTATAGCTTTGTTGGCACTGTCATTACAAATAAGGATCTCCTCAAGCGATTCCCTTATCACCAGCAGCACAAACCATCTCTAAAGTTAAAGCTCCTTTAGATCTATTGCTGGCATTATTGATAAAGTGACAGCATCAGATTTAAGGAGTTAAACTTACAGAAGCTTTCTACAATTATTACCATTCATTTGGAGGGACATTAGCTATGTAAAGCTTGCGATCGGTGCTCGCGGTGTTGTTAAGGACAGCTGCAGGGCTCGGGCATACACACTTACACCGCTTGTCTTCATAGGATTGTGACTGAAATTACAAGTATATTAAAATAGACTATATAGCATAGCTTTGTAAACAAATTAAAGCAGAGATTTATTCTTCTTGAGCAAGTTCTGATTAAAATTATTATAGAGCTATCGAAAAAGGGTCGTGCTAAGAAATACAAATTACGCCCTAAACTTACCGAAGCGAAGACAACACAAATCGCGGCAAATACTAACACAACGCTTTTGTAATACATTTCGTGTTAAATATTTTTCAGCACACACAGACACGAAAAAGTTAAAAAATAGTAAAAATCTTTTATCAAATTACAATTTGTTTTGGCTGCCCCAGATTAGTAAGTTTATTTGGCTGCCACCAAAGAGTTTTTTTTTTGGTTTCATTCTTCCTTTCGGAAAGGCAAAGAGTACAAAGCCCATACAGCCATTTCTGATGTCTTTAATCTGTCTTTCTTTTTGCTCCCCTCGTACAGCGATAGTGAACTATTGTACTTTCTTTGCCATTTGGCATTGGCACTCACTCAGAGTAAAAAACTATAGAGTCCGCCAATTCTGTATGAGCTAGTGAGAATGAACAATTCCTTTACTTTGACATTGGCGAAATACATTTTGTAATGAGATGTGATGCCATTAAATAAATATACATATTGGTTTTAAGCAAAGATTTCGGACCTCCTTGCTTCGCTCGGAATAGATACCTTGCTAATTTATTTTACTATGGGATGACATCTGCCAACATGTCCCAAATTTTTATGTCAAATCATCAATGATCACTAGGAAATATTCAAAATAACTTGTCAAATCCATAGAACGACGCCATCACTACATTGTGACCAAGGAGGTTTTAATCCACGCTACGCTCTAGGAAGGAGTGTTTAATGCAAAAATCTTGCTACACAAATTTAGTCAATCGTATATTGTAATACGGAATGAATTCCTGTGATTCGCGAAGAAGAGAAATTGTGCCGAGCGAGAGGTCAATTAGTCGCGGTTGTGTCACGCTCACACAGTTGCCATAGCAAAACGAAATTGCGGGTTGGTAGGAAAACATATTTTGACATTATGCTTGGTTTTCATATAGAAAACCTTTTTAGAGCTAAATCTTAAAAATTTAATACTTTTCGGGTGCTTTTGGTTCTGTGATTTATCTAGGAAACTCTCAAAAATATTTTTGATCTAATTGTGTTGTTTAAGGTCAAGCAGGTTATGTACTTCTTCATTGGTCATCAACCTTTTTGGTAATATTTTTTAATACATTACTGGTATCCCCGTCTTTGACACATTTTTATGTCATGCTAAATGTTGTTTAAAATCGCGTATTTTTTCTGGAAAAACAGTGAAATATTGTAGAGTAAATGGCTGCAAAATTGATAGTTATGCTATTTGCGGAATATTCTTCTATGGGTATGCATTATTCCTTTAATTTTTCTATGAAAAAGCCGAACTGTTTTACGTATGAAGTAGGGTGGCTGTAATGTACGATATTTGAACACAAAGGAAACTAAAAAGGTACAACCACATCAGTATTGTGGGATGTGAATCTGCAGAATCTGCCCATAAAACTGAACAACTTGTCCCAAAGAATATTATGATGAAATAACATTATGATGAAGATATCTGAATCTAAACATGAAAGAGAAAAACAGCTTGCATTAGTTTTAAAAGACAATCAAACAAAACAACGGAACCTGTACTGTTGTACAATAATAGGAAAATAGTACATCTGATGCTGCCGGTTATTTGCTGCGTTCTTATTGACGACATGCGGGAAGCCAATAATTCACACGCCTGCCCTGCGCGATAGATATTTCGAGCCATTTACGGTCAGCATCAAAGTTTTGTGCCGGGCATTATTGAGAGATTTTATGTGATGCCCTTGGGTTGGAATTTGTTTAATAAAGTTTCAGATGTGGACAGATGTCACTTGGTAGGTAAGAATGATTCATTCATTTAAAAAATAAAAAAAATACGATCGAATAGAGAACCTCCGCCTTTTTGAAGTCGGTTAAAAAGTAGGTGGCTCGCAATTAGGCCCAAATGAAGTTGGTTGATGATGAGTTTTTAGAAGAATACCAACAAAAACCTGTATCGACCTGTTGTTCCCGGACAGCCAGACGGATCGCAAATATAGATGGACGAAGAGACAGCTAATGTTACGAGGGCTGTTCAATAAGTAGTGAGAATGAACAACATATTGGTTTTAAGTCTTTTAATGTTTGTGAGTATTTATAGTTTATTTCAGTAAAAAGATTTCAGTAGAAAACTTGGGCGATGCAATATTTTTTATGGCTTTATTGTTACATATTATGCGAGCCAGCGCCAGCTTCAAATACCAGACATGGGAAACAAAACAATTTATTTACAACTGCACATTCAAGGTGTTTTTAAATATTGTTCTGGTTTGATCACACAATTAAAAGTTTTATTTGTTGTACTACATTTTTGAACTATCGCGGTTCCAGGTCGTGGCGGCCCCTTTTCATTGAATTCAAGTCGTATTTGTAGTCTTTTTCACATTTTTTTATGTAAACGACACTGTATTCGTCCATTTTTACAGTAACTAGGCACGTCTACTATTTAAAAACAATTATTTCTAAATAAATGTAAAGTCAGAACTGAATCGATTAAATAAGAAATAAAATCTAATATTTGTTCGATTATTTTGTTACATGTCGTACCTATAATGAATTTTGTTTATCAATAAATAATAAATCATCTGAGTTGTGTTTAGGTTTCTGCTATGATAAGTTTAGAGCAAAACATGAATGAAAATAAAATTGTTTAAGGTTGTTAATTTTAAAATCTTATCTAGTTCTTAAAGACGAAACCATTATACTGTTATAAACATTTAGGGAACTTTAGGCTTATTAGAAATTGATTTGAGTAATTACTGTACTTTATGTAAAACTGTTTGTTTCCTGAAAATAAACAAAAAAAATACACGTCAAATTTTATTAATTGCTTTGTTTCTTGATGATGAGGCATGCAACGTACCTGGGGAACAATTCTTGAATATCACCGGGTGATAAAATATCACTCAAAAAATTAAAAATCATAGATTTTTGTTTTCAAAAGTTGAGATTTATCTTCTTAAAATATAAAGCAGTCCTTGATTGTTAATTTTCATGTATTCTGATTTACCTTTCAACAGTTTATCAGCGCAAATGTGAATATTTAAAGTATCAAAAGTGATATTTTATCACCCGGTGATTTTCAAGAATTCCCTGGGCTTTTCTGGAAAGCAAGAAGAAAGAAATAAAAAAAGGTTCATTTTGGAAACAAACAAAAAGAATGCTGCTGCTGAAAAAACTCTGACCCAATTGTTGAATATTACCGAGTGATAAAATATAATTTTTGAGACATCAAATAAGACAGTGGGTGCTATGGGTGGTGGTGGTGACCACTTACCATCAGGTGGCCCACCTGCTCGTTTGCTCACTTTTAACATAAAAAATATCAAATGTACCCTGATTGGTTTAGATTTTTAACAGATAAAAATGTAAACCATAATACATGAAAAGTAACAATCAATCACTACTTTATATTTAACGAATATCATTCTGCACTTTTGTAAAGAAACATTTTTAATTTTTAATTTTTCGGGTGATAATTATTTATCATCCGGTGTTATTCAAGAATTGAGCCCAAGGTACTCATGACATGTTTGAATAATATTCATGACATGCACATACCATGCTTGAATAATATTCTCATGTTGTACATGACATCCCATGAAACGTACACTGTACGTACATTACGATACCCACGGGTGGAGATGGGTTGGTACTTGGTACTATACTTTGCCGGCACCAAACGGACTTGACTTCATTTACCTCTATGACTGTATAATTGAGCCACGAGCCAAGCGAGTGGTTCTAAAGAAGAATCCTCAGCGTTGCGAGGATTTTAAGACACGAAACACTTCGTTGCCGAGAGAAGCACAACTTATCAGGTAGAAACTAAAGGATAATATCCTGACAAATAAAATATTTAAAATGAAGCTGCTGTTCCAGAGGGCTTTAATAACATTACATCCCCCAGCGTAAAATAGTAAGGTCACCCTACTGTGTGAAAGAGATGCCACCGCGACTATTGGATATACTCGTCGTCACGCTTTTTTTGGCCATTCATCTCTCCATCCTAGAGCGTAGCGTGGATTAAAACCTCCTTGATTGTGACGAATTATTTCTTTAATCCTCCTTCTAATTACCCTTATTTTTCTGTGGTTTTAAGTCTTATAATGATTGTGAGTATTGATAGTTTATTTTAGTAAAAAGATAGTGACAAAAACTTGGGCCATAATATTTAGAAACGTATAAATGAGGCAAAGTTCAACAGCCAGTCCATATTTTTAAATTATTGTTATTCCATGTGAGTGAAAAAAATGTAAAGTCAGAACTGAATCGATGAAATAAGAAATAAAATCTTATATTTGTTCGATTATTTTGTAACATGTCGTACCTATAATGAATTTTGTTTATCAATAAACAATAAATCATAAAATACACGTCAAATTTTATTATTTGCTTTGCTTCTTGATGATGAGGCATGCAACATACCTGGGGAACAATTCTTGAATATCACCGGGTGATAAAATATCACTCAAAAAATTAAAAATCATAGATTTTTGTTTTCAAAAGTTGAGATTGATCTTCTTAAATTATAAAGCAGTCCTTGATTGTTAATTTTCAAGTATTCTGATTTACCTTTCAACGGTTTATCAGCGCAAATGTGAATTTTTAAAGTCTCAAAATTGATATTTTATTACCCGGTGATTTTCAAGAATTCCCTGGGCTTTTCTGGAAAGCAAGAAGAAAGAAATGAAAAAAGGTTTATTTTGGAAACAAACAAAAAGAATGCTGCTGCTAAAAAAACTCTGACCCAATTGTTGAATATTACCGAGTGATAAAATATAATTATTGAGACATCAAATAAGAAAATGGGTGCTATGGGTGGTGGTGGTGACCACTTACCATCAGGTGGCCCACCTGCTCGTTTGCTCACTTTTAACATAAAAAAATTCAAATGTACCCGGATAATCTGTTAAAAATGTAAACCATAATACATGAAAAGTAACAATCAATCACTACTTTATATTTAACGAATATCATTCTGCACTTTTGAGAAGATTTTTTTTTAATTTTGAATTTTTCGGGTGATAATTATTTATCATCCGGTGTTATTCAAGAATTGAGCCCAAGATACTCATGACATGCTTGAATAATATTCATGACATGCACATACCATGCTTGAAACGTACACTGTACGTACATTTCGATACCCACGGGTGGAGATGAGTTGGTAGTATACTTTGCCGTCACCAAAAGGACTTGACTTCATTTACCTCTATGACTCTATCATTGAGCCACGAGCCAAGCGAGTGGTTCTAAAGAAGAATCCTCAGCGTTGCGAGGATTTAAGGACACGAAACACTTTGTTGCCGAGGGAAGCACAACTTATCAGGTAGAAACTAAAGGATAATATCCTGCCAAAAAAAATATTTAAAATGAAGCTGCTGTTCCAGAGGGCTTTAATAATATTAAATCCCCAAGCGTAAAATAGTAAGGTCACCCTACCGTGTGAAAGAGATGCTACCGCGACTATTGGATATACTCGTCGTCACGCCTTTTTTGGCCATTCATCTCTCCTTCCTAGAGCGTAGCGTGGGTTAAAACCTCCTTGTTTAAGCCATCTTCTTTCTCTTTCTCACACTTGGAAGAATGAAGAAGATACACTGACCTCTATATGTATATATAGAGGTCAGTGAGAAGATAACATTAGAGGATCTCGCCTGTCGCGCCGAGGAGGTCAGATCCAGTCCGCGCACTTTTTCTGACTACCCACATTCGGTAGATATTACCTCGCGGTGGGTATTCTGGGTTGTTTACATGACGTGAGGAGCCCAGATACCCACAAACCGCGTACGACTCGCCCACCTGCCCCCAGCCCTTCTGGGGGTAGGCTTTGTCTACGTGTGGACGCGACACCCAGCACGCTGCCTTCTAGGGAGACATGACTCCCCCCGCCTCCATCGCGAAGGTTAAGAAGCGACCGAGGACACCCCGCAATGTTGCCCAGGCCTTCTACCTTCGGGAAGAGTACGCCAACGAGCGCACCTCATAGTCGCCCGCCTCGCCGCCGCTTCACCGCACCCCGACGAAATCCCCCGCAACCGCGGGCCCCCGACAGCCGCCTCCCTGGGCCATCCAGCCCACGCCACAGAGCCTAGTAACATATAAGCCGCCGACGCAGGTCCCATGGCGTGACCCGCGCCTTGAAAGGAGGGACAGGCCCCCGGCCTCCCCCCCCACCCCGCAACCGGCACCCCGCCGGCTCACACCGTCGCCGCAGTCTGCGCCCCAAGCGATGGACCAAACGACGCCGCCGCCGTCCACATCGACGGCCCCCGCACCGTCGCAGCCACTTCCCCCGCCCCCCGCCTCATATGCGGGTGCGGCCGCCTCCGCCAAACCCCGCTCACCGCCCCCTACTCCGGTGACGCAGCAGATGGCCCCAAACGCGAAGCCAGCCGCAGGACAGCCCCGGTCGGCGCGGAAGCCACCCCCTATAGTGGTGGATAACTTCCCCGACTGGGCCCGCCACCTCCGTGCTCTGAAGGAGCAGTTGGGCCACGCGCCGAATGTGCGCCCCTACGGCAAGGGGCTGCGCTTCCTGGCGCAAACCACTGATGAGTTCCGGGCCTACCAGCGCTACCTCACTGCGCTGGAGGGGCAGACCGGACTCTCGTGGTTCGCCTACGCGCCGAAAGAAGAGAAGCCGCTGAAGGTCGCGATACGCGGCCTGCCAGCCGACACGAGCCCGGACGACATCGCCAACGAGCTACGCCGCCTGGGCTACGAACCGCAGTTCGTGCGCCCCATCCGAGCCCGCCGAGGACGCCCTGGGTGCATTCACTTCGCCCAGCTCACCTACACGCCAAACCTCACCCCGAGCATTTACGCAGTGAGCGAGCTCCTGTGTGTGCCCGGCGTGAAGATCGAGGGATGGCGTGGGAAGCAGAGAGTCCCGCAATGCCACCGGTGCCAGCTGTTCCGACACAGCTCGCACAATTGCCACCGGCGGCAAGCCTGCGTCTGCTGCGGCGAGGAGCACCCGGCGAAGGAGTGCCCACGCCCACGCACCGAGCCCGCCACCTGCGCGAACTGCGGGCAGGCCCACCCGGCGAACAGCCTCGCGTGCGCAATCCTGCGCCGCGAGGTTCGCAACAAGAAAGCCGGCACCGCACCGCGAACCTCCACCCAGCCCACAACACCGGCCAGGGTCGTCGCCGAGCCCAAGGGAGAGTCGAACGCGCCGGGGTCACTCATGGCCTCCGCGAACGAGCCCGGTGGGCCGGTCAGGAAGAGGAGAGGAAGGAGGAGGAAGAAGGGGTCCGCCTCCGCCAATCCAGCCGCCGCCGTCTCAGCCGGCCTTATACCTCCGCAATTAGCGCCGTCGAAAGCGGTCGCCGCCCCGCCTCCCGCGGGGAGGAAGGCGAAGCAATCGAAGGAGCCTCCCAGCACAGCTGCAACACCCACGCCGAATCAGACGCCCCAGGAAGCGGTCGCCGCCCCACAGAACGTGGGCAAGACGGTGAAGCACCCGGGGGCGACCTCAAGCAACGCAGCCGACGCTATAGACCTCGCCATCGAGCTCCTGCTCTCCGTCCTCAAGGCCGTGAGGGCAGGCACCGACCCGGCAGCGATTGTCACGCAGGGTGTCTCCATCCTGGCTCGCATGAGGACAGGATGCTGAGGCCCCTCCCCTCCACACCAGGCAGCCCACGTCCACTACTCCCCGTCGAGTAGTCAGGACTGTGGGCCCTACCACCAGCCCCCAACCACGACGTGCGCAGTGCGCGCGCGCCGCGCAAGCGTGCCGACGCCGCACCGCGCCCGCCCACCTCCGACGAAGAGAAGCCGCCGCTGGCTCGTAGGCGCTCACTAGGCCTCCCCCAACGGGGAATCACCTGGTGGGCTGCCTCGCCGCGGCGTGAAGACCGGACTCGACAGGCCCCTCGGGAGGCCGCCCCCGTGACACGCCTGTAGTTGCAGGCGTCGATTGACACCAGCCTCAGTGGCCCCAGGCCAGAAAGGCTCTCCCCGCTGCAGCTGCGCTGCAGCGAGAAGAACCCACAAGCAAGCATAACATTAGAACTTCGAAAGGTTGTTCGACTTCGAATTAAAGTATTAGAACACAAAAACATTTTGGTTGGAGTGTATTTGCATGGAACATTGGAACTTTCTTTGAAGGTTTTTTTTTGTTTTTTTTTTGTTGTGAACTTGTGTGTGCTTCAATAATTGTAGTTTGAGTAGGCTGAATTCCGGCCAGCACAGTCGTTGTATTCTGTTTCTTCAGTGTCTTCGCGTAAATAAAGCGACCAATGTTTAGGTTCAAGTACGAATTTGAATTAGCTACCCCGTCTCAATAATAGGTTATAATGAAGTTGATTACTAAAGTTCACCAAAGAAAAGGAAAAAAAAAGGACTTTAAATGCGTTTTCTACATAAAATTGGATAATGTTACTTTTAATGTTGTTTATTTTCATGGGCACACCCACCGCTGATATCTTTCGGGACGCTACAAAATATCGATGTTTAAAAAATATCGACAGATTTTTTTGGGTTCGTTCCAGCGAGTCACATTCCTATCTAGTCACGTTTAATAAATATTATGCTGTCCAGTGTCCCATAACTAATGTCGGTTTTGACATTTCCGAAAATGTAGTCGCGTAAGACAAGCTATATGAGCACTTATTTGAATTGTGTGGTAGTAAATTATTTTTGTTGCTATTGTCTTTAGTTTTGAAGCTTTTATATCCAATATTTAAATCAATTTATCTAAACTAAACATACCAGAGTTCAAATTACCCGTTGTTTCACGTGACATAATAAATAAGGTCTTGAAATCTATGATGAAAATGCCTGGGACATTGGATTTATATGACATATCTGTTAATATTTTACTATCAATTTGGCCTATTATTTGTGACATTTTAGTTTCTCTAACCAATGTAATGTTTAGTAAAGGATTATATCCCCATGTTTTAAAATGTACCCGCGTGTGCCCTGGTACAGCAAAGGCGAAAAGGATAAAGTTGACAACTATCGACCCATTACTATTGTACCAACCGTATCCAAAATAATCGAGTCTTTGATTTCAACAAGCTTGATGCAGCATTTTGAAAAAAATGTTTTACTTACGGACTTTCAATATGCTTACAGAAAAAACGTCTACGTCTGCAGCTGCTCATAAAATTATTGATTGTATAATAACTGGAATAGACGACAAATACAAAGTAGCTGGAATATTCTGGGATCTCTCCAAAGCTTTTGACGTAATAAATAACTGTTTACTTTTACAAAAACTCAGTATATATGGAGTTTCAAAAATGAGCTGAGTATCTTGACGTCATTCTTGTCAGGTCGAAAGCAAACAGTGGAAATTGTCTACAACGGTCAAAAGCTTAGGTCAACAGCTGGAGAGATCACAGTAGGTATTCCACAGGGATCAGCCCTAGGAAATACTATGTTTCTGGTCTTTGTAAATGACTTGCCCGCATTTATTACAGAGGGGTTGGTAACATTATTTTCAGATGACACAACAGTAATTGGCTGTGTTCCAAATTGTACAAACGCTGCTAAAAGCGTATACAGTACTGACGGACGGTCCAAATTGATTTTGCACGCTCACAAAGCTATCACTGCTTTAATGCCTCTAGTCAATTTGGAATGGATTTAAGCGCGCTCACGTGTTCATCTGTCAAAATGTCAGTTTCGTTTTTATTTTCTTTAACAAAGCCTAAGCTAATCGCTGAAAAATGTGCGCCAAATCCACTCTCATTTCCATTAGAGACAAACTCATTAAAATCAAAACTTAAAAGACATCAGCTGGCTGGAAATGTGTGGGATTGTATGTGTCAAATCGATTTTGACATTAGCGCTTTCACTGCTCCACCTATTTGACTAAAGCACTGATAGCAGAAACGATGACGTCATCAATGACGTAAGGCGGTGAACGAGCGAGTGCTTTAGAGCACGCTTTTGGTCAATTTGGACCGACTTAAGCGCGCTCACAGTGCTCTAAAGCAGTCTGTTAGCGCAAATTGGACCGCAGAGTATGTATGCGGTCGTACGTACGAAGATCTCAACAATAAGATCATTAGAGTTTGTGATAAGCTTAACGAATGGTTCTCATGCAATGGATTGGTACTTAATGTAACAAAATCTAATATAATTCTTTTCAGCGGTAAAACAGTGCCTCGGCCCGTATCGGTTAAAAGCCCTATTCCATTATGTGAACAGTGTAAGTTTTTGGGATTCACTCTCGATTCCACAATAAACTGGAAGTCACATGTGCAGTCTCTCTGCGACAGGTTAAGTAGTGCTTCGTACGCACTGAGAAAGCTCAGACCTCTTGTCTCGACTGCTGTGCTGAAACAAACATGGGTATTTTCATAGTTTAATGTCCTACGGCGTTATCCGGGGCAACTCGACCGAGTCTGACCGAATATTCGTCCTACAAAAACGAGCTGTCCGAACAATCGAAGGCATAAAGCCTAGACAGACGTGTAGAGGAATATTCCAAAAGCACAAAATAATGACCCTTTATTCATTGTATATATATGAAGTTCTAATATATGTTAGAAAAAATTTGTCCAACTTCGAACGTCAGAGATGTGAGGGACGCGACTTGCGAAGAAACGGCCGATTAAATGTAGTAACGCGACGGACTACGCTAGCCACAAAAAATCCGCGTGTAATAGGTCCTACATATTACGAGCGCCTACCCGATGACCTAAAAAAAGAACCAAATGACGATACGTTTTGTCACCGGCTTAAAAACCTTTTGTTGGATAAAGAACTATATTCTGTGAACGAATTTTTTAATTTGACATTTTAATATATTGTATTATTAAATTTTACATTTTGACTATACAAACATGTGATTGCAATTATTTAAATTTATTTATATTTTTTTAATGACGATCACTTTACCATGTAATCTTATATTGACATGAAATGACATTTAATTTGTATATGTTAAAGTGAAATAAATGAATCTAATCTAATCTATCTTCAATATAACCGAGTTCAAATGAGTGCCAAAAAAAGTGAAATTAGTGTACTGTTACGTCCTTACTAGAAAAAATATATATACAACGGCCACAACAGCTGTAGAATTATGCGAAATAGAAGGAGAAGGATTGGTAAATGAACACACAACGCAGGGTTGGTTCAAACGTTTTTCTAGTGGGAATTTAAGTCTTGAAGAAGAAGAGCGCACCGAGCGACCAACGGTGTGGGATATCGAGGTAACAAAAAATACTGTCCAAATCGAACCGTGCAAAAATACACATCATTTATCGAAGACACTTTGCCCTTCAAAGTCCACCATACATCGTCATCTTATGACGTTAGGTAAGGTAAATAAAAGTTGCAGAGTTGTACCCTATGACTTGACTGAGAAACGATCAATGATCGAATTTTAAGAAAAATTGTAACCTACGATGAAAAATGGATCTATTTGCACAATTATGACAAGAAAAAGCAATTGTAAGACAAAGGCCAATTGGTCAAACCAAACTAGTGCCTAAAAGAGCTCGTTATGTGAAAAAGGTTCTGTTGCGCGTTTGGTGGAATTATGAGGAGTTAGTTTATTATGAGCTCGTTTTTGATGGTTGCATTATTAACTCCAATACATACAGTCAGCAATTAGAATAGGTTTATGAAATTTTGAAGCAAAAATATCCGTCAGTATCGCTGTAGCAAGATAACGCTAGGCCACACACCGCTAAAAAAGACCAAGAAAAAACTCAGGAATTAGAAGTTTTTGAATTGCTACTACATCTAGTGTTTAGTCTTGACCTAGCACCTTCAGATTATTACCTTTTCCGGTCGATGGCTCAATTCTTTCGCGACAGAAACTTTCGAAATATGGGGGAAGTCGAAACCGGGGTGACTGAATTTTTCGCATCTAAAAATAAGGATTGGTTCTTTCAAGGTTTTCGAGAATTAACTGACAGATTGACTAAGGTAATAGAAAATCAGGGGTTATATTTTGAATATTAAAAGACGTTTTCATAAATGGTTCTTTATTTATTTTTTTAACTTTATCAAACCGACATTATTTATGGGACAGCCAATACTTATCAAAAGTGTCATCTGATCACGAATTCCTTAGTTGTAGGTAAACAATAGAAAAATAACAGTTGGAAAGAAAAGTGTTTCAGTGTGCTTTGGCATGATATAACTTTGGTCGAAAAAATTCTAAATTCTAAATTCTATTGAGGACTAACATGCTTACCTAATTACGTTTATCAGTTAGTTTCAAACCGCAATCATAATATTTCTTTTTACTTATTATCAAAAGAGAGGGACTAGACTATATAAGTAATAAAATGCAGTATATTGTTAGAAAAACGGTCGGACGCGTACTCTTTTTTATGGTCGTGCTAATTCGAGTGTGCTTGACTTTTGTACACAATGTTGTTACAGGTAAGATTTATTTTGAAGCTAGATTCAATATATTTTTCAATGAAATTAATACATCAACCGTAACACTTTTCGATGCAGCAGTCCGCGAAATTGATTCGTGACCGGATGAATCTTTTTGCTAAGTATTTTTATAAGGCTGTGTATTAACGTGCCACCAAATTTGAGTAAATTTTTACCAAATAATATCCACCAAATTTTGTCTACCAAAATGGATGAATGTACACGAAATTTGATTCTGGCACTTCGCCGGCCGCTGCCCCGGCACGCTCGCTCCGCTCGCTCGGCTCGTGCGTTGTGGTCGCAAGATAACCTAACACAACCGGTTACACAAATTTGGTGTACGATCAGCCAATTTGGTGTACATTCATCCATTTTGTCTGAAGTGTATTGGAGTATAAAAAAATATTTTGGGAATCATTTAATTTGTTGCCTTTTTATACTAGGTGGGAGTGTGACTGTGAGAAACTCATCCATTTTTTTTTTCAATTTATACATCGCTAAGGTTATATACGACAAGGCAAAGTAACGGATTGAATTGTAATAAATCCATGTCGTTTTCTTTTTTTTATGTTTTAGGGTTCCGTACCTCAAAATAAAAAAAAACGGAACCCACATAGGATCACTTTGTTGCCCGTTGGTCTATCTGTCTGTCAAGACCCTTTTTCTCACAAACGGGTAAACGTATCAGGTTGTAATTGATGACGAATGTTAAAGTTCATAAACCACACAAGATCTGAAAATTTAAATTTTTTACAACGACGCAATGAAAAGATATGGCTTTTTATGTCCTCATCTCCATACATTTATGCACTAAAGCAAAACTAGAGGGTACGGTCAACCGCTTGTCGGTAGAAACTTTTTCAACTCTATTACCACGCCATAAGGTCCAAAAGTGTTTCTACTGATGTGCGGCCGTGTGTACTTCCCGTTGACCTAAAATTATGAAATTTGGCAAGAAGCTAGCTCTCACAGTACAAATGAAGGGAATAGTCTAAAATCATTCAATATTAAAATTTTTCTCACAACTAATAGCAACCAATTAAGGAGAGCTCCCGTTTCAAGAACTTCTACAAAAGAGGGGTCAAGTTGGATGGTCGCGGAGTTTTTAAAGTCAAAGACCAAAAGCTTTTAGTATATCATATGGTAAATAGCACAGGTACGGAACCCTCAGGGCGCGAGTCCGACTCGCACTTGGCCGGTTTTTTTCTTAACATGGACCTTATCAGAAACAATCACTTTAATGGTAGAAAAATAAATCTTTAATGGGAAAATTAGCTAATATATAGCCATTCTGGCAATTTGTTTACATCCTATTGATTGACAGCCATACCTTTCCTAGTGTCATGGCTTCCGCAGTAGCAAATTGTAATGCCAATTTTGCGAAACAAACTCGGTTATTTGAAGGTCAAACGAGTTTTATTCAAAACACTGAAATAATTACAATCGTATTGTACACTTTTATACCTCAAAACTTGGCGAGTATACAAGAAATACGATTACCTCGAAATGGATTTTGAATTGCACTTTGTAAATTTTAGGCATACCCAATTTTAAAAGAGCAATGAAATTAACATCGCACTACCAGGACAGCATAGTCATTAGCACACATCATATGGGTCACACTAAGACACAATACCACACACTGAAGTGAAGAGCTATACCTACGTGTGAGTTAAATCTAAAATGTGTATGTGTGGACAAATTACTCTTTACTATCCATGATTTCCTGCGACCGAGCGCAGCGAGGTTCAAACCTCTTTGCTTCCTGCTACATAAAGTGACTGAAGATCAACGGTGAAATTGCTCCGCGTTACCAGGAGAACATAAGCGTGAAGAGTAAATACAACGCACACTAGCGTACACACACACACTTGCGTACACTCCCACACAAGCATATCAACTCACTCTCTACACAATCAACACACAATCCTGTAATCATAGTTGTAGTGGTGTGGGTGTGGTCTAAATCAGATATGTTTATATCATTGACGTAAGAAAAAACGCTGCGCTTCTAAACGCCCCCTGGCGTAGTTTCCAAAATCTTTGGTTTATATAAATAAGTATCTGCTATCTACCTTCTTTAGTGGAAAAATTGGGCGAAATTGAAATCGCGATACCAGGAGAACATAGGCGTGAGAAGTACAACCAACGCACACTAGCATACAAACACCCACATTAGCATGTAATCTCACACTAAGACATTGACGTAAGAAAAACGCTGCGCTCACTAAGACAACCAACACACACAGGATAAATCTAAGATGTTTATGTGTTCTACGAATAACATTGACGTAAGAAAAACGCTGCGCTTCTAAACGCCCCCTGGCGTAGTTTCCAAAATCTTTGACGAATAATTAATAACTAATAAAATAATACTTATTATTTATTAATCATGTCCCGTGTGGTGCCGGCAAAGAATAGTACCAACCCATACATACCCGTGGGTGTCGTAAGAGGCGACTAAGGGTTAACTGGAGGATGGGCAGCAGCATCCTCCTGTGTTTTATACCATCTTAATTACTGCGGTCACCTACAACCGCGGTCCATGGTGCCAGCCGTAACGCTGACAAGCGAGGTGACTATGGTACTTCCCCTCAACATTTTTCCAGCAAAAGCTATAATTCTGAAGGGAGCTCCCTGTCCTGTAGTGGACGTTTCATGGGATGTTATGATGATTTATAGTCAGTCATGTGTAGTCATTGCTTATTTGATAAAAACTGGTAAGAAATATTGAATAAACTTTACAAAATTAATGTCGCGCTACCAGGACAATATGGAGATTGGAAGTAAAACGTCACAGCTAACACACATTAGTATACTTTCACACTAGTACACAAACAGTATACACATGCGCACGCACACTGTAGTGAGGAGCTCTATTGGCGTTGGTGGAAACAGCAATGTATATGGCTGGCTTCCCGATCTATATGTTGCCGGCAATCTGTATAAACCGGTATTTTTAAAACACCTGGGCAATGTATGGTAATGTATGAAATACTATACTTTGCTTAGGTATTCTATATAATACCGCAGCGGGTAATTTGTGCTACCCAGCCAAACCTAACATAACCAAACCAAACTTAATCTTACGTGTAACGTTAACACAAATCTGTGGACTTTATCTTATCTGTGATAAATACATACAAACCAAAATCCATGTTTTTTACACATTGCCTGTAGGTATTCCTACATTACCTAGATGAAGTATGTGATGGACATTAATATACATAATGTATCATACATAACAGTACACGGGTATTCTACAACGTGTAACGGAAAGGTGTGAAATAATAATAAAGGATGTGAATCTGTCCATTAAACTGAACAACTTTTCCCAGGGAACATAGGTCGAAAAACGAAAATCAATTTTTGACCTCCCATAGAAATAAATCAGCTGATAGCGCATTTTGTATAAATAAATAAATTTTGACCATTTTTTTCGTTTGTTCCAACCCTTACCAACACCACATTTTGCATTTATGTCAAAAGCAATCAGAAAAAACAAGTTTGTAAAACAATGTTAATTCATGTCTGCAAAATGTGTTGGTAAGCGTTGGAAATACGTTAAAAATGGATCACTATTTTCCTTTGGGAAAGTTCTCATAGACGGATATACATCCTTCAGTATTCACAACTTTCTATTATACATGAATTATACAGATTGTCGGTGACATTAAATAGTTCTTTCTATTAACTCGGAAAGTGAACGTTAGATATTTTCGTTTCAGATGGGAATCATCCATATGGGTGGAATTTTGACTGAACTTAGTTTTGCAATTATCACAGGCAACACACGCACACGCGCACAAAACTACTGTAGTGTGCAAATTATAGATGCACAAGTGTGCGTTAATCTGTGGCAGTGTATACGAGTAAAAGAGACGATGAGTTATGACAAAGGTTACACGTTCAATTCTGGCATCAGTTCAGTCCATCAAACTGGTATACTTAGTATTGGCAAGGATTGAGCTAGAGGAGAGACAGAATTAATCGCTTTCTCTTTAATTCATATAGCTGCAACCATGCAATCTTATCACACTAATGAACTGAACTGATGGCACATAATATTTACTAATCTGGGATGGCAGACTGACCTTTGTCTAACAACCTGACACAACACAATAAAAACTGGCCAAGCATGAGTCGGCTCGCTCACCGAAGGTTCCGTACCACCGACCTTATTAGGGTTCCGAACCAAAAAGTAAAAACGCAACCCTTATGGTGCGACTTCGTCGTCTGTCTGTCTGTCACACTTGTATATCTCAGCTACCACTCATGATATCGACTTGAAATTTGGAATAGTTTTGAATATAATTGCCTCACTTAATTGCAAACCAAAGAATTTAAAAAAATATTATTATTGTAAAGAGGGCAAGTCGTTAGTAGGTAATCGTATGAAAAGGTTTTACTTGTACATATCAAAATAGATTTTTGTGTGTTTTAAAAACTCTTAGTGTTCAAGTTATGATGAAAAATAAAAGAAAACCGTTCCTTATCTCCAAAGTTTGCAAAAGGATAAATCTGAATTAATTACAGTCGATAGAAGTTTATGTAAATATTACAGAAAAAATAAAACGATCTTTCTAACTTGCAAAGATTTTTAGAAATCTACAAACAACCTTTACAAACAAATTTAGTTTTGCGGTCCTAAAAATGGACTTTATTGCTTCCAAAAATAATAAAGATATATCGGAACACTCAGCGCGCTAGTCCAACTCTCACTTGACCAGCTTTTTAAAAATATTTTATTACTTTCATTACTTTTTGAGATATCCGCCAAATAAAATAAATAAATATTTTTTGCAAGCAAGATTTTTTGACTGTGGAAACGCGCCATTTTTCTCAAGCTTTAAGTGACGTCAACATTCATAAACAGATTCCGGTGAAACTATGATTTTGTGACTTTTGTACGATGGAACAATAACAACTCCTCTTTTGAAGGTGGTAGGGCTTTTGTGCAAAGTCCGTCTGGGGAAGTACTCCACCCCCTTGTTTTTTCCGCCGTAAAGCAGCAGTGTTTGCACTATTGTGTTTCGGATAGAAGAGCAAGGGAGCCAGTGAAATGACTGGCACATGAGGCACACCATCTTAGACCTCAGGGTGCACAAGGCGCTTTGTTGTCTTGTTAGTGTCAATTATGCTTACTTTACAAAGGTTTGAAAATTGTTCGTCTTAAATGTATTCCGATTTCATCATTAGATTTTTACATTTTTACAGATAATAATTTAAGCTTCTGTAAGCTCCCAATCATGCTTAAAAATAATAAAAGATTTGGATTTTTAATTCCTAAAAAAATGCAGAAATGTATTACTGAAAATTGAGTTTATCTAAAGTTCGCCATACAAAAAGGCAATTTTAAAAGGCAATTATCAAAAGGCAACTCAATATAAAAAAATTCACGCTTGTAAATGTTCCCGTTTTTACGATAGGGCTGGAACAAAAAATCGAGCAAAAATCGCCTAAAAATACTTTTTCAACACATTTGCTCATAGAACAGCTCTATTTGCACTATATTTAGGTCCATAATCCAGCTTATTAAAAACGCGTGCTTTTCTCATTCTTTTCTCTCATGCTTTTCTCATCACTAGTTATTTAATTTTTGTTTTTTTTTATATTAACAAAGAGCAAGGAGTTCCAATGTCTAAAATATTTATGACATTTTCATAAATACTATATACCTAATGTTGATAAAATAGTACATTAAAATGCAAGTGCGCTATTTTGGATATTACAGCCGAGGCTCAGAAATTGCAGCCCGAGCCGCAGGCGAGGGCGTAATGGAGCCGAGGGTGTAATTACCAACGCGCACGAGCTTTTTACGACGTTTTTCAACACATTTGCGAATAAAAACAAATCAAATTGGTTACCTTTAAAAATACTAAACTTTGCTAACCTTACGTCCACCGCATTTTGTCGACTGCATATGTTCATGTTTTCCTTTAATTTCACCAACTTTCAAAATTGTATTTAGTGTATGAGTATTTTAGACGGTTCAGGAACAGTTTTTTATTTGTAGAAGTCGACACGTTTAGAAATATTACAATAATAAACACTACAAATATTTGTAAAATGGCGCGCATTATTTCTTTTTCAGCGGGGACAGATTATGAGAGGAGACCCAAAACATTACCAACTGTGTTATCTTACATCATCAATCTTTTATCAATTATTAGTCAATCTAGTAACCAAGCTATAAAAAAAAGTAATTGTCACTCGGTACCCAAACATCCTATTCCATTAACCTTGAAATAAATTATCAAAAATTGAATATCTTTTTACGTAAATGACAAATTTATTGATAATTTAGTTAATTACTATAAATAATTTCACAAAATTAACATTCATTTATATTTTCTCGAAGTCAGCTTGAAAATTTTAGTAACATATAAAAACTCCTTGCTCCTGGCCGATTAAAAAAAAACACAAAAATAAAACACTAGATAAGTAATATTAGGACAAAAACACGCGTGTTTAATAAGCTGGATTATGGACCTTAATTCAGTGCAATTAGAGCTGTTTTATGAGCAAATGTGTTGAAAATATAATATATAAACAGATTTTTGCAAGAGATTAGTTTAATTTGACAACAAATTAACATTAATTGATTTTGTAAGCAATGAATTTTAAGTTTTTGTACTTTTTCAATGACTACGCTGTTTGGGAGCATTGCCACTGCTTCGTCACCAGCTCCTCATTTGAAAAAAGAAATGCACGCGCAACAAGAATTCCACGCGCCATTATTCAGAAGTATTTTCATTTGCTTTTATTTTTGTGACTAACTAACAATGTCGTCGTTGGTTTCAAGCAATGAAGAAGAACTTAAGTTAACCTCACAGGGAATAATTACTGGGGCACAAAATGCAAATAAGTCTCCTTCCAGCAAAATCAAAGGAAAAATACATTGCTAACGAAAAGTTCATTGAATGGAAGAACAGCAAAAATGCCAATTCGTTTTCAGAGAATGTCTTTTTGGCTTATTTCAATGAGCTGGCGAATAAATATAAACCTAGCTCTTTGTGGTGTATAATTATTCCATGTTGAAAAGTATTGTGAGAACGAAAAATGGAGGTTCAGGAATTGCAGCCCGAATCGCAAAAAGGTAAGCGAATTTGATTCGTTTTTATTCGCAAATAGGTTGAAAAACGTCGTAAGAAGCTTTTGCGCTTTGGTGATTACACCCTCGGCTCCATTACGCCCTCGCCTGCGGATCGGACTGCAATTTCTTAGCCTCGGCCGTAATATCCAAAATAGCGCACGTGCATCTTAATGTACTATTGTAGTCTCCCTACTAAAAACGTGTTTCAGCCTCCCTTAATCTATATTTTTTAAAATTTTTCGTATTTTTTGTTTTATAGTAGCAATAGAAATACATAATCTGTGAAAATTATCTATTATCTATTATTTTTTTTATTTTACTTTCATGAGATACAGCCCAAAAAAAAATTTTGTAAAAAATTTTTACCGGAATTTTACCTAAATTTAATTAGACAAAAAAATACAGTGTTTTTCTAATTAACGAGCTCTAAACAACAATACCCCACTCGTCATATTATTTTTTTTCGCGCCCCCCTTTAGCTGTTTGGGACCCCCTTCATTTTTTTATTTTTATAATTTGTTGTCGTGTCCGATATACACAATTGGTGAAAATTTCTACCTGTTACGGTTCATGAGATACAGCCCGCTAACAGACAGACATCGGAGGAATATTAATAGGGTCCCGTTTTCCACCCTTAGGATACGGAACCCTAAATATTTTTAATAATTAAACATTTTAAATACGCGCATGTTCCCTATTTCACACTTATCTACCAGGAATTCATAAGTGGAATGGAGTAGTTTGGATAATTGTCGCGGTCGTTACACGGTCAATTAGTAAAATCGCGATCCAGAGGGATGCAGCTATAGTAAAGAAAGAGAAAGCTTACGACTTCTTCTATTTTTCGTATAGCTGCATCTCTTAGGATCTAGATTGACCGTGTAGTGGCACCGTAATAGAATACTTTACGCACACATGTATCTCATACATATATTTTTTTCATTATACGGTTATTATCACAGCGACGTTTTAAGTCTGTATGTGTGAAGGTGAGAACTGTATCGGTGTAAGGGCTCCCGCACACGACCGAGAATCGGTGGCCGATTATCGCCCAGGACAAGGACGGAAGATCAAGGTGATAACACGTAAGAGCGGGATGCCGACAGAAAATCGGCCACCGATTCTCGGTCGTGTGCGGGAGCCCTAAAGCAAAAGTAAATTAATCAAGGGTCGCTTTTAGGCATACTTTTAGGTAATATGAGAACCAACCGCAACAAATCAAATATCAGAAAGGAAAATATTCCTCAACTGGCAGTTAAAGTACATGATCGACCGTCGTGGAGATCTATAGGGAAGTCTGATGTCCAGCAGTGGACGTCTTTCAAAATTACACGGTCCATTTATTTACTTATATGGGTCCATTAGGTAAAGATGCTCTGAATCCGTCACATTCACATCCTACGCCTGCAGACTTGTGTGAGTGAGGTAATTTATAATACTTATATATTTCATCAGTTGCAAAGGGTAAAATAGAGCCGCGTTCCAATTTGCGCAAAGTTTTTTACTCGGCTCATTAAAGAGATAGCATGCAGGAGGAAAGATGAAAGAACAATTTTGAAACGTAATTTGGGTATCTATGTTTTGGATTACGCTCCCTTGAGTGAAATTGACATTGAGTATGCCGATTAGAAGTAAGAAGCCCTATCAGAGTTTCCTCCTCGCATTCCTGCTATGATCTGAATTTTTTTCATCTCATAATTTTTACTTACAACTACAACCTTTCAACTAAAGACGATTGGCCGTCTTAAAATTTAGCATTGAGCAAGGAACCACATAACAAATTGGATTGTGATTAAATTCAAATATTTTTTTATTGATAAGGTTCCAACCTCGCTCCAACGCTATGTGCGATGTACATTTCCTTTCGATTTTACGTTTCCTTCTGTCACTTCTTTATTCTGTCAGGTAATAATAGGGTGTTTTCCAGCATCTTTAGGAAAATGGAAGCACTGATACTAAAGTAGGGCCAACGTTAGAAGTCCGTTTTGACGATTCCTTGTCACCAACACACAAGGATTATTTTGTAGGTCGTAATTTTTCATACATTTGACAGCTGTCACAACTGACCTGTTACGGTGGCCTTACTTTAAACGGCCACCCAGTATGAAAATTATTAAGTAATTATGATTGCTACTGTCAAATGTCTGTAATGTATTTTCTTCTTAACAGGTTTCTTAAAAATAAAATTACCAACGTATTATCATAAAAATGTAATATAAAACGTCATAGAAAAATGCCTATTAACGCTGGAAAATCTGCGTGAAATTTTTCTCCTGTCGTCAGGAGAAAAACTTCACGCAGTTTCGTCTCCTGTCCTTCGGTAGCTTTGTGAATGTTCAGTCACCCTCGTGTGTATTTTGGAACGTCAAAGAGTAAATTTTGCCTGTCACGTGTCGTTGTCGTCCGTCGGCATTCACGATAAGAAACGATTTTTGTTAGTGTGGGTGTGGAAGATACATAAATACAAAATTGTTGACACGGCGACGCAAACATGGATCAATATTTATATCGAGACGCGAAATGTCTACGTGTTTTTGTATGTTTGTGTGCTTGTTTATTAACGCGTGTAATGTCTATGTGTGCTGTAATGTGATGCCGATTGACTCAAAACTGCAATTTCCTTGTGTATAAAGCCGGTAAGTTAGGTTATTTTTAAAATGTAGACGACATGTGTCCTGTATTTATTATTAATACAGGAGGTCCAATTTATTTGTATTGGCAGTTAAACCTTTAACTATTGTTCCGAGAGTTGAACAAAGCTTTTTTATAACCTATTGCACATTTTCACTTAATTTTTTTCCAGTAAAAACAGAAAGAGATAGAAATGAAAGTGCAGTTGCCTACAAGTGTGCTCAACTATTATGTTGTTTTTTAAAATTATCATATAACAGCAGTGAATATTTTTCAAATGCCAAATTAAGACAATGGTGTTGTTTTGTGGCCTTTAGTTATAATTTCGATTACCAATTTGAAAAATGACTTGCTGGAGGGCTTGTTTGTCAAATTTTGAATATAAATAGTATAACATATCATTTTTGAGATAAACTGTTAAAAGGAATACATGAAAACCAAAATCAAGAAATGTTTGATGCTATGATGGCATAAATTAAAAATCAAATACTTCTCCCTTCAAAGGAAATATAGGTAAACATTTTGATTGTTTGTCATGTCAAGAATTAAGTACTTTGCTTCCAATTTCCCTGTGAAATACCGACTGTTTTGTTTCTTGATTTATTAAACATACAATTCGTCACGCGTTGATGTCTTTTATATGGAACTTTTACTAGTATATAACCATTTAGTCCAACTAAACCTGTTGTCATGAGTTATCAAACTATAGTGGGCTCTGGCTTATCTTAGGACCATTATCCAATTATATCTAACAGACATTGGGTATTAAAACAAGATTCTGCGCCAGCGAAAAGGACGCAAAACTGACTAGTTTCGTATTTACGGGGCTTAGTACCCAAAGGGTACCCTTGTGGGAGGTTGGGACCATTTGGGACCATCTATTGGTAATCGTATACAGGGTTTGATTGAAAGTTGAGTGAATGTTGATCCATCAAATAGTGGTTCAGTTTGGAAATAGAAAAGGTATATTAATCCAACTTTCCCTAAGAAACACAGGGCGAAATAATTAAAAAATAAATGACTTCCCATACAAAATGCGCTATCAGCTGATGCAGTCAAGTGCAAGTCGGACTTCGGTATACCTATACTATTTTTAGAAGCAAAAAAGTCAATGTATAGAGGCGCAAAACCATGGCAAAGCGAAGTTTGTAAATATTTTTTGTAGACTTCTATAAAACTGAGAAGAGATTGTTATTATTTTTCCTGTAATATTTACATAAACCTCTATCAACTATAATTAATTAAGATTTTTCATGTAGAAGTTTCGGTGATGGGGTAGGGGGAAGGGTACTTTTTTAAGACATTTTTCATCATAGCTTGAAAACAAACCCTAAAAACTGATTTCCGGACCGCATTTTGAAACGAAAAGTAATTATTTGTTCTGCTATTTATTTATACAGTTACTCAGACCATGAAACTGAACAACTTTCCCCAAGGAACAACACATAAGTGGAAATACGAAAAAAATTTTATTAACTCCCATTGAAACTGCATTGCTGATTTTGTAGCGCATTTTGTATGGGAGATAATTTTTTCGTATTTAAACCTATGTTTCTTTGGGAAAGTTGTTCGGTTTCGGTCTAAGTAGGTAACATGCTAAAATTATGTTCACTAATTCATTAGGAACCTATATTATTAAAATAAAAATATATTTCCAGGCACACCGTATACCGGACACACGTGGTGATGTGTCGTGTCACGAGAGGCACTATGGAAGCCTAATAAAAGAAAGAAGAGAGGGTATAGAGGGAAATATGGATTTATTGCAAAGGGGAAAGAAGTTCCTACCAGCCTACCTATAAACTAGCCCTTACAAGCTTCGAACGGTAAAGACCTAGCTAGATGTCTTCGGTGTCTTCGGGTCTTCGAGGCGAAGATTGTGGCATAGGGTCTTGAAGACGAAGAAGATGTTATGGATATCACTAGCGGGCGACCAAGGGCTGAGGCCCGGCCAAGTGACGGAGCGCAGAAAAGGTAGCTAAGGTAGACGTGAAGAACTTGGTGTTAAGCCAGAATAAATTGACAAGGCGTCCAGGAGTAAGCACGGCCCCGGGTCAAGGTCTTGATTTTGGAAGTTGCACAATCGAAAAAAAGACTAGACTGACGTTTTTTCAAGCTGCAGGGCTTACACCTTCGCAAGTATGCTACAGTCCTTGCGTACCTCAAAGCACTTTCACTAGCATTCCACAGTAAAATTCCGATTGATCCAGACCAGCATTTCACCGTGTGGGCAATTCTGTACTTCACGCATCTGTAAGTTAGTTTTATTATTTCTTTTTAAAGAAGTCTGCAACTCCAAACCCGACGGCAATAGTCTGCACCTATCATTTTGTTGATTGAAACGTGAATCCAATGAAAAGTTGACTCTTGGGGCCATACATCGACAGCGGCTCCAGGTTTCCTAACAAAATCCATTTTTTACTATGTACCAATTTTTTATTAAGTAAATTAATTCTGATGGGAATTCAGAAATGGAACAGTCATTGTTAAAAAGATAAGATAAATGGAGTGCCATCGTAAAAAGATCTAGACCGAAAACTAAAAAACACGAGTACAGTCAACAACAGGTCAAGCTTGACACTCGCAGTGTGACCTTAGCCCTTACGTCTATTGAAATAAGAACGGTACAAATTCCAATCTGTCAAGCTTGATGGGCACTTGACTGTACAAGTGTGGTTGTGAACTGGTGGGAGCTCCCTGTACAGCATTAGACGTTTTATAAGATGAATTGAGATGTACTGATGGTGAGAATGATTACATTCCAGGTGGCACAGCCAATGTAGCAGAGATAATAATAAAAGAGAGTGAGGAAGGAGCCACAAACATAACGCGTGGCGCGACATGTATTTGTGGACCAGCTGTGCTTCGGCGCCATTTGGTCGCCGTTGTGCGGTAAGCTATGACGTCACTATTGCTTTGCATCAAAGTGTATACTTTAGCTATGCTTTGCTTAAAAGTTAAAAAGGCGAAGCAAGGGGGCACTATTATCGGCACAAGACTTTGCCCTAGATAGAATAAAGGTAGGCAGGCATTCACGAAAAGAACCGCGAGCCGAGTCCAGAGTCGTATAAATCCACGGACAAATCTGTGGTTATCAATTCACTAGTTACGAGCCGCGAGCCTTACAAATCCGTAGATCTGTCAATTGTGAACTGTCGGGAGCCTTGCATGTGTCTGTCATCGATTCCAATCTGCTTTTAGACGCGTTAAATTAGATTTTTTGGCGAATTTACGATTATAAATAAAAAAGAAACGAACCTACACAAAAGAATGGCTTCAAGAACTAGCAATTCACAATTTGCGTTAATTTAATCAATTTAACAGTGATAGATTCGCCAACAAACCCGCGTGCATACATTCACGCACATATTTGTCCGGCTCACCGTCTTGGGCTCGCCACTCTGACCGACGAGCGGCGGCTTTTTTTTTTATAGAAAATGGGCTTACTCTTGACCTTGTTCTAGTCTTGAAGACCGAGATGAGGTCTACGATGGAGCGAGCTTGCCCAGAAGAAGCCTATTCACTCGTGACTTGAATATCGATAAGATTTATCAGAACGTGCCCATCAGTACTATACTTACTAATCTGGGGTGCCCATGCACTGGCAAATTTGTCGGCGAACCTGCCGCTGACAGAAAAATATTCTCATGCATGCCTACCTTAACAGATTTAAGAGAAGTTCGGTGTGGAGATTTTTACACAGTAGACATTAATACTTAATAGCGAATATTTGAACTGTCACTAAAAAGGTCGGAAAATGATTTTTTTTTGGCTTTTCCATACAAATCCATTAGGCGTCGGGATGCATAGAAAAATAATGCACTATAGTCGGGATGAGATGAAAATTATGTTATGTCATGATTGAAGGTTTTCTATCTACCATCAACTTAGAGACCATCAATGATATTACAATTATCTACCATGTGTCAAATAAAAAAATATGTTTCAGAAAATATTGAGCGCTAATTGCGTCACAAGATACCCTGCCAACAGCTACATTGAACTGCCTGGTGCGAGAGTTGGAGTTCTCCATACTATACTTGCTAATCTGGGTTCTCCATAATCACTCCTGACGTCTGCCAGTACCTGTGTGTAATGGACATAATAAATAATAAACGTATCAACTGGAACAAGTGTCGTGTAAAAGAATTGTGCTGACAGCTGTGGCTGACAGAAAGTTTCGTAAGATACCGGCGTCGGTCGAACAAAGGTTGTAAAAAAAAAGCATAGAGCATCACGCGGGTCTATGAGTGCAAGGGACAGCTCTCCAAAAACTGAAAGGGCATGATCAGTCAACGTAACTGTCCAATCAAATTTCCAATGTTGTATAGAGATTTTTTTCATGTCCTGAAAGTTTCATCCACAGAAAGTTGTTGAGATTATAATATACCCTTTCAGTATTCGAAAGCTGTAACTGTATAGTACGAAAAAATTTATAGGCCGGTTGTATTTAAAAATAAAAATAAAAGACATACTTACCTCAAGTAGAGGTTCTCCTTTATTATGTTTGTGATACTTACTTAGTGTGGTTTCACATAGCTCCGGCACGGCGCCGCGCCGTAAAAACTCGCGGCGTGCACCGGCGTGGAAATGTACGGCGCGGCTATAGCTATAGCTGAGTTACCAGCCATAAGCTAGTTTCTGCTATTTTAGCAGGATTCGGTCTCTGATTAATTTGACGATTTACGCATGAAAATTACTGAATGTAATAATACAATGAATTGGAAAATGCAAGTTTGCAATAGCATAAAGATTTCAAATTTAGCTAAAATAATTTCAAATTTGAATTGAATCGGAATCAAAACGAAACTAAATGGCAATTGGATTAACATTGAATCGGAATACGAAATAATTAAATTGCATTGGAATTAAATTGCAAATGATTAGAAATTTGCTTACAACGCACAAAAAATTTTCGACTCTCCATACTAAAGTGGTCACGTGACCGACCCATTTTGTATGGGAAGTTGAAAATTTTTCGTGCGTTGTTAGCAAAGTCGTAAAACAGAAGTTGTTGCTTTTGACCTCACTAATAAGTGGGCAAAAGGAAATCAGGACCAAAATAATAACCTAGTATATTGAGCCGATCTAACTTGGTATGATTATTTGCAAATCCATTTCTATACTTCATCCAAGATCTGACGCGACATCTGATGCGAGTTTATAATTTTTTCTCCATATAAAAATTGCCAAGCGCCGCTAAAGAAGTTTACACTTATCATCTTACACACAAAAATTATCGTATTTAATTTTGGCCAAACAATGATTTCCGTTCACTGATTCTGCTCTTTTATAGCTCAATATCTGTTTATTTTTTTCGCATAGTCGACAACACTGTACTTCCACGTCACGGCGCAGCACCGGAGTACGGCACGGCGGCGGAGTACGGCACGGCGCCGTGCCGGAGATTTCCACGGCGCGCACCGTGAGTTTTTACGGCACGGCGCCTTGCCGTAGTCCGGCGCCGCACCGGAGCACGGCATGTCGCTGTGCCGGAGCTATGTGAAACGGGCCTTACGCTCGAACTGTAAACAAGACTAATAAATTTTCTTTGTTTCTAATAAACATTTTTTTCATAATTTTCAGGCTTATTTTCAGTTATAACAACTACTTAAAATAAATGGTACAGCAGTAGGTACTGCACTTACATTCTCGCAATACTCAAGGAATAACTATCAACCGCAAACTTAAATTTGCAGTGCCATACACATAGTATGGAAATACAAACTGTTATTTAAGTTTTTCCAAAAAATTGTTCGAATGAAATATACTTACAGATCAATTCAGAATTCAAATTGTCGTACATTAAAACAAACAAACCTCAAACGATTTCGAGTAAATCACATGATAACTTTTGGTAGTACTGGAACACCTTTATATAAATTTTCACAGATCAATGGATACTACCGTAGGATACTTGCATGGAGATTTTGTTAATTTCCCAACACATGTTCCTTATGGATAATTGTTCAGTTTAGTCTACTGAGCCTACGATACTGAGCAAGCCCTTTCAGTATTTGGTACACCCTGTGTACTAAATTTTATTTAAAAAAATCATAAAGAATATCCAGTCAGGGAGACAACCAATCCAGGATTAATATTATAGAAAATTTTAATAAACTCAGTGGAACCAATTTTGGGTAAATCACATACTTACGATTTGGTGGTACAGGAACACCCCTTGTATGAAATTACACAGATCAATTGATACTTATTTTTTCTTTTAAACTATGCTTATTTTGTTTTTCCCATAGTTGCTGTTCCTTATTAATAACTAGTTTTTAAGTATGAACTTGTAGCCGTACGAGCGGTACTCTGTCCTCGCAGATAAACCACGTAAGTGGTTTTGTGAGACCCTATGTAAACTAATGTAAAAAGTTCTAAAAATAAAGATTTTTATCTATCTATCTATCTACTGGCGCAAGATATCTTACATAGAGATGCTTGGTCATGCAAAGTTTTATCAAGATTCTATTAGCCGTTTTTGAGAAAAAAATTAATTTTAATTTTCGTTGTATGACAGCTACCCTCAAAATGAGAGCCAACAAGAAACCACTTAGAACCCTTCGATAGATTTGCTTAAAACTCCAAAATTTAAAATATGGTGTCAATCGGACCATTTGTTTAGCCGCTAGGCCAAAGCGTGACAGACAGACCGACCGACGGACCGACGGACCGACCGACCGACCTACCGACAGACGGACATTTTTGGGAGACTTGTTTTTTATGATGTATAAGTGATATAGAACACATTTTTGAGAAAATTAGAAAAACTTTTTTTTTTCACGAATACAATACCTTTCTCGCTCCGCTCGAAAGTAAAAATTGCAACTTATTATTATAACCAGATTATGACTTCAAATGCCATTTTATATTCAAATTAATGATAAGTGTGCCTAACTTATTATTTTTTCATAGATGAAAAGTAGAGTGTATCACGCGGCTGCAAAATAACTTTTTTACCTCGGGCGATCTATTGATCCCTCGCTACGTTCAGGATTCTATTCTCGAATCCTTCACATACATAGCTCTGCATTCAAAAAAGCACCCGTGGCTTAAAAATATTATATTTCTGCCATGTTTACAATCTACTATTAACCAAAAATAAGAATATTAAGAACTATCTCATAGAAGCAATGATTTTTATATCTCAGAAGCTCTCTTGGCCTAGTATCGATTACTCTTTTAGGTTAAGATAGATATTATACGATCCTAGTCGAACAGAAATCCGATTTACTTTCCGATTTATTTGAATTTTTGTAAAAAGAAACTTAAATACCAAATTATCGACTATTAACATTCAGCCAGACTACGTCAACCTCCGAAATAAAACGATCATAAAGGACTGTCACCCTATTATACTCCATTAAATTCACTCAAAAACCGAGCCATATTTTGCTAAGTAAGACATTCATTCTGTGATAATTCCATCTCATGTCTTTTTCTACCTCCAGCGCATCTCACTAGCGCGACTGCAATGCAAGATGATTTATCAAAAATCTGAAGTAACTGTCATCGGGTTTCAACCAATAAACCCAAAGAGAATAAACCCGAGGGGATGGCATGCCTATTATGTCAAAATGACAATACACAAATTGACGCGACCGAAAAACTATAAACTCTAGAAGTTAATACTGTCAGTTGTTCAGCATTCCCTTTCGTTGAAAAGTCAATTCTATCGCTTTACAATAAATCGAGTATTGCTTTACACTTATCTGAAAATTACTGGTAGACAAAAATCATCCTAAGGACATTAAATTAAGGTCGATTTTTTTCTGTTATTAGAGCACGTTATTGTTAATTCGGGATGGCACAAAAAGTTGTTGAAAGGGAGTGAACAAAAGCTTATAAAAGTTGGAGATAATTCGGGGATTTAAACACAATATAGGCCGGCACACATGGCAACGGTTGTGGTCTTTTATTTGTCAATGACATCGAGTCATTACATCCCATCAAACTCGTAACGAGAGAAATCAGGCCTACAAACTAGTCAACATAGTCAACTACAAATGAGTTACTAGATTTACTACGGTATTACTGCAACCATGGTACAACATAATAAAGGTCAAAGTGATTCTACTGATACGTGTAGTAGACTAATCACGAAACTAAGTAATTGGTTCAATTTACGATGATGATTACTACGATTAAAACGCAATTTGTATTTCATATTTATTTACATTTTCTCATACCCTGTTTATCTTTTGCGGCCTAGTTATTTACAAAGGCACGATTTGGTCCCACTTTCAAATACTTAAAATATGTCATTTGACTTAATATAAATAAATATACTTTAAACTACTTACATTAAATCCCCGAATAATAATATTTTTGTACGTTTAGATATAAAGGATGTAAGGGACGGTGTACCAAAAATTGAAAGGGCGTGCTCAGTCAACGAAACCGAACAACTTTACAAAGATAAATTTTTTAGGAAATAATAGAAAGATTTGACCTCTCCATACAAACTGTTCGATCAGAGTGAGCAATTTGTATTGAGAAGTCAATAGTTTTTTTTTTCATTTCCCAAAAAGTTGTTTAGTTTCGTTGACTGAGCATGCCCATTCAGTTTCCGGTACACCGTCCCTTACACCCTGTAAAAGAATGTAAGATATCCTTGAGATCTCTTTGTAAATAGCTCCCTCAGATGAAATATCATGTAAACAAAACCAAAACCTAACCTTTACCTTAACCGTAAAACAAAACCTTTTATCAATATTCTTCGGCTTTGACATTAGTTTTTCATCCGTTTTTTTTATAATATTGCACATTAGACGGAAAATAATCTAATAAAAACACCCCATGAATGTTTCGTATTTTTTTTTTGCAAATTATGAGTTATATTTTTTTAAACTTTCCGCCAGTTTTTTTAAAATTAAAACACTACAAGACGCGGAATATAAATCATACGTCACCGTATGATAGTGTATATTGTTGAAAATGTAATTCAAGAATGTATTGTGTTCAATGTTGTTTTAATTCTGGTTTGGTTTGGTCACAAGAGAACCTAACATAACCTAAGGAACTTATGGACCTGCCAGGGTGAAATTTTCCATAATTAATCTAGCGAGGTAAATTAACGATGTTCACGATTTTATATACCAAAAAACGAATTGACTGAAGTATTGGCTGATCGGTCCAATTAGTATAATGCAAAGTCGATTGTTTATGCGAATTTTTGTAAAAAATGTTGTAATTATCGTCCAGAATAAGTCCTTCAACGTTTTTACTAAACATTTTTTTGAACTTTAGAAGAGAAGGCAGGGTTGTGCTGCAAAGTCAGTCTGAGGAAGATACACTTTGCTTTGTTCGGCCGTGAAGCAGCTGTTAGCATTTTAAAATTAAAAAAAAATATTAAACTCATAAAACTCAAATAAAACTGAACATTATTTTATAAATAACAAATATTGATCCTTAGTTTTGAGGAGTTAAACAGGGATTATTTTAATTTAAAATATTTGGAAAATCACCCGAATACTCAAGAATTGGTCCCCTGATCAGTGATCCAAGGATGTATGTATATGAAGTTAGTAGTTTAATGCTTATTTTCTTTATTTTATAAATATCTAAACGAACAAAATTTAAGTAAAACCACCAAATTTCATTGCAACTGTGACTAGATATATCTAACTTAAAATAAGCTACGAGTAGTAAGGTTGAACGCACACCTGTCCTCAAGTACCTACCCGCTTCGAAACATCCAGAATCGCATTTAAATTTCTTTCACAAGCAATTCCAGCTTAGGTGGACTGGACGTGAGCTAAATAGATAAAAAGTTTGTCTGACAAGTGCGCGTTCATTCTAACAAAAATTTTACCCATTGTTATTGCTATATTACCTATATGCTAATTTATACATACTTACATCCGAATACCGAACGAATAGATTTACTATGAAATTATGGCATTCATTGGGCCGTGCTATGGTTGTCGAAATTACACACCTGCGAAAATCTCGCGTCGGAAGTAGGTTTGAATGGAATTGAGATTAAAGGGCCCCATACAAAGCCCTGCCTGCAGGGCCCTGCTTGCAGTGCCACTGCCAATCGTACTTTGTGTGGGCATGCAGGGCCGACAAAATCGCCGTTACATCGGCCCTGCAAGACCACACACGGTACGATTGGCAGTGCACACTGCAAGCAGGGCCCTGCAGGCAGGGCTTTGTATGGGCCGTTTTAAGCACAGAGGGATCGACTCTACCAGAGATGTGCGAAAAAGCATCAATCAATCAATAGGATTGTTTTACTTGTTATAAGGTAACTTAACTACGAGATGAAAGGTGGGTCACGCGTCCTTCCCTGAACGGTACATGTCTCCTATGATACGTTCGATGGGGATGTTGCCGATGGTGGCTCGGAAGAACAGCTCTACGATGGTGCTACCAGACACCGCCTTCACCGCGGACAGCGTATGTAGTAGTCGACTCGCCCGCGAGCCGCCCATTGGGTACGTGCGGCTTGTGTACTGCAAACATACGTCACTGTTAGCTCCATACAAGGTACAGCACATAGATTAGCTGTTGCATCTTTTGTATTGTAAATAATCTGTTTTTCAAATTTGGACTACGTTCCAAGGTTTACAGAAACGTAGCTTGAAGCTGGAGCATTATAATGATAAAAAAATCCGGCCAATTGCATGTCGGGCCACACGCAGTATAAGGTTCTGTATTTTTTTTTCGATTTTTCACCGCAAGATGCGTAAGGCAGATTTCATAACTTAATTTTTTTGCCTCCTATTGCTCAGCGAGGTCCTAGCGCCTGATTGCTATTGCTTTCTTTACCATTTCCAATTTTTCGGCTATAGCTCATTAACCTGTGAAGCCTACTTAGCTGTGATAGTTTTCCTTTTGATGTCATCATAATTATACTAACTACCGTTTAGCTGGCAAGGGCAGGGGGGACACTCCACTCCAACAAAAAATTGCGCTTTCAAGCTAAATATTTCGTAAAAATATCTCTAAATCGAAAAACGATATTAGTGACTAGTGACATTTCATAATGGCATTATTTTTTAAAGACCTATTCAACCAACGACACCCTACACGGATGGGGTAGACGAGGAAAAAATATCACCCCCACTTTACTTGTAGGGGAGGTACACTAAAAAAAATTTTTTTTCAATGTTGATTTTACGACTGTCGGCGTGGATGAAATGTATCCGTACTAAATTATAGATTTCTAGTACTAAGGGGTAGGATAGGGTCTCTGAGCTAAGCCGCGGTCAGACAGAGAGACACTCAGATAAACAGATGGACATGACGAAACGATAAGAGTTTCTTGTTGATTACGGAACCCTAAAAAGTACCTTTTAACTAAACCGATGGTCTTACCTCATTCAGCACCACCTGTGAATGGTCTTGCAACGCGGCTACCGCTGGTATATCCTGCAGCCTCTTGCACTCTACTTGGCTTGGACTGCCTCCTTCACTCTTCTCTGTAAAACTGGTCTTGAACAATACAATCGCCCTGAGACACGCATACTCGTGGTAATCCGGACGAATTTTCACAAGTTCCGCCAACGCATTCTCAAACGCTTCGACATCTCTCGCCTCAACTTGCTTCCTTCCTTTCAATAGTATTTTCAAATCCATCGGGTAGAGGAATTGTGCCGATCCTATGATGAATAAGTCTCTCCACGACTCTTCGAGCAATAGAAGTCGATCCGAGAGAGACAGAGATGAGAACGCGGGCACGCTTTTTGCCCACTTAACGTTCATGAAAAGAAGCCTGGCTGCCGCCTCGCACATGGCCTCGGGGTCAGCTGGGGTGAGCAGCGAGGGCATTATCGGCGGAGGAGATGGTGCCTTTGGAGGGGAAGTGGCGAACAGCGGAGCTAACATGTTCATCCTATAAGGATACGCCGAAAACAGCCCCATTGGTGGAGGTGGTGGTGGTAGCAAGCCATGCTTTGGCAGCGCCAGGTCGAGCGCAGGAGGCACTGGTAAGCCCACGTCGGGAGCTGGCATTGCTGGATCCTTCAGAAAGAGAGCCATCTGGCGTCTAATTGTAGAGTTCCGAGGACCTCTTTCGTCTTGGACAGCTGCAAAAAGACAAAAATATGTATTTGCTTGATAACATTTTGTCTATTCCGCCTACTTATTATCAATCCTATGTATGCTAATGACTTACCATCTTTGTTCATGCCGGCGTCGAGGCACTTAGCGAGCCGGCAGGCGCGGCACTGGTTGCGGTGAGCCTTATCGACGAGGCAGGCGCCAGGGTTGCGGGCGATGCAAGCGTACTTGCGCGCGCGCCGCACCGATCGCTTGAAGAAGCCAGCGCACCCGTCACACGCGAACACGCCGTAATGTTTACCCGACGAGTGGTCGCGGCACACAGCGCATGGGACGTCGTACAGGATACGGCCTGGGTTAGACGAATAGTGGTTAACTATCAAGTACGGAACCAGGCGATTTGAAAGCACGTGAAAGTTCTAAATGAATTATTTTATTAACTCAACCCACAGTAAATACTTAGTAGTTAGTTGGAATTTCTATTTAAACCAATTGTTTTGTTTGCGTATAGTTTGTTACTGTAACAATGGATTTACAGTTAGATAAGTACCTATTCAAGACTTAAAAAATATATATCAAAGTAAAAAAGAATCTGTCACGTGCGAGTCGGACTCGCGCGCCGCCGAGTGTACCGACTTCCGATATACTGTATTTTTGAAAGCAATAAAGTACATTTTTAGGACCGCAAAACTAAATTTGTTTGTAAAGGTTTTTTTGCAGATTTCTAAAAAACTGTGCAACTTAGACAGACTGTTTTATTTTTGCTGTAATATTTACGTTAACTTCTATCGACTGTGATTAATTCAGACCTTTCCTTTCACAAACTTCGGAGATAAGGGGTGGATTGGTATTTTTTTGTCATTCATCATAACTTGAAAATTAAGAGCCGTACAAGAATACAAAGATATATTTTAGAATGTACAAAATCCTTTCATATGATACCCCACTCGACCCAGTAACGAAAATTTGAAAATTTGCCCCCCCCCCACCCCTATTTTATTAATATTCATAATTATTTTTTAATTCTTTTATGTGTAATTAAGTTGGACAACCATATTCTAAAACTGTTCTAAATTTCAGTCGATAGCATGACTGGTTTATGAGATACGCAGGTGTGACAGACAGACAGACAAAGTCACACCATAAGGGTTCCTTTTTTACCATTTTGGTATTGGAACCCTAAAAATGACCAATCTTTCCAAAAATCCTTATATAACTTAGCGATGTTCACATATAGGGTGACTTTTAATTAGTTCTTGATAGCAAAAGATATGCATGTACTCGTACTCATGATCCTGAACAACTTTTCCCAAGGAACATAGGTCGAAACACGAAAAACCAAATTTGAACTCCCATACAAAATGCGCTATCAGCTGATGCAGTTTCTATGGGAGGTCAAAATTTGATTTTTGTATTTTGGGGAAAGTTGTTCAGTATCATGAGTGCATTCATACCTTTTTCTATCAAGAACTAATTAAAAGTCACCCTATATAAATCTACGATCCCCTGACGCAATTAATATACGCATAACAAAAGTTCATGAGCCAATAGAAACCAAAAAGTGTTTAAAAGCTATCGAGAACCATAAATCAAAGTGTCACAATTATGTGATTTTGAGTACAATATAGCCATAAAAGCATAACGACCTGGGCAGGGAGAAGCGTGGCTCCTCCCTTTAGCAACCCCCCGGTGGGCTACTTCGCACGTCTGACGGCCCGATCTAAAGTGCAAATGATGTTTCTTCTGTTTGCTTACCTAGTAAAGCTCATAATTAATTCGATATGGTAGAATTTAACGCCTAAAGTTACTTTTCATGAATTTATTTTATTTTAGTTTTACAAAACATTCTGTACGTATAAAAATTATCAAATGACCGTTGAGTAATAAATATTATTACCACATATTGGAAAACAACACTTTTTTGCTCAAATGTGCTTCATATTTTTCAATCTATAAAGATAATAATAGGATAATAATATCCTACGCTGTGGTTTATACCATTCTTAAAAAAAAAACATTGGCATTTCAATTTAAATACTTCGGTGCAGTTTCTCCAACAAAGGCTGCTATTTTTTGCCATAGACGAATTCATCGTTCGATCTGGTAAATACGATCCCACGGACTGCGTTTAGCAAGGCAGAGATAATACGTCTTTATTAATACACCTCCAACAGGCCTGCGTCGAGAAGGCACAAAGGCAGCCCCATTCAGACGACCCGTTTCATACAAGCATGTTGATGTGAATACACTTGTGAAGCAGGAAACGCGGTGTCGAATGTAAGATCGTCGAAAAAAGATTTAGTACAAAACTGCCGTCCTTAGACAATGGGGGAATATAAAAGCCAAGAAGCGGAGTTTCGGAACAGTTAATACAACTCAATAAAACGGCTTTTGAGGATAGATAATGACAGGTCGGAAGATGAAGTCAGACGCTATACGGCCAGAGTTAACAGGCGTGTGTATTCAGGGAACATGTTTTGGGTCGTGTGAATTGATTTTTGATGAGCTCTTAGCATCTGTCGCAATAATTGAGCGATGTGTGATTCAGATCTTTTCAGTCGCAAAGCTGACAATGTTGAACGCCGATCCTTTGATAGATCGAAAGAGGTAATTTCCTTAGCCATGCATGGTATGGCTATAATGGATCGTCTGACAGCCTAAAATTAACCGTCGTAAATGTTGTAAACTTTATTGTGCAGATTTTCTTTTATTTTTGCTAAAATCATAGATAGTGGCTCAACTAAGGTTGAAAATCAGCTTGGAGTAAGTAAAGCATGGCACACGAGTAGAAAAGATGTATCCACTAGAGGCTGCTCAACAGTTTCAGCCTCTTTGGTTTCGGCCTCTTTGGTTTTAGCAAGTACCAGGACATGCAGAAGCGTATATAGTAGGATAACTAAGAAGGCGAACCTTGCACCTTAACCTGCTGGGATGAAACTTGGCAGGAGTCAAGTATAGGTAACATATTAGAAGTGGTGCTCCCCAGCAGGACGCGACTGAGATGCACAGTGGGGCATAATGTCGAAAATGTGTAGTTTTTTACTAGGTTAAAAATTGTATCTGTTGAACCGACATAGGTAGCTAGTTGAAAATTTCACAGAGCTTTTAAAAAAAATATATCACCTTAAAATAAAAAAGTCAGTCAGTCAGTCAGGACATATTATTTTATTGATATTTTAGTGAACTAAACTCATACTAAGTTTGACCCTCGAATTACTAACCGTTCTGACGATAGAGCAAAAACAAAAAAATACGTTTCTTGTATGGCGACCCCCCTTATTTTTAAAAATTTAAAAATTTTTAATTTAAGGTGATATATTTGTTTTAAAAATACATATTCTGTGAAATTTTCAACCAGCTCCCTATGTCGGTTAAACAGATACAATTTTCAACCTAGTAAAAAACGACACATTTTCGACATTATGCCCTACTGTGCATCTCAGTCGTCTCCTTTTGGGGAGCATTTCTTGTAATATGTTACCTATAGGTATGTACTTGACTCCTGCCAAGTTACATCCCAGCAGGTTTAGGTGCAAGGTACCCCATACAAGCTCAGCCTTAGTGATGCTACTAATAGGAAAGGGGGCTTATAATGGGATTTGCCACCTTAGGAAACGAATAACTGGAGAGAGAGTAGCCAAGAGAAAGCGAAAGAAGTCGTAAACATAGCTAGTATTAGTATAGTACGACATACAATTTGTTCAGTATAATTGTTTCCGTTATTGTTTTTACAACAAAATATTTAAATCATAGGCTCATTAATTGACCCTACCTACCCATTATTTGACCCTATCGTTGGTGCGATGTCAACCCTTAGCTGACAAACAGGCGGGCGATGAGTATCACCGTGCGAATGGTCACCTGCGCTCGCGCATCGCGTGACATGACGCACGTTAACGCTACTATTAATCGACTCGACTACTGGATGCTACTAACATTTAAATTACCGTTCATTTAGAACGGGAGGTTAGATCTGTATTCCCACATTAATTTTGAATTTTTTTTACTTAGCGCGTTGTTTGTACTCGTATTGACTGATTAGATTAGACAGGGTCACTTATTTTGACATTGGAAATGTCTTTCGTTCGCTCCAGTATAGGCTCCAATTTCACGAAAAAGTGCGATCCCGTAATATCTCGGAGAGTTCACGTTATTTTATTTTTATTCAGAGTACCAATGGCTACTTAAATCAATTAATTATAAACATAGGTGAATCAGTACACAGCCATTTATAATAGGTAACCGCAGATTAAAATCTATCTAATTAACTGAAGAAGCTAAGAATATCACTGGAGTATAAACCAAGTAGTTAAATTAAAAAAAAACCTCAACACTGCAATCAGTCACTTAAGGAAAATGGGGAATACAAAAATTAACTAATGCTAAAATTAAATTAGGTAAGTATAGTTATGAACTTATGTTAGGCTTAAAGAATATCTTGTAATAAATATGCCTTATATTATATTTAAAGGATTTGAGCAAAACAGCTCCAAGTCGCTGTGTTCCTTGCTTAAACTATTAAATGACTTAGCAGTCGAAGAAGGAATTTCGCCGATAATTTGTTTTTGCACTAAGTGTTGTTAAGGGCTGGTTGTGTCTACTACGAAGTCTATTAGTAACGTGAATATTAATGTTTTGTAACAGGCTGGGAGAGTCTATTTCTACCTTGGAAATTTTAACTAAATAAATTAGGTCTGAAATTTATCTTCTTTGCACTAAGGGTAAGAAATGATAAGTTTTACAACGGATTTCGTAGCCCCTGTTCAAACCGTCTGCATTTATATTGTAAAGTACCGGAGGAAACGTTTTTGGATAGACTCAATACGGTTAATATGCATCTTATAGGTACTGAGGAGTTTAGACAACGGATGCATTTCCAGTATACTTCGCACATACGAACAATAAAGGACTTTGATAGAGTTGTGAAGATATGATATTCAAAAAAGCTATTTATTAGAGCTGTAAGGTGCAAAAAGAATTATTCGAGAAAGTCACAAACGAAAAAAGTTATGGCCGATATAGTGAATTTTTTTTTTCCGAATTTTGATTTTGGCGCTCGATATTTTGGAAACGAAGAATGATATCAAAAATTTATTTTTAGTCGTAAGCCCAAATACAAAATTTGAAGATCCTGACTTCAAAACTGACGGACTTTAATACAAACTTTCATCCCCTATTTTACCCCCTTAGGGGTGGAATTTTGTAAAACCCTTTCTTAGTGCACCGTTAGACTTCATAAGGAACCTACATGCCAAATTTTTTTGTGTAATTGTTAGCGTCATATTCCCATAAAATGTTGTGTATGCCTATAAGTGACGCATTCATAGAGATTTAGATTTATGTGTATATTATTATATTAACCAAATTATGTATGACTGTGTTGTTGGCGTACCTATTGCATAAATAAATAAATTCTAAATTTCTAGACCCAGCGGTTTGGGCTGTGCGTTGATATGTCAGTTAGTGAGTCAGTCACCTTCTTCATTAACAGTAAATGTGTGTTTAAATGCGATGGCAGGTTCAAATTTAGAAGTATTTCATTTTAGATATTATTTTCAACGTACCTGCGTATTTTCACAGCTATACCACATTTTAAGTTGGGTGTATGGTCAAGTGAATTTCGGCCAGATGAACCGTTGACGTGAATAAGGTGGCGGATAGTGGCTGGATGCGGAAGGAGGAGGACTGGATGTGGTGGCGAGTCTTGGGAATGGCAAATGTTTACTAATGGATCAGGCTGCTGATGAAGACGATTATGATCGATATTAAAGTGCATCTAAACTATGCATTGGATCGGATTTCAACCCATTTTTAGGCAAACAATTAGCCGATAGGAACTTGGCCCCCTTTTTAACAGTTATTTTTTTGGTGGTAAAATCTATCTAGGCTGGTTTGCAAGGCTATAAATCGATCTAGCTAGGAAGTTTTGAAAAGTTACGCTGTCTTCGTGTTTTTAGAGATAGGTCGCCCACGTTCTTTATTCAAGGGTGTTACTGAATGCGGAGAATCAAAATTTATAAATATTTCAAAGGTTAAAGTAAAAATAATTAAAAGCTTTATTGCATTCAGAGAATGACACAGAACATAATTGGTTTCGTCCACTAGAAAGTCATGTAAAACTATTGAAGTGTGCTAATTATGTTCTCATGACGGGGATGAAATGAGCGGTACGAGTATCAGTTGCGATCATTGGGGCGTGTGGGAGTTAGCAGATGCGCGTGATGCGCCCGTGGGAATATAGTGCATCATTGACCATTCGATGTTACGTCATCTCCACAGGTAATTATCAGTTTTTAATGGATACTGAGGGTCCCAATTCGGTAGAATTTTTATTAGCTGCTGTAAACTGACAATTAGCAATGCTTAGTGATGTTTTGCAATGCTCTTCTGTAAAGCTTTGTGACGAAGCATATACCACGTGTAAACGGAATAAGCGAAACTGAGAAAATAGTTTTTTCAAAATCGAGAGTAGAATCAATTTCACTGGTTTTTGATAGGGGTAATTTTTAAATTTTTTTAAATTTAAATTTTTGCTGCTTCTATTCTAAACATTTCTGTGGATACGCGCGCTGGCAGCGGGGAAAGTGGGCGTGGCGTGCGCGGTGTGCGCGGACTAAAACAGCGATGAAACTAGACAATGATGAAACTTTAAAATAACAAAATCTAGACAAAAATAACTTTTTTAAGATTTTTTTTACGGAAGTGGATTTATTTTATAAAAATCAGTTGGGTTCTATGAGGGTTTCGCTTATTCCATTAACACGTTGTATACAATTAAATGCCAAGAGTATATTATCAAAATCCTTACTTTCTAATTGATGGAAGTATACCGGTGGCATGAGCCGACATAATAAAATACATCATCATTGTCCTAGCCTTATTCCGTTTTTACCAAAGGTTTTTCGGAGTCGGCTACCTAACCTAGGGGAATTGACGAGGACACTGGTTTTTACACAGAGCGACTGCCATCTGACCTCCGCAACCCAAAGGGCAATCCATACCCAATCCTAGATTAGGCTTTGCCAGGTGAGTGGCCACCCTGGCTGTCAGAGTTTTCAAACCGCCAAATGGCCTCTGACTTGGCTTAACGACTACCATCATTGACAATAGCTGGGACTAACGACTTAACATGCCTTCCGAAGAACGGATAAGCTCTGGTTGTTTTGCCAATAGGGTCACCCATCCGGGTGTCTGACCACGGCCAACGTTGCTTAACTTTCGTGATTGGAAAGAGAGCAACTACCAATCGGCCACGAGCGCATCGTAAAGAAATATATGAAATTTTATGAAAAAGTGTCATGTGGAGATCCCGCCTATCATTGCATAGGGGGGCCATTAGGGGTAGAGGGGATGAGTTTGTATTCTAGCAAGAGGAGTACCTACCTAGAGTTTTGTATTTACCTTGCAAGACGCTTATTTTTAAGAAAGAAAGGCACTTACTTGAGGAAGCTGGCATTGATTGCATTTCCATTGCTTTTTCTTCTAAAGAATTTAGCCTCTCATTGTTTCTGCAACAACAAAATATCAGTAAAATACTATATTGAATTCAATTGTTAAAAATTATTAATAATACTGTCATCGAAATGTTCACACAGATCGTGCGAACTTAGAATCGCACCCCGGACGTTTGCGGTTCCTTAAGAGCACTCGAAAACCTAAAGAATGTTAGTAACAAAATGTAAGAAATCACTCACTATTGTTACAATTTTACAAGTCTGACATCTTCCAGGCACAAAGCTAAGGGCACTTATATTTGTGCATTATTCGTATTGTTCTAGAGCCCATTGCCAACTATTGAGTGGTTAACACTTAGTCCACTTATAATACTTTTTTAAAAACATTTGCCATTTCCGCTTATATAATTGATTCGTATGTCGATGATGTGATGTAAAATTTTCGTTTTCGCGGTATTATTACGGTGCATTATTTTTTTCAAAGCAAAACAATGCTCTATTCTCTTGCATGCATCCAGATAAATGAGCCAAGTTGACCACGGACTGATCCCGGAAAATGGGTGGCGTCACCGAGGTCGGTCTAGAATCTAGACTCTAGATTCTAGATTTTTCTTCTAGACTCTAGAAGAAGATGGTGCGATGTCTTGAAAGCTTTTATGGCAGTCAGCAACTCAAGAGCGCGAAGACTGTTGTAAGAAAGGGGAGGCCTTTTGTCCCAGGTGTGGGACACCCTACTAAATCAAAGGTTATAGTTGTGCACTGTGCGTTGCAAATGAGAATAGGACTGAGCCTAATGTGAAGTAGTAGCTGTCAAACTAACTTCACTCTGTTTCGATTTAGTTTTGCAAAACCAATGGGAACCGCTGTGAAGTTAGCTACAAACCATCATTTGAAAATCATAGAAGAGGAACCGAAGCAAGGAGGTTTTTGTTCTGAGAGAGGAACAAACAATTCTTCTTGACTTTAAATTCCATATATTATATTTGTCATAATGTTAGTTATTATTCTGCTCAGTTGTATTTTATGAAATGTTAATTTTTTTTTATTTCAAAATTTTAAAAACTACACATCCATTCCTTTTGTAGTTGACGTATGTTGTAAATGGCCTAAAGGGGAATGATAGTGCAAAAAGCTAGGTTAACATAAATTAGGTGATTTTGTAAAATATTTATCAACACATTTGCTCATAAAACAGCTCTATTTTCACTGTATTGAGGTCCATAATCCAGCTTATTAAACACGCGTGCCTTTTCCATTATATCACCGCACTAGTGTTTTTTTGTTCTTTTTTATTTTTGCATATAGCAAGGAGTTTTTATGTCATAACATTCAAAACTGTGTTCGATACAATGATAAATAAACGTTTTGTTTTTAGGAAAATATTCAAAATAATCAATTAACCAACAATATTTTTGTGTTTTATATTTTAAATAATTCAAGTATAGTATAAGGCTGTTTGGTGGTGTAGTCAACGTTTAAAAGAGGCTTGTTGCGTGTATCCTTCATGAATAAATGCTGGCTGGTTATTAGGAGACGCTCTCCTTTATAAATCTGTGATAGAATCCGAGAATCATCATAACTATATACTTATCGTTGGCTGATTCAATTATCAGTTATGGGCTGAGTATTTATGGACGTACCTATAGGACTTACCTTGACAACATATATAAAATTCAAATCTCCATACATAAAACTATTGTATCCAGAAAAACCAAGCTTAAATATAAGGACGATGATGTCGGTTTGTTTAAACATTGCAAAGTAATGTCAATTTTTGATAAAATAAATATGTCAGTGTTGTTGGATAAATATGATAACATAAGTCTTCTAACTCAAAACACGAGGCCAAAATCATAGCGAGTCCTAACTCACCTACCTACTTACAAACTACCCAAGCATACTAACGTTTATGGTACGAGAACGTGGGAATACCTACTGCCTAGTATACTCAATAATATACCTAAAGAGTTGCATGAAGACTTGTTTATCACAGGTAAAAAATGTAAAAATACGTTAAAAAAATTGTATCTCGGTTAAATGTAAGTGTCTTCTTTTTTAGGGTTCCGTACCTCAAAATAAAAAAACGGAACCCTTATAGGATCACTTTGTTGTCCGTCTGTCTGTCTGTCTGTCAAGACCCTTTTTCTCACGAACGAGAAGAGGTATCAGGTTAAAATTGATAACGAATATTAAAGTCCATAAAACACACAACATCTGAAAATTTCAATTTTTTACAACGACGCAATCAAAAGATATGGCTTTTTATGTCCTCATCTCCATACATTTATGCAAAAAAGCAAAACCTACAGGGTACTTCCCGTTGACCTAAAATTATGAAATTTGGCAAGAAGCTAGGTCTCACAGTATAAATAAAGGGAAAAGTCTTAAATCATTAAATATTTCAATTTTTCTCACTAATAGTAAGAACTTTTCTATAAAAGAGGGGTCAAGTTTGATGGTCGCGGAGTTTTTAAAATCAAAGAGCAAAAGCTTTTAGTATATCATTTGGTAGATAGGTACGGAACCCTTAGGGTGCGAGTCCGACTCGCACTTGGCTGGTTTTTTCTTTTCTTTTAGTCACATTCATGGTTCAAACTTTTTGTTCTTTTTGTAATTAATTATGTATATGTAAGTCATAAGTAGCGAGCTTCCGCTCACTCGCTTCTCGCATAAACCCTGCAGGTTTTGAGTAGCGTTTATTGTTATTTAAACAAAATTGTAAACTTATTGTTATGAATAATAAATTAAATTAAAAAATAAAAACTTCCCATGAAACTTCCACTGCAGGCCAGGGAGCTCCATACAGAATTCCAGCAAAAACGCATGGTAGGTACTCAATGTGGAGGGGAAGTATCACAGTCACCACGCTTGTTAGCGTTGCGGCTGGCACCATGGACTATGGTTGTTGGCGATCGCAGTATGAAAGATGGTACAATATACAGAAAGAAGTTGCTGCCCATCCTCTGCTTCATATAAGCCCTTAGTCACCTCTTACGACACCCACATGTAGAAATGGGTCGGTACAATTCTTTGCTGGCATCACACGGGCACCATCCCGAGAGTACCATTTGAAAAAGATGATAAGTAGAGTGACACGTAGAGATGTTTAATAAAAGATATAAGATTTATTGAGAAAACTTTGCAGAAAAATATTTTAATGTTCGAAAGGTCGAGCAGATGGTTTTACCATGATGCTCCAAGTCGATTTATTTGAGACAAACAAATAATAGACAGAAAGAGATGTTGCAGGTATTACTCTAAGGTGTACCTGACTTACAAATTAAAAAATTCATATTGACTTTGAGTTTTTTGCATAATCATTCACCTGTAGGTCATTTACATGATACGCTTAAATGAAAGAAATTGATCAATATTTTGAAGAGTAAAAAGAACTTTGGAGTGTCATGTCAAGAAAACTGTCAATTATTACGCGATAAAGGGTGCCTAAATTTGCAGATTGTTAACTAGTATAGCATTATGACAAATACAGCGTGAATTATTATTCGTTTTGCTCCCGAAGCCCATTGATTATACTCATAAAAACAAGCAACTTTCGCGAAGAAAAAAATGTTTAACTCGCGTGATCGACTCATTTTGTATGGGAAGGCGAAAACTTTTTTCTTCGGGGAAGTTGTTTTTATTCATGAGTAGAATCACTGGGCTTCAAGAACGAAACCAACACAAATTCACGCGTCAGTTTTTCCTATACACGGTTATGGCCTTTAATACCCATACTGATTTTTAATATCAGGAGTAAATTTAAGTTGTTTTTGTTAAAACTTTTAAAAGTAGGATGGTCAAATCATTGAATCAATACTAGCTAAATCCTAAAAAGGAAAGCTTTGAATCGATCCGCCGATCAGCGATTAAACGATCTTTATTCTTAGAATACAGAAAGCAAATATAAGATGCATACAAGTTTTTTTCTCTTGTCATTGTTTGCGTCAACAGAGTGGGTAGCTGGACAGTGGCTAAGTAGCTGTTAGATACTACAGATGAAAAAATTGTACATTTTTTGAAGGTAGTAATGGTTTCGTAAAACAGGTAATTAGTCTGGGATAATCCGGGTAAGATGAGCACAATGGTACAGCGGCCGCTTGTATCGCAACGCCGCCGCCGCGGCCGGGTGCGCATACGCATCCGGAGGGTTACGCACCAACAAAGGCGAGAACATGTCAGTGAAAGACTTTTTTTTGCTGTTTGGGCTGCAATAATAGTTATAATAACATCGGAAAGTCGGTAGCTTCTTGCTTTTGGAATCAAGCAAAAACTACTCTAATCGCTTTTTTTTTTACTTGTTTTCAGTTAGGTGAGCACGCAGTAAGCTGCGACAATTTCACATGATTGTACTTACTACTGTACTTGGTCAACACTTGGTTCAAATAAGTAATTTATCGGAATTATTTTTTTATTTGATTCTGTTAAGCTTTGCGACGTTTTTGATTGGCTAAACTGACTGTCAGAGTTTTCAAGCCGCCAAATAACTGATCTAACAGCAGCCGGCACCAACGGCTTAACCGACCTTCTGACACACGGAAGACGATGGAGTTGTTTTACCACTCGTGGTCACTCATCCAGGTTCTGACCAAGGCCAAAAATGCTTAACTTTTGTAATAGGAAAGAAAGAGCTGCTACCACATCGTCGCGAGCGCGTCCGTCGTCGCCCCTTGAGACAAAAAATGTTCTGATGTGGACATTCTAAGACTGCGAGCTAAAAACAGTTAAAAGGCAGTAATACTCCTCTACAAAATACAATTGTTGTACAGTTACGAGTAGTTATCGCGAAGGCTTCGTCAAGTCAGTGACGAGCGTAGCTTTGGCGTAAGTAGCTAACCATGTCATCAGAGATTACAAAGCGCCAATTGGCTGAAATCACCACTACGGTTCATTCTAAAATGAAGTAGAAGAAGAAAGGTCAGGAAAGAAAGGAGATGGTCATCAATAAGATGCTTGGCATCTTCTTGATGCCAATCATGGTGCCAACGATGGTACTTTGTTTTATAATAACATCCCATGAAACGACCACTGCTGGACAGGATGCTTTACAACAAAATACCTGACAATGTAGTGTAATTAGCCTGAGAGAAAGTTTAACAATGTGTAAAGCAAACGTTATGTAAATACAAAGAGATTTGAACCTCGCTACGCTCGGTCATAGAGGGATTTGAAGGCTTGTCAAGTGTTGCACTTTTGAAACGTCAACGTTTGTTTTGGTTCTTTTTACACTTCTGCTAATTTAAAAAGTTATCTGATTGTTCTCTTGACAACTAGTATGACGTTGTCTTTACTTTCAGTCGTCTATGAAACTATTTGTTTTGATGTTGTCGTGAGCGAATCGGCTCTGTAGTTTTTATAATTTTACTGTTATTAAAATACTTATATCTAATCAAATAAGTGTTGTACACAAAAGCCTAAATGCTGAACAATATATAAATCGTACCGGCATGCGGATCTCATTCTTCTAGGAAACAGGACATCGAAGAATTCTTATGCTTTTATTTGTAAGTAATATTTAAAAGCTTATTTTTGCAAAAAAATGTGTAATACTCATTAAAGTGACAACAAATTACATTAAAGATTAGGTAAATCAATTTAAAAAAACCTTCCACAAAGAAATATACTGCAAATTACAAGAAAAATTCAAGAATATCTACATAACACGAATGATTTTGATTATCCACCATTAGAGATGTAAATAGTGGTTATCGATAATGTCTAAAAAGTTATCGAATTAAATCAGATGATTCATGATTCTTCATAATTCTAGTACGGTCTCTGTAAATGGTTATATCGCTACATGTTAATCTACCGAGTAATATAAAAACTGGCCAAGTGCGTGTCGGACTTGGTAGATTTAGGGTTCCGTTGTGTTGTCTAATTCATCAATATATTGCTATTTGTTAGTAAAATATATTTAATAATAAACATTATCACCAAAGACAATGCGACTCTTCCCTAGACCTCTAGCCAAAAAATTTGATAAGTGAAACCTATGTCAAATAATAGACCTAATCATCACTAACGTCTTTTACTATGGCACCAAAAAAAATCGGTCTCCGTGAAAAAAAGTATTGACCTTTGCAAATTTCAGGAAATGTGTGATTTTATTATTATTAAATTAATTGATTTAAAAGACATAATTTCAAATTCTGTGTCAAGTAAACGAATGACAAAACTTGTATAATACAGGGTGTTCAATAATGTTTATTTTAAAAACATCTTACTCGGAGTAATGATTGGCATCACTAATAGGTCTTCATTCCCTGACACCATGCTAATCTGTTGTGGGCTATTTTATCACTAAACAACTCGTGAGTGTTACAAGCGTGATTTTAGCTTCTACAGCAATTGAAATAAGATCGGTACACCGTCCAATGTGTCAAGCTTGACGTACTCTTGACTTTACCATATCATCGGTAGTCAATATTTATTTATTTTCAGATCCCTTCAAGTTTTAAAGATAAAGTAGAACTGCATAGCAGCGGCATTGCAACAAGGCAATAAAACTACTAAATAAACAACACTTGCAGAGAGACTTGAGTGAAAATGGTGACGAAAATAAGAGTTATTATTAAGTAGTAGGTAACTTTATTAGTAGATTCATAACTTTTTAAATATACTTCGTAACGTTCTGTAATTTTATTTTAGGTAGTAGGTAAGTTTATTAGTAGATTCATAACTTTTTAAATATACTTCGTAACGTTCTGTAATTTTATTCATTTACTCTTCATTTGAATTAAATGAGAGAAAAAATAAAGCAGCTTAATTCATTTCTGATGAATTCCTTTTTTTTATAATATTAACTATAAATACAGAAATGCGAAAAAGACACTCTACGCACCCCTTGGAATAGACTCCTTCACCAAACGCGACCCGCGCCCGCGCGATTGCCGTGTTCTTTATCGAGCCTAGTTGTACTGCGTGGACGTGTGTAAGTCTCTGTCATTTTCAAATTCTGACGATTTGTGGTTTCGCGCTTGATGTATGAATTGTTCGGGGTGCGCTTTTATAAACATAAGTGCAACGACAAATGTTGGTTCTATTCATTTGATTTCTCTTCAAAGATCACTATTGTAAATAGCATACAAAACATTAGAATTCAAGACGATTTTTTTAAAAGTCACAAAATTTTGAATTCATCATGAGCGTCTAACATCTGCTCAAAGCCTCGTCAATATTTAATGTGTGAATGTTAATACTATCGTTTTAAAAAAGTCGAAATTCTAAATTATCGCACTCGTCATATCGAGTGCCTGCACATCTCTAGCTGGTCAAAAAGCGTTACAGCGACGTTTGAAAGTAGATAATCATAAACATGTTTATCTCTTTTTTTCAATATGACTCTTAACATGAGTAAAAAGTCAAGCTATAGCCAACACTTTTCGGATCCCTCTATGACCGAGCGTAGCGAGGTTCAAATCTCTTTGTGTAAATAGCTTACTATAGATTAGATGACTATATCAATGACAGCGAAACACAAGAAACACATCGTAAAAAGCCGACCCTTAAAGTAGATTATGCTGCAGTAGTTTCTTGCCGTTTCTTTTACGCTGCCATAGCACGATCCTAAACGTATTCTCATGACATTCAATAAATATTATGTAAAGAATCTACATTGAATAAAATATCTCTTCAAAATTCCAGCAAAATCGCAAAGTACATTTTGCAAGTACCAACGTCATATGTAAGCAGACGCTGCTGCCAATCTTCCGATTCATTCATCCTTTTTTACTCTTGCGACGCCCACGGGTGGAGATGGATACCGCAATGGTACTTAGTATGTTTAGCTCAGAACGAAAATCGGTTATTTAAAATTTAAATAATGAAAAAGGCGACTTACAACTGTATTGAGAGTTTGCGAGGCGAGTTTGTGACGAGAATGTAACTACACTGACTGTAGCAAGAAGGTGCTATGTTTGTTTATCGCCGTGCAATGAAAATTAACTTCAGCATCCGTGTCCAAAGATCGTTATAACTTTAACGGCTTCACAAGTAGTTAAAAGGAAATTCATTTCTAACATTTTACTTTACATGTACAGGCAAACCTACAAGATTTTAAAGTACAATAACTGGTTTTACATAATTTTGCGAATGCTGTAACAAGATATCTCTTGAAAACTGTAACTTTAGATTACTTTGGGGAAATTTTCAATAGATTCAATAGATTCGTACCTATACCTTCTCTTTTGTTCTGTTGTAAAACTTTGGGTATCGACTGTATTTCATATCGCTTTCATTTCTATATTAATTTAACGCAAGCAAACGACGGTAAAAATGATTGAGTCACGCTATAAACGATGTTTTTCACTAGTTAACACATGCTGGATTTTAATTATAAAATGTTAGTAGTACCTACCTAGTACCTCATTTAGGTACTTATATAATACGTAATAGTTATAATAAGTAAATTCAAACCGCTGTCGTAAAAAGTATTAATTACATTTATCGTCTTTACCTCGGTAATAAAAAGGCTTATTGCCTTAACCCGAAAATCACTATGATATTCAAGAATTTATACCCATGAAACAAATTTCTGTGTAAATAAACATGTCATAATCAACTGCGTTCTTTGAGTATGTTACTCGGGCCTTAAACTGAACAACTTTCCCTAGGGAACATGGTCGAATCACAAAAAAAGAAATTTACTTCCCATACAAAATGGAATGATATACTATAGGAGTAATTTTTTCATTCGTATTTAGACTTTTAGGGGAAGTTGTTCAGTTTTGTCCGAGTAATATACAGAAAGGAACGCAGTTGATTAGGAAGCACCCTATGTAATACTTAATTTTCAACGAACACGGTCTGCACGTTCCTTCAACCAACTAAGAACGTGTTGCTCTTGTACTTAGCACTTGAGACTTGTCCAGTATCCTTCGAGTATTCTATTGTTTTGCCTATTAGCAAACCCATCTCTTTCAGCTTTTCTGCTGAGGCCCATGATTTTTTTTGCATTGATTTAAAAGGATTTACCATAGTCACCACTCTCGTAAGCGTTACGGCTAGCGACCGCTGTTGTTGGTGACCGCAATATGTAAGACGGTATAAACGATATACAGAAAGATGCTGCTGCCTATCCTCCGGTTCATATCATAAGCCCTTATAGTCGCCTCCTTACTACGCGATGTTACTTAGTATGGACAGGCCCAATGATACGAAATATTGAACAAAATATATTGAACAAAAATATTGAACCCGAAACTACAAAAATAGGATAATATTTTCGATAAAAAATAGTTATTCTTTATTGTACACATACATAAATATACATTGTTACAAAAGAAGTTCACAAGTGCGAGCATATCCCTTTGAAGAGATATCTTCCAGCCAACCACACGTTGGTAAGACGGAGGATATAGACGGATATAGATGAAAAATGGTCCTACACAAAAATTTTCAAAGTCGCTTTTTATGATGTTTGATATGAGCAAACGATATACATATTTTCAAAATCGCTTTCATACAATTAATAAGGGTATAGCATGTCATTGGACGTATATTTTACAAAAAAATATTCAGCCGCATTGGTGTGTTTCGAAATTGTTTCTTTCATTTGAAGTTAACCAGATGCTTAAATGTGACAATATAGTATATTTCCAGAATCACCTCCTAAAGCCCTTTCATTTGATATACTAGACGATAGGAATTAAAAAAAAATCCCATAAAAAAAATTAATGACGTCATACCTCCTGATCCAGGCATTTGACAGCTTTCGTCCCGGAAGTTTTGAAGGTGTAATATCATCTTTAATAACTAATAATAATAACATACTAAATTTGGTACTAGGGTCATCAATCATCCGAAATGTGTTTACCTTAAGTCAAGTTACAAGGAGATAAGGGAGGGAATGGTATTTTTTTTGTAATTTTTTATCATAACCTAAAAATTAAGGGCCGTAAAAAATTACAAAATTATATATTAGAATGTACAAGTAAAACCCTTTCATATGATACCCCACTCGACTTATTGACGACAAGTACCTGTACAACCGAGCAGCCACCTCAACCTGAAAATATCATCGGGTGAGCAGGCTATGCTACTTGCCAACAGATGGCGCTGTAGGTTTAGGTTTATTTATAAAATGCTCAAAAACACGGGGAAAACGAATTTTACCAGACATGAGACCTAGCTAGATCGATTTTTTGCCCCCAAAAACCCCCGCATGATAATTTCATCGAAATCGGTAGAGCCGTTTTCGAGAAACCGATTACAAATATATATTTATATACAAATATTGCTCGTTTAATAGTATAGAATTTGAAATGTTGCCCCAACCCCCCTATTTGGGCCCCCTTTACATTAATAATCATAATTTTTTTTTCATGTGTAATTACGAGGCAAGCATATTCTAAAACTGTTCCTAATTTCAAGTTGATAGCATGAGTAGCTTCTGAGATATACAGGTGTGACAGACAGACAGACGGACAGACAAAGTCGCACCATAAGGGGTCCTTTTTTTACCCTTTTGGTACCGGAACCCTAAAAATGAAACGAAACATGAGCTCCTCAAGTGCCAATAATTGGGTTTTGAGTCTTGAATTTCGTTTATTTATTTTTAAATCTCAGCCTAAGTAGTATTTTTATGTATTTTCCATAACAGATTCGACTACATTTACTGAGGGTCTATAACGACCGCCCACCAAGCCCGTATGAGTTCATGCCTATACATACACCCAATTGACACGCGAGCCTTTAACCCCGACCTACCACAGTTTATAGTGCCAAACATGATAGCTCTTTCGTAACGATCACAAAAGTTAAACAAAGTTGGCAGTGTTGAAATGAAAACCCGGATGGGTGACCGCTAGTAGCTTTTCTTTGCTTCGGAAGTAACTTTTCGATTAGTACTTAACGGACACTATGCCATGTCAAATAAAAGGCCGTTAAGCGGCCACAGAATATACAAAAAATTCTGGCCATTTATAAGCCTATATCTATCTATTTACGAACTGAAAGATGTAGTGTGCGTGGACCAGTGGTTCCGTTAATGAAAATAAGCAACTTTCCAGAAAAACTCTATCCACGACCCGACGTTACATTTAGTTAGTTGTCATATCTTCTTCTTTGCTAAGAAACCCACTGGTCTCATAAACGTGACGATAGCTGTGTATAGTCATTATCATCATGTTAACCGAAAGACATTGTCAATAAAAATATTTAATAAGTTGCTTGAAGCTATTAAAAATGTGACAAATAATAAAACATTTACAGAAAAATTAAAACAATTTTAATTGATAAGTGTTACTACTCCATAAAGGAGTATATTGATGATAAAATTTAAATAATAATTTGTGCTATGTTCTCCTCTCTTGCAGCGCTGTTATTTTGCTGTGCCCAACAGGGTCTAAAATGATTGTACTAATTTTAAGATGACACCAACTTTGTGACCATTTTAGAATGCAAATAAATATTGAGTATTGCTTAGGCGTTTCCAAAAGATCCCCACGACAAGGATCGCTCCTGGGAGCCAAGTCTTGAACATCACCGGGTAAATAAAATATCACGTTTTCAAAGACTTTAAAATCTGATAAACTGTTTGAAACTAAATAAAAACCATGAAAATTAACAATTTTATATCTAATATCAATTTTCGCTATTGAAAAGAAAAAACTGTTAAATTTTAATTTTTTGTGTGTTAATTATTAGTTCTTTAACTATGAACTTGCCGGTATTTTCTTACAGATTAATGAGATCATAATTCCTTTACCTAATTCTAAAGCCATTTTTAGGGTTCCGTACCTCAAAAGAAAAAAACGGAACCCTTATAGGATCACTTTGTTGTCCGTCTGTCTGTCTGTCTGTCTGTCTGTCTGTCTGTCAAGACCCTTTATCTCACGAACGGGTAAAGGTATCAGGCTGAAATTAATACCACATATTAGGATCCATGAACCACACAAGATCTGAAAATTTAAATTTTTTACAACGACGCAAACAAAAGATATGGCATTTTATGTCCTCATCTCCATACATTTATTCAAAAATGAAAAACCTACAGGGTACTTCCCGTAGGCCTAAAATTATGAAATTTGGCAAGAAGCTAGGTCTCACAGTACAAATAATGGGAAAAGTCTGAAATCATTAAATATTACAACTTTTCTCACAACTAATGGTAACCAATTGTGGTGAGCTCCCGTTTCAAGAACATTCATATAAGAGAGGGGTCAAGTTGGATGGTCGCTGAGGCGATTTTTGTTTTAGTTCTTTTTAAAAACGGGAACACTTACAAACTTGAAAATTGGTATGTTTATAGTGCATAAGCTATAAAATAACAACACATAATAAAATTTGGTCAAGCGAGTGTCGGACTAAAAAAATCTAGCATATTAACTTACTGAAATTTCAACGAATACAATTATGTTTATGTGGTGGTACGGAACCCTCAGTGCGCGAGTCCGACTCGCACTTGGCCGGTTTTTTTTACTTGTCTTATATTTGAAAGTTGACTTAAAGGTTATCAATTTACGAATAAAACAAAGTTCCTATTTTTAGTTTGATATATTAAATTAAAGGTTCGAAAATTGTTCAAAAGAAAAAGCTATTAAAAACAAACATAATAATAGTTAGTTGGTACGGTTAGGTTAGAGGTATCTTGAAATAACTACTTGTGTTGAAAAATTGTGGTAAGATCATTTCGAATATCGCAATGAAAGCGTACCAGCAGAAGAACCTCCAAACACTCATTTTTTTTTATTGTCAATGGGCTTACTCTTGACCTCGATCTAATCTTGAGGACAGAGATGAGGTCGACGATGGGACGAGTTCGCCCAGAAGAAGCCTGTTCACTCGCGACTTGAATAGATTCGGTTTATATGAAGTCAGTAACACAGATGCAGGCAGAAAATTAATATAAAGTATGCCAACTTATAGTATTATTTTAACTAAAACACTTTTTATAAAAATTCGCTTTAGCTTTACGCAGATTTAAAACATTCGCATAAGAGAAATGTTCAGTCTTACAAGTCTTAAAATAACTAACAAATAGTAAAAATTCATAATATTATGCGAATACTTACAAACAATCCGACACAATAATCACTTCAGGAACTTTTTCATCACTTGCACATTCTAAATTCAAACTAGATTGGAACGTCCCTTGTAAATGTTGATGTCAGTGGTGGTTTGAAATATAGTGACGTAGCGATCGCATGCGCAGGCAGGGGTTGGGTTTGTTGCAGGGGCCGGGACGGGGGGTTCTCGCCACTCGCGCCCCATTGGGAGATGATAAGCTCATTCAATTTGTGACAGCGTGATGAAGTGATGAGATGAGCTGCGATCTACTTTATGTTTTTTTATTTTTGATTCCCTCAGTTTGCCTCGTCACCATTTTTAGGGTTCCGATACCAAAATGGTAAAAAAAGGAACCGTTATAGTGCGACTTTGTCTGTCTGTCACACCTGTACATCCCAGCAACCACTCACGCTATCGACTTGAAATTTGGAACAGTTTTAGAATACGCTTGCCCAACTTAATTGCACATGAAAGAATAAAAAAAAAAATGATTATTAATGTAAAGGGGGCCCAAATGTGGGGGGCAAAATTTCAAATTGTCTTTAATAGGTCGAGTGGGGTATCATATGAAAGGGTTTTACTTATTTTACTTATTATTTATTTAAATATATGTTTGTAATTTTTTACGACTCTTAGTTTTCAAGTTACGATGAAAAATGTCAAAAATATACCATTCCCCCCCCCCCCCCCCCTTATCTCCGAAGTCGTTTATGTAAAATTACAGCAAAAATAAAAAAAAACTATCTAAGTTGCACTGTTTCTTAAAAATCAGCAAAAAAAGCCTTTAAAAAACAAATTTAGTTTTGCGGTCCCAAAAATTGCCTTTATTGCTTCCAAAAATACTATAGGTATATCGGAACCCTCGGCACGCGAGTCCGACTCGCACTTGACTGGTTTTATTGAATATAATGATTGTTATGTCAGTATATGATAATGATTATTAGTGCGGTCAGTTATATTAGCTGTTTCACGCAGACACGAAGTACAATTTCACCAAATTTTTTCCAGGTACTAGTTAGGTACATAGCTTTGTATTTTCAAAAAAATTCCATAGAAAATTCAAGAATTGGCTCCTATCAAAAATTGAGAGCTATGTACCTAGCTAGTACTGGAAACAATTTGGTGCAATTTGGTGAATTTGGCGGTATAAAGACTATAAGGGACCGGACTATATGACTTATATGTGGCTGAAACTTGTTTACCTACTGTAGTGGCTGTGAGTACCATTTTTTTTTACGTTGATGTTACTTGTAAATTCGATCCCACCAAAAACATTTCATGAAATTGGTTGGCAAGAACATTGGCTCATACATAACGCTTTCACTGCTAAAAAATTATCAAATCCTACGTAGAGCCAATTCCTAATACAAAATTACATGATTCGGGCGTATAAGGAAACCACTTCGGAATTTGAGCTAACAAGCTATAAACTCGTGTACACTTTCGTTTTGGTTTTCTTAAAGTTGTCTCAAAAGTCTCATAAAATCTCGTGTCCGCGTCGTAAGTTATTCAAGGTCAAAGGTAACAAAAATTAGTTTTTCGCTTCTATCTCAGTTTACATAGCTCCAGTGATGTTCATATTTATGGAAGAATTGAAGAGTATAAAATTGGCGACAAATTTTTCTAAATTTTTTTTCGTACGTCCAGCCGTTTTTGAGATAGAAGGCGGGGAGTCCGCAGTGCTCAGCCATACTCACGTAATGCAAGGTCAACCGGGAAGCTCAGTGAATAATACCGTGTATAAAGTTGGTAAATTGATGAAATTTTATGAACAGTAAATAATTTGTATTAGTTAACACACTATAATTAATATAATTTTGCAAAAAAATTATTTAGTAAATAAAAATTTTTGATTTTTGCTTAATAATAGGTCTTTACCTATGAAATTGCCGAAATTTTCTTACAGATTAATGAGATCATAACTCCTATAATTCTAATGCTATTTTTTTCATTTGTCTTATATTTGAAAGTTGACTTCAAGGTTATCAATTTACGCATGAAATAAAGTTTTTATTTTTAGTTTGATATATAAAATTAAAGGTTTGAAAATTGTTCGTCTTAAAGGTCGTCCGATTTCATCATTAGATTTGTTATATTTTTTTACAGATAATATTTTTCGAAAATTAAATTTAAGCTTCTGTTAGCTTAATGTCTTCCCAATCATGCTTAAAAAAAAAATTGGATTTATAATTCCTAAGAAAAATGCAAAAATGTTAGTACTGAAAATTGAGTTTACCTAAAATTCGCCATACAAAACGGCAATTTCATAGGTAAAGACCTAATACTTACTTACCTACTTTTTGTAATTATAAACTCTAATGATGAAATAATTTTTGTATATTTTAAATCTATATTAATTTATTTGTTTAAAGTAAGTTTTAAGTAAAAATAAAACGAATAAATTTATTGTAATTTTATCTCAAAAACGGTAGGGCGTATAAAAAATTTTTTAAAACAAAATATGTCGCAAATTTTATGTTCTACAATTCATACATAGATGTCTACGTCATTTGAGCTATGGAAACCGAGATAATTGCTAAAAACTGATTTTTCTGACATTTGACCTTGAATAACTTACGACGCGGGCACGAGATTTAATGAGACTTTTGAGAAAATTTTAAGGACACTAAAATGAAGGTGTATAGCTCAAATTCCGAGTTCAAACCCCTTTTTTTTCTTACGTGACTGAATCATTCAGTTTTCTAGGACTTATCCAAAAGGTTGAGTTAGAAGTATCCAAATTATTGTTTTTAGGTATTAATAAAATCTGAAGTATAAAAGCTCAGCAAATGAAACTCGACGTGTTTGATAAAGCGGCTAACATCATCATCACCTGAAAAATTGGAATCTCTACTATAACCCAGTTTTAAGATATGATGGTTCGAAAATACCACGAAACGTTTCGAGAAAAGGTAGGTATGTATTGCCTTGTTGATTCCTTCGAGCTAGTCTTGGCAGGGACATGACGCTATCGTGCCCCGAAGTATCCCCAGATAGAGAGACGACTATTTAACCATAGAATTTAACTCCAAGATTTAAATGCAAGCCATCAAATCAAATCCTGATAATGTAAAATAATAATAAAATTACAACAATAGCAGTCACGGTGCCATCTTTGAATCTATCATTTAAATACAACTGTCAATCGCGTGACGTAATCAAAACGCGGTGCAGGGATTGGGCGGCGCGCGCGCACCCCTGCTGCGAAGGGAGGATCTTTGTAGTTAATTTAGGGATGATTTAGGGCCACTTGGCAGAGATTACTCATTGTGTTCCCAGCTATCCCTGACTCTGGGGCTGCCTTTGTGACGACTAGTCATTTTTTAATCGCACCCCATTATTTATTTGTTTGTGAATTGAATGAACTTCCTCACCCTGTGGATTACTACAGATATGCCGCAATTAAAAGAGGGATGAGTTGAATAAAACTATGCATTATATTCATACATTTATTGATTAAAGAAATATGACGCCTCCGTTCCACATTCATTCCAAATGCATAAATAAAGTTGTTGATTTAACACAAACAATCTCATCTCACAATCAAGCAATAAATTAATATTATAAATAATAATTCACATTTTTCTACAACCTAAATCTACAACATGTATTGTCTTTACAGACAGTTAGTTCTTGCAAGACTAGAGTAGATAGAGCTTTGGTTTTTATAAAAGGTTATTAATTATCTCCGCCAAACTTTTAATTATACAGACCAACAAAAAAATTGTTTATCATATTACGTGACCTTGCTCCTTGATTCCATTAAAAAGTTTTACATAGAAATATAATCTATCGTTCTGAAAAGAAACAAATACAATCTCTCTTAATTTTACCGGACACGGACAATAATTTTTATCTCTTTTTTCAACCCGTGTTTTTTGAAAAACAAATTTTGAAGTTTTATAATGTTTTTGCGGTGATAAAAATAACTCTATATGTGTAAGTGCGCTTTATACGGCGCGCTGGCTAATAGCCGAAAGACATAATAAATAAATGCTGCTGCAGTACAGCTACTTACAACTTCTAGTACAAGCTAAAGTGACCTCAATGTCAACTACAAAAAGGTTGCTAAGAGCATAGTATAGTCTTGCATTGTTAATATTTTTATCTACTCTCATATCGTTAATCCTCAATAATGCGTTAAAAAATTGTAGGTTAACATCTTCATTATGTCAATCTGTGCTCAGAAACACTTTTAGCAGCATTTTTTTATCTGTGGGAGTGTATTATGATGTATTGAATTTACTAACAGTCATCGCGGGAGACCTATTAAACAATTTTTTAATTTATATAGGCACGCCATTGACAGCTTGATGCGTTTGTAGTCTGTGGCTGCAAGGAGGTTTCATTGCAATAACGGAAAACTTAGCAAACAAAAGTTGTATTTACATATTTTCATTAGTTTTGTAATGAAATAAGTGACAAAATTTGCCTTCGAGTGTTTTTAAAGCAACTATAGGAACTTCGCTTAGCAGTTATCACCGGAAAAAGACAAAAATATTAAGGTTTGGTTTTGAACACATTATTTTAGGATTCACGATATGAGAGTAGATAAAGTTGTGTATGCAACTCCACATAATTAGGCATAAAACACTCGTGTCTTCTATTATGGAACTTGGCTCGCTACGCTCGCCTGCGTCCCATAAACCGACACTCGAGTTTTATACCCCTCATTATATACCGTTGCATAAACTACTATAACATTCATGAGAATTTGACTCGATGATAATCTTAAAAAGGTACAAAATACCCACTTGTGTCTATATCCATAGCGTTCGTAGCTAGAAGATAACTTTCTCCCAACCAACGACTCGGTCCAAGAATCTCTAGGCAAATTGTATCTCTGCCATAGAACACAAGAACGAAGAGTTTCTTGTATTCTAGTCTACGTTCGCCTGAGAGGAAGTGTTATAGGTTGATCGTCCAATAACACTAGTCACTGCTTATATACAATAATTATCGGTAGCAACAGCTCTGAATCAGATTTTGATTAGCCTTGCTAAGCGATTTTATGCCTGTTTGCAATTTCTTAAGTTTTATTTGACGGAGAACTTTATTTTGTTTGATGGTTCGAAACCCACAACGCAAGTCCGATTTCCACTATCCAGTTTCTATGTTTCATAGTGAGTAACCAATACTGGTATACAATCAAATCATTCCAGATTTTGAAGCTTGTATGTATTACAATTTTTAAGATAAAACATAAAATGAAACCTAACTTTTTGAATTTCTTTATTGTTTGTTATGATATCTGCAATAATGGCACAGACATAAATTCTGTGAAAATTTCATTTGGCTACCTATTACGGTTTATTAATTAAAAGAGTTCGGACACAGAAGGATATCGAAAGTAAGGTTATGGTGAATCCAAACGAGCGTAATTTCGAGTCGCGTAAAATGAGTCGCATAATAATAAATAATAAAATTAATTTATTTCAGGCACAGACATATAACAGACCCATATAAATAATTACAGACATTGTAATTTGTCAATATAAATTAAAATTAAATTTAAATTCAAACAAAGCATTGTGATATGGTAATCACATATCATCACGTAGCTCCCTTCTTCAATAGAATCACGTAGGAAACGTAGTGTGACGTCATGTAGACGCACGTATAAGTTAGTATATAAGATCAATTAGATGAGTAATAAAGGGGATTTTAAGCAGAGTACACTTGAGAGTTTCATTCAACCATCGAACGATATTTCATGGCGACCGTGACAGCCTTCCACTAATATTCGCCATCGAACGATATCTCATGGCGACCGTAGTGGATAGAGCAGCGTCTTAGTGAAGTCTTCGAAGTCGGTCATCGGGAAAAGCGCCGCATCGTGACCACCGCTTTACGGGCCTTGTAAGAAGATGGCTCCAGATCGAGGTCCGTTGTAAGGCATCCAATCCATGCTGCTTTCTGGACTACGTTACCGGACGCTGCGTGTTAACGTACGACGGGTAAGATGGCAATTTCACGCAACGACGAGATGGCAAGAGGGATGTTCGCCACCTCAAACATAGACGGTGAGTGCGAGGTGAAGGTGCAGCGCAAGGTTCGTCGAGAGCTGTCGGCAAGGAGCGACTGTTTGGCGAGGCGCGAAGTGCACGGCGGCAGCGCAATGGTTATCAAGAGCTGTCGGCGGGGAACGACAGGATGGCGAGCGCGGGGTGCAGGTCCCCTCTGCATGAGTCAAGAGCATGAAGAGCCTTCTGGATAGCAAGAAGTTTAAGCCTGGAGGAAGCGTTTGGAAGATAGCAGTCCTCAATTTTGGGTATTAATAATTTGTTTATTTTACGTAACCTAGATACCTAGTTGGTTGTTTTTTTAGTCATAATAATCTATCTTTTGTTTTGAGTGGTTAATTTTTTAGTTATAGTTATCTTCTTAAATTCTTAAATGTTTAGTAAAAATTAGAATGCATATAACCAGTAATGGAAGTAAACAAACGAAGTGTTAAATAGCGCGCGCGTTTCGTGCGTTGCGTTTTGGTTTCGTTTTAGTTTGGGTTTCGTTTCGATTACAATTCAAGCATGCCTGAAGCGTAAACATGCTTAGAATCAACGATATAGTACATTGTTCACAAAAAATTTTTACGCTATAATATGCTGGTTGTTGAGGTATTCTTATTAATTTATAATTAAGGGTTTTTATTCAGGGTGTTTACGATTATGTTATATTAGGATAATGATTTACTAAGATTAAGCTATTTGTGACACGGCGGGTAAAATAATAAGGAAATACTAATAAAATAACAGAGTTATATAGAGGGATATCGCAGTGGAGTTGTAGTCAAATGTTACAACTAATTATTACATCATAACTTGATTGACTTTGAATTATTGTTTTGCAAACTGTGTAGATTCTAGCACATCGTGGAATGTGTCTATATTTCAGTAGTTTTAAATGCTGACGTACAATTTGTTGTTTTGTATTATGCACTGCACGTGATGCGAGTGTATTTGTTTTTTCAAATTTAGATCAAATTGATAATACATTCATACGGACGGGCAGACGTGATGATATGTTTGATTTTTTTTTGTGGAGTATTCCTATTCCGAGAGAATATTTAAAAATATGGTAGCAGAGATGTGTCATCTCATGCATTCTGTCTATTTTCAAGTTACGAATAGTGGAATTAAATATGTTGTTCAGTATGGGTCTACGCTATTTCCCATTTACAAAAAGTGTTTTAAAATGGAAGTATATTTGAACAGAATATCGATGAAACGATTTTGGTAGTGTTTCTTGGTTAAGTCTCAAAATCTCACGGACGAGTATAGTTAGGAGAAGATAGGCGATAGAGTGGTTGCGTATTAAAAATCATTTTGGATTGATGTTATGTTTAATTCAACTTGGTACGTCAACTTACTGATATTGCAGCCAGATGGTCCTTGTAAGTGCAAGTTGAAATAGGATTGGGATAGAAAGGAAAGTCTATTTTTCTAGGAAAATTATAAACGTTGGAAAATCATATGTTAATAATGTATCGTAATACGATTGGATTGATCACCCAAGAGTTGATGTGTTATTAGCTGAATGATTAGTTTGAGCATAATAGTTAGAAAGGAATGATTAGGATAAGTAAGCATTATTTAATGCAATATGTGACAAACCCATTGTCTACAAAGTAGCGATAGGGGAAAAAGGCACGATAAGGTTTCAGATCCTTCATTTTGAAGATGTTGGAGACATCCAGTTAGATGTCTTAAAATATGACCTTATACTATTTATGTTATAATGAAGTTCAGTGGAACTCAGTATTATGTCGCGACAGGTCGGTAGAAAGTGCCAAAATATTGTGCTACCGATTATGGTAATTACGGGCTGGCCAACCCGGGAAATTAGTTATATGGGAATGACTAGTATCTGAAGCTCTGAAGGCGCGCCGAGACGCAGCAGGCCTAGGTATCTAGTTACAGACCATTATAAAATGTCTATGAGTCTGACTAAGCGCGAAATGCGTTATTAAAAGGTAATGAATGACCTTAACCGGTAATGAGGAAAAATAAGAATATGATAACTCATACATTTCATGTAGTGTGGTAAAGGGTAAACATAAATGCTATGTTCTGATCACGAATTTTCTAAGTGAATATTATGTTTTGAATAGAGTTTTTTCCCTGAAAGTCTGATACGTAATTTTTTTTTATATAATTGGATAAAATGTTATAATGTTAAATTACCCAATGGTATGAATATGAGTATCAAGAATAATGTTTTCTAATTAAATTTTCTAGTATGACCGTTCGTTACATCATGGGTTAACTATAACAAATTCTTGAAATAATACTTTGACTATACATAACGCATATAGCCAACAATTGTTAAAATATAGCGTCATGAATTTATAGAAATATTATTTTTCAGTATACAGATTGGTTTTTTTAGTTCCAATAAATTCATGATATTATTTTGTATAGTAATTAGCTTACTGGATTTTTTTTTAGTAATAATTAGATTTAGTTTGTTTGGTGTTGTCTTGATTCACTTGACCATAATATTTTTAAGATTGTCATTAATGTTAAAGATACGATTTTTTTTATTTTTCTGCCAAGTTAAATAAAGATGAATGTAGAAAAGTGGAAATACTTAATGAAAACAATATTTTGTTGTGATTAGCTTAATGTTTCTTAAAAAAAAAAAAAAATATCCATATTAAAGGGAATTGTATACTTACAGTAGTTACAGAAGTCAAATTTAATAAGTATTATAAAGTATTGCAGTTCAATTTTGAATGGTTGAGAGCGCATAAATGCGTTTGGTACGTAATTTAAGTTATATTTTTTTGTATTGCATCATGATGTTTAAGTAATATTTAGTATATTTCTTGTTAATGATTGTAAAGTTATCGAAATTTAGATTAATGTAACAGTAGATTTAATGTTTTATAAAAAGTTTGTCCCTAGGATTCTCTTTTCAGGGGAGGGAAGCCTATCCTTTTCAGGGGAGGTGTGATATGGTAATCACATATCATCACGTAGCTCCCTTCTTCAATAGAATCACGTAGGAAACGTAGTGTGACGTCATGTAGACGCACGTATAAGTTAGTATATAAGATCAATTAGATGAGTAATAAAGGGGATTTTAAGCAGAGTACACTTGAGAGTTTCATTCAACCATCGAACGATATTTCAGCATATGTTATTTATTATATTGAATTCGTCATATCACAGAATATATAATAGTAAACAAGTTTATATTTCGTGGCACATTATTAGCATTCTGGTAAATACCTACCTACTTGAAAATATTAAGTTGTCAATAAATTCGGGTTACATTCATTTAAGTAAATCATATACATTGCCTCCACAATAGCGTTTTTTGAGAAACATAGTCTTTTATGAAATGAGATCATAATTTACGCTGCATTCGGTTTCATACAAAAGTACTGTTCGTGTTACATGGCGACACAAAATGAGTTGTATAATGTTCTCAATGTAGCTTTTACGCGACTCGTAACTCTAAAAATTATGTACGCTCGTTTGGATTTTCCCTAAAATGAGATCTTACTATCAAAGCAAAGCAAAAGACGTGAATTCAGCAAATATTTGAGTCTCAGTATAATTTAAGCAGTGACGTGTCGATCATGGAGTAATCAATCTAACACAGTATGCAATGTTAGTCTTTAGGGAGTGCGCTATCGCTCTTCCCGCGGGAATAGACGCGGTAAGCTGTCTTGGAGCCGAGCACGCGGTCGAGCAGACTGTGCTTGTTGCGCCGGCGCAGTGCGAGTACCTCGCGGCACAGGTCGAGAAACACGTCCCCGATTTGGGACACCTGCTCCGCCGCTGCCACTTCTGCGAACGTGCACTCGAAGTCTTTGGCCAGGATCTCTCCCTCTTCCAGACTTACCTGTTACAAAAATTACTAGTGACATTGAACATCCCTCAAAAGTCCAATGCTGGACAGGAAGCATCTTCAGAAAAAACGGCAAAAATACGTGGTTTATTTTTTGAGAGTTGTACCTTACACATGGCCAGTTTATACCTTATTAGCGTTGACCGCGGTTGGTGACTGAAGTATTGTAGTACAAACAAAGGTTTTGGAAACACAAGGAAGAAAAAAACAGAAGGTACCACAGGGAAAGTTGTTTTGTAAACGATATTAAGTTACCTCCTCAAGGGGGTGCCCAACTTTCGAAATGGGGAATTTTTCTTGTATTATTTCAGAAAATCAGTCCATAGCAAGTCAGTTCTTGGGAATGGTAGATATAAGGTGAAAGCTTTTCTCTTCGCTTTTTATTTTTCTAAGGATTGTGGGTCACGATCATGACCTCCTGACTCATACTCCATCAATAGTTGTTGTTCAGAGGAAGATAAGACCAAAACAGAAGAAGTGTACGTAACACCTATCGCTTGAGATTTTCATTTTGTTAGTTCCACTTAAATCCTGTCTAGGTAAGGACCCATTAAACTGTTACAAGGTGGACCGATGTTCTGGTCAAGGTCGCGGGAAGCCGCTGGACGCGAGCAGCGCAGGACCGGTCGTCATGGAGATCTTTACGGGCGGTCTATGTCCAGCACTGGACGTCTTTCGGCTGATATGATTATTATGATGAAACTGTTATCATACTTATCATGATCAATATCAAAGACCTTACAATAGGATTTTGTTTATGTAAGTTTAGGGACAAGGAGGGTGATGTGAACAAAATCGTTTGGTTAGAATGCTTGCGGTGCACTTGAGGATACGCAGCTGCATCCTTCTAGGTATCGTACCATATTACATAATGCGGTCACCAAAAACCGCGGTTCATGATGCCAGGGGCAACGCTAACAAGTGTGGTGACAATAGTACTTCGCCTCCAAGTTGTTCCAGTAAAAGCTGGAATTCGGGACGGAGCTCCGTGTCCTGCAGTGGACGTTTCATGGGATGTGAATGACGATGATGATGTACCTGTCTCAAGTGGACCATATCGGCTTTGTTGCCGACCAGAGCGAGTGGCACATCAAGCTGCAGGGTTTGCTTCACGCGGCGCACGTAGTTGAAGGATTCTCTGTCAGTTATCGAGTACACCATAAACACGCAGTCGGCCCACTGTGCGACATCGGTTTGTTGCAGACCTTCTATATTCTAAAACAATGGTATTGCTGATTAAAATCAAGCCGAAAGTTTGTATTCCGAAAAAAAAATACAAAACTTATTTTGGAATGTAGGTATACCCAACCGCATGACAGTAGATTTTTTTTAACCTTATGATATAGTAATAGGGTGACAAATGTTTCCACTGACGTGCGATTGACTGTACAAGAGCACGTTAAGTTTTACACTTTCTGCCAGTCTTATTTCAATCACTAGATTCGCGCTTCAAGCTCCTTCTGACCTGCTCTTGATTGTACCATTGCAAATTGTGGTGTGATACAGACGGACGGATGAAGTAGCACCTTGTTTAACGTTTTGAACGGAACCTTAAAAACTAAACTGTTACTGGATCACTTTTTTTCCCATTTGTCTATCTGTCCGTCGAACCTAGTAGTAGTACTAGTACGAAACCCTGTGTCCAACTAGCGCTTGGCCGATTTATTTATAGTACCTGGGCGACCGAGCGTCGCTCTATAATAGCCGCCTCGACATTAAAATATCATCGTGTGAGCAAGCTATGCTACCCGCCAACACATGGCGCTGTAGGTTTTTGTCTAAAACGCAAATGACTAAAAACAAGGAGAAAACGATTTTTCCCAGACATGAGACCTAGATAGATCGATTTTTCGCCCCCGAAAACCTCCGTATGGTAAATGTCATCGAAATCGTTAGAGCCGTTTTCGAGAAACCGAATACAAATATTATATTTATATATATATATACAAATATTGCTCATTTAATAGTATAGGATATACAGAGAAAAATTAAAACTATTGTTGAATGGCTTACTTACCTTTGGACAAGTATCCAGAATCTCAAATAGTACCGGCTCGCCGTCTAACAATACCTCGTGGCGGTATTTGTTTTCTGTAAAAAAACAATACATTTTATTGGGGTAGTCTTGCAGGGGGCAGTCATTTTTTTCAAACAATCAAGGTTTTGTGGAGAAAGAAGTTATGTAGGTTTACGTATACTTCTCAAAGAGGGACAACTCTATGCCTATTAGTTCGTTTTCTTTTGTCGAACAAACGAGCAGGTGGGCCACCTGGTAGCAAGTGGTCATCGCCGCCCATAGCACTCAAAAATTGGGCAGTTATAAGACAGCAATGCGTGTTGCCCATCCTGAGAACTAGAATGTTATGTCTCATGTGCCGGTAAATTCACTGGCTCCCTTAGCCTTGGAACCGAAACACAGCAGTGCAAACTGCAAAGACTGCTGCTTTACGGCAGAAATAGGCAAGGGTTGGTACTTCTCCAGGTGAACTTTGCACGAAAGCCCTACCAAGATCAACTGATCGAGCTAATGCTAAAAATCATATCCTTCAGGCTCCAAAGTAGCTTTTCTACCACCCTTTATAGGTAGACATTATTTTATACTATGAAGCACTTGATTGGTTCTTTCTTTGCGATCACGTAAGTTAAGCATCATTGGCTGAGGTCCCGTTCGAGTGTATTTCGTGCTTCGCAAGGCATACCGATGGTACCGGCTACTGTCACTGATAGTACACGTTAAGCTAAGTTAGAGGCGGTTTGGCTCTTGATAAGACTTGACATTGACTTTCAGAGGCAATTTGTCGGCTTGAAAATCTGACTCTTGATAAGTTGAAACTCACAGACACAACTTACGATACGTTTCAAGTGGCAAACGATTTTTTAATACACTACTGCCTACACAATAGTTGGGACTCAATCAACGCGCAGTGTATTGAAAAATCGAAAAGGTCGTGTCGTAACCATGAGAGCCTGATATTGAAGCAGAGGTAACGAACTTGCAAGACTTTTGTATAAAACCAGTCAAGTGCGAGTTGGACTCACGCGCCGAGGGTTCCGATATACATTTAGTATTTTTAGAAGCTACAAAGTACATTTTTAGGACCGCAAAACCAAAATTTGTTTGTAACGGTTTTTTGCAGATATATAAAAAACGGTGCTAGTTAGAGATATCGTTTTATTTTTCCTGTAATATTTACATAAGTTTCTTACGGCTTTAATTATTTCAGATTTTTCGGTCAAGTAACTTCGGAGATAAGGGGGGGAATGTTATTTTTTTCACAATATGTCAAAAACTAAGAGTTATAAAAACAAAAACAAAATTGTAATGTACAAGTAAATCCCTTTCATTTAATACCCCACTTGACCTAGTAATCGTACTTTGAAAATTTGCCCCCCTGATTTTAAGCCCCCTTTGCAATGATAATAAAATATTTTTTGCAATAGATTTGGGTAAAACTTCTTTAAAACTGTTCCAAATTTCAAGTTGATAGCTTTAGTACTTCCTGAGATAATGAGATGTGACAGACGGACAGACAGACAAAGTCGCACCATAAGGGTTCCTTTTTTTCACCATTTTGGTATTGGAACCCTAACAAAATGATAACCTCAAATTCATGTATAAAGTGATACAAAAGTGGTAAAAATGTAAGTAAATATTTCTGTCTAGCTGTACGTAAAACTATAGTCTTAACCGTTTTTGTGTGTGTATTGTGGTTACAAACGTGTACTTCATGTAACTAAAGATGAATATTTTATTAGCTGCAAAGTATTTTATCACTAAAGCTCAAGTCACACAGAGGCGGTATGATTGCGAAAGCGGTCCGGGGCGGTTTGGCGGGAACAAAATACCGCGCCGCGACCGCTTTTCAATGTGACAAGGTGCATAAGAACTCATACTTTACAAAAAATACCGGCCCCGGAACGCTTCCGCTACCGCCTCTGTGTGACGCGGGCTTAAACGACTCGAAAGTGTTACACATAATTATGTACACTCGCGGAATGAAAAGGTCCGCCACCTTAAGATTGGGTTTCGCTCGCACCGTTGCCAGAATCAATCATACCAACATATTAATACAAGAAACAGTACTGCCAACATTTACATAAATGTTTCTTTTCTCGGTTACAATTTGGTATCAAAAATGTTTTGTCTGTTTTACCCATAGATTTATTACTTCGCGCGTGGCGCTTTTAACCAGATTGCGCTCTTCCAAAAATTATGCGAGCAGAGTAGGACGTAAGATGAGACGAAGTTGTCTCTTTCTAATAGATTTTGCATGACATTTTGTTTATGTTGCCATGACAACATCAACAAAATGTCATGCAAAATCTTTGTTAAAAATCATTTTACCAAAGAGTTTCCAATCCAGATAAATCAAAAGGAAATTATTTTCTGCATTTATCAATATTTAATGAAAACTGAGAGAGAAGTTTATACTTTGCACGTTGAAAATTATTCAAATAAGTATTTAAAAATACGTATTGTGCACTTGCGGAACCCTAAAAAATTTTTAAATGCATAAAATACTATTTAGAGGAAGTGTCAAGAAGTGTAACGATAAACGGGGAGTAGAAAAATATGACAAGGAGTGACAGTCGAGACAGGGTCGGGGGAGAGTCGAGAAAAGAAAATGAAAGAAAAAAGCTTTTTAACCGAATAAAAGGAATAGTTGCTAAAATTTTGATAAACGAAAGCAACAGAAGAAAACTATGAATCAGGTTTTGTTGAATAGTGAGGGAAATGAAGCTGAAATAGAATTTTAACATGTTTTGCTAGTTTCAGGTGAGAGAGATTTTGGGCCGTCAAGCAAGGAAAATTTGGGAAAAACGGAGAAAAATTGAAGAATGGAAACGGTAAACGTTCCAAATATCCTTGATGTTACTTTGAGACGTCTGTGAAAGAAAAGTCGTTAGTAAGCTGGATTTATGTGAGTTATATTTTTTTTATTTTTGTAGCTCGCGAAAGATAGAATTCATACAGCTGATGAGACGAATCTTTTGAAGGAGGCTATGATCCTGGATTGTGGATTCCTTCAATTGAGATAAAGATAGGGATTGCTTCGTGTAGGATATAGTATAGGAAGGTTTATTTGCGCATAATTTCAAGTTGCTAACATTCAGGGTTTGATTCCAAAGTGTAAAGAATAAGTGGAGTGAAACTAATGTTATGTAAGTATTCAATTTTGTGGTTTTCCATCTTTTATTTATTTTCGGTTCAAAGTTGTTGTGTGTATTTGAGTTAAGGTGAAATGTGACTTAATGAAATTTATAGTTTCTTCCAGGTTATGTGAGCTAAATAACGTTGAGAAAATCAGATTTCAATGTCAAAAGAGGAAGAGTTGATTGGAGAATATTTGCAGCTTTACAGACCTACCTGCGAGGTCATAAGAGGCTTGTACTGTGTGATACTTTAAGTAAATTGATATTCCCACTTAATGATTTTCGTTTGTAAACATTAATAACTCTGCGGAAATTATAACATACTGTGTTTCTAATCTGAGTCGTTATTTGTAGATAGTAATAAAGATTTTCTTTTCCCATAATTAAGTATAAACTAGTTCTACAAGTGTCATTGTTCGCGTATAGCTAGGCAGGATAATGTTCTATTTCTAAACAGGTACAGGAATTACAAGGAACATTATAGACATGGAAAAGCAAACCACAAATGATAAAACGTGAAGGCTAAAAAAAGGTATTGCTTGGATTGTAAAGGTAATGTAAATTTCATTGTGTTTAATTCTTTCCTTTACAGAGAAATTGATTAAAATAGTCCTTGGTGAAATCATGGAAACTGGACTCTGATGTATATATATTGTCATCGATTAGGGGTGGCTTTAGATGTTGTTTGGACGATGTATATTATTATCATCAATTCAAGGAGACTTTAAACGATGTATATTTTTATACCTTTTTAGGTAGAACTGTCTATTTGACATTATTGTCAAATAGTCAACAAATAAATCATTTTTGATTTAGTTTTACTCAAAGCTAGACGCTATTTTGAAATCTTTATAAATTTTTTAACTCTTTAACAAAAAATAAATCAAAACCCAAAAATCAAAATGGAAGAAAATATTAATACATTAAATAATTACCATTTTTAGAAAATAATATAGAATCTTTGGCCCTAAATCAAAATTCCAGTTTTTAATATACTAATGTCTTCATATGATAAAATTTAAGAAAAGTATTCCGTCAGATCGAAAGAATTAGAACGTCAATTCAAAATCTTAAAATAATATATCTGAAAACTAAAATTTGGATATAGATTGTGATATTTTATTGTGAAATAAAGGGTAAGTTTAAGTAGAGTGAATATTATAAATAATAATATTTCAAGTAATAATAAATTGCTTTGATAGTGATTTTGAATCTTTTGCCTCAATTTCCCAAAATTGGAACATGCTGAGAGCATTACTACATTTCAGTACTCAAGTTCATAGGAGGTGCTTATTTTTCCTTTTACTTTCATTCTATAGGAGTCCCAGATTTTGAGATTAAGAAATACCTGCTCTCAGGTTTATTTAGTTCAACCAAGCATGGATGGATGCCCTCGTGACATGTGTCCCCGATGTCCACTATATTGGTTGTGGTTAATGTATGTCGCGTGTCGCTGGAGTATCTGTCTAAGTCTATCTGATAATATCAACCATCGGTTTTATTTATTTTAATCATTCTTGGGCCGGAGCCCTCAAGCCTAAAAGGGTCTGATACTAAAGTTCTTCTCTTTCTATTTGTGTGAGGTTTCGCTGATTCATCCTGATTTCCCTCTTCTGTATGTGTGGGATGAATTGGAGTTACTCCAATACAAATGGAAGGATATTAGCAAGGTGTTTTAACGTTGGATTTTGGAAATAGTGTTTCTTGTGTTATGTGCTGACAACGCTCGCCCATTATTGGATGCGTCGTTTGAGTGGCATATACCGCGGGAGGACCTCCTGATCTTAGCGTTAGATTACCAAATGTAGAGTAGTTAGACAACATAAAACTTTCTTCTTATGTGAAGGGACATTCTAGTTTAGTCTAATGACATTAAATTGTTTATAAGGAATAAATTAGAATTGTCCTGAATCAATAGGAAGAATATTCTTGATGGAGACATTACGTTCGTTCGTGGGTTGCTTCTTGTAAAGTGTGTTGACGACGTTCGCCCGTAAGGCTGCGACGGCTGTACGACACTCTGACCTTGGGGGACCTCTGAACTTTATGTGTGTCATCCTAAAGTAGTTAAATAAATTATTTAATCTTCATTGAATCATACAGGAATCTAAACTTTATAAGATTCTAAGTTTTATTTTCCCTTAATAAAACTTGTCATAAATTATCATACTTAAAATTATACTTTGACACAGTGTGAAACCACCTTAACTTTACTAAATAGATTCTTGAAAACAATAATGGAACAGAAATTATAATGTTTAGTTTCTTTTCATTGTAGATAAGTTCCGAATATTTAAGTATATACAATAACCCCATTTTTATACTTCTTTTGAGTCCTCTTTTAAAGAACATCGAGTTTTAGCTAGTGTTGTTTACGCTAAATTCTCTCAGTGTTCTTGGTTTTGAATACTCGATGCTTTAGATTTTCCTTTAAGATCTTAAATCATAAATGTTTGGCCCAACCTAGCTTAGATACCACTATCCCGTATCTTCTCGGTTCTGGTCATCATACTTCACTTTTAATTAAGGATTACCTTCAGTAATCTTTTGTCATACTTACTTCTTATATGTTCTACTTCGAAATATGCTGGGTAATCCCATTATAGTTTAGATGCAATTCATTTTATTTAAATGAGTGTTTAGACTGGGGTTACTCTACATAATTCTTGTCCTGCGTGGGTTGGTAACGGAAAAGAGATTTAGCTACGCATCACAAGTGAGAGCTATGAAGGATATACGGAGACCTTGCTGGTGCAATAAAGTCACTCAGTGACTGGGGGGAGGGAGATTGCCCTTCAAACTCTTTATGTCTCTCGTTATAAAACCGTTATTGATCTAGGCTGGCCATGCAAGCAATAATACTATACCCGTATCTAGTACAGACTTCACACTTGGACGTGTGGAGCTGGCTAATTATTTTCAGTTTAACTTATTTCAAAACAAACTAAGGGATTCGATGATGTCGGTCATTGTCTGCCCGGAGGGATTACAGGAAGAGCTCTTATAGCTCATGATGGAGAGTGCCCTGTTTTCCTAAAGGAAGACCGTATGCTTCGTGTGCCTGGCGGGCTCGGTGACCAGCTCTGGTATGGGTGACTAAAAGAAATAGTCAATACCCTGTGAACCCTGGATGAGTCAGTGATCGTCCCTTAAAGGTGGGCCACGTGGAAGTCGGGTTTGACGCGGGGCATGAACATACCGGGGGGAGACATCATCACCGTCTGGGTTGTACTGTGGTTAGTTAGTTCCGCTCTCCACATACATTAACCCTAGTCTTTACTGTAGTTTAAGTTTTCGGTGGGATTTCCAGCTCCGCGAGGATGATCAGAATCCTGACGAACCAGTTGGATTGTTAGGGTAGTTTAGCGTCATGTCATCGTGAGCTGGGTGATGATATGCCTCGGACCTAGGACTTAGGGTAGAGGAGGCCTAGGACGAGCTGCTTGGGGCGATGGCGGTGCCCCAAACCTGGGGATTGTCCCCACATTATTTTTATTACTTCGTTTATATTAACATAGGTTTCTTTTCAGAAACTTATCGGCTCTAATATTGCATTGTAAATGAGATGAAACCTTTCCTAAATTGATGAAACTACATGAATTCAGATGAACTACTCCTGTCAATATGAAACTAAATTTAAATAAATAGTGATATAAAATAAAATAAATAACTCAAATTAGACATGTAAAGATTAGGTTTATTTTCAAATATAAGTATTAAAATAACAAGTGTGTTTCTTTTTCATTCTTCTATTGCCACTCTCCACCGAGCAGAATCTGTAAATTACAAGATATTATAAATATATAAGACGGAATGACGTAGGATTCAGGAAAAATATAATATTCTTAAAGGATATTATTCTAAACGATCAACCTTGGCCAAAACTTTCACGTATCTGATTTGAGGATCCTATATGAAGGGACTTCAGATCTGTACAGTATAAATAAAAATTTGTGGATATAAAACTTAACTTTTTGCACGGAAATTGTGCAAACTTCATTAGTATGGCAATAATTACAAAGGGACGAAGTACATCGCCTATGATGTCTTGCTCTGCTCGTTTTGCCTCTGTACAAATTGTTAAGAGTACGCTATCATGGTAAATGTAAGATCATTGGTTTTACCCACAATAGAGTTTTATATTTAATAGTTTTTATCAAAACATAAAACTGGTTTTCCTCTGAGTTGCGGGCGGCAGTAGCTCTGCAGTAGCAGTAGCTCTATGTAAAGGTTAGCTTCCATCCGTAAAACCGCGCACTATAATATAGATTAATTAGAATGACAGCAGGACACAGCTATGCGTGAGATCTGGACGGAGCAATGGAGCAATACGTGTCTCTGTCTGTACCAATAGCTTCTGCAAAGAGATCTTAACCTCGCTACGCAAGCGCACGGCAGAGAGGTTAATAGTTATTTGTTATGCAAGGCAGCAAAAGCGTTATTTGGCGTGAGTGCCTTGTATTGAAACCTGAGCAAGCGAAGGATTCAAGGCACGAAACGCAAAATAACTTTGCTGCCGAGCGAAACACAAAATTTTTCACCTCACTAAAGCGAGGAAGCAGCCAGTACCGCAGCGTGGAGGTCTGCCATACTGCATCACGTTCGAATTTCAAAAACCTTTTGCCCGCTAGCGGCCAAAAATCGCTTTTGGCCGCAGAAAAACCTTTTGCCCGCTAGGGGCCAAAAATCGCTTTTGGCCGCAGAATTTAACCGACAAAACAAATGTTTCCGAGCTTTGGAGGTGAAAAATCTCTTTGAGCTTCTGCATCGCTCCGTCCTACTATCATTCTAACCGTAGAGCAGTGATGATTCTAACCATAGAATAATACACTACTATGTACCTACCTTGCTGATGATCATACTCGCCAATGTAGCGCTTAGTCAGGAACCGGACCGTCAGAGCTGAAACAAATAATATCCAAATTCATTTCAATTGTTATTTGTTATGCAAGGCTGCAAAGTTGTTATTTGTCAATTAATATTGTTTGTGAATATCGATCAAGTGAAGGATTTTAAGATTAAACACTTCAGCGAGGATACAGAAAAGTAGTTGCACTAACTCTGCAGTTGTTTTTGATCACGAAATAAATAAAGTGATTTCAAATTAGCAAGGGCTACAAAAAAAAAGAATAGCTGCAAAACCTGCAAAACAATATGGGCGAATCATTGACGTAAGAAAAACGCTGCCCTGCGCGTAGTTTCCAAATCCTTTTTAATTTTTATTAGCGGCCAGAACAGAACCGCCGCAGGTTTTGTGGTTCTGTTCTGGCATGCTTTGCTCAACGGTTCATCATCATGTTCAAATTTTAAAAGCTCTTTGCACGCTAGCGGCCAAAAAGTACTTTTTCACACAGATTTTGTACGATAAGGCAAACCTTCCCGAGCTCTCTCGCTCTACCGGGTTAAAACAATATTCCTAGCAGTGGCAGACACGTTTAGAATGTTGATCTACGTTTCTTTCTTAGCTATGTTACCAGAGAAGGCTTGAATATAGAAATGTTATTTTACTGGCTGGATTTTTGAGATGGGACAGCAAGGGGAAGTACCTTAACCATTGCAGCTACACGAAAATGGTCTAAGGGGCTAGGATCCATAATTTTTCGTGAAATTTTGATCCTCTTTCACAGATTTAAAATATTCATATATGTTATTGTGTATGTATGTATTTTCATGTAAAATGGACACATTTCATTTAAAAAAATGATAACAATCGATCCTGTGTCTTATACTTATCAAAAACTTCTATGACACCAAACCATGTTGGTGTACCTATACTAAAAGAGTCAATCGATGTAAAAAACTAATCTCATACATTTTACATAAAATTTTTACACAATTTTTAATGTCTAATATTTTTGTGTTTTAGAACCATTTTCTTGTTAACGGTACATTTTTTAAAAATCTGTGAAAGGGGATCAAAATTTTGCTATTTTGATAGTCTCTTAAGACCATTTTTGTGTACCTAGCTGTAACGGTTAAGGTACAGTCAACAACAGGTCAAGCTTGACACTCGCAGCGCGACTCTAGCCCGTACGTCTATTGAAATAAGAACGGTACAAAGTCCAATGTGTCAAGCTTGATGTGCTCTTGACTGTACTTCCCCTTGCAGTCCCATCACAAAAATCCACCCTATTCAATAAATTGCCAAATTTCCATACGACTACTTAAATAAATAATCGATCATACCCGATTTTAGGATGCAATCGTTTTTTCTAGGCTTTTCGCTCATTAACCTTCGATTTGAACAATCAAATAAATCATATTCAAATAATAGGTAACGTATTTTGCAAGGAGATGTTTCAAAAATGTATGGAGACTGGGCCTGCACATTGTATATTAGTTTTATAAATATATAATAATTTAGCTTTAGGTACAGGGTGTAAGGGACGGTCTACGGAAGATTGAAAGGATGTGCTTATTCAATGAAAATTATTATCTTTCCCAAAGGAAATATTTTCAACCCTCCAATGTTTTTTTTTAACAAAAATGTTTGAATCCACGGAAAAGGTGTCGGTTGTGGAAAGAGGAGCACTCACTCGCTGAGTTTCTTCAGCCAGCAGAACTGGACATGACCTGCCCAGACCGATCTGGAAGTCTTTAAACAGACTACGGACACAGGTCGGTCGGTGCAAAGACAGCCAGCATGTGTAGGTGGGGTTTTCACCGACAGCTCCAATGTGAGTGTGGTACCTCCCCAAAAGCAATGGAACACCTAACCTCCTGTTCCGCATGTCCCGACACATGTAAGCGTGATGATCTTTCTAAAGCCACAAATTACGCAGTAAATGTGGCAACGTTCTGGACTACAAAAATTTAAATATTTGTGATTGATCGACACGTTAAGAAGAAGTGGTATTTTATAACAGAGTTCCTATGATCACCTTGCGACTCCATCATGAGCCCCTGGATATCATCTAGGACCATTTGTCCTTGTCAAGATAAATCAGACAAGCCCAAATTCGAAGGCCACCTTTCGGCTCCATTATGAGACCCTGGATATCATCTAGGACCATTATCCTTATCAAGACAAATCAGAAAGTCCAAACTTGATGAGGTTTCGTCGTTTTATTACGGAGTTCCCATGGTCACCTTCTGGCTCCATCATGAGACCATGGATATTATCTAAACCATTGTCTTTGTCAAAACAAATCAGAGAAGCTCAAACTAAAGCAAATCTACGAGCCACTATAAAAAATATACAAATCGATTTATGTGTGCCCATTAAAATTGAAGAATTCCCTCGATTTCTCCAGGTTTCATCATCAGATTCTGACCTTATGGCCATGGAATCACCTGGGAAGTATAATAAATACCCTTTCAAACAAAAAAATATTTTCCTAATCGGTTTAAGACTAGCCTTTCGGTCGGTTTAAGGCAGTCCTCCTACTTGACCCTAAAATTGAGTAACTTTGTAACCACTTTTAGATACTAAAATTGGCAGATTTTTTGACGAAAATAAAATCTAGTGATCTACAAGTGATGTGGTTGGCCTCAAAAATTGATTCATTGAATATAACTCACGAAAAAAATTTCAAAATGACCACTAGTTTTTCCACTTGTAACCACTTTACTGTTGCAATTCTTATCAAAAATATACGAAAATTTATAACCTTATTTACAAAACCACGTTTATTGATGTGGTTGGCTTATTTTTTTTATAAAAAAATATCTAATTCCTTAAAAAAACCAACTAAATTCCCACCCTTACCCAACTAAATTCCCACCCTTACCCAGCCCATACCCCGCTCTCGTCTAGAAGTCAGTGCGGGGCGAGTCGTCATGCTAGACGGACCTGTGCTGCGTTGCGTAGTGCGAGCTGTGCAAGCAAGCAAAATTAAACCCTGTGCACCCTGAGTTACGTACTTCTAATTTAACTACACTTTTGCGGTTTCAGCGGGGAGAGGGTATAAGCTCCGCCCACACGGCAAGGTCATTGGCGTAGGTAGTAGCCTTAAGCGTCCTCGAGTAATCGGGGAACATAGATAAAAAATAAATTTCGACGAATTGAGAAACTCCTTTTTTTTAAATTAAGGTAGATAACTACGAGGCGGCTACGAGTGTGCTACGTAAAAACGTGGTAAAACGAATTTACTACGCCAAGTTCTACGCGAAGTTATAATACAGCGTAATTTTGTCTTACACTGGATATTGGACACACACCAACAAATAGCAAGAAAAATCAAACTCTGTGTCTGAAGGAATTATTATGACCTATCTATTGACTATACTATTCCGCACGGTTTGACTTAGCTAAATAACCTATTATTATCACTTTTGTAGCTAAAATCCTATTAGGACATTAGTACGGACACGAGGAAACTCCCTTATTATCAGCATATATGAAAGGATTGATGAAGGTTCAGGAAGCAAGGGAAGTATGTCAAGATCGTAGCAGGTGGAGAACTGTGGTCTCTGCTTACCCCGACGGGAACAAGGCGTGATGTTATGTATGTATGTATGTATCAGTTTTGTTTAGAATTTTAGAATTTGACTCCATATTTTTCTTTTCGAATCACGGTAGTTTACTCGTGGCTAATTATAATGTAGCAACCTAGCAACACATTTGCGGAAATTCCGCGTCGGATTTTTCCGCCATTTATTATGACACAATCGATCCGAAACGATCCGCAACCACGAAGCAAATATCACAAGTGGAAAGACCATGCGGTACGCGAAACTACCGCTCTACACTTAACGGTAAGATCCATAGAATACATGAAAGTAAGATCCGTCGTAGATCGATCCGACGCATTTAAGAACTTGATAACAACTATATAATTAAATCAGTTCAAACAGAGATCAAGCTTTATCTGTACTACAAAACAAATAAAAATATAATTATGTTGGCATTATTTTACTTAGAGATTACATTTTGCAGAAACAAAAAGAATTGGGCTGTGTCACAATCTCGCAACATTTTCTTTTAATGAATCGGATAATTTAAAGCCTACGCTCCTTTGCAAGAAATCTGTAGGACAGTTGTTAAACTGCATTTTTCATAAATACACTTATTTGCGTTAAGCCCTGCGTCCATGTAAATAAAGATTAATATCGCTAAGATTTGCTTTTCATTTTTTTTTACATTCAGGCTTTTTTGGAGCTTCTGAGTCTTTTTTCTTAGGTTTTGCCACTGGTCTTCTAGGACAACCACAAGACTTCTTTTGACCTCTTCCCAAGAATTTGTAAGAGTCTATCTCAGGCAAGGGTTTGTTTGTTAATCTTGCAACGAGACGTTTTAAATGTGCTATCGCCTTGGCCGGGTTGAGTCCTTTCGGGCAGGCGAGAGCGCAGTTCATGATGGTGTGGCACCGGAAGAGCATGAAGTCGTCGGTGAGCTGGTCGAGCCGCGAGGAGGTACCCTCGTCGCGGGAGTCGATTACCCACCGGTACGCATGCAGCAGCGCGGCCGGACCAAGGAACCGCCGTCCGTTCCACCAGTACGACGGGCACGACGTCGAGCAACACGCGCAAAGCACGCACTCGTACAAGCCTAACATCTTATCGTTATCCTTCTGACTCTGAGCCAACTGGTTGTCTGATTTCAACGGGTTGAAATTTCTGTCGCTCCTTAGAATGTACGGACGAATCAAATTGTAGGCGTTGTAGAAATGCGTCATATCCACGACTAAGTCCCTGATGACGTACATGTGAGGGATGGGGAACAAGGAAACGGTTTTATCTGGTGGGGTTTCCGTGATGCAAGCGAGTCTGTTTTGGCCCTGCAGGAGGACTGCGCAGGAGCCGCAGATGCCCTCGCGACAGGACCGCCGGAAAGTAAAGGAGGGATCCATGTCCTTGAGTTTGATCATCGCGTCCAGCAACATCGGCCCTACGTCGGTCAGATTCATTTCGTACGTACACACTTTCGGTTTACTACCACTGTTGATTCCATGGAATCTGTAAACTTTGAATATCCTGTGAGGATCAGGTTTAGGTTTCGCTTCTAGTGGTGGTGCTACTGATTTCGTTTTCTCATCTTTACTCCCTTTCGAAGCTGCTGCTGCAGCAGGTTTTTTCTCCTCGGGTTTGCCTGCTTTTTTACACATATTCCTGATAATACGACTGTCGTGTAAAACAACATTATAAAAATTTCTAAACATTCTAAATAAAATATATATGTAAAGTTTGTAGAAACACTACTTGATTGTTTACTTCGTTTATGATTCCCACAGGTTTTTTCATTCCTGTGTTTTTCTTTTAAAGGACAAGATATGTCAATGTCATCCGCAACGTCATGTAGCCAAGGAGGTTTTAGCGTGGGCCACCCAGGGGCCACCTGATGTTAAGTGGTCTCCACCTCGAGGGTCTCCACCGCACCGCCCATAGCCATAGAAATATAAGGGTAATAGAAGGAAGATAAATGAAAATATGTGTCACAAGGTATGCTGACATTCATTCAGTTATTGTAAATACGGTATAGGCGTCGTTCTGTAAATTTTGTATGAGGATATCGAATCTCGATTGATGATTTGACATTTCAACTTAGGACACAATGGCAGATGTCATCCCATTGTAAAATTAATTAGTATTCCTTCTATTCCGAGCGGAGCAAGGAGTCCGATTTCTTTGTATGTAGCAATGTCACTTGCTACTACGTTTTTATTACAAACCACCGTTCTTTCTGTACTATACTTACTAATCTGGGGTTCTGCCCTGCGGCTTCGCAGGCATAGAACCCATACCTTGTACTTAGAACAATCTAAAATCTCATAGTAAAAGCACATTTTTTTTCCCGATTTTAAATTTTCCAGGAAATTCATTAAATTTTGCTTTCCATGCAAACATTGTCCTTTGAATTACAGATACAACATAGCGCCATATAACTATAGCTCTGACGGTTGTTTCTTGCGCATGCGTGACAGGCGGAGAGCCAATGAACGTCCAATGACGAAACACACGCCTGCTCTTATTATAGTACTCTTTGCCTGCTCTCCTCCGCAGGGACTAGATAAGTACTATCTCCTCCGTGACTCATTTTTTGAGTTCTGCGCATTAACGGTCAGAGCTAGAGTTAGTTTGTCCACTGTATACAATTAGTATACAAGTAAGGGTGAATTTCCACCAGTGTTGTGCGAGGCAATGATATTACAATATATAAGTGCGAGGCAGCTAAACCATGAGCTGGTGTGAGCTGGAAAATTCCAGCCAGTAGGACTGCTCCTTTGACAAGCTACAAAAATGACGCATTCCTATTTGTTGGAATTTTCCCAGCTTACAGGGACAGATTGGCAAATACTGAAAGGCCATGATCATTTGAAGAAACTGAACAATAAGGGTTGTGACCCTCGCTCCGGATCATATCTGGTGCAAAGGTTTGTCCATTGCCATACAACGTGGCAATGCTGCCAGTGTCATGGGCACCTTTGCACCAGGGATGACGAGGGGTGGTTTGTTTAATTAGGTTCTTCTTTTCTTAATTTGACGATGTTCTAACATAAATTATATAGAATAAATTAACCGGTATTGTACGTATTAAAAACAACATAATAAAAAACAAAACTTTTAACAAGAAACTAAAGGATGGAGTATCGAGTTTACGTTTTCGATGACATGGTTCTTGGTTTGTTGTTAAGTTTTTTCAACTCATCGTGTCCTTTCAGTATTTGCCAATCTGTCCTGTCCCTTACACCCTGTATAGAAATAAAGAAAAGGTGGTGCTCGTGGGCTTGTTTGTGGAGGAGTCGAAGATTTTGGAAACCCAAGCGAAGGGCGTTAGAAGCTGAGCGCGCGTTTTTCTTATGTCAATGTGAGGAGAGCTAGGGCGCACTTGGATCGCACTTTTCTTAAGCTGGTCAGCGCGTGTGATTGCTAGAATGTGCACACGCTTCCCTTTTAATTAATTGAGAGATTTTGAAACTGTAGTTTTATAGTTTCTCCCGTTCTCGTCATAATTGCAAGACAAGCTTTAAATATAAGTAGTTACGTTCGATCAAGTAGACATTGGTTCTGTAGTTTTAGTGTTAGATGGATAATTTAACTCGAACAAACTTGCAACAAACACAAAGAAATAATCAACCAGAAAAAATCCTAAAATCGGTGATTTGGGACAGTCACCTCAACATTTAGCGCAATATTATGCTTTAAATTTTTGTTCCAACTTAAAGCTGTAATTTGGGTCAGGCTCAGGGTCATGGTCAAAAGGTACAGTTAATAGCCCACCAAGCTTGACACATTGCACTTTGTACCTTTATTATTTCAATAGACGTAAGAGCTACAATCATGCTGTGTTGTCAAGCTTGACCTGCTCCTCACTATACAACTAATTGAAACTTATTTTTTTATGTCGAGAATATTTTTCGATATAGAGATACTTTTGTATAAGCTAAAGTGCAACATTATTTGTTAGTCATGTCCCTCCCGCTCGCCAGACCGCGCTGGGTTATAGAAAAAGTTAATGGAAATTCAAAATTTAACAATAAAAATACCTAAAGCCACTACGGAACCCTACACTGCACGTGGTCCGACATGCACTTGACCAGTGTTTACATCAAGTTAGGAAAAGAGTTATTTCGGTGATTGCTTTGGGTGTATAACTAATAAATATTCGATCGCAAAATCATTTGTATAGGCAAACCAACCTAAGAGAAAAATCTCGACTCTTCTATTAACAAATTAATCTTTAAAGACGCTAACTATGTTTACGAATTATGAAATGAGACTAATCTCGCGATTGAAATATAGTCTGTAATGCGCGTAAAGAATTTCAGCACCTCATTAAGGTGATCTGTGACGGCCAGCTTAGCCCCGATCGCAACTAGATCCACTGCTGCAAATATAAGGTTTTATTTTTTAATGCAATAAGTACCAACTATATATGTGCAAAAAGTTGATTCGCGTAAATTTCATCGTGCAACTTCAACGCCTAACAACAATTTCGATAAGAAAAATATCTCCATATGTCCACTAAAGTCAATTACTCTCGTCAGTCCGTGTTTACATGAGTACGATCACTCACACATGCACACAAAGCACAACCGTACAGTTTTGACCGCACGCCCACAATCGTAATATTGAACCAAAAATTGCTAACAAAAATAGTAATTTCAGTACATTAACTGTATTTTTGTATTAATTAGCGAAAAAATTAACTAAAAATAGCAGTATTCGTTAGTTTTTCAACAGAATTTTATGTCCCGCGTAAGAATGCAAGTCATTTGAATTTTTGTATGGAAAACGGGATCACCTTAATGCATATTAACGTCTACAGGCGTCCAGAGTAAATGTTAGTAAATAACTGACACGTTGAAGCCGTAAACGCTTTGAATACGAGTATAAAGAACTAGCGGCTTCCAGTGACTTCACGTCACGTCTTCTCTCTTATTGGGCTTGCTCTTTACCTTGATCTAGTCCTGAGGAACGAGCTTGCCCAGAAAAAACCTGTTCACTAGCGAATTGAATAGATTCTTTATAAAGTCGGGAACGCAGACGCAGTCAGATAATTTCACTCCTTAGTTGTACGTGTTACAAAAGATGTAGCGAAGCACTTTTTGCGAATGTATGGAATATCAACTAAGTTTGGCTGATTATGGGTGCGTTCGTGTGGTGCCGGCAAAGAATAATACCCATGGGTGTCCTAAGAGACGACTAAGGGTTTATTAACCGGATGATGGGCAGGGTCCCGTGTGGTGCCGGCAAAGAATAGTACCAACCCTTACATACCCGTGGGTGTCGTAAGAGGCGACTAAGGGTTATAAACTGGAGGATGGGCAGCAGCATCCTCCATTGTATACATCTTACTTACTGCGGTCACCTACAACCGCGGTCCATGGTGCCAGCCGTAACGCTAACAAGCGAGGTGACTATGGTACTTCCCCTCTACATTTTTCCAGCAAAAGCTAGAATTCTAGAGTTAGCTCCCTGTCCTGTAGTGGACGTTTCATGGGATGTTATGATGATGATGGGCAGCAGCATCTTTCTATGTATCGTACTATCTTACATACTGCGGTAACCAACAACAACAGTCGCCAGCCGCAACGCTTATAAAAGACCAACAGACATGCAACTTTGCGTTTGTGGGCCAGACAATGAAACCAGCATCCCATCACCAACGAGATTCTTGGCTCTGCAATCTATCGACTCGAGTGCTATTTAATAATACTATAATATTATATTACACAACAGGTGAACAAAAAGTTTATTTCTTTCGAGGTTCTAAGTTGGGCGGATTTTAATTTATTCACGAGTTGTACTCTACTTTTTATTGTTGAATGACTGCGAGAAAATATACGGTAGTATACACATTACATTTTGATTTCGTAAAAATTATCGGTAATGTTTAATTGCTAATGATAAATCTCAATCTAACATTGATATACGACGCACAAAATAACTTTGGCCCTGTCATTGATGCGCCGAAGAAAAAATGGCCCATTTTTGACTACTGCGCATCAATGACAGGGCCAAAGTTATTTTGTGCGACGTGTAGACCATAGCTAAGCTGCCGTTATTCATAATCTAAGGTGTAGACTGATGGATATACGTGGATAAAACACGTACTTAATGCCTACGAGCCGGTGTATGTGTCTGAACCGGTGCCCAACCCACCATAGGTTTATAAGCATGAAATTTTTGCATAGATATTCCATAAAAGACTCAGTGAGCCCACTTACGGTCACTATAAAAGTGTGTGGGTTGGGTAACATACCTACACAAAGAGTGGCCCAAGATCGCACTCGATCGCGAATAGGTAGTTGAAAGGAAGAGGGGAGGCCAAAGAAGTCGGACTCCTTGCTCCGCTCGGAAAAAAGGGATACTAGTTTGAATTTATTGATGTCATCTGCCATTGTGTCCCAAGTTGAAATGTCAAATCATCAACCATGATTTGATATCCTCATACAAAATTTACATAAGGATGCCTACGCCGTATTTACAATGACTGAATGAATGTAAGAATACCTTGTGACACATATTTTCATTAATCTTCCTTCTATTGCCCTTATATATGGGGAAGGTCTTCGCCGATCAGTGGAACAAATAATGGCTACTAAAAAACATAAAAAGGCTTTCATCATTATCATATCAAACGAAAGACGTCCACTGCTGGACATATGCCTCCCCTAATGACGACCGGTCCTTAAAGGCTTTACTTACACTTCTTTTGGACCTCTTAATTTTAGTATTTAAACCATATTTTTGCGTTTATTCAACGCTTACCAACAACACATTTTGCAGCCATGACTCTAAAACCAGAGTTTATTTGACGGAAAGAATAACATTGTTTTACGAACTTGTTTTAGCCGATTGCTTTTGAAATAGCTGCAAAATGTAAACGAACAAAATGGATCATACTATGGATATACTACTACGTTTAAGTAACATTTCCCTTCGGCCTCTGAAAGTTTCAAACCGGAGTAAAATTGGTGTTTGGCTGATTTGTTCCTTACGGCAAGTCGAGGCGAGTAGTTACGACGCGTTCGGAAATCTTCGCCCTGACCAAAATAACATTTATTTATAATTCAAGTGCGATCATTGGTAACCAATACTGAACTTCACCTTTGTATTGTAAGCATATTTCGAGGAAAAATTATAACCGAGATTTTATTATATTCAAGAAAGTCTGTAGGAATAATAGTTTTTGAGGTACCGATCTCAATTACTATTATTACTTCAGACTTTTAATCGCAAACTCTTAATCTTATTCTATAAAAATATTCAAAGTCAGTCAAAGTTGCTAGTTATCATGAGTAGAATCACTGGGTTTCGGGAGCAAAATCAATAAAAAATCACGCTGTATGGTGTAGTAGCCCTCTATCCTCCATCCATGAAGAAGTTTTCTACGAACTTTTGTAGATATAAATAAGGGTTGGAAATTTCACGCTCTAGAATTTTTTGGTACGGTCCAGAACATTCGAGAGCATTCGACAACACTCTAGAACATCCCAGAACATTCGAGAATGTTGTTGAATATTCAAGAATAATCTGGAATGTTCAGAAACATCCCGGTACATATAAGGACTAAGAATTTCGCCATAAAGATATTTCTAGAATAGTTCAGAACAATCGAGAGGGTACGAGAATCGAGAGCATTCCACGAAATTCTAGAACATTCTGAAATGTTTTAGAATTTTCGGGAATAGTCTGGAACATTCAGGAACATCCTGGCACATCCCAAAACATTGTGGAATATTTTAGTAACCTCTCAAAGCCTTTTTTGTATGAGTGGGGCATTAGTAGAAGTTCCAAAGTAAATCTTTTTTTATTTCAACTATCCGTACAATCTCATATCTTTTCCCTATGGGTAGCCAGGCTTCCCAGCTAGTATAGTTATAAAACCTGCGCAGCTCACGTAAATTAAGATGCAAGCACAACTCTAATACCAAGACATAAAGCTCACTATCTCGTCGTTTGTATTTGAACGTAGAATGTTTTTAAACTAGAGTGCTTTCAATGGAAATACCTGCTAGGTTTGTAAACTATTCTAAAAATAAGACGCGATTCTCAATAAAAGCTCATTATGGTCGATTCCAAAGATTACATTACACTGTTTATTACACTCGGTTTCCTGCGGCTGCGAAAATACCAATGCAACACTCATAAATGGACCTAGTTATGCCAAAACGAGCCAACACGTACACAAGGCCTATAGGTCAGTCGTCGACCTGTGAAAACCACACAAAACAGACAAAGTTGTAGGTGATGAGCTTATTTAGTTTTTCATCATATCACTGAACAGCTGTTCCGAAGAAAGATGGGTCGGATATCGAAAATGGCAACGCAACGATTTTATGGGAAAATAAATAAATCTTAGGTACATAAGTAGAACACAAAACTTATCAAATTACCCAAAGAAACATAACGACACGACCAACTAAACATAACGACTTCTGACGACCAAGATAATTTTCTCAATCGACCTATGTGTCTATCGGAAAGTTGTTCTAGCAACGTATTGGTCAGGGCTCATCTGGGAGCTCCCAGTCCAGCAGTGGACGTTTTATGGCATGTGATGTTGATAATATAACCTAATCTTTTACGACGCCCGTGTTTTATGCAACCGTAATGAAACAATGAACGAACGTGGCCCCGTCCCTGAAAATAGTCATCAAATGCTCTGCATTCTTCGAGTTCAATATTGCGGGCTATTCTTGCGTCGGTCAAACAAACGCTCAAACAAAAAATAAAAATCTAAATATACTCATGTGAAATAAAACGAGGAAACGATCTCTATATTTTGTTTATGGGAGTCTAGGTATACTTTGAGTGGGTTGGCGAAAGACAGTAAGCTTGATTCGGTCAAAGTGAACGTACAACCCTGTAGTATAGAACCCTATAACCAGATTGCATAACCCAACTGGGGGGTTATTAAGGTGGCCACAACGTATTTGCTAAAACGAAAACCACGTTTATTGTGTACTGTAAGTTTTGCAATCATAAACCTTAACAGAGTTGAGTTTTCTTCGAGCTAACCTCAGGGCCGACAGCGGCCGTGTACTACATTTGTATAATGTAGGTATGTAATATGTATAATATAGTGTAAATTAGTACACAGCTATCAACCCTAAGGTTAGCTGGAAGACAACTCAGCTACAATAGGTATGATATGAATCAACTATAGGTAGCCATTGTGATGTACGAGTAGGTATTTCACGAAATTAATGTAACATAATAGTTATAGTGTATATAAAAAAAAACCGGCCAAGTGCGAGACGGACTCGCGCCCTAAGGGTTCCGTACCTATCTACCATATGATATACTAAAAGCTTTTGCTCTTTGACTTTAAAAACTCCACGACCATCCAACTTGACCCCTCTTTTATAAAAAAGTTCTTGAAACGGGAGTTCACCTTAACTGGTTACGATAAGTTGTGAGAAAAATTGAAATATTTAATGGTTTTAGACTTTTCTCTTTATTTGTACTGTGAGACTTAGCTTCTTGCCAAATTTCATAATTTTAGATCAACGGGAAGTACCCCTAGGTTTTGCTTTAGTGCATAAATGTATGGAGATGAGGACATAAAAAGTCATATCTTTTGATTGCGTCGTTGTAAAAAATTGAAATTTTTCGATCTTGTGTGGTTTATAGATCTTAATATTCGTTATCAATTTCAACCCGATAACTTTAACCGTTCGTGAGAAAAAGGGTCTTGACAGACAGACAGACAACACAGACAGACAGACGGACAACAAAGTGATCCTATAAGGGTTCCGTTTTTTTATTTTGAGGTATGGAACCCTAAAAACATATCAAAAAGTATCGGAAATGTACTTATTTCTAGTGTGTGTTATATTTAAATTAATGTTCACGTGTATGAAACACGTGAATTCCACGCAAGATTCGTACGTTTAGTAAACAAAAAATTTTGCCAGCCAGAAGAGATAGCTCTTCAACTTCATAAAGATTCGTTACAGTATACCTGTGATAGACTAGGTACAATCAAGAGCACATGAAGCTTGTCACATCGGACTTTGTACCGTTCTTATTTCAATAGACGTACGGGCTAGAGTCGTGCTGCGAGTGTCAAGCTTGACCTGTGGTTGACTGTACACGTTTTTAATAATATACGCACAAAAAAACCTACAGTAGAGTTCACGGAATAGCCTTACGTTTTGTAAAAGCACTCTGTAAAAAAAAAAAGATTTTTTTTTTCAATTACACGAGGTCACAGAGGAAAAAATAATTGTTGTATTCACGAGATATACGTTTCTAACCACATTACACACAGAAAAACGCTTTTATAGGCTATCGTTTTACAGCTAGTCAGATTTAACCACATTTATAACATTCTTCATATTATAGGCCAGGGTATCATATGAAAGGGCTTTACTTGTACATTCTAAAATATATATTTTTTAAGATTCTTAGTTTTCAAGTTATGATGAAAAATGTCAAAAAAAAATCCACCCTTATCTACGAAGTTTGTGAAAAGAAAAATCTAAATTAATTAGTCTTTTGAAGTTTATGTAAATAGCGATAGCAATAATAGAAAGATATAGCAGCAAAAATAAAACTATCTATATAAGTTGCACAATGTTTCTGAAATCTGCAAAAAACTTTTCAAACAAATTTAGTTTTGCAGTCCTAAAAATGGACTTTGCTTCCAAAAATACTATAGGTATATCAGAACCCTCGGCGCGCGAGTCCGACTCGCACTTTACCGGTTTTTTTATGTTACAGGTGGGCAAGTAGCTGGGCCAACTGGTGGTAAGTGATCAACACCGCCCATGACACCCAATTTCTTATTAGTGAAATAATTGGCACTAATAAGACAGCAAACCGCGTTACCCACCTTGCGAACTAAGATGATATGTCTCTGTGCCGGTGATTCCACTGGCTTCCTTACTCTTCAAACCGAAACACAGCAATGCACACACTTCTGCACTTCTCTTTACGGCAGAAAAAGGCAAGGGGGTGGTACTTCCCCAGGCGGATTTTGCACAAAACTACTTGAATTACCATCAAAACTACTTGAATTTCGACTTTACATACTAAATGTGTTGATCGTGTTACCCTAGTATAGGAATAAACGAAAACTTTCGGACTTATCACCTTACAAAAGTTTTAGAAAATAATCACTGGGCTTCAGATGTAAACTAATAAGATTTCCATCGTATTTTCTACGTTTGCTTGCGTGGCAACACCCGCGCTTACTTACTGCGAAGCACCTTATTGCGACTCCAGCCCCAACGGTGGTACAGCGGCCATTGTGTCAAGCTTGACGTGCTTTTGTCTGTACGGGAGCGTAGGTAGCATGTAGGCTGCACAAAGCTATTTTTTGTAACCGAGCCCATAAAAATGAAACGAATTTTCTGGGAAATTACGGCTATTGAAAAAAGCTGGAAAAATAATAGTTTTTATTTCGTATTTCTAGAAAACTGATTGGATAACAAACGATTCAATCATTTTATAAATTTATAATTAAAACATATAAAAAAGTTAATAAAAAAATACTTTTATATGTTTACAAAATGATTGTATCGTATCGGCTGCAGACCGGTTAGATAAGGTTAGTGATAATGTTAAGTTAAGAATAATGATCTACTTATATCGTCTCAAAAAACTCCTAAATTTGCAGCACACGGTGAGAATCGCCTTAACATTGTATATAATCCGTAATATGTAGATAAACTATGTAAAGTGCAAATTAACTATGTAAAAGCGCACACACTTTAACGTATTCAGATACTAGGAAATCTGCAGATTAACTGGTTAATTTGCACATTAACTTATTCTGAATTATCGTTTACATTCTTCCAATTACTTGGATAACTAGCAAAACTTCTATCAAGTTCAAAGTTTAGCGAGGTCTTGACTTTAGCGCTACCTATGTTTTCAAAAGAATTGTCTTACTTTATTAGTGTTTCTCGATTCCTACTTCAAATTACTAAGATTATTTACATTATACTTTCTTCATAGTACATTACTGCCATAGTAGACAAAAAGGTATTGAAGGACGAAAGCCTCTGCCCGCATGCGTAAGTTCTTCAATACCGTGATAATGTGGGTAGAGGCGTAGCCGAGGCCCACATTGGTAACTACTTTAATACTTGGTTGCGGCCAAGGCTTGTATATTACTTTTCTGAACAAACAAACATTAAAAACTTTCTACATAACAATATATTCCTTTGTTTACATGGCAGTTTTTCATTTTCATATTCTATTAAATCTATTTGTTTTACAATTATTTTATAGCTTTATTTTTTCAAGCCAGTCCGAAATTTAATCAAAATCTTTGATAAGTTACGTCCTTGGTTGTTATCTTTGGATAAGTTACCTCCTTAGTTGTTACTCGTATGATATTATAAATTACCTCCTTCGTTCAGACGTTTTGATAAGTTACCTCCTTGGTTGTTATGCTTGTTGATAGAAAATTGTAAACTACTTAGAGCAACGCGTCAAACCGCGCAAGCCCGCGCGAAAATCGTGTTACTCTATAATATAATTTCTTCGTATAATAATGACTTCAAATAACTGGACAGATATGAGTTTACATAGTAATTTACTCGGTCGCGAAATTCGATAGAAATGGAAATTCAACATTGCCGGCAGCTGCTCGCGAGTATTTAACCAGTACAGTCCCTGACCAGTACAGCTATTTTGATTTATCTCGAAGAAGGAGGTTGTCAAAATAATGATCGAATTTCCAAGCATGTTAGAGAAAATTATTGTTTATCCGCCGTGTTCCGGAGAATACCAAAAATAAGCTCCTAGGCTGTTAATAGTATAAATAATAATAAATAAGTTTATTGAAATAAAAGTGGTTACAGAGATTTTTACAAGATTTGCTTACATGGATTCTTAAACATAATTTGTTTAGCAACCGTATGCTTCGACATTGCTTCCTAAACTAAGAATAAGATTCCTGTATCTTAGGAATCAAATCACTTTTTTTACAAGAACATTATTCAGGCATTCTAAAAAAGAAATCCATTCTCATACCAACTGGTTTATGTAGAAGTTAATGGAAGGTGAAGGTCGAATTATTTCGTATGTTCCCAGGAAAAAATGGTTCAGTCATTCATTGAAATCTATCGTTTATTAAAACAATGGCTATCTCACCATCAATCTCAAGCAATTAAAATTATAAATCCAAGAAGAAAAATAAAAAGGCCTAATGCGTGTCGAGCCACGCGGGGGTCCGTAAATTGTCTTACGATTTTATCGCAAAGCGGGTTTGAGTTAGTATTTCATAACGTGTATAAACTTTTTACCTCCTAATGCTCAGCGAGGTCCTAGCGCCTCATTGCCTTTTTTATATTTATTATATTTAGTTTTTCGGCTACAGCTCTTTAACCTGCCTAGTTAACTGTGTTAGTTTTTCTAATAATCTCATCATATATGCTACAACTGTGATTTTTTTGTCATTTCCAATAATAACCGTTTGACCGGCAGGGGACGGGGACTCAACTCTAACAAAAAATTGCGCTTTCAAACTTAATATTTCGCAAACGGATCCCTAAATCAAAAAATAATCTTGGAAAACTTATATATCCAACGATACCCCACACTATGGGGTAGAGAAGAAAATAAAAATCCCCACTTTACTTGTAGGGGAGGTACCTTAAAAAAATATTCTTCAAAATTTTACAAACAATTTTACCACTATGTTGTCGTGGATCAAAAATATATACGTGCAAAATATCAGCTTTCTAGTACTAAAGGTCTCTGAGCTTAGCCGCGAACAGACAGACAGACGGACTAGACGAAACTATAAGGGTTCCTTTTTGACTACGGAACCCTAAAAAGCTCAAGATACAAATCCCAACAACTCGCAAAGCATTGATTTCGCCTAGCAATAGCAGAATAGTCTGCATGTTTATGTAGTCGCAAAACAGCCACTTCACGTTAATTCGATCACATATCTTATTCAAAGAAAGTTCATGGAATAAAGACGTTGCTAATCTTTAAAAAACCTTTTATAAGTTTAAGGCACTAACCGCCAGTTGCACAAAGCCTTTTTAAAGTTAAATCTCATTGAAGTCTATTGCTGACTCCTTTTGTTTTGTTGACAAATAAAGTGAAGAAAGGAACTTATAAGGTTAACGTTCTTCGCAAGAAGAATCGATGGCCGATGGGGCGTGAGGGTTCTAGAGTGGCGACCACGTACCGGAAGACGAAGCGTTGGCAGGCCCCCCACAAGGTGGACCGACGATCTGGTCAAGGTCGCGGGAAGCCGCTGGATGCGAGCAGCGCAGGACCGGTCGTCATGGAGATCTTTAGGGGAGGCCTATGTCCAGCAGTGGACGTTTTTTGGCTGATATGATGATGACGATTAATAGATTTAAAGGAGCTTTAATTTTAAAGACGCTTTGTGCAACTGGCTCAAAGACGTCTAAGGAGATTTTGTCATGAATTAAACAATACTTCGTCTCAAGCGATAGGATTTGTTTAATAGAAGACAACATTTTCGACAAATAGAACAAAATTAGGTAAGCGACAAGACAGCGAAATTGTTATTTGGCGTAAGTGCCTAGTATTGAAATTTGAGCAAGCGAAGGATTGTAGTAGTAGCGAGTGATTCAAAAGAAGAATCCTGAGCGTAGCGAGTGTTTCAAGGCAAATATTTTTTCCTTGAAATCCTCGCTACGCTCTTTTGACGCGAAATAATTTTTCTCACTACAGCGAGAAAAATGTTAACGAATAGCTGCAGTTATTACTTAACACGTTCTAACTTCATAAACCTTTTCGACGCTAGCGGCCAAAAATTACTTTTGCAAGCCGATTTCAACCGATAAACCAAAGTTTTCCGAGCTAGTGAGATGAATTAAATATTTTATTAGTACGAGTACCTACGCTAGTTTCGTTTAAATAAATATAGTTCGATGGAATAAAACTGGTTATGATCGCGTATACTCTTGTACCACCTTATAAGTTCTTTTCTGCTATTGAATATTAAGAAAATAAAACATTGCTGTGAAATGGATATTCATAAAGCTTTGAAATATTATTTAAAATTATGTAGGTAAATATATAAAATATCAATATAAAATATCAAAAGGTGCTTTTAGCATATTTGTGGTCAGCGGTTGTCAACTGTGAATTTAAGTCTGACCGAAATGTTTACTAATACATATGCTAACATAAAAATAGAAGTGTAATATGTTTCTTAAAGTTTCCCAAAAATTGTATTCTCTCTAATCGTAACTTTACCAAAAGTTCCCGTTTGAAAGCCGCGTCCAGCACTCGTTGCCAAAATGTGTGTAGAGTGTTACTTATAAAAAACGTACCACTCTTTCCGACGGCGGGGGCACCCACTACGGCCACTTTGACCTCTGAAAGCGAGGACTTCTTCCTGCGGATGCCTCGGGAGGTCATCGTCTCTCGGATGTCGGATATCGGCGGCGCGCGTAAAGAGCGGCGTCGGAACGCTCACTGCGGCTCGCGCCTGTATCTCGCTCCACGCTGCCCGCTGCCCGCGCCGTTCGCTAAAAATACACCAAGAGACAGCTCTGACACCAGTCCCCGTGTTAATGGGTCAAGATCTGGCCAAGATCAGTGCATGTTTACGTCGCGGCTTCCTGACGCCGCGCCACGTGCTGCTAGGCCAACGCCACCGCGCGATAAGCCGCACACTGCAACTGCACCTGCCTTTTAGTGGGCGAGCCTCATGAAATCACGTAGCGCTACGTATTACAATTATACACTACTTTGTTGTTACTTTGTACAGCGTGTGTATATTTTCACGAACCATTTCAGGCCACTTATGGCCTCCACACAACATGAAAACTATTTGACCGATTGCGATTTGGTATGTTTAGTAAAACCCGCATTAAACACCTTGAATAAAAAATTTCTTCACTCATCAAAACTCTTGATTACTTCCAGATATCCTAGGAACATGAAATTGAAATATGGAACTTGCATTGGGTGTAAAGAAAGGAAAAAATCTGAAAAGTGGATTTTCAGGACCCAAAATCGTGGTACAATCCGCTACTCAACCCTAGATGGCGGTTAAAATGTTCTGTCTTGGAGACTTTTTATCTTACCTATTATAGATTAACTGGACTAACAGCTTTCTCCCTTCTTATAAAAAACGTTAGATTATGATAAGGATATAATAAGGATATAATGAGTCAATGTATATTTTACAAAAAATTGTTCAGCCATTTCCTCCCATGGTATGTTTTGAAAATATGTTTTTGATTTCAAGGAAACCAGTGAGTAAAATATAGAGATGTGCATACAAGATTTTTAGAATCAGCTCAAGCAGCCCAATTTTTGGATACCCAACATAATAAGTAAAAAAAATATAAAAATTCCATACTCTTTTGACGTTCATTAAAGAGTAACTCATTTGACTAGGTTGTAAACTCCCGGATTTCGGGTGCTCTGACTCAAAAAACTAGGAACCCATAGATCAATATTTTTAAAAATAGACCCAGGACAAATTACGGCCGAATTTTTTTTTTATGGAAGTGTTCCTTAGGTCCCTCCAAACATATCTAGAATGTTCCCTGGCGATCCCATTTCCCCTAGAACGGGTCCCAAACTTTAGTTTTTTCTTTTTATGTCTAATACGGATGAAGTTAGGAGAAAGTCGTCAATGTAAGACTTAATTGTTATAAAATTACCAATCTATTTTATTTCGATGTGACCTACAGTACCTGAAATATAGCTACAGACAGTTCACCAAAAATTAAAAATTATCTTTAAATCATTTTTTGTACTAACTTTTACAGTGTAATGTAAATAAACACCAAATTATACCGTTATTCTCTTAGATTATGGTTATGCTCCACAAGGCGAAGTCAATATTTGATTATTTTCACGGTAAATCCGCGGATGAAGTTTCAAATTCACTGGTCATAAGAAATTTCAGCGGCATGGCTTGAAAACTGTCAATTTATAGCGTACAATTCCTAATTGGTATTTTATGAGCCTCCGTGGTGTAGTGGTTAGAGCGCTCGGCTCTCGATCCGGAGGTTCTGGGTTCGATTCCCGGTGTTGACACTGTCAAACAACCTTCAAAAAACCTTCTCAGTTTGGTTAGTACATTGCGGGATGAATCACCTCATGGTCCGATAAGTTAGATGATTCCGTGCTTCGGAAGGCATGTTCAGCTGTTGGTCCCAACTACTATGTACGGGTGTAGTCGTTAATGAGCCATCTCAGAGGCCTTTGGCGGCTCAACAACTCTGACACCAGGGTATGTGAATTCGGTCGTTGACCTTGCAACCCACACGATATGATGATTACTATAAATAGAGTCCACGATAGAACGCTAAGTTTTATAAACAAATCTTTTGCATTTAAGAAAAAAATTCCCTACCCTCACACGAGGATCACGTTTGCAACCACAATACCACGGCATAATATACACACAAAAACTGCTTAGACCATCATTTTTCATACAGCTAATCAGAAATATCCACATTTTTTACACTTTTTACATGAATTTGAGGGTTCATTATTATTTTGTTTCTTTCGTGAAGTCGAGTAATTTCGAAGTAAGTTAAAACATACTAGCCTAACCAATCTTTGGATTTACCAACATCGGACTTCTACAGTAACAGATTTACTATTTTATTGTGCATTCCAGAATGGCAAAATAAGGTGCTACAATAGAACTTTAAAAACACATTGGACTCTTCCGGGCACAACAAAATGGAAATAAAATCTTGCTGAAACAAAGCTTCTATTTATTTTCCAATTCTAGTACGGTCAACCGCTTGTCGGTAGAAACTTTTTCAACTCTATTACCACGCCATAAGGTCCAAAAGTGTTTCTACTGATGTGCGGCCATGTGTATATTCCCGACCTGCATGCAGGCGTAAATACGCGTCACCACTCTGGAGGAATGTTGGCACTGGCCCAACACAAATCAGCAGCACCAATTAACCGCAAAATGGAAAACGACATAATTATCGTCTTACAAACTAAACTACCGCGGTGTAAATAAATAACAAATTATAGATTCATTGCAAAATTTTATCGATAAACTAATTAGTGCTCGGTGGCTCCAATTTTGACGGGAGTTCAACTATATCGATAATAAAATATCTGTAGTTTCTATTGTTGTATTAGTAGTATTTATTGCCAATTCGTAAATTAGTCTGGTAAATTGTCTGCGATTATAGCAGAAGGGTAAAAGTTGTTCGGGTCCCTGCGATACAAGCTTTCCTTAGTGCAGGGTCCGCTGATTACTCGTATATGTATACGTAACACTTAAATTTTGTACAAGTATATGACTATGACTGTTTACAGCTTAAACATTTTAAGTGTTAATAGCAATTTCTTTTGGCAAATTTATTCTTATTCTTTAAACCTAAAATAAAGTAAGTATGTACAAGTATGTAACAGAAGTGGAGATGGACCGGACACATGGTCCGAGATAAACAAAATAAATGGAGCACAATTATTTCAGAATGGTACCCCAGAGATGGCAAACGCAACAGAGGACGCCAACATATGAGATGGGAAGACGACCTGAAACTCACAGCAGGACACCATTGGAGAAGGGTTGCGAGAGACCGAACACAGTGGAAGATGTTAGAGGAGGCCTATGCCAAGCGGCACGCTGAACTAAGGGACATTTTGTGAAATCAAAAAATCTTTATAAATTATACTTTACTGTAACCTGTAGTTCAGAATAAAAAGGCTTAATAATAAAAAAAATGTACAAGTATGTACAATCAAATCACTGTTAGGTGCTCGGTAGCTCCAGCACCGAACTATGTGCGGATCTCTTCCCCGGGTGTGGTATTCTGTTAAAATTTTAAACCATCATCTCGCAACGCACTTCGAACTCGTTCGTTAAATAACCATTTGAAATCGTCAGCCCAATAGCAAGCCTAACTGACTCTGGGGAGCCACCACAACTGTTACTATGTCTTTATTTTAAACTCAGCAGATCGTGCATACAACTTTTATTCAGTTTGAAATACACATTAACAAAGTGCTTAGACGCATGCGTACGAAATATACGAAAATAAAAAAAGTAACTACGTTATTCGTGTTGGAAAATATTTGATATTTTTTAAAATAATTTAATGACCATATCTCTATTTATGGGCCAAATTTAGAGATTCCTTTCAATTGGGTTTCTGTTGCAAAATGTCGCATTAAATATCACTTCATACAGAATAACATAGCTGTCATATACGAATTCTTATTGATCGAGCACCCATGGGTATCCACGAGGTTTTATAAAAGCTGCTGGTAAAAGTGAGATTTTACTTTATGTTTGTATAAAACTCTACGCAAGCAAAGCCGTCTGCCTGGACCCGTAACCCCAGATTTCTAAGTTTTCCATCCCATATTTGACAGAGATCTTATTTAATAGTCCCTAACACTCCTTAGTTAGCGACACACCTGCCTAAATTCTGACGCGGAAAGTTGTGCGGACGAAAATCCCGACAAGAATGACACTAACGGAAATTCCGTCAGAAAAAGCACCGCTTCGCTCGTAGGTAACCTAAACGTAGTAGGATCCTGTGGTAGGATCTTTCTTTTTAGGGTTCCGATACCAAAATGGTAAAAAAAAAGGACCCCTATGGTGCGACTTTGTCTGTCTGTCTGTCACACCTGTATATATATCTCAGCAACCATTTATTTACGCTATCGACTTGAAATTTGGAATAGTTTTAGAATATGGTTGCCCAACTTAATTGCACAGTTTCTTAGTTTTGCGGTTTTAAAAGTGGAATTTATTGCTTCCAAAAATACTATAGCAATATCGGAACCCCCGACGCGTGAGTCCGACTCGCACTTGACCGGCTTTTTGCTGCAGGTTTAAGAGAGGAGGTAAATCTCTTGGCAGGTTTGCTGCAGGCAATTCAGGCATTGTATTTTTCCACAATCACAGTTCTACGCGTGCCGCACCCTTGTACTCTGTCCATTTTCGCAATCATATTGCCCTTACTTAATCCAAATGGCTTTCCATGCGATCTCTATAAACAGCATCATCAAATTTATAAAAGTGCTAATTTCTTCCAATATTGGCAACATCCTCCATTGAAATCAAAGATGAGTAACTCCTTGATACCAAGCCTTGATAAATAATTCCTCTCATTTGATAACACTATTATACCAAGTTAGTATCGTAAAATGTCTTGAAGGGTTATTTATAAAGAGGCTCGAAGACTGTCCGTAGCAAGTTGTAGCAAAACCTATTGAATAATTTAGTTTAGTTGTAGCAAAACTATTATTGGGGTATAAGTATAATGCTTATAGGTATAAAATTATTATGGTAGGTTTTTAAATTTATCAGAAGTAGCGTATGAATATCATAGCAGTGTATTACGACACACTATCAATAAAAAACATTGCTTTACAAAACTCGCAAGTCAAATAATTCGTATAGATATTTATCGTTCATTTATTATCCTTGGCTGAAATCAAGGTGGCCTAGATAGCTTTTGTAGAACCTCAATGAGCTAAACTTTTGATGATGAGTTGGTGCTACAGTTGGTGTCAAATCAAATCAAGGACCCAGGCTCGAAGCGTAGTAAAACCTCCTTGATTATAATAATCTAAGATGTCTCCATTGACGTAAGAAAAACGCTAGTTTCCTTAGATTATGAATCAAAGAGATTTTAACCTCGCTGCGGACCGAGCGTAGCGAGGTTCAAATCTCTTTGTTATGAATAACGGCAGCTTACTGCCTACTAGTTTCCAAAATCTTTGTTCTCATTTCTCATCTGTGCATTTGTCATCAAGGTGTCATTGGTGTTGTGACATCACTTTACAAAAATGAGATGTGATGCCAAATAAATATACAAATACAAAACACAACAAAATACGAATAAAAAATTTCTAAATTATTTGGTTTTGTAAATATAATTTATTTCTGTAACACATAATTATAAACATTAGAAATGTCAAAAAAGAACTTAAAAAGCGGGAAAAGCTTGGTAAGTAGGATGGTCTAGTTAGCAAAATCCGCCAAGTGAGAGTCGGACCACGCGCTGTGTAGGGTCCCGTAATTGCTTCAGGAATTTAATATAATCCTACCTAAAACTTGTGGAAGGTGGCTACTAGACGTGTGCGCCGTCGCCAAAATCTTCGCGGCGGGCGCTGGTCAAAAATCGGCGGCGGCGGCGTGTGCTCGGCGTGATTTCGGCGCCGAAATTTTAATAAATAAAAATCACAAACGATAATCCACAATCAACAAAACATTTACATTTACAATAGGTTTCAGCAAGGGAGGTATTGATGGACAACAAAAATTAGGATGTAATAGGAATAAGAATCATTTATATGCAGAGAATACAGTTACATAATGTTCTTAAAATTGAAAAGTCCTTTGTATTCGCCTGCGAGAAAGCGTACAAATATTTGTGAGAGCAAATTAATTGTGGGAACAGTTGTTTGCTGGTTTGTGCTGAACTTCACTCATTATTATAGACGTTTCTAAATATTATGGCTTAGGTTTTTGTCACAACAATCTTTTTGCTGAAATAAACTATAAATAGTCATCAACATCAGAAGACTACAACCAAAATGTTGTTCATTCTCACAACTTTTTGATGACCCCCCTTACAGACGGACATTCATGACTTCTTGTTGAGTACGGAACACTAGTAAAGGACTTCATAACGATGTACGTGCAGGCACACTTGGGCTGACTCACATACTCGTTATTCAAAGTGTCGCTACTGATGTGCCGCCGACCGTACCCACAACCTGTTTATTATATTTAGTCTAGTCTTAAGGTAGGTTTTGGATTGAATAGAAAATAGTGTAAACCAGGACAAACTTCATTTATTTATTATTAAATTACAAATTACATTCTTAAAACTTTCCTAAAGAGATCCGGATACGCTTAAAAATCTCTTATAAAGTATTAAACCGAAATTACTGCCACATAGTTCACAAATATTAGATTGTTTAGCATTATGTTACTTTGAGCTCTTTGTGTTCCCAGACTTATTCTTAGTTTTATCTATTCAGGCTTCGAATATGACGTATTCGTCTATGTCAAAGTCTATGTATACGATGAGGAACACTCCTCCACTAGACCAGCTGGTTGTGAAGATCTTTGGGCTGTACATACCTGAAGGAGATCCCCCTTACTATGCTCTCAAGGTATGCTATTCCTCTTCTTTTATGTCGATTATACAGGCTGGTTTTATAACCCAACCCAGACAGGAGTAATAAAAACCGGCCAAGTGTGTCTCGGGCCACGCACAGGGTTCCATAGTTTTTCAGGATTTTTTATCGCAAAGCAGGTTTTGTTTGATTAAGTGTCTCATAATGTTCATAACATTACCTCATGCTGCTCAGCGAAGTCCTAGCGCCTGATTGCTATTACTATTTTTATTATTTAGTTTTTCGGCTTTAGCTCTTTAACCTGTGAAGCTTACTTAGCTGTGATAGTTTTCCTTTTAATTTCATCATATATGCTACTACTGTGAATTTATTCACATTTCCAATAACAACCGCTTTGCTGGCAAAGGGGGACACTCGACTCTAACAAAAATTGCGCTTTCAAGTTAAGTATTTCGCAAATCTAAAAATTATCTTTGCAGACACACATTATTTTTAAAAGCCCAATCTTACGGTACCCCACATGATGGAGTAGTAAAAAAATTTTTTTCACATCCAGTTTACTTGTTTAGTTACTTTTTATTTTATTCGTGAAAAAAAAAAGTTTTTCTAATTTTCTCAAAAATGTGTTCTATATCACTTATATATACATCATAAAAGACAAGTCTCCCAAAAATGTCGGTCCGTCGGTCGGTCTGTCCGTCACGCTTTGTCCTAGCGGCTAAACGAATGGTCCGATTGACAGCATATTTTGAATTTTAGAGTTTCATTCAAATTTATCGAAGGGTTTTGAGTGGTTTCCTGCTGGCTCCCATTTTGAGGGTAGCTGTCATACAACGAAAATTAAAGATTGTAATTTTCGCAAAAACGGCTCATAAAATCTTGATGAAACTTTGCATAACCAAGCATCTCTATTTAAGGCGATATGTAAGTTTTTTTGGGTATTCTAAAGAGAAATATCTTTATATTTACCCAATATCTTGCCGTGATTTTCAGGTATGTATTTATTGACCATTAGAGTGAGGGCATCACCAAGACCAAAACATGATTAGTGAAAATCGACTCGACAAAATAAAAATCCAAAGTTGCCTCTTCAATTTTCATTTATTCCTCTTTTTGTGGAATCGGAGGTATTTTAAGTAGTGAAATTAAGTATACAGAATGGTATTTGTAGTTGCTAGGGTTTGCCCAACCTAAAATTTTATTTTATTACTTAGTTTTTACAAAAAGTCGATATTTTATATCAGGCGCTTACGTCATTTAGTTTTGGTAACACGCACAGTATATCTGTCGCAATCGAATGCGTTGCGGATTGCGCACTTTATCCCTTTCTTTCAAGCGAAAAGACTGCGCGCACTGTCAAATATCTATCTTTTCCCATAGCCTCTTAAGGTATTTTGCGGCAGTATCAATTGGTCTCTAGAAATTCATATAAGGGCTGTTCCTTTACTACTAAAATTTAAAAATGTGATTTGCTCAAAATCGGTTTCGTTGAGCTTATTTTGATGTTCTACAATTTGGATTCTAAATTGGTTTTCTACCTGACTGCATATTTCATTAAATCGTTTTTACATAAATCTAGTAGGTATAGGTAAGTTTGTATTTTCATATTATTTGTATGGAATTACAAACTTAAGTTTGCAGTTGGTACTTATTTACTCATTACTATCCGCAGCCTTTATAATATAGTAGTTAGAGCATTCGGCTCTTGATCCGGAGGTTCTGGGTTCGACTCCCGGCGGGGACACTGTTGAATGATGACTCTCGTATATCGCGAGAAAGTAAGTGCAGTGCTGCTGTACCATTTATTTGTTTACGGACAGAGAGACGGACATGACGAAACTATAAGGGTTCTTTGTTGACTACGGAACCCTAAAAAGTCAGAATTTACAAAAAACTTTTGCCATACATTTTGTACGAAAAACTGTACACTATTTTTATTTAAGTCGATCCTGTTTCTAGTATTGATTTTCTTTGGAGAACTTAAAAAGTCAGAAATCGTAAAAATTTATAAGAAAAGCTGTTTTGCAAATTCTGACTTTTCGAGTACTTCGGGGTGGTCCCATATAAATTATAGAAACAGGATCTATTGACATAAAAAATGTGTAAATGTTTTCATACAAAATGTATGGGAAAAGATTATTGCAATTTCAGATTTTTTCCATACTCCAACCTAAGTTGGCCCGCAGAAGATTTGATCAGTATTCAAAATCGGGGTAAAAATTTCACCAAAAAATATGTATAGTCTCCTAAGACCATTTTAGTGTAGCTGCAACCACCCTGTAGTTTACCAGTTCAGCACAGTACTCATATGTAGCCAGAGCTTGATTTACTTCAGTTAGGACAGGACAGTCGGGACAGGGCCTAGAAACGAGTGGCTAATGGCTATCTATTATACAAATGGAATAAAATATATGGAATTGACATTAGCAAGCGAAATGCCGTGTGCTGCCGGCAAAGTATAGTTCCAACCCATCACTACCCGTGGGTGTCGTAAAAGGCGACTAAGGGATTTTAAACCGGAGGATGACAGCAGCGTCTTTCTGTGTATTGTACTATCTGACATACTGCGGTCACCAACAACGAGTTCCAACGCTAACAAGCGTGCTGACTTGGTTCTTCCCCTTCACATTGTTCCAGAGAAAGCTGGAATTCTGAAGGGAGAGTTTAGTAAATTATTTGGCTAAGCATAATTTTTTTTGAAATCACGATATTTTATCCACAGGTGTCCTTTTTCGACCAGCAGATACTCTCGACGATTATTAAGCCTTTCAGTATTCGGGACAGAGTTGTAACTCAGACAGTGAAGGTTTTCGCTAGAGGTACCTTCAGTTACGACCCTTCAGACTATGAGACGATGTGCCTTTATGCTGACACCCCTATGACAGGTATAATAAGCAAGGAGGTTTTTGTTCTGAGGGTATAATACACGTGTAACATGACTATAAGTTTGTACAGTCCAGATCACGTCAAGCTTGACAAATTCCACTAGGTATGCAATAGCGCTGCGAATGTCAAGCTTGACCTTTTCTTGACTGCACAATAAATAGAACAAGTTGTTTATATAATAAAACTAAAATTAAACAAAATTAAACAGCTTTTTCTAAATAACTAATCGAACTACGAAAATAATTTTAACAAAAACTACACATACCTCCTTTAAAATTATGAAAGGTTTCTATGAGCACTAAAAAGTATACAATAACCATAGCTATTAATTATCAGTAACTTAGTAGAATTTTTTATTTCAATTATAAATTTACAAACAGTTCGGAAAAGTACCACCCCTTTGCTTTTTTTTCTGCCGTGAAGCAGCTGTGCAAGCTGTGTTTCGGTTCGAAGGTCAAGGAAGCCAGCGAAATTTCTTTTTTGATTACCGGCACATGAGACATGTCATCTTAGCTCTCAAAATGAGCAACGCGCTTAGCTGTCTTATAAGTGTCAAAATATGCCAGTAATAAGATAGGTGTTGTGGGCGGTGGTGACCACTTACCATCAGGTGGCACACCTGCTCGTTTTCTCACAAGTAACATAAAAAAAAGTTCATTTTGGAGTCGGTGCCTCCAAAATGTCGTTTTCTAGAGCGACTCAAAGAAAAGGTTAAATGCGAGAGAGAAAGAGAAAACACAAGTAAACTTTATTTATATCATCTAAAAAACTCGCGATATTTGGCGCCCATTAATGTCCTTATTATTTTATTTATTTTCTTTTATTTATTTATAATGTCCTTATTTCTCACAGGATTTCTAAATGATTTAGGCCGATATTTCACTGGGACACTATGGCGGCGCAACCAGTCGCCGCTACCAACAAAATTTATACAACTCTATAGAGAGTTACTCACCTGGTGTCCGTTTAGTTGCGCAACCAATTTGGCGGCGCGACCAGCTCGGATGCTGGTCGCGCTACCACTCCCAGTGAAATATAGCCCTTAATATTGTGGCCGCAGGGTGTGGCGGCTCTGGTGTCTTTACTGGTGTCTAGTTGCGGACACCACGGTGGCGCGACTGGTTGCGCCGCCATGGTGTCCCAATGAAATATCGGCCTTACAATCTTGACAATTCACAGAGAGAGTGAACTTCTTAGCTTTAAGCTTCTTTAAGGTTACAGCTCTGTGAATCTATTGCTGACACTTTCTGTTATAATGACTATGAAAGTAACAGCAATATATTTAAGAAGCTTTAACTTTGAAGATGCTTTGTGCAACTGGCCGTAAGATCATGAATGCTAACAACTCTTAAGAAGATTTCTACTAACATACAGCGTGTAAGGGACTGTGTACCGAAAACTGAACGGGAGTGCTCAGTCAACGAAACTGAACAACTTTCTCAAAGACACATTTCTGGGAAATTAAAAAAAAAATTCCTTGACATACAAATTGTTCGATCAGAGTGAGCAATTTGTATGGAGAGGTCAAAACTTTTTTCATTATTATTTTATTTTATTTTATTTATTTCTTAACAAAGTACATTGTATTGAAAATTCATCACATAAAAATCACATTAAAACATATCAATTTAAAAAAAAGTCACAAAAATTAAAATAATCATTCTGATAAAATATAAAGTTCATCCTGTCAAAAATAAAAACAATCATTCTTAATAAAAAATAATTAAAATCACAATAAAACAGCATCATTCATAAAAAAAAAACATTTCCTAACAACATTTGGGAAAGTTGTTCAGTTTCGTTAACTGAGCATGCCCTTTCAGTTTTCGTTACACCGTCCCACCCTGTATAATCCTGATTTCCCTTACAAATCCCTCTATGGAATTTGCTTGCTAGGTCTGCGAATCCTAAACAAATCTCTTTTTCGACTTTTCTTTCTTTGAAAAGTTGTTCAGTTTTACAATTTGGGTATAAAACAATAATTATTTTTACAATTTGAGTGAAACCTCAACACCATCAACCAAACTATTCAAGTCACGAAGCTCGTTCCATCGTCGACCTCGTCCGGTCACCTGCTCCCTTTTGAAGTCAGTCAAAAAATAACATAAATCGTTTGGTTTGTTTGGGACGTAGATTTGTTTTTTGTGGAAAAAGTTGCTTCAACAGTAGTGATACAAATACAGTGGTACTAGTGGTCCAGGAGGCCAATTCTTGAAAGTCACCGGGTGATTTTCGAGATTTTTAAAATTAAAATAAGCCCTGTTAAACTCCTCAAAAGTAAGAATCAATATTTGTTAATTAGAAAATAATGTTCAAGTTTAAAATTACCATCATAACAATTTGAGTTTTATGAGTTTGTCGTGGCTTTTTTTAATTTTAAAAATCTCGAAAAATTACACGGTGACTTTCAAGAATTGGCCCCCTGGACGAATTTTATGGTCTGATTAACAACCTACGAGCTTTATTTTTTTCTGTAACATGGCTTTTGTTTGTATATTTGCTGCTTAAAAAATCGTGTTATAAGTAAATGTAAAGTATAGCGCGTTCAGGATAAGTTTGGCATATGACGGTTATTTTCTGCGCATGGGTGACAGGCGGAGAGCCAATAAACGATTTGCTCGCCTCCCCCTTCATGCCGCGCTAACCCCCGCGTCTCATTTTTTGACTATTAACAGTCACAGTCAGAGTTATTTTGTACGCCGCCGTATAGCTGACGTTAAATTAATTGTAATTTAAGTGTCACTGTGTAAATACGGCAAATTACAGGTAATAACGTAATAATTGCAGTATATATTCAACCGCTGAAGAAATTCAAGCCGAGAAACGCCTACGACTTTGCTGATGATAATATGCTTCCCACTTTTTTCCAATCTCCTAAGTCATATACGTTGAAAGAAGAAAGGAGCAAAACAACTCTAAGTGCTCAGGGTAAAGATAAGGGTAAGCCGGCAACGAACCCAACGAACCCGTCACCGCCAGCTCCAACCTCGACCAAGACTATGCGAAGCCCCGATGCGATCTCAGAAATTAGCTGCTGCAACATCGATATTCTTCAGTTATTTCTAGGTAAGCCAAGTAAAAAAATACAGCATAACAACAACAAAAAAAATCTGGTCAGTCAGTCTCAGCGGGTCGATGCCCATTGTTCTAAGTATTATTTTTTTATGAAATTCTGAAAACTTATCCCAACGGGTCCATGAGATTTTGAAGAAAGTATTAAAATAAAAATAACTTACCCACTATTCATGCAAAATGGAAAACATCTGAAACAGGTATATTACTCAACTTCATATTCCATCTCGATTTAATATAACGCGTAATAACCTGTGTAACTCAACTGTCCTAGGGTTGGCTTGTTAGACTCGTTATAAATTTTGTCATTTAAACAGTACTCAGAGATTGCTTCCGTAATAAGCCGGACTGCAATGTTCTAGGAATAGAAACGTTGGAACTGTTATGAATTTTCTCATTTAAATTGTGTTTGAAAATACGTAAAATGCTTCTGCCTTAATAAGCTGCAACTGAAAGGTTGTCGGGGTTGACTCGTTCAAACTAGAACAATACGATGCCTCCCGCTGAGCATAGTTATTGTCTCTGTTTAAGCTTAAACTCGTGCTTTAAACTATGCAATATAAAACGAGTTGCACGGGACTAAACAGGCTAATAAAGTTGTACAAAAAATATACAAAAAGCTGTATTAAAGTAGGTATTATCGTGTCAATTAATAGCTTACGTAAAATTTTAGCTGCCCATTAGCATGCTCTCAGCATTTTCAGTGGCATGAAATGTATTTAGAAGTACACGTTTTTCCTTTTAACTCTATCGTAAAAATAGGAACAAACGCGTGAAAATAGGTATACCTTTAGTGCATAAGCTATAGAATAACAACAAATAATAAAAACTGTTCAAGTGCGTGTCGGACTCGCGCGCATATAATACACTTCTGTGCGACACTTCGCTCCTAAGACGGTGTTTTACCATGGTAGTACGGAACGCATTAACCGTCACTCACTGTTCGACTTAAAGCGCAAAAATTTCTCTGACTCAAGTTTAAGAATGAGACCAGTACTAAGTCGCAGGAAAATCGTATAATTCGCCGTTTACAAACGGCGCGAAAACTGTAAACGGTCTGCAAATTGTAAAACGGCGCCGGCAGATTGTGAGAGGGTTTAGATCACTGGTGCATTTTAGGTTCGTTAGCCACGGTAAACCCAACCTATCCGATCCCGAACAGGGATCGGTTAGGTTGGGTTAGGTTATCTTTCGACCACAGCGCACGAGCCGAGCGAGCGCGCCGCAGCAGCGGCCGGCGAGTGCCAGAAACGAATTACACGCCTTTTTGTGAAATGCCTTTGATATAAATATAAAAATAAATAAATAAAATATAAGTAAAATATTAATTTTTAGGGTTCCGTACCTCAAAATAAAAAAAACGGAATCCTTATAGGATCACTTTGTTGTCCGTCTGTCTGTCTGTCTGGCAAGACCCTTTTTCTCACGAACGAGAAGAGGTATCAGGTCGAAATTGATAACAAATATTAAAGTCCATGAACCACACAAGATCTAAAAATTTAAATTTTTTGAAACGACGCAATCAAAAGATATGGCTTATGTCCTCATCTCCATACATTTATTCAAAAAAGCAAAACCTACAGGGTACTTCCCGTTGACCTAAAATTATGAAATTTGGCAAGAAGCTAGGCCTCACAGTACATATAAAGGGAAAAGTCTAAAATCATTAAATATTTCAATTTTTCTCACAACTAATAGTAACCAATTAAGGTGAGCTCCCGTTTCAAGAACTTTTCTTTAAAAGAGGGATCAAGATGGAAGGTCGCGGAGTTTTTAAAATCAAAGAGCAAAAGCTTTTAGTATATCATATGGTAGATAGGTACGGAACCCTTAGGGCGCGAGTCCGACTCGCACTTGGCCGGTTTTTTATTTATTTATTAATATTTTTTGAAATATTTTTTAGTTTGCCTGCGACGGCTGCGACACATAAAAAATAAAAAAAAATTGTAAATAAGAATAATTTAAGATTACAACAGTATAGTAATTTACGCACATACTTTGTATGTAGTTTTACCTCAGAACAAAAACCTCCTTGAGGTCAATATTCTTTGAGTTTTACGACTGGCTAGGTCTACAACGTGTAACGGAAAGGTGTGATAATCAATAATAAAGGGTGTGAATCTGCCCATGAAACTGAACAACTTTTCCCAAGGTACGTACGTCGTATGACAATAACAATTTTTGACCTCCAATAGAAACTGCATCAGCTGATAGGGCATTTTGTATGGGAGGTCAAATTTGGTTTTTCGTATTTCGAACTTTGTTTCCTTAGGAAAAGTTGTTCAGTTTCATGAGCAGATTCGCACCCTTCAGTATTATCACACCTTTCCGTTACACGTTGTATAGCTTGATTAAAATTACAACAGGAAGAACTATGCGCGAGAGCAGGTCGGATCGATACGTGTCTCTATCCCTCTAATGTGTAGCGCATCGCTCTGTCCTGCTCTCACTTCGCCCACGGTTGCATGTTGAATGATAGTCGGGTTTTGACTGGTATGTCTGGTGATTCAATCCGGAGGTTCCGGGTTAGATTCCCGGTGGTGACACTTTCAAACAAACATCCCTTTGTGCGACCTCCTCTGTTTGTTTAGGACATTGCAGTATGAATCACCTGATTCTTTGAAAATTTAGATGACTCCGTGCTTCGGAAGGCACGGTAAGCCATTGGTCCCGACTACTTATTTACGTGAGCCATGTCAAGAGACCTTTGGCGGCTCAACAACTCTAGCACCAGCCAGGATTTTGCATTGTTTCTTTGCATTATTTATCATCGTGACAAAGGTGGGAGTTTCCTTCAATGGCCCACATAATACAAATCTCTCCTACAATGTCCTACTAAAAATTGCAAGTCCACCTTACGTCATGTACAGTCGCCTGTACGTCAGTGGTAACTGACCGTGAGTGGGTCACTGGTTTTCGGTGGTTGTAGCGTAGCGCTGATTCAGCTTGTGCTGATTTTGTTACCACTTACTTGCTGTCACTTACGTGCTTACAATGTTACTGTCACTTATTAGACCAGGATAATATCTGCGTAAGAAAACGGATGGAGCCGATGCGAGCCCCAAGCGCGCTGCGGAAAAAGAGCTGGGACAATCTGCCGCTGCTAACCATGAGTGTGACAGCAGTACGCCGTCCTGAGAACGAGCAGCACCATCGCACACTCCACGATGCTAACTCTATGAAGGTAAGGAATCTGATACAATTCTTCTTTTCAAGTCAATGACAAAAAGTGAGTGGCTATAAAATTTTGACCAAAACATCAGTAGCCTTTTGGTTGCCTTCAAAAAGCTCCCTCTGAGTGCAGGAAACTGAAGAAGTAGGGCCCGACAGCATCATAACAACCCACAAAACGTCCACTGCAGGACAGGGAGCTCCCTACAGAATTCTAGCTTTTGCTGGAAGAATATGTAGGAGAAGTACCATTAGTCACCACGCTTGTTAGCGTTGCGGCTGGCTTCATAGAACGCGGTTGCTTTCGACCGCAGTATGTAAGATGGTATGATACACATGACAGAAGCACGCTGCTGCTCATTCTCCGTTTCATTATCCCTTAGTCGCCTCTTACGACGAAAATGTAATTCAAAGTCGCTGCTTGTAGCCCATTTATAAGGGGCCTTGTCCGAAAAAAAATCGTGCTTATACCCGACTGCGACGCCATACAATTCACCCGCACTCCCAAGCTGTGGCGTACCCTACAAAATGCAGTGAAATAAAGTAAATTAAATTGAAAATGTACTGCAGTTAGATAGAAATAGAGTAAGAGTTAACTTACCTTAAACTAATCAAGCAAACAAAGAAATATAACACACAATATTTTAATAAAAACAGATTGACCACAGTTTTGTTGTATAATTTCACAATTATAAAACCAACATAATAAAGTTTAAATTTGATTGTACGATCCGAGATTAAATTTAAATATATAATATTGTTTAAAATATTAAAAATCAACGATAGGCGTTAAAAATAAGACAAATAAATTTTGTAAGGAATCCGCGATGCGTGCATCAGGTAAAACGCTCCGTCTATAGCTACTAGATACTATCGCTTGGAAAAGTCTAGTGATAACTTTAAGTGGCCACCTAACTTATTACTATAGCGACTAGTTAAATATGGTCATAGTCGTACCTTCCGCAAAGTATCGCGGATAAATGTTCTAAAAGTTTAAAATCACAGCCAAAGATTCGAATCTAAATAAATCATGGCGCGTCTGGAGGCGCTTTTAGAATTTTGGAAAAAAACTTAAAACTAATAATATAAATGAATTAAATATCTGGTATTTGGTTGTAGTTGGTTATGCGCAGTTCGTGGCGTCCTCCCGTGCTGCTAGGAATCCCGCAGTTGAAGAGGTGCAGCGGAAGAGAGCACGGTGCAAGCTGCTGATGTCAAAGTCTCTCTGGAGACAGGGCTTGGCTGTGTTGCTGGTGCTAGCCGGAACCTACTGCCCGTAATCGGGCAGCTTTAGCTGCACGAATAAAAATGCGGCATAAGAAAGTGGCAACCTCCCAGCAACAAATATTACGTAAAGACAAAAATACTTACAAAATTGTAGGCAAAAAAGACGGAAAGAAAACTGTGCATGAAAAACTGTTGCTTGTAGATAACACTTTAAAAATTATTTTGATTTGATTTTTATATGATTTATCTTGATGTATTATATAATTTTACTAAATATTCAGATCAATTTGACACAATATCTATTGTATCCAAACAAATAATAAGCACCGAGAAAGGAAAATCAAAATTTTGAATCCACTGTCAATGAATACAAACAGCCAGTCAATACATCGAGAAAGAAGCAAAAAGTATCGAACACGAAAAAGGAATATGAGCGATAACGCTACACTACCTATTTAAAGTGTTTTCTTACTTTATAGATAACTATTATTGGAGCCTACAACCTTCTGATACCATATACGAAAGACTGCTACTACACCGCCGCTACAAGGTTGCCGATGTACAATGCTACGGTTAGTATTTTTTACGTCACAGGTTAGCAAACCAGCAGTTGCCGAACTTACAAAGCCTTGAGATAGAGTCGTTATTTTCTTGTCAATGGGCTTACTCTTGACCTCGATCTAGCCCCGAGGACACAGATGAGGTCGACGGTGGGACAAGCTTGTCCAGAAGAAGCCTATTCACTCGCGACTTAAACCAATTCGGGTTATATGAAATCAGTTAAGCTGTCAAAGACCTCTGACATGGCTTTTTAACGACTGCTTCCGAAGTTTTACGGGACAAATGACACCATTGCTTTCCGGTGCAAAATCAAAGGGTTTATCCTGCAATATCCTACAAAATTTTAATTTAATAGAGGGGGCTTGTTATTTCATGGGACTTATATAGGGTTATTTTTGGACCCCTAGCCAAATTTTAGTATGTGACTCAGGACACAAGTCTGAACAATTTTCCCAAAGAAACATGGGTCGAAAAACTAATTTTGTTTTCGGGTCTCCCATACAAACCTTGCACCAGCAACAGTGGAATTTGTATGGGATGACCAAAATTTTTTCTCGTTTTTCGACTCATGTTTCTTTGGGAAAGGTGTTCAGTTTCATGTTCTGAGCAACATACTAAAATTTGGCTAGGGGTCCAAAAATAACCCTGTATAACAAAATGCGCTATCAGTCGATGCGGTTTCAGTGGGACCATTTTTTTTTTACCTGAAATCGAAACTGGATCAGCTACTGGTGTATTTTGTATGTGAGGTAATTGTTTCATTTCCTGTTTCGATTTATGTTTCTTAGGGGAAAATCTTGTCTAGTTTTACGGGCGGACTCATATCCTGCTTACAAACTCTGTTTACAGACTAGGGTCACAGAATACAGAACGGACACTCTCCGCCCCCTTGCAATCCACCCCCGCAACCCCGCGGGCACCCGTGGTGCTCCTGCGGGTCAGTTGTACTGAATATGCAGGCCTACGCGGGCTTCCAATTTCAAATTCGCACTCGTTGCATGTAGTGTCTGGGGTCCCTGGGTCCCAGGTGTGTGATTTTTGCAATTTTTGTTAACTTTTTGATTTGTTACATTGATGATACTGATTTTGCCCAGGAACCAGAGATGATGATGTACACGGAAGGCTTCTTGACTCCTCGCAAGTTTAACAACATGAGCTTCTACCCCAAGTGGGAGACGTTGAGGCTCCAGGGCGAACATTTCGTCAAGAGCGACGACAAGGTCCTGTACGACTTCGAAGAGATTTATAATCCGGATAAATTCAACCTACAGTATTACCTCAAGGAGGCTGTACCATTATGTAGGTATTTTATTTTCTCTTAATAGAGTAGGAGACAAGTGGTAGTAGGTTTTGCTCAAAACTAAACTGGAGCAGTTTTGACAAAGTTTTTATGGGGTTTTGAACATCGCAGAACTCAAAAATCAATGTTGTCAATTCGAAATTCAAAAAAGATATATTATATTCAAAATAGCCTAGTACGAATTACGGCGGAAGGTTTCCTTTTTTTATGTGTTCCTTAAGTCCCTTAGTTTCCCATTTCGCCCCTGTTTCATGTATTCTATGGGCCCGTGTACGCTCCCCGCTCCCAGTTTGAAAAAATAATTTACTTCTCCATACTAACTGTTCGATCAAAGTGAGCAATTTGTATAAAGAGGTCAATTATTTTTTCATTTGCCAAAAATGAATTAACTGAGCGCGACCTTCCAGTTTTCGGTACAGCGTCTCTTACACCCTGTACAATAGGCGGCGCAAACAGCAATTGAGCATGCTAGATACCTACCACTTTGCCTTCGCAGGCTTTTCGTAAACAAGAAACGCGTATTCCTGTAGTTCATATTCATATGCTTTCAAATGGTACAATATAGGTCTTAAAATAACTTAGGTATTTCAATTGATGCCTGAACTAGGCGTAGCAAACACTGGCTTAATAATTATAGAAATGAAATAATTAAACATTTTTGTACAATCGATTTCCCAAATTAATACTAATTAAAAAACAAAAAAAAATATAAAAACGGAATCAATCAATTATACATTACAAAATATCTATGTCAGTCTTACGTATAGTGTCATAATAATTAAAATTTAAAATATTGGACTATTGTTTATATTATATTATTTTAGGATTGAGCAATTTATTCAGTTTAGAAAATCTTTAGTTGTGTAAAAACCATTTCCATTTCCATCCGTTTCCATCCATTTCCAACCGTTGCCCCTAGTATTCTAATCTAGGAAGCTTTACTTACGTGTTGACGCGATCGGCAGTGACCCTGCCTTCTGTGAAATGCTTCTGTGCCCATAGGTGGCGGGTTCTATCCCCGCCCTAGACAAACATTGAAATATTCCGATGTGGTGATAAATAGGTGTTTGTTGTGTATTTGGGTTAAAATTTTGTTTGTCTCATACAAACTCGACTATTGCCAGCATAAGGTTTGTATGGCAAAAGCAAAAAAAAAACTCGTTTTGCGTCCCATATTCCATAAGGAAATTTGTTTTGATTTGTGGCCTAAGTAAGACACGAAAATTTGGTTAGGGTCCATAAATAACCGCAATTTTTACCAATAAATCTTCACAATAAGTGTGAAAATGTTCAGTGAGTTAGCTGGCTTCAGCATGAATAAATAAAAATACCGATCAAGTGGTTATTGGACGCCAAGGGTTCCGTACCACCTCACAATATTTATGGGTGACTGACTGACTAACTGTTAGCATATCAGCGCACAGCCAAAGCCACTAACTCTACTCTAGTTAGTGGCTTTGGCTGTGCGCATGGGAACCTTTGTGAAACCTGAAGGTATTCACAAAGGTTCCCATGGTATGGTAATGTAGGCCCTCACTAACAGATTTTACGACATTCTTTTGCTAACGGAAAAAATTGTGAAAATCTAAATTATAAAATTATTAAAACCAAAGATTTCGGACCTCCTTGCTTCGCTCGGAATAGATACCTTGCTAATTTATTTTACTAAGCGATGACATCTGCCAACATTTCCCAAATTTTTATGTGAAATCATCAATGATCACTAGTAAATATTCAAAATAACCCGTCAAATCCATAGAACGACGCCTTCACTACCTTGTGGCGAATTATTTCTTTAATCCGCCTTCTAATTACCTTATTTTTCTGTGATTAAAACTAACACAATATGCACATAAACTCGCGTATGTCGTGTAATTGTATGATAAAATAATATAAAGCTTCCATTTTTGAAACAAAAGCTTATCCTAACATAGAATTGTGCAATAACTTAAAAAAAGTTTGAGCACTCGTGTGCTCTATCCGCAATGAGATAGATGGCTTTGAAATGTTCCTTATTTCACAAAAAGAAAATGTGTTGTTTTGTTATTTGTCAAAAAAGTTATAAATATTTATTTCGATCAAAGATGCTTTTCCTTCGGGAAATTGGCTTATGTTCATTAGTAGATTCACTGGGCTCTGGGAGCGAAACCAGTGAAAATTCACGTTTGTATAAAGGTTTCACACGGTCTACTCACGGGCCCTTGAGGAATGAGTACCTACATACATACCTCTATTTGTGTCATTCGATCATGAACGGATATGAATAGTGAATGAATACAGTACGCGACTGTGGTACGCGAGGAGGAAATGGGCACGTGTATCGGTTATTTTACAACATAGTTTACATACTATTTTGCATACTACTTTGTATTATATCAAATTCATAGGGAATTTTCAGTTTATAGGGGATTCGTGCACAAGTGATGAAAAAAAATTATTCATCATAACAATTCATTGACAAATCTACTGCTAGGCCATTGCCTGAAGACTTTTGAGGGTAGCTGTCTAGATACCATCAATATTTCAGAGCAAAAATACAAGTTTTGTTTTGCGAGCTTATATCGCAGTCAACACGCTTGTTTAGGCCTTTTTCAAAAGGGGCGTATTTGCGGCGATTTTGTGCGCCATTTCACGTAATATGCAGCTTTGTTTAGCCATGAAAGTGATCAAATTGTTAACGACTAAGTAATGTACGGCAAATCGTGCAACCGCGTGTTTATCTAAACAGGGTATTAGCGTTACGGCTCGGCGCGGCGGAGGTAATGAGATACGGAATACGGAAATAGGTGTGCAATTTATGGAGCACTGAAATCTCTCTAGTTAGTATGCCATAGTAGCATTATTAATTGATCCGGGCGCCTGGCAGTTGTTCAGCGGTGTGTGTGACAGTGGTTGGGCAGCAAAGGTAGTGTGAATAAATTCAATTAAACTTTAAGGGCACTGCATGTTATCCTACGTCATCGAGTACAAGAAATATGCAACTTAGCGATAGCAGTGGCCTACTAGGTTCACAAAATATATCACTGGGTGATTAAATATCAATTTAAAAAATCCATAATCAGATTTTTCTTTTCAAAAGTGAAGATTGCTATTTGTTAAGTATAGTATAATGTATAACTGTGAATTTCCATATTTTATTAATAACTTTTAGCAGATTATCATTATCAAAGTGAAGTTGAATTTATAGTCTCTTTTTTAATCCGGTGTTATTCAAGGTCCTGTTCATGTCTACCAGAATTGACATCAATGTTTTTGTTATCAGACAACACGGTCTGGGCGTCGTTCCACCGATCGTTGCTGATAGGCCAGTCAGAAAAGAAGATGTGGGAGCATCTTCGCTCGTGGAAGTGGCCCGTCGAGGTGCACTTCTACGGAGACGTCACAGGGGGCTTCAGCTTCATGGCCTTCTTGGATCTCTTCCAGTTATGTTATCCTGGAGGTATGTAACCATAGATATATCCATACTTCCATACTATCCATACTCCATACTATACTTATATACTTATATACTTATACTTATAATATTATAAATGCGAAAGTAACTCTGTCTGTCTGTCTGTCTGTTTGTTTGTTGCTCTTTCACGCCTAAACGGCTGAACGGATTTTGATGAAATTTGGTATGGTGATAGATGGTAACTTGGAGACGGACATAGGCTACTTTTTACCCCGGGAAAATATCTCATTCCCGTGGGAATCTACACATACAATAATACTCTAGCGGGCTCTTTCACGCCTAAACGGCTGAACGGATTTTGATGAAATTTGGTATGGTGATAGATGGTAACTTGGAGACGGACATAGGCTACTTTTTACCCCAGGAAAATATCTCATTCCCGTGGGAATCTACACATACAATAATACTCTAGCGGGCTCTTTCACGCCTAAACGGCTGAACGGATTTTGATGAAATTTGGTATGGTGATAGATGGTATCTTGGAGACGGACATAGGCTACTTTTTACCCCGGGAAAATATCTCATTCCCGTGGGAATCTACACATACAATAATACTCTAGCGGGGTTGTATCTACTACAGCACTAAACTACTTAACCGATTTTGATGGGACTTCTTTTTTTACTCAACTAAGTATCGCTGATTACGAAAACTACTACAATTTTGAAATCCAACGTGGTAGACGTAAACTACCACTATCCCCTGTGGATAAGGTTGAGGTGCGATAGGGTTGAAATGTCTAAAAATCAATATGGGTGTCGTTTGTAAGGTTTATCGAGCCGCTGATTACAAAAACTACAACAATTTTGAAATCCAACATGGTGGACGTGAAATGCTATCATCCCTTGGGGATGAGGTTGGGGTGCGATAGAGTTGATATGTCTAAAAATCAATATGGGTGTCGTTCGTATGGTTTATCGGGTCGCTGATTACGAAAACTACAATGATTTTGAAATCCAACGTGGTGGACGTGAAATACCACCACCCCTGGGATGGGGTTGGGATTCGATAGGTTTGAAATGTCTAAAAATCAATATGAGTGTCAGTTGTATGTTTATATAAGGATAGGGATAGCGGTTAAGATGGCGTTAGGGGTAGAAGCAGGGATAGGGGTAGGGTCAGGGATAGGGAGAGGGAGAGGGGGAGAGATAGGGAGAGAGTGTAAGGGAGGGGAAAATGAGGGGAGAGAAAGCGGGAGGGAGGGGTAGAGGGCGTGGGAGGGGGTAGAGGGACGGAGAGGGGGAAGGGGAGGATGAGTGAGGGGAAGGGGGAAAGGGAGGGGAATGGGAGGGCGGCGAAGGGGGAAAGGGAGGGTGATGGGGAGAGGGGAAGGGGGGAAATGGAGGGGGAAGGAAGGGTGAGGGGGGGAAGAGGGAGAGGAAGAGAGTGGGAGAGGGTGAGGGAGGGGGAGTGGGAATGTAGGGGGGGGGATACAAAAGGATAGATAGGGAGGAATAGGGACCTTTTTTACTTTTATGAATACCTCCTCGCTACCCATTCACTTCACTCCCTTTATTGCCTTCTTTTTTAAGTTCGCCTGTAACGGTTGACAATGAAAATTCCGCACTACCTACCAGTTAAATAAAATCAAAAGATAATTAAGTTTGTAGTAAGATGCATTTATTCAACTTGGGTAAGTACAAATGCATCTTTTACGTAGGGATCAAGAAGGATAAGCGCTCCGTAAAATATGTTTCAATTAAGTTCGAGTTCTGTTTTTTTATAAAATCTACGCGGACGAAGTCGCGGGTAACAGCTAGTAAATATATATATAGACAGTGTATACAGGGTGTAAAAAAGAAGTACGATGATCCTTCGAGGGGGTGATTCTACATCACATCACAAAAAAATGAAAAAAAAAATACTTTTTTTTTCGTCCTGTTCTCTAATTCCTGTAATTCTTATCAAGCTACATTATTTCGACTGTAATAGAACCATAGTTATGGTATAAGAGGTGACAGAAAAATTGAGAACGATCATGGAAACGGGTAGATCTGTATTTATGGGCTGTAGAGTGCTCTCCTTATCAGATCAGATTTATGTCGGTATGTTTGCTCTCAGTGGTTGCATCTTCGAGAAATAGCGGATGAAAGAGGCTTTACCGTTGTGAAAAAAAAAACATGGAAATGGTCAGTTTTGGTAGGTATTCAAAGAGTCACATCTCCGATACTGGGAAAAGTTGGTCTTCCAGCTCTCAGTGGTTGCATTTTCGAGGAACAGCACTTGAAAGAAAAAAAAAAGACCATGTAAATGGTTAGTTTTGGTATGTATTCGAAGAGTGACATCTCCGATACTCAAAAATCTTGGTCTGCCGGCTCCTAGTGTTTGCATCTTTGAGAAACAGCACTTGAAAGAAAAAAAGACAATATAATTGTTAGTTTCAGTATGTATTCGAAGAGTAACTTCTCCAAAACTCAAAAAAGTTGGTCTGCCGGCTCTTAGCAACCACATATTCGAGAAACAGCGCTTGAAAGAAGAAAAAATATTTCAAAAAACATTTCTGATACAAACAAAAGCGAGCTGTTTGTGCAATTCACAAGTTGAAGCCTGCATGAGGTTGAAGCCTAGAGAATCTCTGAGAAACAAATTCAAAGAAATCAACATTTTTGCTGTTGTGCCGCAATACATGCTTCTACAGCGATAAACTGAAAGATGTGATAATACAAAAGGGCGTGAAACTGCCCATGAAACTGAACAACTTTCCCCAATGAAGATAGGTCACAGAACAAAATCAATTTTGGACCTCACCTGATAGCGCATTTTGTATGGGAGGTCAAATTTGGTTTTTCGTATTTTGACCTAGTTTTTCCTTTGGGATAGTTGTTCAGTTATATGGTCCGAGAAACAATATACTCAAAGGAACGCAGATGATTATGGGGATGATTGTGGTAATTAGAACAATATAACCAACGCGAAGCAAACGTCTTTGTTTTGGTAATGTTGCTCAAACTTCCACGGACGCACCCTATATACCGATTATTTTTAGATCCCTAGCCAAATTTGAGTATGTTGCTCAGAACATGAAACTGAACAACTTTTCCAACGGGACATGGGCCGAAGAGTGAGAAAAAAAAACGGCCAAGTGCGAGTCGGAATCGCGCCCTAAGGGTTCCGTACCTATCTACCATATGATATACTAAAAGCTTTTGCTCTTTGATTTTAAAAAATCTGCGACCATCCAACTTGACCCCTCTTTTATAGAAAAGTTCTTGAATCGGGAGCTCACCTTAATTGGTTACTATTAGTTGTGAGAAAAATTGAAATATTTAATGATTTTAGACATTTCCCTTTATTTGTACTGTGAGACCTAGCTTCTTGCCAAATTTCATAATTTTAGGTCAACGGGAAGAACCCTGTAGGTTTTGCTTTTTTGCATAAATGTATGGAGATGAGGACATAAAAAGCCATATCTTTTGATTGCGTCGTTGTAAAAAATTGATATTTTCAGATCTTGTGTGGTTTATGGACCTTAATATTCTCAATTTCAACCTGATACCTCTTCTCGTTCGTGAGAAAAAGGGTCTTGACAGACAGACAGATAGACGGACATCAAAGTGATCCTATAAGGGTTCCGTTTTTTTATTTTACGGAACCCTAAAAAAGGACGGGTTGCACTCCGGGAGTGCCGGCAGAAGTGAAAACAAAATTTTTTAGATGTAGAGCTGCCATCTGAAATGTAGATCTCATCGAGACCTATCATTTGACTCAGCACACGGGTAGTCTAGGGTCAGTAGTTTTCGAGTTATAGCGATTTTTAGTTTGACAGCTGTCATCCGAAATGTAGATCTCATCGAGACCTATCATTTGTCTCAGCACGCGAGTAGTCTAAGGTCAGTAGTTTTCGAGTTATAGCGATTTTAGTTTGACAGCTGTCATCCAAAGTGTAGATCTCATCGAGACCTATCATTTGTCTCAGCACACGAGTAGTCTAGGGTCAGTAGTTTTCGAGTTATAGCGATTTTTAGTTTGACAGCTGTCATCCGAAATGTAGATCTCATCGAGACCTATAATTTGTCTCAGCACTATGGTCAGTAGTTTTCGAGTTATAGCGATTTTTACTGAGTAAATAAAATGATATTTGTCTTCAAAATACCCAAAAAAATTTACATATGGTCTTGAACTTTTTTTTTACAGAGAGCAAAATTACTTTGGCGGTCCCTTTGCAGTGGTTTAGTGCTCCTCTGATGTATAAACAGTGTAACTGCGGAATTCTGCTGATGCCTAACGACAAAGTTTATACAAGTCCTGTCTCTCAAACACTGGACAGAGCAAAAGTCAAGTAAGATTTTCTGGGATGATTTGTGAATGTATGTATCTGTGTATGTATGTGTGTATATCTCGCAGGCAAATCGTATAATTCGCCATTTTCAAAAATCCGGCAAATTATATACGTTCGGAAATTTGTGAAACGGCGTCGGCAGATTGTAAACGGGGTTAGATCCTAATGGTGCATTTAAAAATAGTCAGTTAAGGTTAGCTGGTTAGGTTGGGTTAGGTTATCTTGCGAAAACAACGCGTGCCAGAAACAAATATCGTGTCGTTATGTAAAATGCCTCGGCATTATGTAAAATGACGAATTTTAAAATATCTCGGCTTTTTGTGAAGTGCCAAGGCATGATGTGAAGCGGTAATTATTAATTTGGCTGCGACATAATATCGATTTCATGGCCACCAAATCATACAACACAGTTTTCAAAGTGAGAGTCTGTTACACACAGTGTCAGTCTGATCACAAAGATTGACACAGATCACAGATTCAGATTCAGATAATTTTATTCAATGTAGATTCTTTACAGAATACTTATTGAATGTCATGCAGAATACAATGCAAATAGAGCGAGTCTACGCCGTTTCGGATCGTGCTATGGCAGCGTAAAAGAAACGGTAAGAAACCACTGCAGCATGGCCTACTTTAAGAGTCGGCTTTTTACAATGTGTTTCTTGTGTTTCGCTGGAATATCAGAGCACCATACCTCTTTGTCATTCATATAGTCATCCAATCTATAGTAAGCTTTTTTACATAACGTTTGCTTTACACATTCTTTAAACTTTCTCTCAGGTAATTGCACTATATTGTCAGGTATTTTGTTGTAGTATCGTATTACACAGACCAACGAAAGATGTATTGACTTTAGTTAATCTAGTATATGGTTGATCAATTTTATGCTTATTTCTAGTATTAAAATTATGCCTGTCACAAATTTTAGGTAATTGATGAATGTTCTTTCTAGCATACATTATATTTGTTACACAAAATGTAAGATCGTTATACAAGGTGTAACAAAAAGGGTATTACAACACTGAAGGATGTGAATCTGCCCATGAAACTAAACAACTTTCTAGAAGGAACATGGGCTATACTAAAAAAAATATTTTATTTAGTTTAGTTTAGTCATAGAGGGATTGAAAGAAATAATTCTCTGATTTTGATTGTTTTATTTATTATTTATTTTGTTTTATTCTTGATAAGTAAAGAAATTATTTCATTTAACGTGTAAATATATTTTTCAAATAATATATAAATGTCATCGTTCTTTTCCATCTTATTTAATTGAACTAATAATAAATAACCTATCCTCCGCTACACAGACAGAAACATCAGTAGCACTGTAAGGTTCTCGAGAGAACAAATGAAGATACGACAGAATTTGTGGTGTTGTCTGGAGAGAAAAACCACACAGACATAATAGTATACAAGGTTTGACAGCGTATATCAACCCTGAAGGATGTGGATCTGCCCATGAAACTGAACAACTTTCCCTAAAGAACATAGGTTGAGATACGAAAAAAAAGTTTGACCTCCTATAGAAACTGTATCAGCTGATAGCACATTTTGTATGGAGTTTTTTTTATGTTACAAGTGAGCAAACGAGCAGGTGGGCCACCTGATGGTAAGTGGTCACTACCGCCCATAACACCCACAGTCTAAGCGCGTTACTTTGAGAACTAAGATGATATGTCTCATGTGCCGGTAATTTCACTGGCTCCCTTGCCCTTCAAACCGAAACACAGCAGTGCAAACACAGCTGCTTCACGGCAGAAAAAAGCAAGGGGTGGTACTTCCCCAGACGGACTTTCAACAAAAGCCCTACCACCTTGAAGTTCAATTGGCTTACTCAGTTTCATGAACAGAATCTCATCTTTCAGGGTTGATATACCATTTCTCTTACACCTTGTATAGTATCCGTGATATATGTCTTATTATACAGCGTGTGGTAAGACATTTCTTGAAACAGCGGATTTAGAAAATCATATCGTGTCGATTGCAAGGTCGATGACGACCTCCAAGCCCTGGTGTCAGAGTTTTTGAACCGAAAAAGGCCTTTGACATGGCTCATTAAGGCTGCAAGTCCATTGACGCGGAGCGAGCTGGCGGAGCGGAGAAACGAGGAAATATTAACCAATAGGATTGCGGAGCGATTGCGGGCGATGGCGGAGCGGAGTTTCTATGCAATCCTATTGGTTAATATTTCGCTCCGCCAGCTCGCTCCGCGTTAATGGACAGGCACCGTAACTACAATATCCGTAGATACTAGTCGAGACCAAAGGCTTAACGTGCCTTCCGAAGCACGAAATCATCTAACTTTCGGACAATACTGCAATGTCCTATCCAAACTGAGGAGGTCTCACTAAGGGATTTTTGTTTCGTATCGAACCTCAAACCTCCGGTTCGAGAGCCGAGCGCTCTCACCACTAGACCACAGAGTTATCAAATTAGATCATGAAAATGAACAACTTTGTTTTATAAGGAAAACAAATCAAAACACAAAATCAATTATCGCGTGATGCAGATTCTGTGGGAAGTCAGACAAAAATTTATGTGTTTGAACCTTGTTCCTTGGAGAAAGTCGTTCGATTTCATGATCTGAATGCACAGTTTCAACTTTAGCCCGTACGTCTATTGAAATAAAGACGGTACAAAGTCCAATGTGTCAAGATTTCTGTGCTCTTGACTGTACCATGTACTTATATGAATTACTTTTTATGCGATGGTGAAGGAATACAGACTCATTGATGACTGAAGATCTAACAGACGATGATCTGCGAACTGGCGGTGACGGGAGGACCGCCTTCGTGCTGGTGGAAGTCCAGCTTGGAAGACCTCTCATACCAGAGATGATTCCGCCATATATCAGCAGGTTACCTTACTACTTAGTATAGTTTGTAGTTTGCATAGTTTCCATCTACATTTTCACTAAGGAAGTGTGGAGCAGAATGTGTGAATTTACAGCTATCAGCAGTGCCAACTTGAAGCCGCTAGATAAATGTTTTATTTCTTCTTGCGCGACAAAATTGACGTTTGCCCCATCCATACATTAAAATTAATGTATTACATTTGACTTTAGAAATAAACTATCAAGCTAGAGGAATATGTTGGCGCTGCAGAACTCAGGCTGCGTTGACGCGCAACTCGCATAATGTATGCAGCACCTGATGACCAAGCTTCGCTCTGTATAATCTTAATCAATGCCCACCATCTGTTGGTGCTATAGGGTTATTAAAACGCGCGTGCACGTTGTATAAGGATGCAAAATAACTGGCCTATTTTTGGACGTCTCTACTCTGCGCTCCGTTTCGGTGGAGCGACAACCTTAATGTTTTTACAAAAATTTATCAGTTTTATGGTCCAAATCATATAATAAATGTTTGCAGTGTTAGAACCCTATATGGTGGCTTTTTATCATCGGTCTAGCATTGAACACCTTGCGGCTGTTTCAAACAAAGTTTGTTTTTCTCTCACAAGCTTACAATAAGTGTCATATCGAGGACAGGCTACCAATCCTTCATTGCTGGTGCAAATTCCGTTTAATATCCCACCATACTAGCGCCACGCCCTCCGACCGCGACGGCATCCAATGTTTGCTTTAAACTATTCCCGTACACAGACTCTAATACACACGCCATTTTTCGAAGCCTTAAATTTAATTGATGCATTGAGTCTGAATAGCGACGTTGACTTATATAATACTTCGGAAACCAAGTATCTGACATCAGCTGGTCACTACCTGGAGTTGATCACTGCCCTAAGCGCAGTAGTGTATTATGTCGTGGCCAGATCGTGGTATTGGCTATTTCATGATGTGGCCACTTTCATGTTGGTTACTTCATGAATTCATGTTGGTTACTTCATGAAATGCAACCTAACATAACCGAACCTTTCATGAAGTGGTCAGCCACATCATGAAGTGATCATTTCTAACGATCTGGCCACGACATATATACCACGCGCCCTGCTCGCCGGCCAGTGATCGACTCTAACCCTACTGACTAAGACTTGCATGTTTAGTTGTAAGACTGTAAATGTAAGTTGTGTGTGAATAAATAAATAAATAAATATCAAATTATAGACCGTAAGGGCACTGCATGTTATCCTACGTCATCTAGTACACGAAATTTGCAACTTTGTAGCGATAGTAGTGGCCTAATAGGTCCACAAAACGTTGGTCTGCCAATCCGAAACCTGGCAGGTTTTGTACAGTTGGAGAGAAAAGTGGTTAAATGACAGATTACACGAATGAAATCTATTCGTAGAAATAGAAGGTACCTATACAAGTAAAAAAACCGGCCAAGTGCAAGTCGGACTCGCGCACAGAGGGTTCCGTACCACCACATAATCATAATTGTATTAGTTGAAATTTCAGTAAGTTAATGTGCTAGATTTTTTGAGTCCGACACGCGCTTGACAAAATTTTATTATTTGTTAATATTTTATAGCTTATGCACTATAAACATATCAATTTTCAAGTTTGTCAGTGTTCCCGTTTATAAAATAGAACTAAAACAAAAATCGCCTCAGTGACCATTCAACTTGACCCCTCTCTTATATGAATGTTCTTGAAGCGGGAGCTCACCACAATTGGTTACCATTAGTTGTGAGAAAAGTTGTAATATTTAATGATTTCAGACTTTTCTCATTATTTGTACTGTAAGACCTAGCTTCTTGCCAAATTTCATAATTTTAGGTCAACGGGAAGTACCCTGTAGGTTTTGGTTTTTTGCATAAATGTATGGAGATGAGGACATAAAATGCCATATCTTTTGATTGCGTCGTTAAAAAAAAATTAAATTTTCAGATCTTGTGTGGTTCATGGATCCTAATATGTGGTATTAATTTCAACCTGATACCTTTACCGGTTCGTGAGATAAAGGGTCTTGACAGACAGACAGACAGACAGACAGACAGACAGACAGACGGACAACAAAGTGATCCTATAAGGGTTCCGTTTTTTTCTTTTGAGGTACGGAACCCTAAAAACAACAGGTCTGCCTTGCTTTCTCTTGGCAGTTTCGCTAGTCGGACCACAAATGTGGTCGGAGGTGATTAGACCACAAATTTGGTCGGACTGGCGAAACTGCCAAGAGGATGCAAGGCAGACCTGTTGTTTTTTACTTATATAGGTACCTTCTATTTTTACGACTAGATTTCATTCGTGTAATCTGTCATTTAACCACTTTTCTCTCCAACTGTACAAAACCTGCCAGGTTTCGGATTGGCAGACCAACGTTTTGTGGACCTATTAGGCCACTACTATCGCTACAAAGTTGCGAATTTCGTGTACTAGATGACGTAGGATAACATGCAGTGCCCTTACGGTCTATTAGGTGTCTACATGTAGCTGTAGCCTCATCACCGACACATTGTGTGAGTTGTAAGATCGATGACCGATCGGGTGAATTTCCACCACTGCTGTTCGAGAGAGCTAAGCTGTGAGCTGGGAAATTCCAACCAATAGGATTACTTCATTCGACAAGCTAGAACTTTTCCAACTCACAGCTAAGCTACCTCGCACAGCACTGGTGAAAATTCACCCTTAACGTGACTTCCGAAGCACGATATCGTCTTACTTTCCGACAACCATGTGGATACAATGTCCTGACCAAACTGGGGAAGTCGCACAGAGTGATTTTTGTTTGACAACGTGTAACCGAGGAGCGTTACCAGCGAACCTTCTGATCGAGAGCCGAATGCTTTAAAAACTACACCACCGGGCCTTATTAAAAATAACACAAAATGCTCTAGAAATAGAATGTAGAATCTATGTCGCAGGCGAATCGGATATTGCGCTGTTTACAAACGGCGGGCAAATTGTAAACGTTCGGCAGATTGTAAAATGGCGTCGGCGATTTTAAATGCCAAGGTAAACATAACCTAACCAATTCCGTGTGAATCGGTTAGGTTGGATTATGTTATTTTACGACTACAACGAATTGAGCGCCGTTTTGTAAAATGCCGAGGCATTATGTAAAATGATGAATTATAAATTTCTCGGCAATTTGTAAAATGCATTTTTTAAAAGACGCATTATACAATTTGCCTGCGACATCTACAAGCAATTGAGTTTTGTGATAGGATAAGTAATGTCATAGGGCTTGCGCACAGATCAGAAATAAGTCTAGATGACTCAAGGGTACCTACCTTGCGTGCCCAAACCCGTGGCCCAAACTAAGGTCAAAACGCTTAGTTTGCTTGTCATGAGCTTGTCATATCCCTGAGAACTGTGACACGCATCGTTTTTATACAAACGGCGGAGTTTGAGTTTGCGTGAGCTTGCGTTTTTACTAAATGTCTTATTAACTTCACAATATTTGAATGACGCCGTACGAATGATTTTATCGATGTTACTAACATTGTATCAATGAATAGGTTTGAACGAAAGCAGATGCTACAATCGTTAGAACCACAGAAGGGCAAACGTGCCTGCAAAGGGCGGGGCCAGACCGTATCTCAACACTGGAATTCCACCCTGAATATGGCTGTCAAGGCTCTGCGAAGTGTGCCACATCACGGTAAAGGCTCTTTCTCTACATAAGCTTGGTTACAGCTAAGGCCAAGTATTCAACTGCAATTCCCTAATATTCTAGGTGTAAGACTTTCGAAATGAAATACTCCACCTGTTTTTAATGAACTCTTCTAATCTCAAAACCCTTTTAGATCTAAATAAAAAAGGCTACTTACGAAGGCAAGATAAAAAACTAAAATTGTATTTTACAATCCATTTTTTTTTCGTTTATTCCAGCGCTTACCAACACATTTTGCAACCATGACTCTAAAACAGGAGTATATTTGAAGGAAAGAATAACATTGTTTTACAAACTTATTTTTACTTTCGAGCGGAGCGAGAAAGGTATTATATTCGTGAAAACAAAAGTTTTTCGTGAAAAAAAAAATGGTACAGCAGCACTGCACTTACTTTCTCGCAATACTCAAGGAAAAATTATCAACCGCAAACTTAAATTTGTAATGCCATACACATAGTATGGAAATACAAACTTTTATATACGTTTTTCCAAAAAAATGTTCGAATGAAATATACAGATCAATTCAGAATTCAAATTGTCAAATATTAAAACAAACAAACCTCAAACGATTTCGAGTAAATCACATGTTTAACTTTTGGTAGTACAGGAACACCTTTATATGAATTTTCACAGATCAATGGATACTACCGTAGCATACTTGCATGGAGATCTTTTTCATTTCCCAACACATGCTCCTTATGGATAATTGTTCAGTTTAGTCTACTGAGCAAGTCCTCTCAGTTTTTGGTACACCCTGTGTACTAAATTTTATTCAAAAAAAATCATAATGAGTATCCAGTCAGGTAGATAGATAACCAATCCAGGATTAATATTATAGAAAATTTTAATAAACTCAATTGAACCAATTTTAGGTAAATCACATATTAAGGATTTGGTGGAACAGGAACACCCCTTACATGAAATTAAACGGATCAATTGATACTGGTGCAAGATATCTTACATGGAGATGCTTGGTCATGCAAATTTTCATCTAGATTCTATGAGCCGTTTTTGAGAAAATTTCAATTTTTCATTGTCGTTGTATGACAGCCACCCTAAAATTAAGAGCCAGAAAGAAATCACGTAGAACCCTTCGATGGATTTGCATAAAACTCCTAAATTCAAAATATGGTGTCAATCGGACCATACGTTTAGCCGCTAGGCCAAAGCGTGACGGACAGACGTTAAGTATAAGTTAAGTTAAGTATAAAATCGCAATTTTTTTACTCAGGCCTAACTGACATTTGCATCTTCAACCGGCAACTGAGTGAGTCACGCACTCGCGTGGAAATATTCACTTCATTTTGCATGGAATCTGCATTGTACGTCAACAACTGCTTCGTCGTGAACCAGTATTTGCACTCGGAAAGTGCGTTTGAGGTAAAATATACTCACACTCATACTGTGAAATTTTTAAGGCAAAGAGAGCACATCAAACCTGGGTTTTGTACCTTTTAGTTTAAGACAACATAAGTTTCTAATGAAAGAGTGAATATAATTTTAGCATGTTATTTGGACCATGAAATTGAACAAATTTATCCAAATACTCGTTCAAAACGCGCTGCCAAAACTTTTTTCGTATCTCGACCTATGTCCCTTAGGGAAAGTTGTTCAGTTCCGTGGTCTGAGTAACATTCTAAAATCATGTTCGTGACCTTTTATAATTTGATTTGCCTTAGTGGCTAGAGTCGCGCTGCAAGTGTAGGGTACTATATGCCTGTATACCAGAGTCCACGAAAGAGCATGACGTTTTGTAAAGAAAAATTTTGCAGCTAAGAAAATATTTGTCGTCAGTTACACGAAGTACACGTTACCACATACACACACACACACAGGTAATTGCTTAGATTGAGCATAGTTTTCCATACAGCTTGTAAGAATCCAGCTGACTGACGAGAGGCTATTTCTCTCTACTCCATTAATATGACGTAATTTAAAAACAAACAGCTTTTAGAAAATGCTTGCAGTTTTAGGTCGCTTGCCTCTCGGGCTATCAGAACACCGTAACGTATAGTACTTTACTTTGTACAGAGTGCATCCTTCGTGACTCCGTTTAATATATCATATCAAATGCCATTACCTATGTGAGAGAGTACTGTCTTGTTTTTGATCCAGGAATTGCTAAAGATGGCTCACGTGTGCCTGATGAAGAATGCAGTGGAATCTTTGGTCGGAGACGAATGGTCCAAGGTTGATCCTACTTTGCGGGCAGCGAGACACGCGCGACAAGTTAACGATATAAGACACGCCGTTGAACTGTATTTGCAGGTAAGTTCACTGCGCCTACAATCTTGTTTCAGAAAAGACACGTACAGATTATTATTTAACGCTAAATCGATTGTTAAGTTTCATAAATAAATGCGAAGAAGAAGATCAGAGAAGAAGATAATAAAACACGCTAGAAGACGTTAAAGACGATAGAAGACGTTAAAGACCTAATATAGCAATTCATGGCGACAGTATGTCGCCAACAGGCAAATACTTGTCGCTCAAATTCGAGAGACGTTAAATTCCTTATACCGTGTCAGACCGTGTTGCTTGCTGCCTCAAGGACAAAGGACACACCAAAGTCGTCCACCCGCCGACATATGTTGACAACTTTTTGCCGGCGGGCTATGTTGGCGACTTCACTCATTGCAAGTCGTGAAAACTGTGTCGGCGACATGTCGGCGGCTCGACATGCGGAACGTCACTAAACCTTAGGTGTTGCCGGGCAACTAAACGCGACAAAGTCGCCGACATGTCGCCAACCTATATTGTGTACTAGCTGTGCCCGCGGCTTCGCCCGCCTGAAATTCAGACAACGTGCAGTCTCTCCCTCTCCCCATCCCCCTCCCTCTACCTCTCCCCGTCCCTCTCCACATCCCCCTCCCTCTACCTATCCCTTCCCCTACCCCTATCCCTAACGCCATCTCAACCGCTATCCCTATCCTTATATAAACATAGAAACGACACCCATATTGATTTTTAGACATTTTAACCCTATCGCACCCCAACCCCATCCCCAGGGGATGATGGTATTTCACGTCCACCACGTTCGATTTTAAAATTGCTGTAGTTTTCGTAATCAGCGACCCGATAAACCATACAAACGATATCCATATTTGAGACCTTTTCACCCCATTTCCTTCATTTAGGGGTTGAATTTGGGTTGTAATTTCAATAAAGTGATGTACTTTCCACAGAATTACAACCCTAATGCCTGAAAAATACACTTAGTGGATTTTACTTTGAAAATGAAGAATTTTCAACTTCATCCCCCTACACCCTAAGGGGTGAACCCTTAGGGTGTAGAATTTTCAAAAACCCTGAGCCACGTAAAACTGAATTTGTTGTCGTCAGTACCCTAAGGGGTGAACCCTTCGGGTGTAGAATTTTCAAAAACCCTGAGCCACGTAAAACCATACTGTCATCCCTTATTTCACCGCCTTATGGGATGAATTTTGAAAAATTATAATGTACGTACTTTTTGATTTTTTACCAAGAGCTCAAAAACAAATTTCTATAATTCTACCTTCAAAAATGAAAGACTTGTAGACCAACATACGGAATTTTGTGTGAATCTAGCTCAAGAAACAAAGGACTTTCATACAAACTCTCATCCCTTATTTCACCCCCTTAGGGGATGATTTTCGGAAAATCCTTAGTGGATGGTTTTGAAGTGCAAAAGACCTGTGTACAAAATTTCAGATCTGTAGCTATAGCGGTTACGGCTCGGCGGCGTTGATGAATCAGTCAGTCAGTCAGGACCAGCTATTTTATTTATATATTTAGATTGCCCTCGACTGGGCAACATACAAGGTGTAACGAACAGGTGTGAGAATACTAAAGGGTATGAATTTGCCCAACAACAATGAAATGATATAACTTTTCCCAAGGAACATAGGTCGAAATAATAAAACCAAATTTGACCTCTTATCTCATACAAAATGCGCTATTATCTGATGCAGTTTCAATGGGAGGTAAAAATTTGTTTTTGTTCTATGACCTACGTTCCTAGGGAAAAGTTGTTCAGTTTCATGGGCAGATTCATACCCTTTAGTATTATCACACCTTTCCGTTACACCTTGTGTAAAACCGCCGCCGTAGTAAATAGCAAAACGTATAGCCTAATATATTGCACTAATTGTTTAGTTATAATAGGTCTTTACCTATGAAATTGCCGTTTTGTATGGCGAATTTTAGGTAAACTCAATTTTCAGTACTAACATTTTTGCATTTTTCTTAGAAATTATAAATCCAATCTTTTTTATTTCTTTTAAGCATCATTGGGAATACATTAAGCTAACAGCAATATAAATTTAATTTTGAAAAATATATCTGTAAAAAAATATAACAAATCCAATGATGAAATCGGACGACATTTAAGACGAACAATTTTCGAAACTTTAATTTTATATATCAAACTAAAAATAAAAACTTAATTTTATGCGTAAATTGACAACCTTGAAGTCAACTTTCAAATATAAGACAAATGAAAAAAATTGCATTAGAATTATAGGAATTATGATCTCATTAATCTGTAAGAAAATTTCGGCACTTTCATAGGTAAAGACCTATTATATTATGTGCCCATAGGTTGTTGTGCAAAATGCATCTGATAGCAATGTCTGGAGAGAACTGTCCACTTGCCTGAGAGATGTGGATCGGAACTGGGCAGCCGTGTGTCTCAACAAAGCTTTGTCACTAGATATCAGACATCCTATCTCGTAAGTAAATCTAGAGTAGTAATTTGTAAAGTGACTCATCGTCTTATCGTGTGGGTTGCAAGGTGGATGACCGACCTCACAAACCCTGGTGTCAGAGTTGTTGAGCCGCCTAAGGCTTTAGACATACCTTAGGCCTTAACGACTACATCCGTAGATATTAGTCGGGACCAACGGCTTAACGTTACTTCCAAAGCACGGAATCGACAATCAGGTGATTTATCCTGCAATGTCCTAACCAAACTGGGGAGGTCGCACAAAGGGATTTTTTGACAGTTCCCCACCGGGAATAGAACCCAAAATATCCGGATCGTCAGCTGAGTGCTCTAACCACTAGACCACGGATGCTGGCTTAATCACAACTAATACTTAGCATTATATTGATATACATGGTTCGTAAGTCGATTATTGCAAACCAGCTGACCAAAGACAAAGTGTTTTCGTTCGGTAACTTACTTCTTACCGTAAAATCGTAAAGTTTCCACTTATAACCGGCACTTTTTCCATCAGGCATGTAGTTCGAATGCCCTAGCTCATAAAAAACATTTTTTTTACATGTGCAGGGTCCTATCAAAAGCTTGCATGGTGTTCGAAGAGGACATGGACGCTGCTGAGCCTTTCTTCGCGAGCCTCCTCACCTTGTACCCATTCTGGTCGACGGCTTATATTATCTGTATCGCGTACTACACTGCTAGAGAATATTACAGACTTGCAGACGTGATTAAGGAATCAATAAACCTGTGAGAGCTATTTATGAGTCGGAAATAAAGAATCATTATTAAATAACTTAATAGCAGCTGGTTAGCAGAACTACAGAAAAATCAAACATCAAAATATTCTTTATTTATTGTAGGATATTAAAAATCTCTTAATAAGGTCAGTTACATTTACGTCGTTTTACAAACAGTGGCGCCTTGTGGGGAAAAAAAAGAAGCGACAGTGAAAAAACCCACGCGTTCTTTTCAATATTGACATTTTTGGTGTACAGGGTTGACACAAAAAAACATAAGTCAATATGAATTAGGCTGTTAGAACTAGATAAAAGTAATATTAGGTACTGTAGCACCTGCGACTCAATTTTTGAAAATCACCGGGGGATAAAATATCACCAAAATATTCAGAATCACTGATTAAATTCATATTCGTTAAATATAAAGTAGTGTTTGATCGTTAATTTTCATATATTATGATTTACTTTTTAACAGTTTATCAGGGTAAATTAGTTTTTTTTTTAAGTTTTAAAAGTCGGTGATTTTCAAGAATGGAGTCCCTGGGCGATCACAAGCTTCGTTTCTGTATGATCTTAATCAAAGCCCACCAACAGATCGCACTGTAGGGTTTTTGAAACGCAATATTTTCAAAAATACTCAATAAACGGAGAAAACGAATTTTCCCAGACCAAGCGAGCCAAGCTTCTAACTCTACACGCCTTAACTCTACAAGCCCTAACTTCACAAAATCTACACCTTAGTCAAAATATGTGGCTTGGCCGTTTCGCTACTGTCACGTGGGCGTAAAGTGAAAAATGTATTCACTGTTCATTGCTTTTCTGTAATACAATAGTTCTTGTACTAACGAAACGACCTAGCCACATATTTTGACTAAGGTGTACACTTTGTGAAGTAAGGGCTTGTAGAGTTAGAAGCTTGGCTCTACATGAGATCTAATAACTTTTTGAAAATACGAGCTATATGGTCTCGTCTTAGTAACATTTTACATAAAAATGTTTTAGGTGGGACGTATTTTTGGCTTTGGGAGCGACCATAACATTTTCTCGTTTTTCAAGACACGTCTCTTTGCATAAGGCGTTTAGTTTATGTTTTGACTGAGTAATATCATGATGAATAATAATAATACTGAAAATTAAGCCCCATACTACAAAACTTACTCGGAGAAAAACTAGAGTGCACTTACAAATAATCAGGAAAGTAAATATGGTCTACCGACTACTCTACTAAAGAATCATTCAAAATTCCAACAAAGTTTCAATATAAAGAAACGCTAAAATTGAAATTCTGTCCGTCTTACTCACTGACCTCTATATATTGTATATATAGAGGTCAGTGGTCTTACTACAAAAAAGTTAGACATCTGTTGAACACTAAGAAGACCCTATGTTTTTTAGCAGAATACTCGATAAATCGTAGTAACTTAGGCTATTTATTAGCGCTATCTAGTTTTATACTTTTCCGGGCTACGATTTCCATTAAGATTGTCAGTCCTTCTTATTATTAGTTGTACGAAATTTTTGACGAAATAGTCTTATATAAAACTAGATGTTTCCTTGCGGTAGCCTATTCTGAATTGGCAAGCGTAAATGGAGTACGCTTTCAAAATGCAGGTTGAGCTCAGAACACCTGACCGCAGATCTAAATTTCCCCCGGACGTGGGAGCGTGAGTTGGGGGACTTTTGGGAGCCTCCCGTGCTGTTACCCGGCATGAGCCAATTCTACTACGCCGCCGATCTGCTGCTCAGGATACGCGCTATTAAAGTGAGAACCCTAGATTATTGTGCCCATTATGCAAAGTAGTTAGTAAGCATTATTTAATGAGCATAGCATCTAAGTAGATATTAAGAGACTTCTAAGACACAAGACGTCTTTCTTACAATATACATCATCATGTAGCCATCTTCTATTGGATGCGCTGGGCACGTAGCACGCTTAGCTTCCGCTACAAGTTCGTAGCCGACCCGTAGCACTTGTAGACCGCTTGATGACTCACACACACCGCCGCCGCCGTCGCGCGTCGCCCGCTGTGCGAAGTGATTCACTATTTCGCGCGCCCACAACGACGCTGATTTGATTACTGGTGCATTTTAGGTTCGTTATGGTAAACCCTAATGGGGATCGGTTAGGTTAGGTTATCTTCGACCATAACGCACGAGCCGAGAAAGCGAAGCGAGCGTGCCGCGGCAGCGGCCGACGAGTGCAAGAAACGAATTAGGCGACGTTTTGTGAAACTCTGCGGCATTATGTAAAATGACGAATTAAAAATTTCTCGGCATTTCGTAGAATGCCAAGGCATAACATAGCGACGGATTATAAAATTTGCCAGCGAAATCGGCATCAGCTGTCAGGTGGTAAAACAAAATCTTCAGATATCGCGGTCTGGAGCAAGGAGTTCGAATTCTTTGTCACGGTCATGCTGTACTTACGTCAAAATTAGGTTCACGGGAAAAAACCGGGAGGACTGCAAATAGGCACACTTTAGCTGTTATATGTTACTGCGTCCGTGTGGTGCCTGCAAAGAATAGTACCAACCGATCTCTACCTGTGGGTTTCATAAGAGGCGACAAAGGGCTTATGAACCGGAGGATGGGCAGCAGTATCTTTCAGTGTATCGTACCATATTACATACTGCGGTCGCCACAATGCTCACAAGCGTAGTGATTATGGTATATCCCCTCGAAAGCGTTTAAGCTAGTTGGTTCTGGCGGGAGCTCCTTTTCCTGTAGGGGACGTTTCATGGGATGTTATGATGAGCTGTTATTTGTATAAAAAAAACAGATATAAAGTATCAAAATCAATGGTACATATGAACACATCGCTTCTTGTGGGTATTGTAAAAGACGACTAAGGAACGATGCTATATTTTTTTTAATTTCCTGAAACGTTCATTCACTTAAAGTGGTTCAGTTTCGTTGGCTGATCATGTCCTATATCACCCTATTTTAATAGTAGCTGCAAATCTACCTACCAACAGTTCCTGTTCACTGTGTAGCTCTAGATCATCACTTTACTCATAAATTTATAGTTATATAATGAGAATCATTTCTTCTGTAGATGGCAGAAGTATGCGTGGGCTTATCTCTGGCCGAGAAAGGCGAGACGGCAACGTATTTCCACCTGGTAGCGCTGTGCTGCAGACTGAAGGGAGACTATGTCAATGCGATCTGCCACCTGCGTACTGGCATCGAGAAGTTCGGACAGGTATTATTAATTATATTTTTTTATTGTAAATGGGCTTACTCTTGACCTCGGTCTAGTCTTGAAGACAGAGATGAGGTCGACGATGGAACGAGCTTGCCCAGAAGAAGCCTATTCACTTGCGACTTGAATAGATTTGGGTTGTACGAACTCGGGAACACAGACGCAGGCAGAAAGTTCCACTCTTATATATTCTTACTCTTCTTCTTCTATATTCTTACCAATAACTAACAAACAGTATGTTCAAATGTTGAAAAGGGCAGTCAAAATATTGTTATTTTGTAATGATGCCTTAACTTAAAACCTCAGATAATGAAAACTACTAGGAAGAACTTAAGGCGATCCGTTTTCCATACTAATTTCAAATGACTCGGATTCTTATGCGGGGCATAAAATGCTGTTGAAAAACGAGTGTATACCTACTGCAATTTTTAGTTAAATTTTTCGCTGATTTATACAAAGATACAAGTAATGCACGAAAGTACTACAGTATAGATCGCACATCCACAATGGTAATATTGAACCAAAAATTGCTAACAAAAACTAGTACTTTCGGTGCATTAGCTGTATCTTTGTATTAATCAGCGAAACATTTAACTAAAAATAGCATTATACACTCGTTTTTCAACAGCATTTTATGTCCCGCATAAGAATGAAAGTCATTTGAATTAAGTATGGAAAACAAATCGCCTTAAGGAAGAAACTAATAAATTGAAACCAAAAGTGAAAACCAATATAAAGCTAAAGTACTAGAAAATCCATATGCCATTCACCAGGTTTTTACCTTTTAAAATGACGACTCACAAACTCTGCTTATGGGATCGCCATTAATAGAACCATCCGACACCTCAATGTATTTTAACCCCGTTAGTCCATTAGAAATAAATATAATATTATAGAACGTTAAATATATATAATGATAAAAATGCTGCATCCTACTCGATATGCGTAAGTCCTATGAAAGAGTCTTAGCACGACATTCGACTACAAAAGCTATGCGGGGTGGGCGTGGGAATAAGAGGCAAGTGGTGCAAGTCATATTTTCAAAATCGTTATCAGAGTATAGAGTACTACAATCATATTATCTCAGGTGATATCAAAAATGTTAGTTCAACTAGAGCAAACGTTACGAAATCCATCCGACAAGGTAGTGTACTAGGATGTGTCTTATTTTTATTGTATAATAGGTCTTTACCTATGAAATTGCCGAAATTTTCTTACAGATTAATGAGATCATAATTCCTATAATTCTAATGATATTTTTAACATTTGTCTTATATTTGAAAGTTGACTTCAAGGTTATCAATTTACGCATAAAATAAAGTTTTTATTTTTAGTTTGATATATAAAATTAAAGATTCGAAAGTTGTTCGTCTTAAATGTCGTCCGATTTCATCATTAGATTTGTTATATTTTTTTACAGATAATATTTTTCGAAAATTAAATTTAAGCTTCTGCTAGCTTAATGTCTTCCCAATAATGTTTGAAACAATTTAAAAAATTGGATTTATAATTCCTATGAAAAATGCAAAAATGTTAGTACTGAAAATTGAGTTTACCTAAAATTCGCCATACAAAACGGCAATTTCATAGGTAAAGACCTAATATAAACGATTTGCCTAGAAAACCCATCTACCCTTTTTGCTGACGATATTTCAGTAGTACTACCTGCTGTAAATTCTTTTGATGTCAAACACTCTTTAAACATAATAGTCCAGTCGCTTAACGTCTTATATCACCTTTACGGGGACACGCCTTATAAAGAACGAAAGAAAGAAATATTTATTTGTTGCATTAAAGTTCTTAAAACTAAGGATACAATTGAGTTATTACATGCAACAAAAAGATCCGCTCAGCAATAACCTACGGTTAGACCGTAGCGCTGATCTTCCGCGAAACCCAATATACCTAAACTACTTAAAAACCGCCGTACCTAAGCTCACCTACCTGTTAAGAACTACCCCGACGTGGCTTTTTCCGTAGCAAATCTCCTCTTTCGAGAAAGTCCTGAATGTAGCCCTAGGTGAACTTCAGTGGAATCAGGCGTCTCTTCCAGTTAGGCATGGTGATCTAGGCGTGAGGTGCGTTCGGGATGTGAGTCTGCCGGCATTCTTAGCTTCGGCACATGGAGTCACAGATCTGGTCGCTGATATTCTGTCATTGAATGGCGAAAGTCTGTGTATTCCTTATGCTGCCGACGCTTTGAATGCTTGGAGGGCTCTCAATCCGGGTGAAGCGGGTCCGGTCGATAACCCACATAGTCAAAGGGCGTGGGACGAAGTCGGTTGTAGGCGCCGCCATGTGAAACACCTTCTGGAAGGTGCTGGTGGGTCAGACGTGGCACGGCTGAAGGCGGTCACGTCGAGGTCAGAATCTGGGGCGTGGTTACAGGCGTTACCTTCTCCTCACCTGGGCACCCTCCTAGACGACAACTCGTTGCGTGTGGCTGTAGCTTACCGGTTGGGCTGCAATGTGTGTGAACCTCACTTATGCCCTTGCGCCTCAATGGTAGAGGCCAACGGCCACCACGCGCTGAGTTGTCTCAGGTGTTCAGGCAGGATTCCACGCCACCATGCCCTCAATGACGTGATACGCAGAGCCCTTATTTCGGCCAACGTCCCGTGCGTACTTGAGCCGCCGGGCCTCAGCCGAACCGACGGTAAAAGGCCCGACGGCTTGTCGCTTGTACCGTGGCGGAAGGGAAGGTGTGTGTTGTGGGACGCTACATGTGTGGACACCTTTGCACCTTCCCATCTGCCTCAGACAATTAAAAGTGCCGGGTCAGCGGCTGAAGTAGTTGATGCCACAAGCTGGCGAAATACTCCGCGCTTCTGCCGGCGTACGATTTCGTCCCCTTCGCGGTAGAAACGGCCGGCCCGTGGGGTAAGGAGGCCAAGGCCTTCGTCGAAGAAATTTGGCGCCGACTTAGGAATAGTGGCTTTGACTCCCGCTCCGGATCGTTCCTTGTGCAAAGGTTATCCATTGCGATCCGTGGCAATGCTGCGAGCCTCATGGGGACCTTTGCACCAGGGACGATTCGGGGTGGGTTATTTTAATTAGGTTTAAGTTTTATTGCAATGATTTAGATTTTCTTTATTTCATATTATCAAATTCAAAATTACATATATTGTTCAGATGTCAATGAATAATATGATCGTCAATAACATTGGAAATAAAATAAAAATAATAATTCAAACAAAATAAAAGTATGTCAAAAGACAGGTAAGACAAATCTAATTCATAGTAATTATAATATTTAATGTCAAAATAAGTAAAAAATGTCAAAGTAAACCAATATACATAAAATACTTAAGTGTATTTTAATCAATAATAAATAATGTCAAAGTGAATGTCAAATAAACTATTAAATTACTTTTATTTTAACATTAAATATTTATGTCATAAATGTCAAAATTTATTTAATAAAACTAATATACTCTTTTACAGAGTACAGTACTTTATACAATAAAAAATCCTTCAGTCGACGCCTAAATGTTTCGTCAGAGGTTTCATTTTTTATGTCAGCAGGTAGGTTCTCGTAATAAGATGGCCCTAGCACGCGCGGATTTTTTTCGAGCAGTGCAGTACGAAGTTCTCTTCCTGGTACTTCTACTCGCCTAAAACTCGACAGATTTGTACGGGTGAACATTATGACCTCGAACAGGTAATGAGAATAATGTGTCATAATTTTGTGTTCGGCGAACAGCGCCTTGCACGAGTGCCTTGGTTCCACTCCAACCATTGTTCGCAGCGCTCGCTTCTGCATTCTCATTACCCGTCCGTAGAGTTCCCCCACAAAATCGTACCGTAAGTCATGAGCGAGTGGAAATACGCGAAGTACACAGACTCATGTACACAGTCTCAGTGCATCATTAGATATAAGTGCCCTGAGCTTCCTCAAAGCAAAAACTGCACTGCTCAATCGATCACAAAGTACTTCAATGTGCTGTTTCTAGTTTTGGTTAGCGTCCAGGGTAAATCCTAAAAAAATACAGTGCTCACTTAATGGCATGGGACTTTGGATGCATGATGGCATCTGAACGAGTCTACCAGAAAATAACATTATAATCGATTTGTTAAAGTTTAACAGTAGGCCATTTGTTGAGAACCAGTGGGACAACTGCTCACATATTCTGCAGATTTTACGATTTAGTAAATCATATGTAGGTGCAGTTACTACCACTGTAGTATCATCGGCGAACAGAACTATGAGACCGTCAGTAATAATAGATGGCAGGTCGTTCACAAAAGGGTATTTCCAAGCGCGGAGCCCTGTGGTATACCCACTGTTACGTTGCCAGTACTAGATTTTACAGTTTTACCGCCTAGTTTGACTTCCACGGTTTGGAGTCTATCTTGTAAATGACAATGACATTGTATTATAACTTGAAAATACTTAAAACTAACACAGCAGGTTTGGTAAAATGTTAAATATATATTTAAGTACCTATACATACAGGTGGCAGTAAGTTTAAGGAAAAAATTATGTGATAATAAAGGTGTGTGTTTGTAGTAGTGAAGACAGAATGGGTAAGTAAATAAATGAGTAAATTGAGACTATTGCACAGTATAAATTACTAGACTATTGCACCTTATAAATTCACCAAATTTTTTCCAGGTACTAGTTAGGTACATAGCTCTCAATTTATGATAGCTATGAAAAAATTGTGAGCTATGTACCTAACTAGCACCTGGAAAAAAAATTGTGAAATTGTAAGGCGTGTCTACGTGAAACAGCTTATCGGCCGCACAATAACCATAACTGAAATAGTAAAGAGTAATAGTAAGGAGTAGTAGTCTTATTAGAAAAAATCTGGCCACCGTGAGTTATTAACCAGAAATGTTCTTCAGAATGCGGCGTTCCGGAGCCTAGAAGGGGAATGCTACCATCAACTCGAGGATGTGCCTGCAGCAATGCAGGCGTTAGAAAAGGCAAAGGGCGCTAACACCGTTCACAAGTAAATAAGTTAACAATACAGTCTAAATAAATAATTTATCCTGATTAAGCCACGATCACACGAACGAATTCAAAGACTAATTCGGCATACATTGCTGGGAGGCTTGGTTATGTTAATTGCAATATCCTTATTTCAACGAGCAACGTATGCCGAATTCAAGACATAGTCTCCGTGGTCTAGTGGTTAGGGGGTTCGGCTCTCGATCCGGAGGTTCTGGGTTCAATTCCCAGTGGGGACACTGTCAAACAAAAATCTCTTTGTGCGACCTCCCCAGTTTGGTTAGGGCATTGCAGGATGAATCACCTGATTGCCCGAAAAGTTAGATGATTCCGTGCTTCGGAAGACACGTAAAGCCGTTGGTCCCGACTACTATCTACGGATGTAGTCGTTAATGAGCCATGTCAGAGGCCTTTGGCGGCTCAACAACTCTGACACCAGGGTTTGTGAGGTCGGTCATCGACCTTGCAACCCACACGATATGATGATGATGATGAGGACATAGCTATGATTTGCGTGAGGCGTGAACACGCGAACACAGGACGGAGCGATACGTGTCTGTCGCTCCAATATCTTACGCATGCTACGTCCTGCTATATCGAAAGATGTATTGACTTTAGTTAATCTAGTATAACACGTTGCTGCCATTTTAATCAAGCCACATCATTTCAACTATACGGTGCCCGAAAACTACTTGAACTAAAGTAGGGGAAGGTTGGGTTTTCACTCTTTTGTAAGTATTAAATTTTATACAACAACAGCATTTACCATTAATTCAAGTTGTTAATCCAGATTTAAAAAAAAATTGACTATGTGCGAGTTGGACTCGCGCACCGAGGGTTGAAGTCAACCCAAAACACATTTTCGTAGCTGGCATCCAATGTGCCCGTTTGGATTCAGATAGTACATGAGTAGACAAGTCCAAAAAGTCCGGGACACAAATTTATCTAGCTCTCTTTCGGTGGTAATGACATAATTTACGTCACTTTTTATTTTATATGAATATCTTGAAAACTGTGACACAGCAGAAAATGTCCTGACTCTTAATTTATCTACATAAAATTCTCTACAAAAAACATCTTACAAGTTCTTCGCTAGAATCAATACTCAAAGAGATCATGAAAGAGGGAAATGGGCAATTGAGAAAAATCTTAACGTATAAAAGAACATATTTCTTGACTAATGCATCAACTACAAGCCGTAACCGCTATATGTGAAATTTTGTACAAAGGTTTTACTGCATGTCAAAATGACTGCATTAGAAAGGATTTTTTAAATTCAACGTTCAAGGGGGGGGGGGGAGGTTACTGCCAAGAAGATGTAAGGCAAACCTGTTGTTATTCATTATTCATTAAGAAAATGTAAGGCAAACCTGTTTCATTCGTGTACTCTTTGACGTAACCACTATTCGCTCTGACTGTACCGAACCTGCCAGGTTGCGCATCGGCAGACCAACGTTCTGTGGATCTAATAGGCCACTACTATCGCTTCGATGACGTAGGATAACTTGCAGTGCCCTCAGAGTTTACAAATTCTGTGAAAATTTCAACAATATAGCAACTACAATTCTAAAGATAAAGCCTTCTGACAGAAAGATGACGTAGACGTAATTTTAGTATGTTACTTAGACCAAGTTGGGTATTTGTCATGAATTTTTTATACTGTTTGGAATGTGGTTATATATACGAATTGTCATGGAGAAAGGACCGGATCTGTATAAGTTGAGAGTTGTTTGTGGAAGGTTTAATTTATTCAAGTTTCTGTTATTTCTTTTAATTGTTTTGATTGGAGAATAGAGATTTACTGCGTGATTTTTGATTCACCAGAAAAAAATTAAGGGCTGATTCTGCCCATGAAACTGAACATTTTTCCCCAAGGAACATAGGTCGAAATACGAAAATCAATTTTTGACCTTCCATAGAAACTGCATCAGCTGATAGCGCATTTTGTATGGGAGGTCAAATTGGGGTTTTCGTATTTCGACCCATGTTCCTTTAGGAAAGTTGTTAAGTTTCATGGTCTAAGTAACCTGCTAAAATTATGTTCACTATTTCATAAGGACCCTATACAATTTTTTTCTAGTCTAAAACTTTTTTTCGTCTTTGGACCTCAAGGGGAAAGTTGTTCAGTTTCATTGTCTGAAGCCACGGTTTCAGGTTTCGGAAGATATAACGTCTTTTTAAACCCCCTGTATTCTTAGGCATTTAACTCTAAAATTTTCATATTTGGTTTGACCTAGTTACTGCAGTTATTACAACTAGGAAATGATCCCAATTCTTTATTGTGTTGATAGTATTTTGATATCATTGCCGTGCTGGGAGCCGCAGCAAGTGCGTACTATCTTGGTGGATATGCTGCGACGTCATCCCACAGCCTACGGGTGGTTGGCCCTGGCTGAAGATTGGATACTGGTATGTTACCGTGCCAGTGTAGTGCCGGCAAGGAATAGTTCCAACCCATCTTTACCAGTGGGTGTCATAAGAGGCGACTAAGGGATTATTAACTGTAGGATGAGGAGCAGCGTCCTGCCATATACATAGTTACTGCAGTCACCAACAACTGCGGTTCGGTACCAGCCGTAACGCTAACAAGCGTGGTGACTGCACTTCCCCTCCAAATCGTACCAACGTAATGCTGGCTCAGCTCAAGCCCCTAGATCAAAATATATCTAAGCCCTAAATTTTTTTTCTTTTAATGTATGAAGCAAACGTCAATGATTATATCGCGCGAGTGAATGAAAAACGTTGAGCTATCCTGCAGTTGACGATTCATGGGATGTTATGTTGTACCTAAGTGGATTTTCCGAGAGATTAACTTAACACTCGATCAAGGTCGCGGGAAGCCGCTGGATGTCACCGCTTGTCATCTTTAGGGGAAGCCTTTGTCGAGTATAGTAGTGTGAAATGAAGGCCTGACGTTGCCTACCTACTATATCACGTCGCCAATCTGCTGTTATCAAAAACAAACAAAACCGATCAAGCGCTAGTTTCACACACAAAAGGTTCCGTACCGCCCACACAATATATTTGTTTCAGATTGTTTCATTGGTATGATAGGACACACAGACAGACAGATAATGGGGTCCCGTTGGCATAATTTGGATAAGGAACTACCGATAGATAATAGGAAGTACGGAACCCTGAAAATCAAACGATGCTTGTAATAGTCATTGGAGAAGACAATATTCCAGCGGTGCGATTTTTAACTCGTGGGGTACTAAAAGTGGTTGTTACGTAGCGAGCGCAAATGGACCCGGACATGGGCGGCGGCGATCCGCAAAAATCAGCTGACACGAGCACGCCGGCGTTGAAGTGCGCGGAGGCATGCGCAGTCCAAGCCCTAAAGTTCGACCGGCGCGCGGGCCGCGCCTGGGCCATGCTGGCCAAGCTCGTCAAGCCTCAGAGACGACGCACGCATTGTAGCGCTATGGCTATCGACGTAAGTACTTATAATGAGCCGGTTTTAAAAATAGAAAAACTAGTTATAATTTTCTTGATAGATAGCGTTGGTGTAGGAAAATTTAACTGTCAACTTATTTTTCCTATCTGTTGTAAGTGTTGCCTAAGAAGGTTTATTTACTTCACGCTTCATCTATGACAGATTTATTTTAAGTTCTTTAGCAACTGTCTTCAGAGCCATCTATCTCTCTATCTGCGAAACCGGCTCATTAGCTTTTCTTCATGTCAAGTGGAAAGGAGCAGGTGGGCCACCTGACGGTAAGTGGCCACTACCGCACGTACGAGTAGCACCCACTATCTTATTAATGGTATTATTTACTAACTAAATTACCTTACTATAACGCCGGCATTTTAGATGAAATTTTATTGGTTTTGATCCCGAAAGCTATTGATTCTATTAATGAAAAAAGCTATTATCATGACTTACCATACTAATGTGTTCAAAATACGTATTTTCAAAAAGAAAACATTTATCTACATGTATATTTTAAACATTAACGCAAGTTTATTATGCTATAAACCGATTTGCGATTTAGCTTACGACGCTTATCCTGAATGATATTTCGAACAAGTACTCGTATAGTTCTCGTCGTCGTCGTTAAAGTTATAGTAATAGACTCTAAGCACGCCATCTAGTCTAGGTAACGAAGCGGATAGTTGTATGAAGACCCCACATTAAATCCTCAGTCGATGAAACTTTGCTGGGGTATTACACTATATGAGACAAACCTTCTATAAAAAAAAACCGGCCAAGTGCGAGTCGGACTCGCGCCCTAAGGGTTCCGTACCTATCTACCATTCAATTCAATTCAATTAATTTATTTGTCAGTCATATGGTACAATTAAGGTGTTATAATAATTCAGACTTAGAGCTATACATATGACACCCCGTAGGGGCACCGCAAATAATACCATATGATATACTAAAAGCTTTTGCTCTTTGATTTTAAAATCTCCGCGACCATCCAACTCGACCCCTCTTTTATAGAAAAGTTCTTAAAACGGGAGCTCACCTTAATTGGTTACTATTAGTTGTGAGAAAAATTTAAATATTTAATGATTTTAGATTTTTCCCTTTATATATACTGTAAGACCTATCTTCTTACCAAATTTCATAATTTTAGGTCAACGGGAAGTACCCTGTAGGTTTTGCTTTTTTGCATAAATGTATGGAGATGAGGACATAAAAAACCATATCTTTTGATTGCGTCGTTGTAAAAAATTGAAATTTTCAGATCTTGTGTGGTTTATGGACCTTAATATTCGTTATAAATTTCAACCTGATACCTCTTCTCGTTCGTGAGAAAAAGGGTCTTGACAGACACACAGACAGACAGACGGACAGACGGACAACAAAGTGATCCTATAAGGATTCCGTTTTTTTGTTTTGAGGTACGTAACCCTAAAAAAAGCGGTACTTTTAATTTTTCTATACAAAAATTACAAAAAATGTATGGAAACTTTTTTTTTTTTTTTTTTATATAATTTGAATTTACATTTAATTCATGATACTTTATCATCCTGTCAAATAAAATCTGCCTGAGATAATTATGTTGGGGTCAACTGCTTCGTTTCCTACACTAATCCTTCACCACCTACAGTGCGAATGGTTTGTGGTGCGAATGGTTTGTGGTTGTTGAAGTCGTAGAACAAAAGTTGTAACTTTTAACCTCACTAATAAGTGGGCAAACGGATATCAGGTACAAAAATATTACCTAGTATATTGCATTTAGTTCCATGCAGGCTGAACGATGATGAAAGATTTTCCTTTTGATTACAGTGTGGATACGTGCGGGTGGAAGACACGGATATTCGTGACCTCAAGTCGCGCTCGCAGGAGTCTATATGTCATTTGCTAGGTGTCGCACTCAAGGAATGTCGTTGTGAGATGTGTGAGCCGCTACAGTTGTAAACTACGTCTAGTCTCAGTAGTTCGGTTGTTTTGTCCGGGACCGAACAACTGACACTTTTTTTGTCTCAGTAGTTCGGTTGACCGCTTGACCGAACTACTGAGACTCGTTCAAGATGGGAGTTTCACCACAGAATTATATACACTGTGTTATAAGGATGTAAGGCGGTGTACCGAAAACTGAAAGGGCGTGCTCAGTCTATTCTAAAACTTTCCTAAAGTATTTTTTTTTAAATGAAAACAAAAATGTCCTCTCCATACGAACTGTTCGATCAGAGTGAGCAATTTGTATGGAGTGGTCAAAAACTTTTTAAATTCCCAAAACTGTTTCTTTGGGAAAATTGTTCAGTTTCGTTGACTGAGCGCATTCAGTTTTCGGTACACCGTCCCTTACAAACTTTGTTACAGAATATACGAAAAGGATCTTTTAACAGTTGGGTGACGGTGACAGGAGGGTGCTACTTTCATATATTTTGCTCGTAAAGTATCAAGCTGATCAAACTCCCAGGGCAGCGCCGTTAGTTCCGATTTCGTCCACCTGCCAAAAGGTCTTTGTTGCGGTATAGTAAGGGTGCTGTCGGACAAAATTTCTATATGATTTGCTCCTGTCTGCGTCTTTGACTGATGATAATAAGTAACATCTAAAAGATACAAAAATATTGGCAGACAAATAAGTAACCTCTAAAAGGTACAAAAAATATTGGCAGACATCCACACCCCTGTGTTTTTGAGGAATTTTGAACTATTTTGAAATTTGACAATGAAACATACACCTGGCAGACTATGACTGTCCGATTAAACACAATGTATAGGACCCCAGAATATTGGTCTGCCACCATAATAGCCCTGCGTTGTAAAGTTAAAGCCCTTTAAAATGCAACAAACCACTACTTGGTCTCGTGATAATGCAGGGCCCTGCATGGCTGTCTCTTCGATTTTCTACATCTAAAGAAGTATTTTAAACAGCAGCCACAACGGCAGACAAAAACATTATTTAGTATATTATTTTTATTTTTTTTACTTTTAACGCAAAAACGCAGCGACGCACAGAAAAACTTGTTAGGACCAAATCGATTCGTATTGAGCTTATCATCCCTATTAATATGAATCATGAGCAAATCATACACCCAAATGGCAGCCAGCACCCTAACTAGTATATCATCATTGTATTACCTAAACAATCCGCGAGTCTACTAGGACACACATAAAATACTATTTCCAAGAAAGCATTAAATAAAATTGATGAAAGTATTAACAGACTACAATTTTATAATTGTAGTACAAAATCTCTAAACTCGCAGATTGCTCTACGGAAATAGTGTTTGTGATTTATTCATCTGTGATAGTTATTTCACAGACTGACAGAACAGGAACCTTCCCAAAAAGTGGGTAATTTAAGAACATTCTTGAGCCTGTAATGCTGTGGTAATTGTTGTTTAATATATATATTTTTATGGATATATTCGTATTTAATTCATGAGAATACTTCAGCATTTTCGCAAGTACTAGCCGACCGTTACAATTACGCGCATGACAGTTGACAGTATCGACGGTACGTCACTAGTTAGTAACTAGGGCGAGCGCGGGATGAAGGCGGGGTACGGGTGCATCTGTCATGCGCCTAATTGTAACGGTCGGCTAGTACAAAGGAAGGGTTATTTTCAAAACAGTAAACTTAGATAATAATCCGATTTATTTTTTATACAATTTTATACACAACGCAAAACAATGAATGGAATTTATTGCTATAATTAATTATCACATTAAGATAACTTTCGCACGATCAGACAAACATAATGTGTCATACGAATAATAAAAATTATTTAACTTAGAATAAGATCACGTCTTCTATTAATGTTCGAAATTCGTAGTATTGCGGTTTGGGATAAAACTACTCTAAAACGTGAATTTGAAAATTAGACTAATAAATTATTATTAAATTAGACTAACTAATAAATTAAACTAATTAGACTAATCTTTCCCAAGAAGAAATTATTAGCGTGCGCAGGCTAAGTTTGATTCTGACCGTTAATGCGTAGACCTCAAAAACTTAGTCGCGGGGGAGTGCGGCGGAGTGAAGCAGAGCGAATCGTTCATTGGCTCCGCCTGTCACCCATGCGCAGAAAATAACCGTCAGAGCCAAAGTTAGCGCACGCACTCTATAATAAGCGCGATCTTAGTGTATGGTAAAACATTACACTAAAAATATTAACACAACTCATTTTATTATCTTACTAAGGTATCGTTGTAGTCCAAAGAGCCACCGCGCACTAGCGATTTTTTAGTTGGCCGATAGTTTGATCGTTCTGGGAATCAGTATGTTATGTATCCCTATGGTAGTGCGCGCATTTTTCGATCGATTTGTCTATATAAAGTACGATTGCGACTAAACTGTCGGCCAACTAAAAATCGCTAGTGCGCGGTGGCTCTAAAAAAAACGAAACTTAAATGACGTCACAATCGATTGTGGGCCTTAGACAAGTGGCTTTTTACTATTGATAACGCTAATAGAATAGAATCATTGACATTAGCTCACGAATGTTACGTCATTGCTTAAGTCGATCCCATACACTTTTTTTACACAGTGGATTCAAAATTATTTTCTTTTTCTCTTAAGTTCATCGGTGGATCCAAAGATAATTCTTTTTTGTCATGGATCCGAGTTGACAGGGGCCAACAATCAATCCATTAATTTAAAAATTCTATCGGAGACCACGCGCACCCTTAGATATCGATTTCGAAAGCAATCGGCTAAGTGAATAAGTTCAAAAACATTAGACACCACACAGTCCTTCAGATATCGAGATTGGGAGCAATCAGTTCAGTAACTGAAAGTTCAAAATCGTAGTGACATTTTCTAATTTTGATTACTTAATTAATTTTGGTTTGTTATCAGAGACCACACAGACCCTCAGCTATAAATTTTGTGAGGAATAAGTTTCGCGGCCACTGTTACTAATTTTGATAACTGTTTTGCTTTCGGAGGATATCGATTTTGAAAGCAATTGGTTCAGTTACAAAATATTCCAAACAGAATTCCACTGGAGCTGCGGGGTCAATTTCTGAAAATCCTTCCTTTTAGTATTGTTACGTCAAAGGTGATTTTTATTATTTTCCACTATTGGTACGTATACTATACAGGGTGCAAGAGACGGTGGTAGAGCTTGCTTAGTACTTAGACAAAATAGAACAACTTTCCCTAAAAAACATGTGTTGAAATCGCCTCTTCGTTCATGCGCCTTGTATGAAAGAGTCCAAATTATTTTCATTTCCCAACACATGTTTCTTAGGAAAAGCCGTTTCATCCACTGAGTTGAAGCTCTTTCAGTTTTTGGTACATCGTTTCTTACACCCTGTATATCGGGGTATTGTCGATAGTGACGTTATTTAATTTTCAATATTTCTTCTATTGTTCTTTACTCACAGATAGATAATACACCACATTTAGATCGGCGTTATTGAGCAATTGACATCTTATTTTGCGTGCCAATTTAAAATAGCCTCCAATGACGTTTACTATAACTGATGACAACGTATTTAGTTTCATGGAGGCTATACCACTATGGCGAACAGTGCCAAATAAGTCAAATTGGCGGCGATCGAATAAGCACGACTACAACTTGAAAACGCTTATTCAGTGAGTACACTATGTACAGTATGTTAGGTGAAGACACTGATTTGTATTATAATACTATACTCCTGATTACTATACTATACTCCTGATAGTAATCAGGAGTATAGTATAATACAAATCAGTGTCTTCACCTAACATAAACCACGGTCGTTCATTTGTTTTCAAAACTCCTAAAACACGCATTTGACATTTACATTCAACATTGATATTCAAATCGCATTTTAACACTATAATACGTATCTAGGCCGAAAAAAGAAAGCCTAAAAGAGACTTTTGGCCGAGGATCATCATATCAGCCGAGGATAAAATACTAATTTACTTGCTATGACCAGGAAGCGGTTGCTTCAATAGCGGCAAGAAATTACCCGAGCGTTTCGGCCGCAGACACGTAAAATATGTTTCACATTATTCCGATCAAATTCGCAACATATTTTTTACATGAATTAATTCTAATGTATTGTCAAAAACAACGTACTAGTAAGTAAAACATGTTACGAATATTATAACATCTTATAATAATTAATTACATAGAACACATATTAAATATCAGAAAGTCTAAGCAATGTGCATAAATAAAAATTATTATTATTATTATTTGCCGGAAATAAGAAATAGGATGGCAAATGGCAATAGAATCGAAAGAGTTCACACAATGACCAACAGATGCCGCTCTAAAACGCGATATCGAGTTGACATCTAGTTTACCAAGCAGGATCAGTGACAATCGTGTTTCCCGAATTCTGAAGGTGTTAGGGCTTCCATGCAAAGTCCGCCTGGGGAAGTAACACCCCTTCGCCTATTCCTGCCGTAAAGCAGCAGTTTTTGCACTGGTGTATTTCTATTTCTATTCGAAGAGTAAAGAAGCTAGTGTGATTACCGACACAGGAAACATCATATTTTAATTCTAAGGATGAGGAACAGACTTTGCTAAATAAGATGGGGGGTTTCATGGGCTGTGGTGACCACTCAATCACGTGGCGCACCACCTTATTTGCAGACTTGTGAAAAAAAATCGTTTTGGATGCCTATAGAAGCTCGCTAGAGAACATTCGCAAGCTGTTGGACACTTGAAACACCTATTCGATCACATATTGTTCTGTGACATGACGTTGACGTTCGGAAGTACCATAGTCACCTCTCTTGTGAGCGTTACGGCTGGCACCATGGACCGCGGTTGTAGGTGACCGCAGTAAGTAAGATGGGGTGATACACAGGAGGATGCTGCTGCCCATCCTCCAGTTTATAACCCTTAGCCGCCTCTTACGACACCCAGGGGAATGTATGGGTTGGTACTATTCTTTGACGGCACAACACGGGACCCTAATCTTACTGCCCCATATTTATAATTCTTCGTCCATGCCCATGTTGAAGAGTAATTTCAAGTCTTCGATGGAGAGATTGGAGTTTGCAGTGCTCTTGGCTCCGGTGAGTACGTTCTCGGCTAGTTCTAGTTTCGCCTGCTGCAGATTGCGAATGGACTGCTCCACGTGACAGCCTTCCGAATACTGAAATGGCATGATCAGTCAACGTAACTGAACAACTTTCAGCAAATAAAAGTTGCAGGAAATAAAAAAAAATTCAGCCTCTCTATACAAACTGTCCAATCAAGTTTGCAATTTTGTATGGAGAGGCCGATTTTTTTTTTCATTTCCTGAAACTTTTATACGCTGAAAGTTGTTCAGTTACGTTGACTGATCATGCCCTTTCAGTATTCGGAAGGCTGTCCCTTACACCCTATACTAGGTTATTTTTTGGAGCTGATTTCCTTTTGCCCACTTATTAGTAAGGTCAAAAGCAACAACTTTTGTTCTACGACTTTGCTAACGCACGAAAAATTTTCAACTTCCCATACAAAATGGGTCGGTCACGTGACCACTTTAGTATGGAGAGTCGAAATTTTTTTGTGCGTTGTTAGCAATGTCGTAGAACAAAAGTTCTTGCTTTTGACCTCACTAATAAGTGGGCAACAGGAAATCAGCTCCAAAAAAATAACCTTGTATAGTGACGGGCTTGAGCTGCCACACGCGGTAGATGCGGTCCTGGGCCTGCTCCTCCTGTTGAGGGTTCCAGCGAGGGTTGCAGAGAAGATGGTTAGCTCCACAGAGGTTCAGACCCACTGCGTCCGCGCATAGTGATAGGAGATTAACCCGGACGTCACTCCTGGCGTCGTTGATCTTTTCAATGAGCGGTGGTCTGGCAGGCACGGGCACGGCGCCGCTGAGAGTCACACTCTTTATCTTCGACTTCAACTCTTTCTCCACCAGGCGGAGGACTGTTGTCCATTGAGACACCACCACTGCCTTGTCATCCTTGTTTTTGAACACGTTGTTGTGTAGACAGTGCATGATAGTCTTGATTTGTGTATTCTGACCTTTAACTTTACATTGTTTATTCATTGTCCACAGTTGTATGCTAAATTAATTTATCTTATCACATGTTCAAACTTTATTCTACCTGTCACACACTGACGTATACACTGCCACACATACACATCTACACTGTTACATACGTTCGTTCTTCTTTTTTAATTATTTACACTTACCTCACACACACTCCATCAATGCACTTACATATTACATATTATATTTGAATCTTTCCATTAATTTGCTTTGTTTTGATTATTTAATTATAGTTATTTTAGTTATAATTATTTTGGTTATAATTATTTTAGTTATGATTATTTAGTTATAAATATATTTTTCTTGTTATTCATAGCTTTTAAAATTTCTCCTTGTTTGTGATTTTTTGCACAGTTTTTTACTATTGTACTAATGTACTTCTAAGACAGGTTCTTACCTAGCTTGGACACCAGTCTCCCAACACAGCTATGACTTGTATTCACAACACTGCTATGTCACTTATTGTAAGCATGTGGGAGAAATAAACTTGATTTGATTTGATTTTGATTTTGGAGGACTGACGACTGGGTTCGAACACTGGGTTGCTGGGGGACAGCACGGAGCGGATAGCCTCGGCCGCGGTGGAGGATGGCTCCGAACCCTCGTCTTCCGGCTCGTTGACGTTGCGTGTGCTCTTCCTCCGTTCGGCGTGATCTTCAAGCGTCATCTTGTTGAGCTCGTCCACCAGATCCTGGCAGTCAGGGTCCATGTCTACCTGGTCTCCCGCTGTCTCCTCATCCAGCATGGCGGCGATGAGGCTGCAGTGGCAGCACACTTGGCGCAGCCGCAGTAGGAGTACTAAGATCTCGTGGGACTTCACGGGTTTTGCTCCTTGCAGCGCGATCTTTTTCTTGTCCATCTTGTCATAGGCCGAGTTCTTGTCTGGACAGAAGGCTGCGTTCCCTTGCGCGTCGGCCTGCTTCTCCGCGCGCTGGTGGAGGAATTGCGGGAACTGGGTCTTGGAGAAGACCAACACCTGATGATAAACGTTCATTTCCTCTATGGAGAGGGTGACCTCCTGTAGATGTGTGGTGCGCTCGGGCAGGGATTCCAGTTGTCCGCGCTCTTGTAGCTGTACCTTGGTGCGGCAGAGTAGGATACACTGCATGATGGTGCTTAGTCGGTCCTGTTCGCCGTGGCTTTTGTTGTCGATCCATTTTTTCCACATCGGGAGCTCATCAAAGGGAGTAGTACACTTGAGAAACTTAAGTAGCGCGAAGAGGTCGAGGTCTTTATTCTGGACCGTCGTCCCGATGAGACACCAGCGTCGGTGTTCTTGGAGAGCGCACACTGCCATTGAAGTCGCCGCTTTGTGGTTGCGCACTACATGCGCCTCGTCTAGAATTATGCGGCGCCACAAGATCTTCATTAGCACGTCTTTCTTCTCGCTACCCCTCTGCAGTACCAAACCGAAAAGATCGGGAATAGAATACTGAGGAATAAATTAGATTAAAACCTTTTTGGTTTATGACATGTAGTATTATTTCAAACACAATTCCATTTTTGAATTTTAAAAAAAGTTAAAAAGAAAATAGTAGTAGCCATTTGAATTTGACAAGTCAGTGGGGAAAATGGAGCTTACGCGGGAACATTTCCGTGCCATAATTTTTCACAACTTTCGTCGAGGTTTATCTCAAGAACAATGTCTCGCCGAGCTTGTTTCTGTTTATGAACTTGAAGCACCCAGTAAAACGACTATATATCGTTGGTATTCTGAGTTTCGTCGTGGACGTTCCTCTCTCACGACAGTTCCTTCTACTAGTCGACCAAAAACAGCGATAACACAAGATAACATCGATGCTGTGCGCCAATTAATAAAAGAAGATAGACATGTGACATACGAGCAGATTCGGGCTTCTCTCAGCATTGGTATGACAGCAATTCAAACTATTTTACATGATGAACTGGGTGTCAAGAAGTTAGTTTCCCGCTGGGTGCCCCATCGTTTGACCGAGGAACAAAAGTCGGCTCGTGTTAATTGGTGTCGGTCTACTCTGCAACGGTTCAATAGAGGGAGCTCAAATGCAGTTTACAATATCGTCTCTGGTGATGAATCGTGGATTTATTCATATGATCCCGAAAGAAAACATCAATCGGCTGTTTGGGTCTTCGAAGGCGAGGTCAAGCCAACAAAAGTTGTCCGCTCTCGTAGCGTGTCGAAAAAAATGGTCGCTTCGTTTGTATCGAAAACTGGTCATGTGGCTACGATTCCTTTACAAGAACGCAGAACGGTTACTGCTGATTGGTACCATTTACTTATATATAAGTACTAGCCCATCGGCACTTTACAATGTCCCCAATTCGTTGGTCCGAAATCTGACGTTTAGGACCAACAAATGTCAGTCATATTGTCAACATTGGATGCAAATAAACTTACCAACAAAATGGAATGTTCTTAGTTGAAGAAACAATATACTCTTATTATTATTATTTCTTATTATTGTTTTTGACTATTATCCAATTAATGAAACTGAAAAACCAGGCCTAAATCACATATAAACAGTAAAAAGTTTGTTTTGTTTTTTCCCGCCATATTATTTCCGTTCCGTGTATTTAGCACCGACCGAAGTACTACACAACGTAGTTCACGCGATTTTTCACAGATGGCGCTATTTTTTCTTGTATGGGGAAATTTTGAACCGCTTGTTCCCAAGACCCTATCTTGACTATATAAATCTATGATTGGTACACAATAGTTTGTTTGCCGGAAGTCATAAGAGAACTTCGTAAAATTAATCCGAATCGTCGCATCATTCTTCACCAGGATAATGCGAGCTCACATACCGCTCGCAAAACGATCGCGTTTTTAAATCAGGAAAACGTGGAGTTAATGGACCATCCACCGTATAGCCCTGACTTGAGCCCAAATGATTATTTTACATTCCCAAGAATTAAAGATATGCTACGTGGTCAACGATTTCAAGGCCCAGAAGAGGCAGTCGAAGCTTACAAATCGGCCGTTTCGACTATATCCACTTCAGACTGGAATTACTGTTATAATAATTGGTTTGATAGAATGCAAAAGTTCATCGATTGTCACGGAGAATACTTCTAAAAACAATGAAAGTAAATATTGTTGTATTATTTTTGTACTTTTTTCTATTCCCGATCATTTCGGTGTGGCCCTCGTAGGTGGTGAGCACGATGTCGTATGTTAGTAACTTGACTTAAGATAAACACATTTCGGATGATGAACCTAGTACCAACTTTTAGTATGTTATTAAATGGTGATCTTACTGCTGTCCAGTTGTGGGCTAAATCCTTTCGGACTCGGACTTCTTCCTGTATTTCTTCGACGAATTGGACTAGGGCTTGGTCTAGGTCTAGGGAATTTGCTTCTTCTAGGGCTCTTACTCCTTAGAAGCTCTTCGCTATAAAAACTTGCGGCAATTGTCTCCGAGCTCGAGCTAGGTATCGGACTTCTTCCTGTATTTCTTCGACGAATTGGACTAGCGCTTGGTCTAGGTCTAGGGAATTTGCTTCTTCTAGGGCTCTTACTTCTTAGAAGCTCTTCGCTATAAAAACTTGCGGCACTTGTGTCCGAGCTCGAGCTAGGTATCGGACTTCTTCCTGTATTTCTTCGACGAATTGGACTAGCACTTGGTCTAGGTCTAGGGAATTTGCTTCTTCTAGGGCTCTTACTCCTTAGAAGCTCTTCGCTATAAAAACTTGCGGCAATTGTGTCCGAGCTCGTGCTAGGTATCGGACTTCTTCCTGTATTTCTTCGACGAATTGGACTAGCGCTTGGTCTAGGTCTAGGGAATTTGCGTCTTCTAAGGCTCTTACTCCTTAGAAGCTCTTCGCTATAAAAACTTGCGGCACTTGTGTCCGAGCTCGTGCTAGGTATCGGACTTCTTCCTGTATTTCTTCGACGAATTGGACTAGCGCTTGGTCTAGGGCGTGAGGGTGAACGTTCGTCGTTTTTCTTCATATACCATCCACCCTGTTAGCAAAGCTTGTTAACCTTAAACAAACCTGATTATAGTTTGGGATCCCGCAGCCTGGTCGTCTAGTTTTAGGGGCTTGAATTCCTTAACCTAAAAGAAGTATGAGAAATCCCTAAATAAAACGGAAAAACATAAAATAAATATATAAATTTTCTATAAAAACGTTCAAATACTTAATATCGCAAAGACTTTCTGATATTTAAAGAAATGTATAAATAATAATTTACAAAATGTACACTTTGGTGCAATTTTGATATATACTTAATCTAAGAAAATCTTAAATAGCTAAAAAGAAATCAACCTAAATAGTTATTTTATTAAACCAAACTATTCTAATATTATTAAAAACATTTACGATTTTACACACGCCGACTTTTCATATTGCTTTTATTTGAATGTCGCCGGGTGAGATACCTCCGCAAATGTCTACACTAATCTGTTTTTGATCGAAATTTATTTGAAATCTTTTACAAAATAAAGGAATAGCAAGTGCAAAGAGATTTCCTGCCTCTTCAAAGGCCTACCAAAGCGTTAAAGATAGAGAGAGAGAGAGACTGAGCAGTGGCAACTTACATTTTTCCAATTCTTTAGATTGGTTTCTTTTCGATTGCTTTAATTTTTTTTTTATATTTCGATCAAAAAGCAGATGCAAAATTTCGGGGCTGCAAACCGCATCACGAACAAGATTAAAAGTTTGGCACTAATTAACCGCAAAAGCTTATAAATCTTAAATCATCAGCACCAAAATTAAACCGGGTTTCAAAAATTTCGAACGCATGAATTATGAACAGGAAGACAAAATTTTCCTTTGATTTTGCATTTATCCCCCAGAATAAGCTCTCAAATTAAGTCAAAGTCAAAATCGTTTATTCATTGTTGGATATTAAAATCTCTTAATGACGTCAGCTAAACTACATCGCTTCACAAACAATGTGGCGCCATAGTGGGAAGGTAAGAATTTAATTCGTAGATTTTCATTTTGTACATAAATTACAAAGTTAGCAAAATTTGTACCCCATCATGCTTTCATCTCGAAGACCACAATTTATACGTTCTTCGTTTAAAAGTACTTTTGGGAGTCAGTATAGATCTATTGTCATACCATTTCCGTACAGGACGGATCTCCGTACAATACTAGTCGCATTTACAAAAATCGCAGAAATATCCTGTTCCAGAATTAAATTAATCATATTTTCTCTATAGCACTGAATACATTGTACCATGTGATCAAATCACATTGTAATTTAATATTTAAAGGTACAAAACTTTTCATTTGTTAATCTGTAAAATTTAAATAAAACCATTTTTATAAGGGGCCATACAAGATTTGTTTTTTCAAAAATTCTCAATTAGGACGATTCTATTAAAAATGTATAGGCTTACACATAGATTTTATCTACATTATTACTATCGGAAATCTGATAATATTTACAAACGAATATAGAAGAAAGGCCTATTTATAAGTACAAAATGATAGACATAATTTATAAATACGCAGTATTACGTAGGGTTCTAGTTTGAATTTCGGGTTCATGCGCTATCTGCCACAAAATAAATGAATGAAAGGTCCCGTGTACAATTTTTTGTCCAAATTATTCAAAGCAATAGAAAACTTTTGTAATTATTACTAATAGGTAAATAGATTTATTATTATAGGCTGAGCACGATGTATATGAAAATGATTATTATCAAACTATCGTCAACATACTATTATATCATAATTTTATTCTCATAATAATATTATGCTAAAATAAGTAGTATCCACAGAGAGTCCGACTACGGACGCGAAGAGAAGTTGAGACCGACTACGACGCTTACTGTAAACACTGACAACATGAAGGCTCAGAGTAGAGATCAGTGGGAGGAAGAAAGACAGGCCTTAACCCAGCAGTGAGACATCAACGGCTAAAAAAGTTAAATTTAATTCTTATTTCTCAAAATATCATCGTAGGAAAAATAGAGGACAAAAGAGGCACAGAAAGAAGGAGAACCACCTGGATGGATAATTTGAGGAGCTGGACCGGATTAGACGCTGTTACCTTAATCAGAAAATCTAGATGTATAATGTGGCAGCATAAAAGTCTTTTTATTACAAAATAATATCAAATAAATACATTTAACAAAATAAAAGAAGTCTGAATTTGGAAACTTGTGTAATTACACTTTAAAAAGTCTTAATAATTTTACTTGAAAACTAGTAAAAATTGTAGAGCACACTTCACTTAACGTTATTTTCTGGTACAATTTGCCAATTTCTAGTTTCTCAAAGTTAGCCCGTTTAGAAGAGCTAACCAAGAAGAAAGATTAGAAAAAACATTGACGTAAAAATTAAAGAAAAAAGAGTAATAATTTTAAAGGAATGTAGTGTTTATTTTAAATAATTTTGATCGGTAGTAAAAAGGACATCTGCGGTCCATGATATGTACAGTAAGACATTTTTTAAATAATCATAGTTAATATTTTATCGCTTATTCGAGAGGCTTAAAACAACAACGTTTATATTATTTTTTGTGATTTTGACTTAATATTTAGCTTTCGATCACTTTATATGGATAGTTCCATTATTGCCGTAGTACCAAATTTACTTTAACAACTAAATATTAAGATTTATTTGTAAGAAATTTCTAACCTAAAATGCTTTTATGTGATGTTTGTGATGTTTGTTTCCCGTGGCACAACCGCGTGGCACTACCAGTAGTGTCATGGCTGATTTTTCTTTCCCATGACACTACTGGTAGTGTCATAGGTAAAATTACATTTCCTATGACACTACTCTGATTCCAGTAGTGTCACAGGAAATTTGTTCCCCTGTGGCACTATCAGACTAAAAATCTTTTTTCTAAGTTGTACTGCACTGCACCGGAGATTTTTATATTCCCGGTAAACGACTAACGGCACGTATTACGATAATTTCTACTAGTAGTAACGGATTTACTTACGCTGAGCAACGAAAGGGGTACTCGGGGACAAGCCCTTTGTCTGACAAAGGGTCATCGCGTGCATGTTTGTTCAAAAGGTGATGGATGATACCATTTAAAACTTTTTGTTGACTGAACCGATTGATTTCGAAATCGATATCTGGGGTCTGTCTGGTCCCCGATGGCGAATCAATCACCACATTTCATCCGAGACCAGGCAATCCCCCAGATAAGAAGAGTAACTGAAAAATTTTAAATTTCGGCCTTTTCGTCATCGGAGACGACATATCTCCAGATAACGATTTTGGTCTAGTAACTAAAAAGTTCACGATGGCGGCCACTTTTTTTTTAATCTGATGATTGGATCGTCGTTGGAGACCAGACAGACCCCCAGATAGTAGGTAATCTAGTAAATCTAGGTAAACTACTAGAGCCCTTGAATGCAGAACGTTTTTTTCTAACTTTAAATTGACTTGCGCAAACCTCCAATTAGATCAGCATGTCCACTTGCCCAGCAGTAGGTGGATTTGAAGATTCGTGTGTTAACCCGGTAAATTCGGTACCCAATGCCCCAAATTTTTCGAGCTAGAGAGGTGAAAAATAATAAGCTAACCAAAACGAGAAACAAACTACAATAAATATTAACATAATATGCAACCAACCTACTTGTAGTAGTGTCATGGGAAATAGGGTAATCCACGGGTCATTTTTTTATATGAACTTATCAGCCAATGAGAATAGTAGTGTCACGGGAAAGGAAAATTTCCCATGACACAACTGGTAGTGCCACGGGGAACAAACGGTTTGTTTAGTTACCATATTCGTTAATATATTTTGTTTCATATTCAAAACAGAAATTTTATTACAATCCTTTGGGCCGTACGATTATGATATAATTTTGGCTTTATCTAATAAATCGTTCAAACTATCCATTCAATCCAAGTTAACGCACTGTACGCATACTCATTATTATTAACAAACAACTCTCGCGCTGCAATGCATTTCACATAGGATAAGAAGAATACTTCCGAAAAAGTTAACTGTAGATTCAGAGCAGACCACGAAACTGAAGAGCTTTTCTCAATGAGACCAAAACTTTTCACACATAATCACGTAATAAAGACCTTTTTATTTCAACCTATTTCCTGGGTTTTAGTTTTGTCGATTTTGGGTATCTTGATGTGAACTCTTCAGAATTATTTACAAAAAACTAAATTAGAGAAAAGTGTCAAAATTTGGTTAACAAAGCAAAATCCTAAAAAAATCAAACTCGTGACTAGTTTTAGTTTACAGAAATAGTATGAATCCAACTGTAAATTTTCGGAAGTAGTCTTTTTAGTAATTGTTTAGTTTGTAATTACGATATAAAATATAGCACATTTCCAATTTACACTCACACTTTCTATTCGGAATCGTATCTCGTCTCTTGCATCAGGGGCTGCAAATCTTCCCGTTTCCTTTCGCCACCACCTCGCTGAATCTTCGTCACTCCTTGTAGGACTCCTATTTCTGACAATCTGTAATATAACATAAAGTTCCGTTTAAGTTATGAAATACATGGAATGGATGTGAATATTTAGTCAGATCTTCAGCTACCTGACTCCCACGCTAAGGATACACTAGAATAAAGGCCAGGTAGCATTTATCTTGACGTGACTTATGGAGTGTGGTTTTTTTACAGTCAAAGTCAAAATCGTTTATTCATTGTTGTATATTAAAATCTCTTAATGACGTCAGCTAAACTACATCGCTTCACAAACAATGTGGCGCCATAGTGGGAAAAAAAGAAGCGACAATAAAAACCCACGCGCTCTTTTAAATATGTTTTGATATACAACAAACATAAGTCAGTTTTAATTTTGAATTAGCCTGTTAGAACCGTAGCCTAATCCCATGGATTATTCTCTTCTAGATAATCTGATATTTTATAATAACCCTTCTTATACAATTTCTGCTTGATAACAGTTTTGAATTTATCTAACGGTAAACGTTCAATATCAGTGGGTACCTTATTATAGAAGCGCATACATTGACCTTTATATGTTTTACTAATTTTGTGAACACGGCTGACATGAGAAGCAAGTTGATTCTTGTTTCTTATGTTGACACTGTGCCTGTCACAATTTTTCTCAAAAATATGTATATTCCGTTTAACATATATTAAATTCTCATAAATGTATTGCGACACAAAAGTCAAAATGTTGATTTCTTTAAATTTATTTCGAAGAGATTCTCTAGGCTTCATTTTATAAATTGCACGAACAGCTCGCTTTTGTAGTATAAAAATGCTGTTTGCATCCGCAGCATGACCCCATAACAAAAGGTCATATGACATGAGACTATGGAAATAACTGAAGTAGACTAACCTCGCGGTGTCCACATCCGTCAGAGCTCTTATTTTTTTCACTGCGTATGCTGCAGAACTGAGTCTGTTCGACGATTTATTAATATGCGGTATATGGGAATTCGCCACATGTGCCCGAGCGGTGTAGACGTGCGACAGTTGCGCGGAAATTTTTTGACGAATTTATTTTGATCTAATTTGTGATTTGCTGTTGGTTGTAACTTCCAATTCCTTGTCGCACACCGGGTCATCTTACCTGTAGCCACCTCCCACTGGGCGGTCCTAGAACGGGACGAAATCATATCCACCAGATTACTTCAAACAAACTCCCAAAAGTGCGTCGTGATTGGAGTTGCCTGGATTCGATCCTCCGTCGTCTGCGTGTGAGGCGACCGCTCTTCCATTGAGCTATCGAGCCAGCTGCTACACTGAGCGAAACTAGCGGCAACCTGTTTTCTGCGGTGGCGCGCGCGGCGGCGGCGGGGCGACAACTGCGAGTGTTTGTGCTACGCAACAAGCTACGCTACTTCTACGGTATCGCTACGAGCTCCGCTACGCCGCTACCTGTATAGCACGGATTATAGTACGATATCGCGCGCACCAAGCGAGTGGATGGTTGAGTAAATAAAGTTCTACACAACGACGCGCGACGGGTATAAATGGGACTCCGGTTTAAACAGTTTCAACTTTAAGATTATTCTTGATTATTTTAACGCGTAAGCGGTGCTTACGAAGTCGACTCCCACTACACATTTTAGTTGGGATTATTACTCTCTTTGACGACTTACACTTCTAAATTGTCAGGGATTTTTATGACTTGCAATTTTTATAGTTAGTAAATAAACTATTTGCATAGTTAGACAATAACAGCTAAATATCTAAGACATCTTAAGGAAACCACTCATCGAGAGAACTTAGCCTTTTAGTAAAAATTGTAAAACATTATTTTTACATCTGCTTTTTCTTTTTACCTTATTACTATTATATTATTTTTACACACAGTATAATCTTGACTATATTTTAAATTATACAATTTATACAAACAATTCTATTTTTAGCGTGACTTTTCCTCATAAAATGTTCGGTCATCGTACACCAAAGAAAAAGGGGAATGCCTTAAACGAAAATGTACAAAAAATGACGACCTGCACAAATGTATCGGCAGGACCCACTCAAGGACAAGACGAACCGAATCAGGGATCCAGGGTACGCACAAGCATAGGCGAATGGGAGTCTGGGAAACCAGGCCTGACTACACCATTTTCCCCTAATAAAGGATTATCGACCGAATCATCAATGTCACAAACTACGACGACACTTCCACAAGATAGTAAGGAGACTACGTGCGGAATAATAGAGGATAGTTCGGAAAACTCCTCTAAGCAAGGAAATTCCAAACATTTGGATAGACTAAACGAAGCAAGGGACTACGTAACAAAAGCCAAGTTACGATTAAGTCAAGCTACAAACATGAGCAAGGAAATAAAAACAGAAGTTATACACGTCATAGATAGGCTCTTTTTACTAGTTAAAGAGACAGAAACAGTAAAAGGAAAAGGGAGAAAACAATTGAAGGAACAAGAAATAGAAAAAGAATCAGTCGGAGACATGACCTATGTTCACAGACTAGACGCACCTATGGAATCTTCCCCAACAAACATCCTAATGAAAGAGCTGATTGACAACCTGCAACAACACAAGCGTTCAATAGCGGAGTGCAAACGGCACACCGCTAAACTCACTGAACAACTTAAGCAATTACCAAACTTACAGGATGACCTACAAGACCATAAAAAAGTAGTATTTGAGTGCAAAAAAAACACAATAGAACTCACTGATCAATTAAAACAATTTCCTCGAGATCGCTCAGAAGAACAAGGGCCTACTTATGCTCAGATCGTGTCGAATTCCAATTCAAAAAGGTCTGCCATTACACAGAAGCCTCTACATTCCGTAGTAGTGTCATCTCAAGATGAGCGCGACACCAGTGGTGAAGTTATTGCCAAGTTGCGTATAGCAGTAGACGCAAAAAATCAGGGCGTACGGGTTAAACGTCTTCGGAAAGCTAGGGACCAAAAAGTCATACTAGGGTGCTCCTCGAAAGAAGAACTAGCGAAAGTCAAACAAACGATAGAGAGGTCAGGACAACCACTTCAAGTAGAGGATGTACAGAATAAAGACCCACTTGTTATCCTTAAGGACGTACTATCATACAACACAGACGAGGATGTTCTGGCTTCGCTGAGGAATCAAAACAGCCACCTACTTGGAGACATTGCATCAAATGACCAGCGCCTAGTTATAAAGTACAGGCGAAAGACCAGAAATCCTCATGCCGAGCATATCGTTATGCAGGTGGCCCCTCAGGTGTGGCAGCGACTTACGGCAGCAGGAAGACTGCATATAGATTTGCAACGCATTTACGTAACGGACCAGTCACCGCTAGTGCAATGTACACAATGTCTTGGCTACGGTCATGGTCGCAAATTCTGCAAAGAAAGTATTGAAAGTTGTAGCCACTGCGGTGGCCCACACAAGCGTGAAAGTTGTGAGGACTGGCTGGCCGGTGCGGCACCAACCTGTTGCAATTGTCTACACGCAAAATCTGAAAAGACAGACCACAACGCGTTTGATTCCACATGCCCAGTTAGAAGAAAATGGGAAGCTCTAGCTCGATCGACTGTAGCATACTGCTAAAGTTGACATGGCTGCTCCTAGCACGACAGTTGCTGACCAACCTATGGAAATGCGTAAATATGGAGTAATACAGGCTAACCTACAGAAAAAGAAGCTTGCCACCCAAGAACTCTTTATAGAAGCTGGAAAAAGGAAAACCTGTTTCGCACTGTTACAAGAGCCATATATAGGAGCCAAAGGGGAACTTAAGCGTCACTCAGGAACTCGAGTAATACAACGCACCCACAACAGAACAAAACCAAATAAAGCCGCCATTGTAGTGTTTGATAATGAAGTGGTAATTATAGAGCAGCCTATGCTCACCACAGAAAATATAGCGGTAGCTATACTTAAAACTAGTGATTGGACTGTGGGTGTGATATCAATATATCTTGAGGACAGCCTTCCGATAGAGCCGTATCTGGACCACATTAAAACCGTATATGAAAAAATTGGGGTAAAAACGATAATAGGAGGGGACGGAAATGCTTGGAGTCCCTGGTGGGGAAGTGTAAGTGAAGATTATAGAGGGGAAGCTCTTTCAGGCATGCTAGAAGAATTAAATCTCCAAATATTAAATACGGGACTAGAGCCTACTTTTGATACAATAAGAGGAGGAAAAGAGTTAAAGAGCCATATTGATATTACTGTCTGTAGCATTGAACTGCTAGGAGCCGTGCACGATTGGGAAGTAAACAGATACATGATTAGTTCAGATCATAATGCCATAACTTTTAATATAAACTTAAAGAAACCAACCCAAGAAAGACAACGTAAATCTACAAGAATGTTTAATACAAAAAAAGCTAAATGGACTGAATTTAATATAGAACTAACTAGAAAATTGGAAAAAGACAGTGTTAACAAAACAATAATAGATAAGATAAAAACGAAAGAGGAATTAGAATTAACTGTACATAAATACATAAGAAACATACAAGAAACATGTAACGAAACTATTCCAAAAATTAAATATAATCCAAAAATGTTCTTCCCTTGGTGGAACTCTGAAATAAATAACTTAAAAAATGAAATGACAAAAAAGAAAAGAAGAATACGTTATGCAGCTCCAATTCGCAGACAATTTGTCGTTAACGAATACCTTAGCGCTAAAGAAAAATACGAAGAAGAAGCGATGAAGGCACAAACTGAGGGCTGGAAAGAGTTCTGTACACAACAAGAGCGCGAGAGTATGTGGGACAGTATTTACAGAATAGTGGCAAAAACTAAAGGAAAATACGAAGACTTACCTCTGGTTAAGGATGGCAATATGGTCGTTGCAGACGAAGCAGCAAAACTACTTGCTGATACCTTCTATCCTGACGACCTAGAAGAAGTGGACAATGACACACACCGTCTCATACGAACAAAGGCAAGCATTGTTAACGAGTCGTCACCAGATGCACTATTGGACCCACCTTTTACACTGGGTGAAATGATGCACGCAGTAAAGAGTTTTAACCCTCGGAAGGCTCCAGGATCCGATGGACTAACGGCAGACATTTGCGCAGCAGCTATCTTGCAAAGCCCAGAGATATTTCTGAGCTTGGCAAACAAATGCCTGGAATTGTCATACTTCCCTAAACCTTGGAAAGAAGCCACGGTAATAGTATTAAGGAAGCCGAACAAGAAAGACTATACGGAACCGAAGTCCTATAGACCTATTGGATTGCTGTCAATTATGGGAAAAATTCTTGAAAAAATGCTTGTCAAGAGACTAAGATGGCACCTTCAACCAAAAGCAAATCCCAGGCAATATGGTTTTGTCCCACAAAGAAGCACTGAAGATGCACTGTATGACCTAGTGACACATATCCGAGACAACCTGAAAAAGAAATTGATAAATCTGGTTATTTCACTGGATATCGAAGGTGCTTTTGACAGCGCATGGTGGCCGGCAATAAAATGCCGGTTGGCAGAAAAATGCTGCCCTCTGAACCTTCGCAAGCTTGTCAGCAGTTACCTAACAGATCGAAAGGTTAAGGTCAGATATGCCGATTCGGAGCACACCAAGCAGACTACTAAGGGATGCGTGCAGGGTTCTATTGGGGGACCTACATTTTGGAATATCTTGTTAGATCCTCTGTTGGATGGTTTAAATGCAAAAGGGATATATTGTCAGGCTTTTGCAGACGATATCGTTCTGATATTCTCCGGACAGACAGCCTTGGAAATTCAAGAAAAAGCAAACAACATATTGGCATATATCTATGAATGGGGAGTCGAAAACAAGCTAAAATTTGCACCTCATAAAACTAACGCAATGTTAATAACAAAAAAACTTAAGTTCGATTCCCCATCCATACATATGGGAGGAACGCATATAAATCTGGTAACAGAAATAAAAATACTCGGTCTAACCATAGACCACAAATTGACTTTCCAAGCGCATGTCACCTTTGTATGTCGTAAAGTCACAAATCTTTACAAACAAATAGCAAGAATAGCAAAAATCAGCTGGGGCCTAAATCCGGAGATTATCAGAACGATATATGTAGCCGTAGTAGAACCCGTGGTCTTGTACGCCGCTAGCGCTTGGGCACGAGCGGCTGAAAAGATATCAATAAAAAAATATCTCAACACGATCCAGAGAGGTTTTGCGCAGAAAATATGTAAAGCGTATAGAACAGTTTCCCTTAACGCGGCACTGATCCTGACGGGACTGCTTCCTCTGGATCTTCGGATACAAGAAGCAGCCTATCTTTATGAAGCAAAGATAGGGAAACCACAGGAAGGTTTAGCTGATAGAGAAGTAGAGCGGAAAGTTAGTTTCTTAGAAGCACAACATCCAGCCAAAGACGTTGATATCAGTTTCGAATGCCTGGAAAATTTTGAACCTGATACCCTTGTCAAACATGACATAAATGGAACCCAGATATTCACGGATGGCAGTAAAATCGACGGTAAAGTTGGCGCGGCGTTATCATGTTGGAATGGCGTTCGTGAAACCAACTACAAAAAGTTCAAGCTAGAACCATACTGCACCGTTTTCCAGGCTGAAATGTATGCCTTATACCAAGCAACATCTATGGCTTTGAAGAACAAAGAACCACAAGTTATCGTGTTGAGTGACTCAAGATCATCCCTAGAACTCCTGAAGGACCGCGACTCTTTCCACCCACTCGCTGTTGCAACTAGGAAAAACGTGATAGACCTAAAAACATTAGGACTCACAATTCGTTTCTTCTGGATTAAAGCCCATATTGGGATTGTAGGTAACGAACGAGCCGACGAACTGGCCAAAGAGGCCGCGCTGCGTAAGAGAACTGCTTCTGATTACGACAAATGTCCAATTTCATTTATAAAACGAAAAATCCGAACCGACACGGTAGAAAAATGGAACCGCAGATACGTTACGGAGGACAAGGCAGCAGGAACAAAATTATTTTTGCCAGATGCGGTCAAAGCTTACACGTTAATAACAAAAATCAGTCTTAACCCTACACTTGTGCAGGTCCTCACGGGTCACGGCGGGTTCTCAAGCTACCTTGCCAGATTTAAATTAAAAACAAACCCCTCGTGCATTTGCGAACCCGGGAAAGAGGAAACAGTAGAGCATCTTCTGATAGAATGCCCTAAATATAGTTACAGAAGATACGATTTAGAAATGGAAATTAATATAACATTAGATAAAAGCAGTTTAAAGATAATGTTAGAAGATAAAACAATTAGAGATAAGTTCATAAATTACTGCATGTACATAGCAAAAGATGTAATTAAAAGAAATAGGAGCTAGAAATAGGTATATAAAGATATATACTGAGCTATATATTACATATTATTATATACCATAAAATAAGAGTAAGAAAACTGCAGGAACTTAGAAAAAAAAAAAAAAAAATGTGACGAAAAAAAAAAAAAAATGAACTGAAAAAAAAAAAAAAGATGTAAAAAAAAACGCAAAAAAAAAAAAAAAAAAAGTTCGAAAAAAAAAAAAAAGCAGAGAAGCATCAAAAGTCGAAGTAATAAAATGTGCATTTGTTGAAATCATTTACAAACACCCCTGAAGTCCCTTACTAACAATTCCGAAAATAAATAACAAGTCTGTAGTGAATGGGATACCTTACCATTTCACCACCACCACATTAAAGAGTAATGACAAAAAAAAAAAAAGTGTCGTCGTAGTCAATGTCAGGCTGGAAAATGTCTTCGACCATCATGTCGAAGGATACCCGCTGAACATACAAAAAAAAAAAAAAAAAAAAAAAAAAAAAATATGCGGTCCCCATTGTAATTTGTTGTCTAATAATGAATACCTAGGAACACAGCTGATTTCACAAGACAAAATTTTTCGTTTTTCACTAATAGGCTCGTAGCAGTTGATTTTACATTAGGCAAAACAAATTTAACACACTTAGTTTTCTTTTCGTTAAGTAAAAGATTATTCACGGTGAACCACTCAACTACATTAGAGATTGTAGTATTTACGTCGTCAAAATTTTGATTGTTGTCTTTTGACTTTAAAAATCAAAGACGTATCATCTGCAAATAGTACCATCTCATTCTTGTCCTTTAAAAGGTTTGGCAAATCGTTAATATATACAATAAACAGGAATGGTCCCAGAATTGAGCCTTGTGGAACGCCCATACAAATTTTTGATCCTAGTGACCTTTTCCCATTTACATCAACCTTCTGGATCCTTTCATTTAGATACGACTCCAGAAGGCGTAGAGCCTGGTCTCTAATTCCATAATGGTGTATATTCCTGATAAGGATATCATGATGCACACAATCGAAAGCCTTGGACAAATCACAGAAAACGCCAATGGCATCACTTGACTCCTCCCAGGCGTCAAATATACTTTGAATTAGCTCAACACCTGCATCAATTGTTGAGCAACCCCTCGTAAAACCGAACTGTTTTTGCGATAAAAGTGGCTCTGAATCTGATTTAAAATTATCATTTCAAATATCTTACTAAGAGTTGGTAGAATAGGAATAGGTCTAAAATTTGTGGGGTCTGATTTACTACCCGCTTTAAACAACGGAATAATTTTACTATGTTTCATCAAATCAGGAAAAACACCATCATCTACACATTTATTAAAGATACTAGATAAGTATGGTGCAATGCTTTCTATAACGTCACTAATAATTTTAACTGACAGGCCATCTATATGGGTATGATTTTATCAATCACCTAATAAATGCATTTTCAGTGACCTAATAAGTAATATTTGTTCCTAAAATAGTAGAACTGTCACCTAAATTGAATCCCAAAATAATATTAAAACGCTTACCTGAATATTCATTAAAAATAACTCGGAAATAATATCAATAATCAAATAATTACATTAGGTTTAAAAATAATAAAAGTGTCACTAAAACTGCATCACCAAACAATATAAAAATGTTTGCCCAAAAAATATTTTTTAGTCACTGGAAAATACACTAACCCAACCTAACCTAACCTAACGCCATTTGCACGTTAAAGTACTAGAAGTTTAAAGAAAATCGAAACAAAAAATCTAAGTATCTAAATTTGACTCCGCCTCTATTAGGCATTTTTTCATTGAATTAAGCCCAAGTCACTCTGACGCGGTAGCGGAAGCGTTCCGGGGCCGGTATTTTTTGTAAAGTATGAGTTCTTATGCACCCTGTCACATTGAAAGCGGTCGCGGCGCGGCGCGGTGACACAAGAATTTTGCGGCTTTGCGCAGACTTTTTTTTAGGTTATCAGTTTGGTTTTTTGTTTAGAGCAAAGGATTTACGTCTTTTGAATAATCACAGATAAATAATGTCACACCGACCGCTACCGCCCCGCTGTCCCGCCGCGGTTTCCGCGCGGTACCTCTGTGTGACCGGTCCCGGAACGCTTTCGCTTCCCGCAGGTCCGCCCCCGGACCGCTTTACCGCTTGTACCGCTCAGTGTGACGTGGGCTTCAAGGAACTGATCTATTTATTTGGTGACAGATCTATTATTTTGACAATGGAACGAATTAAATGATACTAATAGTTTGTTAATTTGATTTATAAGGTGAAAAGATTTATTATATTAGGTACAAATGTATTATTGTTGCCCGTGACTTACTTCATAGCCCACAGATCTTATATTCAGGCTATAGAAAAAAATGATCAAACTATAATTTAAGATACATATTTACATTAATCCGATGATTTATACTTAGACACAGTTTTGATAAATATGATGACTAATATATTACTCAGAGATAGATATTATAATTAGGGTATTGCAGATTAGTGACACATCTAAACTTAGGTGACAGAAAATATTATTCCCCATCTATATCGGCGGTCTTTTTCATTTCAAGTGATTTAAAAGTTTTGATTATAACGAAAGCATTGACGTAACTGAATTTAAAATCTACATTGCAAACATCTACGTGTCGTTCGATATAAGATTTGGCAAGAGTGGGAGATGAGTTTAAGGTTTTGGTAGTTGAAACTGGAATATCTCGATTCGATTTCTAGTAGGGGATAGTCAGTCCTTTCTTATTGTTTAACCATGCATGACTGTACTTACACCTCTGGTTCGATATCGTCATTAGGGTCTGTGAAGTATGGATTAGAGGCGGCCGGCCGGAACTTGTAACCAGTCATCACGAAGAACACAAACGTTGCCATCTCCCGAAACATCTCGTCTATCCAAGAGTACTGAAATGGCACTGTTGTCTGAAACAAGCAATAAACATCATTTCACATTTATCAATGATAATAAAGTGCCCAGCCATGGGACTCTAGTTAGTGAGGCTAAACGTCATTATAATAATGATACGTTTGTTTTTTGATTTTTCGCGCGGAATTAAAAAAGGCGAAAGTTCGCACCAACATCCATGCACCCTGCTAAATGTCATGCGATGACGATTACAGCTGACCCTGACTATAAGTATACACACATAATATAGACGACATCCCAGTGACGCGAGTGGAGCAAATCAGCGATCTAGGAATTTTATTTGATAGGAAACTCTCGATTCGTGTTTACATAGAGTTGGTGGCAGACTTAGCAAATCGCCGGCTTGGATTTGTCTTAGGCCAATAAAATGTCAATCAGGTTATAAATTATAATTTTTATCATTGACATTATAATTTTAATAAATTTTGTAATTAGAAAATTGATAAAAATTATTTATTAGTTAATTAATTTTATTTATTTTTTAAATAATTTTATTCTCCGAATGTAATAAGTCCTTGATAGTACACTTTTTATAGGCCGTATGAAAATTTAAAAAATGTTAAGTAAATTGCACTAGTTCGGTAAGTGACTACTTAAGAGCAATGTTTACGTTTTTGTAAGTACATTTTGCAGAAAATGATATGATATCCCACGATACGTCCACTGCAGGAGAGGGCTCCCTCTAGAAAACTGCAAAAAGGCGTGGTACTTAGGATGGGATTTACCATAGTCACCAAGCTTGTAAGCGTTGCGTTGCGGCTGGCGACCGCTGTTGTTGGTGACCGCAGTATGTAAGATGGCACGATACACAGAAAGATGCTGCTACCCATCCTCCTGTTCAATAGCCCTTAGTCGCCTAATGCGACCCCACTTGGTACTATACTTTGCCGGCACTACAAAGACGCTTTGCAGGCACTACAAAGACGCTTTGCAAAATGTATTGAAAATATATTTCTATTCAAAGTACCTTGAGCAATGACACGATGATTCTTGTGAAGTAAATATAGCACAAGATCATTACGTAGAAATGCCGGAACAGTTTCAGCTTAGAAAGGTCCTTGCCGTCCGACTGCGGCGAGTTCTGCAAGTGTCGTATTGACCTGCGGATAATAAGAATAAATCCAATTGAACACCATTTTACAAAACTAAGGCTCTTAATGTTTTTCTCGGATATTCGAATCTCACTAACTATGTTACTACTGCCACACATTTTACTTCTCATAGCGCCACACTTATCGATCTATTTCTCAGTGATGCAAGTATATCTAATGTGAAGATAATTCACAAACCTGAATTGGGAGCTCACGCAGCCATTTTTGGAGAGTTTAAAATAAAAATAAAAAGGAAATCACCTCAATTTATAAAAGTTCGTTCATTAAAGAAAATTAATATAGATCAGTTTAATCTCGTTGTCGAACGGATAGATTGGGATAGGATTGCCGAACTTGATGTAAATACTATGGTTACTGAATTCAACAGTATCTTTCTTAGGCTTTTTGATTTATTTTCCCCTGAAAAATGCGTCAAAGTAAGTCATAAAAGTTTACCTTGGCTGACGAGTAATGTTTTGCATTTGAGGGATCTGCGTGATGAGGCGCACGTAAAGGCAAAACAGACTGAGGATGATTCTGACAAGGAATATTACAAATCACTAAAACATCTGGTGATCACAAGCACGTTCGCAGAAAAACAGGCTTATTTCAGACATTTTGTAAATAAAAACGTAAATAATGGGAAAGTTCTTTGGAAGAACCTACAATCTACCGTACTACCCGACTTTAAAAATAAAACTGACCTACCACCAATTTTTGATGATCCTGAGTCTATAAACAAGCATTTCCTTAATGTTCCTGGTGAAAATAATATTGACATATCTACTTTATCATATTACGAGTTTCATAAACATAATTATTGTGAGTTGAAATTAGAACCAGTACATGAAAACGTAGTTGCGAAATTAATTTTAACCATCAAATCTAAAGCAAAGGGTATCGATGACATTACTAGAGACATGATCTTTTTGGCTCTCCCTAGCACTCTAGGAATAATTACTACAATTATTAATAAATCTATTTCTTCTTCTGTTTTTCCTACCATATGGAAATCTGCGTTGGTTATTCCGTTACCTAAGAAAAATAATCCCACAGAACTAAAGGACCTTCACCCTATTAGTATTTTGCCCTTTTTATCTAAACTGCTGGAAAAAGCCGTTTACAACCAAGTGATAAAATACTGTGAAAAAATGAGCATATTTCCTGTAATGCAGTCGGGTTTTAGATGTAAACACAGTACTGCCTCCGCACTCCTTGATGTGATTGACAATATCCTTGATAATTTGGATACTGGTAACGGTTCTATCCTTACTTTGCTCGATTTTTCACGAGCTTTTGATTCAATAAATTTATCTTTGCTATTGTCTAAACTATCATATTATGGCTTTGACTCTACCACTGTTAAATGGTTCAATAGTTATCTCAGTGATCGTCAACAGAGAGTTGTCATTCAAAAATCCAATGGTGAGAAGATAATGTCCAAACCTATACTAGTTAGAAGAGGTGTCCCACAGGGCTCTATCCTAGGGCCGTTACTATTCATCATTTATAGCGCGGACATAATTCAATGCCTCCACAGCTCGAAATACCATCTATACGCAGACGATTTACAGGTCTATGTTCATGTGCCACTTGATGGCGTTGAAGAGGCGGTTTCAACGATAAACAAGGACTTAGATAGAGTTAGTGACTGGGCCACGAAAAATTCACTGGTTCTTAACCCGTCGAAATCTAAGTTTTTGATACTAGGAACGAAAAAACAGTTTAAATCATTCAGTCAAAAGGGCCTAAGGTAGCCATCATGGGTGATCCAATTGAACATGTGTCTGAAGCCCGAAATCTGGGACTTGTATTTGACAACCAATTGCGCTTTGAGAGTCATATAAATAATCTTGTTCGCAACTGCTTTTATAGGCTTAAAGTTTTATATCGTATAAGACCTTACATTGGCACGGATCTACGCATTAAGCTTTGTGAATCTTTGGTCCTTTCTAAGCTCAATTATTGTCTAACGGTCTATGGCCCTTGTCTCTTTAAAAAATCCTACACACTCATACAACGAGTTCAAAACGCTTGTGCTCGATATTTTTTTCCCATACCTCCGCGAACCCATGTAACACCTTTCCTCAATAAATCTGGTCTCCTCAATATACAAAGTAGGTTAACTTTATTTTAAGCGTCCCAACTCCATGACATCATTAGCACCAAACAGCCAACTTATTTATTTAATAAATTAATGTGGCGTCGTTTGGAACATAAGTATGCAGTAAGATCGGTATCAATAGTTTTGAGGGTTCCAAATCATCGTACCGCCACTTTTCGGGGAGGTTTCAGCTACCGTGCTTCCAAATGTTGGAATAACATCCCTCCACCCATTAGATATATCAAATCCAAATGGAGCTTCAAGAAACAATACAGGGAATATCTTCTTGCCCAACAAAGGATAGTATCTCAAGCAAAGTAGGAATGCACGTTAGTCTGATGCCTCCTCAAAAATATACATCAACTAGAACTATAGGTACATTGCAATTTTTAGTTCAACTTGAATTGCCTTTCTATTTATTTATTTATTAATAATAATTTATTTATTTTTTACTTGTGTTTGTTAAAGTTTTCATATTAGTTTGTTTTATTACTTTTTATAACAGTTGTATTGTCTAGCGCGTAAGTTTCACGGTTTTTATTATTTTTGTTTAGCGTAACCTCCACTCTGGTGCTGGCTGAAAATCATTGTCACAAATACTTCTCTGGTACTTGTGACAAATGCTGAGTCTAGTGCCATTTCATCGCACGATATTCTGTGTACATCCTATTTGGTTTATAACACTCATTGTCGTGCATTGAATAAATTGTTTTTCTTTCTTTCTTTCATTTTCACACTATACCTAAAAATTTTTAGCATGGCAAAACATTTTACCAACTTACCAACACATTTTGCAGCTATATCAAGACTATTGTGCTCCATGATTAAAACATACATACATAACATCACGCCTCTTTCCCGTCGGGGTAGGCAGAGACCACAGTCCTCCACCTGCTACGATCTTGACATACTTCCCTTGTTTCCTGTACTTTCATCAATCCTTTCATACATGCTCGTCGATTTAGGGTACTTTTAACCTGGCCTTTATTCAGAACGTCCTGAATTTGGTCCTGGTACGTTCGCCTAGGCCTTCCCCCTCCAACGTTTCCATTCACTCTCGCCTGGTAGATCTCTTTCGTCAGTCTTCGTTCATTCATCCTCTCTACATGACCAAACCATCTCAGCATCCCTTTCTCGATTTTGGTCACTACGTCTTCTTTTACGCCACACCGTTCTCTTATCACACTATTTCTAATCCTGTCACTCAATTTAACACCAATCATACTCCTTAGCGCTCTCATTTCCACTGCATTAATTCTACTTTCATGCTTCTTCTGCCATACCCAGCTTTCACTGCCATACATAAGTGTTGGTACTAAAACACCCCTATGAACAGCCAAACGAGCCTTGTGAGACACCTTCTGACTCCTCATAAAGGCGTACAGGGCACCATTCACCATGTTTCCAGCATTCACTCTTCTTTCAATATATTCTTCTTCTTCTTCTTCATTCACCTTCGTAAAAGTTCTCAAACATCCATAAATATTCTGGAAAATTTTCGTACATCCTGTAACATTGTTAAATCCGGAACATTTTAGAACGTCCCGAAACGTCGATTAATCACAAATATTAAAATTTTTGTAGCCCAGAATCACTGATTATCCTCAATCCCTTAAACATTTTGAAACATCCCGAAACCTACTTGAATGTCCCGAAACATCCTAGAATGTTCTTGAACGTCATATAACATCCGAATATTTTACGACATTCTCAAACATCTGGAATAATTTTAAAATGTTGTAAATCATCTTAAAACACAAATAAAATCAATGTTCTCGAACATCCTGAAACATTCTAGTACATCCACGAACGTCCTAAAACAAGGTAATGTAAGATTTTAACATTTTTTAACATTATCGGACATCCAAAAACATTCTGGGACATTTTCAATTATTCTGAATAACTGTAACATTTTATAACATTCCCGAACATCCTGAACCCTTTTTAAATGTCCCGAAACATCCTAGAACATTTTCAATAATTTTAAAACACTCAAAAATTCTTGAACTTTTTTGAATATCCCGAAACACTCTGCAACATCTAAGAACGACCCGAAACATCCCAGAACATTCTTGAAGGTTGTGTAACACACGACAATTTTTGAATAATCTCGGTGAATAATCTACGAACGTCCTAAAACATCTCAAATAATTTTTGAACGTAATGTAACACTCGAACATTTTGAACATCCCGAAACGTTCTAAAGCAGTCTTGATCACTTGAAGCACTGTAACATTTTACAACATACTGAAAACTTCTCGAATGTCCCAAAACATTTTAGAAAGTTTTCTAACATCCTGTAACATTTGAACAGTTTTGAAATTTCTCGTACCTCCTGAAACATTCTAGAACACACACGATCATCCTGCAACATTATTGAACATCCTGAAACATTCTCAAGCGGTCCGAAACATTCTAGAACAGTTTCGAATATTACAATCTAAAACAACATCAACGTCATTTTCTACAAAATAACTGTTAATTTTTACATTATTTTCGAATGCTATAACTCCGAACGCACAAACTTTACAACAAAGCTGTCGTGGTAAATATTATTTCATTAATAAAGATCTATCCAACGACATATATGTCGTCGCTATTAGAGGGTTGTACCAAAGAGTGTTATCCTTTAAAACTACGTTTCTGACCCTAGACTACTCTTAAGCTGAGACAAATGATAGTTATCGTAAAAAAAAATATTTCGGTAGTCAAGTGTAAAACGCATAAAAGCTATAGTAGACTAACTGCACCGAAAGGAACTACTCACTCATTCATTACCATAACAACCATAAGCAGGGACAAACGATAGGTCTCGACGAGATCTTCAATTCGGGTGACAACTGATATAAAATTAAAACAGCCATAGCTCGGAAACTATTGATTCTAGACTACAATTTATTAGAAAGAAATGGTAGATCTCGCATTGATTGCATCCAATGCAACTGAGAAATTTGAGACGCTATTTTGAAAATGTTTAAGCTTGAATTTCTCGATGTCAGATTTAAAGCAGTTAAAGTAGTTATCACAATGAGTTTTGACAGACGACGGTTTTTGTTACGTGTAATTCACAAAATTTATGGCAGTAGCTACTCTACTGCTACCTCCATTTGTGTGATAGTCCAAATTAGATTATTAATTTGGGAACAGGTGTAATTTCGCGCGTTGTATGGAGTGAGAGAGATGGTGTGACGTAACTAAACGAAGAGTACGTTGACGTCAGCTTACCACACGACGGGGAACAAAATGGCGCCGCAGCAAAGCACGTCCACAAACATGAACATGTCGCGCCACGCGTTGTGTTCTGCGGCTCCTTCCTCACTCTCTTCTATTATTATCTCTGCTACATTGGCTACCACCTGGAAATAATGGTCCTTACCATCAATACATTACATAAACATAACAAAGTGGAAAGGGCTATCCCTTCACAGCGGAAAATTGTGGTGTATTTTGTAGTACGACGCAGACCACGCATGACCTCTGAGTCTGACTGACACGATTGACTGCGGTGATTTCGGCCCGTAGTTTGTCGTTACTACACAAAATATGTAATATTATACGTTATGTCAAAAAAATATTATCCGGGTACATTAAAAAAATACATCGAAAATTTTGACAATTAAACCCTAAGAGCCATGCCACACGGTGCGTTGCGGTGCCGCAACGCAAATATTTCAACGCATAGCCGGCCACACGGGCGCTGCGTCACCGCTGCGGCACCGCAGCGTCGCTCCGTCGCCGCAGCGGTGACGCACAAGAGTTCCGTCGAGCATTTTGTACAAAACTGCAGTCAGTCTAATAGAAAACATGGATCAGAAAAGACGTCTGGCATTGCTCCTATTACTACGTCACCGCCGAAATCGACGGTTCTGTACTACCATATTATTATTATATTTGTTGAAATTTCTGTAAACTTCAGTGCTAGATTTTTCGAGTCCGACACGCACTTGACCAGTTTTTATTATTTGTTGTTATTCCATAGCTTATGCACTATAAACTTAACTGGAGACACCTGCCCCTAGCTTTTAAGAAACTCTGTGGTTAATTAATATGAAACATTTTATTTATTTATTTAAATTAAAAATAAAAATATATATATTTTTTGTTTTTTAAACAAACCAACTTTCATGCTTGTAAGTGTTCCCATTTTTTTTTGTGACAGACGGAAAGACAGACAGACATCGGAGGCATATTAATAGGGTCCCGTTTTTTACCCTTTGGGTACGGAACCCAATAAAAATTTATGAGCTTGCGTGTGTCTTCCACGTCTGCGGTGCGGTGCCGCTGCGGCGTCGCAATGAGTACACCCCCGCCCGCTTCGTCTCGGGGGCTGCAGCTCCGTCGTGAGTGCGTTGCGTCACCGCACCGCACCGTGTGAACACTATGATTATTTGTATGTAAAACAACGCAGCGACACCGCTGCGGCACCGCACCGCAGCCGCAACGCACCGTGTGGCATGGCTCTAAAGCAATTTTCTAAAGAGTTCCCGGAAAATGGAAAGTTGAATGAAAATGTATTAAAACTTCTTTCTATATTTTGCGCTATTGAACAAACGATTAGTTTTTTATTCCCCCAATGTTTGCTTAGTGCTTTAAAAGTTAAGACGGCAAAGCAGGAGCCAACGACCAACTACAAACGATGCGTAGACCCAGGGTGAGATTTTTTTAATGTAAGTTTTTAGTACAAAGTTCGTCTAGATAAGTACCACCTACTATTTGTCTATCAAATATTCTACTGCGCGTTCGTGAAGGCCTGCGGCCGAGTGGTGAGGAATTAATTGTGGTCGGCATTATTTGTGTAAGGGTTGGAAGGTCATCTGATTCAAGCACTGAAATCTCTTTATGAGGATTCCAGTGCTTGCGTCAGAATAAACGGGGCGGACACTGAATGGTTTAGCATTAAAATGGTGTTAGACAGGGATGTGTAGAGTCACCTTGGCTGTTTAACCTATTCATGGATAATTGTTCTAAAGAGTGTATGTGTGGACTGTGAATGAGTTGCTTATCAGATGTCTTCTCTACGCTGATGACCAAGTTATACTTGCTTGCATCATCTACTGAAGATTTACAGGAGATCGTAACAATGATGAATGTGGCGTTAGACAGGAAAGGAATTAAAGTAAATGCAAGAAGACGAAAGTAATGGTACTTGAAAGAGAAGAATGTATGACAGAGTATACAATATTAATAGGTGGTGAACAAGTCGAACAAGTGAAAGAGTTTGTGTATCTGGGTTCAAAGTTTACGAGAGATAGAAAGTGTGAAAGTGATATTGAATGGTGCTCTGCACGCTATGGGGAGTCAGAAGTTGTCTCACAAGCCTCTTTTGGCTGTTCATGGGGGCGTTTTGGTACCAACACTAATGTACGGCAGTGAAAGCTGAGTATGGCAGATGAATCATGAAAGTAGAATTAATGCAGTAAGCAGGAGTGACCAAATTAGAAATAGGGAACGTTGAGGCATAAAAGAAGATGTACTGACTAAAATTGAGAAAGGGATGCTGAGATGGTTTGGTCATGTAGAGAGGATGAATGAACGAAGATTGACGAAAGAGATCTACCAGGCGAGAGAGAATGGAAACGCTGGGAGGGGAAAGCCTCGGCGAACGTACCAGCCTCAAATTTAGGACGTTCGATTAAAAGTACCCTAAACCGACGAGCATAGGATTGATGAAAGTACAGGAAGCGAGGGAAGTATGTCAAGATCGTAGTAGGTGGTGGACTGTGGTCTCTGCCTACCCCACAGGGAAAGAGGCGTTATGTTATGTATGTATGTACTATTGTAGACTACTCCTGCGGTATCTTGCCTCTTTCTAGTTCGAATCAGCACATACGCTTTTGTTACTGTCTCCCAAGATATACTAGAACTAATTATATTCTTATTATCTTAGATTTTCGTAACCAATCGCCATCATTAACAACTGGCTAGAACACGCACAAGGTGAAATCGGGGCGAGAACAAAAAGTAGTCTTTGCAGTGGGACACATAGAGACAAGATAAGACATCAAAATCATAATTGGCTTAACGACTACTGTCAGTGGCAATAGCCTACGCCCGAAACGGAAAATGCTCGAGTTGTTTTAGTACTAGCGATCACCCATCCAGGTTCTGACACTAGTTTTTACTTTCGAGCGGAGCGAGAAAGGTATTGTATTCGTGAAAAAAAAGTATTTCTAATTTTCTCAAAAATGTGTTCTATATCACTTACACATCATAAAAAACAAGTCTCCCAAAAATTTCCGTCCGTCGGTCGGTCGGTCCGTCGGTCGGTCGGTCTGTCCGTCACGCTTTGGCCTAGCGGCTAAACGAATAGTCCGATTGACACCATATTTTGAATTTAGGAGTTTTATGCAAATCCATCGAAGGGTTCTGAGTGGTTTCCTTCTGGCTCTCATTTTGAGGGTAGCTGTCATACAACGAAAATGAAAAAATTGAAATTTTCTCAAAAACGACTCATAGAATCATGATGAAACTTTGCATGACCAAGCATAGATGATACTGTATAAGATGTAGGAACTAGATTTTTCTTTTTTGTGAACTTTATGTGATGGCACTTTCGCGGATTCATCTCCATCTTATTGGATACACACCAGCTGCAAAGTCTATCTAGATCCTGCTGAAGAAGCAGAGAATCTGAAGGGACCTCAATAGTTCTAAATAGTTTAAGGTCGTCAGCATAAAGTAAGTAACGGCTATGTTTAATTTCAGATGTTATGTCGTTTATAAATAAGCAAAATAAAATAGGACCTAAATGAGAACCTTGAGGTACCCCGGATCTCGCGTAGTAAGTCCGTGATTCGTAGCCTCCAACGCACACCAGCTGGCTTCTTCTTTGCAAGTACGACTCAAACCAGTCCAACAAGGAACCGTGGATCCCGCAAGCAGATAACTTGGCAATCATCAACCTATGGCTGACTTTGTCAAACGCGGCTGAAAAATCTGTGTCAACACAGTCTACCTGCTTGCCTGCGTCAACATTTTGACTTAATTCAGAAGCGAATGAAACCAGGTTGGACTCGGTAGAGCGACCCTTGCGAAAGTCATGCTGGTGGTCGCTCATACCCAGCTCCACGTGTTTACTGACAGTGGGATACCAGAGAATCAAATAATATGGAGAAACAAGAGAGCATAGATATTGGGCGATAATTTTCCACGTCACAAACGTCGTCTTTTTTATGTATCGGAGTGACCCGTGCCTTTTTCCATTCAGTTGGAAATTTACCGTCTTTAAGTGAGCGGTTGAATATGAGAGTCAGAGGAAGGGCGAGGATTGAACCGCAGCGCTTAATAAAGGACGGGGGATGTTATCTGGCCCTGCTCCTTTGAAAATGTTTAAGCTCTTGATTGCTTTAACGACACCTTTTTCACTGATGTGTAGTCGACCTATAGCAGCGAAATTTGAGTCAATATCTTTTATGTTATTTATAATAATCGATGTTATTATTGGAGTATGTGCTAGAGAAATGATCTGCAAAAAGATTTGCAATACCGGGACCATTGGCAGCTGTTGTGGTTACATTACGGTGCATTACTGCGGGAATAGAGGTCTTTCCCTTACGTTTATCGCTCATGTATCGCCAAAAAGCGCGAGGGTTACATTTCAAGTTCCAATTCGTTTATACTCTTTGATACTGTTTTGAGAGGGTCTTGTGACAGTGGTCTCTCAGAAGCTCGTATTCAAATTTGTCTCTACGATTCCCGTAATTGCGATATTCTCAATTTATGTTGCTCAGCAAGTAGCTTGGTGAGTGCCTTAGTAAACCAAGGAGGTATGCTGGAAGCTTTACTTTTGTGTTTGGTTATGATTGTTCAACAGCTCGATCGTTTTCGTGATTGGAAGGCAAAAGCGACTACCACTCAAACAAAAGCGAAACAAAAAAAGCGATCGCGTGCTTTGGCTGGCACGTCGAACGTTCGGCGGCTTAACAGCGTTAGCAACAGGGTCAGTAAGGCAAACTACCGCCCTAACGATGTGTACAAGACTAGTAAAAAGTATGAACATAGTGTGAATTTTCATTGCGCTTCTGAATCACATTGATTCTACTCATTAAAACAAGCAATTTGCTCCAAGAAAAAAATACTAAAGTGGTCAAGCGATCTACCCATTTTGTATGGGAAGTCGTTTTTTTTTAAGATTATATTTTTATTTTCTTGAATGTTTCATGTGTTGTGTGAGTGTTATCATGTCATTGAGTAGAATTACTGAGTTTCGGACAGAAAAAGTAGACAGGAAAATTAGCATTGTTACCTGTAATGGTATGACGATCATGAAGAGTTTCTTGTCTCTGTCGTTCAGAATATTCTTGATAAAGTCCCATCCGGTGCCGACTAGCACGATCGTTACGAATAACACTGCACCCTTTAATCTGTGCAAGAAAGATTTAATCATCAAAATGAAATAAAAACTTTTAACCAAAAAATTGAACCTCCGAAAAAACTGAAAAGCAAAAATAATCAAACTATTTTTCGGCGGTTCAATTTTTTGTTAAAAGTTTTTATTTTACAATTTTTTGTGACTATAAATTTTATTTTCCCACCCTTAGGGTAAATCGGACTACTCTGTAAAAAGTTATGCGTGGTCATACATTACAATCAGTCAGTGAAGTTCAGTGAACAATCAATCATCCCCCGTTTTGCTACCCTTAGGGTTGGATTTTTTTTTTCAAATTTATATGGGACCAACTTCGGGGTATACCCTTTCCAATAAAAAAAGAATTATCAAAATCGGACTACCCGTTAAAAAGTTATGCATGGTCATACATAAAAAAATATATATATATACGCGTCGACTTGAGAACCTCCTCCGTTTTTTTTTCGTCGGTTAAAAATAAAAAACAACTACAGGCACACAGCTTAACTCAGAAAGTCTTTGTCCCGGAAAGACGGTTTGTGTGGGGAGGGTCTAATTTGGTCATTTGGTGTCTTAGTCTCAGTAAGATAATGCGGTTTATTAATTTATTAATCCTATCCTATTAAACGAGCAATATTTGTATATATATATATTTGTAATCGGTTTCTCGAAAACGGCTCTAACGATTTCGATGAAATTTACTCTACGGGGGTTTTCGGGGGCGACAAATTGATCTAGCTAGGTTTCAGTCAGGGAAAATACGTTTTCCCTGTTTTTAGGGCATTTCTTGAAAATAGAGCGTTTCAAACCGATACAGCGCCATCTGTTGGCGGACTTCGGTTCATCATCATAACATCCCATGAAACGTCCACTACAGGACAGAGAGCTCCCTCCAGAATTCTAGCTTTTGCTGGAAAAATGTGGAGGGGAAGTACCATAGTCACCTCGCTTGTTAGCGTTACGGCTGGCACCATGGACCGCGGTTGTAGGTGACCGCAGTGAGTAAGATGTAAGACAAAGGAGGACGCTGCTGCCCATCCTCCAGTTAACCCTTAGTCGCCTCTTACGACACCCACGGGTATGTATGGGTTGGTACTATTCTTTGCCGGCACCACACAGGACTCGGTTAAGATTATACAAAGCGAAGCTCGGTCACCAGGTACTTTATTATTATAAGAATAAAAATACAAATCTAAGACATACTAAGTATCATAATAATAAACAAATAATATCTTGTTGCAGTTATGATCTAACTAAATGGCTAAGTTTAAAGGGTGTAAGGGACGGTGTACCGAAAACTGAAAGGGCGTGCTCAGTCAACGAAACTGAACAACTTTTCCAAAGAAACATTTCTGTGAAATGAAAAAAAAAATTGACCTTCCCATACAAACTGTACGAGCAGAGTGAGCAATTTGTATTGGCAGGTCCAAAATTATTTACATTTCCCAGAAATGTTTCTTTGGGAAAGTTGTTCAGTTTCGTTGGCTGAGCACACGGTTTTCCGTTTTCGGTACACCGTCCCTTACACCCTTTATATTGTGTGGTGCCGGCAAAGAATAGTACCAGCCCGATTCTTCCCCTGGGTGTCGTAAAGGCGACTAAGGGAATATGAACCGGAGGATGGGCAGCAGCATCTTTCTGTGTATCGTACAATCTTACATACTGCGGTCACCGACAACAGTGGGCTTAAAAGCGTAGTGTCTATTGTAATTTCAAATATATTATTACTGGTTGGTTACAAAAAAGGTCAACTAACCTTTTTTGAACTTTGATACTTTGATAAATGGCAAATATGTGATGACCACGAAAATTTAAGATAAATACTGTATTCAAGACATTAGGTTTGATGCCATCGAATTCATCTGAATAACCTAGTAGTGCCTCACTCACTGTGAGTAATTTTTTTATGTAAAATGTAAGCTTTGTTTTTTCGCAATCGGTTCGCTCAAACAGAGCCCGTTTAAATCGGTCTAGTATTTCGTGAATTCTTGACACACAAACATCTAAATAAAAATCTCAGAATCTCTAATCTAACCTAATCATAACCAAACCTATCCTAAAATAACCTAACCTTACCTTACCAAACCGATAGACTTTATCGCATGTTTTGTCGTTAGTCTGCAGATTGCCTGAATCTTTAGATGACCTAGTTACAAGGTTTGTCGGGTTTTTATACTCAGCGAGTATTTTTTTTTTACTGATGACGGCGGGTAACCCCTTAAAAAGAAATCATACACGTTACTTACAGATGTGTGATATAGTAGAGAATTGCCCACGCGGTGACATGCTCGCCTTTGGTCTGGATGAAGTGGTAGTTAATACCATGGAAGGCCAGCGAAAGTGCCTTCAGGTACACAAGGACACACATCACCACGTGTATCCGGTATACGGTGTGCCTGGAAAATTCATTTTCATGTAAGATTAGAGTGAAAAGAAACATGGAAAAACAAATTTACAACTACAGCGCATTCGTAGATGCGCTTTAGTTGTAAACTCAACGACAAGTCAAGCTTGACAATCGCAGTGTGACGCTAGCCCGTGCGTCGATTGAAATAAAAACTGTACAAAGTCCAATGTATCAAGCTTGATGTGCTCTTGACTATACAGGGAATCTCCGTGACAACCACCCACCTGCTTGTCTTGAGGATGAAGGTCCAGAAACCAGCGCTGAGGAAGAAGATGAGCGACATCATACTGTAAAGCGCCGGTAGCGGCATCTCGCCCGCCGAAAGGAAGTTCCCGTCATTGTCTTCATAGATTTCTATCTGTAAATAAAATACAGACAACTCATGTAAACGTACCTGGACAACCAAACTATGATTTTGCATAACGTTAACCAAAGCGGACGAATAGATGGCGCTGTTAGCTTCTGAAATAACTCTTAGTTTGTTGTGTTAATATGATTATTATAAGTAATGTCTCACTATATTAGTCACCTTTTCACCGTGGTAAAACATCTCATTCTCAACAAAAAGTCGGTCGAAGAAATGTTACCTGGAATACCTTAACTCCTACATCCTTGAAGCATTTTTTCAGTAGAAAAAGTCTGTTTCCCACTGAAGGAGCTTTCAAGGCGAACTAAGTCACGGGCAACAGTTAGTAAATAAATAAATTGCCACATGTATTACGGAGCATTACTTGAGAACGGCTCGATTTAACTGTTCTTTGTTGTGTAAGAAACAATGATGGTAAAAAAAAATAACCGGAAAATTTACAAAATCGAGAAAACTGAAGGTGTTTTTCAATGGAATTTTTGTATGAACTAAGTATGGGCTATATGCGAGCGAAGCACCAGGGCAGAACGCTATTATAAATAGTTATAAAAATAGATGAAATTGAAATATGACGATAATGACAATACCAAGATCAGGATCTTACCATGACGTTGATAGGAGTAGCAGGCTGACCTGGCTTCGGGCAGTTGTGGAAGTACAAATTGTACAATCCTTCCTCTTTATCTGACGCGACATACATCGCGAACTGCAAACAAAACACAAGTTTTGAGCAACATGCAATTTTTAATTTTTGTTGTACGACAGCTTACCCTCAAAATGAGAGTCAGAATGAAATCAACGAATTTGCCTAAAACTATCAAATTTACAATATGATGTCAATCGGACCAGTTGTGTAGCCGCTAGGCGCTGCGTCACGAGACTCACGGGCAAACCGACCGAATCTTGCTTTATAAGTGATATGGAACACATTTCTGGGACAATTAGAAAAAGAAAAACCCTTACTTTGCTGAAAAGTAAAAAGAAAGAAGGTTTGCCCTTCAATGGGACATGACCGGCTCCTAAATATATGATAGTAAATATTACTGTTTTGTTACACGTAAGACCTTGTTCACACTTAAGACGAATCGTGATTTTACACAAATCGTTTTTTTTTCACGATTCGTTATTTTTTTTGACGGTAGCAATGCTTTTTAAATACCCTTGTTCACCGTGTTCACACGCATACGTGTTTTGACATATTCGTCATTTTTCATGATTCGTGATGCGTGTGAACACGGGTATTTAAAAGCATTGCTTCCGTAAAAAAAAATAACGAATCATGAAAAAAAAACGATTCGTGAAAAATCACGAATCGTCTAAGTGTGAACAAGCCATAATATAAACTTACGCTCGTATTGTAGTAATCGTATCCACCGCGAGTTTCCTTGGTTATGTTCAGTACCGCATTTGAACACTGCGGCACTATCTGCGCAGGGCTTTTGCCGAAATCTGAAAACGGTATGACTTTCTTTGAATTATCTACCGGCCTGTGCGATAATCATCATGAGCATTCGCCTGCCCTAATCTCAATTTATTTGGGGTCTGCACAACATTCCGATCGCTTTCATTTTACTCTATCGGCCGTCATCTCAACATTCACTGCTTTCTTTCTCATATTATCTTTCACACAGACTGTCCGTGTATCTTCTCTTTGATCTACCCCGCACACACACTCATATTATCAAAGTATTATAGTAAAAATATAAAGAATTTGAGGGACATTTTTCTAATCCAAAAGCAAGGCAAAGCTTTATGTGTCTGTTAGTTAGACCATGTAACTGAAAATCTTTCCCTAAGGACATAGGTCAAAATACGTAAAAATGTTTTTATCTCTATTCTATGGTAAGTTAAACATTTTTTTCGTATTTCGACCTATGTTTCTTCAGTATCACGGTCTGAGTAAATAAATGGTACAGCAGCACTGCACTTACTTTCTCGCAATACTCAAGGAAAAACTATCAACCGCAAAGTTAAATTTGTAATGTCATAGACATAGTATGGAAATACAAACTTTAATTATGTTTTTCCAAAAAAAAATGTTCGAATGAAATATACAGATCAATACAGAATTCAAATTGTCAAACATTAAAACAAACAAACCTCAAACGATTTCAAGTAAATCACATGTTTAACTTTTGGTAGTACTGGAACATCCTTTATATGAATTTTCACAGATCAATGGATACTACCGTACTCCGTACTTGCATGGAGATAAATTTCCTAACACATGTTTCTTATAGATAATTGTTCAGTTTAGTCTACTGAGCACGCCCTTACAGTTTTTGGTACACCCTGTGCACTAAATTTTATTCAAAAAAATCATAAAGAATATCCAGTCAGGTAGACAACCAATTCCAGGATTAATATTATAGAAAATTTAAATAAACTCAATGGAACCAATTTTGGGTAAATCACATGTTTACGATTTGGTCGTACAGGAACACCCCTTATATGAAATTACACAGATCAGTTGATACTGGCGCAAGATATCTTACATGGAGATGCTTGGTCATGCAAAGTTTCATCAAGATTCTATGAGCCGTTTATGAGCAAAATTCAATTTTCCATTTTCGTTGACAGCTACCCTCAAAATGAGAGCCAGCAAGAAACCACTTAGAATCCTTCGATGGATTTGCATAAAACTCCTAAATTTAAAGTATGGTGTCAATCGGACCATTCGTTTAGCCGCTAGGCCAAAGCGTGACGGACAGGCCGACCGACGGACCGACGGACCGACCGACCGACCGACAGACGGACGGACATTATTGGGAGACTTGTTTTTTATTATGTATAAGTGATATAGCACATTTTTGAGAAAATTTGAAAAACTTTTTTTTTTCATGAATACAATACCTTTCTCGCTCCGCTGGAAAGTAAAAACTAAAATTGTATATGTGACAGGCAAATTGTATAATTCATCGCTTTACAATATGCCTTGGCATTCTACAAAATGCAGAGAAATTTTTAATTCGTTATATTACATAATGCCGCAGCATTTCACAAAACGGCGCGTAATTTGTTTCTGGCACTCGCTGACCGCTACCGCGGCACGCTCGCTTACATTCGGTCTCTGCGTTGTGGTCGTAAGACAACCTAACCCAACCTAGTGATCTAAGCCCGTATACAATCTGCTGGCGCCGTTTTACAATGTGTCTACCGTTTGCAGTTTGCCGGCCGTTTGTAAACGGCGAATCATACGACTTGCCTGCGACATATACACAATCTGATAAATAGCATCCAGACGCGGAACAAACTTAGCTATGTTTGATACAAATAATTATCCTGGTTGGGGATCAAATTTATCCTGGGGGGCGCGGAAGGCAGCGGCACTACCAACCACGCCAACAGGCCAGTCCGACCCACATGGTCAAAACTCGTACTCTAATATTAACAATAGGGGTTGTTTAACAAGACAAGAGGCAGTCGTGCGTGACAAACCTTTTTTAATTCGGAATTCGTACGGTACGTAGGTACGTTTAGCTGTACTATAATATCTTAGATCAGGAACAAAGCCAATTAAGGATAGATATCATAGACTGATTGATATACATTCTTAACTAGATAAATAGCTTCGCCCCATATCAAAACTTGCTCTCGTGTTAAAAAGGTGCTCATTTAGCATCAATTGCATAAATAACTATTCCTAATTTTCTTAGCACTTAGTACTACTAAATACTACAAATTACCGTCAGCTGAGCGCTTCCTTCTGTTGATGAACAAGTATTGGGACTGCCGCTTGATCCGGTCGATAGGGATGGCCGACCTGTTGTGGTATAAATGCAGCGCCGCAACTTCACCCTTACACGTTATGTTCAGCCTGGAATATTGCAGCAAAAAACAAAAATAAATTGAGATATTTAAGATCCTCTGATCGTAAACTAGGACTACGTAGCATGGAGTTACAGAGATTGTACATGCATAAAAAATATCCAGACACAGGACAAACACCTATATGTTTGCCCTGAGCGGGATCGAACTAACGAGCTAAGGCGCAGAGAGCAGGATTTAACGGGCCAGTCGTGAGTAATTACAGCATCTGTGGTCTTGTGTTCTCGATCCAAACAACTGGAATCGCTATTATTATTAATAAATTCAAAAGATAAGAAACGGTCCATAATTATAGGCGGCGATTTTAAATTAAACTTTTTGTAGACAGCAACCAAAAAAGAGACCTGGTTAACCTAATGTTATCATCAAACTTAATTCAACAAATAAAAGAGCCGACTAGAATTACACCTACCACAGAAACCTGCTTAGACCTATTATTTACAAATTTAAAAGACCATACTTTAGATTCATCGGTCCAACAAAAGCATCTTCTTATCTCTAAAAGTAAATTCACCTAGCCTAAAATATTTGTATATAAAACAAAGAATATTCAGCGACCAAAACATTGAAAAATTTAAAAACGGATTGCAATCCATAAATTGGTCAAATATAATAAATAAAAATAAAAATATAAACGAAAACTACAATTCCTTTCTCCTAACGCTTAAACAAATTCTAGATAAATATATACCTAAACGGCAAATTAAAATATATTACAAAAAGAAAGTAACCTGGATAACAAAAGAAATTAAAATAGCTTGCAAAAACAAACGATTAGAACAAATATTTGTATCAAAATCAAGTAATAACATATTGCGCGAATACTACAAATCATATGAAAAATTACTTAAAAAGGCACTACATACAGCAAAAAAACATAAAAATATCAATAAATTCAACAAGTCTAGCAATAAAATGAGGGCAACGTAGCAAATTATAAACCAAGTAACAAATAATAACAAAAATCATTTAAATAAACAAAAAATTAGTATAAAAATAAATAACACCTATGAAACTGACCCAAAAATCGTAGCGGACACTTTCAATAATCTTTTTACACAAGTAAGAAACGAAAACTTAAATACGCTAAAAATAGACAATAAAATCACAAACGTAATCAACCAAATTGAAAACTCCTTTTACTTGGAACCTGTCACCAATCGCGAAGTAAGCTCAATAATTAAAAATCTTAAAAAAAAAACAAGCTACGGCATCGACGAAACCCCCCAAGCACTAATAAAAAAATGCGTTGACATTTTAACTGACTCGTATGTCTTACTTATAAACCAATCCTTTTCAGAAGGCACCTACCTTGACGCACTAAAAGTATCCATCATCAAACCTATACACAAAAAAAACAGTATTAAGGACCCTTATAATTACCGCCCCATTGCGCTCCTTCCAACATCATCAAAAATTTTGGAAACTGCAATGTGTAGAAAACTGTATAAATTCTATAAAAAATATAATATCTTTGATGCAAATCAAAATGGGTTTCGGAAAAACCATTCCACTACTTTGGCAATTTTCAAGTATGCACAAAATATTTTGGAAATCCTAAATAGAAGGGAATATGCAGTAGTTCTCGATTTAAGCAAGGCTTATGAACGCGTTAAATATGATATACTCATAAAAAAACTAAACGGCACGGGTATAAGAGGCATTGCCCATAAATGGATGTCCTCTTATTTGACAAACCGAACTCAGTATTTGGAAGTAGAAAATACAGACTTCGAAACTGGTAGGGTGGAACTAAAATATTAAATTGACAAATTATTTTGAGAGTATTAGAATAAGAATAGTAATAAGGTATTATCTTTAGACACCAACAGACTCAAAATGTTAAATTAATTAAAATTAGAAAGCGCAACAAGATCTTTTAAACGCTTGCTCAAATATGACCGCCCGTGCTCGATTGCCGGCTGTTTTCGAGAAAGAGTCTGGGTTTTGGCTTAACGCTCTTCCATCAGCAAATATAGGCACCTGCTTAGATGACTGCACTTTGTCCTTAGCTGTGGGCCTCCGGCTTAGCCTAAAAGTTAACCAGGTGCACGAGTGTAGATGTGGCGCGTCCGTTGACGAGCTAGGCCACCATGGACTTTCGTGTCAGAAAAGCGCTGGCCGCATCCCACGCCACGCGGCCCTAAATGACGTCATTCGGCGGGCCCTTGCCTCAGTGAACATCCAGGTAACGTTAGAACCAAAGAGGAATGTACGTTCTGATGGCAAGAGACCCGACGGACTGACGCTCATTCCCTGGGAGCAGGGAAGGTGCTTGGTATGGTTTGGGCAGGCGGGAGCGGCCGCTGCGTCCGCGGAAATTTTGAAGATTCTAATATATCAGGGATTGTCCGATTGCTACATGTTTGCACCCTTAGGGTTCGAAACGATGGGCACTTGGGGCCCTGAGTCTAAAAATCTTATTAGGAGTCTTTCGGCGCGTCTCAATGAGGTCTCTGGCGACCGCAGAGCTGGCAGTTTTTTCGGGCAGCGCATTAGCCTCGCCATTCAGCGAGGTAACGCTGCCAGCCTGCTAGGTACGTTACCTCGTGGGGACGCGCTAAATGATATTTTTTATTTATTATGACTTATTGACTAATTTGACTGATAATTATCTCACAAACATTAAAAGACCATTAAAATTATGTACTTCCTCTCTCTATCATAATCTTTGCGGTGCCCCTACGGGGTGTCATACGTATAGCTCTAAGTCTGAATTATTATAACACCTTAATTGTACCATATGACTGACAAATAAATGAATTGAATTGAATCCAGAAGTTCTGTTTTGGATTCCCGGTCGGGACACTGCCAAATAAAAAACACGTTGCAAGACATCGCAGGATGAATCACAATTCTTGCCGTTTCTTTTACGCTGCCATAGCACGATCCGAAACGGCGGCGTAGACTCGCTCTATTTGCATTGTATTCTGCATGATATTCAATAAGTATTCTGTAAAGAAAATTATCTGAATCTGTTAATGAGCCACGTCAGAGGCCTTTGGAGGCCCAACTACCAGAGCTTGTGAGGTCGGCTTTATAACACACGATATTCTGATGGATGACGGACGCACGCTTTTATGTACAATAGGATTAAATCATCTTTATTATACTATCAGGTTGGCGGGTTTTTAACATGGTTTAGGGAGGATTTCGGAGCTTTTTTGTATGATGCACCTACATGGAGCGTTGCTGTCATCTTTAGCATGGCTTCGCCAGTTACTCACTATATAGTCGCACTCGACTTGGTAAAGCGAACAGCCAAGGAGCTCGTTGGTAATTAGTAGTTGATGGGAACCAAGCTTTTTAGCCTGGCCGATCAGCGCGACGCAATGTTTAATTCACGACGGTCTTTTGGGTAAGTATTTTGGTTAGTGTGCCCAAGAGTTCCGTGTTTACTCTGTTGGAAATCAAGATGCTCTGCTGGGTATATGACATTTTCGTGAAGTAATTACACATTCGCACGAGGACCTTGCAGCACCTTTCATATTTCTCAAAGAAAATGAATTCATCGCTTTGCCTGCGACTATATTCTTGAGTTCAAATAACCTGGATCTATTCAAGTCGCGAGATGATAGACTTCTTCTGAGTGAGGTCGTTCTATAGTTGACCTCATCTCTATTTTTTAGGATAGGGGGAGGTCAAGAGTAAGCCCTTAAATTGTAAAAAACATTTAGTTTTTACTGTTATAATATAATCGAAGTCGAGGACAACAGACAGTACAATATAAAATTTTAGATCATTGAACACGTCTTCCAACGAGATTACGACGATTTTGACGCAAATTTCATGTGTCAACAGAGACATTCTTACCTCAAATTACTGAAATCCATCTTCAGAAAAACGATGGCGGGATGCTGTGGCGATATGAAACTGTTCTCGCTGTCTTTAAGGAAGCACGTGTCTGTGTGGGCCTCCAAGTATGGGTTGATCGCGTCATTCACCGTCCGGTCGAGGGTAAAACCGTACTGCGGAAATGAAAATTACACTTTGTATAATCCGTTTCACGAGTCAATGCAAAAGCTTACCAACACATTTTACAGCTATATCAAGGCTATTGTGCTCCATGATCAATAGTAATCAGCTAAAGCTGTCAGAAAAACAAATTTGTAAAACAATGATATTTTTTTCCGTCAAATTTACTCTGTACACAAATAGTTTGTACGCACGGCAGCACGCACGTAGAAACAAAACCAGTATAAGCTGAACCAGCAGCGCCACGCTACAAACGCCTTAAGCCAGATTTGATTTTTTATTTTTAAGTGTCTTTATTAAGCATAAACATTGAAAAGTTCTACAATAGATCTTATTCATATTGTATACTATCTTTATTTACTTAGTTATGAGTACTAATGCTGACTCACCTATTTGAACATTCGATATGTAGGGTAGTAATTTAAAAATCATCGGTAGGAAACCTATTTCTTACGAATATAGAACAATTTTATGTTAGTTTAGATTACTTACATTACACACCACCAAAACAGACTTGCTCATTGTCTAAGTAAGCCATTGCAAACGAGACGTCTGAAACGTAGACATACGTGGGACAACATATAAATAAAATTGTATGTCTAATTACACATGAAGAAGGCAGTCTGACACTGGAAGGGCCCGCCTAAAACGCCAACATAACATCTAAATTAACTGCTTATGGTCTGAAGACCGATCGCATGTTGCACAATTAATATTAAATAAAAAAGATTACTTACATTTTGTAAGTATACCACGGACTAAGACTCCGTGAATTATACACAAATTTAACCTTATAATTAAGCTATTCAAGCCACTTAATTCTTAATAAACAAATGTCAGGAAGGTATGTGCAAAGACGACTGAGACACTATCGATCGATCATTCGATCGACCATCCGGTAGGTCTACTTTGTCATACACTTAGAAAGTAGTGATGAGGTAATTTGTACCTGTTATACTCGTACGTACTCGAGTACGGCAATGATTTTAATCGGCTTTTACCAATATTGAGACTAAAGTGTTACCGTGTCTAGGATTTTTGTATAAGTAAAACTTACGTGATAATTTAAGAATAAAATCTTTTATTGTAGGATTTTTTTTTTTTTGTACAGGTTTTGTAAATTAGTTTTAAACTTTGTATTATATACTATTTTAATTGCTAATTGCTTAAGCCAGAGGCCCACTAAAGGTCGAAGGATTTCCATCTACGAGCGGCCGTGCGCACAATATGGTAAGTACATCAGTGTGTGTGCGCAATAGTGTGCATGTGCATGTAAGTGCATGTGTGTGTGAACGTGTTTGTGTGTACGTCTGTGTGTAAGTGTGTGTCTGTGTGTATGCATTTGTAAGTGTGTGTGTGTGTGTCACTGTGTGTGGTGATTGGATAAGTGAGCCTAGTTATTGTAGTGATTTCAGGACTTTAGATTTAAGGACTTTAGATCATGCCTCCAGATATAACAGCAAATGCAATCCCAAAGATAACCCTGACCCTGGAATTATACATTCGCACTCGCCACTCGCCTGGCCACTCGACGAACAGTTTGTGTACGAGTGCCAGCGCGAATTACCGTTCACACATTCGTTGTAAAGCTCATAAACGAATATGGAGATCGTAGAAATAATGGCTGTGTGCGTTAATTTTATTGAGTACATTAAATTATTTGAATTTTAAACGCACAAAAATAAATAAAACCTATTTAGCTAGCTTAGCGCTAGCTGTCGACTGAATGCGAGCTAATGTGTAAACCTCAGACCGAGCGCAGCGTGGTGTAAACTGTATACGAGTAATGTGTAGTCGCGAGGCGAACCGCGAACGCACTGTTTACATATGCGTGTTTGTGGCTCGCTTCGCCATTTGCCTCGTCATTCGCGCGAATATGTAAATCCAGCTCTAATGTACCATGAATTCGCAAAAAGCAATTTAAGAAATTCGCTGAGTGAATCCTACTTCCTACTAATATTATAAACGCGAAAGTTTGGAAGTATGGATGGATGGATGGATGTTTGTTACTCTTTAACGTAAAAACTACTGAATGGATTTTAATGAAACTTGGCACACATATAGGTTAGGTCTTGTAATAACACATAGGCTACTTTTGACCGCGGGAAAGCACTTCATTCCCACGGGAAAACGCATTTAATGTTACTCGTAATGAAGAAGGTGACTGACTCACTGACTGACATATCAACGCACAGCCCAAACCGCTGGGTCTAGAAATTCCAAATTTAGCATGTAGGTTTCTTATGAGGTTTAACGGTGCATTAAGAAAGGGTTTTACAAATTTCCACCCCTAAGGGGGTAAAATAGGGGATGAAAGTTTGTATGAAAGTCCGTCAGTTTTAAAGTTAGGATCTTCAAATTTTGTATTTAGGCTTACGACTAAAAATTAATATTTACGTATCTCAGGGTTTTTGAAAATTCGACACCCTTAATGGTGAAAAGGGGGATGAAGTTGAAATCCTTTATTTTTAAAGTAAAATCTACAATCCACATAATTTATTATTTGTTATTGAAATTACACCCCAAATTCAACCCCTAAAAAAGGGAAATGGGGTGAAACAGTCTAAAAACCAATATGGGTATCGTTTGTATGGTTCATCGGGTCGCTGATTACGAAAACTACAACAATTTTGAAATCCAACGTGGTGGACGTGAAATTGGGGTGCGATAGGATTGAAATGTCCAGAAATCAATATGGGTATCGTTTCTATGTTTATATGAAGATAGGGATAGTGGTAAAGATGGCGTTAGGGGTAGGAGTAGGGGAAGGGATAGGAATAGGGGTAGGGAGTGGGAGAGGGACAGGGAGAGGAAAAGGGAGGAGGAGAGGGATGGGGAGGAGGGGGAATAGGAGAGGGGCAGGGACAGGGATGGTTTGACGGACGGTTGGACAGAAGGTTGGACTGACGGACGGTTGGACAGAAGGTTGGACTGACGGACGGACGACAGATAGACGGAAGGGTGGATGGATGGATGGATGATCAGATAGATAGAATCCCTTGCGGACGAAACAGCTAGTGTACCCATAAAAGTATAGATACAATCAACATTTACCATTATAAGCTTAACATAAACTATGATAATGTGATTTTGCATAATATAATGAATGTGACATGATACATTAATTCACAGTAGAAGTCAAGCAAGTGGTAAGAGTATACTGCATTTTGTCAGCTTCTCAGTATATGGCTGAAGACTTACGTATAAAGGATTTGCTGTAATAGATCTATACAAGTTTGAGTAGATGTTGGGAGTTGGGCGACCTATTTCACAAGAATGTTAACTTTATAAAGACAATAGTTTTACTGAACATAGCAATTATCCAAAAGTACCTGGGCAACCGAGCTTCGCTCTATAATAGCCGCCTCAAAATTAAAATATCACCGGGTGAGCAAGCTATGCTACCCGCAAACAGATGGCGCTAAAACGCAGTATTTAAAAAAAAAAACGGGGAAAACGAATTTTCCCAGACATTAACCTAGGCTATATCGATTATTCGCCCCAAAAACCACCGTATGATGAATTACATTGAAATTGTTAGAGCCGTTTTAGAGAAACCGATAACAAATATATATATATATATACAAATATTGCTTGTTTAATAGTATAGGATGTCAATACGCTATGCCTTGTAACCGGAGTTCAAGAATAAGGCAGACATTTTGTAAACAAACTTATAACCTCAAATGCATGTAAAAAGTGTTATAAATGTGGATATTTCTGACATTCTGTATGTAAAACGATAGACTAACCGTGTATGTATGTGTGGTTCTTTGGAGGGGATTCACCATAGTCACCACGCTTGTAAGTATTGCGGCTGGCGTCCGCTGTTGGTGGTTACCGCATTAAGATGGTACGATATACAAAAAGATGCTGCTGCCCATCCAGTTCATAAGCCCTTAGTCGCCTTTTATAACACCCATAGGTAGAGATGGGTTGGTACTATTCTTTACCGGCACCACATGGAGCAATAAATACTAATTAAAACCAGCCTAGCAAAAAAGAAAATGAAATACCAGCACTTCCATCTAAGAAAGAGTCTTGAAAAAGTGCTGAAATACTAACCAAAAGAAATTTGATTTTTAATTTCCATGCATTATTTATTTTAAATATCTTCGAAGTTAAATACAAAGAGCTTGATTGTAGTTTTATACAGGCTGGGGCATTTGGTGTATTTCTGCAAACTTCTTTGATGGTTAAGATAAGATGCCATTTATTCCTAGGATTAAATTAGTAAAAAAAATAATTTAAATAAATAATAAAATCAATTATTTGCAAGCAAATAAAATCCTTCTTTGTTTTATTTTCCTTCAATCTTAGGTACCCATCCTCCTTTTTCCATGCAGTGTGATCCTTCCCAAGTGTACAATTTGGTAATCTTGCAAGTATTCATTTATGCTTCTTTGGCTCATATTGACTGCATAGCTTAGCGAACCCTGTTAAGATTAGTTAAGGATTATTAATTATACCTCTCCATTCACTGTGCCCTTCGGAAGCATAAAATCAATCATGTGGACATCAAGAATGCCGCCTTGAAAGAATCCGAAAGTAGTGAGGTCAACATAGTGGCGCTCATCATCCTGAAAAAAATAAGCATTATGAGAATTTGTAGTAATTATTTTCAGATAAAATATGTTAATGTTTTCTAATATGTGTATAGCAATAGTAAAATCCTTCATCAAGGCTCGACAAGCATACAAATTCAACATATTAAAAAGCGGCAATTGGCCGTCTCAACATTCATCACAAAATTGTGACATTAAATCCCTGTAGCAGCTTAGCAGTTTCCAGAAAATGGAATTTGTTCAAATATATTCAAAATGTGAGTGGTTGACCAAAAAGGAACCTCAGGGAAAATAACTTGATTTAGAGTAAATTGCGTTTGAAGTTTCATGTAGAGGCAGTTTTGCAGCCAAAGGCAAACTGCCTCGGCTAAAAAAATTCATAAAAATAACACTACGGCACCTAAAAATATTCTGGTTAGACCAAAACAAAGCTAAAAGACCACAGATTGAAAAAGTTAAAAAAAAACGGTTTCCAATCCTTCCAGGTCCCTTTTTGGTCAGCCACTCACAAATTATGCCTCATTGCACAAATAAAAAGCTACATTTTCTTTTCCATTCCTTCAATAAAGATAAAATATACTGCAACCTCAATATTACGTCATTGAGGTTGGCCTGAACATTCATTCATGTTGTGTAGGTTAGCAGGTCGATGACCAACCTCACAAAACCTGGTGGCATTATGAGGCCAGGACTACTAAAAAAATTGTCTATTGTTACATGAGGAAAAACAGATCACATTCAATAAATTTAAACTAAATTCTAAAAGGTTATTGTAGTAGACTGAACCAAAGGTGGCATCATGAAACCAGGATTTGAGCAAAAAGGATCACTAATAATACATGTGGGTAAACATCACATTTTTAGTTAGCCTTATCTGTAGGGTAACATATGTTTGCAATATTCTGACGACATAATTCTCCTGCAACATAATCCTAGACAACTCTTCTACTGTGTATATATAAGTATATAATGTGTAGGTATATATGCAGTGGTTAAGACTAGTTTACGGAAGAGAAGCCAAGTTCAAGTAGGTAAAAGAAAAGCCACAAGGTATAAGACATGGGGTAGACTATATCTCAACACTTACCGTAAGGGGTAACTTATGAATCCTGCAGGTAACAAGCAAGGCCTTTAGAAGAATTATTAGCAATAATTGGGTAAAAATCATCTTTCATGTCTATTAAAATATAAAATTACCAAATAATCCGATTTATAGTTTATACACTTTTTATAGTCTGTGGCAGACATTGACATTTGACAGACAAACAGCACACAGATTAAATATGTAGGGAATAGACAAGCAAGAGCCTCGCCTCGGACCATTGACGTAAGAAAAAACGCTAAACGCCCCCTGGCGTAGTTTCCAAAATCTTTGCCTCGGACCAAAGATTCTCTCTTTTCTTCTTGTATAGAAAAAAAGAGAGAATCGATAACGATTCAGTATTGTACAAGGAGGTTTTAATCCACGCTACGCTCTAGGAAGGAGTGTTTAATGCAAAAATCTTGCTACACAAATTTAGTCAATCGTATATTGTAATACGGAATAAATTCCTGTGATTCGCGAAGAAGAGAAATTGTGCCGAGCGAGAGGTCAATTAGTCGCGGTTGTGTCACGCTCACACAGTTGCCATAGCAAAACGAAATTGCGGGTTGGTAGGAAAACATATTTTGACATTATGCTTGGTTTTCATATAGAAAACCTTTTTAGAGCTAAATCTTAAAAATTTAATATTTTTCGGGTGCTTTTGGTTCTGTGATTTATCTAGGAAACTCTCAAAAATATTTTTGATCTAATTGTGTTGTTTAAGGTCAAGCAGGTTATGTACTTCTTCATTGGTCATCAACCTTTTTGGTAATATTTTTTAATTCATTACTGGTATCCCCGTCTTTGACACATTTTTATGTCATGCTAAATGTTGTTTAAAATCGCGTATTTTTTCTGCAAAAACAGTGAAATATTGTAGAGTAAATGGCTGCAAAATTGATAGTTATGCTATTTGCGGAATATTCTTCTATGGGTATGCATTATTCCTTTAATTTTTCTATGAAAAAGCCGAACTGTTTTACGTATGAAGTAGGGTGGCTGTAATGTACGATATTTGAACACAAAGGAAACTAAAAAGGTACAACCACATCAGTATTGTGGGATGTGAATCTGCAGAATCTGCCCATAAAACTGAACAACTTGTCCCAAAGAATATTATGATGAAATAACATTATGATGAAGATATCTGAATCTAAACATGAAAGAGAAAAACAGCTTGCATTAGTTTTAAAAGACAATCAAACAAAACAACGGAACCTGTACTGTTGTACAATAATAGGAAAATAGTACATCTGATGCTGCCGGTTATTTGCTGCGTTCTTATTGACGACATGCGGGAAGCCAATAATTCACACGCCTGCCCTGCGCGATAGATATTTCGAGCCATTTACGGTCAGCATCAAAGTTTTGTGCCGGGAATTATTGAGAGATTTTATGTGATGCCCTTGGGTTGGAATTTGTTTAAAAAAGTTTCAGATGTGGACAGATGTCACTTGGTAGGTAAGAATGATTCATTCATTTAAAAAAATAATGATAAAAAAAATACGATCGAATAGAGAACCTCCGCCATTTTGAAGTCGGTTAAAAAGTAGGTGGCTCGCAATTAGGCCCAAATGAAGTTGGTTGATGAAGAGTATTTAGAAGAATACCAGCAAAAACCTGTATCGACCTGTTGTTCCCGGACAGCCAGACGGATCGCAAATATAGATGGACGAAGGGACAGCTAATGTTACGAGGGCTGTTCAATAAGTAAAGAGAATGAACAACATATTGGTTTTAAGTCTTTTAATGTTTGTGAGTATTTATAGTTTATTTCAGTAAAAAGATAGTGACAAAAACTTTGGCCATGCAATATTTTTTATGGCTTTATTGTTACATATTATGCGAGCCAGCGCCAGCTCCAAATACCAGACACGGGAAACAAAACAATTTATTTACAACCGCACATCCAAGGTGTTTTTAAATATTGTTCTGGTTTGATCACACGATTAAAAGTTTTATTTGTTGTACTACATTTTTGAACTATCGCGGTTTCAGGTCGTGGCGGCCCCTTTTCATTGAGTTCAAGTCGTATTTGTATAGTCTTTTTCACATTTTTTTATTTAAACGACACTGTATTCGTCCATTTTTACAGTAATTAGGCACGTCTACTATTTAAAAACAATTATTTCTAAATTTTCAAGCAAAATTGCGAACAGTAACTGAAAGCTGTATACGAAAAATTTGTTTACGTATGATCGGCAACAGCGCCTTGTCACCGAACTGCATGCGCATCACGACCTGGCAACGTAGCATTGAGCAGCGCTCCTGATTAGGCTAATTTCTCATAGAAAATCTTTTGTTTCACGCGCTCGAGCGTGTTGATGTTTCTCTTTCACACTCATTGAATTCTGTATTAGAAATTGTACTGAAGATTTTTTCATAGGAGCGCAATCCTTGACGCTCCACTTGGTACAACTTGACTACGTAAATTGTTGCGTAATTATTTCTTAGGCTATTATAAATGTATACAACGTATAGGGTTATGAAAACAGGTATGTAATCGTATGTAACTTAACTAGGTAGGTAAAGTTTAAGTTTTTTGAGAGAGGGAGTGCACTGCACCAGTGCTCTTTAGGACGAGCCGCCTCTGGCCATAATATTTAGAAACGTATAAATGAGGCAAAGTTCAACAGCCAGTCCATATTTTTAAATTATTGTTATTCCATGTCAGTGAAAAAAATGTAAAGTCAGAACTGAATCGATTAAATAACGTACCTATAATGAATTTTGTTTATCAATAAACAATAAATCATCTGATTAGTTGTGTTTAGGTTTATACATACATACATAACATCACGCCTCTTTCCCGTTGGGGTAGGCAGAGACCACAGTTCTCCACCTGCTACGATCTTGACATACTTCCCTTGCTTCCTGTACTTTCATCAATCCTTTCATACATGCTCGTCGGTTTAGGGTACTTTTAACCTGGCCTTTATTCAGAACGTCCTGAATTTGGTCCTGGTACGTTCGCCTAGTCCTTCCCCTTCCAAGTAAAGGTTTATACTAAAGGTTTATACTTTGTTTACATAGCAGAAAAGTAAAAGTTTATACTTTTCTGCTATGATAAGTTTAGAGCAAAACCTGAATGAAAATGAAATTGTTTAAGGTTGTTAATTCTAAAATCTTATCTAGTTCTTAAAGACGAAACCATTATACTGTTATAAACATTTAGGGAACTTTAGGTTTATTAGAAATTGATTTGAGTAATTACTGTACTTTATGTAAAACTGTTTGTTTCCTGAAAATAAACAAAAAAAATACACGTCAAATTTTATTAATTGCTTTGCTTCTTGATGATGAGGCATGCAACGTACCTGGGGAACAATTCTTGAATATCACCGGGTGATAAAATATCACTCAAAAAATTAAAAATCATAGATTTTTGTTTTCAAAAGTTGAGATTGATCTTCTTAAAATATAAAGCAGTCCTTGATTGTTAATTTTCATGTATTCTGATTTACCTTTCAACAGTTTATCAGCGCAAATGTGAATTTTTAAAGTCTCAAAATTGATATTTTATCACCCGGTGATTTTCAAGAATTCCCTGGGCTTTTCTGGAAAGCAAGAAGAAAGAAATAAAAAACGGTTTATTTTGGAAACAAACAAAAAGAATGCTGCTGCTGAAAAAACTCTGACCCAATTGTTGAATATTACCGAGTGATAAAATATAATTTTTGAGACATCAAATAAGACAGTGGGTGCTATGGGCGGTGGTGGTGACCACTTACCATCAGGTGGCCCACCTGCTCGTTTGCTCACTTTAACATAAAAAATATCAAATGTACACACGGCCGCACATCAGTAGAAACACTTTTGGACCTTATGGCGTGGTAATAGAGTCGAAAAAGTTTCTACCGACAAGCGGTTGACCGTACCCTGATTGGTTTAGATTTTTAACAGATAAAAATGTAAACCATAATACATGAAAAGTAATAATCAATCACTACTTTATAATTTAACGAATATCATTCTGCACTTTTGTAAAGAAACATTTTTAATTTTGAATTTTTCGGGTGATAATTATTTATCATCCGGTGTTATTCAAGAATTGAGCCCAAGGTACATGACATGCTTGAATAATATTCATGACATGCACATACCATGCTTGAATAATATTCTCATGTTGTACATGACATCCCATGAAACGTACACTGTACGTACATTACGATACCCACGAGTGGAGATGGGTTGGTACTTGGTACTATACTTTGCCGGCACCAAACGGACTTGACTTCATTTACCTCTATGACTCTATAATTGAGCCACGAGCCATGCGAGTGGTTCTAAAGAAGAATCCTCAGCGTTGCGAGGATTTTAAGACACGAAGCACTTTGTTGTCGAGGGAAGCACAACTTATCAGGTGGAAAATCCTGCCAAATAAAATATTTAAAATGAAGCTGCTGTTCCAGAGGGCTTTAATAACATTACATCCCCAAGCGTAAAATAGTAAGGTCACCCTACTGTGTGAAAGAGATGCCACCGCGACTATTGGATATACTCGTCGTCACGCTTTTTTTGGCCATTCATCTCTCCATCCTAGAGCGTAGCGTGGATTAAAACCTCCTTGGTATTGTATAGGACTCTGTACACGGTCCATCCCAGTTGTACGTCAGCTCACGGCCGCGGCGCTGGATGCAGCATACAGACTATCGGGCGCGCGTCCATCCCAGCTGTACAGCGGCTATTACATTTCACGATCCGTCGGGACGATGAGCAGAGGCGATGGATAGGGCGTTCTGATTACACTTGCACTCGATCGTCTCCCTAGGTCAGTTGGCAGCCGAACATACATGGTGTTGAAAGGATATCTCCTGTGCTCTTCAAATATAAAAAAAATTAGATCGCCTTTGCCACAACTGCATGCTTTGCGAAAAATAAACATCAGTAATTTATATGTGTATTTCTTATTATGTGTGCAATAAAGTATCAATCTATTTATCTATCTTATATACTCATTGGCGAAAAAAAGAATGAAAAGTGAAAACGTTAGGTTAATCATTTCTTAAAATCAATATCAATATGATTTTAAGAAATGAACTGTGCAATATAAACATCTTTTTATTTTTGTTTTCTAGATGACTTTATACCACAAGTTCGGCATGCATTTTAATTTTGGGATGATATTTTTATCGCACACGAGGCTTGAATACCTTATCTCCCTAACAGCGATTATATCTCCCGATTTACGCCCTAAAACGGGGATCGGGTGATCGGGAGCCCTAAATTAGGGCCCTAACTGCCTAACAATGATTACATTACATGGTTTTAGGGCACTAACTGAGATAGGGCCCTATTTATCGTGAAGTATAATCGCAGCTTACGTCAGGCGGCGCTGCATCAAGAGGACGTATTTTATTTATTTAAAATGCCACCTGTTTTATCAAAACGCCAAAATAATGGGAGTTCTTCTAATTATGTCTATTTTTTTACGCACGCACGCTCAATCGTTGCAGCTTCCCCTAAAATGGGCACCAGATCTTGTAATGCGTTCATTCTTTTTGTTTATTCCTATAGTTTGCGCTTGAAACACTCCACAGACATGTGTGGAACTTATATCTCTCAATAAGGGCTCCCGCACACGACCGAGAATCGGTGGGCGATTATCGGCCAGGACAAGGACGGAAGATTCAGGTGATAACACGTCAGAGCGGGATGCCGACAAAAAATCGGCCACCGATTCTCGGTCGTGTGCGGGAGCCCTGAATCTTGAATGTGTTTCACGATCCATTTTGACGTGCTTTCACCTTGCGATACAAGCTTGAAATGCCAATCTGCTGTACAGCAAGTCTATACACGATCAAGCACGCACTACGCAGGACCGCTCTGACGTACGTCTGCGTTATTCACTGTCCTTCTGCACGACATTTGCGGTGGTGGGTGGGGGCCCTTGCTGGATACAAAATTGGTCGTGCAAATCCAGCAAGCTAATAATAATAATAATCGACGTACGTCAAACTATTCACTGTCGTTTTTCGTCATGCATCGTTCGTGACTTTGGCGGGACGTACGTCCAGATGGACTGTGTGTAGAGCATTGACGTAAGAAAAACGCTACCCTGGCGTAGTTTCCAAAATCTTTGGTATAGAGCAAAGATTTTGGAAACTACGCCAGGGGGCGTAGAAGCGCAGCGTTTTTCTTACGTCAATGGTATAGAGTGCTTTCATTGTCTTATCGTTAGGGAAAGTAAAACAAATAGTCTATGGATGGGGCTTTTTGGCGGAAACTCGACATTGGCGTTTGCCTGCTTAATTGTTTAGGTTTTTTGTGCATTTAGTGATTTAGTGGATAATAAAGATAGTGTGTTATGCAGTAAATTTACTACGGAGTGCGCAGCTGATGAAGATTTCAAGTGATCTCGTGTTTAAGCCCCGTTTTTGTTGTCTCAAAAAGTCACGAACATTTTCCTTCGTAAAGTTCACTATCGCTTTACGAGGGGAGCAAAAAGAAAGACAAATTAAAAAGACATCAGACACGGCTGTATGGGCTTTGTACTCTTTGCCTTTCCGAAAGGAAGAACGAAACCAATGGTGGCTCTAGCCTCTATGGTTTCGGCTTTTTGGCGGGAACTCGACATGGGCGTTTGCCTGCTTAATTGAAATTTTGTTTTTTTGTGCATTTAGTGATTTAGTGGATAATAAAGATAGTGTGTTATGCAGTAAATTTACTACGGAGTGCGCAGCTGATGAAGATTTCAAGTGATCTCGTGTTTAAGCCCCGTTTGTGTTGTCCCAAAAAGTCACGAACATTTTCCTTCGTAAAGTTCACTATCGCTTTACGAGGGGAGCAAAAAGAAAGATTAAACACATCAGACATGGCTGTATGGGCTTTGTACTCTTTGCCTTTCCGAAAGGAAGAATAAAACCAAAAAAAAAAAAAACCTCTATGGTTTCGTTTCGTTTCGAAATAACCAATGGGGAAATTGATTTTGAATCTTATAATTAAATAATTGCTGATTAATTAAATGTGTAATTAGTTTTATAATATTCGTACATACTCCCTGTGTAGTTTTCTATATTTTCAAGTCGTGTTATAATGTTGCGCATGTGATAGACCTCTATAACAAACTCAAGAAGTGCTCAGGCTTTGTATTTGTTTGATACATTTCTTGGACATTTCATGCTCAGGTTTTTTTATCCATAAAATTTCGATAGGTAAGGTTACCGTAAGACCGTACGTACCGAGATGAAGATGACTTGGCAGTGTTTGCTCTCTCCACGATTGTACAAGATCTACAGAGATGGACCGAGAGATGTAAGGAATAATTTCCTTGATCATGTTGTAATAATTTAAGTACTATCGCGGCCACTCCCGCCTGACCATCATTAAACTCATTTTTGCATACATTTAAAAGTATAGTTAGTAGAACAATAATAGAAGACCGCACTGGCCTTAGAACATAGTGTAGTGAGGGAAAACTATGAGTAGCTCAGTGTCTAATTAGGATTCAGACAAAAAACTTTTCAACGGAGCAGGCAGGAAAGTCCATGATACTCGTACTTATCGTCCATCATATTTAAATTCATATTACTTTCACAGGAGTTATATCAACCACAAGGTTTAGAAAAATGGGGTGACAGAGTAATTACTACGGTGAGAAGATTGTATTTCATTGTCACTTATTGTTCTACTTTGAATTGCAACTATTACTGACTACATCCTTTTTTTAGGCAAACACAATACTAAATATAGGTGTATACACGTCACCCTTTATCTGCATGTACATATATAAAAGATCGCTATCTGTGGATGAAGTCAAATCCCTAGCAAGATTTTTCGGTGGAGTTGGATGCCTCATGGCTTTCTCATTCTTGATAAGGGGAATAGGTCGAGCATCAAACCCAAAGTACATGGATTTCTTGAAAGCGCTGACTGAATCAGTTTCAGATACTAAGTCACAGATAGAAAATATAAGGAAATATGATTTTGATTTCCGCTACTGGCCTGTGTCATATTCTGTGCCACCTATACAAAAGTAAGTTGAATTTGAATTTCTTTTTTTTGTTTCCATGTCTTTTAAAAATAAACTAAAATCACATCAAGCTCTTGTGTCAGAGATTTCAACATTGGAGGCTACAATATTATTTTATTTAAAGGAAACAAACAGTTTATCTTATAATTGACCCTATTTACCTGTATGTGGATACATTTATTAGGATATAAAAGCATAATCTATAAAGATCTTAGTTTCTGAAGCCCTTGAGATATCCTGTTTAGGACCCCAAATTTTTTCTATTGTCGATTTTTCATAGCATCCTAAGATCCCAATTTTTTTCATTTTTGCTATCTTCAAACAACTTTATGTCTACAATACTTTACAATATGATCCTACTACTAGAATATATTTATGATACTATAACAACACCGTTACCAGACAGTAAGAGGATTCAGAAACAGTCTTGCAAAACAATTACTTTCATAATTTTGTTTCTTTCTTGGCCATTTGGATACCTCTACTAAAACACAAAAATATTGTAAAGAAATTATAGATGGCATAACTCTTTCTAATGATGCATCTTCTGAAACTAGCACTGTATGTATTGCAGGTCATCTTGGCTCAGCCGGCACCCCTTTAAATCCTGTGCCAACCAGGATTTACCATGTTATCAGAGAAGCATCATCCAGATCCTTGCCTTTGCAGCTACACACACGTTTGGTCTCCGTCTTATCTACCCTGGCACATTGAGTCTGGTGCAGACGCTGCTATGTATGTTTTATTTCACTGCAATCCATCTTGTTTAAAGGCATTGATTGAAGCATATATATTTATATAGAGTCTACGAGGTTTATTTCATTAAGATTGTATCTAGTATCTGTATAAGATAAGTACATGGGCGGCTGAGCTTTGCTCTGTATAGTCTTAACCGAAGTCTACCAACAGATGGTGCTGTAGGGTTCATGCTCAAATGCTCAAAAACACGGATAAATCAAATTCTTCCAGACATGAGTAGACCTAGCTAGATCAATTTTTCGCCCCCGAAAACCCCCGTATAGTAAGTTTCTCCAAAATATTATGGCCGTTTTCGAGAAACCGATTACAAATATATACAAGGTGTATTTTTTTAATTTAGTATAACGGAGACCGAGACTTGTCTAAGAAACATAGGTCGAAATACTAAAAAAAATTTTTGATCTCCCATATAAAATGCGCTATCAGCTGATGCAGTTTCTACGAGAGGTCAAAATTTTTACGCTAGTATTATAGTCAATAGAACTACAATACACAGGATAATAAATAGTATTACTTCAATCAGCTTATACTTTTAGATATCTTTAAATATTGGTTATAAATTTTAATTTATAAATCAATTTGTTAATTAAATATTAAAAAAATATTATGTCGGTTGTACTTTCTAGCTTCGGCATTGCTTCAAGGGCGTACACAGCTTGTTGAGCAGTTCAACGGGAAAAGGGCTAAAGTGAAATCTGCGGAAGGAAATGAGATAGATACTTGCTTTGTGGATAATCGGCCCCTAAGTTCCAAAGGTAGCATACTAGTGATATGCTCTGAAGGAAACTCAGGATTCTATGAGATTGGTATAATGACAACGCCAGTCAAGGCCGGATACTCTGCAGTTGGATGGAACCACCCCGGATTTGCTGAAAGCACTGTAAGTTTAAAGTAAAACTAAATTTTATTCGTACTGGTAAAAAAAAACTGGTAGTTTTGTTCATCATTGTAAAAACCATTATTACAACGAAAGTGGCTACCCTTTTGTTGAGAGACTGTACTGTACGGCCAGAAAGCAATTGGCAATGAAAGTCTAAAATCGAACTGTACCACAGTGGAATTTACAATGGCGATGTTCTGATGAAGTCTTCTTTACTGTACAGGAAAAAAAAATATAAAAGTATTACTTATTGAAAATCACGTCAGCAGAAGAGAACTTATTATTATTTTTTTAATTTATTTAAAACTTTATTGCACTACAGTAAAAAGGCGGGCCTAATGCCCAGCTAAGTTCTCTTTCAGATAATCTCAGGGTTTACAGAGAGAGCTATAAAGTTATACAGCGTGTCTTCAAGGTTTTGACATAAACCTGTCAGAAATATTATTTAGTGTTTTCTTCACAGGGCACACCATTCCCGGATCAAGAACAGAATGCCATCGATGCCGTAATGCAATATGCCATCAATGAGCTAGGATTCCCGCCGGAGAGCATTGTCTTATTCGGTTGGAGTATTGGCGGGTATGCCACTGCATGGGCGGCTAACCAGTATCCAGTTAAAGGCTTGGTGAGAATCATAACTTTTTAACACATTGTCCTTTCCAGCCTACATTGCCTTTCCTGGATACTGTACACAGGTGTAGTTCCTAGAGATTTGTTGACAAGATTCTTAACTAAACAAATCTATCAGAATCATAGAATCTAGTAAAAAAAAAAAAAATTGTTATGCTATGTGTATAGACATATTTAATAAATTACCCAAAGAAATTAGGGATCTGCCCCAGTCCAAATTTAAAAATGCATTGCGTTTGTGGTTGCTGCAGCACATGTTCTATTCTGTAGTTGAATTTCTAAATAACTAGCTATTAATATGATGTTTTCCATGTGTTGTCTTTTTTAAATCTTGACATTTTAAATAAATAAAAAATAATTAATTGGTAAATCTTGAAAATAGGAATAAATTATTATTTAGAATTAAGTTGTAAGTACTAATTGAATTAAATTTGCATGCTATTAATAGGCTAGATGTGTGATACTAAGAAAAACATTGTCATCCCTTTAAAACCATGTCTAAAGCAAATAAAGCATTCTATTCTATTCTATTCAGATTAGTATTTTTATTCAATTTGGATAAGATATTGATGATAACTTGAGCCTATCGTTGTATGAAATTGAACGAGGGAAGCTACCGACCACTTTTCTTTGCTCTTCAATGTAGATGGAATCTTAATTTATTTATTTATTTTTCTTGTGTCTATATTGTAAATGTTTTGTGTACAATAAAGATGGTTCTAAGTACCTTTACTTCAATCTTTTTCGCTGGATTTAGATAAATTTTGTGTTCAGCGAGTAGTACTCTTTTTACTGATGGAGGAACTGGAGTTTTCTGCTTCTTGGCGAACCTTTTACTTTGACCAATGATTAGGGACTTGACATGATTATGGACACGATCAACTATATGTTTATTCGATTTGCAATCTTAATTTTGGGACCATAACAACTTAAAAACCATGTAAATAACTTTTACATCTCTCATTTTCGGTAAGTAGGTCCTTATTACCCCCAAATGGGGCCTGTAGGTGACCAATTAGCGCTCTAGGGTAATAATGTAGCTAGAAAAGCCCTAGGGCGGTAAGTAATTGTAAGCACCTCCACCTCCACGTTCGGCTCCGCCTTGATGGCCGCCTCCAGCAGCGGGGCGGCGGGCGTTTTAATTATTTACCGCCCTAGGGCTTTTCTAGGTACATTATTACCCTATAGCGCTTATTGGTCACCTACAATTTGGTGGTAATAAGGACCTACTTACCTCACAATCGAGATGTAAAGCAGAGTAGTTAGCTCGGGTGTAAGCATCAATTGAACCCTCGAACTAAATATCTCGGGCTGCAATTGATGCCTTACAGCCCTTGGCTACTAATCTACTAAAATCATGAGCACAGAGTAAAGTAATACATAACGAACACTACATATTGAACGGACATTCCTGGTAATCCACCCCCTTACCCTCCGCTCCCAACCACGCGCACTGAGCAAGGAACCACACACCACGCGACTCTCTATAGTTGCACTGCGTGCACGTGCATATGTATAGTATAGGCAACGAAGCAGTTGACCCCAACATAAATTTCTCAGGCAGATTTTATTTGACAGGATGATAAAGAATCACAATTAAATGTAAATTCAAAATAACCAAAAAAATATTTACAAAAAAAAAATTCGTACATTTTTTGTAATTTTTGTATGGAAAAATTAAAAGTACCGATCTTTTTTTGGATTTTTTTATAGAAGGTTTGTCTCATGTAGTGTAATACCTCAGAAAAGTTTCATCGACTGAGGATTTAATGCGGGGGTCTTCATATAACGATCCGCTTCGTTGCCTAGACTAATAAGCCTCTGTCAATTTCAAATTTTGACATTTAGTTGTTTCGCGCTTGTTGCATGAAGTCAGTAATTGTATTATAATAATCCAAGCATGAAGCAAAGGATGAGCCCGGGGTGTGTCATTAATTAAGAACATCATTAGATGGTATGCTAGTCCGAGAACTAGGTATTTGTACAAATTTGCCGTCGCGTTGAGCCCCAACAAATCCAACAATCCTCCCTTAGCATGCGATAGGGACAACCTACAGCTTAGACCGATTTTGACTACAAAACGACATTCCGCTTTCCCCTGTTTTCTTCTCTAAAACTGAGTTGATTCAATTATTTTTGGTTTCAAAATTTAAAAGAAGAGCAGATCTACGCTCCTATGTTTTCTTTTATACATACATACATACATAACATCACGCCTTGTTCCCGTCGGGGTAGGCAGAGACCACAGTTCTCTACCTGCTACGATCTTGACATACTTCCCTTGCTTCCTGAACCTTCATCAATCCTTTCATACATGCTCGTCGGTTTAGGGTACTTTTAACCTGGCCTTCTTCTTTTACGCCACAACGTTCTCTTATCACACTATTTCTAATCCTGTCACTCAATTTCACACCAATCATACTCCTCAACGCTCTCATTTCCACTGCATTAATTCTACTTTCATGCTTTTTCTGCCATACCCAGCTTTCACTGCCGTACATCAGTGTTGGTACCAAAACGCCTCTATGAACAGCCTCTTTTCTTTTCTTTTATCTAGAAAACTTTTCGGTAATCGTCTGAAAATGGCGGAAAAACGGGGCCACTCGGTTTTTTTATCAGAAAATATAGTTGACGGGGGCATGCCTACAGTTTAAACCTTGATTTATAAACTAAATACCATCGCTCTACAGGTATATTCCAGTGAGGAAATATTATACATTTGTATCAATTTGAGCCCATAAGAACAAGAATACAGATGGCGAATGTATGTTGAGTTTGATTTTATTACCAGGTTCTGGATGCGACATTTGACGACCTGCTTCCGATGGCTGAAAACCAGATGCCCAAGTCCTGGTCACTGCTGGTCAAGGAAGTGGTTCGCTCCTATGTAAACTTGAACATCGCTGATCTCGTGGCACAGTACAGAGGTCCGGTGCAACTTATACGAAGAACTGAAGATGAGATTATTTGTCTCAGGTAATGTTGACTGGCCCGTTGAGTGGTAGGTTCAGGGTTCGAAAATATCCGATATTTATTATAAATATCAAAATATCGGATATTTATGATATATATCAATTTTTTATGAAAGCCATATTATTATTTTATTCTATTAATGAATGAATGAATGAATGCTATTTGCATATGTTTTACATAAACATACTAAAATTATCATCAGGCAAAATCAACTAAAAAACCTAAAATCTTTTGTATAAAAAAATCAAATCAAGAACATAAAACCTTTTTTATAAATTCTAATCAGTCAATGGCCATCTACATTTGAGAAGTAGAAATACAGTAACAAAAGCTAAACATTACTTCATAATATTAATTTTTTAAACCATTTTTTATGGCAATATTTTATAAAAAAAATAATTATAGAACCCAGTTTGATATATATCGGATATACAGGGTGGCCGGGGAGTTGACGTCCAAAGCTAAAATTTGGATGCCTCATGATGGGGAGTATCCATATCACCCCCATGTATGTTCCGCGATTTTGCGTGGTTTAGGAGATAGAATTTTTTTTATAATTTTTTTTTAAAAATTCACCTAACACTAGTTTTCATTTTTTTACTGAATCTGTAGGACAGTTGTAGTTATTTTTTTTTATGAAAATTACTAGTCATAAAGACAGCTACCACATAAAAAATTACCGTTTGTCTAGACAGTCGGGAACTTATTTAAAATTTAGTCAAAAGTTTGTAATTTCTGTTCAAGCTAAGCAGTCACAAATTTTCAATGTTAAAAAAAAAATATTTATCGTTGACTTATTGGATTCTAAGTGGTTTTAAAAACTTGCTAGGACATTAAACAGTAAAACAAGACAAAAAAAAGTTGTTGTTAATTGGCCTGTTTTTCCGTAAATGGCCTTCAAAGTTAAATTGTGTAATTTTCAAAGAAAAAAAAATAAGTTAGATTTCGTTATTTTTTTATTTAAATTAGAAGAGTATCAGTAAAACAAATGTTATTAATGAGAAAATTCATTGTTCTTATGATATTTTTTATTTTTAAGTTTTCTTAAAATTGTTAGAAACGGTTCTAGTTTTTAACCTTGAACAAAAAGGTTCAAACAATTTTATTTTAATAGTTTTTTTTATGGATGAGTATCAATAAAACACAATAATTTTCAATAGGTTATTTATTTTTACATAAGATGTTCAAAATTCCTTCCCCCCACAGAAATGCATAACCTACATCTTCGTAAAAAATTGTATTTTAACCGTCGAAATGCTTGACTATTGTTTCGTATAACGTCCGTTGCTTCCCGAATTTTTCTTCTGAGCTCATCTTCGCTCGCACAGTCTCTGGCGTAGGATATTTCTTTGAAGTAACCCCAGATAAAAAAATCTATGGGATTGAGGTCTGGCGAGCGGGGCGGCCAGTTAATTGGCCCTCGTCGTCCGATCCACCGGTTAGGATATGTGCTGTTTAAAAAGTTTCGCACTTGCGTCGCATAGTGCCACGGGGCACCGTCGTTTTGAAAAATCATTGTTCTCCGTAACTCCAGGTTAACGTCTTCCAGCAAGATTGGCAAATCTTCTTCTAAAAAACTTTTGTAAATGTCTCCATCCAGCCTGGAGGGCAATTCAAACGGCCCAACCATTTCTCCATTCAAAATTCCCGACCACATGTTCACACTAAAGCGATGTTGGAATGATGACGGTCTCATCGCATGGGGATTTTCTACCGCCCAAATATGGTAGTTATGCATGTTAAACATACCGGTTCGTTCAAATCTTGATTCATCAGTCCATAAAATCTTATTAAAAAAACCTGGGTCTTCTTGTTCTCTTCTTAACATTGTTTGACAAAACTCAACTCTTAATGCGAAGTCTGTAGGAAGTAAGGCTTGCACTTTTTGCACATGGTAAGGGTGATAAGATTCTTCACGCAAAATGTCTTGAATTGACGATCTGGGGATGTCAAGGTTACGAGCCATTGTTCTCGTGCTTGTAGATGGATCGCGATTAACTTCTTCTAATACTATTTCTCTGCGTTCCGGATCAACTCTGACAACACCTTCTCCACCACGTGTACCAGGTATGCGGCCTGACATCAACGTATTGTGCGTGTTAACAAATACACGATGGTCAGGATAGTGATCAGGTTGCGGTCCCCCTCGGCGTTGTAGTTGTTCTCTGTAGAGTCTTGCTGCTTCACGGCCGTTGCCCTGTGCGACACCGTAGAAGTAATGCATTTCTGCATATTCACTCAAAGTGTAGGCCATCACGACACTTCCAAGCAGCTGCAGTCCAAATCGATAGGCAAAATGGAGTCCAATAAGCAAGCGAGGGTCAAACAAGTAGGCAGCGGCGGTATCAGTGAGGAAAATAGTGGTCGAGACGAGACAAAATGGCGAACGAAACAAGACGAGTAGCGGTAAACACAGAGTGAGTACGACTGACTTGACTTGCTTTGCTAGATAAAGGATGCGTCATCGTCGTGCCGCCCCGGTTGCTGGCCGGCTGTCTCACTCATATCCATTACTGTCCTGCTTTATCACGCTTACAACAATGATGATTGTAAGAGAGATAGCATAATTTTTTACCTGAGGCCAAACATTTGTTTCCAAGGTTAAAAACTAGAACCGTTTCTAACAATTTTAAGAAAACCTAAAAATTTAAAAATATCATAATAACAATGAATTTTCTCATTAATAACATTTGTTTTACTGATACTCTTCTAATTTAAATAAAAAAATAACGAAATTCAACTTATTTTTTTTTTCTTTGAAAATTACACAATTTAACTTTGAAGGCCATTTACGGAAAAACAGGCCAATTAACAACAACTTTTTTTTGTCTTGTTTTACTGTTTAATGTCCTAGCAAGTTTTTAAAACCACTTAGAATCCAATAAGTCAACGATAAATATTTTTTTTTTAACTTTGAAAATTTGTGACTGCTTAGCTTGAACAGAAATTACAAACTTTTGACTAAATTTTAAATAAGTTCCCGACTGTCTAGACAAACGGTAATTTTTAGGGTTCCGTACCTCAAAAGAAAAAAACGGAACCCTTATAGGATCACTTTGTTGTCCGTCTGTCTGTCTGTCTGTCTGTCAAGACCCTTTATCTCACGAACGGGTAAAGGTATCAGGTTGAAATTAATACCATATATTAGGATCCATGAACCACACAAGATCTGAAAATTTCAATTTTTTACAACGACGCAATCAAAAGATATGGCTTTTTATGTCCTCATCTCCATACATTTATTCAAAAACGAAAAACCTACAGGGTACTTCCCGTTGACCTAAAATTATGAAATTTGGCAAGAAGCTAGGTCTCACAGTACAAATAATGGGAAAAGTCTGAAATCATTAAATATTACAACTTTTCTCACAACTAATGGTAACCAATTGTGGTGAGCTCCCGTTTCAAGAACATTCATATAAGAGAGGGGTCAAGTTGGATGGTTGATGAGGCGATTTTTGTTTTAGTTCTATTTAAAAACGGGAACACTTACAAACTTGAAAATTGGTATGTTTATAGGGCATAGGCTAAAAAATAACAACAAATAATAAAATTTGGTCAAGCGCGTGTCGGACTCAAAAAATCTAGCACATTACTTACTGAAATTTCTACTAATACAATTATGTTTATGTGGTGGTACGGAACCCTCAGTGCGCGAGTCCGACTCGCACTTGGCCGGTTTTTTATGTGGTAGCTGTCTTTATGACTAGTAATTTTCATAAAAAAAATAACTACAACTGTCCTACAGATTCAGTAAAAAAATGAAAACTAGTGTTAGGTGAATTTTTCAAAAAAAATTATAAAAAAAATTCTATCTCCTAAACCACGCAAAATCGCGGAACATACATGGGGGTGATATGGATACTCCCCATCATGAGGCATCCAAATTTTAGCTTTGGACGTCAACTCCCCGGCCACCCTGTATATCATGAGATATACAGGGTGTAAGGGACGGTGTACCGAAAACTGAAGGGGCGTGTTCAGGCAACGAAACTGAACAAGTTTCCCAAAGAAACATTTCTGGGAAATGAAAAATAATTTTGACCTCTCCATACAAATTTCTCACTCTGGTCGAACAGTTTGTATGGAGAGGTCTATTTTTTTTCATTTCCCAAAAATGTTTCTTTGGAAAAGTTGTTCAGTTTCGTTGACTGAGCATGCCCTTTGAGTTTTCGGTACACCGTCCCTAACACCCCGTATATATAATAGGTCTTTACCTATGAAATTGCCGAAATTTTCTTACAGATTAATGAGATCATAATTCCTATAATTCTAATGCTATTTTTTTCATTTGATTTATATTTGAAAGTTGACTTAAAGTTGCATAAAATAAAGTTTTTATTTTTAGTTTGATATATAAAATTAAAGGTTTGAAAGTTGTTCGTCTTAAATGTCGTCCGATTTCATCATTAGATTTGTTATATTTTTTTACAGATAATATTTTTCGAGAATAAAATTTAAGCTTCTGTTAGCTTAATGTCTTCCCAATAATGCTTTAAAAAATTAAAAAAATTGGATTTATAATTCCTAAGAAAAACGCAAAAATGTTAGTACTGAAAATTGAGTTTACCTAAAATTCGCCATACAAAACGGCAATTTCATAGGTAAAGACCTAATATATATATCCATTGATATATATCCTCGAATATATCCTCTTGTGAGTCTGCTTTCTTAGCCGCCCAAGGAAAACATTTTTGTGATAAACACAAGTGTTTCTTCTGAGTCTAGGTGATATTTAACTATTTATGTATAGTACGCGACATATTAGGAGTGCGGACAAAACTTTTTGCGTGCAATACATTTTGGTTGGCAGTGCACCGGTGGAAGTTCGGTCCGGTGGTTTTAGTGTAGGTTTCAAAATTGTTGTTATATTTTATTTAGTTTCTTGTTCGGTTATAATTATATTATTAAATAATGCTGTATTGTTATATGTACGTGAACTATGGATTTCAGCCTGAAATAGAAATGTTATTATTGTTATTATTTCGTCCGCACTCCTGACCTGTCGCGTACTTTATGTATGTCAGTCTCTGATACCCATAGTAAAAGCTGGGCCTATGTAGTTTAGCATCAGATGACCTTTTGAGATATATCCCCCAACACATCCTAAGCTGTCTCGCGTTTACTGCTCGGTAAACAACTTGGGGGCCGTTTCGTTTTGGGTAATAATTACCCTTTTTCAGTAGTCTGTCTCGACCACACATATGCACGTCATCACTTCAGGTATTCACACTTGTGGTCGTATACTCCATGACGGAATCATATTTCTCTCAGACTGTACCGAACCTGCCAGGTTGCGCATTGGCAGATCAACGTAATGTGGATCTAATAGGCCGTACTCTTTCAAAAAAATTGCAAATATCTTGTACAGTCAACGACATGTCAAGCTTAACACTCGCATTGCGACTAAGCCTCAGAAATAAGAACGTTAAAAAGTCCAATGTGTCAAACTTTATGTGCTCTTGATTGTACTTGATGACGTATACTAAAACGAGCAGCGCCTTCGTGGTCTATTAAAATACACCAACCTCTATACACAAGATAGGGGGCGTCCATTAATTACGTGAGGCGATTTTGGCGATTTTTTGACCCCCTCACCCCTCTTATAGTGAGATGTCGTGAGATTTGGCTCGACTCCTTCACTCTCCCCATAATCTCACGTGAGATTTTTGCCCAATACCCATTTTTTAGTGTAAACACTTTTATCTGTACTACTATGAGGAGTTCGCATAACGGAGATAATATTGTGTAGAATGTTGCTTTATTTTAGCAAAAGTTTTTTTTTGCTGAATGTAACCTAGTCCGGCCCCTTATACTCTTATAAAAAAAATTACGTGATATTTTCCGCGACCCTCCCTATCCCCCACGTGAGATTAGGTGAGATTTGGCTCGACCCCCTTCCCCCCTAAACGCCTCGCGTAATAAATGGACGCCCCATACTGCTAAGCACTCAGCAGTCAGGTGCTTGAAAAGCGACCCAAAAAAGACCGAAGCCTGTGATACGGGTTACTTAGTTACAGACTAAAAAAAAAACTGACATAAGCAATGCATTAAATGGCCAGCCCTTAAAGACTCATGAGGATTGTAAATCTCCTCCAAGACTGTGAAGATATACAAAAAAAAACTTTTTTTTACTGTTATCACGTTTGCATGTCCAAATCCAGTGGCACAAGTGGTTCTGGACAATAAATAGTCGAATTTAAGACCTCGATTTTATATGGTTCTGGACGATAAATAGTCGAATTTAAGACCTCGATTTTATATTTTGGTAGATACACATCTTCGTATTCTAAATTTTACGTTTTGAAATAAAAGTTTACTGAGCCATATACCGATTTATGGCTTGAGCATGCATCACCCGTGACTAAGAATAATGTATCTCATAATAACCCATTGTTTAGAATATGTAGAGCTTTCAATTTAATCTGTGCTCACGTTGATATTTTTGGCTGTAGCTTTCTTATATTTAAATCTAATATTATTAAAATAATTAAATCTAAATAACATTAATATAATTAATTAATAATTTTTCTTCATGACATATTTATGTATCCATATTGTTTTAGATTATTTAAATTCTAATTTATGAAAGTGTTGTGTACAATTTTAATAGGACTTCAGATTTATTTGTTTACATTGTTGTGCTTCTATGTTGTATAATTTAGTCTGTAGTCTGTAATTGTACCTTTTGCAAATAAAATAAAATCATATGATGATAGTTGTTGTTATCCAAATAAATATACTATTTTATTCTTCGCGCAGACAAGGGCTGATAGCGACGAACCGTGGCAACTACCTGCTTTTGAAATTAATCGAGGCACGTCACCCGGAAGCAGTGGGTGCTGACGACGTGGTAGCACCTCTGGAAAAGTATGTAAGGCTGCTGGATTCACAGCGCGCTGCCCTCGAAAGGAGCGAAATCAGCGACGTCGACCGGCTTAATTTGAGGCTGGTGAGTATTCATTAGCCCTTGTGGTGTCGGCAAACAATAGTACCAACACATCTCTACCCGTGGATGTAGTAAGAGGCAACAAAGAGATTATAAACCGGAGGATGGGCAGCAGCGTCCTATATGTATCGTCGTACCATCTTACATGATGCGGTCACCAACAACCGCGGTTCATGGTGCTAGCCGTAACGCTAACAAGCGTCGTAACTAAGGGACTTCCCCTCCAAATTGTAATTTTTGTACGGAGCTCCCTGATCTGCAGTAGGCGTTTCATGGGACGTTATTGATGATGAAGTACCTATTTTTAGAGGCCCACAACAACGTTCTATACATTTTCACAGGCTTGAAAAATCTGACAGGATACCTAGGAACTATAAATTATAGGAACTGACACATTCGGTAAATTTATTTATGGCCTAAAACGGTTCATCACAAAGAAATTTGACCTCATGTAGAAGTAATATATAGGAAATAATTCGTCACAAGTAGGGATGTGTGCATGCTTTCATCTATCGATAGTCGGTAAGTCACACAAGGAAAAATCGATGTCGAAAGTTTGACCAAAAAGTTGAAGTACTAAACTTTAATAAAAGGCAAATCTGTTAAAAGCAGTTATTAAATTCATTCAGGAAAATAATATGTTTTGTATTTTTTACTAAAGGTTATTTCTTACGTAGCTGTTTTAATATTAAAGATACCAAACTTCTTACTTACTTACTAAAAGGACGGTTGCGGTGGAGGCAAGAGGGATAGGAGGTGTAAAGATTTTTTTTTAAATTTTCATTAATATCTCTAGCTTACATACAAATTACGTGGGACACTCAGAAATATTTGCGACACTAAAAAAAATTGTTCTACAGGTACATATATTTTTATTAAATCTTTTCAAAGTACTCTCCACCAGCCTCTATACAAAGATTCATGCGTCTGAACCAGTTTTCAAAACACTTTTTCCAGTCCGCCGTAGACACCTCGTTTACAGCCTGCTCGAACGCAGCCAGCGCATCTTCCGGCGACGAAAATTGTATCCCCTTGAGCTGATTTTTTATTTTTGGAAATAAAAAGAAGTCACACGGTGCTAGATCAGGGCTGTAAGGAGGGTGACCCAGGAGTTTGACTGGTGTGCTGTCCAGGAAGTCCCTCGTTTTGAGCGCGGTGTGTGCAGGCGCATTGTCGTGGTGGAGCAGTAGTCCGCGGAGCCCTGTGTTTGGTCGCTTGTTGCTCACAACAGAAAAAACTTCTGGTAAACATTTGGTAGTATACCATTCGGCGTTGATGCTTCTTTGATCTCGTAAGGGAATTGAGGCCAAGTGGCCAGTCAAATTAAAAAAGCTGGCGATCAAAATCTTCCCCCCGCTTCGAGATCGCTTCACTTTGGTAGGCGTTGGTTCATTTTGAAACACCCAAACTGTCGACTGGCGCTTGGTTTCTGGATCGTATTGATAAATCCAGGACTCATCACCTATTACGATGTCGTAAACACGCCGAGACGAGCCTGCTTCAAATTTGTTCAGCATATCACGGCACCATTCCACCCGGGCCTGCTTCTGAGCGTCGGTGAGGTAGTGCGGCACCCAGCGCGATACTATCCTCCTCACGCGAAGATGCCCGTGTAGAATCTCGTGAACGCTTCCCGATCCAATCTTTAATATGTGCTGAATCTCCTGATATGTAATTCGCCTATTATCTTGGATTAAATTTTTCACTGCTAGCACGTTTTCTTCCGTAATAGCCGTCAAAGGGCGACCGCTTCTTTCTTCATCCCCCAAGGTTGGTCGACCGCGCCTAAATTCGTTATACCAACGATACACGGTTGCCTTGGAGGGGCCTTCATCCATAAATGCCATTTGAAGTCTATCGAACGATTCATCCGGTTTCAGGCGACACTTGAAATCGTAAAAAATCATAGCTCTAAAATGTTCCCGGCGCAGATCCATTTTTCAGTAAGACACGATACTTTGAATTGGCTCGCAAAAAATGTGGAGGGAAATTTTGAAAATGGAACACACATATTTTTACTTACAAGTAATCATATTTTCGAAAAAGATTCTGACCGGCCAGTCTCCCATATATAAAAACTATTTTTCGCAATACTTTCTGAGTGGCCTGGTATGTAGGATGTTAACTGATATGTTTGGAAATAATACACCGTTTGCTATGACCACTGGTTTATTACTGCTCGATGAATGGAATACTGCGGCGGCGCAGCGCACGCACACACACGCAAACACGTCATCTTCCTCCAACACTAATTAAGAAACCTGTTGACAACAATTTACATAGTAAATTATAGTAACAGAACTTTAAAAGTATTTCTTAAAATCTAAGTTTAATCTAGGGCGCAACACGCGAGCAAGTGGCGGCTGATTATCATTATGAGCTGCCTCGCTAGCGGAACTCGCGCTCGTCTGCGGCTGCTCACCGACAGATACCTCATTATGCAAGTCTTGCTCGCTTACTGCTGCCTGCTTCTCATTGTCAATCTCCTCCCCTCCTTCTTCAGTAATAACAATATTATTATCATCAGGCGTAGCCTCTGTTTGGTTTCTAAATGGAGGTGCTGAAGAAGGTGGAGTTAATTGTCTCTGAAAAGATTGTGGTTTCACTTTACCATCCTTGCTGTTTTTATTTTTTTGGAGCTGGTCAATGTGGCGAATACATACATCGTTATTATCAATAATTAATATTTTGTACATTCTGTTACCAATTTTTTTCTGTACTTTTCCTAAAACCCAAGTTTCTTTACGAGCACTGTACCACCGGACCCACACCATCTCTCCAATATTTACTTGTCGTTTGTTTGGAACTAATGTTGTATCCTCAAGGTTAAACTTTGGCTCATTTTCTTTTGGTAAAATGAGGTCTAAACGTGTTCTCAATTCGCGATTAAACATCAATTTGGCAGGTGTTTCTCCTGTTGTACAATGCTCTGAATTCCTGTATACAAATAAATAGTCTAACAACTTTTCATGTATAATTTGAAGTGGCTCTCCGTCTTTTAAAATACATTTTAGAATTTTTTTACAAATTCTAAAACCCCCAATTCACCCCCTTTTGGGATAGTTTTGCATAAATGCTGAAATACGGGTTTGTGGTTTTCTTCTAAGTAGCTCAATCAATTTCAAGCGAATTTTCATGTATCTTACGAGTATCTTGTCTTATAACGTGGGGCTGAGTTCCTTATTGGACACCAGAGCACAAGGAGCCTGTAGTCTTCTGGTGTCGGATAAGCTTGACCCAGAATCCTCATACGCTTGTTAGCCCAAGCGTTACATGTGCACAACAGTTGCTCCATGTTTTCGCTTTCCTCACCATATGCTTTTAAATCTTTTACAGTATTATTAGTAGCGAAAAACTTTCAAAACCTTTTTTGTGGAGAACTTTATGTAGATTATTTTTTTTTTTATTATATTTCTTACAATTTATTGATTCAGGATGATTCATGCTGTTTAAGATATTTCAATCTGGCGAAAACACACAAAGTGATATTTGTTTGACAATATCCCCATCGGGAATCGAAGTCAAAACAAAAACAAAACTTGCGTTGAATATTGTAAAATATAGTAAATAATACAACAGCACTAAAAAACTATCATCCGCAAAATTAAATTTGTGATACCATACACATAGTATGGAAATACAAACTTTTATTTAAGTTGTTCTAAAAAATGTTGTAATGAAATATGCAGATAAATTCAGAATTCAAATTGTTAAATATTAAAACTTACTGACAGCATGGACGAATAAATAACAAGACTGGCAATCCCCATACTAGAAAACGTACCCTGGAAAAGCATAAAACTCATTAAAACTAGATGGCGCTTTCAAATAACCTGAAAAGTAATTATGAGCTATCGAGTTTTCTGCTAAAAAATCATTCAAAATTTCAACATAGTTTCAATATATATAAAGAAACGCTAACATTGAAATTTGGTATGTTTTTTAAGCGGAATACTCGATAAATCGTAATAACTTCTAAGGCTGTTTATTAGCGCCATCTAGTTTTATGCCTTTCCGGAATACGATTTCTATAAGGGGATTGACAGTCCTTCTTTATTTATTCGTTCATGCTGACAGTAAACGATTTCGAACAAATCACATGTTCAATATTTGGTAGTACTGGAACAGCCTTTGTATGAATTTTCACAGATTTTTTTTATTTCAAAGCACGATTCTTAGGGATACTTGATCAGTTTTGTCTACTGAAAAAGCCCTTTCAGTTTTTGGTACATCCTGTGTACAAAATTTTCGCAAAAACTAATCAAATTGAATATCCATTCAGGTAGACAACCTAAACAGAATTAATATTATAGAAAATAATATAAATCTAATGGAACCAATTATGAGTAAATCACAAGTTTACGTTTTGGTGGTACAGGAACACCCCTTATATAAAATCACACAGACAAACTAATGATGGCGCAAGATACCTTGCATGGAGATCCTTAGTCAAGCAAAGTTTCATAAAAATCATTTGAGCCGTTTTACATAAAAAAATCAATTCTTCATTTTTGTTGTATGACAGCTACCCTCACAATGAGAGCCAGCAAAAAACCATTCAGAACCCTTCGATCAATTTGCATAAAAGTCTTAAATTTAAAATATGGTGTTAACCGGACCATTCGTTTAGCCGCTATGCCAAAGCGTGACGGACAGACCGACCGACCGACCGACGGACGGACATTTTTAGGGGACTTGACTTTTATGGTATATAAGTTATATAAAACACATTTTTGAGAAAATTTGTGCAACTTTTTTCACGACTACAATACCTTTCTCGCTCCGCTCGAAAGTGAAAGCACCACTATCGATGAAAAATACATCACTCATAACCTCCAACATAATCCCACAAAAAACGATAAATTACAATAAAAAACGTTACAATTTCTATATTATCTGAATGGAGGAATGATAAGTTGACATTTTTTAAGCAATATTTGTGATAATAACCCACAAACATGAAAAATACTGAATAAAACTTACAGATGAAAACACAAAATTTCTTTGCAGTTTTCGTTTTGTTGTTTTGAAGATGTACAGCCATCAACTACACACGATATTATTAAATATCACACTCACTAATATGGAGAGCAACTTAAGAATAAATTTACGATACTTTTCACTGGTTCACTACATGTTTTTTTATAATTTTCACAATGTTTACATCACATATTTTGAAAATATTTTCAACCGTTAAAATCACAACAAGTAACAATAATCCTATAAACTTTGTAAATGCAATGAAGGTTTCGTTCTTCTAATTTGGCTGGGTGTCGTCATTGATGATTTGACATGGCACGTGACGTGCTAGCAGTTGTCATCCCATACTGAAAAAAAATAGTAAGGTTTCTTCTCCGAGCGAAGCAAGGAGGTCTTTGTTCTGAGGTTCATCATAACATCCCATGAAACGCCCACTGCATGACAGGAAGCTCCCTCCAGAACTGTCTATAACTGTCACATTTCTTAGATACTACTTGTAATGCTAACTGTCATCCAAGTTTCCATCCATTCTTTTCAGGAATATAAGCGGTATCTAATAAAATCATGAAAATTCTTTCAGATTGCCAAATACATGGTAGACTACAAATCAACCCATTGCACGCCGCTGCCAGAAACTGTTTTCGAAACTGTTATGGGCAACATCCGCAACAGTGTAAAATAAGGTTCTAGTAGATATTGGGGGCGATTCTAGAGTGGCCGCTTAATTTATCATTAAAATTTGACAGGTCTAAAAGTGATGCTCTCTTTTTTCAGCATATAGGCAGTAACAAAGATAGCAACATTTTTAGACCTTACAAATTATAGCCTGAAATTTAGCGGCCACGTTAGAATCGCCCCCATTATTTTATTATTTATTGTGTTGCATTTGTTTAATAAAACCACAATAGGGAATATGCATTTTCAAAATATGAAAATACCGTAGTGGAGATGACAAAAAGTGAAATTAAAATTTAAATCGGCTACGAAATACGGCCGATATAAGCATAGAGAGATCCGACATGAACAGTGACGTCACATGTCACTACAGCCATCGTGTTAATTTTCTTCTTGCTAGAAAGAGACAGAAAGAAATCTTCGATAGCTTATATCTTTTTAATTTCATAGTTATTCGAAAAACAGTTTTACTAAACATCATCATCATTACTAAACCGTTTATTACATGAGTGAGGATATTTTTTTAAATAGAAAAGAACATGCATATTCCCTATTGCAATCAAAACAGGAGTACGTAGCAAAATATTTAATGCGGTGAAGTAAAGTGACTACCTACTACATCATACTACCACATCACATCAAAATACTGTTAGACAGAATATAATTTATATTGTGTTTCATTTATCAATTAAAGTTTTAATGACTATTGCTCTATCGCTATTTGCTATGATGTTTTCACTTTTGTAACATGTCATTCCAACAAAGTTTTTGCTTATATTTGTAAAAAAGTGATAAACAAACAGTTGCTCAAAACTTCTTTAAAGTTAACGTTAATTTAAAACTATTGCTGTCACTTTGTGTTTGGATGTCAAAGAAAGAGACACCAAGCGATTTAAACGAGCTTAAACTTTAAGGACGCTTTGTGCAACAGACAGAAAGTATGTTAATATTTTGAAGGATGAACTATGTTTTTCGTATTTTCCAAAATCACATCTCAAAATGTTACCATCCATTAGCGCACTATTTTCTAATATTTGTGTGTAGCAAGATGTAAACTTGTTCCATACCCATTTTATTAAATATAAGTCTTGATGTTAATTGTGTGGATATTTATAAATGTATGTGAGTCAGTATTTCAACGAAAAATTGGTGTGTGAGATAAATAAGCGATCCTCTAATAAGAAGTTTGTCCACCGCGACAATTCCGAGCCTATACCGATTACAAGAGAAAAGCGCCGACAAAAGTAACGAACGAAAACAGTACTTATTACTTACTCGTAGTGTCGTATTTATCGGCGCTGTTCTTTTGTTTTATTGGTATCGGTTCGGAATCGTCGCGGTGGACAAACAGCCTTAGAGCGTTTACATATTATCCGATCCGAAATCGGTGTCGGATGCCGATCCGATATCGGAGGAAGTAAATTGTATGAAATATGTGGCTCCGATATCCGATATCGGGCCGGGCAATATGAAGGACAGACACATAAATAGGCCCGTCCACACCAAGCGAGCAGCCGCGCCCGAGGCCCGCCGCGCGCGGCACGCGGCCTAATGCGCGGTCGGTGTGGACGGCCTCGCCCGCGGCAGGCGCTTGCTCAATCTCGGGCGAACGCGAACGTAGCCGAGCCGGGCGGTGTTGGTAAAACGGTTTGCTCAAAGGTGCCTCAGTCGTTTGCCGCGCTCGGTGTGGACGTGTCGTTTAAAGGTGCCGCAAAAAATGGATAAAGGTCAGTGTCGACGTTTGATAAGTTTGTATGCCGCAAATAATTGGCTTTGGGCGCTGGCCGCCCGTGGTCGCCCGACCGGTCGGCTGGTGGTCAAGTGGTCGGCTGCTGGTCAAGTGATCGGATGGTGGTCAAGTAGTCGGTTAGTAGTCAAGTTGTTTGTCTAATGGTCAAGTGGTCAGCTGGGGGTCAAGTGGTCGGCTAGTGGTCAAGTGGTTGGCTGGTTGTCAAGTGGTCGGCTGGTGGTCAAGTAGTCGGTTAGTGGTCAAGTGGTCGACTAATAATCAAGTGGTCGTCTAGTGGTCAAGTGGTCGGCTAGTGGTCAAATGGTCGACTAATGGTCAAGTGGTCGTCTAGTGGTCAAGTGGTCGGCTATTGGTCAAGTGGTCGGCTGCCAGGTCGGCTTTCTTGTGTATATTCGTGTGTAGCACAATAAAAGCAAAAGCTGCCACGGCCGTGCGCATGTACGGCGCCATCTTTTCCGTTTGATTGCTCGGGCTGCTTTAGCGAGGCAGACTAGTTGCGTGGAATTTGACGATCCCGCATGCCGCGGCCGCGGCAGGGCGACTGCAGCGCGCGGCGGGCCTCTGGCGCGGCTGCTCGCTTGGTGTGGACGGGCCTTATCACACATTTTACTTCCTCCGATATCGGAGCGGCATCCGACACCGATTTCGGATAGGATAATGTGTAAACGCTCTTAGGGTGGTTTTCCACCAGAGCTGTGCAATGTAGCTAAGCCGTGAGCTGGAAAACTCAAACCAATAAGATTGCTCCATTTGACAAGCTAGGAGCTGAAGCAATCCTATTGGTTGGAATTTTCGCCATAGACCGCCACTGACGTTTAAAAGAAATTATAAAATTATTAGCTGTATTCAGCTTAACTACTTGTTGTTAAGACACAAAAGCCACTCAACAAAAATTGAATTGACTGTCATTTTACATTTCCTAACAGGAATTCCAATGAGTTTTTACTAATTCTCTTATCTTACTGAAACCCACACCAGGATGAAATTTTTTGCATATTTTTGTTTTCGTGATCGAAGCCTAGCCAAAATAAAGCGATTACTGTATTGTCCTATCTTAATTATGCAAACTTGTTGATATTGTTTTATTCACAATTTTACATAAAACCATAATATGAAAGAGATGTTTAAATGTGTATTTTTATTGTCGACTTGATTGAATGGATACTGAGCTTAATTTTTATTGTAATTTATTTATTTACAATTATAAAATAATTAATAGGTACATTGTATGTTGGTCAAATTGGTGTAAGTATTTGTAAAAGCAAATTTTAAATAAATTCTTATTGAATTAACTTCGCCTTGGTCTTTTTTTAAAAATAATTATTCATTTAGGTAAGATAGTACTGTCAAGAGTCTTTCTGTGTATCGTTCGTCCAGGGTATCGTGTATCGTACCATCTTACGTTTTGCAGTCGCTAGCCGCAACGCTTACAAGCGTGCTGGGTGACTACACGATAAATCCCCAAAGTACCACGCGTTTTTGCTAGGGCTCTGGAGAAAGCCCCTTGTCCTACAGTGGACCTTTCATGGGATGGGAGCAGGGGGCAGAGTGAATCAGGGGGCACAGTGTTTATTCATTAATATATCGCGCGCTATTCATTACAAACACACACTCACTTCGAACAATCGAGTAATCTATCCAATACCCCTCCCTCCCACCGGTCACCGTCACCACAGATTAGTATATATGTAGAGGGCTGTCACGTTCTCACTGCCAGAGGTTGCGCTTAGGGCTTGCAAATATTCGATTCCTTAAAGTATTCGAATATTCGATCTATTTTTTGGGTAGTACGTTCTCACTGCCAGAGGTTGCGCTTAGGGCTTGCAAATATTCGATTCCTTAAAGTATTCGAATATTCGATCTATTTTTTGGGTAGTACGTTCTCACTGCCAGAGGTTGCGCTTAGGGCTTGCAAATATTCGATTCCTTAAAGTATTCGAATATTCGATCTATTTTTTAGGTAGTATTCGAATAATAACAAAAAATCAAATTGTTTAATGAATCATTTCTTTAATTTGCCAGTATATGAAGTAAAAATCATTAAAAAGTTGATTAAAATAAATGAAGAGTTGTACTTTGACTGACCAAGTCTCAAAACAATAAAATTTATAAATTATGGTGCCAGCCGGATACACAAAATCCTTAAATTCTTGTAAACAGCAACACCATTAAAGTTATAGCTTGGGATTGGCTCAAATAGACTTTTCTAGAACCACTCCTATCAAACAGCGTATTTTTAACTCTTCTCTTTCTGATAGATTGGCAGTACTTATAAAAAGAAAAGCAGAAACATTATCAGCGATCATTTTTGCAGTTGTTCTTTTAAAGTTATTTCAGGTTTTTTATTTTTTTGTTGCTGCTACTGAAGATGAAATGGATCCTCATCATTAAATTAGTCTTTTTATTTTTTTTATTTAAATAGGTACACCAACGACACATTCATACATAAATTTTACAAAAAAATTAATAGGACTTAAACTCTATCAACATGTCACTTACAGGCATACACATCTTTCACCAATAATTAATTATGCTTATATTAGTTATTTATTATCAACAACAAACCAAAAATTTATCACAAACTTTTTTTTTTTTTTACTATGTATGGGCTTACTCTTGACCTCGATCTAGAAATGAATTAATGAATTACTAACAAAAACTAAAACAATTTTGAATTTGGAATGTAATCTAAAAAACCGGCCAAGTGCGAGTCGGACTCGCGCACTGAGGGTTCCGTACCACCACATGTTAATTGTATTAGTTGAAATTTCAGTAAGTTAAAGTGCTAGATTTTTTGAGTCCGACACGCGCTTGACCAAATTTTATTATTTGTTGTTATTTTATAGCCTATGCTCTATAAACATACCAATTTTCAAGTTTGTAAGTGTTCCCGTTTTTAAATAGAACTAAAACGGAAATCGCCTCAGCAACCATCCAACTTGACCCCTCTCTTATATGAATGTTCTTGAAACGGGAGCTCACCACAATTGGTTACCATTAGTTGTGAGAAAAGTTGTAATATTTAATGATTTCAGACTTTTCCCATTATTTGTACTGGGAGACCTAGCTTCTTGCCAAATTTCATAATTTTAGGTCAACGGGAAGTACCCTGTAGGTTTTTCATTTTTGAATAAATGTATGGAGATGAGGACATAAAATGCCATATCTTTTGATTGCGTCGTTGTAAAAAATTGAAATTTTCAGATCTTGTGTGGTTCATGGATCCTAATATATGGTAATCATTTCAACCTGATACCTTTACCCGTTCGTGAGATAAAGGGTCTTGACAGACAGACAGACAGACAGATGGACAACAAAGTGATCCTATAAGGGTTCCGTTTTTTTCTTTTGAGGTACGGAACCCTAAAAATTACAGAAAATGAATTGATTAAAATAATTCTAAAATAAGATTTTTTCTTTGGTAAAGTTTCTTTCGTTGATCTCAAAAACTCATGGAATGAAATTTAAAGGTGACTCACTATTGTAGATATTTTATAGTACAGACAGTCTGGTAAGGATCTATGAGCAATCCTGTTTTTCGGGGACTCGGGTAGTGTTCGCTAAGTTTCTCAATCAGGAATTGAAGGCCTGTTTCCGCAGTAAGCAGAAATGCGTTTACTTGTCACAGAGCCTCTGCTGTTGCCTTTTCATTATAGAAAGAAGTGGCTCTTAGCAAAGCTCAGTTAAACTGAACGTGACATCGTTTTTAGGGTTCCGTACCTCAAAAGAAAAAAACGGAACCCTTATAGGATCACTTTGTTGTCCGTCTGTCTGTCTGCCAAGACCCTTTATCTCACGAACGGGTAGAGTTATCAGGTTGAAATTAATACCATATTTTAGGATCTATGAACCACACAAGATCTGAAAATTTCAATTTTTTACAACGACGTAATCAAAAGATATGGCATTTTATGTCCTCATCTCCATACATTTATTCAAAAATGCAAAACCTACAGGGGTAAAATTATGAAATTTGGCAAGAAGCTAGGTCTCGCAGTACAAATAATGGGAAAAGTCTGAAATCATTAAATAATACAACTTTTCTCACAACTAATGGTAACCAATTGTGGTGAGCTCCCGTTTCAAGAACATTCATATAAGAGAGGGGTCAAGTTGGATGGTCGCTCAGGCGATTTTTGTTTTAGTTCTATTTAAAAACGGGAACACTTACAAACTTGAAAATTGGTATGTTTATAGTGCATAAGCTATAAAATAACAACAAATAATAAAATTTGGTCAAGCGCGTGTCGGACTCAAAAAATCTAGCACATTAACTTACTGAAATTTCAACTAATACAATTATGTTTATGTGGTGGTACGGAACCCTCAGTGCGCGAGTCGGACTCGCACTTGGCCGGTTTTTTTTAAATCAATAAGAGTCATCAGTCGCTTAATGGTGTCTCAGTATTCGCCACCTGGTTTTACAATCTAGGATTTTTTTTTCTATTTTTTTGGATATAAAATCCCATAAAACGTCCGTCCGAGCTTTCTTCAAAACTCCAGCGAACCGCAAGCCACCACGCTTGTAACTGTTGTTGGTGACCAAAGTATGTAAGATGGTCCGATACACAAAAAACGCTGCTGCCCATCCTCCGGTCCCTTAGTCGCCTCTTAGGCCCTCCGCCGCGTGAAGCGTTTTTACGCGCCGTCAAACGCGAGCGTCTGACGCCGCGGTCGAACGCCTCACACAAACGCGCCACGTGGCGCCGCCATCAGTACAAATTCTCATTTACGTACGTCGCGTTCGAACGCTTCACTCGGCGGCGTCAGTACAAATTCGTCTTTGTGGTATCGATTGTACGGTTAACCGCTTGTCGGTAGGAACTTTTTCAACTCAATTACCACGCCATAAGGTCCAAAAGTGTTTCTACTGATGTGCGGCCGTGTGTACTATACGTTAGTATTATATAGTCTAAGGCCAAGCGAAGCAAGGAGGTCCGAAATCTTTGGTCTAGGATTGTACAGTCAAGAGCGGGTCAAAGTAAATAAATAAACAAATACTGACTCAAAAATGCTTCTAATGGTCATTATTTGTTAATATACAGGGTGATAGGCTAGGATAACTATACAGGATGTTAGGGTAAGTATACAGGGTGTTACTACACAGGGTGTTACTACACAGGGTGTTACTACACAGGGTGTTACTACACAGGGTGTTAAGTTAAGTATACAGGGTGTTACTACACAGAGTGTTACTACACAGAGTGTTAGGATAAGTAGGTGTACAGGGTGTTAGTTTAGGATCACTATATATACAGGGTGTTAGTTTAGGATCACTATATATACAGGGATGGTACAGGGTCTTAGGGTAAGTACAGGGTGTTTTTTTTTAATGTATGTTCTATTGTATCATCTGACATGATGTTCAGAGACCAATGTCTCTGTTCGAATGGCAATTCATTCGAACACGGACTTCAAAGCATTCAGTCAGTCAGTCAGGTCACACGCACACGCTGCGCTTTGAAACCAACCTAAAGGAGCTTTTATCTTTAAAGAAGCTTTCCTCAACTGGCGGTTACTCTTAAAATTAGGATATACAAACAAAAAGAAAAAAAACAAACAAAATTGGGTCACTCACACATGCACTCAAAGCACAACCGTACAGTTTTGACCGCACGCCCACAATCGTAATATTGAACCAAAAATTGCTAACAAAAATAGTACTTTCAGTTCATTAACTGTATTTTTGTATTAATTAGCGAAAAATTTAACTAATAATAGCAGTATTCGTTCGTTTTTCAACAGCCTTTTATATCTGTAATAGTTAGGTACGGATTAATCGCCTGGACACTACATTCTGTATGTATACTATAATCCAAATAATGTAGCAGTGTGAGAACAGGACGGAGCGATGCGCTACACGTTGGAGCAACAGAGATAAATATCGATATGACCTGCTGTCACGTATAGTTTTTCTTGCCGTCATTCTAATCAAGCTACATTATTTCGAGTATAAATTACGGCTTTCTATTACAAAGGGCCTCAGTCAGAGCTATACCGCGGACAGACAGGCAGACGGACATAACGAATTTATAATGGTTCCTTGTTGACTACGGAACCCTAAAAAAAATCATTAGGACGAAGAAGGATATGATTGAAAAGGCTGTATGGATTGAAAGTTTTTTGCCATATATAGGCTGACTTTTAAATAGTTCTTGATAGCAAAAGATATGCATGTACTCATGATACTGAACAACTTTTCTCAAGGAACATAGGTCGAAATACGAAAAATCAAATTTGACCTCCCATACACAATCTTGACAATGCTCTATCAGCTGATGCAGTTTCTATGGGAGGTCAAAACTTGATTTTCGTATTCCGACCTATGTTCCTTGGGGGAAGTGTTCAGTATCATGAGTACATTCATACCTTTTTCTATCAAGAACTAATTAAAAGTCACCCTATATATAAAAAAATCGGTGCTTTAAAGCATTGTTAGCGCACTCAAGGAATTTAGCAATGATCGTTAGGGCGCTTACAGTGCTTTTAATTTCAAGCACTATCTAGGAGGCGTTTCGAAATAGTTAAATCATAGATAACTGTCATATATAATTAAGTGTAAAACGTATCCAGTTGCTGACGGACTAGTAGGTACAAAATCCCGGTTACTTTACTATGGAAATGAAAATATATATTTTTTAGTGTGTTGATCATTAATAGTAAATAACGGCCCTGCAAGACCACACACAGTTTGTAATCGGTTTCTCTAAAACGGCTCTAACGATTTCGATGACATTTAGTATACAGGGATTTTGGGCATCAAAAAATCGATCTAGCTAGGTCTCATGTCTGGGAAAATTCGTTTTCACCGTCTTTTTTAATATTTTGGTGCGTTTTAGTGCGTTCACGAAACTTACAGAGCCATCTGTTGTTCTGTTGTTGAGTAGCATGACTAGCATGGTTTGCTTACCCGATGATATTTTAATCATACAGTAATAATTTTATACGTGATCATAACACCATATTTTTCCTAAATTGTTTGTATTTTGTCCTGAATAAACTGTAGTAATAACATTTAATAGAACTAAGTTATTTATTTTTCAAAGAGAAAGGTAACAATTTAACCTTTTCGTATTTCATAAAAATTCATACATTTTAGTATGTGTTGAAAGAGGTTGTACATCATAACTTGCACTGGCTGATTAGATTTAGCTGTATTCCTCTATGACATTGTCTTGTACATCATTCGTGTCATTCGTGTCGTCGTATTTTTTTTTTGAGTAATCTTGTGTATACTATTATATTTTCTACGTTATTGTTTTCTTACAAAGTCTTTCATTTATATAGATTTCCAGAGATCACGACCTCTAAATCATATAAGTTATCATGGTAGCAGATCGAATGGTAACTTTCGTGTGTGAAACAAGAAAATTGTGCTCGTAGTGACGTACCTGCCATTGGTGAGCAACGATTTTTTTTTCGGAAATTTATTGAAGTTAAACGGAACCTGAAGTAAGTGAAACTAGAGAAATACCCTCAGGAGACGGGAATAACCTAAGAATGAATAATTTACAGGCAGGCAGTAGTAGGTAGTGGACTTTTCCCGTCATTTGAGAAATTAGATGGAATGTCAAATTATTCGACATGGAAGGTTCAGATGATGGTTGCAGGTCTACGAAGAGACAATATTGCTCGCACAAAGATACTGCTGATGATAAAACCCCACTGCCTGGTACACGCACGTAAAGCAAAGACAGCAAAAGAGAGTTGGCAAGCCTTGGCTGCTGCTTTTGAAGATAAAGGAGTTAACCATAAGTGTCGCCTGCTAGGACGTCTCGTTAGTCAGTGACTTTCAATGTATGAATCTCCACGTCAGTATGTTACAGAGATTATGAGGCTCGCTGGTGAACTAGATGACATAAGCAAGGAAGTAGATGATGAGCTACTAGCTGCTCTGGTGCTACAAGGTCTAGGAGAGGAGTATACGCCTTTGAGGATGGAAATTGAAAACAGCAATGTAGTACTAACGACGGACTATGTAAAAATGAAATTGATGCAAATTGATGATAAGCCGAGAGAGCTTAAACAGAGTGAGTAGAGGAACCCTCTACGAGTGCTATGGTTTCTGTTAAACAAAAGAAGAACAGAAATCAAGGATGGAAGCAACAGAAGCCGAATCAAAAGAAGATTCGATGTTTTATATGTAATGGAGAACATAAAGCACATGTTTGTCCTAAAAACCCGAACAACAAGAAAAGCAATTATGCTAACGCTACCACAGCCTATTCTACAATTGATAATTCGCATAAATCTGTTGACTGGATTCTGGATTCAGGGGCATCTTCCCATATGACACCAAGGCAGGATTGGTTACAGAACTTCGTAAAGCTAGAAGAGCCAACGCAAGTTATGTGTGCGAATGGAAGTAGAATGAAAGGAGAAGGACGAGGTGACGTGTGTTCTAGAGAATTAGATTTCACAGTCAATGGAGCGTTGTATGTTCCGGATTTAGCTGCGAACTTGATGAGTGTAAGTACGTTAGTTGAACGGAATAGAGTATTAGTGTTTTCAAAAAGAGGTTGTGAGATTTATTTAGAAGATGACTGTTAAGTGAAAGGCGAGGTGAAAGCGGCATGAAAGGTAGAGAGAAGAATTTATAAACTTAAACCCAATTCTGCCAATACCAATGTTGCATTAGTTTCAGCTGTGAAGAGCAATGCTGATCTTAACTTATGGCACAAGCGCCTTGGTCATCTAGGAGTGTACAACATTAAATTATTAAAGGAAAAGTATGCGTCAGGTATAAATTTTCCAAACACTAATGACAAACTGGATTGTTTTTCTTGCTTGAAAGGTAAGCAAACTTCATTACCTTTTCCAAAACCAGGAGCAACACGAGCTACTGATATTCTTGAGTTAATCCATAGTGATGTGTGTGGTCCAATGAAAACTAAATCGTTCTCAGGTCAAAGATATTTCTTAACCTTTATTGATGATAAAACTAGTAAAACTTTTGTTTACACTTTACGCGAAAAGAGTGAGGTTTATTCGAAATTAGTTGTATTTAAAACTTTAGTAGAAGCTCAAACGGGTAAACGGTTAAAAACTATCCGAAGTGACAACGGTACCGAGTATGTTAATAAAAAGGTTAATGATTTTTTTAAAGAAAATGGTATTGTTCATCAATTAACTGTGGACTATACTCCAGCTCAAAATGGTGTAGCTGAACGAGCAAATAGAACTATTGTAGAACGAGTAAGAAGTATGTTGGAAGAAGCAAACTTACCGAAGATCTACTGGGCAGAAGCAGTACATACAGTAGTATTTTTGAAAAACAGATCGCCTACTATAGCTGTAAAGGGCGTGACCCCAGAAGAGGCATGGACAGGTAAAAAAGCGAATTTGAGTTTTTTACGAGTATTTGGGTGTCGTGTGTTCATGGCAATGTTAAAAGGAAGAAACTGGATCCAAAGAGCATGGAACTGGTATTCACTGGCTATTGCGAATCGACTAAAGGGTATCGTCTCATACACCCTCAAACACACAAGGTTTATAAAGCGAGAGATGTAGTATTTTTCGAGAACCAGAAGAGAGACATAGAAGGTGTTAACAAAGAAGTTGTTAAACGAGAAGTACCCAAAGAATAATAAATAAATAAAAAGTATTTTTTTATTTTCTCTTACAAACAACATTAGAGTTAACATGCAATTTTTTAAATACACTAATTAAGAGATAGTAGAGTAACTAAAATATGCATTTTGCAAGCAATAAATTTAGCTTGTGAGAGACTGGAGCCTAAACAAGGTTTTGCACCTGTAACTTACGTCTCCAGGATCCACTCTAAAAAAAAAAAAAAATTTTTCTTTCTTTCTTTCACTCTTGCGGAGATCGCTCTAGCAAAAAAAGTACTAACTGAAGAAGTCAAAGAAGTTAAAGAAGAAGTGCCACCTTTAGGGAATAGCTATGATCCGTCGTTTGGTGAGAGAAATCCAGTGATGCCACCCATTACACAAGAGATACCGTCCAATAGAGAAGAACATGTCTCGGACATTGATACAATTGCTGACGATGTGTCCGTAAGAGATACTAATTTAGAGAGTCCAGCAAGAAAAATTGTTGAAAATTTTCCCACTACTTCCAGAGATAGTGAAGCTGAACCAGTGGAAATTCCAGAAAGGAGATATCCATTGAGAGATAGGAAACCAAAAGAGTTTAAAGACTGTTTCTTGTATCAAGCAGCTGAAGAGACTAGAAGTGATCCTGTTACTCAAGAAGATGCCTTATCAAGAGATGATAAAGTACAATGGAGAGAAGCTATTGCATCTGAATTGAATTCTTTGAAGAAGAATAAAACATGGGAACTAGTAGAAAGTGCTAATGCAAAAGGAAATTTTGTTGATTCAAAATGGATTTTTAGAATAAAAAAAGAGCCGAGGAGAATTAGGTATAAAGCACGTCTAGTAGCAAGAGGCTTTACACAAGTGAAGGGTGTTGACTGTAGTGCGTCATAGCACATTAAGATTGCTTTTAGCAATAGCTGCTGAAAATAAGTTAAAAATAGATCACATTCTTGAATGGAGATCTAACCCAAAGGGTTTACATGAAACAACGTAAAGGTTTTGAAGAAAAAGGAAAAGAGTATCATGTTTGCTTGTTGAAGAAGGCTCTTTATGGTTTAAAACAAGCACCAAGAGCTTGGAACGATAAACTCAACAATTCTCTGTTAGAGTTAGACTTTGAGAGGTCAGACAATGAACCATGTGTTTATTTCAGGAAGAGGAAGAACAGTTTAATGATCATTGCTGTTTACGTGGACGATCTTCTTATTTTTTGGAATAATGAGAACGAGAGAAAGCTCATTAAACGTCAGTTGCAAAATAAGTTTGATATGAAGGATCTGGGAAAAGTTGATGTTTTCTTCGGAATCAAGATCAAACAGGAGAACGGAGTAATAAGCTTGAACCAAAAAGAATATACACAGGAGATACTAGAGACTTTTGGAATGGCAAATTGCAAGAATGCAACTACGCCATTGGATCCAAAGACAAAGCTGATGAAACCAAAGGAGGAAAATTATGTTTCACCAAGCGAATTACCATACAGAGAGCTGATTGGTTCGCTTATGTATCTGTCTGACATTGCTTTTGCAACGAGTTTTTTAAGTCAATTTAACAATTGCTACAATAATACGCATTGGCTTGCAGCAAAAAGAGTATTAAGATATCTAAATGGTACTAAAGACTTTCAAATAACTTTCAAAAAGTCAGGTAAGACTCTTTATGGATATGTGGATGCAGACCATGCTGGAGATATTGTTGATCGAAGATCATACAGTGGTTTTATATTTTTATTTGCAGATGGCCCTGTATCTTGGGACAGTAGGAAGCAAAAAACAGTTGCTTTGTCGAGTGCCGTAACTGAATATGTGGTACTATCTGTGATGAGTCTGTATTTTTGAGGAGACTGTACACTGAACTCACTGAGAGTATTGTTTCTTCCTTGAAGCTACTTAGTGACAGTCAATCAGCAATACCTATTGCTGAGAATCCAGTTCATCATCAGAGGAAAAAACATATAGACGTGAGACATCACTTCATCAGAGACTTGGTGAGGGCTAAGGCTGTGTCTATAGAGTATGTGTCAACTGAAAGAATGATGGCTGACCTGCTGACGAAAGGAGTTGGAAGGTTGAAGCATGAAGCTTGTCTGAGAGGGATTGGCTGCAGATTGAAAGTTAAGGAGGGGTGTTGAAAGAGGTTGTACATCATAACTTGCACTGGCTGATTAGATAGCTGTATTCCTTTATGACATTGTCTTGTACATCATTCGTGTCATTCGTGTCGTCGTATTTGTTTTTTTGAGTAATCTTGTGTATACTATTATATTTTCTACGTTATTGTTTTCTTACAAAGTCTTTCATTAATATAGATTTCCAGAGATCACGACCTCTAAATCATACAGGGTGGCCCATTGATAGACGTTCAAAAGAAAAATTTTGATGCGTCATGCTAAGGGGTATCCAAATCACCCCCATGTATGTTCCGCGATTATTTGTAGTTTTCGAGTTATAAATTATTTAATATTTTTTAAAATTTTCTGCCGAAGGAAATTAAAAAATTCATATCATTACTTTTGCTACACATTTTTTCAATTTTCTTTCTGTGTCATGATTGCCTTGAACGTTACTTTCATATATAAAATAATGAACCTCCTTACATTCCTACTTGTTACTCAAAAAGTATGGTAAATAAAATTTTCGAACAATTTAATGGGCCGATTTAAATTTTGATCATCAATTTAAAAATACAAAAAGGATGTTCCATAGATTGTGGCTTATTTCAAAAATTTAACAGGTCTCTAGGCTACACAAAACATAAAAAAAATTTGATGCTCAATGGGATATTTTTCGCTGACATTGGCATTTTCAAGTTGAGAGGGAAAAAACCCTGAATGTTAATTTAGGCTCCAAATAAATAATTTGCCTATTTTGGTGATTCCTATTGCAAATTATGATAGTGGTAGGGCTTTCGTACAAAGTCCGTCTGGAAAAGTACCGCTTTTTGGCTGTTTCTATTGGAAAGCAGCACTATTGTGTTTCGGTAGAAGTTCTAAGAGAGCTGGTAAAATTTCAGGCACTTGAGCAATTCTATTTTATTTCTTAGGGTGGGCTTTCAGAATTGGGTTGTTTTTTCCGTAACAATGACTACTTGATAGGGTATTTTGAAAGTATTTTGGTACATAAAATGGTATTTTTCGCTGAAATTGGCGTTCAAAACATGTTAGAGAAAAATATGAATCATAATTTAGGTTAAAATAATATATTTTTTTATTTTAGTTACCTATTCTTATGGCAAGTTTTGATTATTGTGAGACAGACTGTACAGAATAGCCCCACCACCTTTGAAGTTGCCACAAGAATAATGAAAATTGTAAAATTTATTATTTTAAACCTAAATTAAGATTCAGGTTTTTCCCTAGCATCTTTTGAACGCCAATTTCAACGAAAAATACCATTTCAAGTACCAAAATAATTTCTTAATACCCTATCAAGTAGTCATTGTTACGGAAAAAACAACCAAATTCTGAAAGCCCACCCTAACAAATAAAATAGAATCGCTCAAGTGCCTGAAATTTTACCAGCTCTCTTAGAACTTCTACCGAAACACAAAAGTGCAAACACTGCTGTTTTCCGATAGAAACAGCCAAAAGCCGGTACTTTTCCAGCGGACTTTGTACAAAAGCCCTACCACTATCATAATTTGCAATAGGAATCACCAAAATAGGCAAATTATTTATTTGAAGCGTAAATTAACATTCAGGGTTTTTTCCCTCTCAACTTTAAAACGCCAATTTCAGCGAAAAATGCCCCATTAAGCACCAAATTTTTTTTTTATGTTTTGGGTAGCCTAAAGACGTGTTAAGTTTTTGAAACAAGTCACAATCTATGGAAAATCCTTTTTGTATTTTTAAATTGATGGTCAATATTTGAATCGGCCCATTAAATTGTTCGAAAATTTTATTTACCATACTTTTTGAGTAACAAGTAGGAATGTAAGGAGGTTCATTATTTTACGTATGAAAGTAACGTTCAAGGCAATCATGACACAGAAAGAAAATTGGAAAAATGTGTAGCAAAAGTAAAGATATGAATTTTTTAATATTTCCTTCGGCAGAAAATTTTAAAAAAATATTAAATGATTTATAACTCGAAAACTACAAATAATCGCGGAACATACATGGGGGTGATTTGGATACCCCTTAGCATGACGCATCCAAATTTTTCTTTTGAACGTCTATCAATGGGGGCCACCCTGTATAAGTTATCAGTATGGAGGTCACTCGAAAGAACTGGACACGCTAATGGCTCCCTCCTTAGCAGAAAGTGCTGCTCTTCAACCTCCTTGAGTCGAGACAGACTGCTGCTGTGCTGTCAAACCATCCCTTAGTTTAATAGTTTGTGCCTAAAACGGAACGGCCTCTAGATACAGAACTAAGCAAACTATCGGTGATTATTTTCACCATTTTCCAGTTTCTAGACTGATTTTACTTCAATATTTAGCATCTAAGAGCAGTGTTTCACATTCTCTTTCCATTTGACTAAGTTAGCTGCACATATCGCGTTAAATAGACCGTCGGACTAAGATATAGAGAGGAAGGGAAGTGTCATTGATATCACGGTCTCTGGGCTGCGTCCCAAGCTCGCTATGGAGTCCGAACATCACCCAAAGTTGAGCCCCGTAAGAGCATTTCAAGGTAACAAGTAATATTTAACTTCCTTTGATACGGTTCATGTGGTCTGTTTGTGTATTCTCGATACGAAATCTTGAAAAAGTTCATATTTGCATGTAAACAAAGCACGCAGATAGTGAACCATATCAAGGTCTCTTAGTTCCAATATAAAATACCTACTTATACATTAAGTTGAGGACGGAAAATGCTTTAGATTAGTTCTTATAAAGGTCATATAAGTAGAACAAGGATTGCTTTCATGTTTAGGCTTTCATACTAAAAGATCAGACATAGTCTTTAAGACATAATCTTTTACTATGGGTGTAACTTTCGAACCATTACACTTGAGGAAACTTTAACAAAAAATAAGGGGGTACCTCCCCTATTTACAAAATATTTTCAAGATTTTATTTTAACTCCGTTGGTGTGACTAATATGAATATCCATACCAAATTACAGCTTTTTAGTATTAAGGGTCACTGAGCTAAGCCACTATAAAAGTTCCTTGTTAACTACGGAACCCTAAAAACTTGTCAGTTGCAAATTCTACTAAATTTTAAACCTACTACTGAGAGCTATGTGGTATGGACTGTTGTAGAGAGTCTGAATCTAACAACAACATCACAACTACAAGTCATCACAATTAGAGCTTTATTGACATATGGTTAACGTGAAACTAAATAGAAAAACAATATGATGTGGCCACTTTTTGGGATATACTTAAAATTGTAACATACATACATAATATCGTACCTCTTTCCCAAAGGGGTAGCATCTTGCTATGATTTAGACATGCTTCCCTTGCTTTCTCTATTTTTCCTTTTATACTCCCTCCTTGATTTAAAGTACTTTTGACCTAGCCTTTATTTAGAACATTCTGAATGTGGTCATGGAATGTTCGCCGGGGCTTTTACCTTCCAACATTTCCATTTACTCTCGCCTGGTAGATCACTTTCGTCAATCTTTCTTTATTTATCCTCTCTACATGACCAAACCATCTCAGCGGTCTTTTTTCAATTTTAGCCGACATAGTGGTATAACAAAATCTTGAAAGGAGGTTTTTAGGTTACCTCTCCTACATGTAAAGTGGGGATGAAAATTTTTCTTCTCATTGATACTATAGTATGGAGTGTCGTTAGATAGGTCTTTCAAAAATATTGTGTGTTTTCAAAGACTTCTTTTCGATTTAGGGATCCATTTGCCAAATACATAGCTTAGATGTGCAAATTTTTGTTAGAGTCAGTCAAGTGTCCCCCTACCAGCTAAATGGTTGTTACTGGAAATGTAGAAAATTTTTAAGTAGTAGCAAATATGGTCTGCTGGTATACTTAGGACGGAAAAAGTTGTAAACCTAGTAAACCTGCTTAACAATAATAATTCTTAAAGCAACTTTACTATGGAACCCTACATTGCGCGTAACCCGACATGCACTTGGCCGGTTTTTTGGGCTAAACTTTAAAGTCAATTTTGCCATTGAGTCGAAAAGAAGAATACCCTCATTTTTCTTTTAAAATTTTACAGCTCTTCACGGCACCATTTTTGAAGAAGATCCGTGCACCAGTTTATCAGAATACCATGACTATGAGCCGTGCTTAGAGTTTGATGACTCTGAACTCTCTTCAACTCTGGGAGGACTTGGTGAGTGAATATTATGTTCAATTCATTTATTTGTCAGTCATATGCTACAATTAAGGTGTTATAATAATTCAGACTTAGAGCTATACATATAACACCCTGTAGGAGCACTGCAAAGATTACGATAAAGAGAGGAAGTACATAATTTTAATTAATTTAACATTTTGATTCTGTTGATGTCTAAAGATAAAACCTTATTACCATCCTTATTCTAATATATAGTGTATAGTATGCTTTATTGTGTATAGTATGCTTTATTGATTAAGATTTTTTTTAGATGGTTTATGAAAGTTGGGTATTTGTCATGATTTTTTATACTGTTTGGAATGTGGTTATATCGACGAATTGTCATGGAAAAAGGACCGGATCTGTATAAGTTGAGAGTTGTTTGTGGTAGGTTTTATTTATTCAAGTTTCTGTTATTTCTTTTAATTGTTTTGATTGGAGAATAGAGATTTACTTGTATGTGTTTTCTGACAAATTAACAGCATTCTGATATATATAGTGACGTAACAATAAATATTTTGTATTCATTAAAAAATATTATATTATTTATTTATGTAATTAAACATCATGGCATAACAATGTTGCTTGTGGAAACTGCAAATAAAATATCACCTAAATGGTTTACATGTATTGATTTGTTTAATATTTGCAAGTATTCTTATAATTTTTTTTTGTATCACAAAAATATCGTGTATTTGAGAACAATTTCCCCACAAAATTATTCCATACGACAGTCTCGACTGGACATTCGCGTAGTATGCGGTTAATGCAGTTTTAAAATCTGTTGTTTTTTTAAGTTGCATAAGAGCGTAAGCTAAAGAGGATAATTTTTTTGACAAGTTGAAGATATGTTGTTTCCAATTTAAGTTAGTGTCGATTTGAATTCCTAGCAGGGTAAAAGTATTATCTGTAAGTATTTTTGTACTATTGTAGTTATATTGTATGTGGAGTGATTGTTTTTGAAAGGGCAGAAATTCTATTATTTTAGTTTTTTCGTAGTTTAATTGTAAATTATGTGCGTTTAACCAATGCTTAATTTTATCCAAAGTTTTATCAAGTTTTATTTTTATTTCGCTAGCGTTTTTACACGAGAAGAGTATAGATATATCATCTGCAAAGAGTGTGCAATGGTCATTTAAAATTTTGGGAAGGTCATTTATGTACACAAGAAATAAAAAACCGGCCAAGTGCGAGTCGGACTCGCGCACTGAGGGTTCCGTACCACCACATAAACATAATTGTATTAGTTGAAATTTCAGTAAGTTAATGTGCTAGATTTTTTGAGTCCGACACGCGCTTGACCAAATTTTATTATTTGTTGTTATTTTATAGCCTATGCCCTATAAACATACCAATTTTCAAGTTTGTAAGTGTTCCCGTTTTTAAATAGAACTAAAACAAAAATCGCCTCAGCAACCATCCAACTTGACCCCTCTCTTATATGAATGTTCTTGAAACGGCAGCTCACCACAATTGGTTACCATTAGTTGTGAGAAAAGTTGTAATATTTAATGATTTCAGACTTTTCCCATTATTTGTACTGTGAGACCTAGCTTCTTGCCAAATTTCATAATTTTAGGTCAACGGGAAGTACCCTGTAGGTTTTTCATTTTTTAATAAATGTATGGAGATGAGGACATAAAATGCCATATCTTTTGATTACGTCGTTGTAAAAAATTTAAATTTTCAGATCTTGTGTGGTTCATGGATCCTAATATATGGTATTAATTTCAACCGGATACCTTTATCCGTTCGTGAGATAAAGGGTCTTGACAGACAGACAGACAGACAACAAAGTGATCCTATAAGGGTTCCGTTTTTTTCTTTTGAGGTACGGAACCCTAAAAACAACCTAACACTGAGCCTTGGGGATTGAGTTATTTACTGCAATTTTTTCGGATCTTATCTTTTTCGACTTCTTGGGCATATCTGTTTTATTTATTAGTACTTATTACTATTCCTTTCTTTCACAAATCTTAGGTATACCTACTTCTATAATAAATACATATATACATTACACACTATTTATCCTTATACATAACATTAACCAGTCACAAAGTACTTTTTTTCATTTTTAAACTCGCACACACACACACACAAATTTACCAACTTTATTTTTTTTTCTTGCGTACTCGCGGCACTCGCGTTTCCTCATAGTTTAGGTTATAGGTAGTAGCTGAAAAACGGTGTTTTGCCCTTCCGGGCGATATAATACACTGAGCTACGGCCTTTTTGTACCGCTGCGGCACACATGTACTCGCGCCAGTTTTAAAAAATTTAGAAATTTGTATCTTTTGTTTTTGTCTTTCATAGTTTACTGTCCCTCGTATATTGTGTGTCGAATATGTGTATGAATAAACATTTTTATCTATCTATCTATCTATCTGTTCCACCCTACCAGTTTCGAAGTCTGTATTTTCTACTTCCACATACTGAGTTCGGTTTGTCAAATAAGAGGTTCAAATTAAGAGGTGTTCATGTTGTTGTTTATTATTTTTCCTTGTGACACACTCCGTCCTTTGTTGTAGAATAAGTTTTTTTAAACCGACAATAATTTTATTTTTATAATATCTATATTACAAATTTATAATGAAAAATTTTGCCTATAATAGAGTTCACAAAAGTTTCAGGTGTTTTGTAAACACAAAAGTTTCACAAAAGTTTCAGGTGTTTTGGAAATTAACGCTACTCTGACAACTGTAACTTCGTGGCTACAGTCCATTAATCTTAGCGTCAACCCAAAAAAGACAAAATTAATTCAGTTTGGTAATTATAAAAAATCAAAACTAAACTTGACAATAAATTGTAATGATGTAGTGCTTGAAGAAGTATGTGATACGGAATTCCTTGGTGTCACTATTGACTCTCACCTTAATTGGAAAAAGCATATAGAAAAGCTTAATAACAAACTTAGTAGCCGATGCTATGCACTGTCCGTCTTAGTAGATGCTGCATCGACTGAGGTTGCGGTTAGTGCGTATTATGGAAATGTTTACCCTCTTCTTTTATACGGAATTATATTTTGGGGAAACTCTGTCGACGTATGTAAAACTTTCCTTCTGCAGAAACGATGCCTACGTATTATATTTAGAAAACCTAACAATTATTCTCTCAGGTCAATTTTTAGAGATAAGGGTTTCTTAACGGTTACTGGTATCTTTATAATGGAAATTTGTAGCCTAGTACATAAGCACAAGAATTTTTTTACCTGCGTTTCTGACATACATTCAAGGAATGTCAGACATAAACACCGTCTTGTTATTCCTACTTCTATCAGATGTATGATATTTGATAAATGTACCACAGTGACTGCGGTCAGAATTTATAATAGATTACCAGAAAGCATTAAATCCCTGGGTGACAATAAATTTAAACTGACATTGAAGACATGGTTAACGGACAATGTATTTTATAATTTAAATGAATTCTTTTCTGCGACATCTGTAAATTGACATATGATTTTAATTTTAATTTAGTTGTTATATAATTTTGATTTACTTATGCTGTAATTATTTGTTAATTTTTCTTAAGCTAAAAAAGTCATTTTATTTGTATAGTGTAATCGATTAGATCTTTTAAAAGATTGCATGCCTGATCTAAGGTAAGAGCTGTTCTGAACTATACTTACTACATACCATCTGTATTTTATTACCAGTTCTAGCAATAAAAACTATTCTATTCTAACAAAAAATTTTCAGCTAGGACATAGTTCCTGAACTACGAACTCAAATTTAATAAGCTCAGACTAAGAAATTACGTATTTAGTGTGTAACATATACAGCCTGTGATAGGACAGAACATTCAAAACCAGTATTGGTTTGTCCGTACGCCATAGCACCTGCCTCCTTTAGTGCTCATCACTGTGTACCACGCGAAGAGGTACAATACAACAACTATAATATATCTTTAAACCCAAATTAAATCCTAGTGCGGTAGTGCCCCCTTTTGTAGTGTTCAAAATCCCTATACCCTAATTTTACGTTTGTTTCCCGTGGCACTACTGCGTGGCACTACCAGTAGTGTCACGGGGGATTTTCCTTTCCCATGACACTACCGGTAGAGTCAAAGGTAAAATTATAGTCCCGCTGTGGACATCAATGCATGGGCGCCGGCAGGGGGGTGCCAGGTGGTGCACTTGCACCCCTTGGAAATCTCGAGATCAACATTAAAACTAGAATTATAGATTTCTTTATTTACATTAATTAGTACAATAATTAGTAGGCAGTAATTATTGAAAAGTCGACCGCTTCTTTCGCTTCATCAGAGTAATGGTTTCACGAAGAGCATGAGCACAGGTTTCAATAATTTCATTTTGTACCTGATGAGATAAATACAGGGCATTTTTCGAACCAGTTGTAAAGTGGTCTTTTTAAACTGTATCTCCTGCTTCAACTCTGAAATTAGTAAGTCCTTGAAAACTTCTTCGAAGGAGTAAATCATGCGTAGCACAAAACACAATAATTTTTATTTGGGAAACGGCACAAAGTGTTTCTGCTAACGTGCTGTCGAGGGTAAAATTGTACGTGTGGTACGGCGGAAATTGTTCGAAAACTAAAATCGGCACCCCCTGGAAATTATTTCTGCCGGCGCCCATGCATCAATGATTATAAAAATCTTACAACAGAAACACGCTTTCTGTTTCTTATATTCCACAATTCTTTTATCTTTACTTTACATTGTAATAATGCAAAATACAAACTATACAAATATTTTAAATTTCGGTAAAGATATAATACAGAGTTACTTTTAAATGCTAACCCCTTGAAAATGAACAACTTTTCTTAAAGAACAGGTCGAAATATGAAAAAAAAACCTGTATTATCTGTATATATAAAAAGACACCCTAACTGAATGATCTATCAACGCACAGCCCAAACCCTTTTATCTAGAAACTAGCTGTTGCCCGCGGCTTCGCTCGCGGGGATTTCGTATTTAGGTTGTTACCGGTTTTCCGAAGCAATGAGATATTTTAGTCCAGGGAAATTATTATTTATCCCATAATTTCGGGGTAATTTTAAACTAAGGAAAACAGGACTAACCCTGCGCAAATCATTGAGTATAATTCAAGATCTAGCTGAATTTTATATAATATACAGACGTTACTCATAAATTACTCAGAACAGAGGAACTGAGCAGCAGTATCCTAACAAATGTAAAGAGAGAGATGAGAGACACCTTTAAGTAATATTTCAAAACAGAGCCAATTCCCAGAAGTAATTGAGAAAAACTAAAACCCTCTCCCTCTCTCTCCCTCTCCCCCCTTCCTCTCCCCCTCCCCCTCCCTCTGTCTCACCCCCTGCCCCTCCCTCTCCCTCACCCCCTCCCCATCCCTCTCTCCCTCCCTCTCCTCCTTCTCCCTCTCCCTCTACTTGTACCTGTACCTCTACCTCTCTATGTCTCTACCTCTCTACGTCTCTATCTCTCTACACGTCTCTACCTCTATACGTCTCTACCTCTCTACCTCTCAACATCGGCTTTTTTTGTCAAGGCGTGACAATTTAACTAATTTATTTATCTATGGTTGTACGTACACAGCGCCTCTCCCGCCGGAACTCCTGGATTTGGACTTGTTGGAGCGACCAGCTAGCGACGGCACCATCGAGGAAAATTTCGAGAAGGAACTCGCGAAGGCGCCAGAAGTTTATGCTGAGGTACGTCTATAATATAATACATAAACCTGACATAAACTTATTACTTTTTATTTTTGGATAGTAGTATTGTCAATTTTAATTATTGTTAAAACTATCTCTAGGATCTGTTAACTAAGACGGAGTAATATTCGATATGATATTATTATTAGGACTCTTCTTTAATTGGTTGTGATATGTTTTTAACTATTGAAGATACATTGTCGATTTGGGATTGCCGCCTGTTATGACTGTATTGTAGATATTATTAAGAAATATATATAAATAAAACAGTCACACACAATTACAGTAAAAACAGTATAGTCACAAATTAACTAAATAACCCGCCCCAAATCATTCCGGGCGCAAAGGTGCCCATCACACTTGCAGCGTTCCCACGTTGAATTGCGATAGACAACCTTTGCGACAGGAAAGACCCAGAGCGAGGGTCATGTCCCCTCTCCCGTAATCGACGACCTAAATCCCTTACGCAGCTTATAGCATCCGCACCCCAGCATCCAGTGGTCTCTACTGCAAAGAGGACAAAGCAATAGCTGTCGAGTGCTGAATATTTGCTCCGCTTCTTAAGAGCTGCGGATTGAGCTGCGGCTCCTGCAGTTCGCATGGTAGTAAGGTGCGAGGCGGCAAAAGTGCTGACGCACGTAGCGTCCCACAGTAGGCACTTCCCCTTTTGCCATGGCACCAAAGTCATGCCATCGGGCCTCTTGCCATCCGACCGGCTAAGGCCCGGTGGCTCAAGCACACATGGAACGTTAGCGGAAACCACCGCTCTCCTAACGATATCGTTCAGTGCGTGATGGCGCGGAAATCTACCCGCACAACGACAGCAGCTTTTTTTTATATTTGCTTTATTATATATATTATATATAATAAAGCAAATATATTATATTTGTCAAATAAGCTAACGTTTGACGATCATTACCGCCTGTTTCCAACAACACTACTTTTGGGTCGTTACGCCTGAGGACTAAGCAACTAACGATGATTGCTGAGTCTAAATAATAAATTTTTGCTTTGAATATACTACTATTTTAATGCTAAATTCAATCATTAAATTTCATCATAATCATAAATTAGCGCAGCTCACGTTTCAGACCTCGGCTGCGTCCCATAATCCTACACTCTGGTTTTAGAGTGGTTTTCTATCAGTGCTGTACGCGGGAAGCTAAGCTGTGAACTGGGAAAATTCCAACCAATAGGTTTGCTCCATTTTCCTTGCTCCATTTTCCTACCTTGTTTAGTGGAACAATCTTATCGGCTTGAAAGTTTCAGCTCACAGCTTAGCTACCTCGCACAACTTTGGTGGAAAACTACCCTTATACCTCTCATTATACTGTGTCCGGTGACCGACTTCACAAACTTAACCCTTCCCAAGGAACTTAGGTCGATATACAAAAAAAAATCTACCTCCAGTCCAAAATGTGATGTCCGCTGATGCACTTATTTTGACCTATGTTCCTTAAGGAGTGATCACACCTAGCTGATACAAATGTATAATATTTCCGCACTGGAATATACCTGTAGAGCGATGGTATTTAGTTTATAAATCAAGGTTTAAGCTGTAGGCATGCCCGTCAACTATTTTTTCTGATAAAAAAATCTGGTTGCCCCGTTTTTCCGCCATTGTCAGACGATTACCGAAAAGTTTTCTAGATAAAAAAAACATAGGAGCGTAGATCTGTTCATCTTTTAAATTTTAAAACCAAGAATAATTGAATCAACTCAGTTTTAGAGAAGAAAACAGGGGAAAGCGGAACGTCGTTTTGTAGTCAAAATGGGTCTTAAGCCGCGATCACACCTAACTGAATTCAAAGACTAATTCGGCATACATTGCTGTGAGGCTTGGTTATGTTAATTGCAATATCCTTACTACAACGAGCAGTGTATGCCGAATTAGTCTTCGAATTCAGCCAGGTGTGATCACTCCTTTAGGAGAAATTGTTCAGTTTCATGGTTAGAATCTACCGTATAAGTTTGTGCAGTTGGTCACCGGACACATTGTATACCGTTGCATATATACTATAAGTTACTTTGTTGACAGATATCCGGTAGTTCCTCGGACGAATCATTTGCCGAGTTGTCAGAGACAGGATTGGTGGAGGTAGTAGGGGATGATGAGATTGGACGCCGCATCATCGTCGTGTCTGCCTGCAGGCTGCCTCCCACCAAGGACCTGCATCCGGACAAGCTGTTGAGGTTGGTTGTCGTGTCAAGTTAGTTGTAAGCACAGATCATATAATACTAGCAAACTAGGTTGGAAGCAAGTTGGTGATTTTCGGACAACTCGAGAAGTTTGTCGTGTAACAACTCGGTGAGGGATGGGTGTCTAAAGACTGCAAATGTTCGGTGCAATAGCCAATGAAGGTGCATCCCAAGATACTCGTACAACACTTTAAGGAGCTTGGTGCTTGGTAATGGTACTTACTGAAGTATAATATAACTGACTAACTGTCCCAGGTGCCATTGTTTTCGAGTCGCCAACGTACCTTATCGACGCATGAGGTCTGTTTAAGCATTTGGTAGTGACTCTTTCTTCTGCGCCGTATGTCGCGGGTTTGATTCCCGTTCAGGACAAATATTTGAGTCAAATTGTGAAAATAGTTTATTTATTATATAGGGTGACTTTTAATTAGTTCTTGATAGAAAAAGGTATGCATGTACTCATGATACTGAACAACTTTCCCCAAGGAACATAGGTCGAAATACGAAAATCTAGTTTTGACCTCCCATAGAAACTGCATCGGCTGATAGCGCATTTTGTATGGGAGGTCAAATTTGGTTTTTCGCATTTCGACCTATGTTCCTTGGGAAAAGTTGTTCAGTATCATGAGAACATGCATATCTTTTGCTATCAACAACTAATTAAAAATCAGCCTATAGAGAGTAGAATTGATTTAACATCTTTTTGATAGAGTTCATTCGTTTGAAATTTGCTTTTGTTTTTGCCGCTTTGAGGTCGTATTCAATTATTCCTCTCGAATGTCAGATTTTACTCATAATGTATTTTATTATTAACAAAGCATGTCACTCTTGACAGCGCATTCGAATGTTTCTGTGTCGACAGAAGCGTCATAGTAATCCACAGGGCTTGTACCGCGTACTAGAATAAAATGAAACCTGAAAATACAGTTAACTCAAGAGATATTAGTTCTTTGAAATATCGGGTGTAAAAAAATTGTAAGCGCTATTAATTTAGCTACGCTACGACCATGACACTGTAGTAAGTTGAATTTCTTTTTTCGTATTTCGACTTATCTTCCTTAGGAAAAGTTGTTTAGTTTCATGGTCTGAGTAACACGTTAAAATAGTGCTGAACACCTTTTTAAAGCCATAAATTACGCAGTAAATGTGGCAACGTTCTGGGCTATAAATATTTAATTAAATATTTGTAATTGATCGACACGATAAGAAGAAGTGCTTACTATTTTTTTACACCTTGTATATTTCAGCTTTGTGGTGCCGCCAAAGAATAATACCAACCCATCTCTGCCCATGGATATCGTAAGAGGCGACTAAGGGCTTATGAACCGGAGGATGGGCATTAGCATCTTTCTGTGTATCGTCCCATCTTACATACTGCGGTCACCAACAACAGCGGTCGCCAGCCGCAACGCTTACAAGCGTGGTGACTATGGTAAATCCCCTCCTAAGTACTACGAATGTTTGCTGGAGTTCTGGAGGGAGCTCCCTGTCCTGCAGTGGACTTTTCATGGGATGTTATGTGTATATTTCAACGGAATTTAATATAAGCATTACGGATATGCCTTTAACACCAATGAAATAAGGTCTGGATGGTTTGTGAAGTTTTCGATATTTTCATCACAGGATTTTAAGCAAATTTTAATTGTACAGGTTCCTGATGTTCACCCTAGACAAATACGTGGAGCAAGACTACAGTTTAGTGTATTTCCACTGCGGGCTTTCTTCTTTAAATAAACCTCCGTTATCGTGGCTATGGAAAGCCTACAAAGGTGAGTTTTTTTACATGTAACTTTTATAGGGTTCCGTACCCAAAGTGTGAAAAACGATGCCCTATTAATATGCCTCCGATGTAAAATTAAAATAAATTAAGGGCTCTACAATAGTAGTATTTTTAGATGATTTTTCCTCGATTTTTGTTTTAGCTCTATCGTAAAAACGTGCAAATTTATATGTTTATTATAGTGCATAAGCACAATCCCGAGCCGCAGGGAACGAAAAATTCTATGAGAGACTGGAAAAAGCTGAAAACGAGAACACCATATATAAAATCGCTCGCCAGCGACATAGACAAACGCTTGATGTCAAACAATAAATATATACGAAACACCCAAGGTACTCTGCTAACATCCAACAAAGGCATCAATGAGAGGTGGAAAGAGTACTTTGAACAGCTTATGAATGAAGAATTTTCCAGCAAGCCAATGCCCCTTATGCCAGCAACTGAAGGACCCATAGATGGAATCACCCCGGAGGAAATCAAAAAAGCCGTCGGTCTTGATCAAATTCCAATCGATATCTGGAAGAAAACCAACGCCGCACTACCTTGGCTAGCGAAGCTTTTCAACAAAATTCTCATTGAGGGAAAGATACCCGAGTCCTGGCGCAACACATATCCTGTGAAATTTTCAACCAGCTACCCATGTCGGTTCAAAAGATACAACTATCGACCTAGTAAAACACGACACATTTTCGACATTATGCCCCACTGTGCGTCTCTGTCGCGTCCTGCCGGGGAGCAACACTTCTTATATGTTACCTATAAGTGTTTACTTGAATTGTGCCAAATTTCATCCCAGCAGGTTTTGTGCAAGGTACGCCTTGATGGGTCTCCTACTATGTTGATTGTCAACCTACTCAACAATTCTTTTCTGTTGTATATGCAACTGCATTAATTGTTATCTAATATAGTTATGTAACAGGATCGAGGAGAAATTTCAGTCGCGGACAAATAATAAAAACAAATATAAATTTTCCGTTTAAAATAATTAAACTGTTTTTATTAATAAATAAGATATTTTTATTTTCGAAATAAAATAATTTATTTGCATGAATATACATGTTTACAAATTTACAGGGTCTTATTGTACAGTTAGCGGAAAGTATATTCAACCTGATCACAGGCAGGCAAATATTTCAATTAAAGCTAAGTCTATAATAAAGTTAGATTTTATTAAAAATTTCCATTCAAATACTCTGCCACACTATAAAAACATTTTTCGGCTAGCCAAAGATTAAGCTCTTTTTTAAATATGTTACCATTTAACAATTTTAAAGTATCTTGCAAATTATTATAAATTCGTATACACATATTAAATACATTGTTTTTATTCAAGCATTCGACAGAAAGTACAAGAAGAATCTAAAAGCACTGTATCTCGTCCACCCGACTACCATTGTAAGGATCGTGTGGCAGATGCTCAGACCGGCTATCAGTGTTAAGTTCGGAAAAAAAATGATGTACTTGAATTATCTCCACGAATTGGGACAACATCTGAATCTGGAGAAACTGTGCATACCTGAACCTGTTCTGGAGTGAGTATCCTTATTCATCATTGCATCTTATACAATATTCTTCTTCTGGACAAGATGCTCTCTCTAAAATTTTCACGGCAAATTATTCAAACGGTTCCTGTCTTCTAGTGGTTAGAGCGTTCGGTACTTGATCTGGAGGTTCCGTCCGCATAAAACTATATTCCTAATTAAACTCCTACAGTCAGAGTGAGACGAAGCGTAGGCAGGCCCCCCATAAGGTGGACCGACGATCTGGTAAAGGTCGCGGGAAGCCAATGCATGTGAGCAGCAGCACTGAACCGCGAGTCATAGGGGTCTTTAGGGGAGGCCTATGTCCAGCATTGGTCGTCTTTCGGCTGATATGATGATGAGTCAGAGAATTAAGCTTGATTAGAATTATAGCAAGACAGAGCTATGGATGAGAGCAGGAAGAGGTAATACGTGTCTCTGTCGCTCCAATATCTTACGCATCGCTTTGTTCTGCTCTCACACTACTGACATTCTAATCAGTTATCGATTGTAGGGTATGAATTTTCAAAAACCCTGTCGTAGTGATTTACGTGATGTCGTCTCTCTCCCAGCTGTCGTATCTCCACTTCACTGATAAAAAGCGGCAGACCAAAATAAATGCATCTATTCCAGACTCACCACTAATTTAAGGTGGCTTTCCACCAGGGCTGTGCTAACAAGCTGGTCTGTAACCTAGATAAACTCCAACCAATAGGCTTGCTCCATTTTCGAGCGCAGCTCTAAGCTAGGCAAATGGAGCAATCCTATAAGTTGGAATTTTCCAGCACAGTCGCAGCAGCAGCTTTTTTATGAAGTTTTCAATTATAGTCCGAAACACATTTGCAATTTGCTTGCGCGCTTAACTCCTTTGCAAGAGCTCACAAATTTAAAACATTGCATTGCAATATCTTAAGGCCGGCAACGCACAAGTACCACCCCCCAGGTGTTGCAAGTGTCTATGGGCGGCAGTGACACTTACCATCAGGTGAGCTGTCTGCTCGTTTGCCTGCTCTAACATAAAAAAAAAAACAAAACAGTGCAATATATTAAATTCCGTTATTGCACTGTTTTGTATCTGAGCAGAATACCTTTTTTGTGATCACTTTCCGAGTTACTATTGATGTCATAAAAACGAAGTAAAAAGAGACGCCTCATGTCAATGTAAACAGCCTTTACAATGATTCCCGTACTTCACCGCTAAAAAAAAATTACTATAGTAGAATAACATAACTAATCTCTGGAACAGATATGACAAACTTCTGCTAAGCAAGAACCCACGCGCGGCAGAAGTAGCGCGCCAAGCCTGTAACCCGGTCGAGAAACCAGAAGAAAATGAAGCGAAAGAAACCCGTCAAAAAAGTCTGTTACCACCCCCCACGCAACAGTTCGGAGTGTCCCTACAGTTCATCAAGGAAAACAATGCAAATATGATTGATTGCATTCCTCCCGTCGTTAGGCAATGCGTCGAGTTCTTGTCACAACCTGATGGTAAGTTTTTATTACCCATGAGTTCATGTCTTTGGTCTCAGTCCTGATCTCCTGAGAACATATAGATGTGGTCGATCATGGAACGATATCTGATGACCGTACTCAGAACTCCCAATAAAAATGGTTACTTACTAGTTCCGACAAAAAGGAACTGACCTATTATCCATTTTTTTCGTTAACTCCAACGCTTATTCACAAAACACCTTCGTTTTGCTTCTAGACGCAAAACGGAAGCCTTTTTCTCAAATGTTTCCTAGTGTAAAACGTTGGTAAGCGTTGGTGGAATAAACAAAAAATATGGATCATAATTGAAAAATTTGTAATAATTTGGAAAACAAATATTTGCAGTTGTCCCTTTTTTTCTTTCGACTGTTTTGTAATTTGATAAAAAAGACAGACAAAATTAGGCACGGTAGTTTTTACCTTACCACTGAAATATTGTCTAAAGCTTTGTTTTGTCGTATGGAGTCCTCGGTGCTAGAGTCCGAATCGCACTTGTTTAGGAATATTGACTATTGCGCATACCCTAAATAACCCTGTGAATTTAAATGTTTAGGTGATATTTTATAACTCTGGGATACTCAAGAATTGGGCACCTGTGCTCATTATTTGCATATTAAGTCATGCTTTGTGTGTTCTGGTATGAGTCATTTATCGATCCAACTACCCAACTGCACGTAGCCGTGAAAAGTGGTAGCCACCCGATAAAAATATATTTGATAACGGCGTACAGATTACAAGCCAAATGATGCATTAATTTAACTGTTGTATTTTGATCATACTTGACAAAAATGTGTAAGAAATATCGGGATTCGTTTTAAGCGGTGACTAACTCGGAACAAAAAATATGTGTTCCAAGCAAAGACAATTTAATTCTTTAATGTACTGAAATAGACCTAAAGATTTGCATCATTTAAGAAATCGCTTCATTTAAAGCCGCGACAGCTTAGTTTGGATGAGCAGTGGCACAGTTGACGGTACTCCGAAAATTGCTGGTTCGATTTCAGGTCGCGTCAAATTTGTCTTCTCTTATTTTATTTTATTTATGGACGATTCATACAAAACACTCACAGTCCCTGACAAAATTTTATGGGCAGAACAAAATTTGTGGGGTTGGGAATTGTGCAAGAGCACTTCAAGCCGGATACACAGGACTTTGTACCGCGCTCTCTCACGCAGGAGTCAAAGTTGTAGTTGTAAGTTGTAATGTGTGGAAGTTTGATCTTGACACATGACTTCGGTCCATTTTTACTTCAATAGCCGTAGGGGCTAAAATCGCGGCGCGAATATACAGCATAAAGTGCTATTTTCTGTACTTATTTTTTAATTATATGATATTTCTATTATAGCCCTGGAAACTGAGGGTATATTCCGTCGTTCGGCCAACATATCGGTGATAAAGGAGCTACAGCGAGCCTGTAATAGGGGAGAGAAGATATCCTTCCGGAACGACCCACACAACGCGGCCGTCCTACTCAAGACATTCCTAAGAGACCTGGAAGAGCCGCTAATGACCTTCCCTTTGTACGATGAGATCCTCAAGACCCAGAGTACGTAAAAAAATAAATTTACATGGTGAAGTTTAAAAATAAAGGGAATTGTTTTACTTGTTACTGGTATAGATCGTCAATGTGAGGAACACAATTTGTATTGTAGTGAGATTCTATATTAACTTTAAATGATTGTTCTATATTACTTGAGGACCAACCCTGAAAGATTGTTTTAGGAAGAACAACAATTTTCCCTTATACATACACAAAGATACTCGTTCAACAACAATACAAGACACGAAGTTATATGTCAAAACCTGGTAAAGCAAATCTTACTACGGATAAAGGATGACTGCTTTGCCGTCTATCTCGGTCCTTTAAGTTGAAAAGTATAAGTATGATTGGAAAACATACGTGAAATAGTTGGTATAAAATTTCATCCTGAACAAGAAACATATTATCAACAACGCACATGTCAAAAACTGATTATGTACCTACGCCAAAAAGCAGAGGTCATACAAGGTCACAATTTAAGAGTAATATTTAGATCAATCATTCCGCTAAACCTGCGCTCATGCCGAATTTCAAACATGTACGACCTTTTTCCCTTTTTCAACCAGTAAAGCACCTAATCAATAGATTAATGGCCACTCGAGACACAGGAGAAGCAAGGTTTTGAAAATAGTGGGGCCCGGAGAGCATTCATTCAGTACACCTTTCCTGAGACTGTGGAAAGACGCGTTGCGTAAATGAACGCATAGATCGATTGTTTCCATTTTAGTAGTTGTACCACGGAGTTGGACCGTATCATACAGGTCTACCAGTGGGTTTCGTAAGAGGCGACTAAGGGCTTATGAACCGGAGGATGGGCAGCAGCATCTTTCTGTGTATCGTACCCGTTTACGTACTACGGTCACCAACAACAGCGGTCGTCAGCCGCAACGCATACAAGCGTGATGACTATGGTAAATTCCCTCCCTAAGTACTCGTACCACGCGTTTTAGATGGAGTTCAGGAGGGAGCTCCCTCTCCTGTAGTAGATGTTTCATGGGATGTAATAATATGATGATAATACAGGGTTATTTTCGACCCATGATCACAGAGATATAGCCATAAAAATATTTTTTCGAATGTTGATGACCCACAAAAATTTGTGCCGAAACTGATAATTGCTATGATATGTAACTTTTTTATATGGGAATTATAAGGAAACGAATTTTTCTTAGTCATTTTTAGGGTTTCGATATCAAAATGGTAAAAAAAAGAACCCTTATGGTGTCGCTAAACAAGTTTGCACGCACACATATTGTAGTATTTAAATAAATATTTCAGCTTTAGCTGCATACTTGGTAATTTAGCTATATTAAATTATTCGATCGATTCACAGCGACCCCTAAATATGCTTCTATCGGTCTGATTTTTGGTATATATACTTTTTTTTTAGACAAAAGACAAAAAAAGCTTTGTGGAGCGGATTAAATCACACTTTTTTTTTCATACAAGCGTGGACCACCCTAATAGTTAACATCAAATCTCGTTTCCGACCTAAATTTCTGTGGGAAATACTATCATTAATTGTCTGAGAGTTACGTGCGATTTAAGGCCAAGTACTCAGTTGAAAATGGCCAAACTACAACATAAATAATACAAGACATATTTTTGTTTCAGCGTGGCCACTTCAGGACAGGCCCCGGCAGGTGAAAATTCTCATTTTGGAGAGGCTCCCGCTTGAAAACTATAAACTTCTAAAATACATCATACAGTTTTTATGGAAGGCGAGTACTGATTTTTAAGTTTTCCAAAATCTTTATAGCATCTGTTCGAACAAATTTTTTACATAGCGCCATTTGTGAATTAACTTGGATAATAAGGGATTTTCTACTACATTTTTTTAATTGGATGTGGTACGCTGATCGTTGTTGGTAATTTTTTTTAAGGCTTAATAAATAAATGAAATCTTTATAAAAGAAAATATATCATAAACATTTGACAGCAATAAACTGAAGAATTTTCATACTGAGTGACCGTTCAGTGTCACTGTTTCCGATTTACTCATACTGATCAGCAGCGCCATCCAGTTGGAACTGAAGCATTTTCATACTGAGTGACCGTTCTGTGTCAGTGCTTCCAATTTACTCATACTGATCAGCAGCGCCATCCAGTTGGAACTGAATCGTTTTCATACTGAGTGACCGTTCTGTGTAACTGTTTCCAATTTCCTCACGCTGATCATCAGCGCCATTCAGTTGAAACTGAATCATTTTCATACTGAGTGACCATTCAGTGCCACTGTTTCCAATTTCCTCACGTTGATCATCAGCGCCATCAAGTTGAAACTGAATCATTTTCATACTGAGTGACCGTTCAGTGTCACTGTTTCCAATTTCCTCACGTTGATCATCAGCGCCATCCAGTTGAAACTGAATCATTTTCATACTGAGTGACCGTTCAGTGTCACTGCTTCCAATTTACTCATACTGATCAGCAGCGCCATCCAGTTGAAACTGAATCATTTTCATACTGAGTGACCGTTCAGTGCACAGAGCGTGGTTCAGTGTCACTGTTTCCGATTTACTCATACTGATCAGCAGCGCCATCCAGTTGGAACTGAATCATTTTCATACTGAGTGACCGTTCTGTGTCACTGCTTTCAAATTACTCATACTGATCAGCAGCGCCATCCAGTTGGAACTGAATCATTTTCATACTGAGTGACCGTTCTGTGTCAGTGCTTCCAATTTACTCATACTGATCAGCAGCGCCATCCAGTTGGAACTGAATCATTTTCATATTGAGTGACCGTTCTGTGTCACTGCTTCCAATTTACTCATACTGATCAGCAGCGCCATTCAGTTGAAACTGAATCATTTTCATACTGAGTGACCGTTCAGTGTCACTGTTTCCAATTTCCTCACGCTGATCATCAGCGCCTTCCATTTGAAACTGAATCATTTTCATACCGAGTGACCGTTCAGTGTCACTGTTTCCAATTTCCTCACGTTGATCATCAGCGCCATCCAGTTGAAACTGAATCATTTTCATACTGAGTGACCGTTCAGTGTCACTGCTTCCAATTTACTCATACTGATCAGCAGCGCCATCCAGTTGGAATTGAATCATTTTCATACTGAGTGACCGTTCTGTGTCAGTGCTTCCAATTTACTCATACTGATCAGCAGCGCCATCCAGTTGGAACTGAATCGTTTTCATACTGAGTGACCGTTCTGTGTAACTGTTTCGAATTTCCTCACGCTGATCATCAGCGCCATTCAGTTGAAACTGAATCATTTTCATACTGAGTGACCGTTCAGTGTCACTGTTTCCAATTTCCTCACGTTGATCATCAGCGCCATCCAGTTGAAACTGAATCATTTTCATACTGAGTGACCGTTCAGTGTCACTGTTTCCAATTTCCTCACGTTGATCATCAGCGCCATCCAGTTGAAACTGAATCATTTTCATACTGAGTGACCGTTCAGTGTCAGTGCTTCCAATTTACTCATACTGATCAGCAGCGCCATTCAGTTGAAACTGAATCATTTTCATACTGAGTGAGCGTTCAGTGTCACTGTTTCCAATTTCCTCACGCTGATCATCAGCGCCATCCAGTTGAAACTGAATCATTTTCATACTGAGTGACCGTTCAGTGTCACTGTTTCCAATTTCCTCACGTTGATCATCAGCGCCATCCAGTTGAAACTGAATCATTTTCATACTGAGTGACCGTTCAGTGTCACTGTTTCCAATTTCCTCACGTTGATCATCAGCGCCATCCAGTTGAAACTGAATCATTTTCATACTGAGTGACCGTTCAGTGTCAGTGCTTCCAATTTACTCATACTGATCAGCAGCGCCATTCAGTTGAAACTGAATCATTTTCATACTGAGTGACCGTTCAGTGTCACTGTTTCCAATTTCCTAGCGCTGATCGTTACAAAAGATCGTTGGGAGCACGCCATCGGTTATAGGCCCGTGGCACACCTAATTGTGCAACGGGAATGTAACTTTATTTATTACTTGCGATTGCAATTTAACGATACGCGCGCTAAGAGCTCTTTATCTTAACGAGATCTGAACACACCCTTATGATATGCGTTGTCCGTCAATCTTAGAGATTCATTAACCGACTTTAGAAGAAGGAGGACTTTCTTTAGTTGACCATATTCTTTCTTACTTTATTAAGTAGATACGTAACAATTGCAGGTCCAAGACAGGAGTTGCCTAAATAAGATGACTAGCAGCAACTTAGCAGTTGTCTTCGGCCCGAATCTGGTGTGGCCGCCAAACGGGCAGATGTCGCTTCAAGCCATAGCACCCATCAACGCATTCACTGACTTCATACTTTCCAACCAAAAGTCCATATTTATTATCTAAGTGTCGTTACCCCGAATATAAAAATAAAAGCCAGTTGCACGAAGCTTTAAAGTTAAAGCTGCTTTCAGCTTATTTCAACAAAAAAGTGTCGGCAATAGAATTGAAGGACCTTTTTCTGCAGGACGTTTTCTGCAACTGGTAGCATATCACACGCGTCAGTTGTTTTGAATTGGCACGAATGGTCTACCTTAAGGGCTTTCCTGCAGTCAACTAGTGCCCCCATCACTTAAAAAATATTAATAGTAGTTTAGCTGACGTCATTAAGATATTTTAATATCTAATAATGAATAAACGATTTTGACTTTGACTCGTTAAATACAAAACTTATCGAAAATCTGTCTTACCAGATTGAAGCAAAGGTTAGTTCATTTAGTACCTATCAATCCTGAAAAATATAGTTCACTGTAGTTACAGTTACAAAAACTGGAAAAACAGCCACTTTTAGAAAGATTTTGTATCTGTTACTACATTGAACTATAGTTTTCAGGATTGCTAGCTTCTAAATAAGCTAAGGTACCTTTACCTCAATCTGTTATGACAGATATTTTCGATAGGCTTATTATTTTTGAGGCAACGAACAAATGAAACGGCAACTAACAGTTTGCATCTAATAAATTAATCTGGCAGCGATTAAATATTTTAGCAACGATTGATAAAAACTAAATAATGGCTGATTCTTTAAAGTAGCAAATATATTAAACAGGGGCAATGAAATCATAAGCGAGGTACTATAAATAATGACTTGGCGACTAATTTTAACAGTGGGATAGCAAAGATTGTATTATTGGCAACAATAGGCTCCCATATAAAAATACACTTTCGGGCTGCCATTTGTAGGCAGCTGTAAAAATTTAAACAGGTTCTATTATTAAGTATTTGGATTTCAGTATTTTTGTTTGTAGAATCATAATTTAATGAAAACGGCGACAAGGTTAGTCATTGCATAGAAACAGAGTGCGGGTCGAATATATAAAGATTTTATATTTTTTTGTGCTGTGAGAGTCTCCTTTTTTTATTTGCGAGGGGCGACAAGGGAACTTGGCCTTGGAACATGACCTTGGAGCTTCAATTATAAATTCGCTTTACTTTGTTATCAATTAATCATACTTCCGCGTGCTTTTTAACCTTTTTACAATGACTACTGCTTTTCTCTAAATGACCACTACCATCACGAAGTGGGGGGACGAGGGGGCGCCGCTCCCCAGAATGGGGGTTCGGGGGGTGGGGCCCCCCGCCATCAAAAAACAAACTCCAGACAGGGGGACACATACACGGTAGGTTATGTTAGGTTCCCTTGTGACCCCTCGCAGAAGAAATAGGGGACCCGCACGGTGGGTCCCCGTCGAACTAACCTACAGTCAAGAGGATTTTAATGGAGCTTTAATTATAAACAATGAACTAAGAGGAACACTCAGCTCGGCATAAATAAATAAATGTTGCGGGTTTAATAAATAAAGACAATTATTGTACCTTTATACCTTTTACTCTTTCGCCATTGTAGGAATTTTAAGCCATATAATAAAAATTCTAAGTCAAACAATTTTTTATGCATGTCACTATTTGCTTTATTTAGAGCTCTTAAAATGTCGCACAAAATATGTTTTTTATGACCTTAGTTAACTTTATATACAACTTCATTTTATTATTTAAGAAAGCTTCTAGTTTTTATCCGCCGTTAAGTGTTCGCTTAACAATAAATTTAGTTACCAAAACAAAAAAATCGATGCCAGTTTAAATTAAAACAAAGCTTACAACTGATTATAAACCTGCCATTTTCTGCTTAAAATGATACTTCACTGTAGCTGCCAACCTATTATTTTTGCTACCCGCTTTAATATTTTTTGAAACCCTAATTCAGATTAATTTGTCGCCGCGTTAAATACATGCCTTTTCGATAAGTTTTGTATAGCGAGTAATATTTTTTAACTGATCCCCATCAGTTGTTGACTGCATGAAAGCCCTTAAAGATCATCATTTTTTACCATTGACGGAGCTATTTGCATTCTGTTATTTGTAAAAAATATATGGAAAATGTGAAATAGGGCATTTGGATCACAGGTAAGTAATTATTTTTACTATTCTTATAATTATTGTGAATATAACGATGTATCTTATGTTTTGAGAGCGTGTGGATCTTTGGCTGGAAACGAAAATGAATTAATTCTGAAAGCGGTACGGGAGGGTTGAGTGGTTTAGCCTAGTATTACCCAAAAAGAAGCAATTTGTAATTTTTTTTAATGAAAGGAGGTTTATGTGTAGTATAGTTTGTCTTGTTATTGTGATTCTAAGGCTGACACTCTCCCGTAACGCGCCACAACCGCAGGAATATTTTCCAGCAAGAATATCCTTTTTGTATAGTGAGAATGGAATAATGTTAAATAATCTATAATCAATAAATTTTTATGTTCGTGTGACTGTTTAATATGTAATCGTACTTTTTGTAATCAAATCGCGGAGTTTTTTTAACATATGAGCTACAAAATCTGAAAAATCATCTATTCTTAATTTATTTGTAATTAACGTATATTTGAATCAATTTTGACCTGTTTTAGGCGTTACTATAAAGAAACATAAGTTGAAAAACAAGATAGTTTACTTTCCTACAAAATCTTGCGCGTTGAATTTTGCTATTGAGAGAACAAGAAAGAAAAAGTTGATTTTATTTGAGATGACAAAATTTTTCCTCGTTTTTCGACCTACGTTACGGTACATAATTCATTTTCGACCAAGTTAAGGTACTTAAAGGAATACTTAAATAAAAAAGTAATTTCTTTTTCATCATATCCTTTGAGCGTTTTTATCGTATCGAATTCATCAACTTTATTTGCTGTAAAAAATAAGGACTGATATAAAATACTGATCTGAAAATACAGCCAAGTTAGAATAAAAATGGAATCGCTTGTCTTCTACTAGGCTAAATTTAAAAAGACTTCTAAATTGGTAAGACTAGTAATCTCAGGGGTAATTCACACTTAGGACTTGCACAATATGAAAAAGCTGTTTCGATAATTCAAATCCAACAACGCTAGAAAATAATATAATTCTATACAAAATAGTCTTCTGAACTTCTTTAGAAATATTTTTTTTCCTTGAATTTATGTGGATGTGGTTGTTTGTAACTATAAAAAAAACTGCGTGTGAGACAGATGAAGTGGTAATTGTTTTTTGCTGAAAATTTCGCTTCCAAAAGTTTTCCATTCATTTTATCGTGTTCTTCTCGCGAGAAATCATTTATATGTATTTCCGCAAAAAAAATTACTTAGCGTGTATGTTATTACTTTTTTTAGCAAAGGTACATTAGAATTGAATTTTCTAAAACGCATTGTTAAATTAAGAATAAGGCGTTGAGTAAACAAAATTTCAGTTTTGAATAAAAATAAAAAGCATAAACAATGTGGATACTTCTGTTATGTTTTAAGCAATAGGCTAAAAGCGTGAATTGTAATACGAAATCTCTTCTCGAGGGCAAAATGTTTGTTTACTAAACGTCATATTTTTTCGTGGAATCTACTTTAAAACTTGCTTACAGTCAAAATAATGTAGTTTGATTAGAATGGCAGTAGTGTGTGCTATGGACGAAGCGATGCGCTACAGGTTGGAGCGACAGAGACAGGTATCGATATATGCTCTCACGCATAGTTTTTTCAGCTGTCATTCTAATTAAGCTATATCATTTCAACTGTAGGTTTATACTTCTATATGTAACTAACAAGTGCGTAATTCTAATATAATGCGTATAAAAGTAACTGGTATAATAAATTAATAACAGCGGTATAGTACCTAACTTTTACCCCACAAATAGCATCGTTTTACAAGATGGTCGCCAAAGCCGCCAAACTTTGTAAAGATATATAATGTTAATGTTTTTGTAGTCACAAAATATATCGATAAATTAAATTTATCTAAATAGTTGTTTATATATTAATTCATTTACATTTCTTTCTTTAATTAAATATCCAAGATGAATTATATGTATAGACTTAAAGTTTGTACTTATCCATACTATCAACATAACCCAATCAACGAAAAAGTATAGAGGGACATGCTTGGAACACAATTTTTGGCTTCGTAACTTTGTTTGGACTAGTTAGGAGGTTAACATATCAAAAGTCACCGCCCGTACCCCTATCGCCGGCCGGGAGGGGGTTTGAAGGTCCCATTTTTCGGTTTTTCGCATGTATCTCGGAAACTATACGTCCTAGCAACATAAGACTTTTTGCCAAATGAAAGCTGATTAAATTTACTACAAGTTTTATTCAGTCAAGTTTTTCGATATCTTGTAAAGTTTTCGAGATATTCGCAGTGAAGTCACTTTGGCCAGTTGACTGATTTTGCCGTCACCCCTCTTTATACTGGATTTTTTAAAGGGAAATTTTCCCTTTTTCACCCACTTTAGAAACATCAGGACTCGATGCAATCACTTCCTCATCACGAACAAAACACTTGCTGCTCATTTTAACGACACAAAAATAGACTTTCAAGAGCGGATGTCTCAAAAACTATACAAGATATCAAAATTTAACTGAGTTTCCGAGATACATGCGAAAAACCGAAAAATGGGACCTTCAAACCCCCCCCCCCCCTCCCGCCCGGCGTTAGGGGTACGGGCGGTGACTTTTGATATGTTTACCTCCTGACTAGTCCAAACAAAATTACGAAGTCAAAAATTGTGTTCCAAGCATTTCCCTCTATACCTCCTTTTGAGAATTCGTTGACTGAATTAACAATCTAGCTAGATTTTTTCATTTGTTTATATATTATTATTACTTCTGTATATCTTATTTTTACTTACACTTTGTTTATTATTGTTCTCAATAATAAACAACGTGTAAGTAAAAATAAGGTATACTTAATCCTTAGGGATGTGAATCAGTATTTCGATTTATGTCCCTTAGGAAAAGTTGTCCAGTTTTTTGGGCTTTACATCCTTCTGGCTTTTTGTACCTATTTGTTAAAACGTGTTCAAATCGGGTGTTTTCAAAACCGATGTCCATACTGATTGTAAATTGTTGTCTTCGTAAAAATTCAAATTGACGAAAGTGTGTTAAGACCCAAAGAGGCAGTCGAGACAGTGGCCGGCCATTATAAAAACCCTCCGTCATGACTTGCAGTATTCTTCTTCTACGAATATGTCAAAAAAAAATATTCGCATACCGAATAGTAAAAGATTTGTGATGGATGACTGCCTTTTTGCTTGTCTTGTTTCTAATGTTATATTATAGAAAAGATGTACCATAATGAAGTTTAATAATTAATACTAGGTTATGAAAATTATTATACATGTATACCAAAAATAACAAAGAGTAGTTTTAAGGTTAGTATAGTTCCCAATTAGTTGAGTAACACGGAGTCTGTTTAGGTTTAATTTTTCGTTTTCACATGTTGCGGGCCAGTAGATTTGTATAAAGCTTAGTATTTTTTTATCAAATTCTTCCGTCTGTCTTCCTTACAGTTGCAAACAGTTCATATAAATGAAATACTAAATCAGTTAGGAGCTGCATGCAAGAATATTTTTACTGTGTAACGGCAAATCCATTTGTTCTGAAAAAACATTACTAGATCATGCATTTTTTTTATACAGTTGCCGTAAATAATTGTGCCATTATAGGTATTTAGCCTGGTCGATTTCACTAAGCTATAAAAGAACTTATGATATTAAATACATATCATAGGATTGGAATCGGGCACCCACCGGTTTGATTCTAGCTGGCGGAATATTTCATATAAAACAATCCTGCAGGATCTGTCCATAACACTAAACAACTTTTCCCATAGAAACTGGATCAGCTGATAACATTTTCGGGAGGTAAAAATATTTTTGTCGTATATCTACCTACATGTATGTTTGTTAGAATAAGTAGTTCAGTTTTGTGGGCAGATTCACCATCTTGTGGTGCGGGTCGTGCGTGTGGTGCCGGCAAAGAATACTACCAACCCATCTCTAGTTGTGGGTGTAAGGGGCGACTGAGGGCATATGAACTGGTGAATGGGAAGCAGCATTTTTCTATGTATCGCACCATCTTACATTTTGCGGGGCACCACCACCAACAGCGGTCGTCAGCCGCAACGCTTAAAAGCATGGTGACTCTGGTAAATCCCCTCCAAAGTACCACCCGTTTTTGCTGTAGTTCTGGAGGGAGCTCCCTGTCCTGCAGTGGACGTTTCATGGATTGTTAAGATTCACATTTTTTTTATGTCACGTGTGGGCAAACGAGCAGGTGGGCTACCTGGTGGTAAGTGGTCACCACCGCTCATTGTATGGTTTGGCAAAAAATTTGAAATTGAAGTTATCTGTTATCTTGGGATTTTTTTTATATTTATTAGTGAAGTAATTTGACACTAATAAGAAAGCAAAGCGCGTTACCTACTCTGAGAACTAAGATGGTATGTCTAATGTGCCAGTAACAAACCAAAACACAGCAGTGCAACGCAAAGAAGGCCAGAGGGTGGTACTCCCCAGACGGACTTTGAACAAAAGCCCTACCACCTACTAAAGGCTTACCACGATCAGGCTTGTTATATCGTTTCAGTTATGCTTCGTATTTGTAGTTTTATAGCCTAGTAAAAAATGACACAGGCCTGTAACCACCATCATACTTCATCACATCCTTATAAGTAAGCCATATTTCGATCCCGCTTCATTTTTCGTAAGAGAGCGGTCTGCAAAAACCTCACGTCAAAGAGTACCACAGTGGAACCCATTTGTGGTGACTAAGTGTCTTAGACTATTCTTTTTAAAAATGCATTTTAAAACACACAATTTTTGCAGCAAATCCTAGAAAGTTTGGTAATTAAAAATCTTTTTTATTTGTAGAAATTTGGTCATCGGGTACCAACTTGAGCCTAGCACATCTTATAAAGGCCATCAAGAAGCTCACATAAATACTAGGTTGCCGTTCTACTTTAGTACTTTTTACGCCCAGTCGTGAAAAAACTTACCTATTAAATGCTCGAAGCTAATAAAACTAGCTAATGGTGAATATTTAATTATTATATTTGTACTTTATGTCATAAAATTATGCAAATCTTTTCAACACAATTGCTCAGGCAACCCTGTACGTTCAACAAGTGTTCGTAACCACCACAAATGGGTCGTGGGGACGTGAGTTTTTTTTGCATTCCACTCTCGTACTATTTGTATGTTTCCGCTCCGTTCCGCCTCAGTGGAAAACTTATAATAGTTATAATACTACAAACGTCTCAACTGCGTACGGCGCGTAGTACAAATATCACAAAAACTATATTTTGTGTTTCGTTGAGACAGTAATATAGTTACTTCCATAATATTATATTTGTAATGATTTCTTCCTATGAAACTCTTAGCTTCCCAGAGCATTCCAAACCTAAGATATTTATTTCTGATTGGATGTGTGACTTATGTTGATTTTTTATATTTTTATACAACGAACTTTAATTCCTCGTACAGGGAAAAATAGTTTTAATATCATATGAAAGAGTTCTTAATATTTATCATGTAAGGATTAACTTTTTTCAAAATTAGTGCATAATTTATAACAAAAAGGGATTTAATAATGTGTTCAGGATCTTAACAACTAATCAAAGAGAGTGGCCCCATGATTTCGACCCGTTAGGAAAAGGCGTTACAAGTAGGGATTTTCTTGACATCGAATTCTCTCTTTCTAATTCATTTACTATCGATAGATATACCCGGCGGGCAGTGTGGGATATTCTGGGAATGCTTTTACTATCATGCTCGATAGAGTATGCAGGTATGGTGAGAGTAATTGATATACGTTGAAACGATTGCAATACTTGTCATATTAATTATACATTCCATGTTCTTGATTTTTTGTTACTGTACCAATTGCATTTTTTTTCAAAACTCTGCAGCCTCAGCACGATACCCTAGATAAAAATTATATCTTAAGAGGCTACCTTCCGTCCACTAGCGCCCCCATCAGTAAAAAAAATATTCGAAAATCCGGAAAGACAGATTGAAGTTAAAGTACCCTAGTTTATTCAGAACCTATCAATTCTGAAAAATATAATACACTGTAGTTACAGATACAAAAAGTGCGAAAAACGGCCACTTTTAGCAGTTTTTGTATCTGTAACTACAGTGAACTTTATTTTACAGAGTAAATAGTTTCTAAATAAACAAATGTACCTTTACTTCAATCTGTCTTTCCGGATTTTTTAAAAAGGTTCGTATTTAGCGAGTAATATTTTTTAAACTGATGGGGGCGCTAGTGGACCGGAGGTAGCCCCTTAAGTTCAAATCAAATCAAACATAGATCAACATGTTACTTACCCTCATCTTGTTAGACCCTAAAGCTGACCACTTTACCCAAAAAACAGGTACGGTCTTAAACTGACTTAAAATGACGTCAGTTAGACGAACGATTCCGACCAATGCAGTACCGACCCTATACTGACCAAAAAATGACGTCAGCTTTACGTCCTATCTCGACGAATGCAGTACTGACCCTAAATTGACTTTAAAATGACGAACTTTTTTCGTCCCAGTACCAGGACCAATTATTATTAATGATACAGCTACCGATTCTGTAAGATGACAAGATGTTTTAAGAAATCCTTAAAACGAGCTTTGACGCCTGCAGTTTAATTGTATCGGAAACTGTGAAAAAGGGAAAACATATAAATAAAAAAAATTCATTAATTTTTTTACACTTAATTGACGTGGTCAAATAAGCCTGAGAATAAAATATATTGTCCTAAAATGACCAAAAGTGACGACATTTTGACGGGCGATTTTGACCAATACAGTACGATCTTAAACTGACTAAAAATGACGTCAGTTAGACGAACGATTCCGACCAATGCAGTACCGACCCTATACTGACCAAAAAATTACGTCAGTTTTACGTCCTATCTCTACGAATGCAGTACCGCCCCTATATTGACTTTAAAATGACGTCCTTTTTTCGTCCCAGACGTCATTTTGATACCCCTGTAGGATTACAAAATCGATGTCAAAGTTTTTCTACTGTAACGTCATATCATTTTGCACGTCCAGCAGAAAGGGATGCAGCAGTGTGAAAGAAGGAGAAAGCTATACCCATGTCCACTACTTCTTTCTTTCCTATAAATGCATCCGTCTTTGATCGACGTACAAAATGGATAATGCGTAGCTGGCTATGGCGCGGCGAAATCATAGGGCCACCTAGAAACGCGCTAGAAAGTAGGTATGCTATTTAAAAAAAGGCCGACCAAGTGCGTGTTTGACTTGCGAGCCGAGGACAAAGTTGGTCGAAATCTAAGTAATTTTAAGAGACACGTAAATATTAATTTTAATTTCAAGTCCGACTCGTATGTGGCGAATTTTTATTAGTTCTTTATGTATTAAATCAAAACAATCGCGCGTTTTAGGAACCATTCAGCGCCATCGGCTTTCGATAAATAAGATATACAAAGCAAAGCTTGGTCGCATTGCAACCGTAGGAAGTCGAGAACGCAACTCAACAGTATTTTTTAAACTACTTTATTGCTACCATTTTTTCTAGAAAGTTGTTCAGTTGGACCCTGAAATTTGTTAAAGCTTTTTGTTACACATTGTATATTTTTGTAAGACGGAAAGGGTATCTGTAAGTAAGTAATAAAATAATACAACATAATATATTAATAAAACAGTCAGTATCTGTTTGCTTTAAAAGCAGAATTTGGATGTAAGAATGCATATATAAATACTTTGTAATAAAAATCGTTTAACTTTAATATATTGTTAATAGAGTAATAAAAAGGTAATAAATTTTGAGTGGTAATTTTATTTCGTACCGTCCGATCCGCCCTGCGCGATTACAAATGATAAATAATATTATGCACATCAAAATCTATGATTGTGCATCAAAATTACTACTAACTGTGCATCAAAAATAATTATTATGCATCGAAAAGTTTTAGGTTCGTTAGGTTGGTTCGAGCAAGCGTTAGTTAGATGTACGTTGTTTGTGGCTGAGTTAGTAATTTAGAATGCAATAATGCTATTAAAAACAGTCTTATGCACAGAAAAAAATGATCTCTTAAAACAAGAACGCAAAATGTCTCAACTGATATTGCTTGATTATAAAGTTAAATCTCTTAGAGTAAAATGATCACTCTAACGTATTAAAAATGCCGAAATCTTAAAATTCAAGAGAGAATTTCTTCGAATAAGAGTTCTATTACTAGGTTTGAAATTGATGTTTTGAATTAAAACTATTTTATTTTTTACATCAACAATGAAAAAAATTTAAAGCAAGTAAAATATTAATCGATTGAAAACATAAATCGTTTCGCCTAAGAATTATGAAAAATATTAGATGAAGATTTAGGACAATATTGATGCAAATAATATGTTGCTTGGTATAAGATAGTTGCTGTTTCGCTCAAGAAATTGTTAGGTAAGCAATGAAGAGTTAAGACTATATTAAAGCAAATAACATTTTGCTTAGTATAAGATGGTTGTTGTTTTGCTCAAGACCTAGTTAGATATGCAATGAAGAGTTAAGGCGATATTAAGTCAAATAATTGTTGCTGGGTACAAGATACTGTGTCAAAGACGGAACAGTATCAAAATTTCGATTACTTTGCTAATCAAGCCTGTGGTCTAATGGTCAGAGCGAAGGACTACGATACCGATGGACGCGGGTTCGAATCCAGCCACCCCCAGGACTTTTGGTAAATTATAATAGTTGATATGATATAATGATATGATAGTTAATGATATCATTAATAAATAATAGAAATGGAAACAAAAGTAGAAAGAAGAATAGTTGAAAAATAAAAAGGTCTAATATCAAAGATGCTGGCAGAGAGCAGAAGAAGAAGAGGAATAAAAAGAAAAAAAAAAACGAGAGATAAAAAAGTGCTTTTTTTTAAAAAGAGCCTTTTATTTTATTTTTTATTTTTGAAGAGCTTTAAATTTTTCAACAAAATTAGTTTCGCTCTTAGGGTGACACATTTAGCTTTTTGAAAAAAGAGCTTTAAAGTTTTTATTTAAAGTAGTTTCATTCTTGGTGTGATAGATGCTTCACTCAAGTAAGTTTGGTTTTTGTTGTGATAGCTTTTAGTTTTTACAATAAGATGACAGTTGAAAATTGATATAAGAAATTTTGTTCTTGGTCGGAGAACTATACGACAAAACCTTTTATTTCTCAATCTAAGACGTTTTCGAGTTTCCTTATATCGAAAACCCAAAAGATTTTAACTTAAATAATATTATTTGGTTCAAGATATCTTTTTTTTCTGTGTGGTATTAAAAAGAAGTCTGTTTAATTAACACCCATTACAAATTATCGGACCGCACACCGAACCATCCGTTTACCTTGCCAGATAGCAGATTTCGGTTCGCCTCTATGGCAACAGATGGTCTTTTTCATGTCCATTCATATATTTTTCCGTGATTTTAGGTATATGAAATTAATTTTTTTTTATTAAATTTACTTCGTATATACTAATTTTTGTTTCTGTGTCTTTAAATTTTAATAAAAGTAATTCATCCAAATGGGGCTCTAAATCATCGATCGTTTAAGACACAGCCGTATATTTGTGTATTAAGAATCTCATTAGTTCGACAAGCCCCATGAACTCCAAAAATCAACACAACCTGTAACCAAAAGAAATAAAGTAAGGACCATTTGCACTAAACTTAAGAATCGCCCAAGTTCTTGCTTAAGGGCTGTCAAAGTATTGGTAGGAGTGTCCTAAACAAGTTAGGGGCGATTCTTAAGTTTAGCGCAAATGGTCCTAAGACTATTAGGAGCAGTCATTTTAAATCCTACTTAATACAAAATTGTTACATAGATTTCATCGGGAGAGTCATTCAAAAAAGCTACAACATTTTGGCAGGAAAACACCTTGGATTTTTTCGGTTTATGCCCTTCGGATTGTCGTTTCAGATAAGCTACTAATGTTGAGTATGTATCGATCTTAATGTCGTTATTGGCACTGACTGTAGATTTCAGCATTGAATATACACTCCAAAGAGTTGTAGGTTGTTTATATTTGGATAAATCTTGGAAATAGGCCTAAAACACGTTTTTAGGGTTCCGATACCAAAATGGTAAAAAAAAAGGAACCCTTATGGGGCCGCTCTGTCTATCTGTCCGTCTGTCTGTCACACCTCTATATCTCAGCAACCACTTATGCTATCGAACTGAAATTTGGAATAGTTTTAGAATATAGTTTCCCAACTTAACTGCACATGAAATTTTTTTGAAAAAAGTATGATTATTAATGTAAAGGGGGCCAAAATAGGGAGGGGCAAATTTCAAATTGTCGCTACTAGGTCGAATGGGGTATCATATGAAAGGGCTTTACTTGTACATTTTAAAATATATTTTTGTATTTTTTTACGTTTCTTAGTCTTCAAGTTATGATGAAAAATGTCAAAAAAAGTACCATTCCCCCCCCCTTATCTCCGAAGTTTGAGTAAGGAAAAATCTGAATTAATTACAGTTGACAGAGGTTTATGTAAACTTTACAGCAAAAATAAAACGATCTTTCTAAGTTGCACAGTTTTTCAGAAATCTGCAAAAAACCTTTACAAACAAATTTAGTTTTGCGGTCCTGAAAATTGACTTTATTGCTTCCAAAAATACTATAGGTATATCGAAACCCTCGGCGCGCGAGTCCGACTCGCACTTGACCGGTTTTTGAAAAAGAGTTCACCTTTCTTGCATTTTTCCAAAGGATGAAATTTTCATAAGGTAGGTTCAGGGTGTCGGAAGGGCATATTCATTTAAGGTCTACCGAGTAGGTGCTTCTAGCTGGGTAGGTACCTACACAATGGCAAAGCCACTTTTTTAAATAATAATCAATGGTAAACTGTTGTTAGAATCGGGTACCTTATGACGAAATTACACTAGGAAAATAAGATAGATTATTTCCGTGACTTGTCAGGATCGACTCTGGCAGACCTATTTTTCCGTGTTGAAGTGTCGGTTAGCGATGTAAAGATACTGGAGTTACCCGATGAGATAGGTAGGTATTCTTACAATCGGCTCTACCCAAATATAAGCTACTAGCTGTTGCCCGCGACTTCGTCTATCTATCTGACCATCCATTCATCCACCCTTCTGTCTATCTGTCGTCCGTCCGTCCGTCCAACCATCTGTCAAACCGTCCGTCAAACCATCCCTGTCCCTGCCCCTCTCCCCCTCCCCCTCTTCTTTCCTCTCCCTCTCCCACTCCCTATCCCTACCCCTAACGCCATCTTAACCGCTATCCCTATCCTCATATAATCATAGAAACGACACCCATATTTATTTTTAGACATTTCAACCCTATTGCACCCCAACTCCATCCCCAGGGGATAATGGTATTTCACGTCCACCACGTTGAATTTCAAAATTGTTGTAGTTTTCGTAATCAGCTTAGACTTAGAATTTAGACTTTTTCACCCCTTTTCCCTTTTAAGGGGTAAAATTTGGGGTGGAGTTTCAATAACAACAACGTTGCATAGAATTACAACTCTAATGCCTAAATAATAAATTATGTGGATTTTACTTTAAAAATAAATGATTTTCAACTTCATCCCCTTTTTCACCCTTTAGGTTGTCGAATTTCCAAAAACCCTGAGACACGTAAATATTAATTTTTAGTCGTAAGCCTAAATACAAAATTTGAAGATGCTAACTTCAAAACTGACGGACTTTCATACAAACTTTCATCCCCTATTTTATCCCCTTAGGGGTAGAATTTTGTGAATTATTAGAAACCTACATGCTAAATTTGGAGTTTCTAGACCCACCGGTTTGGGCTGTGTGTTGATATGTCAGTGAGTCAGTCACCTTCTTCATAAACATTAAATGCGTATTCCCGTGGGAATGAAGTGTTTTCTCGCGGTAAAAAGTAGCCTATGTGCTATTCCAGGACCTAACCTATATGTTTGCCAAGTTTCATTAAAATCCATTCAGTAGTTTTTACGTGAAAGAGTATCAAACATCCATCCATCCATCCATACTTACAAACTATCGCATTTATAATATTAGTAGGACTAGTAGAATAGTAGGAAGGATATAGACAATTGATGTAGCGCGAAAAATCATGTCTTCAATTTATTTTAAATCAGATCCATAATTTGTTAGTAACATTAAATATTAATACTTTTACTATCCTATACTATTAAACGAGCAATATTTGTAACCGGTTTCTCTAAAACGGCTCTAATGATTTCGATCAAAGGAGATGGATTTTTTCGGTCTTTTAATCAAATTCCGAAAAAATCTAACCACTATGTAGAAAAAAAACATAGATTGTAGACTTAAAACTGAGCCTACATGCCCAGTTGTGGGACTTAAACGCCCACCATTTAGGAGAAATAAATTTTTAAAAATTAGCTAATTAGTCCACTCAGAAAGTCTAACTCTTTCTAACGCCTAGTCATTAGAAAGAGTTACGTTAACTGCTAAGTAGGCGTTAGAAAGAGATAGATAGTGGCAGATGCGTTTTATAGACTTTTTGAGTGGACTAGTTAGCTGATTTTTGAAAATTAATTCATCCTAAATGGTGGGTGCTTAAGTCCCACAACTGGGCATGTAGGCTCAGTTTTAAGTCTAGAATCTATGTTTTTTTTCTACATAGTGGTTATGTTGCTTTGGAATATTTTTAAATAAAAGACCGAGCTCCATACATTTTCCACCCTGTCCTTTACCATACGGGGGTTTCTGGGGCGAAAAATCAATCTAGCTAGGTCTAATGTCTGGGAAAATTCGTTTTCCCTGTGTTTTATACATAAAACTACACCGCCATCTGCTGGCGGGTAGCATAGCTTGCTCACCCTACATTTTACTGTCGAGGCGGCTATTAGGGCTCCCGCACACGACCGAGAATCGGTGGGCGATTATCGGCCAGGACAAGGACGGAAGATTCAGGTGATAACACGTCAGAGCGGGATGCCGACAAAAAATCGGCCACCGATTCTCGGTCGTGTGCGGGAGCCCTTATAGAACGAAGCTCCGTCGACCAGGTACTGTTAATAAATAATTAATAATTGCTACAATTAAATAATTTTGCTACAATAAAAATATAATTAACACATTTTCTCATAAAACAGCTCTATTTGCACTGTATTAAGGTCCACAATCCAGCTTATTAGTAACGTGTAATGTTTTTTTCATTATATTATCGCACTAGTGATTTATTTTTGTTTTTTTTTTTATCGAAAAGGAGTAAGGAGTTTTTAGGTCTAAAACATCCATAATATTTTCATGAATAAAATATACTTTGTTCGATAATATGATCAATAAACCTTCAGACATAATGAGTAAGTGCCGACGAAGGAGGTTCATATAAATTCTTTGATTTTAAATAATTCAAGGACTAAGCTGTTTGGCAATTTAGTAAATGCCTCTTTGCGCGCGCATACATACATACATACATAACATCACGCCTTGTTCCCGTTGGGGTAGGCAGAGACCACAGTTAGTAAATAATGTGTGTCTGTCAAAAGAGTCAAAACAGCGCGCGCCATTTTTACACAGTAAAGCTGCCGTTATTCATATTCTAAGATTGTAATTATTTTCAAAACTATCGACTTCTGCAAATAAAATAACAGTATTTAATGTAGTTACTCGTACTTAAGGTGATCCGTTTTCCATACAAAAATTCAAATGACTTGCATTCTTACGCGGGACAAAAAATTCTGTTGAAAAACTAACGAATACTGCTATTTTTAGTTAAATTTTTCGCTAATTAATACAAAAATACAGTTAATGTACTGAAAGTACTCTTTTTGTTAGCAATTTTTGGTTCAATATTACGATTGTGGGCGTGCGGTCAAAACTGTACGGTTGTGCTTTGTGTGCATGTGTGAGTGATCGTACTCATGTAAACACGGACTGACGAGAGTAATTGACTTTAGTGTACATATGGAGATATTTTTCTTATCGAAATTGTTGTTAGGCGTTGAAGTTGCACGATGAAATTTACGCGAATCAACTTTTTGCACATATACAGGATGTTAATTTAATTGCGTGCCATAGCTTAAGGGGTGTTTCAGTTACGATAAAGGAACACAAAAAAAATAAAATTAAAAATCCTACTGAAAAAATAATCTATAACTACATTGAAACTACGCGGAGCAAAGTCGCTAGCGCGCGAGTATCAGTGAATAAGGTAGGCACATCATCATCATATCAGCCGAAAGACGTCCACTGCTGGACATAGGCCTCCCTTAAAGATCTCCATGACGACTACATAACTGAAACTCTTTCGCGCGCTTTTGATAGCGCGCCCATTCGCGCGGTCATTGCCCTCCGCGTTAGTTAAGTTTCAATGTTTTTATTTTTTAAGAGTAGGATTTTTTTTTATAATTTTTTTGAGTTCCTTTATCGTTACTGAACCACCCCTTAAGCTATGGCACGCAATCAAATTAACACCCTGTATAGTTGGTACTTATTGCATTAAAAAATAAAACCTTATATTTGCAGCAGTGGCTCCATCTAGTTGCGTTCGGGGCTATGCTGGCCGTCACGGATCACCTTAACGTAGAAAATAGATACCAAAAACAAGTCTTGAGAATCCTGTACGTAGAAATCTAAGAAAAAATAGGACGTACCTAGCTTGCTGTCTATGAATTTTCTTTTGGGAAAAGAGGTAAGCAAATTTTACTTGCTTTTATTCGCAAATGCGTTGAAAAACATCGTTAGCAGCGCGTGCGCTTTGGTGATTACACTCGGCTCCATTATCCCCTCGCCTGCGGCCTGGGCTGCAATTCTCGAGCCCCGACTGTAATCACCAAAATAGCGCACTTGCATTTGAATGTGCTATATAACAATTAAAATATAAATCAAAACATGCCAACATACAACATGGGTTGTGGGCCAGTATTTGAGAATCGGGCCATCCACGCGCTCTGCTACCACAGTTAGGAGGCTGTTATGGCTGCTGCGCACCCGTCTCATCATCAGAGAAGCCACCTTCCCCCGTATGACGTAAACGCCATGTGTTCTGCGTACGCGATTTTGCTAGCGCAGGATAAGTTTGGCTCTGACGGTTATCTTCTGCGCATGGGTGACAGGCGGAGAGTCAATGAACGATTCGCTCGCCTCCCCCCCACCTGCTGCGCTCACCCCCGCGATTCATTTTTGAGTTCTGGTCAGAGCCAAACTTAGCCTGCGCTCGCTATACATTCGGTTTTAAACATAGTTTATAAGTTAAATATTAGTATTTTCTAGACATGTCCAAGACCGGTTTTCTTTTTTTAAAAACTATATGAATCCTATAGTATAACACCGTAAAAGTCATTTAGGTGGACTCAAAGTTTAAGACCTGTGATGAGGTCAATTAGCGGGGAAAAGGTGTATGGCTCTCTGGCATGACCCTTTCACAAAAAGATATATCCTACGACCATTTTCGTGTAGCTGCAACGGTTAAGGTACTTCCTCTTAGTGCCCCTCTGAAAGTTTCCAACTTGTATACTGGATGCTTGTCGGGTTCTGCTGCACCATGACACTTACCTGCGTTTTAAGTAGAGAGTTTCAAGACAAAATCTTTCTACAAGAATAAATATTACAGGCACTTCATTTTCATACTGATGATTACATGGTGGCACTGTGATGCTTCATTCTCGTGCTGATTTGCAGCGCCATCCAGTGGGCATTCCAATAGATAGATAGATTCCAATAGGGTTATTGTATGAATAGCGTTTGGGAACGTTTATACCGTTCTTATTTCGATCGCTTTAGGCAAAGGGATTTGAACGCTCCGAGCGTAGCGAGGTTCAAATCTCTTTGGCTTTAGGAACCAAACTCACACTGCGAGCGCATGTCAAGCCTGACCTGCTCTCTACTGTCTTTCTTATTTCGATCGCTATAGGAACCAAAGTTACACTGCGAGCGCATGTCAATTGATGTCTTTCTCATCTCAACCCACATCTCATCATTTATAAAGAAGTGAATGGCGCTTAAAATTCGAACTATTAAGTAGGCAGATACAATAACTGGCGGATTTGTATGTACCGTAGTAGGTTTGACCTGCTAACAATCAAGTGCGAGTGGAATTTAGGTCAAAGAAAGTATTCACAGACAAAGCACTCACACAAGTGCCTGCGTCTCGAAAACAAGCAATAAATGAAAGTTAAATCATGTCTGTTAAACCAAAAGCGAAGAATGAATTAATATGAATTATTCAAATTCTGATCGAAATTCTTAACATTCCTCCGACAAGCCGTTCATACGAAAGCCAAAAAGTAAGCTGTTGCTGTCTTTGTTTAACTTAAACAAACTGTATGTAGTTTTCTCTTTAAGCGTTTTCCAGGGTCGTAGTAAGAGAGGGTTTTGAAAGAATATTCTAAATGGAACTGAATTATATTTAAAACAAGAAAAGACCGTGTAAACTGTTGCAAAAGTTACCAAAGTATATTTCCGATAAACATATATTTTTTTGGAGAGTCATTAAAACAGACAAGATCAGTGGGGTCAATCGAGGTCACTCAAGCCCGCTCGTCTCACTACGTGCCTGTTGACATAAATAAAATAGGATGGCAACACTGTATTAAGTTGCCTCTTCACTTTGGCCTGTGCTGGGCAAATATAGACGATACAACACATGCGTGTTTATTGGCCTATTTTGCCCAACACAGGCGTATTCGGCGCGGTGACGGTAATGTACAAAAGGAATTCGTGTGGGTGCTGTTATGCGCCTCCATACGTTGGCCGATCATTGGGTGCCCGCACACAGTCAATCTTGATCGCGATCAAACTTCAATCAGCATTATTATTATTATAACTGTAATCAGCGACTTAAGTCATTCGTTCTTGATCGTGATTGGATAGAGATGCAGCTATAGGAAAGAATGAGAAAGAAATACTGACATTCCTGCCTGTGTGACCATTTGTGGCAGGTTTCTACTAATTTGGCTGTTAATTTTCTATTTGGAAAATTTATGAACATAATTTTAACATGTTACTTAGCTTAGACCATGAAACTGAACAACTTTCCCAAAGTTCGTAGGTCGAAATACGAAATTCTAATTTGACCTCCCATACAAAATGCAGTTTCAGTTTACAAGATTCAGTTTCTATGGAAGGTCAAACATTGACTTTGTGCCTTGGGGAAAGAGTTGTTTAGTTTAATGGTCTGAGTAACATATTCAAATTATGTTTCAAGTAAAAATCTTATTCAGCTGCACAAATTATAATTTTATTGTTGCTGAATGTATGTTAGTGACTAAGCAAATAATTACTTAACCAAAAAAAATTTGCAGAAAAAGTGGCTAAGGGCTCTTTTTCACATTCCCGGTTTGCGTCGGGCCGGCCGCGGTTTTGTCGCCGGCTATCCGTGTACACGTGCCCGGCGCCCAGCACGCTTGGTATCCGGCTGCGGTGTGGGCTCATTTTGTTGTTTTGTCTACACATGCTCAGTTTCAAAAAGAAAAGCGACGATAGTCGCTTGGTATTTGTGTAGAAAAATTATCTAAAAGATTAAGTCATCCATAGACCTTATTGGATTCATCCAATTTTAGAAGAAAGACAAGAGTTGGGTGCGTTTCATCTTTTGGTTAAGAGAATTGGTCTATTGGAACATGAACGCAAATTGGAAAAATATTTTTTTATAAAAAGAAGAATGATAAATTATATTGTATTTGTAAGTAAAACCTAAAGATACCAATATTTCACTACTTCAACTTTGATCAACTCAACGGATCAACTAGTTGATCAGAATGGAACTCGATTTTGTTCTTATCAAATCAACTGTACAGGGTGTTAATTTGATTGCGTGCCATAGCTCAGGGGTGAAATTAGTATCAGTAACTGAACAACTTTTCACAAGGTACAACAAATCTGATCTTCCATACAAAATGCGCTATTATATCAGCTGATGCAATTTCTATGGGAGGTCAAAAATGATTTTGATATTTCGACCTATGTTCCTTGGGAAAAGTTGTTCAGTTACTGATACTGATCCCGCCCCTGAGCAGTGGCACGCAATCAAATTAACACCCTGTATAATAAAGTGAAATCTGAATCATTTCCATCGTAAGTAGACCGCACGTGCCCGGCGCCTGGCACGGTTGGTAGGCGGTGGCGGTGTGGGCTCATTGTGTTGTTGTGTCCCCACGTATCAGTTAAAAAAATATATCATCGCTTGGCATATGTACCTAAGTATAGAAAGATAAAGCTTAAAGATAAAGTCATACATATTTGTTTACTACGAGTATTCAGGGTGTTTGGTATTTTTCTGCAAACTTTTCGGGGTGTTAATCTACCCATGAAATTTAAAAAAAAGTACGACAAAGAAAAAATACTTCTCCATACAATCTGACAAGTGGATCGGGCCAATTTGTATGGACCGAGAGCCGAAAGCCACTAGACCACGGAGGCTGTTAAAGTACCAAAAATAACTTTAGAACAAACCTACCGAAATGGTTTTTTTTCTTCTGCTCCTATTTCATTAGACAAAGGCTCCAAAATCTGACAAACATCCAAGCTCGCCCTCCAAGCTTTGAATTTCATATTTTTGTTTTTATATACTTCAATAGTCTTGTCCCATAGCAGTACTAGTCTTTCTTCTAATTCCATACTTTTATAAACTTCTGTGTCGGTTTCCATCGTACCTAAAAAAGCCGCACGCGCCGTTAACAATCCAGCTAACTAAGGTAACAAGTCAGGTCATGATCAATATTGATCGCGATCAAGATGGCGACCAATATGGCGCTCAGCGTTCTCTTTTTTTTCTTATAGCTGCATCTCTACCCGATCGCGATCAAAATTGACTGTGTCCGGGCACCCATTCAGTACGTCGCTGCTAGGAATGCAAAACCGGAACAGTAACTAGTAACTAGGTTACTTGCCATTGCTACACGATGGTGACCGTCAGCCCAGAAGCCTCACCAAGAAAAACCACTGAACTTCTTGATTCCAACTACTACATAATTTAGTTATGGAACTGTAGCAACATTGTATATACCGGGAAAATTTGTTACGTCTGTACTTCCAAAGAAATGTATAGGCGTTGGTGAGGCTTCTGGAGTGATGTTCACCCCAGTAGCCTCACCTTCGTATGCGTAGGCTGCACTCAGCTCAGCTGCAGTGATCAACATGATTCTTGATGATTCATGAATTTAGTAGTGAAATTGTTACGAATGCATACATACTGCACAAAAAACCGGTAGTTCTGTATTTTCGCAGAAAAACACAGGCATTGGTGAGGCTTCTAGGATGACGTTTACCCCAAAAGCCTCACCTCTCGTACATAGAAATTGCTGTAGTTATCAACATGATTCCGATACCAAACTTGAGTAGTGAAATTTTAGTGAAAAATAGTAACAGAAACAAGAACTGTAGTTACGAGAGGTGAGGTTACTTGGGTGAACGTCCCCCTAGAAGCCTCAACAATAGCAATGTTTTTCTGTGAAAATACAGAAATATAGTTTTTTTGCAGTGTGTACGCTTCCGTAACAATTTCACTACTAAATTTTGGTATAGGAATCATGTTGATCACTGCTAGGCGGTCCCGTGTGGTGCCGGCAAAGAATAGTACCAACCCATACATACCCGTGGGTGTCGTAAGAGGCGACTAAGGGTTAACAGGCGGATGGGCAGCAGCATCCTCCTTTGTATCTTACATCTTACTTACTGCGGTCACCTACAACCGCGGTCCATGGTGCCAGCCGTAACGCTAACAAGCGAGGTGACTATGGTACTTCCCCTCCACATTTTTCCAACAAAAGCTAGAATTCTAGGAGCTCCCTGTCCTACAGTGGACGTTTTATGGGATGTTATGATGACTGCTACGCGTACGAAGGTGAGGCTGCTGGAGTGAACGTCACGCCAGAAGCCTCACCAATGCTTTGGAAGTACAGACGTAACAAATTTTCACGATATTTACGATGCTACAATTCCATAACTACAATTCCATAGCTACTTGGCATGAAGTTGTGTTCAAACCTGAACTTTGGCGCTAACATTGAGTCAAAAGCCCAAACTGCGGCAAAAAAGCTAGTCGTTCCCAATAGGGTTAGGCGGTACTTCACTCCTGGACAGCTTCTAGTTTTATATAAAGCCCAAGTCCGATCCTGCTTGGATAAAGCCCGCATCACACAGAGGCGGTATCGGAAGCGTTCCGGGGCCGGTATTTTTTGTAAAGTATGAGTTCTTATGCACCCTGTCACATTGAAAAGCGGTCGCGGCGCGGTATTTTGTTCCCGCCAAACCGCCCCGGACCGCTTTCGCAATCATACCGCCTCTGTGTGACTTGAGCTTAATTGCTGTCACCTTTGGGATGGCTCAGCCAAATACTAACTAGTCGCACTTGACTCGATATATCGCAGAGCAAAGAAGCTCGTTGGTGATGAGATGCTGGTAAAAACCTAGTTTCACAGTCTGACCCACCGTCGCAAAGTTGCACGTCTGTCGGTCTTCTACAGATTGTACTTTGGAGAGTGTAAATAGTAAATAGGCTTCCTATGGGCAAACTCGTTACATCGTCGACCTCATCTGTCTTCAAGACTAGATCGAGGTCAAGAGTAAGCCCATTTACAATAAAAAAATACGGCATAGTTGGAATCAAGAAGTTCGGTAGTTTTTTTTTGGTGAAGCTTCTGGGCTGACGGTCACACGCGATGTTGTGGCAGGGTGTGAGCTATGCATTTTTATTAAAGCTAATTATATCAAGGTCATATATATACGTCATGCTAAAAGAGATGAGTATGACATCTATGTATCGCAATAAGTATAAATTATTAATTACTGTCCTAAAAAACCAACAAAACAGGGCGCGATGGGCATGACGAGAAGAAAATTTCTTCTTCGTATTTAATACGAGTGGCATTACGAGTAACGCGGCCAAACTACGCCACTCGACGAGTGTATGGTCGGCATATTAAAGATTTAAAGGAGCACCTTAGGTAGTGTCAAAATGGTATCAAGGATAAAATTATATAAGATTTCTTGAGTTTTAACGTATAAAAGTGTAAGTTTCCGTTTAGGGTGGCCCTCACATGGTTGCTCAAATATCAATGATTGCGATCCATATTGACTGTGTAAGTCGATGATTGACGGATTGATACATCTAGACACAAATACTACGATATAGCTATCATTTTTTTTACTAAGGCTGCTTCCTGAGGCGCTAGCACCGAACTTAATCGTTATCGAATGTCTCTTTTCTTTTTGTATAGAAAAAAAGGGAGAATCGATAACGATTGAGTTCGGTTCTAGCCCCTCTGATTGGAACGCGATCAGTGACTGTTTTTGTCTGACCAGCTGAAGTTACACTTCATACTTCATGGTGACAACGATGATGTAAAAATTGCGAAACATAGACAAACTACGTAGGTCACCAGCTGAGCTTCGTTTGGAAGGCGGACCGGAGAGGTGCGCCGACGCGTGGCGAAAATAACAGCCTCTAGTAGGTACACAAATAAGGGGCGAATGTTCGAGCTAGCCCATTAATTGACTTAATATACAGGGTGTTAGAAAAGTACCGATTTACTTTTAACCACATGATGTTTAAGTAGAATAAGGTATATTAAACATAGAAATAAAATACTTCCTATTGAGTAAAAAGTTCAAGTAGCCAACCCTATTCGAAGAATCACAACGCGCTCCCGGCGCACCAATTGTAAACAAGTAAAATAGGTACCTACATGCGCGCTGCGAGTCTGGAGATCTGGGTTGACACAATTAAATTTTAATATTATTATTTTTTCTGTAATTTTTTATTGTTTAAATATGCTTATTGTTCTTTATTCTACTTATAGAACATGTGGATTTAAGGAAATCGGTACTTTCCCTAACTCAATGTATACTCCACTTTTAAGTTCTTCAAGAAAGAAGAACGAGATGACTATTTCAATAATATTTTATAATAATGAATATTTCAAAACAAAGAAGATGAAATTATGTCTCAATTAAAATTTTTACAAGATATAAAGAAAATGAAGAAACAATCGATGAATACGTGAGAGCGTTACGTATTTTGAGTCAGGATTGAAAGAGAGAAAAATGTTTATTCAAAATATTATGACACCCTTCACACAAAAAAAATATATTAAGTCCACGGAACAATGAAGCCTGACAAATTAACATATATATATATAATTGAAAAACACTAATTTTCAACGTGGCACAATAAGGAAAGGACACGACTGAGAAAAATGTCTGCCTCCGGAGAGAAAATTGCTGATTTTCAGCCGCACCTTATCGTCACCTGGATATCAGGAAGAGAGAACATGTGAAAGTAAGTTATAAAAAGTAGCAACAAGTTAAAAAAACTGTGGAGCTGAAATATTAGAGTTAATTTTTTTATAATACCGCATATGAATATTAAAAATAATAATTATATATATATTTAATAACAATGAATAAGTATATGAATAATATAAAATACACTTCTCATCGAAAAAAATCGATAAACCTTAAAAGTTTATGTTTTGTGAGGATTATCTGAAAAATGTGTATATTTAGGAATATATGTCAAGTGATATTGAAAGAAGAGTGAATGCTGGAAACATGGTGAATGGTGCCCTGCACGCCTTTATGAGGAGTCAGAAGGTGTCTCAAAAGGCTCGTTTGGCTGTTCATAGGGGTGTTTTGGTACCAACACTGATGTATGGCAGTGAAAGCTGGGTATGGCAGAAGAAGCATGAAAGTAGAATTAATGCAGTGGAAATGAGAGCGCTAAGGAGTATGATTGGTGTTAAATTGAGTGACAGGATTAGAAATAGTGTGATAAGAGAACGGTGTGGCGTAAAAGAAGGCGTAGTGACCAAAATCGAGAAAGGGATGCTGAGATGGTTTGGTCATGTAGAGAGGATGAATGAACGAAGATTGACGAAAGAGATCTACCAGGCGAGAGTGAATGGAAACGTTAGAAGGGGAAGGCCTAGGTGAACGTACTAGGACCAAATTCAGGACGTTCTGAATAAAAGCCAGGTTAAAAGTACCCTAAACCGACGAGCATGTATGAAAGGATTGATGAAAGTACAGGAAGCAAGGGAAGTATGTCAAGATCGTAGCAGGTGGAGGACTGTGGTCTCTGCCTACCCCAACGAGAAAGAGGCGTGATGTTATGTATGTATGAATGTATGTCATTTAATAGGGAATAATATGAGGTTTTTATATCCTAATGTTAATGTTCTAATTAAATTTTCATAGGTTTCGTATTTTGTTTAATTAAATGTAAAATGAAAAAGAAATGCTAAGAAACGTTTATTTAATAACTTGTATTCCCTCGCCAAGCTCTTATTACTATTTCCATACGGTTCTTCATCGATCGGATGAGAATCACGATCACATGTTGTGGCATTCCATTCTATTCCTCTTAGATTGCATTTTGCAGCTGGTTAAGTGTTTCTGGGGCAGAATCTCTTGCACGAATTCATCTCTTTAATTCATCCCATAGATAGATGATCAATGGGATTCATGTCCGGGCTTCTTGCTGGCCATTCCATATGGAGATTTTGACTTCGGTAAGATAATCTCGTACAACGCCCGCGGTGTGAGCCCTAGTATTGTCGTGCATGAATATGAAGCCGTTGCCAATAAAATGGGCATAGGGCATCACGTGAGGCTCAAGACACTGTTCGACGTACCAATGACAGTTTAGTGCAGGCAGACGTAGCCCGCATACGAAGGCAAGCTCTGTCTTACCGTCGGCGCTGATTCCTCCCCAAACGAATAGTATAAGACATCATCATATCATCATAACATCCCATGAAACGTCCACTACAGGATTTGGCTTTTGCTGAAAAAAATGTAGAGGGAAAAATTGTATAAGACATACTTACTATTAAGTAATTAGTAATTAATCAATGTCAATTGAAAAGTTTCCAGCATCAGGCAGGACATTTAATATGCTTTTCAAAAGTACTCTTCACTATTAGAGTAAGCAAGACTGTAATAATTATACCCCAAAATAATCAAGATAACCCTAGACACTATTGCACCATAAAATATAAGCTCATACAATCTCAATCAATTAAAATTGCGCACCTCCTAATACGAACTGTAACAAAAAGGGTATACCAACCCTGAAGGATGTGAATATGCTCATGAAACTGAAAAACTTTCCTCAAGGAACATAGGTCGAAAGGCTTATCAGCTGATAGCACATTTTGTATGGGAGTTCAAAAATTATTTTTCATATTTCGACCTATGTTCTTTAGGAAAAGTTGTTCAGTTTCATGGGCAGAATCACATCCTGCGATCGTTTCATTATTTGAATGTCGTGCGTTTAAAATTCAAATAATTAAAAGTATGTATACATTAAATTTAAAGCACACACATCCATTATTTTTACTTTCTCCATATTCGTGTGCGAGCTTTACAACGTATGTGTGAACGGTAATTCGCACTGCCACTCGTATGTACGCAAACTGTTCGTCGAGTGGCCAGACGAGTAGCGAATGCGAATGTGTAAATGCAGGGTTATACGTAGACTTATCCAGGGTTTATCCAATGACTAGATAAGTCAAGGAGGTTTAAGTAGCAGCTCATGCTGCTAAGGAGGGAGCCATAAGCATAGCACTTCTAAAAATTTCATAAAATTTCTTCATTCATAAAATGTATGGATGTTTTTCAAATCCTAAAAACGTAAAATTTTCATCTTTCTCTCTGAGGAATATGTGACATGGGACTAATAAATGCTACTTCCACAGTTTTTCTAGTGAAAACACTTACCATTCAGGAAAAAAACGGTGTTAAAAATCACTGGTAAAATGGCTATCACGGATTATTTACGCTTACGTTTTTAGTATTAATGATCAATTCACAAGTAAAAAAGTATATATTTTCACTTTCGCAAACAAAGTTTATACTAAAACATTAAATTTTTAAAGAAATCTTGATTTTTGTAAAACTTAACTGACTTTTTTGACCGACTAGCATGGGCGACATTGCGACGCTTTACACTTCATTAGCTCATACAGAATATTTGCAGCAGAATATGTATATAGCGGACTCTATAGTTTTTTACTCTGAGAGATAAGTACTCTACGTAGTACAACTTGTACTCTAGTCCCTGAGTACAACAAAGATTTTGGAAACTACGCCAGGGGGACGCAGCGTTTTTCTTACGTCAATGTATCAGCCCCACGCATGAATCGACGAATTTTTGCTGTATATGGGGGGAATCTAATTCGTATTTATATTTTTTTAGGCTGGCAACATATATTTTAGGACCAAAGCGCCAACTAGTGGTCAATTCGTGTAACTGCATATTGATATCTCTCGCTCTAAGTTCATTTTGTAATATTTCTCAAAATTTGTGGTTTTTTCTGCCAAATTTGATGATTTCTAAATATGTGCGAGTGCTCTGATTGTTCTAAGCTACACGGAAATTAAAAGTTTATCTCAATGTTTGTGATAATCAGCAAGTTACTCTCAAAACCAATGACAGTAGATGAACTCGATGTGCGTTTTGGCCATTTTACTTGGCTTGCGTTGGTGAATCGTATATAGTCACGTGACCAAAGTGGTTTTCGGATCAATGGCGCCAAATGTTTATTATAGAAAATGTATGTAAAATAAGTGGTTTTTCAACTCATTGCATTATTCATTAAGGATATACAATCAACTTGCATCCTACAGTACATACATTTACACAGAAAAAGGAAGAAATGATGCGTATGACTCGCGTCAATCTGGCAACAAACAGTGCTGCTATCTATGTTGTCAATTTCATGTAGTAATGGAGACTTACCCCGTGAGATAAATATTTACGGTTACGAATATTACAGAATGGAATTTTTGGAATCGTGTGTTGTGATATGTGAGTGAATTTTTTAAGAGAGCTAGTAGTATAAGAGTTGCGGACCGGGGCCAAAATCCGCGGACCGAATCGCGAAGCCTTATTCGGACCCGCCATACATATTACTTGTGCAATAAGTGAAACGTCAAACCGATTTATTATTCGTTTTCACTGCAAATTGAACAAAATTCACAAATTGCATGCTATATTTGGTGCACTCGCAACTGTTGTGAGATAAACTTCGCACCCTTTGTAATTAGCACCTGTATCTGTACTGACGAATTCAGAATTGTCATTTTGTTTTTCTACTAGGTCTGATTGTAGATTTACTAGTGTTTTAAAGGCAGTTGCTACCCCTTTCTGCCGTGTTTACCCCCTAAAATGTGTTGTTATTATGTTCCTGATGCATTGTTTTGTTGCTGGGTGCATTGTGAATGTGATCTGTCAAAACTGTCATAATAAGCATTACAGTTGGAAATGCAAGCACCTAATGCAGTAGTTCCATAGAAGCTGCACCCTTTGTGCTGTAGGGTGGTTTTTATACATTCATAGTATTTAGTTTTCTGGACCTAAAAAAATGACTGAATGTGTTTTTCTTGTTTTCCAGGTTTCACCAGTTGGATTTGTGTTGTTTCAAACTGAAGTGCCATCATGTAGTGGACAATGTGACATTGTATACAATGTTGCTCCCTCGCTCTAAGTGTAAAGCAGTTGGGGGCTGGTGAAGACATGTAGGTTGTGATATAAACAAAACAGCATGTCATTAAAAGGCACGAAGAGGGGTGCAGCAGTGCGCGGGGAAGAGGCGGGGGCGTCCAAACGCCGTCGCATAGACCCCGAAGACGCACTCTGGCAGCTGCGCCCTGTCAGTGACCTCAAGATGTCATCCATATATAACAGAAATGCCTCAGAGGCACCAGCAGAACTATTCAGGTTTGTGTGCTCTGCTTGTCATGGTTTTAACCTATCTTATTACACACATGAATATACTTTTAATATGCTGTTGTGAAATATAAAATGCTTGGGATGAATGTAATTTTTGCAAGCTGAGTGCCTTTCTTATGCTTTTGCGAATATAGTCTTCATATAATTACAATACATAATATTATATGTACAAATAAGCCCTTAAGTAAAGACAACTAAGTTTAAACAGTTTTCTGTATTTTATTACATTTTGCAAAGTTTTTAATTGTATCTAAAGTTGTGTTATTAGTGTCTGATATATTTTATTTTAATAAAGTAGGAGGTATGTGGTACAATAATAACAAAGTAGGAATCATAAAGAAATTGATAAAACCCATGCAAATAGAACAGTAGTAGTTTTATGTAGTTATGGATATACAATCATATTTATATTTGATGAAACAGTTAAAATTTAAGATTAATATAATTCCTAGACTAACAAGTAAGTTGCATTTGAAAAATTTGCACCTATTGAAAGTTAATTGCGGACCTAGAATAAATTTCTTGCTTGGCCTTGTTATATTCAAAGCATTGCGACTGCATTGAAACTATAAACTATAGATTTTTATTTAGCTGCAACATCTGTTTACTACATGATAGATAACAATAGAGCAGGATCTAAAAAAGTTTATTATATTTATTATTTGTATACAGACATCTTTATATCCTTTATCTGTCTGTGGAACATATGAAGTCTTATTAAATTAATTGCAATATTCATATAAAAGAAAATTTTCATACAAAAGAGATATTTCCTCATGAATTTTTTCTGCTGTGTGAATCTTGACTTACTTAGAAGTGAAGTGCATAAGTAATACAATAAATAATAGTAATTTTTATTTTATTAGATGGTAATAAATAGAAACTAAGAAGTTATCACAGTCTTAACATCTTATAAAAGCTCAATACAAAATAGATTAATGTTATTTAGAATAGTTCCTTATATCTAATTAGAAATGCACAAATATTGTACTGTTTGTTTGTTTTCACTTTTAATTTATAGGGTGTAACAAAATTAGTAAACACTATTGTAGAATGTTACTTAAACCATGAAAATGAAGAACTTTTCATAAAAACATATTTGAACAAACATTTAACATAAAAACTGCAACAGCTGATAGCTCATTTGTATGGAAAGTATAAAATTTGTCTTTATATTTCGACCTATGATGCATAAAGAAAGTTTTTCAATTTCATGGTCTTAGATAGACTTTAGTAAGGGTTCTGACGGACAAAGTTTCTATATGGTTTGCTCATGTCTGCCTCTTTGACTGATGATAAGAAGCATCCTCTAAAAGATACAAAAAATAAAAAATATTAGTAAAGTTTTAACTATTTTGAAATTTGACAAACACCTGACAGACTATGACTGTCCGATTAAACACAATGTATAGGACCACAGAAAAATGGTCTCCCACCATAATAGCCCTGCGTTATAAAGTTACATCACATCAAAATGCAAAAATCCACTATTTCGTCCTGTGATAGATAATACAGAGCATGTCTGCCTTTTCGATTTTCTACATCCTCAGAAGTATTTTAACAGCAGCTACAAAGGCAGACGAATAAAACATTATTTAGTAACTTTTTTTTTTTGCTTTAACTCAAAAACGCAGCGATGCATAGAAAAACTTGTTAGGACTAAAACAATTCGTATTGAGCTGATCTATCATCCCTATTAATATGAATCATGAACAAATCATATGCTCAAATGGCAGCCAGCACCCTAACTACTTGGATAAACTAATTTAAATGAATTATTACATTGAATTTGTTTCACTTTAACAAAGGAAGTCTTTTTCAAGTGCAATAATACCATTTCAAAAGAAAAACTCATAACTGTGTGATAATAAAATAATAAATAAATATTAAAAGATTTCAAAAAAATATCAAGCTAAGCGGAACATACACATAAGTGTTCCAGAGTTTACGAAAGATGGTGGGGTTTTATAAACGAAATAATAACTTCATGTGAAAAGTGTTAAAAATATGGATATTTCTAAGTAGCTGTGTAAAATGATAGTCTTCGTTTTTAATATTATCCAGACACATAAGAAAAAAAAAGGGGTCAACTAAGGAATTTGAGCAAACCAGCTGTAAACTCGTGTACACCTTCATTTTGAAGTTCTAAAAGTTGTCTCTTCTCAAAAGTCTCATAAAATCTCGTGTCCGCGTCTTAAGTTATTCAAGATCAAATGTCGCAAAAAATAGTTTTAGCGATTATCTCGGTTTCCATAGCTCCAATGACGTTGACATCTATGTATGAATTGTAGAACATAAAATTTGCGACAATATTTTAAAGAGTTTTTTTTATACGCCCAACCGTTTATGAGATAGAGGGCGGAAAGCCGGCAGCGCTCAGCCATACTCACTGTAATGCAAGGTCAACCGTGAATCTTAGTAAATTGATGAAATATTATTAACAATAAATAATTTGTATTTTATATCATTTTGCAAAAATATTAAACTTTTTACCTACTTTTTGTAATTATAAACTCTAATTATGAAATAATTTTTGTATATTTGAAATCTATATTAATTAATTTGTTTAAAGTAGGTTTTAAATAAAAATTAAATCAGTGAATTTATTGTAATTTTATCCCGAAAACGGTTGGGCGTATAAAAAAAAATATTTTACTGATTTGTTGCAAATTTTACGTTCTACAATTCATACATAGATGTCAACGTCATTGGAGCTATGGAAACCGAGATAATCGCTAAAAACTGATTTTTTTGACATTTGACCTTGAATAACTCACGACGCGGACACGAGATTTTATGAGACTTTTGAGACAACTTTAAGAACACCAAACTGAAGGTGTACACGAGTTTACAGCCGGTTTGCTCAAATTCCGAGGTGAATTCCTTATATGGCCGAATAAATAGTAGTTTTTACAACAAGTGCATAAAACATGACTTTTTATACAAGGCTTATGGAACTAAGCCGTGGATAAAAAGTGTTTTATGGTCGAGTTATAAACTGCTTTTTACTTTGATTGCGAGGAAATAAAACGTAAAAGTAGTTTTGAAAAGTAGTATTTTAATTAAAGTTAAATTAGAGTTTTATGGTATGACTGGCTGGAAAGTCAATTTAGAAGAAGAAATTACTTTTTTGACCAAGTGCATAAAATACAATTTTAGGCTGACTATACCCAGCATAAACTACAACTGATCGAGTATGACAAGTGGAAAAGATTTTATTTAATTTCACCTGTGGCGGTGTTTTGTCTGTAAATTAGCGGGACCTAGAGGTGTTAGACAAAGAAATACAATACATTTACAGACTTTATATGAGGGTGTCGCAAAAAGGGACAGAAAATAATAAGGTATGCACAAACACATCGTGTTTTCAAAGAATAAAGTAGCATGAAGATTTTGATAAAAATAGTCATGCTTTGTCTCTTTTTTTAAATTTAAAGCTTTTATTTAGTTTCACCTGTCGCTGTGTCTGTCTGTAACCAAATCTTGCAAGTTTAATTTGACTTACTTCCCGGATTCCGATTGAGATGAAATTTTGCATATGTATGTGAATCGGATTACAATGCAATGTTATTGTAACTTGGAGCTGATCTTGGAGTTTTAGTTCTCTTTCTAATAAAACACGTCTAATAACGTCTAATAAAAGACTGATTTAAAAATGATTTTTTACCATTTTTTTTTTATGTGTGTATTGTTGTTAAAATTGTTACAAACATTTACTTCATGCAATTGAAGAGAAATATTATCTTAACTGTAAAGTGTTGGTTTACAAAACCTCGCATTCTTTCGTGAACTCTGGTATACAGTCAAGACTCGAGCTACTTAAGCTAGATACATTCGTCTTTGTACAGACTCATTTCAATAACTGTTGGTACTATAAGTCCAAAAGATTTAGGGGCAGGCGGGTTGATAAATAAATAAATAATAATAAATATTGGGGAAAATTATACACAAGATCATCTGATCCCAAACTAGACACAGCCTGTACTATGGCTATCAGAGACTAATATACATACATAAATAGATAAAGAACACCCAGACACAACAAAAACTTGTGTTCATCACAGAAATGTTTGCCCTGAGCGGGGATCGAACCCGCGGCCCACGGCATGAAAGACAGGCTCACTACCAACCACACCAACAGGCTTGTCAAAATGACGAGTGTCTAGCTCGACCTGCTCTTGACTGTATATGTATTTAGCATATTTCAATTTGACTATGCTGCATGCGAAATTTTATAAAAAAATATCATTTAATTTTATAAATTATTATTTCATTACAATGTTTTAAAAAGCTGTTTCACTAAATATTTTATTAGCAAAGATCATAGACCTTTTTTTAATCTGTAGACATAGATTACAGTATGCAAAGATAACCCATTTTTCTTATAGGATTATACACTAAATAGGCCGAGTCCTGAAGCTGTAATTTTTAATTGGCTGGACATAAATCGAAACCGTCAATTTACTATAAAGTTGCTATGTATTATAATAGGTGGTGGAACACTTATGTAAAAAATAATTTTTAATGAATTGGCTGACTTTTAGATTCTCCATAAAATATTGTTTTTTGTTTGTTTATGCATGTGAAGTCAAGCCAAAAATTGTAACTAATATCTGATGGGGTAAACTTTTGATGTGGGTTCCAAGGTACCTACTTCAATTAAAACTAAGCAAAAAATATTTGCGCATATTTTTTTATTAGCAAATTTGTATGCAAGTTACATAAAAGTCCAGGCAAAAATGGCAACCAAATTATTTTAAATTTGATAGACTTTCCAGGACAGTTTTTGAGCAAATTACCTAAAATTAAGCATATTAATCAAAAGTTAAATATTTTCGTATTTAATGTTGAAGCAAAAATACCAACTGAAAAACTTTTGTTTAATTACAGGTTTCATCGTGTGTTCTTTCCTTTATTTATAAAATTAAGCATAATTATAAAAAGATAAAAAAGTTGATTTTTAATTCAATAGATCGCGTCAAGCGAGCGAGAAACGGCGTAATATTATATGTTCTTTGGAACCGGTATGGCGTGCCGTGCGCCTCGAGACTTTTTTCTTCTACGTAATGTCAAGAGTACGTCAAGCCTGACATAATATTAGACTTTTTAGTGTTCTTATTTCAACAGTCCAAGTAGCTAGAGTGGGCTGCAAGTGTCTGGCTGCCTGCTTGTACAAACAACAATACTTCAAACAGTCCATTGAAAGGAGAAAATATCATTGTGGGATACAGTGTTACAAAAAACCGGGCAAGTGCGAGTCGGACTAGCGTGCTAAGCTATTGCTCTTGATCCCCCGATCTTGACTCCTCTTTAACAAGAATTTACTTGAAGTGGAAGCTAGCTAGCGTCAATTGGTTGTGAGAAAGGTTGTAAACTTTAATTATTTCAGACTTTATGGTTCCGTACCCATAGGGTGAAAAACGGGATCATACTAATATGCCTCCGATGTCTGTCTGACTGTCTGTCAGTGGGCTGTATCTCATGCTGCATAAGCTATAAAATATAAAAACTGATCAAGTACGAGTCGGACTCAAAAAAGGACGAGTTGCACTCCGAGAGTGCCGGCAGAAGTGAAAACTTGAATTTTTGAATATGATGTTTTTGTAAGGGTCAATCGCGTCATTGCTCGTGTACTTCTTCATCGAGACCTAAAATTTGTCTCAGTACATGAGTAGTCTAGGGTCAGTAGTTTTCAAGTTATAGCGATTTTTACTTTGACAGCTGTCATCCGAAATGTAGATCTCATCAAGACCTATCATTTGACTCAGCACACGAGTACACTAGAGTCAGTAGTTTCCAAGTTATGGGGTTTTTTTAGTTTGACAGCTGTCATCCGTAATGTAGATCTCATCAAGACCTTTCATTTGTCTCAGCACATGAGTAGTCTAGGGTCAGTAGTTTTCAAGTAATAGCGATTTTTACTTTGACAGCTGTCATCCAAAATGTAGATCTCATCGAGACCTATCATTTGACTCAGCACACGAGTACACTAGAGTCAGTAGTTTCCAAGTTATGGGGTTTTTTTAGTTTGACAGCTGTCATCCGTAATGTAGATCTCATCGAGACCTTTCATTTGTCTCAGCACATGAGTAGTCTAGGGTCAGTAGTTTTCAAGTAATAGCGATTTTTACTTTGACAGCTGTCATCCAAAATGTAGATCTCATCGAGACCTATCATTTGACTCAGCACACAAGTACTCTAGATTCAGTAGTTTTCAAGTTATAGCGATTTTTACTTTGACAGCTGTCATCCGAAATGAAGATCTCATCGAGACCTATCATTTGTCTCAGCACACGAGTAGTCTAGGGTCAGTATATTTCGAGTTATAGCGATTTTTAGTTTGACAGCTGTCATCCGAAATGAAGATCTCATCGAGACCTGTCATTTGTCTCAGCACACGAGTAGTCTAGGGTCAGTAGTTTTCGAGGTATAGCGATTTTTAGTTTGACAATTGTCATCCGAAATGAAGATCTCATCGAGACCTATCATTTGACTCAGCACACAAGTAGTCTAGATTCAGTAGTTTCCAAGTTATGGGGTTTTTCAGTTTGACAACTGTCATCCGAAATGTAGATCTCATCGAGACCTATCATTTGTCTTAGCACATGAGTAGTCTAGGGTCAGTAGTTTTCAAGTTATAGCGATTTTTAGTTTGACAGCTGTCATCCGAAATGAAGATCTCATCGAGACTTATCATTTGTCTCAGCACACGAGTAGTCTAGGGTCAGTAGTTTTCGAGTTATAGCGATTTTTAGTTTGACTGCTGTCATCCGAAATGTAGATAAATAACGATCAAAACCAGTACGTCAAGTCTGTCGTGCACATATCACGTTGTGCACAACAAAAAAAGCCGAGACTATGACCACAGAATATATAATAGTAAACAAGTTTACAAGAGTCACACTCCTTTGATCTTGGAAAAAGCTGCCTATTTCACAGACAGGCCTGCTATGACAAAGACAAAAAAGATGTTTTGGTCTTTATCACACTTTAGAAGTTTTGTATATATTGAGCCTGCTCTAACTTGGTATGATTATTTGCAAATCAATTTCTATACTTCATCCGAGATCTGACGCGACAAAGGTAAAAAAGATGTTTTTATCTTTATCACACTTTAGAACTTTTGTATATATTGAGCCTGCTCTAACTTGGTATGCTTATTTTCAAATCCATTTCGATACTTCATCCGAGATCTGACGCGACTTCTGATGCGAGTTAATAATTTTTTTCCCATCTGAAAAAGTGCCAAGCGCCGCTGAAGAAGTTTTCACTTCAAATGTCGACCACAGTACTCGTAATTTACTGACATTTCAACTAATACAATTTATATCATGCGGTGGTACGGAACCCTCGGTGCGCGAGTCCGACTCGCACTTGGCTGGTTTTTCCCTTTCATTAGATCAAATCCACAATTATTTTGAGTCTCATGTCAAACCTGTAGAATATTCATACAAACTTCCACCCCATTTTTCAACCGCTCAGGGGCTGAATTTCAGAAAATCCTTTCTTAATGTGTAGTCTTGACGTACTAAAAAACAGCTTACAAAATTTCACATCTGTAGCTTTATCGGTTACGGCTCGGCGTTGATGAATCAGTCAGTCAGTCGGTCAGGGCATGCTGTTTTATATATTTAGATCAGAAGATCAAAAGTATTTTCAGCTTACTACAACCGATGTAAATTTTCACCTTTCATGTTTAACTTTAAATTCCGAAGCGCGTACCGAATAAAACAGCGAAGCAATGCGACGTTGCCGTACCGTGCAATCACGAGCCGTGTACTATGTTAATGTCAATTATGAACTTTATTTCAACTTCTTTAGGGTCGATATAAAGCGCTACATAATGTAATTTTTATATAAAAAGATACGCTATTGCCTGAAATGTTTAATTTTTAAAGTAATCAACGTAAGTACAGTTTTAGAGTATAATTAAACACTTTTCATTCAGTTACCTATTTTGGCCAAAGAGAAATCCCTCAATAATTATACCACTGTAAAGCTTTAACATATTGTGTTCACTTTTATGACTGTTTGATCAAGTACAACAAAATTTTGAAGTACAAAAAGTCACGAGATAGTTATGTATTTTGCCCGAGCAGACAAAAAGAAATAAAACTTTTAGTGGGATTTTTTTAATTTTAGGATTAACCTAAGAACTTAGGTGCTTAATTAGTTTGTAAAATACTAAAAGTTTATCATTGAACGAGCCCAGAAAACATTTCGTTTAGTTGGCATTTTTGCCACAGTAACTATTTATATAATAGGGTTTTTTTAATCTGCCGCCTTGTCCCATTTGGTGATATGCTTAATTTTAAGTAATTATGTAATTACTTCCAAGACTTCATAAACCACAAAAAGAAAATCTTGGTTCCGATTTTTGTCTAGGCCAAAATCTAATTATCTTGGGGTAAAAGAAAACTTACATAATGCATTGATGATATAAAACTTCAGTATCCATTTGTAATTCAGGTATAGTATATACGAATATAATGGAAAAGAAAATGGCATGATGATTGTCATAGTTTCAAAAACGCTATTTCAATACGCCATCAAACAAATCTTATTAAAACTATAGGTAGGTTATACCATAAAGTACAATTCAAAAACTTCAGCGCTTTTCGCACTTGACTAGTATACAAAAAATGCATTCTTTTGCAGTAAAATCTTCTTTTAAAATGGTAGTTTATAAATTATAAGTAATTTCCTCCAGCGATTTAAAAAAGGAAAATACAATAGAGAACTCTTGTAACTTTGTTAAGGAGGCAGAGAGGTAGTTAGGGGGAGGCGGGCGGTGCGTCGGCGCGCTTACGTCGAGCTTTTGGAGCTGCCAGGTAGTACATAAGCTCAGTCACAAGTCCCTACCCAGACAGGCAGGTTGTATCGCGCGCGAAAATGCGTGTCATTCAAAGTAAGACGTCCTTGGAAACCGATGTCAAAACTTTGGACATAAAGAAACAGAAATTTGACGAAATTCGGGCTAAAACGTTGCTAGAAGCCAAACTCAAACGGCTCGCGCTAGCTAGAGCCAAAAGACTAAAAAAACTTAAAGCCAAAAGACTAAAAAAACTTAAAGCCAAGAGACTTAAAGCTAAAAGACTTAAAGCAAAAAAACTTAAAGCTAAAAAACTTAAAGCTGAAAAACTTAAAGCCAAAAAACTTAAGGCCCAAAAACATAAAGAATTACTTTCAAGTAAAAAGTGTGACAAAGTTGATAAAACACCATTGGACGTATCACAACCGCCAGAAAAAGTTAAAAATCTTAAAAAGAGTTTTGATGCACCAGTAGTATGTGTTTGGATAAGGTTTGTTTCGACGTATCGAGTGAATATCGCTGGGGGATATTGCTTGAAAATTTCCGCGGGTTATGACGAGTGCTTGGTGATATTTCAGGAAGGACCTGATAAGTGCCATGAAGCTGCCGGACTCGGAGCCGCTGACGCCCAGTGAGTACTGGGTGATCACGGACACGTGGAAGCAGGACTGGGAGCGCGGTGTGCAGGTCCCCGTTAACCCAGACTCGCTGCCCGCGCCCAAAGTCAAGATCATCGACAACCCGCTCCCGCCGGACTTCCAAGAGTTCAAGCTGTAAGTTATTCTTTTATTTACTTTTTGAACTTTATTTATGTGGCACAGTGATCATCTAGCTGTCTCCTGTGCCGGAGGTTTGGGTTTCCGGCCGAAGCAGATATCCTAATGTTGAGTTTGTGCATTCGTTTTCGGGTCTGTGTTTGTGCACGTTTTCGTGTGTTTCCAGCTGGCTCAGCACGAGCCCATTGATAAAATATATTTAATAGGCCTATTACAAAATTTCGTTCAAAAAAATTAAAAGTGAAAAATCTCACTCGGCGTCCAGATTTTTCGACACTGTTTTGTAGCTACAACTAAACGATTTAAATACTTTTTTTTTTTATTATCAAGTTATTTGCTATTATTAATAAGTTATTTACTATTATTGCGTTTGAAAGGCCAGCGCATCGGATTATGGAGAAATTTGGCAGTTACAATTACGTTCAATTAAGGTATTACAACGAATTGTTTTTAAACAAACGTAGGCGATTTTCATTTCTTTTAAACTAAAGTTTAGTATGGTATAAGTTATACGAAATAATATTAATGTAGTAAAGAGCAATTCGCAGTTAAACCTGAGCGTTTTTTGTAGTTTTTTTCGTTCGGAATGGATTTTTTTTTCTAGATTTTCCAATATATTTTTCAAAATTCCGAGGCCGCTACGAACTACACTATTATGTAAGAGATTTTATTGTATATTTTTAATTTTGTTTGCTTAGCTCAATAGTTCAATACACGAGCTCAAAAAGTGCCGTTTGCTCATTTTATGAAAACTTGCTTCGGAATATTGGCTATATCTACCAATATAAGAAAAAATTGTAAAAAGCGAGGCCGCTACGAACCTAAGTAATAACTATTCTTTAACATTTTATAAGTTACAGTTGTCAAAGTTTTGGCGATTCTCAGATAAAGGACGCCGAAATTAGCTATTTTTCGCAAAAACACGTTTATAATGTAATAGGCCTCTTAAGGCAAAATATTTTTTTTGACTTATGTACTGAAGCGCTCGTGGCTTTTAAACTTATTTCAAAGCAAAGAAGTTTTTTAATACGATAAAAATTATCAAGCTACATCACGAGTCCTCTTACTGCTGCACGTACACGGCTTAGCTGGTATTGATTATTTAATCATTGGTTAAAAAGTTTTATTAATAAATAAATAAAAAAGTTTTTATTCTAGATTTTTCCAAAAAGTATTTAATTAAAAATCAAATACATTACAAAATACAGTGCCACATATATCCTATACTATTAAACGAGCAATATTTGTATATATATAAATATATATATTTGTAATCGGTTTCTCGAAAACGGCTCTAACGATTTTGATGAAATTTAGTATCCGGGGGTTATTGGGGACGAAAAATCGATTTAGCTAGGTCTCATGTCTGGGAAAATTCGTTTTCCCTGTTTTTAACATTTTAAAAAAATCACTGCGTTTTAGACAGAAATCTACAGCGCCATCTGTTGGCGAGTAGCATAGCTTGCTCACCCGATGATATTTTAATGTTGAGGCGGCTATTTAATTATAGAGCGAAGCTCGGTCGACCAGGTACTTAAGTGTATAATCTTACCTTCCTTTTTTCAATTTACATTTACTTTTTCAATTTCAATGTATTCCTTCGATATGTCGCAATACATTGAAAACATAATTATTTCTTAAGAACAAAATTTGGAAGATTTTGTATAAGATAGACAAAATATTTTCTCGTTTTTACAGCATTATTCTTTGTGAAACTTGTTGTTGTTGTCCATTAAAAATACAAGCTTAAAAATGTATGGAGCTTGATAAATATCGAACCACAATCAAGCTTAGTTTTTGGTCTTTAATCTATATTTTCTTTTTCTTATTAGTGGCTAGGTTTTTCTATATATAAAGGATCAAAAAATCCATGTCCTTTATGTACAAAATTTTGCGCACGCGGAAAATATTTTGGACATAAACAAAGGACTATTCTTCTTAATGCGTACTGGTCCTTTTGCGTTTGAAACTTTAACAAATATTGGACCTTATGCGTGTAGGATGATGTAGGCGAATAACAAACCATAGCAACAGGTGGGGACCTGTGGGCTATACAACGTGTAAAGGGAAGGTGTGATAAAACTGAAGGGTGTAAAACTTAACCACTTTTCCCAAGGAACATAGGTCGAAGTACGAAAAACCAAAATTGACCTGCCATCCAAAATGCGCTTTTAGCTGATGCAGTTTCTATGGGAGTTTTAAAATTTATATTCGTATTTCGACATATGTTCCTTGGGAAAAGTTGTTCAGTTTCATGGTCAGATTCACATCCTTTAGTATTATCACACCTTTCCGTTACACGCTGTCTAGGTGCGTTTAGCAAAGTTAAGTATGAGGACACAATCTTATAAGGATCAAATTTATTTTCATGCAATTCATTAGACAAGTGGTGATTGCGCTTTGGCGAAAACCGGATTGGTGACCGTTAGTGGTATACCTGTCGCAGGCAAATTGTATAATTCGCCGTTTTACAAACGGCCGAAAAATTTTAAATTTGCGTCGGCAGATTACTGGGCGCATTTTAGGTAAGACAAGGTTAGTTTGGGCATGGGGTCCCATTCACTACTACGGTTTTTTTGACGGAGTAAATAGCCCGAATTTATTTGGCCCTTTTGTTTCTAATAATTAAACTAAATGTTACTACTAGGTTGGTAGGTAAAGGTGTAAACTATGACATTAATTCAATTTTAACCTCCAGATATCAATTTATTCTAAGAAAATACCTTATGGAAAAAATAGCCCGAACAATTTTCGGCACAAATTAGTTCTATGACGTGAGGCATCTGTACTAGTATAGTATTATATTATATGTGGTTTGGGTTAGAAAGGCTATCTTGCGACAACAGCGGCTTACGCGCCGTTTTATAAAGTGCCTAGACAGGAATTGAAGTGGCGAACTTTCACGCTGTTTTTCATAATAAGGCATGTTTATTTTGTGTTTATTTAAAATTTAGGTAAAATAAATTACCTTATTTCCCCGACTTTTCGACCGAGTTGCACAGTGCCTGCATGGTCGACTGTTAACAACCACAGTAGCCACGACCAACGGCTTTACGTTCCTTCCGAAGCACGGAATCTTCTCAATTTCCGGACAATGAGGTGATCATCCTGTAATATCCAAACCAAATAGCGGAAGTGTCACAACGTGATATTTGCTAGGCAGTGTCCACACCTGGATTCGAATCCAGAATCTTCGTATCGAGAGCTGAACACTAGCCACTAAACTACGAAAGCTGTAAGCGACAGATCTGATGAGATGTATTTAACACACTTTATAATTTTGTCCTTAGGCCACGCGACAAGTATATCCACCTGTCGCGCGACGCACACTACCAGTCCGATAAGCACGTGCTGAGTACGACTCCGGCACGCGCCGAGGCAGCCTGCGCGTACGATTTGGACGCCATCGACGCGGCGTGGCTGCGACTCCTCAACGCCGAACGAGCCCGCGCTGGATCCGCTCCCGTAACGGAAGACCAGTTCGAGAAAATCATCGAGGAGTTGGAGGTAAGTTGTGTTACACACTCGCACACTTTTTGACCGGCTGCTGTGGACTCGAACATAAATTTTGATAGTAAACACGCATGCAAGATTCGAACGAAAAAGTATCCCAATTGCATCCCGAACTCTCAATCCCAGGCAGATAATCAGCTTATTTGAGGCTGTCGGTGTGGCTGAGAAGATGTAGTATACACTCAAATTAAACATCCTCATTTCGTGTGATCTTAAGAAATTTCTAAATATACGTTTCTTGAGCCATAAAGCGACTTTGAGCACAAAGAGGAATAAGCTAGCTAGTTTATTATTTCGGGAGCAATATGTTGTTACGAAAATCATTTGTGTTATTATTTTTAAGTATTTAACCGTTTGTTTCTAAATAAATAAATAAGTTTTATTTTGTCCTGCAATTTTTTGAGCAGCAATCGTGCATCTACCAAAATTTATGATCGCAGAGCTGTGGCCGATCGCTGATTCAAGCGAGATTATATCACGTAGTAGCATAACTCGGCATCCACTGTGAGCATTGATTTTGACACTACAGTCTAGATCTGTCGTCGTTTTGAACAGGTATGTTTTTGTGCCGATTTGAAGCGAGTTCCACTGTTTATACGGCGTAAAGAGCCAAATAGACGTCGATCATATAGGCATGAATACAACTTGACAATCAACTGATCCAGTATAACTGCTAAAGTACAACCATCGTAAGATGCCTGTTTAACATTTCCTTAACACTGACACGCAGCGTTCATATATCTTTGCTGATCAAAATTTTTCATACATTTGATAGCTTTAAAAACGGACTTCTTACAATGGCCTTACTTTAGTCACACAGCATCGCGTTTAGATAACTTTTTTGCTAAACACAGCAACCACCAACAACGTCTGAGCACGCGTAATGCAGCAGTCGTTCACCTCATTTGGTCTCGTAATCAGTATGTGGATGTGTTGACTGTTGTCGTAGAATATACGAATCTTAAAGCCACAGTGTCTCGTGTTGTTCTTTTCAGTTTTGTTGACAAATAAACTGTCGGTCATAGATTTAAAGAACTGTTGCAGTATCAATTTGTTTTTTATATGACATTTATCGACCTATCCTTGCAATTTTACTAAACTTATAGACTGTGCTTGACTGAACATGTAACCTTTGTCAAAGTTTTGGAGTGTGCGAGTAGGCTTAGGTGCATATTACAACCCACAGAAAAATTAATATATTCGATATGCCTAAAAGGCCGGCAACACAAAAGCAGCATCACCTTAGATGTTGCAAATGTCTATGGCGGTAGTGACGCTTATAGTTGCATGCGCGTCATCTTATTAGTATGGCTTATAAATTCCTAGTACCCGGGCGACGCAGCTCTGGAATGAGTCCTAGCTGCATCGATTTTCGCCCCCGTAAACTTCTATTTTAAACCATTTTTGGAAAAGCGATTTCAAAGAAAGAAAGTATAAGAATGAGCCATGTCTACGCCTCATTGTTACGTTAGCGAATAGAAATAGTAGTTTTTAATACAAGCCTCGTAAATAGATAATTGTAAACACGTTGACGTTTTTTAAACCCGAGCGGTACCGTATTTAACTCGTAAGGAGGTACGAGTTAAATATTTTATTAGACGCATACGACTTTTTACAATACACTACACTCGTGAAAATTCATCAAACGATTTATTATTTTTCCTAGCTTATTGTGTCCCACTGCTGGTCTAAGGCCTCCCCTTCCTTCTTCCACTCATCACGGTCCTGTGCAAGCTCCCACCAGTCCCGGCTCAGATCGTCACTCCATCTTTTGCGGGGCCGTCCCCTGCGACTTGGTCCGTTCTGGGGTAACCGCTGGGTGACGATCCTCGCCCACCGTTCAGGGTGCAGAGAGCTAGTTTAGATACGAGTACTAAATAGAAAACCTACAATTTTAAGACCAATTACGTAGAATAATTTTTATTCAGCCCCAGATTAGATAATATAGTAACTGCTACCGAGAACATAAGATAATAGTATTGAGTTCAAGTCTATGAAAAACCCAAATAATTTCAAACGAAAATTAATGGTTTATTATTGCAAAGGTTGGTTGTATTTCGAGGATGAATTTAAAAATTTTCATTTATGATATATTTTAATTTAAAAAAAATTATAATCTAGTTTTTTTTTATTCTTAATTCTATTTTGACCCATGTTATGATTTGAATATACTTTAAATTTAATACATTGTGATGACATGTAATGTTACTACTAATTTCAGACACAATCTTGTATTGTGTATGAATAAATTAACAATATAATAAATAGAAATATAAAAATTCATGGCTTTGTGAAAGTTTTTTTTTTATAATATGTATGGGCTTACTCTTGACCTCGATCTAGCCTTGAGGACAGAGATGAGGTCGACGATGGAACGAGCTTGCCCAGAAGAAGCCTATTCACTCGCGACTGTAGTAATAATTACTACGTTACAAGACGGCGAAGCGCGCCTGTGTGGTATTACACCTTTTTTAGAAAGAAGTCTTACTTTACTACTTTATCTGTTCCTATGATAAATACTCTATTATACTCTATAGGAAATATTCGCAGATATGGAATGTAAATCCATATATGGTGTCTTTAAATTAGTTCTTGATAGAAAAAGGTATTCATGTACTCATGATACTGAACAACTTTCCCCAAGGAACATAGGTCGAAATACGAAAATCAAATTTTGACGCCCATAGAAACTGTATCAGCTGATAGCGCATTTTGTATAGGAGGTCAAATTTAGTTTTCCTTAGGAAAAGTTGTTTAGCATCATAGTACATGCCTATCTTTTGCTATCAAGAACTAATTAAAAGTCAACCTATATAACATTTGGCTGCTACACGTATTGCCCCTAACCTGCTTGATTTTATTTTCGTTAGAATCAGTGCTTGCATACCGCAAAAATATGGGTCATAACTGTATGACGCCAACACCTTTGATTGCGGTATCTCAGCGATACATATTTAAAGATTATTAAATAAAAAAATTCTTCGCTATGACCACGCCGAGCCGTCGCTCTGAGAGTTTGGTACTGAAAAATATCGGTTAAATAAAGGTACACTTATTATATCCGTAAATATTACCCGTTAATTTTTATATCGGTAACGTACCGCAAAGTCCTGGTTGGAATATATCGTCATGGGAATAGATAAATGAAATACAGTTCCCCAGACACATCAATCGGCCCACCTCGCACTTGAAAATGAAGGTTTTAATGGACCCTACCTAGCTCACAATAATGAATGAGTGAGCAAAAAAAAATTTGTCCGATATTGAAGCTCGCTCATTTGCCAACTCTGTGTCTTTTATCAAAACTTTTTATTAAATCTCAACCTAACACTTAGCTCAGGGTCTTCAAAACATAAATTGCAAAGTGGGCCTATAGATGTGTCTGGAAGTGTATTTCCTCGTATAGACAAAATACTTCCTTGTGAAGCCTGTTGAAATTCGATATGTTAACGAAACCTTAGTGCAAATAACCATTACAAAAAAAATATCCAATAAAGCCGTAAAATATTGAAAATGGATATCGAATCTGCCGAACGTAATTCTTTTCTATTTTATTCAGTCTGTCTATCTAAAGCCACAGATTAAATAATAGCTAAAGCTTCCACTCATTATTCGTTTTTTTTAAAACCGGTCAAGTGCGAGTCGGACTCGCGCGCCGAGGGTTCCGATTTACCTATAGTATCTTTAGAAGCAGTAAAGTCCATTTTATGGACCGCAAAACTAAATTTGTTTGTAAAGGTTTTTAAAAAAAACTGTACAATTTAGAAAGACCGTTTTATTTTTGCTGTAATATTTACATAAACTTCTATCGAGTGTAATTTATTCAGACTTTTCCTTTCACTAACTTCGGAGATAAGGGGGAATGGTATTTTTTGTCATTTTTCATCATAACTTGAAAACTAAGAGTCGTAAAAAAATACAAAAATATATTTTAGAATGTACAAGTAAAGCTCTTTCATATGATACCCTACTAGAGCTAAAAATGACATTTTGAAATTTTGACCCCTCTATTTGGGCCCCCTTTACATTAATAATCATAATTTTATTTAAATTATTTTATGTGCAATTAAGTTGAGTAACCATATTCTAAAACTATTCCATATTTCAAGTCAATAGCGTGAGTGGTTGCTGAGATATACAGGTGTGACAGACGGACAGACAGACAAAGTCGCACCATAAGGGTTCCTTTTTTCACCATTTTGGTATCGGAACCCTAAAAATGGGAGTAGCAGTAAACTAGCTACTTCTTGAATTACTTTTAAATCACCCGCAAATAAATCAAGTTTTTATGAAATTGACTGACTTGCCCGTTGACTGACCCGTTGGTGTGGTTGATATTAAGCCTTCTACGCCGTGCGTTCGATCTCCGCCCCTGGAGAACATTTGTTTGATGAACACAAGTGTTTGTGCAGAGTCTGGGTGTTATTTATCTGTTTATGCACATCAGCCTCTGGTATCCATAGTTCAGGCTTTGCCTAGTTTGTGATCAGATGAGTTTGTGTGAATAGTTCCCTAATAATTATAATGTCCAGCAAAAAAATCATTGGTCCTGCAAAATAATCATATGTGCAGCAGAAGTTCTTATCTCTCTTATCTATCATTTGTCCGAACATCTAGGGTCAGTAGTTTTTATTGAGTTATAGCGGTTTTAAGTTTGACAGCTGTCTGCGTTATTATTTATTATCCATCATTTCATCAAATTTTTATTTAGTTTCCATGCACGATACCAAATCAATTTCAAATAAAAAAATTCTATTCTAATTAATTTTCAATTTAATTTCAATATAATCTCAATCTAATTCACATTTAATTTCGTTTCAATTCCGATTTGAAATAATTTCAGTTCAATTCCTTTACAATTTACAATTATTATGCTATTGCAAACTTACATTTTCAGTTGTCAAAATTACCTAGACATATGTCGATGTAAGATAATACATTTTTTCAACGATATTTTTATTGTGTAACAAATATACTTAAATTTGCAGTTGTCAAAATGACCATGCATGAAAGAACATTTTATCAATTGCAAATATGCGCGGCCGAAATAAAAAAATGAGGAGTTTTGTGCAGCCTGTCACGTCATAAGAGAGGGTTTATGGGGTTTTTTGCTCAGATTTCTAACTTCGCAATAAAATTACGTATAAGTATTATTATTCTATAATAGAATAATTTAATTTATAATAGAATTTCTATTTTATGTACTTTAGTTGTCCGAAGCTCTGAAAAGTACATGACTTTGATGTCGCTCCTATACATCAAAACCTTGCTCGACCCGTGCGAAGTGTAAGATGTTCATACGTAATTCACGTAAAAATATGAAGCGCTCGTAGCCTAGTGTTGATTGCTTTTCTTTATGATTGCAAAAGAACTAGAGCGTTTCCGTGCTACGGAAGGCAGGTCCCGGCGACTCTATGATAGTAGTCGTCGTTCAGCCATGTTAGAGGCCATTTAACTATTTAACTTTGGTATTAGTATTAGCCTAGACACTGGCCGTACTATGCGGCATACAATAGCTAAATAACTACGTTTAAATTCAGGGTTGTTGGATTTTACAATTTATTCATAATCTATCTATTTGTTACCCGCGACCTTGCCCGCGACTCGTCTGCGAGGATCCGACAAAAAACCATTTTCTCATAAAATTTTAATTTTTTCTTCTAAAAGACTAATAATATATAAATAAGATTTTTCATTACCACAATATAAATTTTGCCTTATCAATTTAACAATAAAATATTTCGCATTTTTTGTATTGGAACATTTTAATTTCTTTACTCGAATGTAAGGGCCTGTCCGCACAGCGAATTTTTATCGCGCGATTCTTTTCTCGCAATTCTGTAACACATTGAATCCTGTAGGAGAATCCGCACTGCGGGAAAAAAAATCGCGATTTTTTGCTATTGCAAGCACGGAATATAATTCGCGCGAATAAATATCGCGCGGGGAAAATTCGCTGTGCGGACAGGTCCTTAACGTCAGTAACGAAAGGAACTGTGACTCCTAGAAAAAACCAAATTGTAAGCTTCTATAAAAATATAACGAGTATTTTGTCCTCTAAAGTATTAGCAGGCAAGCTTTCCCAATATTAATTAATTTGCTCGTAGTATCAATAAGAGGTGCGCGCGGAGTGATGCTACGACGTAGAGGCGTAGCACTTCGTAGTGGCGTAGCACTTCGTAGTGGTTTCAAGTGCTACAGTATGGCCACGTAGAATGTATACAGCTACGCTTAAGCACGCTTTGAAGACTATTTGTAACCAATTTCTGCTTTATGTACCTACTTCCTATATATTATCTTGTCATCCTATTTGACATGTATTTTCTCGTAGCTGAATGTGGTTCTCATAGCTGAATTGGTTGGCCCTGTTCATCGACACTTCATTATAACTTCATTCTTACGCAAGTCTCCTGTGGTTTGACTACATATTTAGTTTTCCAGCCGAGTAGTCAGAATGTAACACAGTAACATCATTTTTGTTATATTCAGCTCGTTTGTATTATTTGCTTGATAATCGCAATGTAATGTTTTCTCAAGCAATTTAGTAAAAATATATATTTGTTTTAGTACCGATATAATTTGTTGGCTACCGCCAAATCGTAAAAAACTATTTATTGAATATCATAACCGAAATCACCTCTTAAAAGTGAAAACACTGTTTGTCAAAATAACCATAACATGTTTAAAATAAAATTTTAAAACAAAGAAAAATATTGTAAATAAATCCAGGACTCTCGTTGTTTAAATTGAGATTAATAACAATATGTTATTTGTGAAGGAGTTGTATGAATCTTTAAAATCGGGTGTGTGTGTGGGTGTGTATGTATTTTTGCAGTGGTATTGTAGTTCGAGTGCATTTAAAGCGATGAAATGTTCGGACGTGGCGATCTGTGTGGCGTTCTCTAAAATTGGTGTAATATTCGATGAATCGATGGCGCAATCTCGTGAATGAATCATTATTTCAAGAGTAGATACTATTTATGTCACATGAAAGGATGAGACTCTTCCGTTTCGCTTAAGCTAGATATTCTAGTCAGGCCGTAAATGAGCTCAACCTGCTTATACTGGGGACCGTCACTCGTATTTGAGAGAGGCAGGCCAGATGATTGCAGCCAGTTAACAAGAATACAGCGTAAATAATCTCTTCAATATAATCTCACAATCGGCTAATCCCTAGGACTACCGGAATGTGAGCATCAACTCAAAACAACTTCACTCACAATAATCTCAACCCCATGATATGAACTCAAAATCAGCTAGTCCCTAGGATAGTACTACAAATACAGTTTTATACTCAACACTCGCTCTTTGGTGCACTTACACAAAAATGATATCCATAACTTCTCATATCGTTATTACTTACTCTTATCCCATACAGCAAACTCGCAACACTATGGTTGTGCTATGGTGTCGATCGATCTTATAAACTGCCATTGTGGTCTTATTCTTGCTAAACCCTCATCACACATTTCAACCCGGACCAGACTAGTGTATCCTTTCGACGAGTCTCATCGTAAACATGAACGGACAATACTTCCTTTGACAAGTTTCACTGTAACACAGAATAACATTAGAGCATTGGCGATGGCAGAAGGAAACTACCACGTATATTTCTCCCGCTATACATTTCGGTAACATCTCAAAATTAGGAAAGCTGTTAAAAAGAACTACACGGTGGTCCCACGGGGCTCAACATTGGCGCCTCTGCTGCTTAACCTTTCGCTTACAAACGATCTTTCAGACAGAGTTTATGAAGTTAATCCTCGCCGTTGACATCGCGCTTATACCAACACAAACACTCACCTGAGACTACAAAATTACTCAACACTTATTTGAAAAGTTTAAGTTTGTACTTAATGACAGTAAAATTGATGTGTCGACTTTTCACCTATACAACTAAGTGGTCACATAGCCTCAAGATCAATTTCAGCGTTATAATTCTTGGAAATTGAAATTCTACAACCCACATTACTCACAACTCAAGTATCTTGGTGAAACCCTTGACACCTCGCTGAACTTTTGTCCTCACTTTGTTAAATTAAACAAAAGCCTTGAAATTGACAGCCACAATCTGGGAATGGAATGCATACTACGGGGCTCTGTCTGGTCACTCTGCAGACGAGTACTGCGCTCCGACCTAGCTCGACAGTGCTGACGAAAAGGTAGTCGTTCTGCTGCGTGAAACCAGGCACTATTCTGTCGACCTCTGTCCAATGGCTGCTAGTTCTATTGCAATCGAAGCAAAAAAGATCTTTGATAACCCAGACACATAACACAGCCCATCAAGAATTCTTGTGGCTGCCAAGCCATGGCTAGAAATCTTGCCACCTGTTCCACCAGCAATTTTGAAACTACGAATGGAAATCCACCTAAGGCTACAATACTTTACTTACATTGTGACTATAACTTTAGTCGAGTTATTTTTAGACTACTAGCCAAATTTTTGTATGTTACTCAGAACATGAAACTGAAAATGTTTCCCAAAGAGACAAGAGCCGATCAAAGAGATAAATTTTGGTCATCCCATACAAAACTTACTCCGGCAATACTTGAATTTGATAAGCCAAAGAAATATCTCCTTTTACGATATGTTTCTTTGTAAAGGTTGTGAACATTTGTGTTCTGAAAGTTCTAAATAAAGGCCGGGTTAAAGTACCCCAAACCGAGCTGCATGTATGATAAGATTGACGAAAGTACAGGAAGCGAGGGAAGTATGCCAAGATCGTAGCAGGTAGATCCCGTCGGGGTAGGCTGTGGTCTCTGCCTACCCCGACGGGAAAGAGGCGTGATGTTATGTAAGATAATAACAAAATGTGTTTCTGGTTCAGACGTCAACCTATAAACCGGGAAACAGTGAAGGACTGTTTCATTTCCTCGACTGGAAGAGTAATTAGTGCGATGACTCCTACCCGTGAGCGCGCATACGATCTCGGAGCTTTAGTCCTTTCAACTTCTGTATACAAAGGACTTGTACCCGGCTGAGAACTAAATTGAATGTTCCATATTCTGAAAAGCATTTTTGTTGCCTTGCGAAGTGAATCTTTAGTTTGCTTGCATACAAAAACAAATCGTATACGAAGTTGTTTTCTATTGCTCCAGATTTAACTAGATTTAAGCAGTCTTGCCATTAAATTCGAATCCTTTTAAATTTTTGAAAAAAAAACAAAACAAAGAAAAACCTTGTCTAGTTTCACAGCTCTCACTTGGACTAACAACAGTGTTTTTTCTGACCAGAGTATAGTCAATAGCATACAAAAGTTAATAATGTACATCAAAACTTTTTGTTAATAATGTATATTAAAACGTTTTAAGCCATGTTCGTATTTGAATCATAGTCTCTCCCCAAAAGTTCTGCACACCGCAGAGTGGAAATGAAAATAGTTAGAAATTCATTTATTGCATTTTGTGCTGTCACCTTGCTCTGGAAATTGCAATAATGAGGGATTTCCGAGTATAAATTTCACTATAAGGTTTTTGTAATAACTTATAATATTTTTCAACGCTTTTGAGCAATTTTTGTTTTTAATTTTATGGGTATGGAAATTGTGCAACAGACTTCGAAAGTTATCAAAACTAAACATTTGGTCAGTTTTATTTTGTCGTTTGTTTCATACCCATAATAGCATGCTGATAATCAAGTCAGCCTATGATGCTGTCCTAAAAGCTTCAGTGTGTGGCGGATATCCCGAAAAATAGTGCAAGGAATGAAAACTATCAATAAATGAATCGGGATATCCATAAAAAAATCGTGTTTCTTATACTTTTTTTGTTATTACTCTATCGTAAAACCGTAATTAATTACAATTATCTTTCTTAGTGTGATTTTAATGTATAGTAGAATCATAACTAAAGCTGGCCAAGTACGAGTCGGACTTAGAAAGATTTTGCCTAAAGTAATAAATTGTATGACGGTACGGAACAGTTAGTGCTTGAGTTGTGACTCCTACTTATAATTTTGCCCTTTGAAACAATTAAAACCTCCGTCTCCGCTACGAGGCGAAGTTTTCGGTATCAACCCCCGCTCAAGACCAAAATTGTTGTTTAGTGTGATATTCGTCTAGGTCTGAACTGAACGCACCGGGCACGTGATTCTGCCTGTTACTTGTTATCACGTTTTGGTCATACAGGGTGTGGATTCAACTTTGCTGGAGGAGGTTGTAACTGCTGCTACAAGAAATATTTTTCGATATTAAGCATTTTCTTTGTTCGGACTGAGACTATCTTAGATAGAGGTTGTTAAGTCATGTCAGTTGCAGCATTGTCTGTATGAGTTTTCCTTTGCGTGATTGCATCGGTTTTTGATTTATCAACCGCCAATGTGGAAATCGGTTGGGGTGCTAATCTTTGTTAATAACTTTTTACCTACCAAAATATATTCAAATGATTCGCAGATTCTTGACCGCTATGATTCAAGGCTCAATGAGTTGTAAATAACACCGCGCTCGTTTGTTAGGCTTTTTCTTTTTCTCGCCCTTTAAAACTTGCCCGGTGACTTTCGTTTCACTAAACAAATTCTTGAACAACCGGTCTTCGTCATCTGCGTGCGAGGATTTGATTACACGAGATCTGGCTATGACTGCTAGCTACCAAACTGTACAAAATCTGACGCTGCCTTCCTGTTATAAATTCTCGACAGCAGAATTACTAGAATTGGACGTTGCTTACACAATCTCAAATCTTCTTACACAATCAAAGTTTGCGAACATTAACAAAAGATAGCATTTTAATTTCTTGTTAATAATAGGGGTATTTTGTTTTGTGTCGAGTGTTTTACCCTCTATCATTAATTTGGAATAATTCAGCAATCGCCATACATGATTATTTTTCAGTAATTGAAACTACAATCAATACAATTTGATCCTCACACTACTATCGCAGATGGAAGTAATAGTAATTGTTGTAACTATACATATCCAAAACTTTATAAGCTTTTGGATTAGAATAAAGATTATTAAGAGTTCAAAATCTTAATAGTCCAAAGGGCTCAGATGGTTAGTACTCCGAAAGTATGCTAAAATTGTTATAAACTCGCAAGTAAAAAAACAACCTGTCCAGTGCGAGTCGGACTCGCGCGTCGAGGGTTCCAATATACCTATCCCATAGTATTTTAGAAAAAAAAACAGTCCATTTTAGGGCGGATAAACTAAGTTTGTAAAAAGGTTTTGAAAACTAATCTTTTTTATGTTTACGATTTTGGTTTGTTACTGCATAAGTTATCATATTAACATCATCGGCCACTGGCAAGGCCTGAATTATACTTATTGTAACGAAACCAAACACGTGCCTGCCGAAGCACAAATTCCAATTCATTTTACTTCTCAATTAATGTCAAGACCCTATATAAGCACTTTGCTCCGGTTGGTTTCATTTCAAGACCTGTTGAATAGTGTGTGTGCTACTCGGACGTATGCTCTACACACATACATGTCACGCACCAACAGTGCAAGGGGATGAAAATACAGGGTGTATATACTCGTAACACGGAAAGTCTAGTATATACAGGGTGTAAGTGACGGTGTATTGAAAATTCAAAGGGGCGCGCCCAGTCAACTAAACTGAACAAATTTCCCAAAGAAACATTTTTACAAACGAACTGTTCGATCAAAGTGACAATTTGTACAGAGCTAATGTTTTTTTTGGGGGACATTTCACACAAGGTCATCTGATCCTAAACTAGACAAAGCCTGTACTATGGGTAACAGAGACTGATATACATACATAACTAGATAAATAACACCCAGACATAGAACAAACACTTGTGTTCATCACACAAATGTTTGCCCTGGACGGGGATCGAACCCGCGGCCCACGGCGTTAAAGGCAGACTCACTATCAACCACACCAACGGGCTTGTCAGATTCCAAAAGTTGTAGGTACACCGTTCCTTACACCCTTTATATTTTTTGTATTTATCGAATATTCTCGTTTACACAAAGAGCTGAAAAGCCAGTGAACTGACAATATTATATAATAAGTCTCAGTAAGCTTTTTAAAAAGTACTTCAAAAAGTTTTAAGTCTTCTTAGAGGCGAAATAATTTATATCTGTGCTAGAATTTTTATTATTTCTTTATTACAATTATATAATTCTTGTACAAATTCGAGCGATCAGCTTTTCATTTTGTTACTTTAAATACTTTTGATTATGACCTGAAATTTAAAATGTGTTCATTCAAAATGATCGCGCGTACCTAATCGTTTTTGTTAGGTACCTTATAAAGGTTGAAATAAATTGTGTGATACAGAGGACGATTGTACATGAATTTTAACTCTTACACTCTTGACGTGGTGTAACGTTCCGGGTTTAAAGAAAGACGTCAAATCAATATTTGTGAAAGTATAAAAATGCACCCTTTATTTATAGCCTCCTAAGGATAGCTAATTCTCGATAGCTATTTTCCATCATCATATTTTATACGTAATAATTTTTCTTTAAATATGCAAAATTAAAAAACTTTTTAAGAGCATTTGTGAAAAGATAGATATTTGACAGTGGGCGCAGTCATTTCGCTTGAAAGAAAGGGGTAATGTCAGGCCTATTTCACTCTATGTACTTGCGCGCGTTAATTAACTACCGGCCGCCGGACCGCGCGCGGTCCTTATATCGGGGGGTTGCCGACAGCCGTGAGACGCATACGCCACGCATTGACTACGCCGCCCCATACCCACTTCGTTTCGTTTAAACTTATTAAAATGTTTATATGTACATTTTAAAGCTTTCAACAAAACTTCGTCTTTCTACGAAAGGTTGAAAGTACCTTCGGATGCCTTTTTATTTATAATTTTCAAGCATCTTATTTTATAAACTGCACGACTATACAAATTTTCATACCCACTACACCCTTAAAAGAACTTTTAAACAATTATCTGTAATCAATCGTTAATAAACATAATTTGTATATCAAGAAGAAACTTTATTTTTTAATCAAGCATGCAATGCATTTTGATTAAATTTACGTTTCGTTCGACTTGTCAAAGCATCGTTGAGCCTCATCTATGCTTTGATACTGATTATATTACTGCTGCTACTTCTTTGAAATGTAAGTTTTTTACACACTTATGGTATCGGTTTTATAACTTTTTGTAGGATAAAAGAAACAACATTAGCACAACAACTTTTCCCATATTAATTAGGCCGATCAGTTGATAACCTTATTGTGTTTCTATGGCGTCGGCGACGACGTAACCTAGGAGATAGATGAAGGCACTAGTTTTTACACAATGTGACTGCCGTCTGACCTCCGCTGCTCAGAGGGCAAACCAAACCCAATCCTTGATTCGGCTTATAACTCGTACGAACGCAACGAATAACAGATATTCGTTATTCTTTGTTCGAACGTACTAAAGTCGTACAAACTACAATTTCGAACAAATATTCTAAGAATATTTTTCGTTTATCTCTAAGAAAAGTTCTTGTTTACGTGCAATTATTCTGTTTACTTGCAATGTTAAACCGGTTGCACCTTTAGTGCTGCTTAATAAGACGATTAAATATAGTCCCTACGAATAAATAATAGTCCTATAATTTTTATAGTGTAGTTATTAATTTACGTGTAGCTTATTAGTTATTTAAAACCAAACTGAACAACTTTTCCAAATGAATACGAAATTAAAAAGATCGGTCCACTACCACGAAGGCAAATTGGGAATCTTCATTAAGCATGCCCATGCATATTATCAGAAACACAGTGAATAGTATAATGAGTAAGTAAGTCATCATAACATCCCATGAAAAAACGTCCACTACAGGACTGGGAGCTCCCTCCAGAATTCTAGCTTTTGCTGGAAAAATGTGGAGGGGAAGTACCATAGTCACCTCGCTTGTTAGCGTTACGGCTGGCACCATGGACCGCGGTTGTAGGTGACCGCAGTAAGTAAGATGTAAGATACAAAGGAGGATGCTGCTGCCCATCCTCCTGTTAACTCTTAGTCGCCTTTTACGACACCCACGGGTATGTATGGGTTGGTACTATTCTTTGCCGGCACCGCACAGGACAAGTAAGTAAGTAAGTACTAAGCGACTTAAATATACTTTTACAAATATTGCAATACGCGTAGGCCGCGAGTTTATTGGACAGCTTTTCATTCAAAGATGTATTTTCTGTAAATAACAACGCGTGTAGGTTTTACACGTGTTTGTAAACTGTAGGCGTTGTTGTGTAGTTCTTAGATCTAGACCTCGTAGTTTATGAACTGTGGAACTTTACGTTCAATTCTTTGTTTATCTTTTCCTTTTTTATCTGACGTGATATTTTTTAAACTTCACCTGCTAAGAAAGTACCTAAAAGCTTTTTTAAAAATAAGCGATCATTGCGATCGTATAAATAAGCGGGATGGAATATTTTATAAAAATCCATTTCTAACGTTTTTTTATTTAGTTGTAATATACATATAATATAGTTTCGGTCGATGGCCTTCTTTTCGTATCATAATACCACAAGCCAAAAAGTTTTTATTTCTAAGTCCGCGAAATTTAAATCAATATTTTTTAGCTAGTGCTGTCCCACTGTTGGGCAAAGGCCTCAACAACAAATATCAATGAAAAACTTTTCACATTAGCGAAATACTAGTTTGTTAAAGAGATGTCGAATTAAACTATTAGAAGAGAATGAAGTTCTGAATCTTCGATTTCGTGTTTTAATTTTGTGTCGTTTTTTTCCTTATACGTGACGTACGAGTATAAAGCACTATGCGTCACTCGAAGAAAGGTACGATTCCCACCTCGGGTGTATTGAGGCATCGGTCCCTTTCTCTTCTCGATGAGCAATGTATTTTTGCATTCCATGTAGCAAAATTTTGAAAGAGATCCTCTTAAGATCTATTTTAATTCTAACCCAAAATGTTAACAACTCACAAATATCCCACTATTGAACTAAGTCTACAGACATAAAATTTTGTTAGACCTAAGTAGATTACACCTAAATTACCACAAATTAAAATAAACCCATTCACAAACGTGTTTATTTTAGTTTACTTAGTCCAAAAATAAATTGAGTACTGTTTCCATTCAAGAAAGTTTTTTGAATTTGATGAAACTCTACCCTTTATACATTTAATGTATAATTAGAAATTTATTAAATGAATGTTCTAAAATTCTTAGACTTCGGTGTTAAAAAATCAAAGAAACCTATGGAGATTTCTATTTTGACGTTCCATAAAGAGTCGTTTAGTAGCAGATTAGCGACTCTCCGCCCACCCTCTATCTCTGATACCTCTCCTCCCCCCGCCTGTCGCCTGCCGAGGCCCGTTACTATGGGCAGGCGGCGGGGACGCGCCTATCAACAGGTGGTAAATTCGCGCGCTTCTTTGTTATGCCCGGGGCTTTTTTATGTTATACTTTTTTGTATGAAGAGAAAGTTTGGAAAAATTTCATGGAAAATTTATTAAATTAGGAAAAAGTACAGTGCTTTTTTGTATGACGGGTAAGGGTTCTAGTCGTGTGAAACCGCTGGACAAAACGCTAGTATATACGAGTACTGAAAAAAAAAACTAGATCGCGGCGCTCAACCTATTGTGATGCCTATCGTGCTACCGAAATATATCAAAAACTTGAGATCTTTTTTGTGTATATTCTTAGGAGCTTTTCTATACCTGCAATTGCCTGTGCGGTGTGGCCATTCAGAAAGATTCCTATGGCTAAATTAGAAACAGTTATAAAAATCGATTATTTTTAGTGTGACAGCTTCTTAATAAAATAATTATAATGTAGTCCGCCACCATCGCATAAAGATCACGTTTTAGGTAGAACCACAATACTTTTTATCATCATAACATAACAATGAATGAACCTACGTTTAAAATTCAATTAAAAAAAAGCTACATCATCATATCAACGGTTTGATTGCGCACTTGTCTTTTTATTGAATTTCATCGCGCCATGCATAAACAATGTTGTTACATCAAAAAACTACCACAATCATACCGATTGTTCTCAAATTTGCGAAAATATGAAGTGGAAAGCTCTGAATGTCCTCGTTTGGCCACAATATTTGCTATCGGTTGCAATTTTTGTTTTTATGATCGATCGAGTGTTGGTGCAGTGTTATGTGCTCTTTGTTTTGGAAAACCCGGATAGGTGACCGCCTCAAAAATTGTAGTGATAGTTTATTTATGTGCAAGCGAGCTTATGGGCCACCTGATGGTAAGTGGTCACCACCGCCCAAAGCGCCCACTGTCTTATTAGTAGCATAATTGAAACTAAAAAGACAGCAAACCGCGATTCCCACCCTGATAACAAAGATGGTGTGTCAGTAATGTCCCTGGCTCCCTCGCTCTTCAAACCGAAACGCATTTTGTGCATACACTGCTGCTTCACGGTAGAAAAAAGCAAGGGGGTGGTACTTCCCCAGATAGACTTTGCACAAAAACTCTACCACCACAAAGAGTAGTCTAGTAGTCGTTAAACAGTCACAGGCCATTTAGTAGTTTGAAAACTGATAGCTAGGTTTGCTATTCTAGCAAAGCTTGATCTAGAATTGCGTCTAGTTCTTTGTAAAAACCACTGCCCTAGTCAAATTCCATGTTAGGTAGCTAACCGGAACAAGGCTTGGCCAATGGTGTTGATGTTTATGTGTGTTTACTCGTATAGTCATTTGTGGTTGAATTAGGTGTCGAAATTTTTTAAGATTGTGTACCTCATACTTACTTTTTTTGATGAGTAGAAAAGGTTTTAATACTTGCTGTACCTTTGATGAGACCTTTAATTATTACAGATATCTTCTCAATTTCTCATGATAAAATTAAATTTTTTTGTCAATATGTCCGAACATCTTATACGTACTAAAATAAAAAGAGCATTTTTGTTAGTGTGAGTGTCTGCAACCTGAGATCAACTTGTCACCACCTTGGAAGTACTCTTACCTTGAGACAGCTTTTGTTACGTGGTTCTAGAGCTATTCACTATATTCGCTGTATGTTTCCACTGATATGCTATTGATTGTATCGTTAATGGATTAGATGTTCACTTAATTTCTATAGGTTTTAGGGGCATTGTTAGGAAATAATGGAAGACCTTTAATTGAATACCTACTCGTTGTTGTCTAAGTGGTGCCGGCTAAGTATAGTATCAGCCTGCCTCCTCTCGTGGGTTTCTGAAAAAGCGATAAACAGACCTTGAATGGTGTATCAAATTAGTAAACACTTTTTTGCTACTCGTAATAGTTCAATAACGTAAACAAGCGCATAATTATAACCTGCAGTCACCAGAGTTCATTAGTTGTACAGTTATGTGTTTCAAGGCTGCAAATTTGAGTTTGTCTACCGTTTTTGTTTAAGTGTTATTTGTGTATTTTTTTTTCTTTTAATAGTTTCAAATACAGTAACTATATTTGTAGTGAAATGTTACTTATGTTACTAGCGGTATAGGGGTCTTAGTTTGGGAGCTAGGAATTATTATCAAACCATGAGACGTACAAAAATGTAATTTATGCTTTTTTATTCCTGTTCAAAGCAGGTTACATGCTGTTTAAATAAAGATATTTTTAAATAAAGATATATTTAACCGTGAAACTGTACAACTTTTCCCAAGGAACGTAGGTAAAATACGAAAAAAAAATTCAACTTCATAGAAACTGTATCAGCTGATTTTGTGTTTTGTACGAGTACGTACGACCTATGTTCCTCAGCGAAAGTTGTTTAGTTTCATGGTTTAGTAGCGGACTAAATAGTGCTTACATTTTTTTACAGCTTATAGATCTAATTTAAGATTTTAAAAAAAGAAATATTGAGCGAAAAAAGACAGAATAATCGAGATAAATTTGCAATCTTTTCTTTAATTTACATTAAACAACAAGTTTTTCTGTAGAAAAATTTCATTTGGTTTGGTTTTTCATTTGGTTTCACCTGTCTGGTCTGTATGACCCACTTCCGGTTTCCGATTGAGCTAAAATACCTTTTTCCTACATGTTTTACATTCAATATGTTTTTCAATGTGTTTTTTAAATGAATTTGTATTTGTAAAATGAAAAGGATATATAGATAAATAAAAATGCTTTATTTAGATATTTTTTCAATTTACGATAAGTCTCATAAAACTGCGAGGACAGAGTACCACTCATACGACTACAAGTTCGTACATAAAAATTGAATATACCTTATAGCATATGCATGCCTTGCTTATTTTGCATGCGCATATAAGTCGAATGACAATGCAATATTATTATGATATGGCGCTGATCTGAAAGTTAAGCAACGTTAACCGTTGTCAGAACCCGGGTGAGTGACCGCTAGATGCTCAATAACTAGAGCGTTTTCGTGTTTCGGAAAGCTCCTTTAGCCTTTGGTCCCGGCTACTGTCAATGATAGTAGTCGTTAGAAGCATTTGGCGGCTTTAAAACTCTGACATTCAGGTTTGCCACTAACCTGGCAAAGGGTAGTCTAGGATTAGGTTTGATTTTCCAACTGGGTTGCGGAGGTCAGATGGCAGTCGCTCTATGTAAAAACCAGTACCCCCGTCATATACCCCAGGTTACGTAGCCCACTCCGTAAAAAACATTGAAAAAAAAAACTGAAAACGCTAGAGCAATGATGGAGCTGATCTGATGACGGAACAGGAAGGTGGCCATGAGAACTTTGTAATGAAATGACGCAACCCCGTCGAGTTAGGGCTCATTTGATTCATATTGCCAAGGACTCTGATTTTAGGGTCTGTGTTTAGTTGTTTTTTAGTATTTGATAAATACTTTTTAGTAAAAAATTAAACAAAAATTTAAAACATTATTTTGTTAGACGTCTCAAATCATCAAACAAAAGCATGTTACATTATTAAACAACATGAGAGAAATCAAAAAGAGTATTTAACACGCTTTTATTTGAAAACTTGAAACATCTAATAAAAGCTTGTAATTTTTTTTTTTACGTTTTTTGTACTACATAAAAATAATTTGAGGCCATTTGAATCTGCCCATTACGTTGCATTAATATAGGGTGACTTTTAATTAGTTCTTGATAGCAAAAGATATTCATGTACTCATGATACTGAACAACTTTTCCCATTGAACATAGGTCGAAATACGATAAACCAAATTTGACCTCCCATACAGAATGCGCTATCAGCTGATGCAGTTTCTATGGGAGGTCAAAACTTGATTTTCGTATTTCGACCTATGTTCCTTGGGGAAAGTTGTTCAGTATCATGAGTACATTCATACCTTTTTCTATTAAAAACTAATTAAAAGTCACCCTATATAGGTCAATATTTTAACTTTGTATTTCGGCATACATTCCTTGGTAAAAGTTGTTCATTTTCATACGGAGAATACACCCTTATTTTTTTATCACCCCAGATATTTTAAAAGTTGTTTCTGTCCATGTAGAAACTAGTCCCAAGGAAAAATTTTTCGACTTCCCATACGAACTGCATAAGCTGACAGCATATTTTGTATGGGAAATCTATTCTTTTTTTCGTATTTCGACCTATGTTTCTTGGGCAAAGTTGTCCAGTTTCATGGACAGAACCACCTCTAAAAATATCTGGGGTGATGTATTAAGACGTAATGAATTTCATTAACATTAACAAAAGATGATCGGCTCTCTCGCGAATAATGTAGAGAGAGCGAGACTTATTATAGGTTCCCTACCCACGCTACGTCTTCCGGTTCGAGATCTCCACTCTAGAACCTTTAACGCCCCATTGGTGTCGAAACTAAATTAAATTTGTCATTTTCTAAGTCTTTGTTTACCCCCTTTAACTAAGTCCCTTTAGGCTGAGAAAAAGACAGCAACACTTTTATTTTTCTATTATCAAATTTAGTTTAGTTTTAGTTTGTGTCTGCCAGAATCTACACCATTGACCATCGGTTCTTGCGATGTTTGGCCGTCAGTTGTTCATGCGATGTGCCCTGACCACGAAGCAAAGTTATAAAGGCTGCAGGAATAGCACACAATTGAATTTGGCACACGATGCGCCAAACATCCTGTATAGTAATAATAACGCAGCCCTTTGTTCGTCGTCTTTGTCTACATGACATGTCAAAGCCATATCTAAAGGTGTACCTTTGATGTACACTAATGGCCAGTATACAGTTTCAGCCATGCATTTATGACATCGGCAATCTCGTAATATGAGATTTAATTTATTTAATGGATGTCCCTTCTGTGCATGCCAGTCTAGAACTCACACTGAATAGCTTTATAAATAGTCTGACGAAAACTGAAGCTAAATTAGCAAACTATGATTTTAATTAACATCTAAATGGAATAACAAAACTCTAACATGTTAGTTTCTTTGAAAGAACTCCAAACCTGAGTATAAATTCATCATCTAAATACCAGTATCTTATTAAGATTTATAAAAAAAAAAGAAAATAATATTGAATAAAAGAAAATTGGCGTTATTTTAAATGATGAAATGGAAATAATCTAAAAAGTCATGATGAAAAGTACCATTGCCCCCTCCCCCCTTACCTCCAAAGAAGTTTGCTATGCGAAAAATCTGAATTAATTGTAATTGGTAAAGGTTTATGTCAACATAACAGCTTAATTAAAACCTATCTTTCTAAGTATCACGGTTTTTTAGAAATCTGCAGAAAACAAACCTCGGCGTGCGAGTATGACTTGCATTTGACCGATTTTTTTTAAAGTTCTGTAGAAAATGGAAACATGTTTAAATTAATTGTTCAGGGCATTAATTCTTGAGTGCTAAAAATAAAAAATCGCACATTTGCAAAGCAAGTTTTCAATTTATGTGTATAAGTTTCAAGGAGCTAATGAGGGTTGTCTTGGATTGTAACAATAATGTTTGACAGGTTTTTAAGTATTGACATGCAAAAATATTGTTTTCCGGTTTCCAACAGTTATTTTATTTAAATCGTCAATGGGCTTACTCTTGAAAAGAAGTTTCGAAAAGTGCGTAGAATAATGAAAGTGCGTAGAAAAATGCTATTTCTTTGTATATGATATGATATTATTCTAAGCTTATTGTAAAAATCCTTTGGGTATTCCTTTGTGTTTCTTCAGGCAGAAACCATCCTTTGGAAATGCATTTATTGGGCGCGCTCGAGAGTTATTTAACATTAAATTTTGGCATCAAAACAGATTCATCTCGAAAGTTTGATTCTATAATAATAGTGTTTATTTAGACGGTCATGTCAACATTTGCAAAGGCGATCATAAATAGAATTCAAATTTAATTTAATCCAAAAAAGAAAAGCAATAATTTCTGGATGAATAGACATTTTTTAGTAAGAAGTTAGATTTTTATTCCTAGAAATTTCCGTTATTATGCTCTTTTCTTGGTAGGGGTCGCGTGGGAAGTCTATGGTTTCTTGGCAACAGGGGGGCTCCCCCCCTTTGCATGATGCATCCCCATCCGCCTTTGCAACTAGGGGCTTTGAGGACCACCTAGTGGCATAATCGATCGATGAAGCTCGCACTGTAAATAGCCTCTGAGCTCTGGGTGCGATTGTGAACTCCTAGGCTACATTGCAAACGTTGATGGAAGAGCGCCACGAACAGACGTGTCGGCAGCTGTTAAAACATTAACTGACCAGTTTTCTTGAGCGCTTGTTAGTACCTCGTTAAGAATGGGTTTCTCAAAGCCGCCTTTGGATTTATCTTCCTTCAGTCCTCACGTACCTGTAGTTCCAGAGCCTCAAGAGGTAATACAAGTCCTTACTTAATTTTTTCCATTAATTAACTTTTGTTAAATTATTATTACTCTGTAGAGAATTATTCGAACTAGGAAAAAGTTAAAATATAAACGATTTTTTATATTGTTATTATTTAAATATATTTTTTTATAATGCGTTTGCATGTTTACTAAAAAACCGCATATATTGTTTATTTTTGTTTTTGAAGCGCAATATCTGGCCGCGCTTTGTTTTCGAATCAACAGGTTTCCGAATCCATCGAACACGCTTCTTTAACTTTTGAACTTTACTGAAACTCGGCATTCGCCGGTGATGTTTACATTTCTTCGAAGTAAACAATGCAATATTTTTTATTGTTTATAGAATTCTCATGAAAGCATGTATTATATATTTTTAGGGTTCTGTACCCAAAGGGGAAAAAACGGGACCCTATTAATATGCCTCCGATGTCTGTCTGTCAACAGGCTATATCTCATGAACCGCAATAAGTAGACAGTTGAAATTTTCACAGATTATGAATTTCTGTTGCCGCTATAACAACAAATGAAAGAAAATAAATTGAAATGAAAATTAGTATGTTTATAGTGCATAAGCTATAAAATAACAGCAGATAATAAAAACTGGTCAAGTGCGTGCCGGACTCGCGCGAATTTAATAGACGTGCGTGCGTGACTGCGATATTTTATTTATATTTACTATATTGTCCATAATTAAGATATTATATTTACCTTAGTGGTATGGAATCCTCGGTGCGAGTCCGACAGAAGAAGATAAGAAGCAACTATCGGGAAGAAAAATAAATTTAATTTTAGAACCATTTTTCGACTTCTTATTCTAACGTTATCACGTGTTTTTGTCTCATTAGTTGAAACAGAATCAAAACCAATAAAATTTCACTTAGTATTTTTTTATATTTCATATTTCTATCATATTGGGTCACCTTGTTTATTGAATAAAATATTGCTAATTTAATTTTCCGTTCATTTTAAATTTAAATGAATTCAAAATAGCTCAGAAGTTTTTTATACATCCGACAGATGCTTTTACTTTGATTCAATGAAGACATTAAATCTTGTAGCACTTTTAAAAATAAACTTAAAATATATTCTCAAATAGATAAAGAGGAAGAAAAACTTGACGTGAGCCGGATTTGAACCTGCGACTTTCGGCGTACCGTGCCGACGCTCTACCAACTGAGTTATCGCATCTTCAAGCGGCTAGTTCAAATTTCTCTCCTCCTTATTCACTAACTAAACTACCTATATTTGCTAGAAAAACAAAAATTTACTTGAGCAGCTTTACTGTGCAATAGTCTCAATTTAATCAATTCTTTACTTACCCATTCTGTCTACACTACTACAAACACACCTTTATTATCACATATTTTTTTCCTTAAACTTACTGCCACCTGTATGTACTCGTATAATACTTAAATATATATATATATAACATTATACCAAACCTGCTGTGTTATTTCTAAGTAGTTTAGGTATATTGGGTTTAGCTTATTCCTGAGCGGGACCTTTTTGTTGCATGCAATAACTAAATTGTTTCCTTAGTTTTAAGAACTTTAATGCAACAAATAAATATTTCTTTCTTTCTTTCTAAATGGAAAAATTAATGGTAGGAGAACAGAACGTTTTGCAACACATTTATTAAGGGGTACAACAAACAAGCACAAAGGATGTATACCTGCCCTTTAAACTATTTTTATTTACTAAGCATCATAGGCCGAAATTGTGTGTGGGTTGCCTTGCACGTGGGTTTTTTCTAAAATCTTTGGTCCATCCTGAAAATATAAGATAGACATAACTATACTATACGACCGCGGACTTGCCTTTTGAACTATTTGAGAGGAACGTCTCATAAATTGAAACGATTTGAACAGAGTACTCAAAGGTTTTAGAAGCAGATTTTCCCTACTTCATCGAAAAATACACTAAATAAATAACCGGCCGATCTGTTTTCTTTCATATATTTTCATACAAATATGGGGGCAAACGAAGCGTCAATATCTTATCTAAATTGAATAAAAATACAAATCTGATTGATGAGGTCTTTAGATAAGAACCTTATTAACAATATTGTCAAAGATTAGGTATATCTTAAATGTTGAAGAAAACCCGTGCGACTCTTAAAACATTTTAAATCTCTAAATGTAAGAGATTTCTGACAAAATGACGTATATTTTCTTCTGAACGATGCACGGAATTTCCTGGATATCGTGCTCAGGTCTAGTCTTCAAGAATCGGTAGTCAGACACCTTATTTAATGATCTCACTGTTTATTCACGGATATTTATTTCGTTTAGGAAATATATTGACGCTTCATTTTATCCCTTACTTGTATGAAAATGTACGACAGAAAATAGACCGGACGGTTATTTCCGCCGGTGAGTACGAGTATATCTTCATTGTTTAACCAATACTACGAAAAATGTGAATCGGTGTCAATATCCTTACAGTAGGCTAGTAAGACTAATCTCAACTTACCCCGATATACAAACGCGTGTCTATTGTGTTCGGTGTACATAATACCATAGGTATATCTTTATCGGAAAATTGGGAACGTGTTTTTTTTTCGTCTTACGAGTAAGTTGCTTGTTATTCGAAAAAAAATCGCGAAATAGACGGTTGCGTTAATTAGTGTAAATCCTTTATCCATTATCCCGAAGATAAAATTTTGTTTTTTCTAATGTTTGTTATTCATAATTACAAGATCAGATGTTTCAATTGGTATTCGTCCTATTTCTGCAATGAGGGTAACGTATTAGTGTCATAACATCTCATAGAACGTCTCATAAAACTAGGCCTGATGTCTGGAAAAATGCGTTTTCCCCGCGTTTTTCTTTTTTGAATTCCGCGTTTTAGACAGAAACCTACAGCGCCATCTGTTGGCGGGTAGCATAGCTTGCTCGGCGGCGGCTATTAAAAAGCGGAGCTCGGTCGACCAAGTACTATTAAATAATTTTCATTTTCAAACAAACAAAACCAACATATTCAAACTAAAAAAAAAATTAAACCCTGTATATTTCTGTAGGCATTTCCAACTAGTTCTTGAAGGGAAAACTTTTTTAAAGTTTTGTAGATGGCTTCAGCCACTTAGAAACTATACTCGTAGTGGGCGTGAAAGATGTTCTTACACGTGCACAATTTCTGTGTTTCTTTTCGAATCTATTTCTTTATTATGAATGTATCAAACATTTCCAACAGGAAGACGTTTTATTTAAAAGAAGATCAAGCTCCGTTAGGAAGTATATAAAAGAGTGGATTATATAATTTAAAAGCAGGAAAAAATAGGATTGTTTTTGTTTCGTTAAAAGAAATAAGTTCGTTGTGTTGTTTTATCGTTAAAGGGAATATAAAAATCGTCGATATTATCTTACCCTGCGTTAATTAAGATGTTTTTCTACTCCCATTTGTTAGAAACCGGAAACAGTATCACAAACATTGCCATCACGGGACGAAGTAGTGAATTTTTTCATTTTGAAGAGCTGTAACTTTACGACGCAGGGCTATTATGGTGGCAGACCATTTGTCTGGGGTTTAATACATTGTATTTAATGAGATAGTCATAGTCTGCCAGGTGTACGTTTCAATGTCAAATTTAAAAATAGTTAAAACTTAATTCCTCAAAAACGCAGGGGTGTGGATGTCCGCCAATATTTTTTGTATCTTCTAGAGGATGCTCCTTATCATCAGTCAAAGAGGCAGACATGAGCAAATCATATAGAAATTTGTCCTTCATCACCCTTACTCTGATCTCTGATCAGTAGTCTGATTTAGTTTCAAATTACTTAAATAATGTTCACGCTTATAAGTGTTGAAATTTTTACGATAGAGCTAAAAAAATACCAAAAAAACACGTTTCTTGTGTCCCATACAACCCCATCCCATATAACAAACCTCCTTATTTTTTTTACTTTTTATTGTTTTTATATCCGACATCTATACATATAATAAAAGAGTAGGAACCGCATGTCTGTACTTTTGATAAATTTATAAAAAAAATAGTGTGGGCGATAAGAAACGACTAATAGAACTCAAAAATATGTTTTCTGAACTTTTTGTCTGTCTGTCTGTATGTTTTCGATAAACTCCGAAACTACTGAACGGATTTTCACGCAGTTTTCGCAGATAGATTAAGTTTAGCTCTGAGCAACATATAGGCTATGTTTCATTCAAATCGGTTCACTCAATCAGAAGCTACACTAATGTTAAGTATCAAATTGCCTGTACGATAATAACTCCCAAACCGATTCAAACTGAGTTTTCAATTACGAGTTTCGCTTACTTTTGTGCAACATAAAAGTTTAGTTTCATTGCAAACGGTTCACTCAGACAGAAGGTACGCTAAGTTTTATGCAGCGGCGCAAATAACTCACAAACTATTGAACGGATTCAAACGGGGTTTTCAATAAACTGTCAAGCTTACTTCTTTGCAAAATATTAGCTTACTTTAATTGAAAACGGCTCACTCAGACAGGTGCGTGAAATTTCCAGCGGAGGCGCCAATATCTCACAAACAACTGAACCGATTAAAACGAGGTTTTCAGTAACGTATTTGGCTTACTCCATGCAACATGTATGCTTAGTTAATTGCAAACGGTTCACTCAGACATAAAATACACTAAGTTTCAAGCGGCGGCACCAATAACTCACAAACTACTAAACGGATTTAAACGGGGTTTTGCAATAACGTGTTTATCTTAATTCTTTGCAATGTATTAGCTTACTTTCATTGAAAACGGTTCACTCAGACAGATAATACCCGAAGTTTCAATAGGCGGTGCCAATAGCTCACAAACTACTGTACCGACTCCAACTAGCATTTCCATGACGTGCTTGGATTAGGTACTTCCGTGCAACATATAATCTTAGGTTAGTTGAAAACGGTTCACTCAGATAGAAGTTACGCAAAGTTTCAAGCGAAGGCGCGAATAATTCAAAAACTTTTGAGCAGATTCAAACGTGGCTTTCAACAACGCGTTTGGCTTACTTCTGTGCAATAAATAAGCTTAGTTTCATAGCGAAAGGTTCACTCTGACAGAAGATACGCAAAGTTTCAAGCTGCAGAACCAAGAACTCACCTACTGAACTGATTCAAAGTCAAACGAGGTTTTCAATGACGCGTCGGGCTTCTTTTTGTGCAACATATAAAAGCTTTATTTCATTGCAAACGGTTCACTCTAGACAGAAGGTTCGTGTAATTTTAAGCGGCCGCACCAATACCACACAAATTACTTGAACGACTTAAACGGGGTTTTCAATAACGTATTTGGGTTGCTTTCGTGCAATATTTGAACTTTTTTTTATTGCAATCGGTTCATTCAAACATATAATAGGCGAGTTCAAAGTATCAAGCTGTGAAACCGAGTTGAAATCAAACAAAGCTAATAATAAGCTAATTTTGTACGAAAGAAAGCCAAATAAGTTGTTGAAAATTCCGTTTGATCCGGTCCAGTTGTTTGTGTAAAAGTCGTAGGTACAGCTAAAGATTGTCGTAGGCCTCAGATTTAGTTAGGCTTTGTTTTGTATAAGAAATAACGAAACCCGTATCATAGTTACTCCGCGTGGAAATCGACAATGATTTTACAGTTACGAGGATAGTAGGCGACCTAACAGTCCACACGTAAATTAGAGGTGTTTAATTTACAAAAATCCGTATTATCGGTACTCTGTATACCTAATAATATAAAGGCGAGAACTGCACTGTCTGTCTGTCTGTTACGCTTTTATGACTAATCCGATAAACCGATTGTGATAAAAACTTGGTACGAAGATAGTTTGAACCATGGGAAAAGTCATTAGCTACTTTTTCTGAACCCCACGCGGACGGAGTCGCGGGCAACAGCTAGTAATATATATATTCTGTGAAAATTTCAACCATACAGCTACTACGGTTCTTGAGATACGGTTCCGACAGAGAGACGACGTAGGCTTAGTAATAGTTTCCCGTTGATACCCTTTAGGTACGGAACCCTAAAAACGGTTGACGCATGAGAGTGGAGTAGGCCTGGCAATATCGGAATTTTTGGTTCTCTGGGAACTAGGCTCCACGGTATATTCCACTGGAAAGGATTACGTTTTATGTATAAATATGTGAGAGATTTCACACAAAGCAATCAGATCCTAAACTCGGCTAAGCCTCTATCTACTATGGGTACAATAAATAATCTTTCACTCCGTCAGTTAAATTCGTTTGTTGTGTTGGGTTGTTGTTATGCGAACATATTTAACAGCACATCAAAAATACGGATTGTACATCAAAAATACTAAATTGCTACTTGTAAAGGGAAATACTTAAATGCACATTAAATATAGAACTTAATAACGGTTTACTTTACCGAAACAATGCATAATAATATGAAATAATTTAAAGAATACGTCAAGCGGACCTTAAGTTTAAAAGAAAAAAAAACCGGCCAAGTGCGAGTCGGACTCGCGCCCTAAGGGTTCCGTACCTATCTACTATATGATATAATAAAAGCTTTTGCTTTTGATTTTAAAAACTCCGCGACCATCCAACTTGACCCCTCTTTTATAGAAAAGTTCTTGAAACGGGAGCTCACCTTAATTGGTTACTATAAGTTGTAAGAAAAATTGAAACATTTAATGATTTTAGACTTTTCCCTTTATTTGTACTGTGAGACCGAATTTCATAATTTTAGGTCAACGGGAAGTACCCTATAGGTTTTGCTTTTTTGCATAAATGTATGGAGATGAGGACATAAAAAGCCATATCTTTTGATTGCGTCGTTGTAATAGACCTTAATATTCGTTATCAATTTCAAACTGATACCTCTTCTCGTTCGTGAAAAAAAGGGTGTTGACAGACAGACAGACGGACAACAAAGTGATCCTATAAGGGTTCCGTTTTTTTTATTTTGAGGTACGGAACCCTTATAACGATATTTTTTTGTTATTATTTGAAACTGTTTAATATCGCAGAGTTTATAACTTATCTTACAACTAAAGACTACACAAGCCTGATGGGCTTATTGGCAGTCAGTGAGTTCAGTTTTAAGAGTTTTACAATAAAATTTCAGTAACTTTACTAATGTGACCCGAACGTTTAAAGTGCACAAACATGCATTAAAAGGATTTAAGCATTTAAGTATCACAATTCTTTTAGAAATACATAATAGAAATACTATTTAAATAAATAATAAACAGATAAAAAAAATAAACTGACATATGTAAAAGTCCAGGAAGTAGTTTCATAGGCATTGTACGAAAGGCCTAGTTCTGAATCATATGACATATTCCAAATTTGTTACTGATTAAGGTGTACTGAGGTATGCTTCTTGTAGATCCACAGGTAGGTTAATAATGACTTCAGATAGAAAAAAAAATAAGTATACGTATAAATAAATATATATCGGATAAATAGTTCTTAAGATACAGCCGAGTTTATAAAATTTAGCAATTTCTGTCTTGGATTGACTGTAATTTTTATCAAGCTACCACTTTGAGA